>CM060677.1:90066791-92466791 GCA_030686995.1 Artemisia argyi
TGTCAACACGAGGTTGGTGAGTTCATAGAGTTTGTTTAACAAATAAAGTTTATGCATATGTATGAAGGTTTCCCAGCAAAGGCATCGTAAATCCACTCAGTTACAAGTCCCGCCATAAGAGCCTTGTAACCTGTGTGTTTACAACCCACTGCTACAATATATAGTATGAGTAAAACATGTATAAGTTCATCACAACAGTTAAGCAATTAGTCGTGAGTCTACACTTCATCTCCGAAGACCTCACGTTTGTATGTATATTTCCATGGTTGTGCCCAGCAACTTAATCTGGGACCATTGGAAATATATAAGTCTCCATGGTTGTGCCCAGCAACTTAATCTGGGGCCATTGGAAGTATATAAGTCTCCATGGTTGTGCCCAGCAACTTAATCTGGGGCCATTGGAAGTCTCAGTAGCTCAAGAATACACATCACAGTTTAGTATAACACAGTTAAGTATATCACAATCACGTATGTATGAAATCAAGTATAAAACAATCAAGTATAAAACAATCAAGAATAAAACAATCAAGAATAAATGTTTTGAGTATCAAGAAGGTATGTTTTGAGTATTAAGAAAGTATGTTTTTAGTTGAGCATGTATCTCCCCCAAAGAGTTAAAACAAGTATAAAGAGTAAAAGTGGGGCTATGACTCACCTGGTGCGAATAGCTACGATGACAAAAGTGGATACACAGAAATGAGGTTCGATCTCTAACCGCAACCTAATATGAATGATAGTGATCTACTTAGATCATGAAAGGATGTAATGAATGCACATGCACATGATACCTATACCACTCGTAACTTGAAAATACTTGTTATTGTCAAAGTAAAGTATTTTCCATACTTAGGAAAAATAAGTCCAACTAGGTTTATAAAAACTTGTCGTAATATATCGTATATAAAAACGTTAGTGTTATATTCCTCGTTTTGAAAACCTTAAGATATCGTCTAGTGGTCGCATAAACAAACCTTGGGTCGTACGTATTTCATTTGTTAAGAATATAGTCCTTAGTAACATTTATAGAAAGTATACCATTTAGTACGTAAGTTATTATTTCTAGTAGTGACTAAATATATATATAGTTTTGACGATTTTAAAACATGTATAACTTGGTCGTTTTAAGCTCATTTTCCTCGTTCTTTATATCCACGGATTCGTTTTAGTATATACTAATATATTTTCGATAGCTCGGCTCCTCTAGGTTACGTCTAACGTCTCTATTTGTTCGACGAAAACTGTCAAACAGCATGCAGTTTTTCAGAAAATAGTTTTCGTCGTTAATATTCGGAAAATCATATCTCCTTCGTTATAAACTCGTTTTAGTCCGTTCTTTCGCCAAAAGCTTCGTTTTTAAAAGTATTTTCTAAATCTTTGGTCAAAAATTACCCACCACCTACTGATTTTCCCACGATTTCAAAATGAGGACAGTAGGTACAAATATAGTTTCAAAAGTCATTTCTAGTGTTCCAATCTAGTTTCTAATCCAACCAAACCACTTTCAATCACCACAAATCTAGTCTAATCTTACCATACACCTTCTTAGGGTGTCATGGGTTCCTAAACATCATAACACAAGTGGATCTAACAAGGATCTAACAATAATCTATTTCTAGGGATCAAAAGTTATATATATATATATATATATATATATATATATATATATATATATATATATATATATATATATATATATATAAATGAGTGGTATAACTAACATATGCATGTAGATCTTGAATAAACAACATGAAACTAGAAAAATGAAAGTATGGAAAGATCAACAAGTGATCTTGAAGCTTACTTGATGATTGGATGAGTTTTAAAGATGATGATGTAAAGAAAACTAGAGTTTTATCACAAAACCCTAACTAGAAATACATATGAGACCTAATTAACACTTGATCTTCAAAAATCCATGGTTTCTCCTTGTTTGTTCTTCCTTGGCCGATCCACACAAAAGAGAGTTTACTTGTTGTTTTTAGGAAAATGAAATGAATAATGATAAGTATAAGTTATATACATTATTGAATTAGACAAGATCCATAAAATGGGGAAAGAAGTCATGGGGGGGGGGGGGGCGGCATTTGTTGAGAAAAAGAAGAAAAAAGATGAGATTGTGTAATATAGTTGGTATCTTGTGTAGATATTTAGTGTTTAGGGGATACCGGGTACCGAGTTAACTAAAAATAAACCGTGACGAGTTGAAGTAAAATATGATGAAGTTAATTGGGACATAATAAAGTTATAAAAATTGTGAAAATATGTTGGGTATAAATATTGAGTGTTCGGGTGATTATTGTTTAGTTTCTACGAAAACTGTCGTAATTAAATTAGGTGTACAATATAAATTAAATAAATTTCCAAAATATCGGGTAAATTAATAATATAATTTTTATATTATTATTATGAGTATAAAAATGTGTTAGGACCATAGTTGGGATTTGTCGGATCAATTATTCAAAATAATAGCTCATAAGATAACGTTTATGAGGTTGATAATCGTACGTTTACAAAAATGACGCAACCCACGTATAAATGACAAATTTTCTCCGGAGGTGAATAGTGTTTTATGAATAGTAAAATTTTAAAACGCTTATCAGAATATCAAACTGACCTAAAAAATGATGAATAGTAAAATGATGAATAGTGATCGATGAATAGTAACCGATGAATAGTAAATGTGAAAGTTCGGGAAAAGACCAGATTTTACGAGTTGTGACATAATTTTTATATTATTAAAATGAATATAAAAATATATTGGGATCATAGTCAGGAGTGTCAGACGTGTTAGTCACATTATTGATCGCGTGTTAACGTTTATTTAGAAATAATTATACGTAAAAGTTAATTATACCAAAAGTACTAATTTAAATATCCTATGAGTGAAATAGTATGCAAGTGCCATAATGATGATATGCAGACTATTTCTAGTCCGTATGAAATGTCCCAATGATAATGCATGAATTCGCTCCTGAACCAATATAGTTACGCGAATTTGAATACCCGTAAACTAAGTTTACGATGAAATGAGTAATGCACATGAATAGTGGTTTTCTCTCGGAAATGAATAGTGTCATGTGAATAGTGAAATTTTTGAATGTTTCTCAGAATATTAAACTGACCTCAAAAATGATGAATAGTAAAATGATGAATAGTGATCAATGAATAGTAATTGGTGAATAGTAAGATGTTGAGGTTTGGAAAAATGACCTGAAATCGTGGGGTGTGATAGCGGTTAATGAATAATAATATTTAACTTTTTTGTGCGCCATGTTTGTATCATTTTGTACTTAGATTATTTGTCTTTTCGTGAAAGACTTTTCAAGAGTCAAATTGAAACCAAAACGTACTTAGGAAAATTTGTATTAAGTCCATAACTTAATAAATATATGTGAATAAAAATTCATAAGTGTGTGGATAAACTTGCAGCGTGCTGCAAATACCATATTAAGGAACCAAAAGTCTTGGCTCCTAAATTGCTAAACGCGCACAGTGTGCGTTGTTGCGTATCCTTCGTGGGATGCGCATTAAACTTACTTCAACGTCTTGAAAGTAAGGTGTTTAGCAAGGATGCGTGATCCAATGTTGATGGGTTTGCAACCCTCTTACTCAACGAGTTATGTAGTAGGTTTACTCATCCTTTCTGCCATCGTGGGTCTTAATAAGTGCATGCACGCCATGTAGGCAAAAATATAAATTAACAATATTGAGACATTAATAAAAAAATGTAAGCAATAAAGTTAAATGTGTTGTGGAGTTAGCTAGAAACCACAATGTTTTATTAATACTTGCAAGTTTTTGAAAATAAAAGACAATTCCTAAAAAAAATGTAAATACACGGACATTTATTAGGCACTTTACTAAAGTGCAGAGGTGTCGGTGTGTAGGCCGTAGCCTGTCCTAAAGACAGCATCTTTTAAGATTGCAGATGTTCCAAGTGCGTGCTAGCTCATGGCCTTCCATATCACGCAACTTGTATGCACCGTTTCCTAGTGCTTCTGTGACCTCATAGGGTCCTTCCCATTTGGGTCCAAGCTTGCCCGTGTCGTCTGCGTGACTTGCATCATTGGCGCGGTATACAAAGTCTCCTGGCCTGAAAAAAGTGTTTCTGACTTTTGCATCATAATACTTCTTCATCTTAGACTTAGCTCTTGCTTCACGTATTGCTGCACGTTCGCGCCTTTCTTCCAACAAATCCAAGTCTATGCGTCGCTCGTCGTCATTAGTTGTGACATTGACTTCCACCGTGCGGATAGTTGGCATTCCAATCTCGGTTTGTATGACAGCTTCTGTTCCATAGACAAGAGAGAATGATGTATCTCCAGTGCTGACTTTGATTGTTGTGCGGTGCGCTCATAAGACATACGACAATTCATCCACCTATCTTCCTTTGTGTTTGTCGAGGCGCGCTTTAATTCCCTCGCCCATACTACGATTCGTGCGTTCAACCAAACCAATGGGTTGTGGGTGTTTAACTGACGCGAAGTGTTGAGTGATATTTAGCTGCGTGTACCAGTCTTTGAACGGGTTATCGCGGAATTGTTTTCTGCTGTCCGAAATAATTTCTCCAGGTAGGCCAAAGCGGCATACAATGTTGTCCCAAACGAAGCGTTTGACCTGGTTGCCTATAATGCTTGCCACTGCTTTTGCCTCAATCCATTTAGTGAAATAATCTATGGCCACTATGAGGAACTTTAGTCCCCCTGCTGCAACTGGAAAGGGGCCTGAAATATCAATGCCCTACTTATAGAATGGCCATGGTGAGGTGGTAGGTGGCAGCTCTTGTTGTGGTCGGCGCGGGATGGGTCGGTGGACTTGGCAGTCGCTGCATCTCTTTATCATATCTCGCGCATTGCGATGCATAGTAGGCTAATAGTATCCTGACCATAAGGCGCGTGCCACAACGGACCGTGGTCCTGAGTGCATGCTGCATGACCCAGCGTGGATCTCTCGGAGTACGTAATCTGCCTGAAGAGGTCCAACGCACCGAAGCCATGGTTGTAGGAATGAACGTCGATATAGGATACCATCTCGAAGTTTGAACCTCTGCGCTGTGCGCCGTATCCGTCGAGCATCTTTCTGTTCTTGGGGTAATATTCCCTTGCCTATGAATTCTATGATAGGTGTCATCCAAGTAGGATTCTCTTCTTCTATCACTGTGGATACCTCCATCTCAGAGATGGATTTGTTCTACAAGGTTTCCCCCAATACCTGTTTTGACAGGTGTGCAAAGCTTGTAGATGCGATCTTACTCAGCGCATCTGCTTTTCTGTTTTCTCCTATAGGAACTTGTTTGATGGTGAACCTGTCGAAATTCTGGATTAGGGACTTGGTTTTGTCGAGGTATTGGATCATGTGTTCCTCTTGGTTTTGTCGAGGTATTGGATCATGTGTTCCTCCTTAGCCACATATTCGCCTAATACGTGATTGGCCACTAATCAGGAATCAACATTTGCCTCTAGGTTGCGTACACCCATTTGAGTTGCTATGCGTAGTCCAGCAAGTAGGGCCTCATATTCTGCCTCTTTATTTGTGGCTGTGAATTCAAAACGCAGTGCGTAAGTGAATTCCGTTCCATCTGGGCTAGTGAGGATAAGGCCTGCGCCTGACCCATCTACGTACGAAGATCCATCTGTGAATAGAACCCATGGTTCTTGTAGCGTTACCTCGCTCTTTGAAGGTAGAGTATCAGTATCTGGTTTCTCAAGGATGAAGTCTGCTAATATCTGTCCTTTAATCGTAGTGCGTGGTCTATAAGATATGTTATGCTCGCTCAATAACACACTCCATTTTTGTAGCCGCCCTGATGCGTCAGGTTTAGATATAACTTGCTTGATAGGTTGGTCTGTAATTACAGCTATTGGGTGTGCTTGAAAGTATCTGCGCAGTCTCTTTGCTGTGAATACTAAAGCTAGGACCAGCTTTTCCATGGCAGTATAGTTAGTCTCTGTCTTCTTGAGTGCTTTGCTTACAAAGTATATTGGTGTTTGAATAGAGTTCCTATCTGTCAATAGCACCGCGCTGACTGCTCCATGAGTTGCAGATAAGTACATGATCAATTCTTTCCCTGGTCGGGGTGCAACAAGTTTAGGAAGTGCTGCTATATGTTGCTTGAGCTGTTGAAAAGCTTCTTCCGCTTCCGTAGTCCAACGAAAGTCTCCCTTTTTTGTGCACTTCGTGAGTGTCTTAAAGAGAGGGAGTGACATATCTGCTGATTTAGACAAGAATCGATTTAGCCCAGCTAATTTTCCATTTAATGAATGGACTTCTTTCAGTGTGCGTGGTGAAGGGAGTTCGATGACAGCTTTTGTCTTCTCTGGGCAGGGCTTAATGCCATCGGGTTCTATCAAATACCCAAGAAACATGCCTTCTGTAGAGCCAAAAGTACACTTCTTGGGATTTAGCTTCATGTTGATCCTCCCCAATGTTTTGAATGTTTCTTCGATGTCACGCACCAATTCTTCTTCAGTATGGCTCTTTATTACAAGGTCATCAATATAAACCTCCAGGTTGTGACCTACTTGCTTCTCAAACGCATTGTCCACCAACCGCTGGTATGTTGCTCCCGCATTCTTTAGGCCAAAGGGCATTTTTGTATAGCAATAGACCCCTTGACTTGTGTGGAAGGCTGTCTTCTCTTCGTCTTCCTCAGCCATCTGAATTTGGTGGTACCCTTTGTATGCGTCTAGGAAACATTTAAAGGGGTATCTACACAAGGATTCTACCTTCTAGTCTATCTCCGGTAGCGGGTAACAGTCTTGTGGATATGCTTTGTTAAGATCAGTGAAGTCCACGCACATTCTCCAGCTGCCATCACTCTTCTTTACCATCACTGGATTGGAAAGCCAGTCATGGTAATAGACCTCCCGCCTGATGCCTGCGTCTACAAGCTTGTGTACTTCCTCTAGAATGGCTTTTGCGCGATCTAGAGCCTGGCCGCACTTTTTCTGTCGTATTGGGGGATATCCTTGTCGGATTTTTAGCTTGTGCTTTGTGATAGATCGTGGTACTCCAGTCATATGCTTTGGTTCCCATGCAAAGATATACAAGTTCTTTTGCAAGAGTGCGTACACAGCCGCTCGGCCTTTGTCAAACAGCGACCCTCCAATTGATATCTCTTGATCTGGGTAGTCAGGGTGAATTGCAACCTTTAGGTTTGACACTTTGGCTGTGTGCTGTTCTGGAATACTATCCGTTTCACTCGTCACCGTGTTGCATTCTTTAGGTGACACAACGGTATTGTAGAGAGTCACAATTCCTCCATCCACTGGGAATTTGAGCATCCCATGCGCCGTGGATGGTACAGCGCGCATGGCTGATATTCCTGGTCTTCCAATGATGCCATTGTATAGTGAAGGAGACCTGATTACCATGAAGTTCATCCAGGCTGCTGTATAGTGGTGCTCATTACCCACGACCACAAGTAAGCGTAATTGCCCCATGGGCCATATCTTTTCTCCTGTGAAGCCAGTCAGCGACGTCGTGGCCGGAATTAACTGACTCCGTATCTCAGGTCGCAGCCTCTTGAAACAATGTTCGTACATAATATCTGCGGATGCTCCTCCATCAACATACATGCGGTGGATATCGTGACCCCCGTATGTATTTCAATAGTGAGTGGTTCCACTACTGCGTTGTCCGCAGTTAGAGTGAGGAAAGAGATTTCGCTCCTATAGGAGAACTTTTGGCTGACCTTTTATCTCGTATTTCGCTGCCATGATTGTATCATGTAGATTGTGTCCCCCTTGTCTTTGGGTGTCTCTTTTTTGCCCCCATTCTTCTGTCTGTCCTTCCCCTCTTTGATGTTCTTAAGGAGGTGATCCATTTTTCCTTCTTTTACTAATTTGTCGATTAGTTGGCGCAACTGGACACATTCGTTGGTAGTGTGACCCTTTTGTCCATGGTATTCGCAGTATTCGCTTCCTGTGCGCCTATCCTCTGGGGTGCGCATTGGTGGAGGTTTCGGGAAGTTTGCTCCTTCTGTCGCGAATATCTCCCTTGGGGTCTTTGTGAGTGGAGTGTATTTGTCGTTATCCCTTCCACTTCCTTGATTGCAGTAGTTCCTGCTGCGGCTGCTACTCTGGTCATTGGATTGTCTCCTAGGTTGTTCTTGTGGCCTATGGGTTGAGTAACCTTTTTTGCTATCCGCATCAGCTGCTTCCCCTTGGATAAAGGATCTGGTGCGCTTCATTAGTTCATCAAAGGTTTAGGGAACCTTATCATCCAGTCTCCTTATCAACTCTGGGTTATTGATCCCATTCATGAACCCTGAGATCTTTAGCACTTCGGGACACGCCTTAACATGTATACACTCATCCTTATAGCGCTCCATATAAGCGCTTGTGGATTCCCCTTGGTGCTGTTTTACTCTGGCCAGTTTAACAGGGTTCTTGGCGCACTTCTTTCTTTGAGTGAAATTCAAACGGAATGCTTTTCGCAACTCTTCAAACCCGTTTATGCTTCTTCGTGGAAGCTTGCTAAACCAAGTTCGCGCATTCCCTACTAACGTGGAGTTAAACATATGGCACCACACAGGTTGTGGCCAATTTTCGATAGTAGCAGCTGATTCGAAAATTTTTAGGTGGTCATCAGGATCACCCGTTCCATCATATGTTTTAACATTGGCGGGCATGCGCCTTCTCTTGTCATCCGAATAATCGCTGATGCGCCGCGTGAATGCGTCAACCTTTTGGCGGCGCCAAGGAAGAGAGATATCTTGGTCTTCTTCCTCGGGATATCTTCCCCTGGACTTCCAGTGTCCTGTCTCTTTGTCCTCGTTGTCCGAGGAGTCGCTTGAGGAGAAGTTGCCCCTTTTGCGGCGCTTGTGCCATTTTTCCTCGGAGTCCGAGCTTAGGGGGCTTTCACTTGGGGAGATTCGTCTCCCAAGTCTATCATGAATTCTTCTGCTTCCGGACCTTGAAGAGCTCTCTCTTGGTGAGCGTTCCCTTCCAAGTCTATCTTGCATCCTGCGATTACCAAGTCTAGCGTGGACACTGGTACGCCTTCCATTGTCTTCATACTCCTCTGAGTATTGTGAATCAAATACTGTATCATCTATAGCTGTCCTTCCAACTCTAGCGAATACTGGAAGTCTGTGGCTATCTTTTTTGCACCCCTCTTTTCGGTAGCGCGATGGGGATGTTTCGTATTCTGGTTCAAAGTTAAGCCGGGCTTTCAGGCTCTGACTTGACCTTCTTCTTGCCTCCTCTTGCATGAGTTAGTTAAAGTTTCGTAATTTTGAGACACTAAATTACTTAGCGTTAACTCAGGCGCATCCTCTTCCAATGCAAGGATATCTGTCTCCACATTAGGTCCCCTATCTCGATTAGGTGCGCATGGCGGCACAGTGTTGTCCACAGTAGGTGCCGTTTGATAGGGAGTAGTGAAGAGAGTGCGCTGAAGTTCTTCAGCACTTGGGACCACCGTGGTGGTCTGGGTAGTCCCTATGGGCAATTCTACCGTTGAGAGAATTATGGTTGGGCCCGATTCTTGGTGACCAGGCGCATTGGTTGTTCCAGAGGCCTGCCTAGAGGTCGAATCTTGATGCTTCCTCCTCTGGGGGGTCACCACGTGTTTTTTCCAACTGCGGAGTCCGCTGGCTTGAGTTTTTGTGTTTCGTCATTCTAGTTCTTAGTGTAGGGTCCCACGGATGGCGCCACTTGTTGATACAAAAGTTGGGCGTTCCTTGTTTGGGTTCCTGTTCTCGTACCAATCAGATCTTAATGCTTGTGTAGGATATTCTAATTCATAACATGTATGGTTACTTGTGTTTTGGATCGAATTAAAAGAGATGAGAATAAGAGTTTTAGAGAGAGAAAGTGGGAGCCTTTTCTAGTGAGAGAAACAAGAAGTATGTATTAGATTAATGAAAGGTCCAACCCTCTCCCTTGAAGGGAGAGGGGTATTTATAGTTACAAAGAAAACGCCCACTCCCGGGCAGTGGATCAGGCATACAGTGGGTAAAGACCCGTCCTTCCTCCACGGTGTTACTTAAACTAATATACGAACTAACTAAATATTAATAAGACTACGAGCTACTCAATGCTAATCTATACTCAGTGTGACCGAGTCTTTCTTATGAATATTTATATTCCTAACAATCTCCCCCTAAGGGAGGTCACCCCGAAAAATACAAATTGAATTCTAGCATTCTATTCTTCAAATTGAATCTTCGTAGCTCGTAGTCAGTGATTCTTCACAGTCATTAATCTTTGTGCTTCCAGCAGTAGACCTTTGATGACTTGATTTATGTGTTGGATGATCCTTGACGTTTCTTCGAGTTTATCATCCAAATGAATGTCTCCAAGTCATCTTTGTGCAGTATCATCTCCATGTGACGTAGACATTTTAGTATCGGCATGCTCACACTTTTTAGGATCATGATCTTCAGCATCATAGTTGTGGAAGCATAGATGATGCCCATTCAATGATCATGATTTCTTGATTAAGATGTCAAAGTGTGAGCATGGGGTGATGGATCAGAATCTTTTCAGCAATCTACCGCAACCGTCAAAAATTCCTACAAGCAAACAGTTAGCAACAAATCACCCGATACTTACAGGTTTGGAATTAGAGATCGTCAACAGCATAGTGTGAAGACTCCTTCTAACCCTTACCAAGACCATTCCCAATCGGCAACCCCTGAGAGGATTTACACAATCTACCTAAGTAAATCAACGACTGGGTGAGTCGTTGGAGTTCACTCCACGATTGTAGACCATTGGTAACCGCCATGACCACTAAGCGTAATCCACAAGGAATTACCGAAGTGACCTGCTTTCAGGGCTGTTTGATGTTGAACCTGGTAGGGATTTCCACTCATTCACTAGGAATTACATATGTATATTCCTTCATAAATGTTCTTGGCAGATTGCTAAGATCTACGAAGGACTCAAAATATTACAGCTGGTGTCCTTAATGTTGAACAACCAGTGTAGAAGAATCAAGTGTTCCTAAGAGATCTTTTGATGCATCTCGTGGCTCTAGACTCGATAAGTGCATAATTTGGTTTTCCTATGCAGAGACTAGGGAGAGGTCTCCTGCTTCAATATCAACCGTCTCTAAGAGATAAGTTGATAGATAAGTGCATAATTTGGTTTTCCTAAGAGAATGAAACAAGTCCTTTTAAGAGAACTTGAGTGGCTAGAAGGTTTAGTGCAGTGCGTCACTGAGTCCATGATGTCTTGTCTTCAATACCGGTGTTACCTTAGTAACAACCAATAGCATATGAATTGAACCCGGTTTCTGCCCTAAGGTTGAATAATGGGAGGGCTTTTTCTTTTCACCCTTTCTCATTTCATTTATTTTTAATTCTTCAACCCCTTCTTTCTCCATTCTCACATTTCTCCTTTTTTTTAATCATTCCTAAGGACTTCTACTCTAACTAAAGGGTATTGTCCTTGGGTAGATCCCTCCGGCTCTGGCGGATCATAGGACGGTTTTCCTAACCTTAGCCACCTTATAACTTCATGACTATCCTATGTTCCCATACACCAAATCATTGAAAATTCTTCTCAATGTGTTTATGATTAAGAAACACATTTTGTTAACACGTTGAGAGTTTTACCATTTTCAAATGCTCCCCATTAACATGTGCTCAGATGTTTTAATTATAAATTTGCACATGTCGGGAAGAGTTGCACTTTTGAATTGATCCACCTTCATTGAACATGAGCTGGCATTCGAGACACGCTTACATCACTAGTTGGACTAGCTTGAAGTTATTACCCGGCCTGATCAAGTCCATAGAAGGTTTCTCGAAACGGTACACTCTACTTAGACAAGTCCTCTTCGAGACACGCTTACATCACTGGTTAGACCAGCTTGAAATTATTACCAGGCCAGGACTAGTCCTTTCGATTCATGACAGTATATGTTCCGTTAATTCATTGGTTAAGCCTGAGATGCACTCACATGAGATGCTAAGTCCTTTTAGTCACCACAAACCATTTGCTCCCCCTCAATATGTGCATTGAAGTACAAAAGAGTTTAGCACATATGGGAGAGCATACAATTATGTCTAAAACATCACATTTTAATCAGATTTCATATTTAAATCACATTTTCTCCCCTGATCAAAAATTTCAAACCATTTGAGATTTGTGATCCCAAGTGATTTAAATACGTTTAAAGATTTTGGGAGAAAAATGTGGTCAGATGTAAGAATGATTGATTATGAGATGATACATTTGCTCCCCCTCAATCCTTGAGGGAGTATGTTATGTGTCAGAAATGATGAGTTTTTAAATGATTTAGAGTTTAACGAGAAACTCATGAAAAATTCATACTCTGACACCTAACATTTGATATTACACTACTGTGGAATGCACAAGATAAAAATTATGACACAAATGATATTGACCTTTTTGCTTCTATATTTGAGTCACTAGTCAACATCAATTATCCATCCACCAACAAAAACTTCCAAAAAAAATTATGGATCCCCACTTGGCAGGACCAGAATAGTAATGCTTAGTTGAAGTGAAGGTGGTGGTGGTGATGAAATTGTTGTTGTTGTTGTTGCTGCCGATGTTGTTGTTGTGATGAATTCAGAACCAGTTAGTAGAGTGTGAACGTCTGATCATATGGTTAGAGCGGGAGCAGGCACATTCATATTGGACAGGGAATCTGCATAAGAATATCAACACAGATATACATACATACAGATTCATTCTTCATTAACCGCTACCACGTAGCAGCATGCCTACTCATAATACCATATATATCATGATCAAACCACATTCAAGCAACCCATCAAGATACTATCTAGTCATTAAAAAGCAACTAGCAATCATAAACATTCATTGCAAGCCACTATTAGACATAAACATCAATCACTAACATGGCAATTCACACATAATTCAACTTTCAACTCAGGAGCTTCGGAACTAGATATTAGCTCGGTAGCTACATACCTAAGTAAATCCTGAAAACTTAAGCACATACTCAACAGTAGTTGAGCAATTATCAGCTAACAACATGCAATACACATTCAATCAGATCATACAAATGCCAGAGGATAAAACATGAACATCAAACACACTGGTTATCTAACTTGTTTTAGATTTTGGGTTTAAAAGTATTTAGGGGATTATACGAGGATTCCAACGTGACACAAATGAACTTAATAGTTACATAAACCAAGGAAACTATAAGCAAATTGCACATAATGCCCTAAAATTTCTAGCAACTAACACATTTGGCCAATAGAGATAAAGCTCAGTAAGTTCCTCTTCAACTAATTCCCCATTAACTACATAATCTTTTTCTAACAATTATCAGATAACCAAGAAATCCATTTGATGATATAAAATTTAAAATTTGAAACCACTCTCCCCCTCAATCAATGACCCGTATTCTAGTGAAGGAGTTGTAGTCATTAGATTGAGTGACAAATTTTTATGAACAATCCAAATCTGATAGAATATCAAACAACAAATTACCACCATGTGTCTCACAAATAATTTTCAGAAGAATCATAGAATGAAAATCATTTGCATACAAAGAAGATTTCTCTTCTTGTACAAGGGATGATGCACTGAAGCGTACATCAGATCGAGGGTGCATGAATATAAGGTAATTCACGCTCGGATGAACGACACCCTTTGCTAGGAACAACCGTCTTTTTGGTGACGTGTTTTCCCCATTTTGAAAAATGGGTTGCTATCTGAAGTAATAGCAAACCATGATTTTAAGTCCGGGTTACAGCCTGAAATGACTGCAAGCCATATTTTAGAAGAATATTTTGAGAGACGACATGTTTTAAAAAAAAACTTTATTTGAAACCGAAAAACTCTTGCTCAAGCATATGTATGATTCCGTGTCATTATTGAATGACATTTATAGAAACGTACACAATACTGATTACATAAAAGACATGTTGTAAGAAGAATATTTTTGTATTTTTTGTGATTTTTCAGATTTTTATGGTTTTTATAGGTTTTATATTTTTCTATTTTCTTTTAGATAAATCTTATGTACAAAGGATATGTGAAGCCAATCCTTCAATCATCATTCTCTTCCTGGAGAGACAAGAGTTTCTGGAGTAAGGCTCTTCATCCCAAGTCGTGGGAGAATGAACTGAAATCTTCCCCGATAAAGAGCCTTTGTGAATATATCAGCCAGTTGAGATTCTATCCTCACGAAGTAAAAGTTCCACTACCCCTTTCTCAACATGATTCACCACACCTTTGAAGAATCCATTTACTAGGAGAAACTTTGAAAGTGTATCATACCATGCCCTAGGCGCTTGCTTTAGGCCATAGAGAGCCCTTTTTCAGACGATAGACATGGGTAGGACGATTAAGATCCACAAATCCTTCAGGTTGACTGATATAAACAACTTCATTCAGCTCGCCATTTAGAAATGCAATTAGCCACATCCATTTGATAGACCGTCATGTTCTGACCTGCCACATTGGCGAAAAATATTTTGATAGCTTCAATACGAACACCTGGAGCGAAAGATTCTTCAAAATCAATGCCTTCCTTGGACGATATCCCTTAGAAACAAACCTTGCCTTGTTTACAGAAAGACATCATGCTCATCAAATTTCACTTGGGGGATCCACTTAAGAGCAATAATCATTGCAAAGTCTGGAGGTAGTACCAATTCCCATACCTCAAGTCGATCGAACTTGCGAACTTCATCTTGCAACGCATTAACCCAACAGTCTTTAGAGATAGCAGTCTTGACATCTTTGGGTTTGACTTTGGATAGTACGGAATTATAAAAGCACCACAAGGCAAAGGTGGTAAGTTGCCTTCGTATGAATACTGGTCGAGAAGGATTCCTAACAATGTTGTCAATCGGATGATCATCTGTCCGTTTACTGAGATTTTGATGTGGTTGAGGGTAGGAACCTTAAGATGCCATGTTTGTATCCATTGAAGAAGGTGTCTCAGAAGAAGATTCATGAGCAAATAGGTTCTTGAACAGAGCATACTCAAGAGGAGCAAATGAATTAACTTCAAAAGAATTGTCGACTGCAGTGCCTTGATGTACAGAAGGAGATTGAAGATTTAACGATGATGGTGAATAACTAGCAGATGGAGCATCTTGATCAATTCAAGTAGACACTGATGGACCATTTGAGTTGTACAGAACCGCGACAGCTGGTGGTGTCGGTGTATCATCAGTAGGTGTCTCAAATTATTCATCAAACATCGGTTCAAATAAGATCTTCAAATGCTCACTTCTAGGAGGTACATAAAGTACTGCAGGCGTGGAATACTGTACAAGGCCTGAACTGATTGGTTCAGGGGACAAAAGTTTAGATGCGGGTCCTGCACTGGTGTGTACATGAGCCATATGCTTAGACAGCCCAACGAATGTGACGTGAATGGTTTCCAAGATTTATCGGGTTAGTTTGTTGTAGATTCGGTATCCCTTACGATCTAGAGCATAACCAACGAAGAGTCCAATATCAGCATTTAGCTTTTAATTATCCTAGATCTTTAACTATAATCTGTAGGGTAGCATAAAGCACCAAACACACATAGAAAGGAGAGATCCGGTTTCATGCCATGTATCAGCTCATATGGAGATTTGTTGTGAAGAGTATGTATCAAGTATTGGTTTTGTTGAGTCATACTTTCAGCTATTTAATGAGTTTGATGATAACCTTTGGAGTCACGTCCTTGGTTCTCAAAAACCTCACCCATGTAAACCAAGAATAGTCATTGACAACAACGAGTACATATCACTTCCTATTAATACTCCACACACTCATTGGTCTGCCTTGGTCCAAGTGATGGGTGTAAAGAGCTTCCATGTTGATGTTGACAATTTTGGGTTTGTGAGTATGCTTCATTCTTTTGCCCAGTTGACAAGCCGAACGAAGATGTTGCTTATCCAACTTTAATCTGGGTAGACCTCATACCAGATCATTGCGAGCAAGATCATTGATGGTACCAAAGTTCAAGTGATTATAACTTTGTTGCCATAGCCACGATTTGTTCTTTGAGGCCTTTGTGAGAAAGCAAATAGGAGAGGACCGCATCATGTCATCGATAGAAAAGGTGTATAGATTTGTGCCATGACTGTCTTTAAGAAGATCAATACCATCAAATTCTCAGACGAAGCATGTGTGTTTTCTGAAGGCAACGTCAAGATCGGAATCAACATATTGACCAACAAAGAACAGACTATGCCCAAGTCCTTCCACGTAGTATACCTAGGAAATTAGCAGTCACCATAAACATAATCTCTATAACCCATAATTACCCCAAAATGGTAGTTCCAGAATCTAACTGTCCCGATAAACTTATTCACAAAATTCTCGAGCCCTGAGCGATCCCCAATCATATGTTTTGCGCAGCCTGAGTCCAAATACCAAAGGACGAAATGTACGACCTGCATTTGAAAACAGACGAGAGCAGAAAATTTGGAGTGTCGGATCCCCAATTTGAGTTGGGTTCCAGTTGGTTAGTGCAAACAAGTTCTGGAGCCACTAAAACCTTAGGTGCATTCGTTTCAATGGTGGAAATTTCACTAGTAGATGCAATGGGCGTAGTTAAAGGACATTGGGTCTCCAAAGGGAAAGTTCTACCAATTGGCTTCCATTCCTTAATAGGCACTACTTTAGAATTATTTATCCTAGTTAAAGGGCACTGTTCTCCTAAAGTAAATTTCCTTCCAGTGGGCTTCCATTGATAACCAACATTGGCAAACAGTTTTCCTGTTGCTTTCCAAATTTGCTTAATTTTTTTTAGCTCTCCAAACTTTCTTAACTTGGGGTTTGTTAAACAAATTCAGAAATTTCTCAACACATTTATCATGATTACTCGAGATTAAGCATTTATTACATGTTTTGCAAAGTGAATTAGGATTTGAATTATGGTTCCTTTTGTTCAACTTAGACTTATAGCTCCTCATGTGGTCTTCTACTTTTGTCTTAGGAACACTTTTAGCTGGTGAAGTCTTATCCTTCTTTATATTTCTCAGTGGTTTTGACTTTCTAGCTTTAGTGTCACTATTAACTCCTATAGAAGGACTGATGGGAAACTTAGTCTTTTTCACTTCTAGTTGCTGAACATGTTTTGATGTGTTGGGATCTGAAGTTTCCAAAGGTTCAGCAAAGGTAACATGCTTGTTTGTTGACTTAGAGGATGAAGTAGATGACCTATCTTGCTTGCTATCAATCTTAGGACATGTACCAATAGCATATTCTAAGAGTTCCTCAGATCTATTAGTGAGAACGCAGGCACCTACAATAGCATCATCAGATGGTTTTGCTATCCTATCCTCTTCAATGGTTTCACGAAGCAAGTCAAGGCACTCCTTAAGATGTTTAAGATAGTCACTATGAACTAACTTATTATTCCTAAGGGGAAGAGGAATATTCACAGCATCAATTGCGTACTTCTTACAAGCAAAAACCTTTTGAAAACCATTATCACAAGTGATGATTGGCATTTTCCCTTTCACCTGAGTCTTTTAATTCTCAATTTCTTTAAGCAAGGAAGTTATCTTTTCATTGTTTTTATCACGTGTGATCTTAATTGAATCATATAACTCTTTGTAATGCTGTTTAACTTTTGAATTTTCAGCTCAAAACCAATCATTTTCATGTTACAATTTATTGATGGTATCTTGAAATTGAAAATTCTGAGAATCTATAGACTGTGGTTTTTGAGTGCCAATCACATCACTCTTGTTTCACTTCAATTGGTCAATTTGGACCCTCAATTTTCGAATCGTGTTAGTGTGAGCTTGAATTTTTTCATCACGTTTGGATAATTCAAAATATGCATCAAATTCAGGAGCATTCGAAGATGTCTTGGCATTTGAGATTTTAATTCTTTCTTCTAAATGTTGACACTTTAATTGCAAATTAAGATTATCAACCTCTAGTTTTGACAAATGCCTGACCATGTTATCATGGTCATCGTTTTGAATTTTCTAACGCAATTTTAAATTCTCCCCCTCAAGCTCAACAACACGATTCTAGAGAACATTTAAAGCAACAGACATTTCATGAAATTGACAAGCAGTTAATGCAGAATCAGTGGCAGTATAGAATACATCTTGAGCAACACATTTAGCAATCAAGGTATCATTCATGATAAGAGCATTTTTCCTCGCAATTTCACTATATTGAAGATCTGTTGCAATTTGTTTTCCCTCGTTTTCCACTTCTTTGAACACCTTTTTCATTTATCAACATCTTTATTTAAGGTTTTTTGAAGACCCTCAAAATGTTCCGTGAGAAGTTTAAAGAATGGCATGACCTCAGTTAAATAACAACTCTTTGTTTGTGCAAAACCCTTTCCCCTTCAGTAATACCCGTTGGCGTAATTCTCTTTTTACATGTTTTATCAAAATCAGTGAATAATTGACCAAGAACATATAGAGCAATTAGAGTATTATTTTGCGTGGGGATAGTTAAAGGGACAAGATGCCTGAGTGTATTCAGTGGGTATAACGTTGGATTAGCTATCTTAAACATGGTACGAGTATCACCCATAATTCTTTCTGCTTTCATTCTTTCAAGGTCAAAACTCCAAGATATTTGCTCTGGGGTAAACTTTTTTTGAGGGACAAAAAGAGCTAATCGATTATCTTCAAAGTAATCATATTTGTACAGAATCTTGTTTGCAATGCACAAAGGATCCTTTAATTTTTCAGCCAATTTCTCTCTAGTTCTATCTTCTATCTCATTGGTCTCATCATCGAATCGCACATCAGGAGGGGCATGACCCAGCTTAAGCATAACATTTGCATCATATAATGCAGGTTGGGCATCTCTAACGCTCCTAAGCCAATTAGATTTGGGTTCACCTACATCCTTTTCACTGTTTTCATCACACAACTTTCTATGCTTTTGTATCATTTGAGCAGTTTGAATGGTTTGGCCTTGTGTGTACAACTTGTTTTCAAGCTTGTTCTTTAACGTCTTAAGTCTGGAAAAATCATTTAAGAGTTTTGTTTCCTTATCCTGAAAATCAAGTTTTTGAGTAATCATACTCTTTTGTATCTCCTGTTCACGTTTGACAGTTTGATCAAGTTGATTTTGTAAAGATTTTAACTCTTGTTTCAATGTTTCTTCCTTTAACGTTCAATTATATATGCATGCATTTGCCAATCCATTTTCTGTTCATGTTCTGTTAGCTCAAATTTTGCACGTTGTTCATAACACCTAACTTGATCCTTAAGAATACTAATCCTAGTGGTTAGGGTGTCATCAGGGATATAAACTGTGTGCTCATGCAAATCACAATCGTTATCGACAACAGAAGATGCACTACTTGGTACAACTGACTCTTCGTTGTGTTTCACATATTATTCACATGGGAAAACGCTATTTCCCATATTAGCAGTATTTGAGCAAACAACGTTTGTCAGTTATACTTTGTTGGGAATCTCATGTTTATCGACCATGTCATTCAGTTTGAGTACCTTAGCACATGAAACATGTTCTTTCATCGGTTTGATATATGCTTCCACATCCTGTGTAGCAAGAGTGATTGAACTGTTGGTAGAGTCAAGCTTATCAGTCTCTGATCCTCTGTCATCGGCGACTACTCTCCCAACACCCGATGCTTTATCCAAATCCACAATACCATCACTTGATTGCACCCGACATGCCTTCACCTTGTCTTCATACTTGAGTTTGTGCTGTGCTCTTTCCATAATGTACTCCTTCACATTACCCATGAGTTGGAGCAGTGTGACTCTGAACACGTCAACCTCGATTCCCGTGTGAGTAGCAAAACCCTTTTTCATCATTTGACTCTCATGATCATACTCCTCAGTGAATTGTGAATCAATGAACGCTTGGAGTTGGTTATTGATCACACAGAATGCAGCCATAGATCTTTCTTCAAAAAATTCACCCTTTTCAAGTTGTTGTTGAAGTTGATCTAAGTATAGAGTCATTTTGCTTGTGAAGGTCTCAACCTTTTGACTGAAGAGTGTTGCGAATGCATGATTGTAACCTACCGAGTATCCAGGTTGTGCAAAGAGAACCTTGAGATGTGAATGAAGTAATCGAAAACATTCAATGCAGTAATCCTTTGCATTATCGGGCAATTTAATTGGCTGATGAAGTTCATTCTCTTGAGACTTTGAGCACAAAGATTCCATTGCAGCATTATCAGACTCAAACACGTTAATTTGTTGTGTAGGGTTAGAAGTCTTATTTTTATCGATCATGTCGTACAATTTGAGTATCTCAGGTATGACAGAATCTGAAGAATTTGACATGATGTGGACGTGCACGGGATTTTACACTTATATGATTTAAACCAAGAAATAGATTCTTTCGCGGGATTTTACAAAATCAAGAAGAAACCGTAAAACATCGAAGACTGGAGATGAACTTGATGATCAGTTGATGGACTTGAAGATCAGTTGATGTTGTTTAGTTGTGATCTTGGTTCGGTTGATGCAAGTTTAGCCTCGAAAATTTGGTGAAAATTAGGTCTAAAAACTTAAAACCTCAATAACTTCACTCCGGAGGTGATTTGGGCCTCAAAAAATTCGTTTCACGACTTCATGGTGAAACCTCAAAATATTCAGCCTGTTCTGAACGTTTTGACTGCTAATTCGCTGAAAACAGAGTTACGGTTCAAAAGTTATGGCCGTTTGAAGTTTTGACGTAAAAGGTCAACTTTGGTCAAACTGCAACTTTAGCAAATCGCTAGAAGAGGTAAACGCTAGTTGGAGGTAATCACAATCTGAAGGTAAACGCTACAATGAGCAAACCGTAGGAAGAGGTAATCGCTATCCTTAGCAAAACGCAAACCAGAGTTAACCGCAGGATGAGTTAACCGCAGAATGAGCAAACCGCAATAAGGAGCAAACCGCAGGATGAGTTAACCGCAGAATGAGCAAACCGCAATAAGGAGCAAACCGCAGGATGAGTTAAATGCTAGTGAAGTAAACGTAGAAAACGCAAACCGCAGGAGTAAACCGCAGAGACTTAACCGTAACTAACTAGAGTCCAAAATAGTCACTATCTTGCGTTTTGTCCTTATACCCAATAAAGTAAACGCTAACTAGCAAACTGTAGGAACCAGTAGCTAACCGCAACCAAGAAATCAAACAGTAGAGCTAACCGCAGTCAAGAAAAACACCCCAAAATCAATCCACTCTTCAAATAAACGTTTGATGTAATAAAGCCAACTGAAAAACTATGTAGTACTAACACAAATGATCACAAAAGTACACCCATAACATATCAAATAACACTAGAAAGATCAAACCAAGTTTTTTTCAAGAAAACTCTTCTAACTCACAAAAACTACACAAAACCACACCAAATCCAATTCTACAATGCCCTAAGATGAAACCTTGTCTCTTGATACCAATTGTAGGATATTCTAATTCATAACATGTATGGTTACTTGTGGTTTGGATCGAATTAAAAGAGATGAGAAGAAGAGTTTTAGAGAGATAAAGTGGGAGCCTTTTCTAGTGAGAGAAACAAGAAGTATGTATTAGATTAATAAAAGGTCCAACCCTCTCCCTTGGAGGGAGAGGGGTATTTATAGTTACAAAGAAAACGCCCACTCCCGGGCAGTGGATCAGGCATACAGTGGGTAAAGACCCGTCCTTCCTCCACGGTGTTACTTAAACTAATCTACGAACTAACTAAATATTAATAAGACTACGAGCTACTCAATGCTAATCTATACTCGGGGTGACCGAGTCTTTCTTATGAATATTTATATTCCTAACAGCTTGAGACCTGCGCACTAAGAAAGAAAACAAACACCTTTAGGCTTATCGTGGGATTGTCTCCCACGATTATCCTCCGGCGTGAGGGTAAGTAATCGGTTTTAGGGTTGTATAGAAGAGTTAGGGTTGTAAATCGTACCTTTAATGAGAATTATGATATTCTTTATATAGGCATGAAATCCTTGTAGATTTTGTGTTCCTCACTCTTCGGCGTATAATACTTATCCGGTCTATGAATCTTTATCCCATAAATTTGAGATCCTTATCTAGACCATAAATAATGTATTAGGGTTTGGGCTTTCGTGAGCCCTAGCATGTTAGCCCAAATCATTGTTATGATAGCCCACACGTGGTGGGCTTGGACGTTAGTAATGTTCATTAGTCAGGTTCGTGACCCGAATATGGACTATACGTCATCAATTATCAAGTGTAAATAGCCTTTCAAAAATCGTTTATCAAAACCATCCCAGACAATGAACTGCAGGAACACCCGAAAAGTTTGCATTTAAGAGACTTATCAGGACCCTTCAGAAAAATCCACAAAAATTCTTGGAAGTCCAACATAACCCAAATATTACCCCTGTAAAAGGAGAGCTCTTAGCTCTTTATGGTTCGAAAATGAAAAATCCAAAACTCCAACTGATTTTCAGACCCGATTACTCAGCTTTGATACTTAATCTTATAAAATTTAAAAAGCTTACCTCCCGACCTCCAATGACCATGAAACTTATATTTCCAGAAAGTAGACAAGTAGTACTTTTGTTTAGACTCAAAAATCAAGCAAAGGCATGTTGGTATCATCAAGATTCACCCTACTCAATTCGACCCAAAATTTCTGTTAGCGACTGTTAAGACAGAAACATCACAACTTTAACCTTATAAACCCTTTTGATATCACAACTCTATTTGAATTATATATAGACAGATCAGGCCGATTCTTGATCAATTTACAAACAGACTTTTAGTTTGCAAAGCTTTTTATTAACACCACACATCACACAAGTTAATATACCAAGGATTATAGGTCTATTCATAAGAGTTTACCTCGTTATTTTATGTGTTTACAATCGTGATTTTATGTGTGACAAAAGTCGTATCATATGTAATCCATCTTAGCCGATTTAAATGACAACAAAACCATGATTAACAAACGTATTAAGAAGGTTAACAAGGAAGAATTGAACAAGATTATACGAGTACCTCTTATGATGATCGAATGACAAGAAACAAAAGACCAAAGATCGAATTCCTAACTGAATACCAAAACAAATGAAAACACTCTTCAAACTAGGGTTAACCATGATCAAAACCAACCCTTAACACCTTAATTAGATCAAGAATGGAATGAAGAAAAGTATCCAGCCGCCAATGTATTTGATTAGGATTTAATGTGTGATAAAATTTTAGAGAGAAGAACCGTATACTTTTGGGAGATATAATTGGAATGGAGCGTGAAATTAGAATAGGAAACATTATGATTGCCATGATATGGGGATTCCCTTTGACTAGATAGTTTTATCTTTTCCAGGATGTAAATATTGGCTCATATTCGGTTAACTTTCAAAGTAAAAGGCCCAAGATCAAATATCAATGTGTGACAAAGTTAATTTGGCCCAAAGGATTTCATGTAAACGTGTGCAAGGTTTTAGATAGTAGCTTTGTATCTTTAAGTTAAGTATTTAGTCGTTTAGGTTATTGCTTAAAGCTTATTATAAACGTTTTAGGTATTTTGTAACTTAGGTTTTTGATTCATCATGATTCTTATAGCTTAAAAGATTAGAGGGGCAAAATAAGTTCACAAGTTTTAGATTTTAGGGTTTTACAAATAACTTGGTGAAAGTAGACTGAATTCTTGTCACCCTCATTGAGCCATTCCACTCTTGCAAGCTGGAACAAAAACTTCTCTTCATCCTCGGTAGCTTCATTATATTTAGTTAGAATCTTGGCAGCCTCTTTTTTTTAATTCATTATTGTGCACATTACTATCAACCTTAATCTGAATATCTTTTAACTTGTCTCTCAAGGTATTCACTCTTTCAAATAGGTTACCTTTACTCTAACTGAACTTTTTAACGTGGTATTTCAAATTCTTGAGTCTTTTGATCAACACATACATTTTGCATCCTTTAACTAGCATGCCCCACTCCTTTTGAACCATCTTGTTAGTGCAAATATTACGACATTTAATCTATACAGTCTCGTTCGTTTTGATTGATGACAAACATATAACTTGATACATAACGTAAAATGTACAAGTTACTTGTAATCTTATTTTGTCTCAACATACATTCAACACTTCTCAACGTCTCGAGTCCTCGTATGCTACAACACAGGTTCGTACATGTTTGTTATGTGGCATTATGATCAAACCCTTCGACCAACCATTTAGAATGACTAAAATACTTTTAGAGTCTTTAAGTATTTTAGGTGTCAAAATGCACTTTAGATGCAAAATAGAATAAGTGCCACTTTAGGTGTTAAAGTAATATTAATAAGTTTTACAAATGATAAAAATGTGATGACATTAGGAATCAAACATTTTTAGTAACTCATTAACTTACTAAAACAATATTACTTAGGCAATATATACATTCTACAAGTTTAATTTCATATATATCTTAATCTAAAAATAGAAATATAGATATGATATCATGGCATGCATCATGTGTAAGATTTCTTACACATATGGAAAGATTCTCACTCAAACTATTGTGTGTTGACTTGTAGAATCTTGATTTGACATGCATAGATATGGAAAGATTTAGTTATTTATAATAGCTCATGGTTTATGTCTTTGTTAGTTTTGGAAAGTAGTTTTGGAAAACTACTTTGCTTGTTTACCTATAAATAAGTAACCCATGGTTTTCTTATAAATTGATGAAAAACCACACAAATATAGATTAGTAGAAAACCATGTAGAAACATCAATGAATCACCCTTTACATAATGATCATAATGTTACTAACTCTTATTATGTTGTAAGCATACTTCATGATCCACCAAGAAGGTTAGAAGATCTTGAAGTCATCATTCATTCAAGCATACCAACATATGAAGATTCAAGGGCACTTGACATCCTCAATGATTGAAGACTTCTTATTCAAGAAGTTCATTTAGATTAGGCATCCATATCCATTAGACATGTATGTCTTGGATCATCATTGTATCATCACAATATAGATTAAATGGTTTATGTGTTTGTGCCATAAAACACAAGGTTTTTATGTTAGGCCACAAAACATAGCGGGAGTGGTTGTACCCTTGGAAAAGAACTTGACATCTAGCTTAGTGTCGGAAATATTGTATAGGAGATGTTAGGAGTGGTTGTACCTTTGTAAAAGAACCCGGTATTTAGCTTTGTACCAGATAAAGTGTAAGCGACGATTGTAAGGTTTTCTCCGCCGAGAAGGGAGCTTGTTGATCTAGTGAAGTAACTCTCGAGTTGGGTACTCGAGGAGTGGAGTAGGGCGGAGAGGAGATCCGTGACCGAACCACTATAAATCCTCGTGTTCGGTTTGCGCTTTCTTTTACTTACTGCTTTACTTTAATGTTTGCATTATGTGATTGCTTGTGTTGTGACTTGTTGATTGTACTTGGGTGATAACATGTTTTAAGTTATGCTAGTCACTAACTACACATAACATCTTTCATATTAGAACAAGCTAAAAATGGATATTTGATACAATAAGTTTAAAGTTTTAAACGGTAACGTATTCACCCCCCTCTACGTTTACACTATTGATTTCACAATTGGCATCAGAGCTACGTAGCTCTTATTTTAAAAATAAATGGTTTTTAAAATAGAGCACGATCCATGTATCAAATCACCATTGAAGCGGAATATAATATGAAAAATGTTTCGTTAAGTATACTTAAAAATTTTGTGGTTAAATATTACTTTGTATACAAGCTTGAAGGTTTCATTGAAAAATAAAATGTTGTTGAATATGTTTTTTTTTATCAAATCTAGTAAGTCCTACAAATTTTCTTTATGTCAAAATATGAGGTTTAGTGAATCTGTCATCAGACCCCGCGGATCCCTTCTCCTCAATGGGCGGATCCCTAAAAAAGGTTCCTTGAAATCCGTCAGTTCAGTACACAGTTTTTGTCCAACTTCAAAAATTCATAACTAATTAACCGTAAGTCCGTAGGAGTCACACCACCTATCAATTTAAAGGGAATTGTGTCTACTTTCTTTTTAAAATAATGTTATGGCCTAAATCTAATCTTAAGTTAAAAGAATAAACCAAATACTGTAGTGTGTCCAAATATATTAAGTTTCATTTTGACGTAGAAACTCAAACTGTTGAGTTAGGCAATTTAAGTTAGGATCCTTTGAACATTGATATAATTTCTTTTGAAACTAAAGAATTTGGTGATATCTATATATATAAAGGAAACTAATCAAGCTTGGCATACATCGTCATATTTAAACGCACAGTGACGAAAAGTATATTTCTTTTTATGATATGCTAAATGACTACTTGTTTTAGTTGTATGCATATATGTTGCGTGCTTATTGAATATTGTGATTGCACTTGTTTATTTGTGATTTATATGTGTCAATCTTGCCATGATATATTATTTGCTTGTTTGTCGATGTCTTGTTTATGCACAATAGAACTTTTGATTAGATCTTGTGCACCAAGTTGATAAATTACTTTTGTATTACTTATAGTCTTAGATTTTCATCTTTGCATATGTTATGTGATTATTTGGCATAGTTTACTTAGGAATGAGAATTAAGTAACACTAATTAAGTATCGTGAAATATGATCAAGTGTCTAAATGAGTCACTACATTTTTAAATATATAGTAGTCATGTAAAATGGTGTTTGATATATATGCTTCTAGTATGATGTTTAATGAATGTGTCATGCTATAAGATAGTAACTCATCTTCGATTGATCATGTAAACTAACCGTATCATGTTTGGTTGATAACACTTTGATGTTATCAATTTTCCGTGTTTGGCTTAATTTCCATTTATGGTAAGTTCATAATCCTCAACTTGATCTATATGATAACCTGTGTTAGAATATGTGTTTTTGGTTTTAATCTCACATCTAATTTGGTGCATATGTTCCAAGTATAATTAGGATATTTGAATGGGTTTCGGGAGTCGATAAATGTCCATTGTTAAGGAGTGTTTGACACAACTTGAAATTTGAACTATTTGGTAGTTAAACTATATGTTTTGTGGACATATGTACATCTAGGATCTTTTGTTATCTTTGGACAGTGTCTTGTACTAACGGATATGCAGGTAGACAACATTTGGGATGTTGTCAAATTTTTAAGTTTATGAAAATTTCACTAAGTATAGTGAAATTCGCTAGCCCCTGGTCAAAGTCTATCGGTAATAATGTTTCTATATTCATTTTTAGCATTTCCTAATCAGATATAAATTTAAGTTTATGATTTGGGAATTTTTAGAAAATTTGGAAATCGTTACCCGCGTCAAAAACCTGGTCTCTTTAGTTTTTTTGGCCTGGCGGATCTGAAGGAACCAAAAAGAGGGTTCCACCAGTGCATTTTCTGGGGAATCCAGTTTTTGGCCCAACGGACCAGGCGGAACCAAATTCAGGGTTCCGCCTGTGTAATCGTTTGGTTCCGCCAGTGCCTGCAGAAAACTTTTTCATTTTTCTTAGTTTCGTATTTTCTCAAACACCAAATCATTCACTTTAGTGAGAAATATTTTCCGCAGTATTCATTAATATATTAGGACCATTTTTACTCATTAGAACCATCAGGAAACCACTTCCCACCAAAAATTCAATTTAAACAAAACTCACCCAAGGAACCCTTCTGCATAAAGGAAGGAACCCTTTATTTAGTTCCTTGCCATCCGTGGATCCCTAACCACAAATTTTTTGTGATCATTACCCACGGTTACTACATTCTTCTATCCTTAACTCATCCTTCGTCCATTAGCTTCACTTATTTGGTGACTTGACAACTTCCTAACTAATTCAGACTAGTTACTTACAAAGATTATATATAACATCAAAATCACAAGTCTAACTTATGACTATAGATATTGTCGTGTATCTATATATGTTACCTCACTTGGTTAACATGAAAGTAATGTGTCATCCTTCAAGACGATAAGGATTTACATCAAGTCATAACTTACACTTAAGTTATAGATGTGTTATCAAGTCTTGCTATCCTTTAATACTATCCAATCAACTTAAGTATTTCATCCGAAATATTCAAGTAAATCTGACTTACGATTGTAGTCATTAAAAGTCACATCCGAAAGAATCTACACCCAAGTATTTTAACAACATATGTTAAAACACTTATCCTAACACTCTCTCAATCAATAGGGGTAAAACTAATGTCAATAGGTCTTCATCATTGAACATTGAGTACTTAAGTTCACTTGTTCGTTAACCATCATCTAATTCACTTCTATGATATATCTCAGCCCCTAAGCTTCACAAACATAACCAGAAACTCAAGAACTTCACTCACTAGTTATGGACCACAAGGCTTAGTATCCATCCGTTTTACTTTCAACATCTATGAAACTTAAGTACTTCCATAGCACAACAAACCTCTACATCGCCACATCTTTATTAAGACACACTAGAAGACCTACCACCTAGATCAACCAATCCACCATTCTTACCATCGTTTGAATTCATTGAGTGCATTGCTCAAAAAGCCCTTTGTCCAAACACTCAACCATAACTTACCACCTATAGGATTAGGACCTTTACCATCAAATGAGCATGAACCTCACATTCAGTTACACTAGGTTTAAGTAGTACCACTTTCACAAGTTATCAAAGTATTGGTAATACTTTTAACTTTTGCATAAGTTTCATTAAACCTTAAACCAACATCTTAACAACATATGTTAAAATGCAATCTCAAATCCAACCTCATGTACCCCGAGCAACAATGACTCTTGAGGAGTATACATAAGAAACTCAAGTTAATTCCTCTGGTCATCATTGTAACACCCCCAAAATTCGGGTCTAAGTCGTGTCACATTTAAAAGGGGGTTTTGAGTTGAAAGATTAATTAAACTAATTAAAAGTAATAACAAGACAATAAAGTAAATAGAAGGAAATTAGTAAAGAGAAGTAGTGTTAACCTAATTACTACTCTTGTTATGATCGTGACTAGTTTTCCTATAGGTGCATCCTATCATATCGTTCGGGGATTCAATATTCATTTCGGGTCAGATGGTCAAATTCGCCTAGATCTATCTTATACCTTGTCCTATCCAAAGCTATTGTAAAGCCTTGGGTTCATCGGTACGAAGAAATAAGAGTCATTAAGTGCCTCTACTAACATGGACAAGGCTAACGAATGCGGCATGGTCAGATCTTACACCCCTCTAACTCTGTTAAGTGTCTAGCATTGGTAGGTGGTCCTAGGGTTAATTCGCACGTGTATTGTGATATTGCTATCACCAAGTCACATCGCTAGCGACTTGCTTCCTAGGGTTAATTCCACAAGTATCTAGAGAACAACCAACGCTAATCACTATGGGAACTAGAGTGTCCCAAGCCTCGCCATGAAAGTAAACAAACAATAGATAATAGATGCGTGGAAAACTAAATCAATAACATAACAATTTCATAACTAGGCTAACACCAAAAGGTGTTTAGCCACTCATGTTCATAATTGCAGTAAAACAATGTTGAGTTAGTACAAATCTAAGCATGAATCAAATACAAAGTAAAGGAATGAAAACACTTATGATCGGTGTGTGATTCCTCCCTTGGAATTGACTTGGATGTGGCTAAAACTTCGTTCTCCCCCCTTCCTGAGTTTTTCCCAACGTTGTTGTGGTGAAGAGATGGGAAGTGATATAAAAAACTCGGAATTAGGGTTGGTATTTATAGGCCCCGACTATGTTACGGCGTAGCGTATTAGAGTTGCTACGCCGTACGTAACTTGATCAAGTGTTACGGGTGTAAAGTCTTCATGATAAGCATCCTACGACTAGTAGATAAAGTAGCTACGCTGTAGCTTTTTCCTTGGCTTCATAAGTTCTTTACTACCTCAAATGAGATCCTATGTCGTAGCTTGGAAAGTTGCCTACTCCGTAGTGTTCATTAGTGGACTTCTACGCCGTAGCCTGTTGTTGGGCTACGCCGTATTCTTCATAAATTCTTCATTACACCGTAGGTAGGAGAGCTTCTACGGCGTAGTCTTCGTGAAGCCTTGCTATGGCGTAGGTAGATGAACCTCTACGCCGTAGTTAGTGCAGAATCCATAATTTCCACATATTTGCTCCAAAGTCCTTCCATTTTCGCGTAAGTTCGTTCTTTTACTCATCTTTACCCTGAAACCAAATTAGGAAGAGATAAGAGTATATATTCTTCATAAAAGTACAAAAGACGAGTATTTTAATGGGGAAATTAACACTTAGATTGAGGGTAAATTTGATGTTATCAAATATCCCCCACTTGAACTCTACTTGCCCTCAAGTAGACCTTATACGAATGATTTTCAAAAAGATATCCCCCAAGAAACTGGAGAATATGAATTAAAAACTCCCTATGCTAGAACTTATCAAAGCCGAACACCTCACAAAATTGGAACAAATACTCACATCTCTCTCCTAATCTAAGTGTTAATTTTGGGGTGATCACTCAACGCACAGTCATAAAATGTATTCTATCATAGGCTTGGCAGTTACACAAATCTCTACCACTAGAGCTATGGTCAAAACAATTCTTAAAGGCAATATTGGGTGAACACATATAAGACTATTTGGGTGTAGCGTTGTTACTAACATACTATGGCAAGGGAGACAAAGGCAATGGTACATGACCGAAACGCCGGGCAAGACACCAATGACTGCTCAAATCCCTCACCTAAGCATGATTCACACCTAAAGGGTAGGATAAGACATGGGATGCGCAATAATGGTGTAAAATGAAAAAGAAAACAAATAGTCTTTGCCTATAACCGAGTTGCTACCACTTGCCGTTCATCCAAAGTCCAAGTTTCAAAATGCGAGAATGGGATCATGTAACAAGTGTATGCCATTAGAGGACATCATGATGGGGCACCACACTTGGTCTTCATGTTGGTGATTAAGAACCAACAACTTCATTCTTTAAATATGACCGAAGTGGCCTCTTCGATGCTAAATCTTTTAAAGCTCTTATTACAGTGCTATACAAGGGTGCACCAAAGTTAACATATCTACATACGGAAATTCACATTTTTTTTCATAACTTATCCCCCCACTTGGGATGAACAATACATGTACAATAGTGAGTTTTCTCATGATCTTCAATGATGAGTCTTCAACGTAGGTGTGATTCTTGAACCTCTTGACTTGGATCTCAAATTAGAACAAGTAGCAACTTCCCAATCATAAACAAAGACTACACGGTAGGCTAAGGTGTATAGGTGTATCGAAACAATAATATTGGTAAGAAACGAAAGGATAGGCTCAAAAGGGTGCATCTAGGGGTATCTTGCACTAAAGGTGAGTGCAACAAAGGGTTTTAACGCGGGGGTCGAATAGTCGATGTGACTAATCGATAAACACACACATAAAGGTTATTTGGGTGATAATCCTAAAATATTGCCTTCTCAATACACTACTCATACACGGTTTCAAGATGATGTAAAAGCCAAGTTCTAAAGATTACAAACTACCGGCACACTCATATTTTTGGTGGATTTGGGGTAAAACAGGGTGAAACTGAAATAGGCTAAACCTCACCATGGTATTAAGGGTTAATGTGCTTGGCTAAGGTCCATTCTAGTTAGATTCGGAAAAACATGTCAAAAGTTTTAAAAATGGCATAATTTTTCAAAATAAACTAGAAAATTAAGGGCAAAACAAAGTTCAAGTAAATAATTCTACTCCCGTCCCCCTACTTAAGTTGAACAAAGTCCCTTTTGTACATAAAATAAAAAATAAGGAGGAAAAGTAGAATTAGAACGAGAACTTCCCTGAAATTCATTCTTGAAAATAGAAGGATCATGTTGAGAAACGTGCCTTCACTATGCCTTATGAGCAAATTTCAATTCCCTGGAATCACACAACTACCAAAAGCATAAAACCTAAAAAGAAAAATAAAAATAAAAAGAAAAAACCTAACTCACTTTCGTAGGAATCACGGTTGCATTTAGCGTATGCAACAAGCCTTTTAAACCACTTGGTGTCCCAAGTGGACGAGTGAAGTCTCGTGAGGGTTTATAGGGAACACACGCAAAAAGTTTATTTAAAAACTAATACAAGTTTAAAGAATGTTTTGTAAAATAAAAAGCATTTTTTAGGTTCAGAAGGTAGCTACGGCGTAGCTTAAATGTGGTGCTACCCCGTAGTTGCTGAATAAATCCAGTATGAAACCTGGAGGGTGCTACGGCGTAGTCAATGGAAGAGCTACGCCGTAGCAAGGCCCTGGAGAATATTTCTTGGAGTAAAAGCCCAAAAATTTGTTCCCCATCGAAATGCCTCCTTTAGTACCTGCAAAATATTAGTACAAAACATACAAAACCAATAAAATAGAGAAAATAAAAGGAAAAGGATAATTCGGGTTGTCTCCCGAAAGAGCATTTTTGTTTATTACCGAGTCTTTAAGTTAGACTCACTGTTAAGGTTATATAGGTGTGAAATATAGATCTTTCGACAACTGTCGAACATCGTCACCATAGTAAATCTTTGCTCTGTGCCCATTCACTTTAAAACGTTGGTCCTGGTCATCGATCACTTCAATAGTCCCATAAGGGAATACTTCAGTTAGCGTGAATGGTCCATACCATCTCGATCTAAGTTTCCCCGGAAACAATCGAAGTCTAGAATTGTAGATTAGAACTTGCTGTCCGACTTCAAACACATTTTCTTGTATCCTAGCATCGTGCCATCTTTTTGTTCTATCCTTGTAAGCTTTTGAATGATCATAAGCTTCGCCCCTTAATTCAGCTAATGATGAGGCGAAAAATGATCCATTTTTAGGGGGTCATTTAAGCCCGGAATTGAATTTATTTGATCAAATATTGCCCTAAATCGTTCCTTTTGTGATTTTAGGTACTTTTGGAGTGAATTCTGGAAAAGGAAGCATTTTGGACGTTTTTGGAGCATAAAAGTGAAGAAAACGGCAAAGTCTTAATTTTCCTTGCTGGGAACAGTACCTGACGGCGTCACCAAGTTCTTAATGACGGCGTCAAGAGGAAAACAAGAGGTGAAGAGGATAGAGTCCATGACGATCCAGAATGTTTTTGCACTAGGGCATGACGGCGTCACCATAGGCCGTCATGGTCCCTTTACACGTGACGGCCCAGAGGAAATTTCTCATGACGGCATCAGATCTGGATCTAGGCAATCCGATTTTATTATGGGCGGTGGGTTGACGGCGTCAGAATTCTCTTCTTGACGCCGTCACATTGGAAAATCTATATATAGTTGATTGGCTCTGAACGGTCAACCTAAATTGACCAAAGGATGGTCAACTAGGTCAAATAGCCTAGAGTCAGTGCTCCGCGGAATATAGTGTTTCCCCGGGTCGTTATGTCCCGACGAGGTGTGCAAAGTATTAAACGGATCTATGATCGGGTGAATTTGGACAAGAAAGGGTTTGTGGTTGATTTGAACTAAGGAATCTACAAGGAAATAGCTTAAATAAGCTATATGAACAAGACTGGAAATTTGGAAAAACCAGAAACGTTTTAAACCTAAAAACGTGTACGTTCAATTTAAATTTACGTGAACGTACAAAATAAAAAGTGAAAACTGAAATCTGAGAACCGACAGGGGGTGAAAATGACTTTTTTACAAACCTAAGGATAAAAGAAAATTTTTAGAAAATTAAAATTAATTTCTATATTAATTACTTATTTACTATTAATTAAATACTATTTAATATTAATTATAAATATTTTAATAACTTAAATACAATATATTATTATTTTAATACTAGAAAAATGAAAATTAAATTTCTAAAATTATAAAATAACTAAAAACAAATTTTAAAACTAAAAATATGTCTTTTGTCTTTTTGTCTTTTTATATTAATTACTTACTAATTTAATATTAATTAAACTATTTATCTAATTAAAATTATTAAAAAGACTTAGATAATTATAGAAAATTTTATAAATCTAATTAACCATGACAGGAATCCTAAAAAATTATAAAAAGTTTGTTTTATATGTTTTTACACTATTTTACTAATTATTATTCTAATTATTAATTAATTACTAATTAAAGTATTTAATTTATAAAAACTAGAAGATGAATAGTAGAAATTCTAGAAAAATTCCTAAAATTATATTATATTATATAAGTGCTAAGAAAAATATAAAAACTAGGTATTACTTTATAAAAACTAAATTTGCTATTTAATACTTGAATATTAATTAATAATTAATTAAAATAATATTAAATCTAATAAATAATAAATGACAAAATAAAATTCTGGAAAAATTTCTAAAAATACTTTAATATAAAAGGAAATTAAGAAAAATATAAAAATGTAAGTTACTTAATAAAAATCTAAAAAGGAAAATTAAAAAGTTAAATAATATTAAATAGAAGTTATCACTTATAATTAAAATTTGTTTTTCTAGATTTTCTTTTTGGAAAACTATTTTATAACTAAAAGTAAGAAACTTTTGTGAAAACACTAAGCTTGGAACTCAAGGATAAGCACTTTGAGTGCTTATTTCCTTGGCAGTTTGACTTTTAGTCAAACTAGCTAAGGAAAAGCTTGAATAAGCTACCAGGGGGCCCACAAGGCATGATTAAGCTGGAGTACACTGAATGTGATCAAAATAAGCTGGAATCACTTAACAAGCAAACTGAAATAAGCAAGAAACAAGAAATAAGCAAAATCTAAAAACTATAAACAAGACAGATCTAGGACAAAGTTGCAAGGCCAAATAAGCTAGGGCAAAAGCCCTTAAGCCAAAAGGAAGACTGGAAACCACAAGCTAGCTACTAGAGCTTCTCAAAAAGCCTAAGAACAAACTGTGGGGCCCACTGATGAGGCCAGGAAGAACCACCAAAGTGGTGGTGTTGGTGCACAGACCTGCTGCACATGGTAGGTGAATCCCCCTGAAGGTGAGTTTGGAGGGGTGTGGGGCCCTCAGAATAAATCCCAAAAATGAAATGAAGGTGGGACTATGAAGATGAGGTGGGGGGTTACAAGTCCTAAAAGTTTCAAGGCCTGAATCCTCTCACAAAATTCACAACAAATCTAGCCATTTTTGAAAAAAACTAGGTAACATGCAATTTGACTTTTTTGATTAACATTGGAATTTGACTTAAGTGAAATTCTATAGGTTCTAATTGACTTATAAGGTTGTAATAAGCTACATTATGACTGAAATGAGCTAAATTAACATCTTATGAAATGGCATGCATGATTATGGGTTCTAATGATCTAACAGTGAGCTCATATGATTGATTGAATGAGGTTTCGACTTTTCTGGTAAAACCAATGCAATTTTATGGCTTGTGTAACCTAATAGGTTCTAAAGAAACTTGTTTCAACAACACATAACACCACAAACACCTTGTATACCAGAGGAACCAGCTGATCCAAACACCCCCAAAAAAGGGTGATTTTATGATTCTCAAAGATTGGCATTGATTCAGCCCAACTCAGGGATCCATAAGCACTTATAATGTTATAATCAACTTAAATGAACACATAACTAATAACCATAACAACAAATAACCTAATTTACTACTATGCTAATTTTTGACAGTTAAGATACTAAACTAAGTAGCTAACAAATGCAAAGAACAAACAAACTATATTAAGCAATATTATCACAACATATCACTAAATAAGCACAAAAATCTCACAGATAATTGATGATGATCAATTGTACAGTAAAAGCTGAAAATTCAGAATTGAGCTTACAAGTTGATTCCAACTGCCAATGATGAATCAAGTACCATAGTTACCACCTAGAGCCTCCCATGAGGCAACTAAACCAACACAATCCAAAATCCATAAGCTCTTTTGCTTTCTTTGTCCTCCACACTTAATTTTTTTGCGTTTTTCTTATTTTTTGAGTATTTATGTAAAACTGAACTCAAGTCCTTAGAATGGAACTTAAGCTTTGATTGATGCTAAACCGTCAACCCAAGTCAACCACGGATGTGGTCAAGATGGTCAAACAGCCTAGAGTCAATGCTCCGCGGAAGTATAGTGTTTCCCCGGGTCGTTATGTCCCGACGAGGTGTGGATGGTTATCAAACGGTTTCGTGATCGGGTGAATCTGGACAGGAAGGGGTATAAGTGAGTTGTGATGATTACACTACTAGAATCTACAAGAGAATAGCTTAAATAAGCTATACAAACAAGACTGGAAAGTTTGAAAACCTAGAAACGTTTAAAACTAAAAACGGGTACGTTTACGTTTAAAATAACGTAGACGTACAAAATAAAACGTGAAAACTGAAATCTGAAAACACCCAGGGGGTGAAAATGACTTTTTTACAAACTAAAAGATAAAAGAAAATTTTTAGAAAAAGAAAATAAATTTTAACACTAATTAATTATTTATTATTAACTAATTACTATTTAATACTAATTATTAATATTAAAAACACTTAAATATAATTTAATACTAATTAAATACTAAAAAGGTGAAAATAAAATTTCTAAAATTATAAAATAACTAAAAATAAGTTTTAAAATTAAAAATATGTATTTTTGTCTTTTAGTGGTTTTTCTATTAATTAATTACTAATTACCTATTTAAACTATTTTAAATTAAGAAAAATAGAAAATGAACAGTAAAAATTCTAAGAAAATTTTTAAAAATGTTTTATAACATATAAAAGCTATAAAAAAAATATAAAAACTTGGTTTTACTTAATAAAAACTAATTATGCTATTTTAAACTAATTATTAATTAATAATTAATAAAACTAAGATTAATTCTAATAAATACTAAATGACAAAATAAAAATCTGAAAAAAATTATTATAAATACTTTAACTTAAGAGGAAATTAAGAAAAATATAAAAAAGCATTCTTAATAAAAATATAAAAATGAAAATTAAAATTTAAATAAAATTAAATAGAAACTATCACTTGAAAATTAAATTTGATTTTCTGGATTTTTTTCTTTACAAACTTGATTTATACCTAAAAGTAGATAACTTTTACAAAAACAAATTAAGTTGAGCTTAAAAATAAGCAAAACACAAGCTTGCTTGTTTGACAGTTGACTTTGGTCAACTGTCAAGGGAAGAAGGGTGTGTAGGCAGCTAGGGGGCCCACAAAGGTAAAATAAGCTACCAATAAGTTAAAGGGACCAAAATAAGTTGGATGGAACAAATTTAGACCTTGAATAAGCCAAATAAGCTGGATAAGCCAATCCAAAACCAAACAGACAATACAGTCAAGGGACAAGGTTCAAAGGCAATGCAGCCCTATCAAATTGGGTTCAATTCCCAAGATAAGCCCAGAACTATGAAGATGAGCTTATTGGCTTCTCAAAAAGCCAATAAGCTCATTGTGGGGCCCACTGTGTAGGCCATGAGATGGCATGAAAGTGAGGTGTTGGGCTGCTTATCTGTGTAGCAGGGCATGATATTGCCCTGTAGGCTACTTTGGAGCTAAGTGGATACCACAAGAAAAATCATAAAAATGCAAGCACCATGGAATCATGAAATTGAGCTGGTAGAGAATAAATACAAACAAGTTCCAAGTCTTAATCTAAAACACAAAAATCAAATTAATTATGTGAACTTTTGGAAAAATCTGAAAGGTGCAAATTTGACTTTTTGCAAAAACTTAAAACCTTGACTTTTTTCAAGTTCTGATGATCTAAACTAATCCAATGTGTTATAATAATCTATTAAAAGACCAAATTAAGATTAATGCATAGGTTTTAAACCAAATGGGTGAAAATGGTACTAACAGATCCACTCAGTGGACTGTTATGGATTTTGCAATGAGATTTTAACTTTCTATAAAGGGACTTGCTGATTTTATGCCTTACATGACTTACACTATCCTAATGAAACATGTTTAAACAAAAAACAAAGCCTAAAGCACACTGGGTCATGCAGATAACCTTACACCCAAACACTCCTTAACAGATTACCAATATGAGTTGTGACATGTAATATTGAACTAGAGTACATAAAAGCTAATCCTAAACACTTAAACAACTCTAACAAGCAGTACTAAAAACAAATAAGCTACAAGCTACAGCTAATAAGCTAAAAATAAAAAGGAATACAGAAATGGAAATAATGACTTACTTGGAAACTGAAAATGTGATGCTAGAGGGACTGCTATAAGAGCTGATGAGACAAGCTCATATAAGCTAAGAGAGAGCTTAATGAGCTTATCCAGAGGGTATTAGAGCTTATACAAGCTTATATCCCCTCACTTATTTGTATTACCTATTTATTTTTGATTTTTGGTAATTTTTTGTACTTGTTATAGATTCCAATATACTAACTAATTAAAATCTTTCAAAAGCTTATGGTTAAGCTTCTGTGAGCTTAATAACACTTAAACAACAGCTAACTTTAGTAATAAAGACACAATGAGATTTCTTAATAAAAATGATTCATAAAACTGAAGTTGCAATAACACTTGAGTCTAAAACTTAACAACTGATTAAATTACATCACCAAGGTTTCATAAAACTTTCTGAGAATAAAAATTACATCTTAATAATAGAAATTACAATAAAGACAATTTAACTAAAACTACACTAATTTTATTCTACTCTAACTACTGCCCTATTCTTCTTTCTCCTTTTCTTTTATAAGCCCTGAGAAGTCCCACTTTCTTTCCCACTCAGTTCTGAACCGTTGGATGGGTTTTAGAAGATCTCAGCCATTCAAATGCGTTTTGGAGCCAAAAAGGTAAAGGGTAAATGTGAGTGGGTTTGGTGGGGAGTTAATGAGGAGGGGGTTTGGTGTGGGTTGGTGATAGATATTAATGATAGAATGAGGTTTGGTTGAAAAGAGGAGGGGGAAGGGGAACACAGAAGTTGAAAACATGGAGGAGTGGGGGAGATGAACAGTGTCGAGGGGGTGTTTGACTGCTTATTGACCGGATGGGGTGGTTTTTATATTAAAATGGGATGGGCCGGGTATAATATTAGAGGGAAAGTGGGCTTGGTGGGCTGGGAGTGTTGCTGGATCAGATTTGGTAGTTGGGTTTTGTTTGTGTTGGTTATAATAACTACAAGGGTCCGTTTGGTATGTAGAGTAAATCACAAGGACCAACTTTGTAATTTTTGAAAACATGAGGGACTGAAATGTAATCTCTCCAAAGTAACCATAAGGACCAATGTTGCCAATACCAATAATACAAGGACCAAATTTGCCATTTTTCCATTTTTCAAAATTTCCTAGGGACCTACTTTGCCATTTTTGAAAGTACAGGGACCTAACATGTAAATTTTGTAATTTTTGACCCAAGCATAATATTTTTGTAATTTTTGACTTTCAAAACCTTGGGTTGACTTTTCTTTTCAAAATAAATGCATAGGGACTAATTTTGACAAGTTTTGAAACTTGGGGACTGAAACTGCCAATATTGCAAACTTTGTACGTTTTTCCTTTGTTTTTGCACATTTTGCATTTAAAACACATAAAACACAATCCCTGGGATAATTTAAGTATTTTGATATCTTTTTGATTGTTTTTGTATGTTTTGGCAGTTTAAATACGACAAAAATGATGAGTGTTTGAGCACTCATCAATCCCCCACACTAAACTATTGCTAGTCCCTAGCAATATTTTTGGAAAACTTGATGGGTTTTAAACTCTTTACCAAAAGCCATCACTTCTGGAGTAGCCAGGTGTAAGAACTGTGGCACACCTGATAACCGTGTGATTTTGAGCAAACCACCAGCTGTCAACGGATTTGATTTGTCTTTACCAAAAGCCGTTTGCTTCTGGACTAGCCAGCTCTTGATGGAATAGTCAACATCTTGGTGAGCTGATTACCAATTATGGATTTTCCACTGCCTTTACCACAAGCCATAATCTTACGGGCTAGCCAACTCATTCGCTTTATGGGATATGGGGAGTTGAGGAACCATACAATTTTGGGCAAATTGCAAGCCGTAAACGGATTTGAGTTGTCTTTACCAAGAGCTGTTTGCTCCTGGACTAGCCAATCCCTTTTGTCGCTTAGACAAGGCGGATTGATTACCACAAAAATTTTGAAGCACAAGTGAAAATTTTTTGAAAATTTTTTGAAATTTTGGCTAAAAACGAGGGTATTATATAGTAAAATGTGATAAAATTCGCTAGAATAGCGAAATTCCCCCCCACACTTAGCATGAATATTGTCCTCAATATTCAAAATCCCGGCTATTATGCCGACATTTTGAACGTAAAAGGGCAACATTACAAACTAAGCATGGAAAAAACCATTTTGTATTTTCACTTTTGTAATCATTGCATGGGGGACAACCCCACACTTAGGGTGAAAACTCTATAAGCATGCTACTGTTTTTGTTTACCGAGTCGCTAGCTTGACTCGACCCCGAATTCATTTGTCCTTGGGGAAGCATGATGTGGAAGAAACAATCTCAATCGGACTTTCATTCAAGATGTTTGGACAAACATATGAAGCACGTGAAAGTTCCACACCGATTAGATATAATCCCGGCTCAAAATAATGGTACATGAAAATGCCGGGGTCAAATATAGTATCCTCACTCCCGAAGGAGTGAAGAAGGGAAGAAGTCACCTTATAGGTGAAGAAAAGGAAGAAAATCATGATAAAAAGCATGATTTGATCTTCTTCCTCAAGAGGAGGCTCAATAGCCTGAGTTTTGATTTCTAAGGTAAAGCTCGTAAACAACCCGGGAGGGTGGGTGGGAATTTGCAAATTCTCATAATTGAGAGCATCTCCCCCCGGGCTATCAAACTCCGGAGGAGTCATAACATGATGAGTGAGTTCACCGGAGAACTCCTCATGAAGAGAATTATTCACAAGATGTGAATCTGAGAACTCATGTTCCAGAATAGACTCATCACAATCCTCGTTCTGAATATCAAAGAGTAGATTATCCGAAATCAAAGTGAATTCAGATTCGAATTCAAATAGAGGATTGGTGAGAGTGGTATTGAATGTTTCGGGAACAAAGAGATTATCATTCTCTATTGGATTGTCGGGATAAGAAGTGAGTGACGGATAATGATATAGGAGACTTTCAATTTCTCCCAGATGGCTTGGAAATCGAGGAGACCATCATTACTTTCCAATGAAAGTGGATCGATGTGAGCAAGTTCATCAGCGAACTCCTCAAGAATATGATCAACATCAGAATGTGGAACTGACGCCTCAACATACTCGATGTCTCCATGAGATGCACAATCATCATTAAAATCTGAGAAAGTCTCAAAATGATCGTTAGGACACTCAATAGGGGAAGGAATATCACATATATCATCCAAAGTTCCCTGTGACTCTCTCGGGATTGGGACAAGGATCTCAACACTAGACTTTATTAATTCGTCCGATTCCTTATTAGGAACAGTGTCAAGATGCTCATCCCCCATGTTTAGAGAGTGAGAGTGAACTTCGGGTGTGATAGCAGACTGAGGGAGTGGAGAGGAGCTAGCATTCATGGATTGTACGAGTTCCATTTGATCTTCTGCAAGTAATTTCTCCGTCTCATCATTTCCTCCCTGATTATCCATGGAAGGAATCACAACTGATGAATCTGATGAATCGTTTTGAGTAATGACAATGTTATCTTCATCATCATCACTGTCATCATCGTCATCATAAAGAGCAGCATAGCGAAGATTGGCACGTATTTTAGCCGCTCTTTGCTCAGCAAGTAATTCTTCCATGCTATTTTCGTTTCTAGCTTCTCGTTCTTCGGCAAATAATTCTGCCATGGATTTTTGATGAGAATACTGAAACGATGTAGTAGCCAACGCCTCCTTAAATTTTTTTAATGCTTCAAGAACCTCATCACAAAGGTCTTGCGGGAATTGAGGGGTTGCTTGGGTCAACTGGTACTGTGGAGGTGGGTCTTAAAACGAATAGTTGTAATTGTTACAAGAAAATGGATTCCCTGTTTGACAATCAGAGCTAGTGTGTGGACCTCCACAATACTCACAACAGTAAAACTGATGTGGCTGTGAGTCGTATGTGCATGAGTCATAATTGTTATCAGGAAACTGCTCATAGACATGCGTGTCGCCTGATTGACAATCAGAACTGTAGTGTGGACCACCATAGTACTCACAACAGTAAAACTGTTGAGTCTGGCTTGGTGTATCTTGATACGAAGCATCATTGAAGTTTGGATAATATGATTCTTGCTCGTATGAATGTGTTGGGTAATTGGAAAAATTTGAAGAGTCGTTGAATGAGTTTTGATTAGGATCATAAGCAAATGAATTACTCGACCGACAAAACAAACAACTCCTGTTTTGGATATCATTACCACATTGTACACATGTACACCAACGACATGGCAAACCAAAAAGTGGCTCACCACAACCAACACAAGGAATAAAAGCCGGAGGTGGGACAAGTGGTGTGCTCTTAGAGCTAGCAATTTCCACCACTTCCGTTATGGTCTCGGGTTTTGGTTCTTGATAAATGTGAAGATTAGGCAAGTCTTGCTTTTCAGTCACTGCCCTAAGCTCAGCACGTATGCTTGACAAACTTTTAACCGTAAACCGTGAAAGGTAGGGATCAATTCTTGAAGGTTTGTCATTAATAGCACGTATCTCGGGCTGTGAAGGGCAGTTGGAAGAATTTGGTGAATCATTGAGAGAATTTGGACTTATGAACAGATTGCACACATTGCAGAATCTGTTACTACAATTGTTGCCACATTTCTCACAAATACACCGGAGACAACGAAAGCCGTTCTCAATCGGGCTTTTACAGCGAAAACACGTGTAGCCGAGAGACGCCATAAGAATTATACATGAAATGGGTATAAGAAGGTAGAATCAAACTGATAGAGGGTAAGGAAAAATATTTTTGGGTTTTTATGGAAAAATATGAACAAGGATGGATAAATATACAATGGAACGAATTCCAAAGTCACTAATCAGAAAAACCGTTTAGAAAACGCACACAACCTCCCCAGCAGCGGCGCCAAAAATTGATTGATGCCAAACCGTCAACCCAAGTCAACCACAGATGTGGTCAAGATGGTCAAACAGCCTAGAGTCAATGCTCCGCGGAAGTATAGTGTTTCCCCGGGTCGTTATGTCCCGACGAGGTGTGGATGGTTATCAAACAGTTTCGTGATCGGGTGAATCTGGACAGGAAGGGGTATAAGTGAGTTGTGATGATTACACTACTGGAATCTACAAGAGAATCGCTTAAATAAGCTATACAAACAAGACTGGAAAGTTTGAAAATCCAGAAACGTTTAAAACTAAAAACGCGTACGTTTACGTTTAAAATAACGTAGACGTACAAAATAAAACGTGAAAACTGAAATCTGAAAACACCCAGGGGGTGAAAACGACTTTTTTACAAACTAAAAGATAAAAGAAAATTTTTAGAAAAAGAAAATAAATTTTAACACTAATTAATTATTTATTATTAACTAATTACTATTTAATACTAATTATTAATATTAAAAACACTTAAATATAATTTAATACTAATTAAATACTAAAAAGGTGAAAATAAAATTTCTAAAATTATAAAATAACTAAAAATAAGTTTTAAAATTAAAAATATGTATTTTTGTCTTTTAGTAGTTTTTCTATTAATTAATTACTAATTACCTAATTAAACTATTTTAAATTAAGAAAAATAGAAAATGAACAGTAAAAATTCTAAGAAAATTTCTAAAAATGTTTTATAACATATAAAAGCTATAAAAAAAATATAAAAACTTGGTTTTACTTAATAAAAACTAATTATGCTATTTTAAACTAATTATTAATTAATAATTAATAAAACTAAGATTAATTCTAATAAATACTAAATGACAAAATAAAAATCTGAAAAAAATTATTATAAATACTTTAACTTAAGAGGAAATTAAGAAAAATATAAAAAAGCTAAGTTCTTAATAAAAATATAAAAATGAAAATTAAAATTTAAATAAAATTAAATAGAAACTATCACTTGAAAATTAAATTTGATTTTCTGGATTTTTTTCTTTACAAACTTGATTTATACCTAAAAGTAGATAACTTTTACAAAAACAAATTTAGTTGAGCTTAAAAATAAGCAAAACACAAGCTTGCTTGTTTGACAGTTGACTTTGGTCAACTGTCAAGGGAAGAAGGGTATGTAGGCAGCTAGGGGGGCCCATAAAGGTAAAATAAGCTACCAATAAGTTAAAGGGACCAAAATAAGTTGGATGGAACAAATTTAGACCTTGAATAAGCCAAATAAGCTGGATAAGCCAATCCAAAACCAAACGGACAATGCAGTCAAGGGACAAGGTTCAAGGGCAATGCAGCCCTATCAAATTGGGTTCAAATCCCAAGATAAGCCCAGAACTATGAAGATGAGCTTATTGGCTTCTCAAAAAGCCAATAAGCTAAAGCAACTAACAAAAACCCTAGCGTATTCTCTCTCCCTTGTGGAGATTTCCGGCCGCCACCCTCACAACTTTTCCGGCCAAAATTAATTCCTAACTCGTCCTCTCTAATCTTCTATGAAGGTTATGCAATACGATTAGGTTATTAACAATCTATTGAGGGTGGTTGGTATCGATTTTCACTCTTTATCTGTTCGGATCTCTCCATATCTTGGCGATTTTAAACCCTAATAATCGTCTTTCATCAGACTTACAAATCGCTTTTCTCTAAAAACCCTAACCTATCCTCTAACGATTACAACTTTTGTTAGGGTTTTTATTTGGTCGGCTTTGATTCCTGATCGCAATTCATTCTTACTGGGTGGGTCGGTTTAAGTATTCCCTATTTATTTAGGGTTTTATTCAGATCGATTCTAGCATCTTATCACTTTTGCGATTAGGTTTTATTATCGTTGATTGTTCTCTTGGCTGTCATTCGCTTGCTGCTGATTATGCTTTCATGTTTATTCAAAACCTTTTTGGGTTTCTGATTCAGCGTGCAAGTTGGAGTTTTGTTGGTGTCCTGGTATGCTTCAACGCTCACCAAATCTTTTCTAGGGTTTGGTCATTCTTCTAGGTTCATAACCCTTTACTAGGGTTTGCATTGCCGTATGGTTGGAAGTTGTTGGGGGCTGTTGTGACATTGTTTGGGGGTTACGAGAGAGATGGTCGACAAGTTGGGAGGGTACCTTGTTCAAAAACCCTTGTTCGGTATGATTGAGTGCTACTGGTTTGATTATTGGTCATGGTTACTTTCTTCAAAGAGTAGTTGCTCCATTATGGAAGTTAAGTTTGAAGGTACTCTTGTTCAAAAACCTTTCGTTCTGATTTGGATCATCTTTGGGACACAACAGGTTTGCGATGGTTTTGTCCCGTTGCTGCTTATTCATGTTTTATTATTGTTGTTGCTCAAGATGGCTTATCAAGTTCCTCCTTTGTTGCTGCATATTACTTGATCATTGGTTGTTGTCTTCATGCGTTTCAATCATATTTTTTTGGAAGATTAGTTCAAGTTCGGATATGCTGGAAGGTTGGGTCGATTAGACCATGTTTATGCTTCAAGTTTGTTTTGCTACGGAAGTCACTCCTATTAGGTTATTAGATTATGTTTTTTTGCATAATACTAATAGAAGATGCAATTGGTTGAAGCTGGAAGTTCGCATGTTTAAGATCTGGATTGCTAGGATGACTAAGAAGACTCAAAAGTAGACTTTACTGTTTATTTGAGTTGTAATGTATTGTAATTTTATTGCTAGTCATGGTTAGTTGTATGTTAGATCTGTTTGTTATAAGAATGGCCTGTCATTCTTATATAGTGGTAGTGGTAGTGTCCTTAGGGACTCCGATGAGAGATTCACTCTCATCCATTGTACTTCAACGTTTTTTGAGTAATATTTACCAGGGTTTGAACCCTTTTACCCAAAAAAAAAAAGCCAATAAGCTCATTGTGGGGCCCACTGTGTAAGCCATGAGATGGCATGAAAGTGAGGTGTTGGGCTGCTTATCTGTGTAGCAGGGCATGATATTGCCCTGCAGGCTACTTTGGAGCTAAGTGGATACCACAAGAAAAATCATAAAAATGCAAGCACCATGGAATCATGAAATTGAGCTGGTAGAGAATAAATACAAACAAGTTCCAAGTCTTAATCTAAAACATAAAAATCAAATTAATTATGTGAACTTTTGGAAAAATCTGAAAGGTGTAAATTCGACTTTTTGCAAAAACTTAAAACCTTGACTTTTTTCAACTTCTGATGATCTAAACTAGTCCAATGTGTTATAATAATCTATTAAAAGACAAAATTAAGATTAATGCATAGGTTTTAAACCAAATGGGTGAAAATGGTACTAACAGATCCACTCAATGGACTGTTATGGATTTTGCAATGAGATTTTGACTTTCTATAAAGGGACTTGCTGATTTTATGCCTTACATAACTTACACTATCCTAGTGAAACATGTTTAAACAAAAAACAAAGCCTAAAGCACACTGGGTCATGCAGATAACCTTACACCCAAACACTCCTTAACAGATTACCAATATGAGTTGTGACATGTAATATTGAACTAGAGTACATAAAAGCTAATCCTAAACACTTAAACAACTCTAACAAGCAGTACTAAAAACAAATAAGCTACAAGCTACAGCTAATAAGCTAAAAATAAAAAGGAATACAGAAATGGAAATAATGACATACTTGGAAACTGAAAATATGATGCTAGAGGGACTGCTATAAGAGCTGATGAGACAAGCTCATATAAACTAAGAGGGAGCTTAATGAGCTTATCCAGAGGGTATTAGAGCTTATACAAGCTTATATCCCCTCACTTATTTGTATTACCTATTTATTTTTTATTTTTGGTAATTTTTTGTACTTGTTATAGATTCCAATATACTAACTGATTTAAAATCTTTCAAAAGCTTATGGTTAAGCTTCTGTGAGCTTAATAACACTTAAACAACAGCTAACTTTAGTAATAAAGACACAATGATATTTCTTAATAAAAATGATTCATCAAACTGAAGTTGCAATAACACTTGAGTCTAAAACTTAACAACTGATTAAATTACATCACCAAGGTTTCATAAAACTTTCTGAGAATAAAAATTACATCTTAATAATAGAAATTACAAGAAAGACAATTTAACTAAAACTACACTAATTTTATTCTACTCTAACTACTGCCCTATTCTTCTTTCTCCTTTTCTTTTATAAGCCCTGAGAAGTCCCACTTTCTTTCCCACTCAGTTCTGAACCGTTGGATGGGTTTTAGAAGATCTCAGCCATTCAAACGCGTTTTGGCGCCAAAAAGGTAAAGGGTAAATGTGAGTGGGTTTGGTGGGGAGTTAATGAGGAGGGGGTTTGGTGTGGGTTGGTGATAGATATTAATGATAGAATGAGGTTTGGTTGAAAAGAGGAGGGGGAAGGGGAACACAGAAGCTGAAAACATGGAGGATTGGGGGAGATGAACAGTGTCGAGGGGGTGTTTGATTGCTTATTGACCGGATGGGGTGGTTTTTATATTAAAATGGGATGGGCCGGGTATAATATTAGAGGGAAAGTGGGCTTGGTGGGCTGGGAGTGTTGCTGGATCAGATTTGGTAGTTGGGTTTTGTTTGTGTTGGTTATAATAACTACAAGGGTCCGTTTGGTATGTAGAGTAAATCACAAGGACCAACTTTGTAATTTTTGAAAACATGAGGGACTGAAATGTAATCTCTCCAAAGTAACCATAAGGACCAATGTTGCCAATACCAATAATACAAGGACCAAATTTGCCATTTTTCCATTTTTCAAAATTTCCTAGGGACCTACTTTGCCATTTTTGAAAGTACAGGGACTTAACATGTAAATTTTGTAATTTTTGACCCAAGCATAATATTTTTATAATTTTTGACTTTCAAAACCTTGGGTTGACTTTTCTTTTCAAAATAAATGCATAGGGACTAATTTTGACAAGTTTTGAAACTTGGGGGACTGAAACTGCCAATATTGCAAACTTTGTACATTTTTCCTTTGTTTTTGCACATTTTGCATTTAAAACACATAAAACACAATCCCTGGGATAATTTAAGTATTTTGATATCTTTTTGATTGTTTTTGTATGTTTTGGCAGTTTAAATACGACAAAAATGATGAGTGTTTGAGCACTCATCAAGCTTCAAAAAGGCTTAATTAGGAACTGATTTGAGCTAAATGAGCAAGAAACAACAACTGTAAACAATTTAAAGTGACTTTATCAGATTCACTAAAAATGCATAAACTAGAATTTAAACTCAATACCGAAATTAAAGATTGAAAGAGTTTCAAAATACACTGAATTATCTTAACAAATCACTTGGAAGCTGAAATTTAAACTGGAATTTAAAAATACATTAAAACGATAAGCTAAACTAAATTACAATTACTCCTAATCTAATAATCCTTCTCTTTCTTCCATTCTTCACTTTATAGACCAAGTGAGGTTCCTGAGACTTTCCCCCCATTTTTCACAGCCATTGGATGAGTTTAATTCAATCTTGGCCTTCCAATTCTTTTTGGCGGGAAAAGTAAGTTTTGGCAGGTGGGGTTGCTTGTGAGACTTTTGCGACCAATTAAGGAATCTTGGAGGTATTAGGAGGTTGGGGGGACATAGTATGGAAGATGTGAGGTGGAGGGATGGAGGTGGAGTGTTGGGTGAGAGTTACAGGTGCAAGTGGGAGGGGAAGGTGGAGGGGTTTGACCCGTTTGATATCAAAGGAGGTGGTCAAAGTTTGACCAAGGGGGTAATAAACGGGGTAAAGTTTTAATTTTGTTGGTGGGCTTTTGGTGGATCAGGGGAGTGGACGGTAAGGGTATAGGGTTTGTGGTGTGGGTTGGATTTGGCTTTTAGGTAAAATGATAAACAAGGGTCCATTTGGTGTAGAATAAATCACAAGGACCAATATTGTAATTTCTTGAAATTAAAGGGCTGATTTTGCCAAACTGCCAAACTTGTTACAAGGGTAAAATATGCCAACTCTCAATAGTCCAAGGTCTAAGAATATAATTTTTCACTTTTGGTCCTTCAAGGACTAAAATTGCAAATTATTGAAACTTGAGGGACCAAAATGTATTTTTCTCCAAACTTTTCATCCAAAGACCATTTCTGTCAACTTTTGATTTTCCAAAGACTCTTGTTGACTTTTCCGTCCAAAAATATTTCCCAGGGACCAAATCTGACAAAATTATGAAGTTCAGGGACCAAACATGTAAATTCTCAAAACTTTTGATATTTTTCACCAAAGGACTGAATGTAACAATTTATGATTACAAATGGACCTTTGGTGACTTTTCTTTCAAAATATGTGCTCAAGGGCTATTTTTGCCAATTTTTGAAAGTTGGGGGACTGAAACTGCCAATTATGCAAACTTTGTACGTTTTTCATCTGTTTTTACTCATTTTGCATCTAAAACATATGAAACACAATTTTGAAATATTTTTAGTATTTTGATACATTTCTGAGTGTTTTTGTATGTTTTGCAGTTCAGATTTGACCAAAAATGATGAGTGTTTGAGCACTCATCAATAGTTTTGTAATTTTCATTCAAAAGAGAGGACAATTTTAGGGACGACTTGGAAAAACCCTATCACAATTTTATCAGTATTTTCAAGGGTTTTCACCCCTTGAAACCTTTCATGTTCAATTAAGATAAGTATCCTTTCAATTCATTCAATATGTCTATGTGTTGTTTGAATATATCTTACGCTTGTCTTGATTTTAACATGCTAGGCTAGATCTCTTGTGTGTTTGCTTAGATTTAGTGAAACCTAGATGTTGATTATGGGTTGATTGCTTGTTTATAGTTGTTGCGGATGAATGATTTCGATGTTAGGCTTAAGAAAACTAGCAGACTTCCATAGTGTAACTTGCTTGAACGTCTTAAGAAACATGAACCAATGCGTACAAGGTTTTTATGGTTGTATTTAAAGCATGAGCGAATTCCAGTGATCCCATGTTAGGAGCTTCTTGCAGGCTCGACATAGGAATGAAGTAGGAGCTTATAGAATTGGGGAAGTACGTACGCCACCCCACGATTGGTATTAAGGAATATAACCCATCATCCACGCAACTGTAACAAACTATCAACCTGTAAAAGATATCTAGGGAGTAATGAAATCTAAGTAAACACAATTTTCCCATTTATTGTTCACACCACTAGTTTAATTAACTTTATTTTCATTTTTATTATTTTATTTCGATTGCATCTTAGTTATTGGGTTAGTTGATTAGCAACTAATTCCGCACACTCTTCCAAAACCCGAGATTTTACTTGCTTTTAATAAAATATAAAAATACAAAAAGAATCATCCTTCACCTCTAGACCTAGTTTTTAGGCTTTCTAATCCTAGCGACACTATTCCTGAGTTGAACGATCAATCCCCCGGTACTTGTCACTATACTATACTACAACGATCAGGTACACTACCTGGTGGGGGTTGTAAGCTTCTCGAGATCCCTCGAGAGGTAAAGCCTGGTGCAATTCCCATGCATCAAGTTTTTGGCGCCACAGCCCGGGGAATAGTTATTGTCTTGGTTAGGATTTCTTTTTATTAGGTGTACTTGCTAGATTCCTTTCTAGTAAGATTTTATTTTTATTTTTTTAGGATTTTCTTTAGTCTATCTATTTCTTCATGTCTTTGTTCATAACTTTTACCATCCGACATCATGGAAGGTGGTAACAACTTTGAACCCATCAACCCACCACAACAAAACCACCAACAAAACCCACCACTAGCAAACCAACCTCTTAGGCCCCGAACCCTAGGAGAGTATTCCCAACCTAGCCACCAAGGCTATCGAAACACTATTGAGCTCACCCAAGGAGCCAATGTGTCTCCCTTGCGATCCGACACCATCCAGTTGGTGCAAAGCGGATGTGCATTCTATGGACTTCGTTCCGAAGATCCTAATCAACATCTCAAGGACTTCTTTAAAAAAGTAGATTCTATAGACCTTGATGTTACAACTAGAGAGTCGACCTGATTACGCCTATTCCAATTCTCTCTACGTGACCAAGCTAGTCAATGGCTTGAACGTTCACCCGCGGGATCCATCACCTCATGGGATGATCTCACCACTCGTTTCCTTGCTCAATTTTTCCCACCGGGGAAAACTGCGATGCTTAGAAATGACATCTTGATGTTTCAACAACATCAGGGTGAAACTTTCTACGAAGCATGGGATCGTTTCAAGGGTCTACTCCAAAAAGTTCCTCATTATGGTATAAATCTTTGGTTATTAGTTCAAATCTTCTATGACCATGTCGACTATCACACCAAAGGTACCATCGATCGAGCCGCCGGAGGTAGATTGCGTGATAGGAACGCCGAGGAATCTTGGGCAATTATTGACGAACTTGCCACCGATAATCAAGAATTATGGGAGTTTAATCACACTATAGAAGCGGCCATCAATGCAATCTCGACACCTGGAGGGACTAATCAAATCTCCGATGAACTCCTTTGCAAACTCGAGGCAAAAGTTGACTATTTTGAGGAAAGGCAAAAGAGACCTTTAAGTCCTAGACGGGCTGCTGTCAATTCTGTCTCAAAAATGACTTCAACGCCGTTATCAGAGTCACCTTATAGAGAGAATGTTGAGACCTTTCAAAATTATGCCCCACCTTATTCTCCTCCTGAGAAACTTAGCCCAGAATTTGAAGCTAGAATGAGAGAATATATGGCAACCCATTCTGAGCGGCTTTGCTAGATTCGAGGAAGCAGTTTATAAACAAAAGGAGGAGATGCAAGAGAAAATGAATGAGATGATGAGCCTAGTGGAGGAGTATGCAAACTAGAAAACCCCTGAAAGGATGTTACTGAGGAAGGAAAGCGCCACCCCACTACCCGGTTTGTTAATTCCATCACAATTGTCCACACGGATAATGAGAAAGTAGAAACCCCTAGTGAACAAACCACAGAAGAACCGCCAAAATCCCAATTCTTAAGTTACTACCTAAAACATGATATAAACGAAAACACCATAATAAATTGGATAAAGGGTGACGGGCGTAACCAATCCTCCAAACAGGGTTCAGAGAAGGAGGAAGAGGGAAAAGATGAGTATGATACATTACCTGGGGGACCGATATTCGAGAAACTATTGGTAAAAAAAAGTGGCTACTAAGCAGACGGCGTGTGGGAACTTTGAGATACCAGCCAGCATCAGGAATTTGAAATGTCTAAACACTTTCGCCGACCAAGGATCGGAAGTAAATCTTATGCCCCTAACTATCTACACCCAACTAACGTCAAAAAATGCCAGCTGCCACTCGTGTTAGGCTATCCTTCGCTGGACACTCTTACGTGTACCCCCTGGGAATCACAGAAGATGTGCTGGTCAATGTCGTAGGATTCATGTATCCTGTTGATTTCATGATCATCGATGATAAAGGAGGTGGATGCATGCCAATAATCCTTGGGGCACCATTCCTTACCACTGCAAGAGCTGTCATTAGGTATGAAAATAGGAAAATTAAGCTTAAAGCAGGAAAAAGAAAGATTAGCTTTCCCATGACCTCGTGATATGCGTAAGAAGGTTTGATGAGGAGAAAGCTCAAAAACAACATTGACACATCGCCTATTCATGTTCAAGAAAAGATTCTTGCATGGGAGGCAAGAATCAAAAGTTACAAAGAAACTAAACATGAAGGAAGCAAAAACAAAAGCAATAAAGCTTATGTCAATTTTGAACATAGTTAACCAATGAGGAAGCATGTACCATTCGCGGAAGGGGACCTAGTACTCTTAAGACACTTGGAGATAACGATACCTCCCGATAAACCGAGTCCCTGGTGGTATGGGCCTTTCACAATTGCAGGCATAAGCCAAGATAGGATAGCTAACTTGAGCAGTAAAGGAGGAGAAGAGGTGACTGCAAGTATCGATCGATTGAAATACCACCACCACGATAGTAATGATCGCAATTATATGGGGTACATCATCTCGAGAGATAAGGTCATGTAATAACCCATGACCTTGAGTCTAGCTACAAGACTCGTAAATAAAGAAAAGCGCTTCTTGGGAGACAACCCATGCTTTGTGTGATTTTTATTTTGATTGTTATTTGTTACCGCATGCATGCTTTATTTTTATTGTTGGTAGATCATGTTTCAAAACTAAAATGGTGAAAATACTTTATTTTGTCGTTTGGCTTAGTCTTAACTTCATCCAATTTCGCAAAAGATAAGTGTAAGGGGAAACCCCAAATATGTTTTTAAGAAACAAAATTGATCATGATTCTCCACAATATTAAATGGACATGTATATTCGTATTTGTTAGAGTCAAATGCTTGTATCGAGTCATAATGATGTTTTGCAGGATTTTCCAGGAAGTAGGACATAAGTTTTTCCAGAAATTTTCCGGAAACTTAACGTAAAGATTTCTGCAGGTCACTTCTGACGGCGTCAGGAATTAATTCTTGACGGTGTCACGTGTAAAATGCTGAAAATTTTGCTAGTTTTGTTTTTCTAACGGAGTCTTAAAGTTTTTGTTAATTCTTTAGTTTTATAAACTCCAGGAAATCTGCAAACATTCATTCCACAAGCATTATATCTTACATTGTTTTCTAGGATTTGTTAGTATATATAGATTGCCGCCGATTTTACGCGAGGTTGCCTTGTTTGTTTTCTCAGGTTTAACAGGTTATGTATGACAAGAAGATGATTTATATTTCTGGAAGGGAAGCTTTGATTGTTCATTTTCTTGGAGGAAGATCTAACCTTGTTACCACACTATCCACACCGAACGAATCAGGGGAGTATTTGATTTCATTCTTTTACCTATTTTACTTTTACATTCTTTAATTGAACATCGGGGACAATGTTCATCCTAAGTGTAAGGGGAGGGTAAATGATGATACCTTATAGGATACACTTGCACTTGAGTTTGTTTGTTTGATGGTAGGTGTGTAATAAAACTATGAGAAATACTTGTTAGTGTAATTTTAGCGCCAAATTTAAAATTTTTTACAACATTTAGGAGTGAAACTTTAGCCTTAGCAAGCGTCTCATGGATAGGAGTCGTATGACTAGCACGAAACCGTACTATTCAGAAAAATTTTCCACCCAAATATGTGAGGTTCGCCTTTAGATTTGATAGGAAAAGCATTTACTATTAGTGCTTATGAGTGTACCGGTAGCATTTAGATTCTAGAACTTGCATTAGTGATGCATCCCGAGACCGCTAGTGAGACTATATTCGTGTAGTAGGATTTACTACATGATAAGAGGCATTAGGATCACCCTTGTGTTAAACCCGTATCATAATTACTTGACCATTTAAGTCATATTACTTGGCTAGTTAAGTCAACTAATTTTTCCCACACGCTTAACGTTGTACTCATTTTTAGTACACGAAACCCCTAGTACACCCCTCCGAGCCTATCTTTTCATTTCTAACTTTAAGCATCTTACTTAAAGGAAGAATTTGTTACACCCCACTTAAATGTACACCCAAATCGCCTTAGCCTTCCGTGTATGCACTCATCTTTAGTGCATTATTGTTATTTGTTTAAACCCTTAGTTAATTATCTAATTGAATACATGGTTGCTAAGTCGAGTCATATCCTTGTACATATTGTTTTGGGACGATTGAGACTCATGGGTAAAGTACTTGTGTTATGGAGTAATGGGGAAGAACATCATATTATTACCCCCATATGTGCATTAATCTTAAAATTACTCCAAGTGTTTTGATTATCTTGATTCGAGTCAATAGATTAGTTTATTGTAAAGTATGTAAAAATTCAAGTGTATGGGGAATGTTCATTCCCTATTATGTATTATGTTGGATGGTAGGGTAAAAGTGTATGCAAAAAAAAAAAAAAAAAAAAAAAAAAAAAAAAAAAAAAAATCGAAAAAAATTAAGAAAAAGAAAAAATATAGAAAAAGAAAAAGAGAAAAAAAACATACGGACTACCATCCCGTTTCATTCTATGTTTATTTTATGTTTTTGTTATTTTTGATTTATTAGCTTAAGTCGAGTCTAGTCTTGGCTTAGCAACGCCATATTTTACATGTAATTAACCAAGATTATTAACTCGCCACTAGTAAAGATTGCCTTTATCCAACAAAACCGTGTATTCCATATCCCTACACCTAACGTTATAACCCTTTAAAAGACCTCTTTGATAGTTTATCCTAGGTGCTTACGCCATGTGGTGGAGGTTTGATCCTTTCCCAAGCCTATGGTAGTCTATTTTGCAATGACAGGTAGTGAGAGATGTTTTCCATTTCCTTATTGTGATATATAGTTTATTACACCCGAGAGATGTGAGTATCTAAACACTATTTGTGAGGTGCTAGTATATGACCTCCGTGCTTGTCTTTGGTCTTTAGTGGAACGATTATTTGTTGTAATTACTTTTATATTGGTGTTAAATGACCCCTAACTTGTATTTCGATTATAATAAAAGCGCATTTGCTTGAGGACAAGCAAATCTCAAGGGTAAGGGTATATGATGAGGCAAAAAATGATCCGTTTTTAGGGGGTCATTTAAGCCCGGAATTGAATTTATTTGATCAAATATTGCCCTAAATCGTTCCTTTTGTGATTTTAGGTACTTTTGAAGTGAATTCTGGAAAAGAAAGCATTTTGGACGTTTTTGGAGCATAAAAATGAAGAAAACGGCAAAGTCTTAATTTTTCTTGCTGGGAACAGTACCTGACGGCGTCACCAAGTTCTTAATGACGGCGTCAAGAGGAAAACAAGAGGTGAAGAGGATAGAGTCCATGACGATCCAGAATGTTTTTGCACTAGGGCATGACGGCGTCACCATAGGCCGTCATGGTCCCTTTACACGTGACGGCCCAAAGGAAATTTGCTCTTGACGGCATCAGATCTGGATCTAGGCAATCCGATTTTATTATGGGCGGTGGGTTGACGGCGTCAGAATTCTCTTCTTGACGCCGTCACATTGGAAAATCTATATATAGTTTTATAATTTTCATTCAAAAGAGAGGACAATTTTAGGGACGACTTGGAAAAACCCTAGCACGATTTTATTAGTATTTTCAAGGTTTTCACCCCTTGAAACCTTTCATGTTCAATTAAGATAAGTATCCTTTCAATTCATTCAATATGTCTATGTGTTGTTTGAATATATCTTACGCTTGTCTTGATTTTAACATGCTAGGCTAGATCTCTTGTGTGTTTGCTTAGATTTAGTGAAACCTAGATGTTGATTATGGGTTGATTGCTTGTTTATAGTTGTTGTGGATGAATGATTTCGATGTTAGGCTTAAGAAAACTGGCAGACTTCCATAGTGTAACTTGCTTGAACATCTTAAGAAACATGAACCAATGCGTACTAGGTTTTTATGGTTGTATTTAATGCATGAGCGAATTCTGGTGATCCCATGTTAGGAGCTTCTTGCAGGCTCGACATAGGAGTGAAGTAGGAGCTTGTAGAATTGGGGAAGTACGTACGCCACCCCACGATTGGTATTAAGGAATATAACCCGTCATCCACGCAACTGTAACAAACTATCAACCTGAAAAAGATATCTAGGGAGTAATGAAATCTAAGTAAACACAATTTTCCCATTTATTGTTCACACCACTAGTTTAATTAGCTTTATTTACATTTTTGTTATTTTATTTTGATTGCATCTTAGTTATTGGGTTAGTTGATTAGCAACTAACTCCGCCCACTCTTCCAAAACCTGAGATTTTACTTGTTTTTCATAAAATATAAAAATACAAAAAGAATCATCCCTCACCTCTAGACCTAGTTTTTAGGCTTTCTAAGCCTAGCGACACTATTCCTGAGTTGAACGATCAATCCCCCGGTACTTGTCACTATACTATACTACAACGATCAGGTACACTGCCTGGTGGGGGTTGTAAGCTTCTCGAGATCCCTCGAGAGATAAAGCCTGGTGCAATTCCCACGCATCAGCTAACCTGTGCAATTGAGTTAGTCTATTTTTCTTGATTTCTTATGGATTAAAGTTTGCGTTTTTTAGCGCCCAGTAAGCTTTATGGTCTAATTCAACTGGTAGGTGACATGTTTTTCCATAAACGATACGAAATGGTGTACATCCTAAAGGTGTTTTGTGAGCAGTGCGAAGTGCCCATAAGGCGTCATCGAGTTTGTCTGCCCAATCCTTACGGTTTTTATTAACAGTTTTCTCGAGAACGCGTTGAATAGCGCGGTTAGTGTTTTCAGTTTGCCCACTAGTCTGAGGGTGGTAAGGTGTACCCAACCGATGAATCACACCATATCTTTTAAGGGTCTTCTCCATCAACGAGTTACAAAAGTGAGCACCTCGGTCACTGATAAGCGCCTTGGGAACTCCAAATATAGAGAAAAGCCTTTTCAGGAACTTAACAACTGACCTAGCGTCACTATTGGGAAGGGCTTCGGCTTCTACCCACTTTGATACATAATCTACTGCCACCAAAATATAACATTTCTTTCCGTATGGTGTGAACGGTCCCATGAAGTCTATTCCCCAGACATCGAAAACTTCACAAAATAGAAGATTATTTAAAGGCATTTGATTTCGTGAAGAGATTTTACCTGCACGCTGACATGCGTCGCAATTCTTAACATATTTGGAAGCATCGTTGAAAATGCTTCGCCAATAGAACCCAACCTCGAATACTTTCCTAGCGGTTGTGTCGGCCCCATGATGTACTCCGGGTGGTCCCTTGTGACAATGTTCCAGAATCTGGGTTATTTCGTCCCCGGATACACATCTTCTAATAATTCCATCCGCACATGATTTGAACAAATATGGATCATCCCAAATGTAGTATTTTAGATCTGTGAAAAATTTCCTTTTCTGGTCGCGTGTAAGGTTTCCAGGTAGAATCCTTGTCGCCAGATAGTTAGCAAAAACTGCGTACCAAGGGTCTGATTCGACTTCCTTTATTTGTATTGCCATTAAGTGTTCATCTAGAAATGATTCCCGAATGGTTTCTTCATCCAAATCCTCAAGTTCAGGATTTTCTAGCCTAGACAGATGATCAGCAGCTAAATTTTCCACGCCCTTTTTATCCTTGATTTTGATCTTGAATTCTTGTAACAAAAGTACCCAGCGTATTAAACGTGGCTTGCATCCTATTTACTAAACAAATACTTCAAGGCAGAATGATCAGTGTAGACAACAGTTTTTGACATAACTAGATAAGACCTAAATTTATCAAAAGCATAAACAACTGCTAAGAGTTCTTTCTCAGTAGTAGTATAATGTTCTTGGGGCGTTATTTAAGGTTTTACTAGCATAATAAATTGGTTTAAATTTCTTATCGACTCGTTGACCAAGGACAGCTCCAACGGCATAGTCACTTGCGTCGCACATTAGCTCAATGTCATTGTTCCAATCGGGAGCAATGATAATTGGGGCAGTGGTCAATTTCTCTTTTAAAACATTGAAAGCTTGCTTACATTCATCATTAAAATCGAATTAGGCATCTTTCATTAGCAGTTGTGTTTAGGGTTTGGCTATTTTAGAAAAATCTTGGATAAATCTTCTATAAAATCCAGCATGTCCTAAAAAACTTCTAATTCCGTTTAGATTAGTTGGGTACGGTAGCTTAGATATAACAACGATTTTGGCTTTGTCAACTTCGATCCCTGAATTTGAAATTTTATGCCCCAAAACAATCCCTTCCTTAACCATGAAATGACACTTTCCCTAATTAAGAACTAGGTTGGTCTCTTCACATCGAGCTAACATACAAGATAGATTATTTAAACAAGAGTTAAAAGAATTACCAAACACTGAGAAATCGTCCATGAATACCTTCATGAAGTCCTGGCACATGTCTGAAAATATAGCTGTCATGCATCTCTGAAAAGTGGCAGGTGCGTTGCATAGACCAAATGGCATCCTTCTATAGGCGAATGTCCCGTAAGGGCAAGTAAAAGTTGTCTTTTCTTGATCTTCCGGGGCTATAGGAATTTGGATGTATCCTGAAAAACCGTCCAAGAAACAATAGTATTCATTTCCAGATAGTTGTTCCAACATTTGATCGATGAATGGAAGTGGAAAGTAGTCTTTTCGAGTAGCGTCGTTTAACTTCCGATAATCTATGCAGACTCTCCATCCGGTTACAGTTCTAGTCGGAATAAATTCGTCCTTGTCGTTTGTCACAACAGTCATTCCTCCTTTCTTCGGTACCACATGAATAGGGCTAACCCAAGCGCTGTCTGAGATTGGGTAGATTAGTCCACCGTCCAATAGTTTAATTATTTCATCCTTCACCGCATCTTGAACTTTAGGGTTTAACCTACACTGTGGCTGAACAACTGGTTTGAAGTTGTCTTCCATAAGAATTTTATGAGAATAGAATGATGGGCTATTCCCTTTGATGTCGGATACTTTCCAAGCGAATGCTCTTTTATGAATGCTTAGTTCGCGCAATAAAAGTCTCTTTTCATCATTCGAAAGGGATGATGAGATAATGACTGGGAATTCAGGATTGTTGTCTAAAAAAGCGTATTCCAAATGCGAGGGGAGCACTTTTAGTTTCGGGATCGACTCTGCCCCTTTGCAGTTTCGTGTCGTTCCTCTCCCTCCAATGGAGCCGATGGTTCAAATTTACCTTCTTCTTCAGAAATAATAGTGTGTAATTGCTCTTGCGGAAGAGATTCTTGCACAAATTCGTCTATGATAGAATCCATTTCATCAAAGTCGTCGAGATCGTCGTCGGTAAAATTTGCGTAGTTCATTGATCGTTCCAAGTCGTAGGTTATTTTCTCGTTTCCAACCTTTAGAGAAATCTTTTTATTGAAAACATCGATCATGGCTCGTGCAGTAGAAAGAAAGGGTCTCCATAATAGGATTGGAACTTCTTCGTCCTCTTTCATGTCAATAACGACGAAGTCAACTGGAAAAAAAATTTGTCAATCTTCAGAAGGACGTTCTCCGCGATTCCCATTGGGTATTGTGTCGACTTGTTGGCTAACTCCAGGCACATTCTAGTTGGTTTGAGTTCATCTAACACCAACCTTACATATAACGAATATGGCATTAAACTGATACTGGCCCCTAAATTGGCAAGAGCCTTGTTGAAAGTAGTCCCATTGATAGTGCATGGGAGTGTAAAACTTCCAGGATCATTTTCTTTCGAAGGAATTTTTTGTGCCAATACTGATGAACATCTTTTGTTTAGGGTCACAGGTGATGGGTTTCTTTGCCTTTTTCTGGTAACTAGATCTTTCATGAACTTTGGATATTTAGGCATTTGCTCCAGGGCTTCCACAAGAGGTATGTTGATGTTGATATCCCTTATCCTTTCTAAGAAGCGTTGGAAATGTTCCTGCTCTTTTTGTTTCCTCATTCTTCCTGGAAATGGGATAGGCGGAACATATGGCTTAGGATTAGCTTCGGCAGTATCTGGAGTAATCTTATCTAAATTACTGCTTAGTGTTGCATTCTCATAATTAATCATTGTTGGCTAAGCAGGTTCCTTATAGTTCAATCTGCTCCTTGTAGTTATTGCATGAGCCAAATCTCTGGGATTAGTTTCTGTAGTGCTAGGGAGTTCACCGGCACTTCTATCTTTGATAGTTTTGGCTAAATTCCCAACTTGGGCTTCCAATTTCCGGATTGCATTTTCTTGAGATTTTAAAACCTCGTCATAGTCCATTTTGATTCTCCAGATGGTTTCTTGGTTCTTTCTTTGGTTCTGATAGGAGTCTTTAATAAATTTCTTGATTACTTTTTCCAAATCAGCAACTCTTCCGTCGATTGGGTCATTAAAACTGTGTTGCACCATATTAACCTCTACAGTTAATGAATTCATATCAGATTCAAATTTTTTGATATTCTTTAGGATTGAGCATAATTCATCATGTTTATAAGAAATTGATTCCTGCTCGTCGTGCCACGTTGATGAATGGCGGGCAATTTCGTTGATCTTTTCCAGACCCTTTGCAGCAGTCATTTTAGGGATGGGTACCTTGAAATCCAGTATCTTACGGGTCTCAATGTTAAGCCCGTTGTAGAATATTTGAAGTTGTTCATGTTTATGGAGCTTGTGTTCTGGACATTTGAAAAGCAGGTCATCAAATCTCTACCATGCAGAAAACAAGGCTTCATCCTGATCTTGCTGAAATTTCCGGATCCCTTCCAGTTGTTGAAGAATCTTGCGGGGAGTCAGATATTCCTTGAGGACGGCCTTTTTTAAAGATTCCCATGTAGCACTGGTCCCTTGAGGGAGTTTCTTTAACCATTTGTGAGCTTTTCCTGTTAGCGAAAATGGGAACGCCATCCTCATTACAACGTCCCATGATACATTGGGAGCTTGAAATAAACCAACTATCTCAGTAACCCTTGATATATGTTCGTGAGCTTCTTCATTATCTTTGCCAGCGAACTTGTATCTTTTTAGTTCATCAAGACATGATTCCCAGAATTTGAATTTAATATTCTCTTCTAGAACTGGTCTCACTATTCCTGATTCACAACGAACATAAGTCAAATAATTGTTCATAGTTAAATTTATAAAAACTTAAATAAATTCCTAATAGTTCCCCGGCAGCGGCGCCAAAAACTTGATGCAGGATTTACGGACCAGGTTTTAATATTTATAAAGTCTCATTTACCTAAGGTCTACCTTTTACGCACTAACGGACAGTGTATCCGATCGTGTGTGGTATATTCAAATGGTAAAGCCGAGGTTGTCCCAAGAGCTAAGGTGCGGAAATTATCTAAGTCGTGTCACGTTTAAAAGGGGGTTTTGAGTTGAAAGATTAATTAAACTAATTAAAAGTAATAACAAGACAATAAAGTAAATAGAAGGAAATCAGTAAAGAGAAGTAGTGTTAACCTAATTACTACTCTTGTTATGATCATGACTAGTTTTCCTATAGGTGCATCCTAACATATCGTTCGGGGATTCAATATTCATTTCGGGTCAGATGTTCAAATTCGCCTAGATCTTTCTTATACCTTGTCCTATCCAAAGCTATTATAAAGCCTTGGGTTCATCGGTACGAATACATAAGAGTCATTAAGTGCCTCTACTAACATGGACAAGGCTAACGAATGCGGCATGATCAGATCTTACACCCCTCTAACTCCGTTAAGTGTCTAGCATTGGTAGGTGGTCCTAGGGTTAATTTACACGTGTATGGTGATATTGCTATCACCAAGTGACATCCCTAGCGACTTGCTTCCTAGGGTTAATTCCACAAGTATCTAGAGAACAACCAACGCTAATCACTACGGGAACTAGAGTGTCCCAAGCCTCGCCATGAAAGTAAACAAACAATAGATAATAGATGCGTGGAAAACTAAATCAATAACATAACAATTTCATAACTAGGCTAACACCAAAAGGTGTTTAGCCACTTATGTTCATAATTGTAGTAAAACAATGTTGAGTTAATACAAATCTAAGCATGAATCAAATACAAAGTAAAGGAATGAAAACACTTATGATCGGTGTGTGATTCCTCCCTTGGAATTGACTTGGATGTTGCTAGAACTTCGTTCTCCCTCCTTCCTAAGTTTTTCCCAACGTTGCTGTGGTGAAGAGATGGGAAGTGATATGAAAAACTCGGAATTAGGGTTGGTATTTATAGGCCCCGACTATATTACGGCGTAGCGTATTAGAGTTGCTACGCCGTAACCTTTGAAAATTGTGTTACGCCGTAACTTGATCAAGTGTTACGGGTGTAAAGTCTTCATGATAAGCATCCTACGGCATAGTAGATAAGGTAGCTACGCCGTAGCTTCTTCCTTGGCCTCTTAAGTTCTTTACTGCCTCAAATGAGATCCTACGTCGTAGCTTGGAAAGTTTCCTACTCCGTAGTGTTCTTTAGTGGACTTCTACGGCGTAGCTTGTTGTAGGGCTACGTCGTATTCTTCATAAATTCTTCATTACGCCGTAGGTAGGAGAGCTTCTACGGCGTAGTCTTCGTGAAGCCTTGCTACGGCGTAGGTAGATGAACCTCTACGCCATAGTTAGTGCGGAATCCATAATTTCCACATATTTGCTTCAAAGTCCTTCCATTTCTGCGTAAGTTCGTTCTTTTACTCATCTTTACCCTGAAACCAAAATAGGAAGAAATAAGAGTATGTATTCTTCATAAAAGTAGAAAAGATGAGTATTTTAAGGGGGGAAATTAACACTTAGATTGGGGGTAAATTTGACGTTATCACTACTACAATGGCATCATAACATAAGTACAAAGAACGGTTTTTATTCCATTTATTGTGAATAAAATGTATTAACAAAATGTTAAGTTTACATTTTATAAAAGAAGTGCGGAAATAGGCCCATAAAATAGTTGTAGTGGTCCCAATTGCTTTATCAGAGTCGCCTATGACCAATGCCCCTTGCCAAGCGCCTTCAAATAGTGAGCTAACGCCTTATACATGAGAATACATACTAAAGGCCAGCTTACGATGGTGAGTTCATAGTTTTAAGTTATAAAGCAGTTGTGGACCTGAAGGGTTTAGTGCTATGTGTGACTAGAGGCAGGTATAGATTTCACTTATTCAACATCATCTAAATCAATTCACAAACGATAGGTTTCTTATCTTAAGAAAGATAAGTGGTCATACTGAGCGGATCCCTTGGCAGTCACTAGCCAGGTCATCGATACAGCAAGGAACCACTCGTTACTGCCTTGGTTCTAGGCCGTAGGTAGAAGTCTATCCTTAGCTAGGTTCCAAGCACCCCTAGGCTAAGGCAATTACTTCCGTAATCTAACCTTAACCAGTCAACACAATATAGCAAAACAAAGTAGTGGTAGGTCCGAGAAAATAGTTTTGAGCTAGGAGCTCACATATATATCAGGTAAACACATAATGCCTTCGAAGAGCCAATTCAAGTAATCAGTCAATCAATCAATCAATCAGATCTTAATCAAACAGTTCACGTATTTAGATAAACAATCATTGAGTTTAGTTAAAGCGAGCATGTATCCTCCCCCAAAATAGTTATGAAAACTGTTTAAAAAGTAGGGGGTATGAACTCACCTTAGCCACAGCAATGCAATGATCACGACTAACACGACTGGCATCTAGAGCTAATCACAACGGTATCCAGAAGATGGGCACGACGGCATCAAGCAGTACGAACAAGATGGTACACCCTAATACATATTTGAATACCTCAAAATATAGCTGGCACAATAATAAAGTCTATAAAAGACAAGGTGTCATAGTTTTCGTGGATTATTTGTATCGTTACTTATAAAAAGTTTGATATCAATGTTTTGTAAGAAAGCTTTATGTTTCGTGTGGTGGTAAGAAAGTACAGACTCCAACGGTTACTCACGCCAAAGTGGAAAAGATATCGACAAACAACTTACGCTAAAGAGGAACAAACATCGACATAGTCGTGAAAATGCTGACAACGTTCATGCTAACAAAAGAAAATCTAGACAATGAAGACAATAAATTATGTAATGTAAAATAGGTCAATTTGCAAGTTTCGGTGTTTTCCCCATAATCCCAAATAGCTTGTATAAAAGGTTTAGTCTAACTTTATAAGTGAAACGGTCGAGTCTTACAAAATGAGCAATACATTTCGTCATTTGACGATGTTTAGAATAAAAGAGTTTTCATAAAATTAAATTTTATAAAAGGCTTTTACAAAAGTATCATCATGACACGTTTATTATAAAACGTGCCCCAGTCAAAAGACTTTGTTAAAAATCAATTTTTCTCAAAACAATATTTTATAAGTTTTATTTACCGTTATCATTCCCGTTGTTGTTAGCCGTTGGCTTTATTGAATATATTGTGTCTGATCCGCGTCTAATATATTAAATTCTTATGGAGTTTAATATATTATACCGTATTGTCAAAAAATGTCCAATAATGTCCATCGTCCAATACCGTAAATTCGATAACACTCCAATAATTGTCAAAATATCTAAATAATAATAGTTACAATCCGAGTCTTTAATTATGTTAAGTATCCGTATTGTCCAATAATAAATCATCAATTCCCAATAATTCCGAAACTTATTAGAGTGGACCTTGTCAAAACAAATAAACAATCCTATTAGCCCATTGTAAGTGACACCATGTTTTATAACCAAACAAAACCGTCACACTCTTATAAGCTGGAAATCAAACTCACCCTATTGTTTTCTAGTTTCAGATTTGGACGCTTAGCAAAACTAATATATAACTTTAAATAGTCAAACAACAGTCAAGTGGCTAAACCAAATGAATGAGTCGCCCCAGAAGGTTTCACAAAACCACTTCAATACCCTGACTAAAATCCCGAGTAGAAAGTGAAAGCACAACAAAATATTAAAGTTGACACGGGTTTGTTGACTCGATCCGTTTCCCACGGTGACGAAACAAACACCCTCGTTAGTCCATTTAATTACCCATAATAGTTTGGAAGCTAAGCTGGAAAAACAAGCTCAAACATACGTACCCTATTGACAGATTCACCAAAAAAACACACCCTTGTGGGTTTCCCATTTTCCGTAATGCAAACACAATCATTTTTACATATTAGGAATCACATTTTAGATCGGAAATGAACAGGTTCAAAGCTAACCCGAGATCGAGACAAAACCAACAACAAACCTGTGACCAAAATGGTCCGACCTGACCCGTGAGTAAACCGAGCAACCAAACCCATCTTTATCAGATTCTTACCACACTTTTGTTTATCAAAACGTTCTTATTATTGTTTTAATCCACGAAACCATAACTTGTTATAATAAATTTTAGATCCACGAAACTGATAACACAACCATATATTTTAATTGATTTATAAATAAATAGACCAAGAAAGATGTTTCACCTACCACTAGGATGACGCGAACGAGGAGGAGAGGAGATGAAACGGAGGAGATGATGACAGCTTGCGACGGCTGTGATGTTGACCTCGAACCAAACGAACCAAAACAATACTATAAATAACTCTAGTCGTGACCATCCCTGAAATCTCGTATCAAACCAACAACTTTCAAATTATTCACACAAAACAACCACCAATGGCGCGTAAGGGTGGCGGTGGTGATGTTCACGGTGCATACACAGTGGCGGTGGCGGCCGTGGGTGGACTTACCGCGCGTGTGTTGTGGATTCATGTTCACCATCGCGAAATAAAGGATGGTGTAGTGTTATTTTTGGTGGTGGAGTGGCGGTGAACAGTGGTGATGATGTTGTAGTTGGCGGCGGCTACAAGTGGGAGAGAGAGAGAGAGAGAGAGAGAGAGAGAGAGAGAGAGAGAGAGAGAGAGGGAGCTGGAAACCCTAGGAGGAGGGAGGTGATAATAAAAGTGATATCAATCAACCCTAAGTTCCCTTTTTTATATATAAACAAAATATAGGTAATAGTCTAATACAAAGTGCAAGAATCAAGGATGAGGGGCAAGATGTGTAATTTATGAAATCTTTCATGAAATGAGGTTCGGGGTTCGTTTAAGTGAGTAAACGAAAGATTCATGGTATGGGAATAACACCCGCGCTCTCATAATATTATTTTCGATAGAATTGACCATATATATGTCTCGTTTCTTACAAACAATACCAAGCTTAAAATAAATTGTAGTTTTCTCCGAATAGACCAAGTCAGGAATTTTACGGGTTGTTACAGCCTCACCTCCTTAAAAGGAATCGTGTCCTCACGATTCAATTCAAGTTACCCGTTAAGGTCGAAAAGAAATGGGCACATACGCTCGAGGATTCATCTTCACATTCCCGCATGAATTCAGAACATATTCGTGAGTTTCAATGAACTTGACGGTAGAAATACAACTTTATGAAAGTCATCTGATTCCAAAGTTCAAGATTCCAATAGGTCAACAAGGTTTGAATGTCATAAGATCTGAATTTTCCCCAGAGGAATAATAACTGCCTCATTCGTGAGTCGTTTCTTCAAATTTCGTATGTGAAATGTCGGGAATGCTAATGAGTTCTGACGGTAGCTCAAATCTGAGAGCCACCAGTCTGACTCTAGCAAGGATTTGAGAAAGATTGATACAACGAGGATTTATGATTTCGTCAAGTCACTCAATACGGTTTAAGTATTCATCAATCTGGATCTTTCCCGGTGGGAAAACAGTTGTTTCATCAGTAAGTCATCACTTAGGTTGTGCACATGAACAAGTCGCGAACACTTGTCGAGATCTGATGGTAGCTCGAGTTGGTGAGTTATCGGTCCAACTCCAGCAGGAATTTCGAAAGGATTAATAGAATGAGGATTAAGCTTTCCGCGTTTACTAAATGCTTCATGCATTTTCATGGTGAATCTGCAAGCTTAATCTAGGCTTTATCCGAGGATTCGAGAGGTTCACATTATCAGGGTTTCAAATCATTCACGAGTAGCTTGCGTCTCTGTTTTGCCTTCGAACGATCTCCTCGGTAGTTTCATGAACAGGTTCAGGTTCATGAAGTTGGGTGTCTCCATTTCTGCCCAACAAATTGGCGATCGGCACTTACAACCATAGAGGGTCTATGCAGTGCCATTTAAATATTAAAATGGTAGGTAAGAGAGAATTTGACCAACAGGAGGTGTTTATCCCAACTATTTCCAAATTCGATTAAGCAGATACGCGATATGTTCTTCAATGCTCGAATGGTTTCTTTACTCCAGCCATTAGCCTAGAAATGATACACAGTATACATTTCTAGATCTGGCCTCATGGCCCTTAGGAAGTGGTTGACAAAAATATGGGTGTGAGACGACTGTCTCGATCTGAAAGAATAGAAATCGGCACTCTTTAATGCACGACGATCATCTTTATGTATGGACCAGCAAGGTTGTCCATACTTTTCGTTTAGCTAACTAGCAGGAGGTGAACAAGTTAAGCAAGATTATCAACAAATACTCAGGTAGAGTTTGGAATTCGCTTCCGAGGTCTAGGTTATGATATAGCAGCAAAATAGCAATCGACAAAAATGATTCGTGAAATGGATTATAGGATAATAGGGAAAACAACTCATTGTTTATAAAATCGTAGGAAGGTCAAAATTTTGACTTTCAGCTTGATTTCATAGCATCGTTGCAAGGTAGTAAAACGTTTTATGAAATCGTCTTGCTAAGCTATTTGTAAAATAGCTTACGGGGTAACAAGAAAGCAGTTCACCATTTATAAAATGGTATTTAGATCACAATTCTGATTTTTAGGATAGTAGTAAGGTCGCATTTTGCAACAAAATATTTTATAAAAATCTTTTTGTGAAACAATCTCGTAAAATAGTTTGTGAGATAACAGAAAAACAATTCTCCTTTAAAAAATAGTGATAGAATCAAAATTTGATTATGTGAAGTAGTAGTAACCCATTTTGTAAAATCCCCGCAAAATGGTCTGTAGAAAATCAAAGTTAGTTCGTAAATTATTCGCAAAACAGTTTATTATCCTACAAGAGGGTAGTAAAGATAATTCGTATTTCCCGAGGGACGAGGGAAGGAATACGTGGTTGTCCCAAGGAACGTGGTTCAGGTTACCTCTCAAAATCTTAAGAATTCTATTAAGCACAGAATCCTTGCGGAATGAGAGATTTAGCCGATTTCAGAGTACAATTCTGTAAGAGAATGTTGATTGCTACTAGCAATCGGTTGGAGTAGGTCGATTCAGCATGATACTTAGGTTGGAGGTGGAAAGTACAACCTCAATTAATCGTTGTTGCTAAAACCGCATTGGTTGAATAGCATCGATTGGGAAAGCGGACATCGTTGATCGAGAAAATGAACGTCATCGATTAAGAAGATGAGCATCATCAGTTAAGAAAATAAATATCATCGATTGAGCACATGGCTCAGGGTAGAGGAGGTTGTGACTAGATCACCAATGAGACGAGGCTGAATGACAAGTTCAAGTTTGAAACAAGTTCTAAAATCATCAGGAGTTAGTCAAGATCCGAATCCAAAATAGTCGGGACCAAAAATCCGTAAATCTCCAAGAGTCAAATCAAGACATAATTGGAAGTCAAACCAAGGCGAAGTCAGAAATCAATCCGAACAAGCCAAAATCAAATTCAAAATGTAGCCAAAGTCGAATCAAGACGTAACCAAGAATCAATTCAGGACGTAGCCAAAGTCAAATCAAGGAGTAGTTAAAGATCAAATTCAAATATAGCCACAATCAATTCCAGAAATTTCCAAAATTCATATCGAGACTTAGTTGGAAATCAAATCAAGGCGGAACCTAGAATTAGGTTCATAGTGGTCAAAACCAAATCCAAAGATAGCTAAGAGTCACTTCAAGACGTAGCCAGAAATCAAATCGAAACGAAGTCAAAGATCAATTCCAACGATAGTTTAAACCAATCCAATAATTTCAATAAAATTGATGAGGCTTATGACGATAAGCAACTCAGATTCAGATGATGCCAAATCGGGTCTAGCCCGATCCAAGGCGAACTACGCTCGATGGCGGCAACAGGAATTTCACATAAACGAGAATGTTTAGTGGCGTTAGGAGCATTTCGATTCATGTAGTGTTGGGATGCCAGTGTGTCATGTGGGAGTGCAGGCTTTCGTGAAATTCAATAAAACTCATAATTTCCAAAATTGAACTTTTCCCCGGACATAATCCTGTTATAACTACTCCCAGTATCGCAAAATTCACCTCTGAGTCGGACATAGTTAATCAGGCCATGTCCCACTGTCCCTGGTTGAATATAGGTGATCAGTCTATATTCACCCGAGGTTCAATGAATCTTGGACTACTCAGCCTAGTTACACTAGTAATATGTCCATTATATCTAAACCATTCCCAAAATCGTTACAAGCGTCCAAAACTCGAAATCGATTCTTGAGATTACGCAAGAAAATTGTGTAACTCTGTGATAGGTGTGGTGTGTGCACAAGTATATGAAAATGCTTATGGTGAGCAATTAAAATAGACAGATACAAAAAATCCACAAATTTGGCACACATTTCAACAACTATATCCTCAAACAAAATCATACGCGAGGCATCAGCTTGGCAGGCAGGCATGTGGCGGTCATAGGATTAAGTTTTCACAAGAGTGGTTATAGTCTAGGTTTTAAAATACCCAGTTCTCTATAACCTAAGCTCCGATACCATCTGTAACACCCCCAAAATCCGGGTCTAGCGGAAGCATACATATCATTGGGGTGCTACTACAATGGCATCATAACGTAAGTACAAAGAACGGTTTTTATTCCATTTATTGTGAATAAAATGTATTAACAAAATGTTAAATTTACATGTTATAAAAGAAGTGCAGAAATAGGCCCATAAAATAGTTGAAGTGGTCCCAATTGCTTTATCAGAGTCGCCTATGACCAATGCCCCTTGCGAAGCGCCTTCAAATTGTGAGCTAACGCCTTATACCTGAGAATACATACTAAAGGTTAGCTTATGCTGGTGAGTTCGTAGTTTTAAGTTATAAAGCAGTTGTGGAAGTGAAGGGTTTAGTGCTATGTGTGACTAGAGGCAGGTATAGATTTCACTTATTCAACATTGATGGATCTAAACACCTTGAACTGTGTTAGATTGATACTTTGAGTTATATCACTAAGTATGCGGAATCTACTTAGTAACACTTAGAAGTTTGATTGTGAGTAAGACAGTTGTTTATGAATAAGAACAATGTATGTAACAAACGATTTGTTCCAATATTATTAATGATAATAATACGAGTGATCTTGATATCACTAGGGTTACACCTTGAAGCTCTAGAAACGTATATCTAACCTTTAACCTAGGATCTCCTTTTATAGCACAAGGAGTCCTCTTCTACAAGATAAGTATAATGCTAATAGAATAAGATATACACAAGATCTATTCTATATTTATCTAAACACGTTTCCTAATAGTTATCTAAACAGCAGTGATAATATATGTTCTTGCAGTGGTAATGAGTTTCCACTGCAAGTACATTCTTCAGCAGTTGTAATATCTTCACTAGCCGTGGTAACTGTTAGTATAATTCCCAACAATCCTCCCATAAACTTATGATTAATAAACAAATCAATAAGTTTCTTCAATTATTCAGCAAACATAAGGATATGGGAATTCTTCCAAACACTTATCTTCTTCTTCTTCTTAATTCTTTATCAGCTCTCACACTTTGATCATAAATCCTTTGCAGAAAATCTTCTATGACTTCAGTTCTTTCCCAGCACCTAAGCTTCACTGACATCATCACAGTCAATACTCCAGCTCTTAATGGATATTCTTTCTCTGCAAGCATAAACACATCAACTCCATCTTGAGTAGAAAGATGATGCACAGCACTTGAGTCATAAAACTTCCACAAGGTATTCATGTTGTGAGCTTCAAATCTCCAATGTCTATCACTTGGGTCAGGTTCATATAATCTTCTGAAGTGAACCCATAACTCCTTAGCCTTGACATCAACAAGTTCATCCTTCTTGAACTGATCTTGAACAATCCTCCACAAAGTATCCAAGTCTTCTCTATCACAAGATCTAACAATGTCTTCAAAATCTCTACAGATACTTGTGACACTTCCAGTTCTAATGATCTTCCAAGCAACTCCAAAATCATCAGAATAAATCTCCCAACCAACAACTGGATATTTTGTTTGTAGAGGTTCAATACTAAGTACATCAGTCTCTATAAACATCATATTTGTAACTTGCTCTTCTGTCAACTTGCTAGGACCCTCTTCTGCTTGAGATGATTCCTGAGTCTTCAATTTCTTTGCATCTTTTGATCCAAGACTCACTCCAGACCTTTTTGTTTTCATTACTATAGGTTCTTGATCCATTGGAATGAAATTACTATCTTGTCTTTTGATCCTGTAATAAATACCTTCAATCTGATCATGTGACATTCCTTAGAATTGAGCCATCTTCATATCACCAACATGACAACAGAAAGTCTTCATCTCAGCAATGATCTGTGCCTTTGTAACTTTCCTTGGCTTCTTTTGACCTTTTCTAACATCCCCAATAATTTCATCAAGAGCCTGCTGATTCTTCATTTGAATGAAATCTTTTAGTTGAGCAGACTTTTGTTCTTCATTCAAGGTTGTATTTGCAATAAGTTCAATATTCTTCTTCCTGATTATTTGATCATTATTAATTAAGTAGTCAATCTCTTCTTCTGTAGGCACATAAGTGAACAAAGGAGGTTTCTCATGAATAACAGTTGGTGAAACAACTGAAATTGGTTCTTCCATTACAGCTTAAAGTTTATCCAACCTCTTTGCTTCCATAAAACTAGCAACTTCATCTTCCTCTAGCTTTCTCTTCCTTTCATTCTCTGCTGCTTGCTCTTGCTCTGCCAATCTTGCATCAAAATCAATCTGAGCTTGATCTTTCTTAGAAATCTTTCTTGTTTGCTCTTGTTCTGAACCAGTCACAATTGCTTTACCTTTGACTGATCTTATTCTGGCAGCTTCTTCCTCTGCAATGGTAACTAATTGAGTAGCAGTGGGAACATTTTCACTTGCAGTGGAAATATGTTGATCAGTGGGAACTTGTTCTGCATCAGTGGAAATTTGTTGAGCAGTTCCAACTATATCATCAAAATCAAAAGCAGCATCAGTATCCATATCTTCAACATCTAACTTCCTCCTCTCAGTCTCAGCTACATCTTCCTTTGCTTGAGCATTTTCAGAATCAGTGAGCTCTGTAAACTCTTTCTCAAAATTAGTACTCCTCCCCTTAAACTCTGCATCTGATTTCCTCCCCTGTTTGGAAGAATCTCCCAAATCTTTAGTAGAACTTGCAGAAAACTCTTCCTGAGGTGAAGATGATGAAGATAACACAACTTTAGTAGGTCTTTTCTTCTTGAGATTCTCAACTTCATTCTGTAATCTTTGAATCTCAGCCTTCAGTTGATTCAGCTCTGTGGCATGTTGTACTTTGGTCTGTGCCAGATCTTTCTCCAAAGCTTGAACCTGCTTGACTAATTTTGTACAAATGTCCATCAATTCAGGTAGTTACACACTGCCTTCATCACTTCCAACTGTGTTACCTGTTGGGAGAGGTGAATCATGAGGCATTCATTCAGGCTCTTCCCTCGTTGGACTAGGATTAAGCCTTGAACCACCACTGCTTGTCCCTAAACCAAAAGGTTCAGCAACATGCAATGTTGAGATGAGAGAAGTTGGCTGTTTATGCCTTCTCTCATAAGTGTGAGTTACAGCTGGGGTATGGTGAATTGGTGGAACAACAATATTGGGTGTGTTTTGGGATACAACTGGGATGGTTGCATCTTCACCCTGTACTTGAGAAATTTTAGCAAGCATTTGAGGAAAAAGTGGATGAACCTCCCCATTCCAAAGATCTGAAGCCTTACACATGTTTTGAAAAACTTTTGGCTTAAGACAGGAAGGCTCATAAATTCTATTGTGAGGTTGCAGTTGAAACTCATTTAACACTGCTTGCACAAACCTTGGATACATCAAAAATTTATATTGACTCTTTACATTGTAACACCCCCAAAAGTCGTTAATAACAGCGGAAGACTTAACATGTCAGCGGAAGACTTTCGGGGTATTACTTCAAGGATCTTTGTCACAATCATAGTAGACAACACAAAGTGAAGTATTAAAGTTTAATTTATTTCAAAATACCAAATATCTGAGATACAAGACATTATTAAGTTAAGAACGTGTTTTATTCTGAAGGAAAATAAGTAGTTTATTATGGTTCTTGTCATGCTTTTGCCCACTCCGTGCCATCCAGATCCGTCTTGTTTAGTTACCTGAGATAAACATGCTACAGTCAACATAAAGTTGAGTGATATTCATAGGTTTGAATTTAAGAGTTTGAATCACAAGTTAAGAGTGTATTGTAATCACATACAATCAATATGTTAAAAAATCAATGTTCCTGTTATTGCCTTAAGCTCATGATACTCAACGATTAACAGCCAATCATAAGTATGTATTATGATGGTAAGTAATAGGCCCCCAAAGATAGGTATTTGTCAATAACCTATTTATAAGAACAATAAAGTGCGCCTGGTGTTTTCTCCAACAACCAAACGAGGATTGTCAATCACTAATAGTACTATCCACAATTATTTACGTTCACCCTTCAGGTGATTAAGGTTCATGATCGAGGGACTTCTGACAATAGTAACTTAAGCAAATAACATTGGCCTGACGGTATTTCAATACCCGGTATAAAAGACTTGTGATCGGGTTTTAAGCATGTATCTCCCCATGGGAAAATAGTTAAAGAGTGGGCTATGAAATCACCTTAGTAGTACAGTGGTATCGTAGTCTCAACAAAGCAAGGAAACGGCTTCACACAACACAACCTAGAAGATAATGCAAGTTTCAGTTAATAGTCTAAATCTGGTTTTATCGCGATTACTTGTTATTTAGTTTGTTATTAAAACTCGTGTTCGTTTAAATGTTTAAAGTTCAAAAACAAAGTTATATATATATATATATAACTCGTAAGTAAAATGATCGATGATTGATATAAAGTTAGTTTTTATAACGGAAATAAACGTATCGTTTTACAAGAAATAAATAGCGTATTGTTATATCGTTTAATTATTATTACGAATATATATCGTATATATATATATATATATATATATATATATATATATATATATATATATATATATATATATATATATATATATATATATATATATATATATAAGTTTATGTTTATATAAGTCTTATATTAATTATATGTTTATATACGTAAAAGGTTAATATTATTTTTATAAAATAATATTTACTGAAAATTCCTTTAAGTTTCCAAAATTTACATTTTTAACCCTAACGATATATATTTTACACCGTTAGTCCAAAATATATATAATTTACATTTTAGGTCCAAAAGCATCAATATTTACATTTTTCAACTCCAAGTTTTATTATTTACAGTTTCTAATTCAGAAAATCAGAAATTACAGTTTTGACCCAAAGTTTGCAAAGTTTACACTTTTAGTCCCCGGTTTACAAAATTTTGCAAAGTTAGTCCAATATTTCACCAAATTAAAAGTTCAACATTTTGACTTCTTAAATAAGCTCAGGACATTCAAATAAGTTTATTACAACAGCTTATTAGCTTATTTTTCACTTATTTCACTATATGGGCCTTAACGAGCCATTTTAAAGCCTGTTAACAATTCGTGATCCATTGGGTTTACGAGGGGTTTGGGCCTGGTCTTAGGCTTGTCTTAGGGTCCTAAAAACATTACCATTGAGCTTATACGATCAGCTATTCGAATAAGCTTAATGGATAGCTTATCGGGCTAATAAGCCCACTTTAACTTATTTAGTTTTATAAAAACTGTTTTGGTCGCGTAGAAAGGGGTCGGGCAAATAGGTTAAACGAGTTAGTTAGGTCGAATAAAAAGTGTCTCTCGTTTATTTGTTATATCAAAAATGGAGTCGAGCTATAAAAAGGCATGGTTATGTGTCGAGTTTACAAATGACAAGACCAAAGCTTATGACCAAAACTTTATATTTAAACAGTTTCTATACTTAGAAATATTCTAAGTATTTTCGACTAGGTCAAGGTCATAAGGAATGTGTTATTTTTTAGTACGTGTACGTTATTACTAGTTCCAAAACTTTATCAAACATGATTTCTAGCGTGGTCAAAAATGAAAAGAAGGAAAAACATATATATGTTACGTTTAATATTTACGAAATAAAAGATAGAAGTAAATGTGTATAATTGATAAATATAATGAAATAAAATAGAGAGGCTTTGTGTTTTTCTCACCTCACCACGATTTGGTGGGGAATAAGGGTACGTATGGATCAAGCTAGGTACCAGGTTCAACGTAGTATGGTTCACGGCTCAGCAAGGTTCAAGACGAGCTAACTAGGTTCTCCTTGGATCACTTCTACACTTCGAGCTCGTTGTCAACTTCTCGTCCCAAACTTGACACTAGTACTTCACGAATATGTAGCTATGGTACGTTTTAGGGTGTGGTTTCAACTGAGCTTGCATGGTGAGGTTTTATAGGTGGTTTTGAGTGTTTGTGATAAGTGAAACATGCCAAATAAGTTATGTGTTGGCTCGTTGGTGATGTGTGGCACCTTCTTTCCATCCAATCGAATGTAAACACAAAAGGAATGTGTAAGACTGTTTCATGTTTATTCCTGACGTTGCATAGTTCAGGTTCGTTGTTATTGGGGAGGCATGGGTGGCTAATAGTAGTTTGTGACACGTTTTTGGTTTTATACACACACGATTTTGGTAGTTTACTTTGGCTAAATTTGGATGACTAAACGTGTAAGTTATGGAACGAGATTTGTTATTCCTTGGCTTGGTCACGACTGGCACAAACAAAGAAAGAAAAGAAAAAATTTATAAGGGTGTGTTTGGGCTTTGAGCCCTTTGGGCTTGCGTTTTTGTCTGGCCCAGCAGAAAAGAAAACAAGATATATAAAAAGGGTCCGTTTGGTTTGTTAGTTGGGTTTAAGGCCCGATGAGTCAATGGGGCCCACCTGATATGTTTTGAGAGTCGGGTTACGATCAAATAATATTAGTGAGTGATCTCGGGAATTTTCGTAGGCTCCGGGAATATATAAATATTGTACCTTAAATATACGAAATGTATATTATATAAAAATATAAATGTTTTTAATATATATATATTCGCGATATTTTAGACTATCTAGGTTTGTGTGCAAGCAATGTTTCTAAGCAAAAGATAATTCGAAGTTTTACCGTTGTGATTTATATATCAAGTCTAATAGAAAAAAAAAATTTATACGTAAAAGTGGGTATTTAAGTAACGTAATAACTTGTAAGTATTTACTAACCGTTGGGAAAATTACGAGAGGCTACAGTACATACATCTTACAGTGAATTCCGTCTCGGAATTCGAGTTTAGGAGGGTTGCCAAGGGTGTCTAAGAGAAGAGGTGTGGGTACTTGGTGCGAATCTGGTCCTCGCGTTCCCAAGTATACTCTGGTCCTCGTTTAGAGTTCCAACGAACTTTTATGATAGGGATACGGTTTTGTTTCAGTTGTTTGACTTCTCTATCCATGATTTCTACTGGTTCCTCGGTAAAAACGAGTTTGTCATCAAGTTGTAATTCTTTCAATGGAATGACCAAAGATTCATTGGATAAACACTTCTTGAGGTTTGACACATGAAAAGTGTTGTGAATTCGGCTAAGTTCCTCGGGTAGTTCAAGTTTATATGCCATGGGTCCAATTCTTTCTAGGATTTTGAATGGACCGATGTATCTTGGGTTTAACTTTCCCCTCTTTCCGAATCGTATCATTCCTTTCCATGGTGATACTTTTAACATAACTTTATCTCCGATCTGAAAATCCATGGGTTTTCTTTTTAGGTCGGCGTAACTTTTCTGTCTGTCTCTAGCGGTTTGTAAACGTTGTTTGATTTTGATGATTTTCTCGGTTGTCTCATGAACTAGATCCGGTCCTGTGAGTTGTATTTCTCCGACTTCTGCCCAGCAAACGGGTGATCTACACTTTCTATCGTAAAGTGCTTCGAATGGTGCTGCCTTGATACTGGTATGATAACTGTTGTTGTATGAGAATTCTGCCAATGGTAAGTGTTTGTCCCAACCTTTTCCGAAGTCTATAACACAAGCGCGTAGCATATCTTCTAAGGTTTGTATTGTTCTCTCACTTTGACCATCGGTTTGTGGGTGATAGGCTGTGCTCATATCCAGCTTTGTTCCTAAAGCTTTTTGCAAAGATTTCCAAAAATGAGACGTGAAACGACTGTCACGATTTGATATAATAGAAATTGGCACTCCATGTCGTGACACAATTTCTTTCAGATATATCTGAGCAAGTGTGTTCATTTCATCAGTTTCTTTGATTGGTAGGAAATGAACTGACTTGGTGAGACGATCAACGATAACCCATATCGTATCGTAGCCAGTAGAGGTTTTGGGAAGTTTGGTGATGAAGTCCATTGTAATATGTTCCCATTTCCACATGGGGAGTTCAGGTTGGGTGAGTAATCCGAAGGGTTTCTGGTATTCTGCTTTTACTCTTGAACATGTTAAACATTTACTGACGTACTCAGCGATGTCGGCTTTCCTGTTCGGCCACCAATATAGTTTCTTAAGATCTTGGTACATCTTATCGGAACCTGGGTGAATGGAGTATTTTGATTTGTGAGACTCATGCATGATAAGGTCACGAATACCTCCGAAGAGAGGAATCCAGCTTCTTTCCTTGAAACAAAGCATTCCATTTGATCTTTTCACAAATCCGTTTTCGTTTTCCGGCATACCAAAAATCTTTTCAATTGGTCGATTTTCTTTCTTGAGAGCTTCGCTCTGGGCGATAATGATTTGTGTTGGAAGGGGTGAACAAATAGTCATGCCTAACGATCTAACCCTGAGAGGTTTTAGTCTTTCTTTTCGGCTTAATGCATCTGCTACTACATTAGCCTTTCCTGGGTGATAACGGATTTCACAATCATAATCACTAAGCAATTCTAACCAACGGCGTTGTCTCATGTTTAAATCCTTTTGATCTAGGATGTGTTGGAGACTTTTGTGATCTGTAAATACGATACACTTAGTGCCGTATAGATAGTGTCTCCATAACTTGAGAGCGAATACTATTGCTCCTAGTTCTAGATCATGGGTTGTGTAATTTTCCTCATGTTTCTTCAGTTGACGTGAGGCATAAGCTATTACCTTATCCCGTTGTATCAAAACTGCACCTAAACCATGGTACGAAGCGTCACAATATAGCACGAAATCTTTGCTTCCTTCGGGTAATGCTAGTATTGGAGCTTCACAAAGCTTTTGTTTTAACAGTTGGAAGGCTGATTCTGCTTCTTGTCCCCAGACGTACTTTTCGTTCTTTTGGGTCAACTTGGTCAATGGTTTTGAGATTTTAGAGAAACCTTCAATAAATCTCCGGTAGTAACTTGCAAGACCTAAAAATTGACGTACTTCTGTGGGAGTTGTAGGTGATGACCATTCTTTAACTGCCTCTATTTTTGCAGGATCCACGTGTATTCCTTGACTATTGATTACGTGTCCCAAAAATTGCACCGTGGGAATCCAAAAGTCGCATTTTGAGAATTTTGCGTACAACTTTTCCTTCCTAAGTAACTCTAGGATTGTTCTCAAATGATTGGCATGTTCCTCTTTGTTACGAGAGTAGATCAGAATGTCGTCAATGAATACTATCACGAATTTGTCCAAATATGGCTTGCATACTCAGTTCATTAGGTCCATAAACACAGCGGGTGCGTTCGTTAGACCAAATGGCATTACCTGAAATTCATAGTGTCCATAACGGGTTCTGAAGGCTGTCTTGGGAATATCTTCTTCCTGAACTCTCAATTGATGGTATCCCGACCTTAGATCAATCTTCGAGTATACACTCGATCCTTGTAATTGATCAAACAAATCGTCTATTCTAGGTAAAGGATATCGGTTCTTTATAGTGAGTTTGTTTAACTCTCGGTAATCTATGCACATTCGGAATGATCCGTCTTTCTTTTTAACAAATAGAACTGGGGCTCCCCAAGGTGATGAACTTGGTCTAATGAAACCTTTATCGGATAATTCCTTTAGTTGTTCCGATAGTTCCACCATTTCGGAAGGTGCCAACCTGTAAGGTGCTTTGGCTACTGGTGCCGCTCCAGGCACTAGTTCAATTTGGAACTCTACTTGACGAGTCGGTGGAAGACCGGGTAGATCTTCAGGAAATACTTCGGGGAATTCCTTAACGATAGGTACATCTTTAAGTTGTTTCTTGGTTAACTTATTTTCCGTCACCTGAACCATGAATACATGACATCCTTCGTTCATGTATTTTATCATTCTGAGGCATGAGATGATTCCGTATCGGTTTTTATTCTTGTCGCCATGGATAATGAGGGTTTCATTCTTAAAAGGAATGTGTATGGCTTTCTCGTCACAATGAATCTTAGCATGATGTTTGGATAACCAATCCATTCCGATGATAGCATCAAAACTACCGAGTTGGACAGGCATCAGGTCAATAGGAAAGGATTCTCCTACGAGGGTTAAGGTACAATCTTTTAAAACAGAGTTGGTGCTAATTAAGTTCCCATTGGCCATTTCTATCTCGTATGTGGAGTTTAACTTAGAAGGGTTAGAGTTAATAAAAGGGGCAAACGTATCTGACACGAAGCTCTTATCTGCTCCAGAATCAAATAATACTCTAGCATTATGATGATTTAATAAGAACGTACCCGTGACAACGTCGGGGTTTTGTGGTTCATTTTCATTTCCCATCACGTATGCTCTTGCTCGTGCAGTGTTCTGACCATTTCCTTTTGGACAGCGGTTCTTGAAGTGTCCAGTTTCTCCGCATGAGTAACATGTTGGTGCTATTGGTTGTAGGTTGCTGCCGGTAGCAGGGGTCCTACAATCTTTTGTGGCATGACCTATCCTTTGGCATTTATGGCATTTTACTGTACAAGCACCATTGTGATGAAGCTTGCATCGGTTGCACTGTGGCTTAATACCTTGATATCCATTGCCATTGGTTGCCGCAAATATCTTAGGAGGTTCTTGTCGTTGGTTCTGTTGTTGACGATGTGGGTTCTTGTTCTGGTGTTGTTGTTGGTTGATCCTATTGTAGTTGTTGTTGTTGTGGTGATGGTTGTTGTTGCGATGGCCGTTGTGGTAGTGATTGTGGTTTTGGTGGTGGGTGGTTCTCCTGTCATCGAGCTTTCTTTTGAGTTCGTTGCACTTGATTTCGCGGTCTAGGAGTTTTTGTGCTAGCTCCATTGCGACTTCTAGTGATGGTGGGTTGGATGCTGTGACGTTTCCTTCAATATTCCGGGGAAGACCTTCAATATACTTCTCCAGAGTTTTCTCTAAATCTGGTACGATAGAAGGACATAATGCCATTAGATCGTGGAATCTCCTGTTGTAAGCCCTAAGATCGATTCCTTTGACTGCAAGGACATGGAATTCGTCTTCCAGTTTTCTTATTTCGGATCGAGGACAGTACTTCTTTAGGATCTTGGCTTTGAATTCCGTCCAGGAGAGTCGGTATGCTGCTTCTGTACCTAAAGTTTGAGTTGTAGCGGTCCACCATGACAAAGCGTCATCCATTAAGGTTCCGGTGGCAAATGTGACCCTGTTGTTTTCTGAGCATCCACTCCTTTGGAATACCGTTTCGCATCTCTCGAACCAATGGGCAAGTTTAGTTATCCCTTCGGTACCCATGAAGTAAGTCGGCTGACAAGCCATAAAGTCTTTATAGGTACATTGGCGAGGTGCGGGAGCAACATTTCTTGCCGGTTGTGCGTTAGCATTTGCTTGTTCGGCTAAGGCTGCATTGATTCCATTTGTGATTGCTTGTTGGATTTCTTCCGGGGTCATGGTTGCTGCTGAGGTAGTGGTCGCGGTTCTCTTAGGTGCCATATTCCTAAAAATGAGAGTATATTTTCAGAATTTTCATAATAACCCTCTTGTGTTAGACTATTTAGTAACATCAATAGGTTCAAAGTTATAATAGTGTCACATATATCACGATGCAATATACGATATCATAACACTTATGAAAATAAAGCAAACATAACATCATTGATTAGATTGTCGTTTTGAGTTTACATCACTTATTTATTCTTGTTGACATATCTCTAGGACATTCAAATACAAGTTATTACTGTGATGTGGGTGAGGCTACATCGACAATCCATGGCATTCTAGGGTTTTCCTTGGTTATCATCAAGACGACGTTCTAGTTCCTGAATTTTGGCGGCCATGGTTTCTATGATTTGGTCTCGGTCTCTCTCCCTAGCTTGTGTTTCTTGTTGTGCACGTCGCAGAGACATGACTTGGGCTCTTGTGGTGTCGAGAGCTTGATCGATGTCACACATGATGTCCTTGTTTATGGTGTTAGCAGAGCAAAGTAATCCGATGAATTCCATAGCTTCACCGAATTGGGTACTTAGTTGTTCAATCATGGTTCCCATCTCTAGGTGTCCCATCACAAGTTGTTCTATCTCAGCTGACATGACTTCTATTAATTCATTAGGGATGTTGTTCACTAAGGTGGCTATGGCGTCTAACCTGTCTTCATGTCTTACTAACCTAGCTGCCAAGAGTGGTATGGTATGGTGAATGGGTTCTCCAGTGACTGGAAGGATCTTAGATGCAGCAAATGATGATCTTTCACCAAGTTCTCTGTTGGTGGGAGTACCTTCTTGAGATCTCCAATACTTAAGGATTGGTAGTAGAAATGACCATTTGCGAGCATTGACCCGCTTACGAGCCTTATGGTTGGTTCTTGCATAATAGTAAGGATCTGAGGAGGTAGGACGAATCTGGTAATTCCTTGGTTGATAAGACAGAGGAGCACTGGAAGTTTTTACAGGTGGTGGACTGTTGATTGTTACTGGTACAGTAGTAGTCTGCTGATAAAATATACTAGGTAGTATCACTGGTTCTGCAGTTGGAGCAATTTCCTTTTTCCATTTGGTATCCTCCCAGATGTCTTTTTCTTCAGCATATGAAAGAGCTTTTCCAGCTGTGGCTGGTTCATAAGGCTGGAATGGAGAAGTTTGCTTACTGCGTCTGATTGGACCAGATGATGCTTGAGGTGAAGTAAAGGATTGCTGACTTTCCTTATTCTTGTCTGTTGTAGGTGACACAGTCATTGGAGCAAGAGTTGGTACAATAGGTGTAGAGCTCTCAGTTTCCGAATCCGATAACAAAACAATGAAGTTGGGTTTGGAAGACATGGTACTGTAATAATCCCGATTAGTAAACATAGTTATTAGCATAATCATAATATGTAAGCATATATCAAGTTATATAAGTAAGAAATAATGAAAAGTAACTTTTCTACCAGATGTTGGAATGTAGGCACGGAGGGCATGAAGTGGTATTTTGTAAAAATGATCCAGTTAAAGTGTAGTTATAGTCCAATGTTTAAAAACATCTGGTTCTCTATAACCGTGGCTCTGAATACCAATCTGTAACACCCCCAAAAGTCGTTAATAACAGCGGAAGACTTAACATGTCAGCGGAAGACTTTCGGGGTATTACTTCAAGGATCTTTGTCACAATCATAGTAGACAACACAAAGTGAAGTATTAAAGTTTAATTTATTTCAAAATACCAAATATCTGAGATACAAGACATTATTAAGTTAAGAACGTGTTTTATTCTGAAGGAAAATAAGTAGTTTATTATGGTTCTTGTCATGCTTTTGCCCACTCCGTGCCATCCAGATCCGTCTTGTTTAGTTACCTGAGATAAACATGCTACAGTCAACATAAAGTTGAGTGATATTCATAGGTTTGAATTTAAGAGTTTGAATCACAAGTTAAGAGTGTATTGTAATCACATACAATCAATATGTTAAAAAATCAATGTTCCTGTTATTGCCTTAAGCTCATGATACTCAACGATTAACAGCCAATCATAAGTATGTATTATGATGGTAAGTAATAGGCCCCCAAAGATAGGTATTTGTCAATAACCTATTTATAAGAACAATAAAGTGCGCCTGGTGTTTTCTCCAACAACCAAACGAGGATTGTCAATCACTAATAGTACTATCCACAATTATTTACGTTCACCCTTCAGGTGATTAAGGTTCATGATCGAGGGACTTCTGACAATAGTAACTTAAGCAAATAACATTGGCCTGACGGTATTTCAATACCCGGTATAAAAGACTTGTGATCGGGTTTTAAGCATGTATCTCCCCATGGGAAAATAGTTAAAGAGTGGGCTATGAAATCACCTTAGTAGTACAGTGGTATCGTAGTCTCAACAAAGCAAGGAAACGGCTTCACACAACACAACCTAGAAGATAATGCAAGTTTCAGTTAATAGTCTAAATCTGGTTTTATCGCGATTACTTGTTATTTAGTTTGTTATTAAAACTCGTGTTCGTTTAAATGTTTAAAGTTCAAAAACAAAGTTATATATATATATATATAACTCGTAAGTAAAATGATCGATGATTGATATAAAGTTAGTTTTTATAACGGAAATAAACGTATCGTTTTACAAGAAATAAATAGCGTATTGTTATATCGTTTAATTATTATTACGAATATATATCGTATATATATATATATATATATATATATATATATATATATATATATATATATATATATATATATATATATATATATATATATATATAAGTTTATGTTTATATAAGTCTTATATTAATTATATGTTTATATATGTAAAAGGTTAATATTATTTTTATAAAATAATATTTACTGAAAATTCCTTTAAGTTTCCAAAATTTACATTTTTAACCCTAACGATATATATTTTACACCGTTAGTCCAAAATATATATAATTTACATTTTAGGTCCAAAAGCATCAATATTTACATTTTTCAACTCCAAGTTTTATTATTTACAGTTTCTAATTCAGAAAATCAGAAATTACAGTTTTGACCCAAAGTTTGCAAAGTTTACACTTTTAGTCCCCGGTTTACAAAATTTTGCAAAGTTAGTCCAATATTTCACCAAATTAAAAGTTCAACATTTTGACTTCTTAAATAAGCTCAGGACATTCAAATAAGTTTATTACAACAGCTTATTAGCTTATTTTTCACTTATTTCACTATATGGGCCTTAACGAGCCATTTTAAAGCCCGTTAACAATTCGTGATCCATTGGGTTTACGAGGGGTTTGGGCCTGGTCTTAGGCTTGTCTTAGGGTCCTAAAAACATTACCATTGAGCTTATACGATCAGCTATTCGAATAAGCTTAATGGACAGCTTATCGGGCTAATAAGCCCACTTTAACTTATTTAGTTTTATAAAAACTGTTTTGGTCGCGTAGAAAGGGGTCGGGCAAATAGGTTAAACGAGTTAGTTAGGTCGAATAAAAAGTGTCTCTCGTTTATTTGTTATATCAAAAATGGAGTCGAGCTATAAAAAGGCATGGTTATGTGTCGAGTTTACAAATGACAAGACCAAAGCTTATGACCAAAACTTTATATTTAAACAGTTTCTATACTTAGAAATATTCTAAGTATTTTCGACTAGGTCAAGGTCATAAGGAATGTGTTATTTTTTAGTACGTGTACGTTATTACTAGTTCCAAAACTTTATCAAACATGATTTCTAGCGTGGTCAAAAATGAAAAGAAGGAAAAACATATATATGTTACGTTTAATATTTACGAAATAAAAGATAGAAGTAAATGTGTATAATTGATAAATATAATGAAATAAAATAGAGAGGCTTTGTGTTTTTCTCACCTCACCACGATTTGGTGGGGAATAAGGGTACGTATGGATCAAGCTAGGTACCAGGTTCAACGTAGTATGGTTCACGGCTCAGCAAGGTTCAAGACGAGCTAACTAGGTTCTCCTTGGATCACTTCTACACTTCGAGCTCGTTGTCAACTTCTCATCCCAAACTTGACACTAGTACTTCACGAATATGTAGCTATGGTACGTTTTAGGGTGTGGTTTTAACTGAGCTTGCATGGTGAGGTTTTATAGGGGGTTTTGAGTGTTTGTGATAAGTGAAACATGCCAAATAAGTTATGTGTTGGCTCGTTGGTGATGTGTGGCACCTTCTTTCCATCCAATCGAATGTAAACACAAAAGGAATGTGTAAGACTGTCTCATGTTTATTCCTGACGTTGCATAGTTCAGGTTCATTGTTATTGGGGAGGCATGGGTGGCTAATAGTAGTTTGTGACACGTTTTTGGTTTTATACACACACGATTTTGGTAGTTTACTTTGGCTAAATTTGGATGACTAAACGTGTGAGTTATGGAACGAGATTTGTTATTCCTAAATGCTCGCTGGGTCATAAATCAAGACATGTAAAAATAGTATGGTGTCGTGTGTGGAAATCACAAAATAACGAGGGTCTCCTTGGCTTGGTCGCGACTGGCACAAACAAAGAAAGAAAAGAAAAAATTTATAAGGGTGTGTTTGGGCTTTGAGCCCTTTGGGCTTGCGTTTTTGTCTGGCCCAGCAGAAAAGAAAACAAGATATATAAAAAGGGTCCGTTTGGTTTGTTAGTTGGGTTTAAGGCCCGATGAGTCAATGGGGCCCACCTGATATGTTTTGAGAGTCGGGTTACGATCAAATAATATTAGTGAGTGATCTCGGGAATTTTCGTAGGCTCCGGGAATATATAAATATTGTACCTTAAATATACGAAACGTATATTATATAAAAATATAAATGTTTTTAATATATATATATTCGCGATATTTTAGACTATCTAGGTTTGTGTGCAAGCAATGTTTCTAAGCAAAAGATAATTCGAAGTTTTACCGTTGTGATTTATATATCAAGTCTAATAGAAAAAAAAAAAATTTATACGTAAAAGTGGGTATTTAAGTAACGTAATAACTTGTAAGTATTTACTAACCGTTGGGAAAATTACGAGAGGCTACATACATTGCCTTGCATATTATTGAAAATAAACTTTGAAAAATTAAAAGTCCTATCAGTTGCCAAACAAACCAAAGGATAAGCCATGGTTGATGCAAATTGTTCATAAGATGTTTTCTTAGGACTTAGGCAATGTAAAAGAGTGTGAATTAAAAATCTCCAATGGGGACAAAAATATCCTTTTCTGAAAGTTACTTTTTGTTCAGATGTATCATACCCCATTAAAGCAATATTAGTGAAAATATCTGAATTAGGTAATGTGATGATACCATTGAGATCATCCAATTAGAGAATTCTCCTCAAGGATGACTCAGTAACATCAATAGTTACCCCATCCACTGTGGCTCTTAGAGCATCCACAGATTCATGTGTGTCTCCCTGTTCAAGAGTTATGGACTCCACAGTGTTCCAGAACTGTTTGATATGAGAGACATAGATTGTGGGATTAATAGTTAAGGCATACCTTATATGAGTTATGTTTAGAAAATCCACAATCTAATGAAAAACAGGGCCACTCTTCTCGTTTGACTTTTGTAGGTAGGCCACTTGGTTGTGCTCCTCGACAAATTTTAGAATCGCCATGATATTTGTGAAAAGAGAATAAAAGTGTCAGTAATCAAGATAAAAAGCAAGCCGTATGATGATCAATTTATACTAATAGGGTTTGAGGAGGTTGCGTAATGTGAATTATCTTTAGAAAGAATTATCTTTGGAAAAGAATAAATTATAATAAGTAAGTAGATAATTCACAAAAGATTTACCCTATTAATAAGGAAAGACGGTTATATTTACAACGGCTAGTAAAAAATAGATTACTGACACAACAGTTGTAACAGCTAGTTCATCAGTGGAAAAATTACTCTTGCAGTGGTAACTAATGAACTAGCAGTGGTAAAATTTTCACAACATATCAAAGAGCAGTGGTGAAGAAAACATGAAAATTAGCTGCTCTTATCATAGTTTCTAGCAAACTACCAGCTATCAACGGATTTGATATGTCTTTACCATGAGCCGTTTGCTATGGACTAGCCAACTCTTGATCACTTGGAGTATGGTGAGTTGATAACCATATAGTTTTTGGTAAACTATCAACCATAAACGGATTTGATAAGTCTTTACCAGGAGCCGTTTGCTCTGGACTAGTTGATTCTTATGTGGATTAGACATGGTGAATCAATAACCATTTGTTGTGTGTCTATGATACACACCTTATAACTCCAATGACTCCAAAATCATGGGTTGTAAACTCAACTTAACCCATACACATAAACTCAAAGTAACTTTTTAACCAAGTTACTATTCAAAAATATCTTCCAAAAGTCAACCCGATAATAACCAAATTTACTCCTCCAACCTACCAAAACAGGTAAGAGTAAATATTCTTCATTAAATAGAATTCGACCTTGACTTTGCTTATAAAAGGGGGCTCAAAAACTTTTATCTCTCATCAACAAACATCTTCAATAACACAAACCCTAAACATCATCATGAGTTGGTTTCCTTTAATCTACATCTCATCTGATGACACATCTGATGAGGAAATTAGTTACTGCTCTGACTCAGAAGAACTTTCAGCTGGATGGAGTGGATATTTTCCTCCAAGTACTACAACAGCTACATCTTCCAGTATGAAGCCTAACAAGAAGATTTCAGCTGGTCCTGATCCATCTCTAGAGTTTTATTCAAGCTCTTCTTCTTCTTCTGATGATGATGATCCAACCTTCAATCTTTCCATAGAGCTTCCAAAGGCCCTCACCACAGCATTGACAACTGCCATAAACAACATGAAGTGGCCTACTGTTGAGAAGCCTACCCAAGCACCAAGGCCTCCCAAGCAAGTTCTGGGACTTGGTTGTCCAAGGAAACAACTTTCTTTTGATGACAAGAGAAAGAGGGCTTCCAAAGGCAATCATGATTATGAGGGAAAGGGAAAGAAACCTATGGAGTAGGTGTTAGGTTGTAGGTTTATGTCTTGTGATGGTTTTTTGTTTTGGTGACAATGTTTTCTAGATGGTTGTAATGTACTCTCTTTATGATCAATAAAAGTACTCTTTTCTTTTTGCTGTTATCACCAATCTTTCTACTGTTGTATGATTGTTTCCACTGTACTCTTGATAACTCTGCATTCAAGTTAGAAAACCATACATACATATACAAACAATATTAGTACCTAAAAACTATCCAACAACACTAGCAAGTATTAGACATCAATGATTTATGGATTGAGCATTCCAATACCTGTTACCAAGTATTGAAACCTACCCACATCAAGCCCTTTTGTTAATAAATCAGCATAATTGTCATCAGTATGGATTTTGACAACATTAATAAGCTTTTTCTCCAAACAATCTCTAATAAAATGATGTCTAATTTCAATATGTTTAGTTTTAGTGTGTTGCACAGGATTTTTAATAATGCATATGGTACTCCTATTGTCTATATAGATAATGGTGTTCATGAAATTGTACCCATAATCCAATAATTGATTCTGAAGCCATAGGATCTGAGCACAAAAACTAGCAGCTGCAACATATTCTACTTCAGTGGTTGAAGTAGCAACCATAGTTTGCTTCTTGCACTGCCATGACACCAATCTACATCCAAGAAATTGACATCCTCCAGTAGTTGATATTCTATCCAAACTTGCACCAGCATAGTCACTATCTTAGTATGTGATCAATTCCATAGGAGATTCTCTTGGATACCATAATCCTAGATTAGGATAAGTCTTCAAGTACCTAAAAATCTTTTCCACTGCTGTCATATGTGATGTCTTTGGAGTCACTTGAATCTTGCACAAGCACATACAGCAAACATAATGTCTGGCCTTGATGAAGTAAGATACATCAAAGAACGAATCATAGATATGTAAGTGTGAACATCAACATTAGCACCACTAGCATTCTTTAACAATAGATGAGTGGTCTTGTCAGCAGGGGTATTTGAAGGTTTTGCATCAGTAAACTTGAACTTCCTAATGATCTCAGTCACATATTTGTCTTGACTGATAAATATGCCTTCTTTACTCTGTTGTACTTGTAGCCCCAAAAAGAATGTAAGTTCTCCCATAGAACTCATTTGAAATTCATCTTTCATTAGCTTCTCAAACTCTTTGCACATCTCTTATTTAGTAGACCCAAAGATAATATCATCAACATATACTTGAACAAGTAGAATATCACCTTTGTCTTTCTTGATGAACAAAGTTTGATCAATCTTACCTCTATGAAACCCATTATTCAACAAATAATTAGCTAAGGTTTCATACCACTTCCTTGGAGCCTGATGTAAGCCATAAAGAGCCTTAACCACTTTATACACTTTATTTGGATGTTGAGGATCTTCAAAGCCTGGAGGTTGAGAGACATATACCTCCTCATCAATAGTACCATACAGAAAGGCACTCTTAACATCCATTTGATAGACAGTAAAGCCCATAAATGATGCATAGGCTAAAAACAATCTAATAGCCTCAATCCTTGCAACAGGAGCAAAAACTTCTTCATAATCAATACCCTCCTCTTGAGTGTATCCTTGAGCAACCAATCTAGCTTTGTTCCTTATTACAATACCTCTTTCATCTTTCTTGTTTCTGAAAACCCATTTAGTACCAATGACCTTCATACCATCAGGCAAGTCACAGAGAACCCAAACCTTTTGAAGTTTAAACTGTAGCAACTCCTCTTGCATTGCTTCAACCCAGCTAGATTCTTCTAGAGCCATATAAACATTCTTAGGCTCCACCTATGAGAGAAAACAGAAAAACAAACACTCATTCTTCCTTTTATGCTTCTTGGACTCATATACTTCACTAATGAACCCATGAATATCATCTTTCTTTGTCTGTCTTCTAGTCTTCACACCTGATTGAAGTTCACCAATAACATTATCAAGTGGATGCACTTTGTGAATTGAAGTCTGTGATGTGCTAGGAATATCACATGTTGTAGGCATGTTTGTAATCCCTACATCATCACTTGGTGATTCCTGAGAAGTATGTTCCACATTTGGGCTGTCAGTGGAAACTTCTGGTGTAGCAGTGGGAATTGACTTACCACTGCTAGCCGGAATTTCTTGATTCAATACATCAAAATTCACATCATCTGCATCACTTTTCTTTTCAGAATTATCAACAAAGTCCCAAAGTGGCATAACAATTTGATCTTCATCATCTTTGCAAGCTTCATCTTCATCAATGAATTCTTCTGAATCTTTAAGTTCTTTGTCTCCTGTACTTGAAGTAAGAGGTACATAATTCATTGTATTTGATAATATTTCAAGATCAAATAGCCAATCTGGTCCTGAACCTGTCATGTTTGCTTTATTTTCAAGAAACTCAACATGCAAGTTCTCTTCAATCTTCTTTGTTCTTAAGTTATAGACTCTAAAAGCCTTGCTAACCATAGAGTATCCAACAAAGAAGCCTTCATCAGACTTTTCTTCAAATTTACCCAGATGATCAATGGTATTGAGAATAGTAACATGACATCCAAATGGCCTCATAAACTCCAAAGTAGGAGGTCTTCCTCTGAATAACTCATAAGGTGTCTTGTTCTTTGTTTTAACCACTAAAACCCTGTTCTGTATGTAACAAGCAGTGTTAACTGCTTCAGCCCAAAAAGTCACTGGAAGCTTTGAGTCAGCTAACATGGTTCTAGTAGCCTCAATTAGTGTTCTGTTTCTTCTTTCTGCAACTCCATTTTGTTGAGGAGTTCTTGCAACACTAAATTCTCTTTTAATACCTTTGTCTCTACAGAAATCATCCATAACTTTATTCTTGAACTCTGTCCCATTGTCACACCTGATGATCTTGATTTTCTTTTCAAATTGATTTTCAACTTCAGTGATGAATGTCTTAAGGATGCCAGTGGTTTCCTCCTTGGTTCTTAAAAATAAAACCCATGTGAACCTACTAAAATCATCAGTCACAACAAGACAATACTTCTTCAAATTGATGCTGCTCACAGAAGTAGGGCCAAACAAGTCCATATGCAGCATAAAGAGGGGATGATCAATGGAATTGAATGCTTTGGTCTTGCATGAAGCTTTGTGTTGCTTTCCTTTGAGACAGGCAACACAAGTTTGGTCATTTTCAAATCTTTTCTCTGGTAGACCTCTGACAAGTCCATCTTTCACAATCTTGTTGATGGTCTTGAAGTTGACACGACCAAGTCTTCTATGCCAAAGCATTGATTCATCCAAAGTGGCTTTTGCAAGCAAGCAAGTAACATCATTATTAGCCACTATGTTCTTCATGTCAATGCTATACAGATTACCTTTTCTAGGGATTTTAAGCAAAATGTGACTTTCATCAGGAAGCTTATAATCCTTAGATAAGATATAGCATTCATCTTCTATGAATAGAACTCTATGCTTCTTGTCACACACCTGTGACACACTAAAGAGGTTGTACTTGAGCTCTTTCACATATTGAACATCTTCAAAGTCTATGTTTCCAGCCTTAATTATTCCTTTGCCAGAAACTTTGCCACCAATTCCTCCTCCAAAGCTGACAAATTGTCCATCATAAGGTTGAAAGTCTGAAAGATAGGACTTATTGCCAGTCATGTGCCTGGAACATCCACTGTCTGAGTATCCTTGATCATTGGTAGTCTTTGAATGTTCCTGCACACAAAATAAAGGAATTAGTTCCTTTTGGGGACCCAAGCCACAAATGACTTGGATCTGCCTCGTGTATCAATATAATTATATCTATCAAAGGTCATTGATACACCATTGGGATTGTTTGAGGTGATGGTTCCTTTTGGTTTCCATTCCCAACGTGCTGAGGCCTTAACAGAATTTCCCATATTTACCCTTTTCTTGTTAACATACCCACCAGTGGTAACCTTTGGCCTTGCAATGGAAACTGCTGGTTTTGAAATTTTGGGTACCCACTTGTGATTATTGTTAACTTTCTTTTCAAAATTGGTCTTTTTCCCTGTTTGAGTAGATTTAACAAAAGTACTAACAAGGGGGTTAGGGTAAATTCTATTTTTATTTCTGGCAGTGGCAACTGCTGGTCTAGCAGTGGAAATAGGTTTTATGCCAGAATGAAGCAAAACAGACCTGGGAATCATCTTGCTAAGTGGATTTGGTTGAGTTAAGTTATTTGCATTGTGGCCATTCACCCTAGTATTCCCAAACACTTCCCTTCTACCCAAGTGGTAGGTACAACTATAAGATAAATGGTCAAAGCTACCACATATATCACAGGGTTTGTTATTAAACACAAAATCACTACCAAATTGCCTAGACTTAACATGATTCCAACTCCTCATATTACCCCTAGGAGTTAGTGACCTACTTTTGTACATCTCTGCATATCTAGTAGTGGGCCTAGTGAAATTAGGTTGTGACCTAGGCTTCTCTTTAACAACATCAGGAATACTCTTTTTAACCTCCACTTTTACATTCTCAGGAACACTAGGTGTAGACTCAACATTCAAATTTTCATCTTTAAGAGATGTAGCACTTTCAAATGTATCAACCTCAACCTGAACCTTTTCAATAACAAATGGTTTAACAAATTTTGGTCCATAGGTCATAGGTGGTTCCTGGAATTCTTCTAATCCTGTGTGAGCTAAGTCAATTCCAGGAGGTGATGGAACACCTCTTAGAGGTGGTGGAATAGATTTGTATCCAACTCCTGATTTGGCTTTGTTCACAACTTGGGCTTCCCAAATTTTGTCAATACACTTGGATTGGTGATCCAGTGTATTGCAAGTTATCTTTATATTCTCACTAGCCAACTTAACCTTTTCTAGTTCTTCCCTAAGAACCTTGTTTACAGCAACCTGATAATCTAAGTCTCTTCTTAATACTGCAATATCATCATTGAACTTAGATTCATTTGCCCTATAATGCTCTAATTGGGTTTTTAAAACACCTAGGCCTCTTTTATGATTTGATAAGTTATAATTAGTATGATTTAACTCTAGCAATTGTTCATCATATTGAGCTTTAATTTTCTCATACTCTTTTAAGGCCTTACAAGATTTAGAACAAGCATTATTAATTTGTACCTCAAAGTCAGAAAAAGCCATTAGTGCAAGCTCAGTAGCAACCATTGCAGACTCTGAATCATCTTCCTCATCCTTAGTCATAAAGCTCCAACCAAAGCTCACTCCATGAATAGCCAATAGCCCCTTTGGCTCATCAGTAGTGGGTTCCTTCTTCTTGTCCTGCTTGTACCAAGTTGACCTGTTGTCAGATTTCCTTAGCTTCCTGCACTCCCTGGCAAAGTGCCCCATCTTATGACAATTATAGCACTCCACTTTCTTTTTGTAAAAACCTACTGTTTCATTGCCACTGATGTTAATCTTTCTTCCATTCTTCTTCCAAAACTTCTTTGTTCTTAAGCTTAGTAATGCCACCTGCCATTTAATGTCCATCTCCTCCATATCATCCTCATCAATTTGATCCAAATCCTCATGATTGAGAATTGAACCACCTACTTGACTGGATATAAAGGCATAAAATGTAGTATCACTAAGTCCTGCAATCTGTTTCTTTGAGCTACCAGTGTAAACACTTCCACTACCAGTGGAAACAACAATGTTAGCACTGTCATCATCACTATCACTTTCTTCATCTGAACTATCATCAAGAGATGATGATATGAGTGCTACACTTCCTGAACCTGAGTTTAATTTTCCAGCTTTCTTCAATCTCTGTTCAATAACCTTGAAGTTATTGTACAAATCATTAAGTTTCATGGTCACCAAATCTGGCTTATCTTCCCACACAGCAACATTGGTTCCAAACTCAGAGGGTAAGCTTCTTAAGAACTTTAGATTGAGGTCTTCCCTTTCCACCTCAATACCAAAAACAGTGAGTTGAGTAACAATCTTTTGTAGCCTTGTGAAGATGCTATCAATAGATTCATTGCTTGTTGAACCAAAGTTTTCGTAAGTCTGCTTCAGCAGGGTCTTCTAAGTCTTCTTGGTGGAGTCATTACCACTAAAAACATTACAGATCTCCTCAAAAAGAGTCTTTGCAGTCTTGTACTTGCTGAATGCTAGAACTTGGTCTCTGGGAAGTGTCATCAGCAACAAACCTCTGGCTTTCAGATCATTCTTCATCTGAAGTCTTTCATCATTAGTAACAGGTCCAGTGTTAACCTTGATTACTTCCTTGCCACCAACCATCTCTGAGGTAGAACTTGGTTTGAAGGAATTTTCAACCATAATGATCTCCCAGAGTGTATAGTCTTGGACCATAAAGAATTGTTCGATCATTAGCCTCCACATCTCAAAGTCATTCAACTTAAGCTTTGGAAGCTTAGCAGCAATGTTTGATTGACTGGTTTCTGTCTCCATTGATTCTTCTGAGTGAACTAGAGTCTTCTAAATAAAAATATCAAAGCCTGGCTCTGATACCACTTGATGGATCTAAACACCTTGAACTGTGTTAGATTGATACTTTGAGTTATATCACTAAGTATGCGGAATCTACTTAGTAACACTTAGAAGTTTGATTGTGAGTAAGACAGTTGTTTATGAATAAGAACAATGTATGTAACAAACGATTTGCTCCAATATTATTAATGATAATAATACGAGTGATCTTGATATCACTAGGGTTACACCTTGAAGCTCTAGAAACGTATATCTAACCTTTAACCTAGAATCTCCTTTTACAGGACAAGGAGTCCTTTTCTACAAGATAAGTATAATGCTAATAGAATAAGATATACACAAGATCTATTCTATATTTATCTAAACACGTTTCCTAACAGTTATCTAAACAGCAGTGATAATATATGTTCTTGCAGTGGTAATGAGTTTCCACTGCAAGTACATTCTTCAGCAGTTGTAATATTTTTACTAGCCGTGATAACTGTTAGTATAATTCCCAACAAACATCATCCAAATCAATTCACAAACGATAGGTTTCTTATCTTAAGAAAGATAAATGGTCATACTGAGCGGGTCCCTCGGCGGTCACTAGCCAGGTCATCGATATAGCAAGGAACCACTCGTTACTGCCCTGGGTCTAGGCCGTAGGTAGAAGTCTATTCTTAGCTAGGTTCCAAGCAGCCCTAGGCTAAGGCAATTACTTCTGCAATCTAACCTTAACCAGTTAACACAATATAGCAAAACAAAGTAGTGGTAGGTCCGAGAAAATAGTTTTGAGCTAGGAGCTCACATATATATCAGGTAAACACATAATGCGTTCGAAGAGCCAATTCAAGTAATCAATCAATCAATCAGATCTTAATCAAATAGTTCACGTATTCAGATAAACAATCATTGAGTTTAGTTAAAACGAGCATGTATCCTCCCCCAAAATAGTTATGAAAACTGTTTAAAAAGTAGGGGGTATGAACTCACCTTAGCCACAGCAATGCAATGATTACGACTAACACAACTGGCATCTAGAGCTAATCACAACGGTATCCAGAAGATGGGCACGACGACACCAAGCAGTACAAACAAGATGGTACACCCTAATACGTATTTGAATACCTCAAAATATAGCTGGCACAATAATAAAGTCTATAAAAGACAAGGTGTCATAGTTTTCGTGGATTATTCGTATCGTTACTTATAAAAAGTTTGATATCAATGTTTTGTAAGAAAGCTTTATGCTTCGTGTGGTGGTAAGAAAGTACAGACTCCAACGGTTACTCACGCCAAAGTGGAAAAGATATCGACAAACAACTCACGTCAAAGAGGAACAAACATCGACATAGTCGTGAAAATGCTGACAACGTTCAAGCTAACCAAAGAAAATCTAGACAATGACGACAATAAATCATGTAATATAAAATAGGTCAATTTGCAAGTTTCGGTGTTTTCCCCATCATCCTAAATAGCTTGTATAAAAGGTTTATTCTAACTTTATAAGTCAAACGGTCGAGTCTTACAAGTTGAGCAATACATTTCGTCATTTGACGATGTTTAGAATAAAAGAGTTTTCATAAAATTAAATTTTATAAAAGGCTTTTACAAAAGTTTCATCATGACACATTTATTATAAAACATGCCCCAGTAAAAAGACTTTGTTAAAAATCAATTTTTCTCAAAACAATATTTTATAAGTTTTATTTACCGTTATCATTCCCGTTGTTGTTAGCCGTTGGCTTTATTGAATATTTTGTGGACTTTAATATATTATACCGTATTGTCAAAAAATGTCCATTAATGTCCATCGTCCAATACTGTAAATCCGATAACACTCCAATAATTGTCTAAATATCTCAATAATAATAGTTACAATCCGAGTCTTTAATTATGTTAAGTATCCGTATTGTCCAATAATAAATCATCAATTCCCAATAATTCCAAAACTTATTAGAGTGGATCTTGTCAAAACAAATAAACAATCCTATTAGCCCATTGTGTTTGACACCATGTTTTATAACCAAACAAAACCATCACACTTTTATAAGCTGGAAATCAAACTCACCCTATTGTTTTCTAGTTTCACATTTGGACGCTTAGCAAAACTAATATATAACTTTAAATAGTCAAACAATAGTCAAGTGGCTAAACCAAACGAATGAGTAGCCCCAGATCAATCTGCGACCAAGTTTCACAAAACCACTTCAATACCCTGACTAATATCCCGAGTAGAAAGTGAAAACACAACAAAATATTAAAGTTGACACGGGTCTGTTGACTCGACCCGTTTCCCACGGTGACGAAACAAACACCCTCGTTAGTTCATTTAATTACCCATAATAGTTTGGAAGCTAAGCTGGAAATACAAGCTCAAACATACGTACCCTATTGACAGATTCACCAAAAAAACACACCCTTGTGGGTTTCCCATTTTCCGTAACGCAAACACAATCATTTTTACATATTGGGAGTCACATTTTAGATCAAAAATGAACAGGTTCAAAGCTAACCCAAGATCGAGACAAAACCAACAACAAACCTGTGACCAAAATGGTCCGACATGACCCGTGAGTAAACCGAGCAACCAAACCCATCTTTATTAGATTCTTACCACACTTTTGTTTATCAAAACATTCTTATTAATGTTTTAATCCACAAAACCATAACTTGTTATAATAAATTTTAGATCCATGAAATTGATAACATAACCATATATTTTAATCAAGGTTGTAAATATCGCTCGGCGGTACCTCGGCGGTCGACCACCGCCAAGCGCCAAGACCGATATGGCGGCGATATATCAGTGATATATCGGAGACCATAAATTATAAAGAAATTTATGTATATTTTTGAAATACAACATAAATTATAAAGGATTATGAAAAAAAAACCCTAGATCTAGGCTAGATCTGAAGTAAATATGAAAAAAAAAAAAACCCTAGATCTGAAGTTAAACGGCGTTGACTGGCGTGAATCTGAAAAAAAAAATCCAGATCTGGCATTGACCGTCGTTGACCGACCGCCGCCAAGGCCGATTTTTGACCGATTTTGACCGCCAAGCTCCGATTTTGACCGATTTTGACCAAAACGCCAAGTTAGACCGATATGAGAAATATCGTGGCGGTGGACCACCGCCAAGCGCCATGGCGCCGCCATATCGGCCGCCATAACCGATTTTTACAACACTGATTTTAATTGATTTATAAATAAATAGACCAAAAAAGTGGTTTCACCATACCACTAGGATGACGCGAACGAGGAGGAGAGGAGATGAAATGGAGGAGATGATGACAGCTTGCGACGGCTGTGATGTCGACCTCGAACCAAACGAACCAAAACAATACTATAAATAACTCTATTCGCGACCATTACTGAAATCTTGTATCAAACCAATAACCTTCGAATTATTCACACAAAACAACCACCAACGGCGCGTAAGGGTGGCGGTGGTGATGTTCACGGCGCGTACACAGTGGCAGTGGAGGCCATGGGAGGACTTACCGCGCGTGTGTTGTGGATTTGTGTTTACCATCACGAAATAAAGGATGGTGTAGTGATATTTTTGGTGGTGGAGTGGCGGTGAACAGTGGTGATGGTGTTGCAGTTGGCAGTAACTACAAGTGGGAGACAGAGAGAGCTAGAAACCATAGGAGGAGAGAGGTGATAATAAAAGTGATATCAATCAACCCTAAGTTCCCTTTTTTATATATAAAAAATATAGGTAATAGTCAAATCAAAGTGCAAGAATCACAAAGGATATGGGGCCAGATGTGTAATTTATGAAATCTTTCACGAAATGAGGTTCGGGGTTCGTTTAAGTGAGTAAACAAAAGATTCATGGTACGGGAATAACACCCGCGCTCTCAGAATATTATTTTCGATAGAATTGACCATATATATGTCTCGTTTCTTACAAACAATACCAAGCTCAAAATAAATTGCAGTTTTCTCCAAATAGAACAAGTCAGGAATTTTACGGATTGTTACAATCATCTAGTATAATCTTGAGACCAAGTATATTTAGGATAGCACTATCCGATTCAAACACTTTGGCTTCATACCTTCAATTAGAAATACATGATGTTTTGGAAAAACATTATGCACAAGTAATCATGAGTTTTTCATCTTGTTAAAAAGATAATGTATATCCTATGAATCACTCTCTCCTTGCGACATGAACGGTTGTGTTACAAGAGATTTCATTTTACCTCATCGCGTAAATGATCTTCAATAAACATCTGCAAGTTCTATGAACTAGAGCTTTCTCATCATCTTGTCATTTTTGTCTTTATAAGCATTATGACTTTATTCCACGTAATAATTCTACTTATTGAAACACACTATATATGTCTGTTTCCTTTCAAGCGTTCATCATAACCAAACCTTGCTCATGACCTAGTTCAAACCCTATCTCTAGAGCATATACAAGATCTATTGAAGTTGGTAACTTCACTTAGACTCATGTTCCAAAGAGTTTTCTTGAGAACGTTTTTATCATATTCCATTTTCACACACAAACTCATCTCTTGGTCTTGGATGACCAAATCACTTGCGTAACACATGCTTAAAGATGTCACCTTTTAGATCATTCAACCATAGATTCCAAACACAAAGATTAAAATCTCTTGCATTACACATACATGTGTCGATTACATGTTATTTGTTTGATATCTTAACATAACCATGATAACTACTTGATTGATTCATGTGTAAACCTTGGTTATTTCTTTATGATGTCTGCATGCTTATATGTTTCGTGTTACTATATATTAACATGATTTATATGATATTTTCATTCTTTATGTATATGATGTTTTGCAGGATTAACGTGTTACTTGTTAACTCATGGTATGTCATTTTGATACATGATGTCTTTATATGATATTTATATATTTGAATGGTTGTGTCTTTTTCGGTCATTCATTAGATCCATGCTTAGGATGGTCTATATAATACATGCTCCAAAAATGTTATCATTTAAACATGGGTTGCATAAAATTTTCGTCTTGTTTCTTTGTCACACTATTTGTTCACTACATGTGCACTTATAATTTGTCAAAGTACTTTCGGTATAATAAACATTTAGAAGTCGTTTTATCATACAAATTAATCACATAGATCGTTATATGCTTAAGTGTCTAAGCTTAACAACAAAACAATTTTACAAGGAAAGTATTTCATATTATGTCATGCTCGTGCTTAATATGATTGTTTTTGTTGATGCTATCTAGCCATGTGTTAACTTTATGTCTAGTAGTCGAATGTGCTGTTCGAATAAGATAATATATTTAGATTTTTATCTTATTGACATTTTTTCTCATAAACAAATTTGTTTTAGTGGATTGAGAACTAATCATTTGCCATCTTACTTCGTTCTGATTTTATATGCTCATCTCGCATAACTGTAATCCCTTCACTTGCATATAGTTTTAATGCTAATAGGGTTGAGTCTTAGCGATTTGAAATTCGTGTTTGGGTATCTCTCAACCGACCTCTTTCCAAATCGCATTATTGCTTCCGCTCTCCAAAAATCACTTCCATCACTATTTAGCTATAACAATACTCTAATCCTTTCCACCTCCTATGAGAAAACCACATGCCTCGTCATGCGATCATCTCGCATCGATAGTGAAGAGCTATGCGACTTCATGGATGAAGTCATTTGTATGCTAACCAACATCCGCAAAAACATTACTAAGATCATCGCTTTCATTAACCTTCAACCTCCCAAACACTTTATCATCATTCTTTATACGATGCATTACACAATATGTTGGATGTCCACCGATTAAGGCGGAGAGAAATTCATTCACATATTTGTATTTTGTCAAAATTTATTTAAAGAACATCTACTCATATTTCTTGCACCCTAAAATACCAACACATAGGTACACACCATTTAGTTAAAATCGGTTCACAAAACCACAAGTGTTTCAAGCCTTTTTAACCCAACATCACTAGTTTGTACCAATATCTCATCAAGTGAAAAACACATCATGTGTTTGACAAAGTTTTTCATTTCCACAACCAACAACTAATGGAGTCTAGGATCTTTCTTAAACTAGGACTTCACAACTTCATTTTCTAGAACACCATCATAGGATCTCATCCTTTCGTACTCAACACATATCATGCACGTCATTGTCAGTGCAAACGATATATTAATCAAAACCGTCATTCCTAACACTTTCTCAACACATCGGTCTAACCAAAACTCTCCCATCTCATAATGTAATTCTCATCCTCATATAGGTTCTTAGCATTTACTATTCATTTCTTATGAAATTTTCGCTCCTATGTGCTTATTGTCATCACTTCTTTTTTAATCCATTCAAGCATACATTATGGCATGATACATCATCTTTGGTAGATGATAATGTCATTAAAGATCATGTAGGACTAAACCATGTTAGTACTCTTTCATCCATTGTCTTTTGATATAGGTCATTATTTCTAAACGTATTTCGTTTTCATTAGCGTCAATCCTAATCGATCAAATCATAACACATAGCCGTCATTGAAATGTCCATTCACATTTTACTTTTCTCTTAACATTACGTAAGTCGTATTCCTTTATCCCTTTGAGTTGTGAATTTTAGATTGCATAAGTCCATATGTTCAATCTTTATATTCGTTATAGCATTTGCTATACATACGAGTTTCTAATTCTTTAAATAGTTGTCTACGTCATCACCACCACCTTCCATCATCGCTTTCACTAATCACCACCATGGATTAGAGTAAAACCTACTTCTATCAATCTTGTGATGTTGTCAAATTTTCAATATTTTTACTAAGTATAATGAAAATCGTTAGCCCTCGTTCAAACTCTATCGATATGTGTGTTTTTACTTGCCTTTTTGTCATTTCCCAATCAGGTTTAATATAGTGCTTCCGTTTTAGGAAAAATTACGGAATTAGAAAATCATTTCGACCGTCGAAAAGTTGGTCTGTTAAGAATTTGAGTCTGGTGGAAATGGTGGAACAAAATTTTGGGTTCCGCCCGTGTAATTTCTGGGTATTCCCAGTTTTGGCCCAGTGGACCAGGCGGAACCAAAACCAGGGTTCCGCCCGTGTAGTCGTTTGGTGCCGCCAGTAACCTGCAGAATTTTCTATATTTTTCTCAATTTCGCATTCTCTCTAACACCAACACGTGCACCACTCAACTCTTAATATTCTAATTTCTCTTCTACGCATTACTTTAAGGGATTTTATCATATTATATTCTCATTTTTATTTTTTTAATTGTACTTCTTATTAGAATTTAGAAGAATACACCTTATTTTTCTTATTTTTTTAAGATGAAATATATTGCACTAATCTTTTCATTGTAGGTTCACCATCATATACACTTGGTTGTATATGACATACGTGTCCACTAACAAAGCTTCTAGTCTACTCATATTTGGTTTGTAGGTTCATATTGACGCCCTAAAGCAAGGGGAGCTTCTGTCAAGCATTTATTGAATGCATATTATACTATCTTGCACTAACCTTTATTTTGTAGGATTCTTCATCCTTGCATCATATACGTTGGTACCCTAGCAATGGGGAGTATTGATCAAGGGGGAGTCGATCATGCATTAACATTTGTTTTTCTAGCTTTCTTATTTCTTGCATCATATATGTTGGTACCCTAGCAACGGGGAGTATTGATCAAGGGGGAGCATGCACGCATTCATTTTTATTCTCATTCTTCGACACACTTTTGTGTTTCGACAAAAAGAAGGAGATAGGTCAACATAGTCCAACATGCATTTCATATCATTTTTTATATCATTTTTATATTGCACAACACTAACCTTGATGTAGGTTTAAGCTCTAATGTGATCCATGGATCCGCTAACAACCTAAGGGACGCAACAACCGTAGGAAATTGGAGTGGATTACTTAACCTCACTAGGGATGATGCAAGCTTGCCATTTCAGGGAGAAATGAAGTTAACTCCAAGGACACACCCTTTTTGTTTTGACAAAAGGGGGAGAAGAGTGTAAACGGAGAAGGAAATGTAGAAGGTGTTATGGATACAAGTAAGTAATACGGACACAAGTAACTTTTTACATTTTACTATCTATCATGTTTACATATTTTGTCATCATCAAAAAGGGGGAGATTGTTAGTGCAAATATTACGATATTTAATCTATACAGTCTCATTTACTTTGATTGATGACAAACATATAACTTGATACATAACGTAAAATGTACAAGTTACTTGTAATCTTATTTTGTCTCAACATACGTTCAACACCTCTCAACGTCTCGAGTCCTCGTATGCTAAAACACAGGTTCGTACATGTTTGTTATGTAGCATTATTATCAAACCCCTTGACCAACCATTTAGAATGACTAAAATACTTTTAGAGTCTTTAAGTATTTTAGGTGTCAAAATGCACTTTAGGTGCAAAATAGAATAAGTGACACTTTAGGTGTTAAACTAATATTAGTAAGTTTTACAAATGATAAAAATGTGATGACATTAGGAATCAAACATTTTTAGTAACTCATTAACTTACTTAAACAATATTACTTAGGCAATATATACATTCTTCAAGTTTACTTTCATATATATCTTAATCTAAAAATAGAAATATATATATGACATCATGACATGCATCATGTGTAAGATTTCTTTCACATATGGAAAGATTCTCACTCAAACTATTGTGTGTTGACTTGTAGAATCTTGATTTGACATGCATAGATATGGAAAGAGTTAGTTATATATAGTAGCCCATGGATTTTGTCTTTGTTAGTTTTGGAAAGTAGCTTTGGAAAACTACTTTGCTTGTTTACCTATAAATAAGTAACCCATGGTTTTCTTATAAATTGATGACAAACCCAACACATATAGATTAGTAGAAAACCATGTAGAAACATCAATGAATCACCCTTTACATAATGATCATAATGTTACTAACTCTCATTATGTTGTAAGCATACTTCATGATCCACCAAGAAGGTTAGAAGATCTTGAAGTCATCATTCATTCAAGCATACCAACATATGAAGATTCAAAGGGCACTTGACATCCTTAATGATTGAAGACTTCTTATTCAAGAAGTTCATTTAGATTAGGCATCCATATCCATTAGACATGTATGTCTTGGATCATCATTGTATCATCACAATATAGATTAGATGGTTTATGTGTTTGTGCCATAAAACACAAGGTTTTTATGTTGGGCCACAAAACATAGCGGGAGTTGTTGTACCCTTGGAAAAGAACTCGACATCTAGCTTAGTGTCAGAAATATTATATAGGCGATGCTAGGAGTGGTTGTACCTTTGTAAAAGAACCCGGTATTTAGCTTTGTACCAGATAAAGTGTAAGCAACGATTGTAAGGTTTTCTCCGCTGAGAAGGGAGCTTGTTGATCTAGTGAAGTAACTCTCGAGTTTGGTACTCGAGAAGTGGAGTAGGGCGGAGAGGAGATCCGTGACCGAACCACTATAAATCCTCGTGTTCGGTTTGTGCTTTCTTTTACTTATTGCTTTACTTTAATTTTTGCATTATGTGATTGCTTGTGTTGTGACTTGTTGATTGTACTTGGGTGATAACATGTTTTAAGTTATGCTAGTCACTAACTACACATAACATATTTCATATTAGAACAAGCTAAAAATGGATATTTGATACAATAAGTTTAAAGTTTTAAACGGTAATGTATTTAACCCTCCCCTCTACGTTTTCACAAGTGATTTCACACATCTGTATGAAACCATTCTTATCAGCAACATAATTCGGAAATCTAAATGACCTGGTTTTCTTCTTCAAACTTTGAGGCAGTTTTAAAATTATTGGGCTGTAGTCTAACACTAGGTAAGGAAGAAACATTACCTGAGCTTGATTGTAATCTGAGAGGATCACTTGATTTGATCACACACTATGAGGTGTTGGACCTTTGTAATGTGTAAATATGATACTTTGAGTGAATATGATAAAGTATGCGGAATCTACTTTAATCACACTTAGAATGTTTATTAGAAATGGAACTGTGATGCTTGTGTTTATTTAACAAAGAACAATGAAAGTATTTCACCAAAAGATTCAATATTATTCAAAATAATACGAGTGATCTTCACTATCACTAGGGTTACAAAGACCTTGAATCTTGTGTTTTGTTCTATTGTTTTTCTCTATGTATATGTCTATCACTATCACACTCGTCACATACGTACTTAAGTCATATCTAAGATCTTCCTTTTATAGTCCAAGGAAAAGATCTTTTATAATCTATATGACTCATCTTTATTACTAGCTTATGACTAAACTTCATTCTAGCTAGATGATGACTTATCATGTCAGTCATTAAGATACAACATGTATCTAGGATTACAACTCACTTGGAGTGTTCAATTTGATGACTACAACAAATATATTATCTAGTATATGAATCAGTAGAATAAGTCATACTTATCTACACAGCTGTTTGTATGAGTCATAGTAGTATCAGCAGAATCCATCAGCATAAACACTATCAGTAGAAACCTTCTTCAGCAGAATCCATCAGTGGAAATGTGCTTTGTGCTTTATCACCAGAAACATACTTGATGTATTTCCTTAAACCTTTATGCTGATTCTTCTGATTATTTAATTCCCAACAATCCTCCCCTAAACATGTGAATTACATTCAAACATGTTTTTCTGAATTAAATGAGGACTTTGTGAAGATCTTTCAAACACTTCATTGTCAGACTGTGATCTGAACTTTCTTCTCTTTTGAGTAATTGAATGTCTTTCTCTGTAACTCATCTACTTTCTTTTCTTTGCTCCAATCTTGGACTAAAAGATGGTGCAAAATTCAACTTGAAGAATTTATAAGAGGCAATGATGATGTGTATCTTGGATGCTTGTTCCAAGAAGTAGAAATCATCTTTCAGCATGTCTTTGGAAGTGATGAACAAACGTAGTGAACTGAAATTTAAAACCTTTCATCTTTTGATCTAGATAGAACTTTCTCCTATCAGCTCTGTTATTGTTCTTTATCAGTAGAGACCATGTCATCATCTTGTATGCTCTTATCTTTTCCTTCTTTTTCTTTGGTTAATCTTCCTTTAAAGGGCTTTTGTAACCTCCCCTGAGATTTATTTCTCTCTTGAGCAATTTCCTCCCCTGTTTGGAAGACCTCTCACAATCATATCATATAACCATCATCTGATCTAGCAATTTCCATGTTTTCAGACAATTTGTACATGAAGCCATCAATTCCTTAAGAGTTTAAATGCTGCCCTCATCACTTCTAGGTGTGTAACCTCCTATGAGTGGTGAATCACTGAGCATTGACTCATAATCCATCATTAGATGATTTTCTGAGCCTCTTTGAAAATCCTTTTTAAGAAATATTTGACTTAGCAGTATGAACATGATTTGATGATAACACTTAATCATATTGCTTCTAACCATTTTGAAGGGATTAAGTGTGGTAACTAACACTTAATCAAAATTTCGGTTTAAAGCAACCTCTAGTTGTGTGAGAACCAATGTTTTCAGTTATAAATAACTGCCTGTGTACAGATAAACCTATTCAAAAGGCTTTCTTTACAGGGTTTCCAGCTCGTGGCATTTGTTACCTCTAACACAAGTGTTAGATTCACTTTTGCTTGTTGTTCTTTCTATCAGATATCCGTAGATTAGTCACATTATACTTGAGAGTATAAAATGGTAGAAAGTGAGTTATATCAGTTATTAACTGATCAACTAATTTATCAATTCAATGTGAAACATCATAATTAGGTTCCAAGAAAGAAGTTTTAAGGAGTTTTGAAGTCCCAAACTTTTTCTATCATGAACCTATTATATCAGCAGCAATGATCAGCATTCAGCAGCAATGATCATAGATTTCACTTGAAATAGCCTTTGAGCTCAAACATTCATACCTGAAATTGTTAGTCTAAAACCAAAAGAACAAAGTACAAAGTACTTGTCTTGAATTAGAATTATGTATAGGACTAACTGTATGAATAACTTTTAAATTGGTAATAGTAGTTTTAGATGACAAAGTTAGATGCATTAACAAAATCTATATACAAGAACACATTATATTGAAAATTTTAAAGATTAAGCATTCCAATACTTGCTACCAAGTACTAAAATCTCCAACATCAAAAGCTTTTGTAAGAAGATCTGCAAAGTTTTGTTCTGAAGCAATTTTCATTACTTGAATTAACCTCTTTTCATTGCAATCTCTAATAAAATGATGTCTTATTTCAATGTGTTTTGTTTTAGAATGTTGCACAGGATTTTTAATAATGCAAATTGTACTACTATTATCAATATGAATAATGGTATGTAAGAAATTGTACCCATAGTCAAGAAGTTGGTTTTGAAGCCATAGAACTTGACCACAACAATTTGCAGTAGCTACATATTCAGCTTCAGTTGTTGAAGTCGCCACCATTGTCTGCTTCTTACACTGCCATGAGATAAGTCTACATCCAAGGTATTGACATCCTCCAGTTGTTGACTTTCTGTCCAAGCTAGCACCAGCATAATCACTATCTGATTATGCTACCAAGTCAAAAGATGACTCCTTAGAATACCACAGACCCAACCTAGGTTGACCCTTCAGATATCTAAAAATTCTCTTGACTGCTGTTAAGTGAGAAACCTTAGGAGTTACTTGATATCTTGCACAAGCACAAACAGAGAACATGATATCAGGTCTTGATGATGTAAGATACATCAAAGAACCTATCATAGATCTGTATGTGTGTACATCCACATTAGTTCCTTCTATATCTTTAAGAAGTGGCTTCTCAGGATCAATTGGTGTGCTTGCTGTTTTGGAATCAGCAAATTGAAACTTTCTAAGAATCTCTGCAACATATTTGTCTTGACTAATAAAGATTCCTTCTCTTGATTGTTTAACCTGTAGACCCAAAAAGAATGTAAGTTCCCCCATGGAACTCATCTGAAACTTATTGTGCATAAGCTTCTCAAACTCCAAACACATCTCCTTCCTTGTAGATCCAAAGATGATATCATCCACATACACTTGAACTAGCAAAAGATCCTTCTTATGCTTCTTGGTGAAAAGTGTCTAATCTATCTTGCCTCTTTGAAATCCATTTGAAATTAAGTAGGAATCCAGTGTTTCATACCAAGCTCTTGGTGCTTGATGTAGGCCATATAGAGCTTTAACAACCTTGTACACTTTGTCTGGATGGTCAGGATCAACAAAACTAGGAGGTTGTGAGACATACACCTCCTCTTCAAGTGTACCATATAAAAAAGCACTCTTGACATCCATTTGATAAACTGTGAATCCCATAAATGAAGCATAAGCCAAAAAGAGTCTAATGGCTTCAATCCTTGCTACTGGAGCAAAAACTTCTTCATAGTCTATCCCTTCTTCTTGTGTCTACCCTTGAGCTACTAATCTAGCTTTATTTCTTATCACTATGCCCCTTTCATCCCTTTTATTCCTAAAAACCATCTAGTGCCAATTACTCTTACATCACTTGGTAAATCAACTAGCACCCATACCTTTTGAATCTTAAACTGAAGAAGCTCCTCTTGCATAGCCTCCAACCAGCTTGAATTCTCTAGGACTTTATGAATATTCTTTGGTTCATCTTGTGAGAGAAAACATACAAATAAGCAAGAGTTCGAAAACTCATGCTGTTTTGAAGCATAAAGGGCATCAAGAAGCCCTTGTTGATCTGAAGACATCAATTGTTGTCTTGTCTTTACTCCTAATTTTACATCTCCAATCACATTGTCCTGGGAGTGAACTTTGTGAATCCTTGAGTGTGGAGTAGAAAGAATTTGATAATCAGGTGGAAGGTTGTTGAAATCCACCTCATTGTCTGAGAGATTTGCTTGTGTTTCTTCTGCTGGTCCATCAGCAAAAACATTTTGCTTATCAGTGGGAACGATTTGCTTATCAGCAGAAACAGCCGTGTTACTTCTGACTTGAAATGTTTGTTCCTTAGTTCCTTCTTCCTTGTATTCATCTTCAACATCTTCTTTAGATTTACCAGAAGAAGATTCACCATTTATTGAAGTTGAATCCACACTTGTATTTGTCCATATTGGCATTATCACATAATCTTGATTTGTCTCCTTCTCTAATCCTTCTCCATTTGTTGCATCAGCAGTTTGTGAACCTGAAAATTCATAAGTTTCTGCAACAAAAGGCACATAATTCATTGATTTGGATAGAGATTCAAGATCAAATAGCCATTTGGGACCTTGACCTTCTACATTGGTTTTATTTTCCAAAAACTTCACATGTAGATTTTCCTCTACTCTTCTAGTTCTCATGTTGTATACTCTGAATGCTTTGCTATTGATAGAATATCCAACTAAGAATCCTTCATCTGCTTTTCCATCAAACTTTCCAAGATGGTCTAAGGTATTTAGAATTGTCACATGACATCCAAAAGGTCTAAGAAATCCTATTTCAGGAGTTCTACCTCTAAAAAGTTCATATGATGTCTTATTGTGAGGTTTTACAACTAAAACTCTATTTTGAACATAGCAAGCAGTGTTGAATGCTTCTGCCCAAAAAGTTATAGGCAACTTAGAGTCAGCTAACATAGTTCTAGCAGCTTCTATTAGTGTTCTATTTTTCCTTTCAGCAACTCCATTCTGTTGTGGAGTTCTTGCAACACTAAATTCTCTTTTAATACCTTTTTTTTTTGAAGAAATCATCCATAACTCTATTTTTAAATTCTGTCCCATTATCACATCTAATGACTTTTACTCTTTTGCTTACTAGGTTTTCTATCTCTGTAATGAAGTCTTATGGATGCTAGAAGTCTCATCCTTAGTTCCTAAAAAGAATACCCATGTAAATCTACTAAAGTCATCAGTAATAACTAGACAACATCTCTTATGCAACAAACTTCTAACATTTGTAGGACCAAATAAGTCCATATGCAGCATAAATAATGATTGATTGATAGAGTTAAAAATTTTGGGCTTATAAGTGGCTTTATGTTGTTTGCCTTTAAGACAAGCAATGCATGTTTGATCATTTTCAAATCGTTTTTGAGGTAAACCTCTTACCAAACCATCTTTGACAATCTTATTTATGGTTTTGAAATTAATATGACCAAGCCTCCTATGCCATTTCATAGATTCATCCAATGTGGCCTTAGCAATAAGACAAGTAAGAGAATCTTTTGGAACAATTTTCTTCATATCAACACTGTACATGTTGCCTTTTCTTGGAATTCTAAGAAGTGCTTGACGTTCATCAGGCATCTTAAAATCAAAAGAAAATACAAGACATTCAGTGTCAGTAAAGAGAACTTTGTTCTTTTTGTCACACATTTGTGAGACACTAAAAAGATTATACTTAAGCTCTTGCACTTAGTACACATCTTCAAAATCTAATTTACCGGTTTTAATAGTACCTTTACCAGTAATTTTTCCTCTAATTCCTCCTCCAAAGGTAACATAGCCTCCATCTACTGATTGAAAATTTGAGAGATAAGACTTGTTGCCTGTCATGTGCCTTGAACATCCACTATCTAAGAATCCTTGATCTTCAGTATCTGCTGATGAATGTCCCTACACATAAATAAAGGAATTAGTTTTGTTTTAGGATCCAAACCATTTCTGACTTGGATCCGCCTCTTGCATCAATGAGATGTAATCTTTTGAGAATTATTGATGCAACATTGGATTTGAGATTCCAACATGCTGAGGCCTTAACAGCATTTGCCCTGTTTCCCTTAGCAGTGATATGAACTGGTTGGCTATCAGTAGAAACTGATGGCTTTGCAGTTGTATCTTTTGGTTTCCAAACTTATTTTTGGACCACTGCTTTTGTTTGAATGGGTCTTTGAACAATATTAGATGCATGTTTGAAAGTTGTTTTTGCACCCTTAATTGTTGATTTTGAGTAAACAGTCATATATGGTATTTCAGCAGAAACCATTTTCCTTTCAGTAGGAACAGTTTTTGCTCTATCAGCAGGAACTGCTTTTGTGACTGTTTCGGGTTTTGATCTTTTAGAATTAGAGTGAAAATGAGATTTAGGTGTTTGCCTTTTGTAGTTCACTCTATTACTTTCATACCCAGATACCCATTGGTTGCAGTAAGCTGTAAGATGGTCAAAACTACCACATGTGTAACAAACTTTGTTATCTCTTTGTTGGAGAGACTTGAGGCTATACCAATTCCTTTTTTTACCTCTGGGCTTGTTTATGGTTCTATATTGTTCACAATATCTTACTGGTTGCCTAACATGTTTAACTTTGTTTTTAGGCTTTTCAGTACTGTGTTTGACTATCTTAGGAACACTTGTTCCTGCTTTCTTAATCACTTCAGGTTTAGACATAACCTGTTTAAACTTTTATCATCAGATGTTGAGTCCTCAATGATTGGACCATCCGACTTTCTACAAGAACACACCTTGTCCTTAGGAAGTGAAGTTTTATTTAAACTTTCACTTTCTTTCAAAGGTTCATTATCAACTACATTAGTCTTTGGTTGAACTCCATATTTGAATTCAGGTAGTTGAAATTCAGGTAATCCTGTGTGTTCTAGGTCAATTCCTGGGGGTGAAGGAACACCTCTATATGGTTGAGGAACAGATTTGTATCCAACACCAGACTTAGCTTTATTTATAACTTGACATTCAATTAAGTTAGTCACACCCTTAGATGCATAATCTAGTGTTTCTACACTCATTTGAATATTCTCTTTAGCCTTACTAAGCCTATCTACTTCAGCTTTCAAGTTACTAATGTCATTATCTTTAAACATTATTTCTCTTTCAAGAAGAATTTTGACATCAGTAAAGGTAGATTCATTTGTTCGAAAATGTATGACTTGTTCCTCTAGAGTAGCTATACCTCTTTTATGATTAGTTAAGCTATGAGCTGTATTAATTAACTCTGTTCTCTGATTCTCATAATGTTTGGTTAAGGTTTCTAAACTTTTAAGAGCAGAACAATTATTTGAACAAACTTTATCAGATTGTACCTCTGTAGAGAAAGCCATAAGAGCTGTCTGAGGAGAAGCTTCTTTTTCATCAGCAGTAAAGCTCCAATCAAATCCTAATCCATCAATAGCTACCATAGCCTTTGGATTGGATGATTCCCCTGTCTTGGACTTGCTTCCAAAATCTCTATTCTTGCTATCTTGCTGCCTTGGCCTTCTGCATTCTCTTGAGAAGTGCCCCAACATATGACAGTTATAGCATTCTATCTTTGACTTGTCAAAACCAGCAGTATCATTGCTGCTGATGGTGAGTTTCTTCCCCGTCCTCTGATAGAATTTCTTAGCCCTCATGCTAAGAAGAGAAATTTGCCATTTTAGGTCCATTTCTTCTAAATCATCATCATTGATTTCTAGAAGATCTTCGTGAGTGAGCATGGACCCATCATTCTGACTTGTGAAAAAGGCACAACAAGCCTTTTCATTCAATATACCAAAGGTACTGCTTGATGAACTAGCAGCACCAGCTCCACTATCAACCTTTTCATCTTTAACTGGGTTTGAGATACTAGGAGATGACATGAAAGCCATGTTCCCAGTATATGAACTTGAGACACCAGTTTTCCTTACTTCTTGTTCCACAATTTTAAAGTTGCTATACAAATCCATAAGATCCATAGTGTCTATGTCTGGTTTATTCTTCCAAACAACAACATGCATAGCCCACTCTTCTGGTAAGCTTCTCAGAAATTTTGAGTTTAAATCTTCTTGAGGTATGTCAACCCAAGAACAGCAAGTTGACTCACAATTTTCTGTAGCCTTGTAAACATGTGGTCAAGAGATTCATTCATGGTTGATGAGAAATTTTCAAACTGCTGCTTGAGAAGGGTTTTCTGTGTCTTCTTAGTGGCTTCATTCCCTCCATACCTTGCAACAATTGCCTCAATTAATGACTTGGCATCTTTGAATTTGCTGAAGTTTATAAGTTGATCATTTGGAATGGTCATCATCAGCATACTTCTGGCCTTGAGGTCATTCTTCTTCTTTATTCTTTCATCAGCAGTTGTAGGGATAGTTTGAACAACTGTAATTTCCCTACCTTCAACTGTTGATAAAGTGGTTGTGGGTTTGAAAGAGTTTCCATCTTCAATGATTTCCCAGAGAGTGTAATCCTGCACCTGGAAAAACTGTTCTATTCTTAACCTCCACAATTCAAACTCATTCTGTTTGAGAACTGGCAACTTTGCAGAAACATTTGTTTGAATAGATTCTGTATCCATTTCTTCTTCTTCTAAATCAAAAGTATCTACCTGTAAGCTCTGATACCAACTGAGAGGATCACTTGATTTGATCACACACTATGAGGTGTTGGACCTTTGTAATGTGTAAATATGATACTTTGAGTGAATATGATTAAGTATGCGGAATCTACTTTAATCACACTTAGAATGTTTATTGGAAATGGAACTGTGATGCTTGTGTTTATTTAACAAAGAACAATGAAAGTATTTCACCAAACGATTCAATATTATTCAAAATAATACGAGTGATCTTCACTATCACTAGGGTTACAAAGACCTTGAATCTTGTGTTTTGTTCTATTGTTTTTCTCTATGTATATGTCTATCACTATCACACTCGTCACATACGTACTTAAGTCATATCTAAGATCTTCCTTTTATAGTCCAAGGAAAAGATCTTTCATAATCTATATGACTCATCTTTATTACTAGCTTATGACTAAACTTCATTCTAGCTAGATGATGACTTATCATGTCAGTCATTAAGATACAACATGTATCTAGGATTACAACTCACTTGGAGTGTTCAATTTGATGACTACAACAAAGATATTATCTAGTATATGAATCAGTAGAATAAGTCGTACTTATCTACACAGCTGTTTGTATGAGTCATAGTAGTATCAGCAGAATCCATCAGTAGAAACACTATCAGTAGAAACCTTCTTCAGCAGAATCCATCAGTGGAAACGTGCTTTGTGCTTTATCACCAAAAACATACTTGATGTATTTCCTTAAACCTTTATGCTGATTCTTCTGATTATTTAATTCCCAACATAATCAATCATCAATTTTGCATTTCCCATAATTCTGTCAAGTTTCTTGAGAGTTCTGCATTCAAACTCTTAGTCCAAGTAAACTACACACCTATTCTGTTTAAGTCTTCCATTTCAATGCTTGTAACACAATCAATGAATTCTTGCATATCAGCTGTAACATAAGAAACTCCATCACTATGCTCATCTACTCTCATCGTAACACTGAAATCCCCCATTATACATGATGAGGCGAAAAATGAACCACTTTTAGGGGGTCATTTAAGCCGGAATTCGAATTTATTTGATCAAATATTGCCCTAAATCGTTCCTTTTGTGATTTTAGGTACTTTGGGAGTGAAATCTGGAAAAGGAAGCAATTCGGACATTTTTGGAGCATAAAAGTGAAGAAAATGCCAAAGTATTAATTTTTCTTGCTGGGAACAGTAGGTGACGGCGTCAAGAGTAACATCCTGACGGCGTCAAGAGCAATTTCCATGATGATCCAGAACAGATTTGACGGCGTCACAAGGAAGGGCGTCAAGAGGAAAATGCATGACGGCCTGGAAATGAATAACACATGACGACGTCAGAAGTAGATCAAGGCAGTCCGAGAATTATTTTGGCGGCGAGGTGACGGCGTCACCTATTTGGTCTTGACGCCGTCAAACCCTATTTCCTATATATAGTTTTCTAATTTTTATACACTAAGAAAGAAGTTTTGGAGAAACCCTAGTACGAACTTGGTGCGAATTTTATAGGTTTTTCAAGGGTTCCAAGCTCTTGATACCTTTCATATGTAATTAAGATAAGTGTTCTTTTAATTCAATCAATATGTCTATGTGTTGGTTGTCTATATCTTGTTCTTGTCTTAATTCCATCATGCTAGGCTAGATCTATCTTGTGTTTGCTTGGATCTAATGAAACCTAAATTTTAATTATATGTTGATTACTTGTTTATAGTTTGTTTTGGATGAATGAATTTATATGTCAGGCTTAAGAAAACTGGCAGATCTCCAAATGGTAACATGCTTGAACGTCTTAGGAAACATGAACCGATAGCACTAAGGTCTTTATTGGTTGTATTTAATGCATGAGCCACTGTTTACAATCGCTATGGTTGTGCTGGGCATGGTATAGGAGGAGATAAGAGCTCATAGAATTGGGGAGTTATGTGCGATACCCCATGAATGGTATTAAGGAATACAATCCGTCATCCATACAACTATAACAAGTAATTAACGTGTAAAAGATGTCTAGGGAGTAGTGAAATCTAAGTAAACACATTTTCTCCACTTATTGCTCACAACTTTAGTATAATTTAGTTTAATTTCATTTTTAGTATTTTATTTTGATTGCATCTTTAGTATTGGGTTAGTTGACTAGCAACTAATTCCGCCCAAATCCTTCAAACCCGAGATTTTAACTTGCTTTCTAAAAAAATATAAAAATACAAAAATAATCATCCCTCATCTTTAGAACTAGTATTTAGGTTTTCTAATCCTAGCGATACTATTCCTAGCTGAACGATCAATCCCCCGGTACTTGTCACTATACTATAATACAACGATCAGGTACACTGCCTGGTGGGGGTTGTAAGCTTCTCAAGATCCCTTGAGAGGTAAAGCCTGGTGCAATTCCCACGCATCAAGTTTTTGGCGCCGCAGCCCGGGGAATAGTGATTGTCTAGGTTAGAATTTCTTTTTATTAGGTCTACTTGCTAGATTCCTTTCTAGTAAGATTTTATTTTTATTTTTAGGTTTTCTTTAGTCTATCTCATTTCTTTGTATCTTTGTTCGTAACCACCCAACATCATGGACGATGGGAACATCTTTGAACCCGTCATCCCACCACAACAAAACCCACAACTTGAACCCCTTAGGCCCCGAACCTTAGGAGAGTATTCCCGACCCAGCCACCAAGGCTACCGAAACACCATTGAGCTCACCGGAGCCAATGTGACCCCCTTGCGATCCGACACCATCCGGTTGGTGCAAAGCGGATGTGCATTCCATGGACTTCGTTCTGAAGATCCAAACCAACATCTTAAGGACTTTCTCAAAATCGTAGATTCCATAGACCTAGGTGTTGAAACTAGAGAGACTACCCGATTACGCCTATTCCAATTCTCTCTACGGGATCAAGCTAGTCAATGGCTTGAGCGTTTACCCGCGGGATCCATCACCACATGGGATGATCTCACCACTCGTTTCCTTGCTCAAATTTTCCCACTGGGGAGAACTACTAAGCTTAGAAATGACATCTTGATGTTCCAACAACGTCAAAATGAATCTCTTTATGAAGCATGGACTCGTTTCAAGGACTTACTCCAAAAAGTCCCTCATCATGGCATAGATCTTTGGCTCCAAGTCCAAATTTTTTATGACCATATCTCCACGAGGCGAGCCATTAACCAATCGGCCGGTGGTAAGCTACGTGATCTAGGTGCAGAACAATCATGGGAACTCATAGAAGATCTTGCTCTCTATGACAACGAAAGTTGGAATGATCCCCGTGATTTGAACAAAACGGTCAAGGCAATATCTTTGCCTTCGAACAATTCTAGCACTCCCGACCGTAGGATCATGGAACTTGAGGACCAAGTCAAGTTTCTCATGAAATCTTACGAAGCTCCTAAGCCTTCAAGCCAAGTGAACAAAATCACTTCTTCATGCGAATTATGTAGTGGTTCCCATGACACTCGTGATTGTATGGAACTCCCCGGAACAGCTTTTGCGGACTACGCATCCTCGCGTACCGACGAAGCGGGAGATAAGTGGTACACTTTCAAGCCCGAGCCAAACCCTTATGGTGATTCATACAACCCCTCTTGGAAAAATCACCCCAAACCTTAGGTGGAAACAAAATCAACCCAATTCTTCCAATCCGCCTAATCGTTACCAACCAAACGGTCCACCATCCAACCGTACTTTCAACAACAATCCTTCTAACAACTATGGTAGTACCAACAATCTTGAAGGGTTGATGTCTAAGTTCATGGCATCTCAAGAAGCTCGCATATCTAAGTTTGAAGCCGATTTCAAACAAAAGCAAAGCGAGATGACCACTAGAATTGACGCATTGTTGAAAGTTCTCAATGACCGAGAAATGGGAGCACTCCCAAGCGACACGGTCAAGAATCCGAAACTAAACGTTAATTCCATATCCTCAGTTTCGTCACCCACTTCGTGTCCACAATACTACTCGGTTAAATCAACGAGCACGTGTTTCAAACAGAACCAAATTCTTCAAAGGACCAATCAAATAAAACACCCAATATAGAACCGGTCAAAAGTATAGTTGAAACACCTCCTACGCAAGACCTTGACGATGAATTCAAAGAACTTCACCTTGAACGCCCCGTCATTGATGTCGTAGCGCGTGCTCCTTACTATAGTGCCCTCCTAGAAAAATATGAGAAGTTTAAACTAGGTAAAAATGGGACCGCCTTCGTTCAAAACAAGTTGCCTAAAAAGCTTGATGATCCGGGTATATTTGTTTTGCCTTGTAAGATAGGAAGGTCCAAAGCTTTCGACACACTAGCCGATTTAGGGTCAAGCCTCAACTTGATTCCCTTATCCTTATTCACCGCTCTTAAGTTAGGAAAGCTAGAGGAAACGGAGGTATTGATAGGGCTAGCGGATGGGAGTATTGCCCACCCGGTTGGGATGATTAAGGATGTAGTTGTTCACGTAGGAAAGTTAACTATATTAGCAGATTTTCACGTCCTAAACATGGTTAGTGACACTACATGCCCATTATTGGTAGGGAGAGGATTTTTAGCAACCGCTAGTGCCATGATAGATTGTAAGGAGTCTAAGATAGCAGTAGGTGACGGCGTCAAGAGCAATTTCCATGACGATCCAGAACAGATTTGACGGCGTCACAAGGAAGGGCGTCAAGAGGAAAATGCATGACGGCCTGGAAATGAATAACACATGACGGCGTCAGAAGTAGATCAAGGCAGTCCGAGAATTATTTTGGCGGCGAGGTGACGGCGTCACCTATTTGGTCTTGACGCCGTCAGACCCTATTTCCTATATATAGATTTCTAATTTTTACACATTAAGAAAGAAGTTTTGGAGAAACCCTAGTACGAACTTGGTGCGAATTTTACTGGTTTTTCAAGGGTTCCAAGCCCTTGATACCTTTCATATGTAATTAAGAAGTGTTCTTTTAATTCAATCAATATGTCTATGTGTTGGTTGTCTATATCTTGTTCTTGTCTTAATTCTATCATGCTAGGCTAGATCTATCTTGTGTTTGCTTGGATCTAATGAAACCTAGATGTTAATTATATGTTGATTACTTGTTTATAGTTTGTTTTGGATGAATGAATTTATATGTCAGGCTTAAGAAAACTGGCAGATCTCCAAATGGTAACATGCTTGAACGTCTTAGGAAACATGAACCGATTGCACTAAGGTCTTTATTGTTTGTATTTAATGCATGAGCCACTATTTACAATCCCTATGGTTGTGCTGGGGATGGTATAGGAGGAGATAAGAGCTCATAGAATTGGGGAGTTATGTGCGATACCCCATGAATGGTATTAAGGAATACAATCCGTCATCCATAGAACTATAACAAGTAATTAACGTGTAAAAGATGTCTAGGGAGTAGTGAAATCTAAGTAAACACATTTTCTCCACTTATTGCTCACAACTTTAGTATAATTTAGTTTAATTTCATTTTTAGTATTTTATTTTGATTGCATCTTTAGTATTGGGTTAGTTGACTAGCAACTAATTCCGCCCAAATCCTTCTAACCCGAGATTTTAACTTGCTTTCCAAAAAAATATAAAAATACAAAAATAATCATCCCTCATCTTTAGAACTAGTATTTAGGATTTCTAATCCTAGCGACACTATTCCTAGCTGAACGATCAATCCCCCGGTACTTGTCACTATACTATACTACAACGATCAGGTACACTGCTTGGTGGGGGTTGTAAGCTTCTCAAGATCCCTTGAGAGGTAAAGCCTGGTGCAATTCCCACGCATCAATTCACTAGGCATTCCCATTAACAACTTGTTTATATTGCTCCAAATTTGCCCATAGCTTCCTTCTTTCCCTTCCATTGTTACTTGTATAAACAAAAGTACAAAAAAAAAGTTCACCTTAGATGAGTGATCTCTGATTAAGCATAGCATGGACTGATTTGAAGAATGCATCACCATAATTTGAAACAGACTAGGATCCCATCCAATAATGATTCTACATCCTCCTTCACATTTATCTGCATTAGAGAACCATGACCAATTCCCAAAATTTTTTAAAAAGATTCTTTGTAATTTTTCCCCTTCAATATGAGTTTCCAGAATACCACATACATTCAACTGCTCATTTTGTAGCAATCTTCTTAGGGGATGTTTGGTACGAAGGAATCACATAGAATGGAATTGCAATAAAGAATGGAATGACTAAGAATAGGAATAGTTTTAAAGAAAGAATACGAATTCCATTGTTTGGTGCTCCCAAGGATTTGAGCAAGGAAATGTGCTAGTAGATTAATTATCCTGTTTGGTACGACAAGAGAATCGAATATAATGCAACGAAACAATAGCTCCTGAGAAAGGCAATGTAACTAACAATTTACCATCCTTTGCGTTATCATATATAATTAATAACCACAGGCTACATTTTTCCAAACTATAATTTTCAAAAAATTGTGAACTCACATTTCGACAAATAGTATAATCACCTAATTACAAGAAAACTTTGATAAGAAAACTATTACAACAAGACATATCCAGAATAAGATTACGATTCGGAATCCAGTAGTTTTGCATCTTCAAATGTCCATGGTGTCTTGTTTTGTAATACTTCGTAATTTACCCAGATATTAATTAGCATTAAACACAAAGTAATTCCATTTGAATGTTTAATAAACTACTTTTTAGGGTTACATTCTTTTTATTAAACTAACACAACTACGAAATATGTTCGCGAACTAATTATGTGTCGTATCTCATATCTCACTTCGAACGAGCCCGCACGTGTACTGACACCGCATTAGAAATGGCACAAGCTCAATAATAAATTTTTGGAGTCGATAATTCTATTTTTATACCACTTTTATCCAAAAATACATTTTTTTTTCGCATTTACAAAATCGGAATACCGCATTTACATCGTAGCTCCCGAAATACACGGTATAATAATAAAGCAAAACCCTTTATATAACAACACACCCCCGCCCCTCTCTTATTCCTTTTTATCTTTTTCTGTGTTCAAAGTCAAAAGATATGATAGATCACTATCATCCATTTCCTTGTTCCTGCTGCTTCTTTCTCATCAATCGATGATCACGAGAAGACTTATAAGATGAAGAAGGAAAGCAACCTTTGCTTAAAATCGCTATATCAGAAGACTCTATCAAAGAAATAATGGTCAAACTCTTCTTCTTTGAATTCTTTTTATTTCCAACCGATCCACAAGGGGAGCCACACATCTAGATCTCATCACAAAAGAAGTTCTTAAGAGTTGAGGCTGTGGTTCTTGCTTGGGTTGGATCGGATCGATTTGTATTTGGGTTTCTTAGTCTTCATTTAATCATCTTCAATCAACATCACATCCTCTGTAAGGGTTTCATAAATTTTTACAAATTTTTCATGTTGAGAATCTTGTTTTTGATTTATATGAATCGAAGTAAAATTTGGTTTTGTCGATTGATCTAAAATAAAATTGTGACTCGATAAAGCTTGTGTGGAAAAATAAATAAACTACAAACAAAAAATAGATTTAATATGGCTCATGGATGAGAAGTGCTTATCGGCTTATTTTGCCGAATCCTTGTTGTGTTTATTCTATTGTAGGTCGAATCCAACAGTGGGTTGGTTGCCATCTCCATTTTTGTTGTCGTCTGTTACCATCATTTACAAATCTTACTATTAGCTCACTGATGAAAGAGCCCAACTCACCGCTCGACCGTAAGCTCAACCGACCCAGCTAGGGTGCATTGAGTTAAATACGGGTGTGTTATTTACCTAATCAAACCAACTTAGGAACCCTTGGTCTCTTTTCTCCTTTTACTCATGGTTTCAAAAACAAAACTCAGTCAACAAGTAGTAACTTAGTAAAAGTATTATACTTTTTTTTGGGGTTAAATTTGTTTGAAACTTGATATGCATTAATTAAATGGGTTGGATATGGGTGATGTTTGTGCGCTGGAGGGCTGCTAGGCCACAGCCCAACCGCGAACCCAAATGCCCACATAAGGTCACGTTTGGTTTGAGTCGTGATTGGGGCTAAACCGTCAGATATTATTGACCAAGGTTAATAAGTCAAAAACAGCTTAGGCTAATTCTCCGTGGATAGCATAGTGTTTCCCCGGGTTGTTATGTCCCAGCGAGATTGCAATGGTGTTCGAAAACGTTTTTGAGAATGAGTGGTACTGAGGACAGTAACCAAGATGATTGGGAAATGATTATGCTACTGATTATTTGGTATTTGAACAATTTGAAACAATATTAACAATAACAGATATACAGATATAATCACAGATACACAAATGGGAAATCAGATTACAGACAGAGAAAAGTGGGATTTAACAATTTTACAACTACAGGGGTGCAAGTGAAACTTTTTCAAACTTATAATAAAAAGAAAATTTAAAATGAAAAGGAAATTATTTACCTGATTATTTTAATATTTAAATACTAATTAATTAAAAAAAGGTAATTTAAATCTAATTTAAATTAAACCAAAAATGATAAAGGTTATAAATTAAACTAAAAACTTGCAAAATTATTTTCTAAACCTCTAAACTAACTTAAAGAAAATATAAAAATTAAAAATAAATGTTTTTGTCTTTTTGTGGGTTTTCTTCTAATTAAATACTAATTATATTAATTAAATTATTTAAACTATTTTAAATTACTAGAAATACTAAAAATGACTAGATAATTATAGAAAAATTTATAAAACTAATTAACCATCACAGGAATCCTAAAAAATTATAAAAAGTTTCTAAAAATTATATTTAGACTATTTTACTAGTTATTTACTTAATTTTTAATTTAAATCTAATTTAACTAAATTAATTAAGAAAATTAGAAAATGAACAGTAGAATTTAAGAAACTATTTTCTAAAAGTCATAAATGATTTATGAAACCTAGAAAAAATATAAAAACCTACTATCGTTAATTAAAAATTAAGAAAATTATTTAATTACCAATATTATCTAATTAATTAATTAAACTATTTTTAATTCTAATAATTATTAAACTAAAAGAGAAAAATCTAAGAAAATTATTGAAAATACCTTAAGGTGACAGGAAATAAAGAAAATTATAAAAATGATGAAATGCTTATTAATAAGCTAATAAGAAAAATTAAAAAGATAAAATCTATTAAATAGAAGCTATCGCTATTTTTAAATTTGGTCTTTTGTTGGTTTTGCTTATTGACAGTTGAATATAAGCTGAAAATAAGGAACTTTTACAAAGACACTTTTGTTATAGCTTAAAAATAAGCTATGTGCACCCCCTTTTTGCTAAACAGTGAACTTAAAAGCTTATTAGGACTTATGCAATGTTTGAAAAAGCTAGGAAATGTCAAACTAAGCATACACAGATGATTACACACTTGAAATAAGCCAAATGGAACAGATAAGCACTCAGAATAAGCTATGTTGGAACAAATAAGCACTTATGTAAACACAAGGCCTGAACAGGCCAAACCCAAGGTTTTTGAACCTCTGTGGGGTCCACAGAAGCCAAGATGGGTCCAAAGTGAAACTTGAAACTTGAAAATGGACTGGAGGGCTACAAAATAAGCCAATAAGCTGAGCTTATAGCTTATTAATAAGCACTGGGTAGGCTATGGAAGTTGGGGTCACACACTGAGTGACTTAGTGTACACTCAGGGAATGGTCAAACTTACAAGGGCTTGCAGCCCTATCAAATAAGCTCCAAAGGTTGAAATAAGCCCTGATCTATCAAAATGGGTTGCTTGGCTTTCCAAAAAGCCAATAAGCTAAGGGTGGGTCCCACTAGTTGGGTCACAAATGGCTAAGGAAGTTGGGTCAATTACCCTGGTGCAGGGCATGTACTTGCCTTGCAGGTCAAATTAAGCTCTTGCAAAAGCTTATACAAAAATCTTAAAAATAAGCTAATTATGTGAACTTGTAGACTAGCTGACAAACTTTAATTTCTGAAAAGATCAAGGTCTCAATTTTAACACAAAATTCACAAAAACTCTCCCAAGTTTTGGATTTCTGAAACAGGTTAACTTTTGACTTTTTGAAATATTAAGCTTAAGTTGACTTTGATGAACTTTGATACTGATCTACTGATTGAAAATGATTAATTTAGCTAAGTTAAGACTAAATTAAGCTACACCACTCACAAGTGAATGGAAATGAGGCATAAGCCACACTAAATCCAACACAGATGGTTAAATAGGCCTATTGGTATATGATTTTGACTTTTTTGTGAATAAGACCTAGTTTTTGTGGTTATTCTGAGCTAATATGATCCTAAGTGACTTGTATAAACAAATAACAACAACAAACATGCACTACAACACCCAGGATCACACTGATCCAAACGCACCTTAAAGTTGAACTGTTTTGTGATTTATGAAACAAGAGGTTATTAGAACTTATGAAACTGATCTAAATTGACTTAATATGATCTAAATAGCTTAAATGAACATATAAACACTAGTAATAACAACAAATGACCAAGATTACTAATTGTACTAATTTGACTGCCAAATTATGAAATTAAAGCAACTATGATTTCCAATAAGTAAGCTACTAATTTAAAACAATAATATCACTATCTAACACTAAACAAACACAGAAAAGCTAAATAAGCAATGAGATAAGCAATGCTATAGTAGAAATTAAGAAATGAGTTTTAAGGGCTTACAATGTGCATTCCCGCTAACACCATGAACCAAGGACCTCAAAACCAATCCTATAGGTCTTCCACAAGACCACTAACCCACAGCCATCCAAAATTTACTGTGCTCCAGCTTAAATCTCCATAAAACCTGCAAGTTTGACTTTTGTTGACTGTTTTTGTGTTTTTGAGTTTTTTATATCTAAGCTATGTTTTAAGGTTTGTAAAAGCTTATTTAAGCTTTCTGGGAGCTTATATGAGCCTAAGAGTCCATAGTATTACATAGAAACAATAACAGAGCTTATTAATAATTTTTGAAAAAGCAAAAATTGCACAAACTAAATGGTATACTGATACTTGGAATATATTACTTAGAAAAGTTGAGGTTACACTTGAATTGATGAAAACAATGCTTAAAAGCTTAAGATTTTACTAAAACAACAAACTACAATTTAAACGATTACAATTAAACTAAAATTGACTACCACCCTATTTCCTTGCTTTCTTCTTCTATTTATATCCCTGAGTTAGGGTTCTTGGACACTTTTGATCATTTCCCATCAAGAATAATAGCCATTGGATCACTGAGACTCCTCTACAGGGTGCTACGTGTTTTTTGCGCCAAAAAAAGATTTTGCAATTTGCTTCTGTTTGCGTGTGTTGGAGGGGGCATTAATTGTGGAGGTGATGGTAGGTGTATTGTGGGTTGGGCGGTGGAGAAGTGATGTGCAAGTGGGGTGGTGGGGGAAGAAAACCAGGGCGGTATTTGGAGTGGTATTGGGGTGAGGAGGGAAAGGGAAGGGGGTTTGTTTGACTGGTATTTTACCACAGGGTCAAACGTTGATCCTGGTGGTAATAAAAGGGATGGGCTTTTGAGGATTTGGGCTCAAAAAAGGGATTGGGCTTGGTTGTTTGTTTGGATTGGATTTGGTTTTTAATATTTAAGGGTTTGGTTTGGTATTGTAGTATCACAAGGACCAAATATGCAATATTCTGAAATTTGAGGGACTAGATTTGGCATTCTTCCAAAGTATTTCATGGGGTGTAATTTTCCATATGAGAATATTATAAGGACCTGTGTTGATTTTTTTCATATATGAAACTCCAAGGACTGAATCTGCCAACTTTCCAGACTCTAGGGACCAAACATGTAATTCCACCAAAATTTCCAACCAAGGATCATTCCTGCCATATATGAGAAGTACAAGGACAAAATTTGTTTTTCTCAAAGTTTTAATATCCTAGGGACCATTTTTGTCAATTTTTAAAGTTGAGGGACTAAACTTGCAATTTTGTGAAACTTTGTACCAAAGGACTAAATATGTCATTTTGTGATTTAAAAGGACCTTTGGTGACTTTTTCAAGTTTTTAGAATAACCAGGGACTAGATTTGACAACTTTTTGAAAGATGAGGGACTGAAATTGCCAATTATGCAAACTTTGTTCATTTTTCATCTGTTTTTGATTATTTTGCATCTGAAACAAATAAAACACATTCCTGGGATATTTTTAGTATTTTGATGCAATTTTGAGTCTTTTTAGATGTTTTGGTAGCTCAGAATAGGTAAAAATGATGAGTGTTTGAGCACTCATCAATCCCCCACACTAAAACATTGCTAGTCCCTAGCAATCTTTTGAGAAAAACTTAATGGATTTGAAACTCTTTACCAAAAGCCATTACTTCTGGAGTAGCCAAATGTTTCTGTTCAAGTAAGAACTCTGGTCCACCTGATAACCATGTGATTTTGAGCAAACCACCAGCTGTCAACGGATTTGATTTGTCTTTACCAAAGCCGTTTGCTTCTGGACTAGCCAACTCTTGATGGACATAGTCGACATCTTGGTGAGTTGATTACCAATTATGGTTTTTCCACTGCCTTTACCACAACCATAATCTTGCGGGCTAGCCAACTCTTTCACTTTTTTGGATATGGCGAGTTGAGATACCATACAATTTTGGGCAAATTGCAAGCCGTCAACGGATTTGAGATATCTTTACCAAGATCCGTTTGCTCCTGGATTAGCCAATCCTTTTGTCGTTTAGACATGGTGGACTGATAATCACAAAAATTTTTAAATAAAGTGAAATTTTTGAAAAATTTTGGCCAAAATGGGGGTACTTAGAAAGTATTTTGTGATAAAATTCGCTAGAATCCCCCCCCCCCCCCCACACACACACATTTAGAATTGAATATTGTCCTCAATATTCAAAGTCCCGGCTATTATGCCGATTCTTTTAACGGAAAAAGGTAATATTCTAAGCTAACTGTGGAAATATCATTTTTATTTTTCACTTTATTTATATGTACATACAAACACATATTTTTTTTCACTGAACTGAAACTTATATACATATTTACTTTGCAAAAGGTGGGGGACGGCCACTCCCCCACACTTAGGTGTTAGAAAGTAGAAAGAAGTCAGAGATATGGGTGAAAACCCATATTTTGCTAATTTTTGTTCACCGAGTCACTAGCTTGACTCGATCCCCGAATTCATTGGTCCATGGGGAAAGTTTTGAGATCCGGAACAACCATGGATGGTATGTCCTCTCCAAAATAGTGTTTCAAACGATGACCATTCACTTTGAAGTTGGGACCTTCGGGTTGAGATAGCTCAACAGTCCAATATGGATATACTTTTGCAACAGTGAATGGTCCAGTCCATCGGGTTTTTAATTTCCCCGAGAAGATCTTTAACCTTGAATTGAAAAGAAGGACTCTGTCACCGAAATTGAAAACGCGGTTCTTAATTTTGGAGTCGTGGATCTTCTTTGTCTTTTCTTTGTAGATCAAAGAGTTCTCGTAGGCTTGATCACGAAGTTCATTTAATTCATTGAGTTGAACTTTACGGTGATCACCCACTTTATGAAGATCGTAGTTTGCATGTTTCAAGGCCCAATAGGCTTTGTGCTCGAGCTCGATCGGTAAATGACACGCCTTCCCGTATACAAGCTTGTAAGGAGTACACCCGATGGGTGTTTTGTAAGCTGTACGGAAGGCCCAGAGTGCATCATCTAGTTTGTCCGACCAGAAAGCCCGGCTTTCACCTACGGTCCTCTCAAGAATCCGTTTAATACCACGGTTTGAAACCTCCACCTGCCCACTTGTTTGCGGGTGATACGCGGTAAAAAGACGGTGAGTAACACCATACTTAAGCATGACTTTTGCGAATTGATCATTGCAAAAATGTGTACCGCGATCACTAATGATGGCACGGGGAGTTCCAAAACGAGCAAAGAGGGATTTCAAGAATTTCACAACAACTCGGGCATCGTTGGTGGGTAAGGCTTTTGCCTCAACCCATTTTGACAAGTAGTCAACAGCCACGAGGATGTACTTATTTCCATGAGAAGATGGGAAAGGCCCCATTAAATCAATGCCCGAGACGTCAAAGATTTCACAAACTTGAATGGCATTTTGTGGCATTTCGTTCTTTTGTGAAATATTCCCGTGACGCTGACAAGCGTCACAAGCTTTGACTAACTCGTGGGCATCCTTATAAATTGTGGGCCAATAGAAACCGGAGTCAAACACCTTTTTGGCGGTGTAGTTAGGACTATGGTGGCCCCGGTCGGTCCAGCATGGCAAGCCTTGAGAATATCAGCGGCTTCCTGTCCATAAACACATCCCCTTCACGATGAAGTTACCCGCATGGTAATTTGCAAAGTCGGCAAACCATGGGGTAGAAGAGTCACCACGAAAAGAAACCGCATTTAGTGTCTCGAGAGGAAATGTTTCATTTATTTCCTGTTTCTCGGACACATCCTGGTGAGGGTTTTCTAATCGTGAGAGATGATCAGCAGCAAGGTTCTCGACTCCTTTTTTATCACGGATAATGATATCAAATTCTTGCAGGAGGAGAACCCAACGGAGTAGCCTCGGCTTTGCATCTTGTTTTGCAAATAGGTATTTCAAAGCCGAGTGATCCGTATATACTACGCATTTGGTCAGTATCAAGTATGGCCGGAATTTTTCAAAGGCATACACCACAGCTAATAGTTCTTTTTCAATAGTGGTGTAATGACCCTGAGCCTCGGTCATAGTTTTGCTTGCGTAGTGTATAGGCTGAAAGTATTTTGATTTTCGTTGCCCCAAGACCGCACCTATGGCAAAATCACTAGCATCTCACATAAGCTCAAAAGGTAGGTCCCAATCGGGGGCAACAAGAATCGGTGCCTCAGTAAGCTTTTTCTTTAAGGTTTCAAAAGCTTCGATGCACTCAGGAGAGAAGATAAAAGGAGCATCCTTCTCGAGGAGATGGGTCATAGGCTGGGAGATCTTAGAGAAATCTTGGATAAACCTACGATAGAAGCCGGCATGACCCAAAAAGCTCCTAACTCCTTTAACGGTAGTGGGATGAGGTAATTTAGCAATGACATCAATTTTGGCTTTGTCAACCTCAATCCCGTTTTTTGAAATTTTATGGCCGAGGACAATGCCCTCTTTAACCATAAAATGGCTCTTCTCCCAGTTGAGACTCAAGTTCGTTTCTTTACAACGTTTTAGCATTTGTTCCAAGTGGGAGAGACAAGACTGGATTGAATCCCCGATGACTGAAAAGTCATCCATAAATACCTCCATGGTTTTCCCAATCATGTCGGAAAATATTGACATCATGCACCTTTGGAACGTGCCTGGTGCATTACATAAGCCGAAAGGCATACGTCTGTAAGCAAAAGTTCCGTAGGGGCATGTGAAGGTAGTTTTCTCTTGATCCTGTGGATCAATGGGGATTTGGATGTAACCCGAGAAACCATTGTGGAAACAGTAGTATTCATTCCCCGCTAGTCTTTCGAGCATCTAGTCCATAAAAGGCAGAGGAAAATGGTCTTTACGGGTGGCTTCATTCAACTTACGATAGTCAATACATACTCGCCAACCCGTGACCAAACGAGTTGGAATCAAGTCGTTTTCCTCGTTGGTTACAACAGTTATGCCACCCTTTTTAGGAACGCAATGAATTGGGCTAACCCATGGACTGTCAGATATAGGGTAAATCAATCCCGCATCAAGAAGTTTTAGAACCTCTTGTTTGATAACTTCGTGGATTTTGGGATTTACCCTTCTCTGTTGTTGCACTGCTGGCTTAAAGTCATCCTCCATTAAGATTTTGTGTGTACAAAAGTCCGGGCTAATACCCTTAAAGTCGGAGAGTTTCCAAGCAATTGCTTGCTTGTGTGACTTATGAACCTTTAGGAGTGCAGCCTTTTCCTCATCTTTTAAGTCTTTAGCAATAATGACGGGTAATTTATCATCACCCTCCAAAAATGCATATTCAAGATGAGGAGGCAAGTCCTTGAGCTCGACCTCGGGAAATTCTTCAGATTTTTCAATAGACTTAATTTCTGCTTTATGAAGTTGTTTTGGAGATGGAGAGGGTGAAGGATCGTCATTTAAAAATCTTTCAAGAAGAAGAATATCCCCCTCCGGGTCAAGATAGTTTTCATCAACCTCTTTTGAGATTGAGCTATCCTGAGCAAGTAAAGCCTCGACCTCTTCCAGAAGGAAGTCACTTCCCTCAAACGGAGTGAGAGAAGGGGAAGAGTCGGATAAGATAGGCTTAGAAGAAAGAGTGGTACTGCCACTTGATGAGAAACCGAGGACCTCCTGAGAATACTCCTCTGACGCAACATCGATGATGTCAATTAGGTTAACCGTTTCAGGGTCATAGTTGGAGGAGTATCTTGAAGTCTGATCAAGATTGAATGTGATGGCTTCACCACCAACACGTAAAGTGATTTCTTCCTCAAAAACATCGATTAGAGCACGACCCGTTCTTAAGAATCCCCTCCCGAGAATGAGAGGAACTCTTGGGTCAGCATCGAAATCGACAATCACGAAATCTGCCAGAAAATGAAACTTTCCTACTTTCACAAAGATATCTTCGGCAATGCCGAGAGGACGAGATATAGTACGGTCTACAAGCTCGAGAGTCATGCAGGTAGGAGTGAGAGCGGGAAGAGAGAGTCTCTTCCAAACTGAGTAAGGCATAAGGTTAATGCTTGCAAAAAGATCGGCCAAGGCAAAGCATTCAACCATCCCCGGGAAAATGCAAGGAATGAGAAATTTCCCGGGATCTCCAAGCTTTTCGGGAAGCTTTTTCAAGAGCACTGCTGAGCAATGCTCGTTCAGTGGAGTTTTAGCCATCTCATAGAGTTTTTCCTTATTGCTTATCAGATTTTTGATTGTTGAAGCAAATTTAGGCATTAGAAGAAGAGCATCCGCGAAGCTAATATCGAAATGTAACTCTTGGAAAATTTGGTAAAATTTTTCCATCTGATGATTAGCTTTTTCGCGGTTCTTTTGATCATTCAAACGTGAAGGATATGGAACTGAAGGCTTGGGATTGTTCTTTGGAATTTCATCAGGAATTTCCGGAGGATTAAATACAACTTTTGACTTGCGAGTCGGGACCGGGACAACTTGAGGGTGGACGTTGTTGGTACCTCCGTTATTAGTAGGAAGTACCGTGTCCGTGGTAACCTCAGGTTCACGTTCCGCTACCATAGTAGGAGGAGAATAAGAGGTAGAGGGAGCCGTGGGTCCATTGTATGATACTCCACTTTGGGTAGTGATCGCTTTGACATCGTCCCTCGGGTTAGCGATCGTGTTGCTCGGTAGTGTACCCAGGCCCGAGGGTCGATCATTTAAAGACTTCTGAAGTTCAGAGATCTTGCTGATCAATAACCGATTCATTTCCTCTTGTGCTTTCATGAATTGTTTTAGCACTTCATCAGAGGAAGACGAGGGTTGAACAACGTTTTGATTTTGGTTAGGAAAATTTTGAAAACGGGTGTTTTGAAAATTTCCTTGGTTTTGGTTGTTGTTACCCTGAAAATAATTTCTCTGATTGAAATTACCCTGATTGTAATTCCCTTGACCTTGGTTTCTTTGAAAATTTCCTTGAAAACCTTGATTTTGATTGCCATTTTGAAAATTGTTTTGATTAAAATGACCTTGATTTTGGTTCGGGTTTTGGAAATTCGGGTTTTGACCTTGGTTAAAATCTTCTCGATTCTGATTTTGATTCGAGTTACGGTTTTGATTTTGGTTAAAACCGGGAGGTCCGAGAAAATTGTTGGAACGATAGCTTAAGAGATTACGGTCCCCTTGTGGTTGGTAAGAATTACCCCCCATGTTGTAGGAACCTTGAGTAGCATAATTGTTCTCTTGAGGAAAACCAGTAGTGGCTGGACACTCGGAATACAGATGTGGGCCTCCACAAGTTTTACAACTTCGGGCCACGGCTTTCATTTGTTGATTTTGTTGATTTTGCATAGTTTGGTTCATTCTCAACACAGCCGTAGAGATATCATCCATCTTTTTAGTGAGAGCTATTATTTCTGGAGATGATGATGAAGGAATGACTGATTTACATGACTCATCCCTCTCCGCAGAGGAATCCCAAAAGTTATGGTGGGCAGTCATGTTCTCAATTAGATCATAGCATTCTTCGGGACGCCTTTTCATAAAGGTCCCACCAGCAGCAACATTGAGAATATCCCAGTGCCTCAATGTCAGACCATTATAGAAGGTATCTATGATGGTAACTTGTAAAATATTGTGGTTAGGGCACCAATCAATTGCTAGCTTATAACGTTCCCAAGCCTCAAATAGAGACTCATCGGGACGCTGTCGGAAGTTGCTGATATCATTTCGTAACTTGGTAACCATGGAAGGTGGAAAATACTTTGCTAGAAACTTGGTTACCATTTCATCAAAGGTACGAATAGAATTCTTGGGGAGTCGGTCAAACCATGCAGTGGCATGATGGGTGAGAGAATAGGGGAAGAGATACAGACGGAGGGCATCATCGGTGACACCGTGTTGTTTCATGCTTTGGGTGACCGTAAGGTATTTATCAAGATGCTTGTTAGCATCGTCACCCGGTAATCCGTGAAATTGACATGAATTTTGGACTTGTTGGATCATGTGGTGCTTGAGGCCAAAATCCGTAGCCTCAATAGTGAGTGGTGCAATAGGTCTGCCCCTCCCTTGCATAGTAGGCTGGCACAACTCCTCCATCGTTCGGAGATCGGGAGCTGGCTCATCCTTGGGAGGGTCAGGGGGTGGTGGTGGCCCGTCGTCCATTTCTGTTTTAGGTTCTTCAATAACAGTACGTAGCTCGGGTACGTTTTTTTGTTTTTTACGCTTTGTTTGTGAACGAGTGCGCATGCACTAAAAACAATTTTTCAAAACAAATTTGAGGCAAAACAGCAGGGAACTTAAACCAATAATCACAAGTGAATGGCTTCTTTGAAAAAGGTACACCACTCACAGGGATACAATGGCAAGTTTTAATCTTTAGTTTGGGAACTTATTATATCCACACCCCCAGTTGGTAGGTGTTCTGCCTTGGTTTGCGGTGGTAATATTTTATGTATTTATTAACAGAAAAATTGTTTTCGGGCTTTTGGGTGTGTGTGCTAAAAACTTTGGGAAATATTTTTGGAACTGATTCGTTAACCGAAATCGTTCCTTTAAGATTACTCGCAGGCTGGCGGGAGAGAAGAATGGTTCTCTCTTCAGCTCGCAATTTAATGTCAGAACTTACCTTATACCAACTGTATAGGTTGTAATCTTAAAGATAACGAAGTAATTTAACTTCACAGTTTGTTTTGTTATTTTTGATTTTTTTGGTGTTGCTAACACTTCAGGAAAAGTGTTAATGAACTTTTTGATATGATTGATATTTTTACAAAAGTGGTGAAATTTGTACAGGGAGGGTTTTGAAAACCACTAAACTTATAACGATTTTAAAACACGCAACAACCTCCCCGGAAACGGCGCCAAATTTTGATTGGGGCTAAACCATCAGATATTATTGATCAAGGTCAATAAGTCAAAAATAGCTTAGGCCAATTCTCCGTGGATAGTATAGTGTTTTCCCGGGTCGTTATGTCCTAGCGAGAATGCAATGGTGTTCGAAAACGTTTTTGAGAATGAATGGCAGTGAGGTCAGTAACCAAGATGATTAGGAAATGATTATGCTACTAATTATTTGGTATTTGAACAATTTGAAACAATATTAACAATAACAGATATACAGATATAATCACAGATACACAAATGGGAAATTAGATTACAGACAGAGAAAAGTGGGATTGAACAATTTTACAACTACAGGGGGTGCAAGTGAAACTTTTTCAAACTTAAAATAAAAAGAAAATTTAAAATGAAAAGGAAATTATTTACTTGATTATTTTAATATTTAAATACTAATTAATTAAAAAAAAAAGTAATTTAAATCTAATTTAAATTAAACCAAAAATGATAAAAGGTTATAAATTAAACTAAAAACTTGCAAAATTATTTTCTAAACCTCTAAACTAACTTAAAGAAAATATAAAAATTAAAAAGAAATGTTTTTGTCTTTTTGTGGGTTTTCTTTTAATTAAATACTAATTATATTAATTAAACTATTTTAAATTACTAGAAATACTAAAAATGACTAGATAATTATAGAAAAACTCATAAAACTTATTAACCGTCACAGGAATCCTAAAAAATTATAAAAAGTTTCTAAAAATTATATTTAGACTATTTTACTAGTTATTTACTTAATTATTAATTTAAATCTAATTTAACTAAATTAATTAAGAAAATTAGAAAATGAACAGTAGAATTTTAGAAACTATTTTCTAAAAGTCTTAAATGATTTATGAAACCTAGGAAAAATATAAAAACCTACTGTTGTTAATTAAAAATTAAGAAAACTATTTAATTACTAATATTATGTAATTAATTAATTAAACTATTTTTAATTCTAATAATTATTAAACTAAAAGAGAAAAATCTAAGAAACTTATTGAAAATACCTTAAGGTGACAGGAAATTAAGAAAATTATAAAAATGATGAAATGCTTATTAATAAGCTAATAAGAAAAATTAAAAAGATAAAATCTATTAAATAGAAGTTATCACTATTTTTAAATTTGATTTTTTGTTGGTTTTGCTTATTGACAGTTTAATATAAGCTGAAAACAAGGAACTTTTACAAAGACACTTTTGTTATAGCTTAAAAATAAGCTATGTGCACCCCCTTTTGCCAAACAGTGAACTTAAAAGCTTATTAGGTCTTATGCAATGTTTGAAAAAGCTAGGAAATGTCAAACTAAACATATACAGATGATTACACACTTGAAATAAGCCAAATGGAATAGATAAGCACTCAGAATAAGCTATGTTGGAACAAATAAGCACTTATGAAAACACAAGGCCTGAACAGGCTAAACCCAAGGTTTTTGAACCTCTGTGGGATCCACAGAAGCCAAGGTGGGTCCAAAGTGAAACTTGAAACTTGAAAATGGACTAGAAGGCTACAAAATAATCCAATAAGCTGAGCTTATAGCTTATTAATAAGTACTGGGTAGGCTATGGAAGTTGGGGTCACACACTGAGTGACTCAGTGTACACTCAGGGAATGGTCAAACTTACAAGGACTTGCAGCCCTATCAAATAAGCTCCAAAGGGTGAAATAAGCCCTGATCTATCAAAATGGGTTGCTTGGCTTTCCAAAAAGCCAATAAGCTAAGGGTGGGTCCCACTGGTTGGGTCACAAATGGCTAAGGAAGTTGGGTCAATTACCCTGGTGCAGGGCATGTACTTGCCCTGCAGGTCAAATTAAGCTCTTGCAAAAGCTTATACAAAAATCTTAAAAATAAGCTGATTATGGAAACTTGTAGACTAGCTGACAAACTTTAATTTCTAAAAAGATCAAGGTCTCAAGGTTAACACAAAATTCACAAAAAATCTCCCAAGTTTTGGATTTCTGAAACAGGTTAACTTTTGACTTTTTGAAATATTAAGCTTAAGTTGACTTTGATGAACTTTGTTCCTGATCTACTGATTGAAAATGATTAATTAAGCTAAGTTAAGACTAAATTAAGCTACACCACTCACAAGTGAATGGAAATGAAGCATAAGGCACACTAAATCCAACACAGAGGGTTAAATAGGCCTATTGGTATATGATTTTGACTTTTTGTGAATAAGACCTAGTTTTTTTGGTTATTCTGAGCTAATATGATCCTAAGTGACTTGTATAAACAAAGAACAAAAACAAACATGCACTAGAACACCCAGGGTCACACTGATCCAAACACACCTTAAAGTTGAACTATTTTGTTATTTATGAAACAAGAGGTTATTAGAAATTATGAAACTGATCTAAATTGACTTAATATGATCTAAATAGCTTAAATGAACATATAAACACTAGTAATAACAACAAATGACCAAGATTACTAATTATTCTAATTTGACTGCCAAATTATGAAATTAAAGCAACTATGATTTCCAATAAGTAAGCTACTAATTTAAAACAATAATATCACTATCTAACACTAAACAAACACAGAAAAGCTAAATAAGCAATGAGATAAGCAATGCTACAGTAGAAATTAAGAAATGAGTTTTAAGGGCTTACAATGTGCATTCCTGCTAACACCATGAACCAAGGACCTCAAAACCAATCCTATAGGTCTTCCACAAGACCACTAACCCACTGCCATCCAAAGTTTACTGTGGTCCAGCTTAAATCTCCATAAAACCTGCAAGTTTGACTTTTGTTGACTGTTTTTGTGTTTTTGAGTTTTTTATATCTAAGCTGTGTTTTAAGGTTTCTAAAAGCTTATTTAAGCTTTCTGGGAGCTTATATGAGCCTAAGAGTCCATAGCATTACATAGAAACAATAACAAAGCTTATTAATAATTTTTGAAAAAGCAAAAATTGCACAAACTAAATGATATACTGAAACTTGGAATATATTACTTAGAAAAGTTGAGGTTACACTTGAATTGATGAAAACAATGCTTAAAAGCTTAAGATTTTACTAAAACAACAAACTACAATTTAAACGATTACAATTAAACTAAAATTGACTACCACCCTATTTCCTTGCTTCCTTCTTCTATTTATAGCCCTGAGTTTGGGTTCTTGGACACTTCTGATCATTTCCCATCAAGAATAATAGCCATTGGATCTCTGAGACTCCTCCACAGGGCGCCACGTGTTTTTGGCGCCAAAAATAGATTTTGCAATTTGCTTCTGTTTGCGTGTGTTGGAGGGGGGCATTAATTGTGGAGGTGATGGTAGGTGTATGGTGGGTTGGGCGGTGGAGAAGTGATGTGCAAGTGGGGTGGTGGGGGAAGAAAACTAGGGCGGTATTTGGAGTGGTATTGGGGTGAGGAGGGAAAGGGAAGGGGGTTTGTTTGACTGGTATTTGACCACAGGGTCAAATGTTGACCCTGGTGGTATTAAAAGGGATGGGCTTTTGAGGAGTTGGGCTAAAAAAAGGGAGTGGGCTTGGTTGTTTATTTGGATTGTGTTGGGATATAAAATATCATAGTACTTCTGTTACTGAAGAATGCTTAAAGTACTTCGAAGGAAACAAGGACTTATGTGCAATATTAGTTAAAGGATTAATGTGTAATATTGAACGAATATTCTAGAATTAGTTAGGGATAATGACTTGTCGTTCAAGTATTATATGTTGTAAACCGACTTAAGGTTATCTATATAAAGAGCCTTAAGGGGTATTAGTCGATATAAGTTTTAATAAGTTTTAGAGTTGTTCAAAGTCGATAAATAGATAGGAATTGTTAGTGAATATGTGTAACAAAGCAGGTTCTAAGTTTGGTTAATATAAAAGTTCTTCTTAAGCTTTGTGTTAGTAGATTCCGCATACTTTATAATGTTAAGCAGTGTTTCAATATTAATAGTATTAAGTTTACTTAATATTATTAAACCTTTACAAGCTACAAAAGTAGTTTGATCAGAGTACATCGATCCAACAAGTGGTATCAGAGCTTGTGTTGGAAACTCCGATTAAGAAGACAAACCTTTAAACCGATTTCACTACAAACCCTTCAAGATGTCGACAGAAGCTGCACCTGCTCCCTCAATCACTGCTGTTAGAATCCCTATTGTTAAGAAGGGAGAATATGACTTATGGGCCATGAAGATGAGGCAGTACATTGCCATCACAGACCATGCACTATGGGATGTGATTGTCAATGGTAACATGCAAATTGATGAACCAGTAGAGGTACCTGGACAACAAACACCACCTAAACCTACTATACCTGCTGCTACCAAAAGAAATCAAGACAAAGCTCTCAACATACTACTTTCTGCTATTCCTGATCGTCACTTATTAAAGTTTCATGATGCCAAGGATGCCAAACAACTATGGGCTGCAATTAAGAAGAAGTTTGGAGGTAATGATGCTTCCAAGAAGATGCATAGGAATTTGTTGAAGCAACAATTTGAAACTTTCACTGTTGGTGAAAGAGAAGGTCTTGATTCTGCTTATGAAAGATTCCAAAATCTTCTGACTATGCTAGAACTATATGATGCTGAGGCATCAGTTGAAGATGCTAATTTAAAGTTCTTGAGAAGTTTGCCATCAGCATGGCATGTAGTTGCTACCATGATCAGAGGACAACCAGGGCTGGATACAATGGACTTTGATGATCTCTACAACAATCTGAAGGTGTATGAGCATGAGATGAATGGTACTACAGGTTCAAGCACACATCAGAAATCTCAAAACATTGCTTTTGTCTCTTCTGAAAACAGAAGCAGTACTTCCAACAAAGGTACTGCTTATCCTGTCCAAAGTACTGTGACTGAAACTCAGGTTCCATGTACAACTATGGTCACCACCAATTCATCACAATCAATTACCCCCACCTCAGATGATGTTCGATGTTCATTCTTTGCTCAACAAGCATCTCTACCTTTCACCTATCAAGAAGATGTATTGCAAATAGATGATGATGCTTTGGAAGAAATTGATATCATATGGCAAGTTGTCATGCTCACTGCAAGGATCAAGAAGTATGTGAATAAGACAGGAAAAGACATCAATTTCAGAGCTAAACAGGGAATAACATTTGATAAGTCCAAGATTGAGTGCTTCAACTGTCTAAGGACTGGTCACTTTGCAAGGGAATGCAAATTTGCAAAGTATCAAGCAAACAAGACGATTGAACCACCCAAGCCTGAAAGAAAAGAGATTCCAATTACTGAACCAAAACCAAAAGCTTTGGTTGCTCAAGAGAATCTGTCACAGATTGATTGGTCCAATGAGTTTGATGATGAACCTGTAACCTATTCAATTGTTGCATTGGAAGACTGGAGCACAGCATTTGATGAAGAGCCTGGATATGCTGCTTTGGAGTCAAGAGATGGTCTAGGAAGCTTTGATTGGAGCATGGAGTTTGAAGAAGCACCTATTCAGCTTGCTATGGTAGTTGCTTCACCAAGTTCATCCACTAGCTCTGAGGTATGCTCTAAGTGCAATGATATGTATCAAAAGTTACTTAGTGAATATGTAGCTGAAAGAGATAAATTTCAAAAGGCTAGGGCTTAGATAACTGGTAATCAATTGACTTTAGAGTCAATGGAGGCCCAAATAATTACACATGAAAACAATGAAGTAGCATGGTCTGAAACATATAAACAACAGGATTACCTAGTTAAGTTAAGTGAATGGAAACTAGGATGTAAGGTGTCTGAACTAGAGAAAGTTACTGCTGAAAGGGATATGTTGTTAGAAAAATTTGCTGTGTGGAATGAAGCAGGTGTGTCACATGTTCAATTTGTTGAAAAGCAAAGAACATCAAATATTAAAACAGGCCTAGGTTATGATAATGATAGCAATGAAGGTATTCCATTTAAGGGTAAGTAACTAAATCTTACAGTAGATACCTCCACTAGTGATGAAGAATTCATAAGCCTAGATGAAAATACTTCTAGTGATGAGGAATACCCTAGTCCAACACCTCCTGTATTTAAGAAAGAAAAGGGATATAATGCAGTTCCTAATCCCCCAGGTAGCTTCCAACCACCTAGCAAAGATGTTGACTGTTATGGGTAGATAATCTAGAGTTTAGGAAGAAGCTTAAAAGTCAATCTAACCCTGAAACTTTAGAAAAATCTGTTGAAGCACCTAAGGTTGATGAGAACAAGTTTTCAAAACAAGCAGTACATTCAAACACTTTTTGAAGTACTGCTAATCACTCAGCAGTACCTCAAAGAAAATACTTTCAAAATACTGCTAATTTTAGAAAACCTTATTGAAGGGGATTTGTGGATATTGGTCCAAAGGTCTGTTATGTATGTTATAGTCCTCATCATTTGATTAAAGACTGTGATTATCATTCAGAATACCTAAGTAAATATCCAAAGACCAGAACTGCACAACCAAGTCATAGGGAGAATAAGCCAAGGGACAACAAACCAGTTTGGAATTATACAAATAGGGTTAACCATAGTAATTTCTCAAAAGACTATAGGTACCCTCATTAGAAAAGGTCATACTCCAAACCCTCAGTACCTTCACAAAGTACTGATAGAAAGTTCCCAAATCAAGAAGCTTCTAGCAAACACTCAAGTATAAGACCTAGCAGGTTCAACCACTACAAACCTAGAGGGCCTTACAACACAAGAAAAGATGCTAGAACACAGAACCCAACTCCTAACGTTACAACTAAATGGGTTAAGAAAGAAAGTACTGCTGAGGTAGAACCAGTACTTTCAGAGGTTAAGGGTGAAAAAGGGGAAATTAATCATGATAAACCAACAGTTTTGGAAACAAAAACCTTAATTCTTGATCATGCTTTCAAAGACAGTGGTGTTTACATACTCAAAAATTTGAGTATGTCACTCCACAAGGGGAACACAAGTCAGTAATGGCTTGGGTTCCTAAAAATAACTAACCTTTTCATGTGAATGCAGGGCAACCCAGAGGAGGAGCTTAAAGATCATCTTATTGTAGATAGTGGTTGCTCTGGCAGTATGACAGGAGAAAAGGAGCTCTTGTCAGATTTTAAAGCTTATTTTGGAGGAAAAGTTGCATTTGGGAATGATCCTGATGGAGGAAGAATAATTGGCAAAGGAACTATCAAGGCAGGAAACATTGATTTTGAAGATGTTAGATATGTGAAGGAGCTCAAATTCAATCTTTTGTCAGTCTCTCAGATTTGTGATAAGAAGTACCCTGTGTTATTCTTTGACACAGAATGTCTTATACTTTCTCCTGATTTCAAGTTAGAAGATAGAAACTTGGTGATGCTGAGAGCACCAAGAACTAATGATGTGTACAACATAGACTTAAAGAATGTAAACTCTGCTGAAAGAGCAACATGTTTGATTGCAAGAGCAACTATGGAAGAAGTACATCAATGGCACAGAAGATTGGGGCAGGTCAATTTCAAGAACATCAATAAGCTGGTCAGAGGTAATTTAGTTAGAGGTTTACCTTCTAAAACATTCAAGAATGATCACTCATGTCTTGCTTGTAAGAAGGGTAAACAGCACAAGGCTTCCTGTAAGAAGATTGATGAGAAAACCATTAGAGAGCCTTTGGAATTGCTGCACATGGATCTGTTTGGACCTATTTCAGTTGTTAGTCTGAACAAGAAGAAGTACTGCTTGGTTGTAACAGATGAATATAGCAGATTTAGTTGGGTCTTTTTCTTATGCTTCAAAGATGAAACTTTTGATGCTATTCATGATCTTATAATAGCACTTGAAAATCAGTTAAGACTCAAGGTTAGAGGCATTAGATGTGATAATGGGATTGAGTTCAAGAATCAGCTAATGGATGAATTTTGTGCCTAGAAAGGAATTAAAAGAGAGTTCAGTATTGCTAGAACTCCTCAGCAAAATGGAGTTGCAAAAAGAAAGAATAGAACTCTTATTGAAGCAGCAAGGACAATGCTTGCAGACTCTCAATTACCTGTTCCATTCTGGGTTGAGGCTGTAAGTGCTGCTTGTTATGTGTTGAATAGAGTATCAGTGACAAAACCTTAAATGAAGACACCTTATGAGTTACTCATGGGAAAGAAGCCAAGCATCAAATTTATGAAACCTTTTGGATGTCCCCTAACCATTTTAAACACTGCTGATAATTTGGGCAAATTTGATGGGAAGTCAGATGAAGGATATTTATTGGGATATTGTACCAATAGCAAAGGATTCAGAGTGTACAATAGGGCTACCAAAAAAGTTCAAGAATGTCTTCATGTTGATTTTCTGGAAGAACAAGAAAATACTAAAGGTAAAGGTCCTGATTGGATGTTTGATCTTGATTTAATGTCTTCATCAATGAATTATGTACCTGTAAGGGAAGAAAATCAAGCTGCTCCCACTGAAGAAGAAGCACAGTACATTGTTCATGATATTAATTTATGATCTGAAGATGAGCCAAATGATAATGCCAATGAAGAGAAGAAAAGTACTTCTGAGCCTCAAGGTACTGCTAAACCTAACAGTATTACTGATCCTCAAAGTACTATTCCATCACAAATACCAGTATCTGATGAAGATCAAGCCATTCAAGATGAACTTACTAGGATGCTTTTTCAAGAAGCAATGGCTAAGTCTTATGAAGATGAACAAAGGAGAGCTTATGAAGCAGAAAAGAAGAAGGTAAAAGGCACTGACAATACTTTACTCCAAAGTGCTGCTAATCCATTTGAAAGTACTTTTCAACCTTTAGATACTTCAAATTGGATAAATACTGATGTTGTTAATGATTCTAATATGCCTGACTTGGAAGATACTGATGATCCAAACAAGATTACTTTAGAAGACACGGATGATGAATTGGATCAAGAAGGCATTTTCTCATATTCTAATGAAGATCCTGATTTAACTAATTTGGAAGATAATCTTTAAGTCTCACCAACTCCTACTCTCAGAATTCACAAAACTCATCCTGTTACCAACATAATTGGACCCTCAGCTTCAGGGGTGCTCACAAGGACTAAGGCTAAGAATATGTCTCAACAACATACTTCTTTACTTAGTTTTATCTACAAGCAAAACAGGGTGAATCACAAGGATCAGAAGTTGTGTTTATTTGCTTGTTTTCTATCTCAGGAAGAGCCCAAGAATATCAAACAAGCATTAGCCAAGGAGAGTTGGGTGGAAGCTATGCAAGAAGAACTCGTACAGTTCAAACTTCAAGAAGTTTGGGTATTATGTGATTTACCTGATGGAAAGAGACTGATTGGAACAAAATGGGTCTTCAGGGTAAAAAGAGATGAAAGAGGGAATGTTATCAAGAATAAGGCAAGGTTAGTGGCTCAAGGATATAGACAGGAAGAAGGAGTAGACTATGATGAAGTTTTTGCTCCTATGGCAAGGCTTGAAGCCATCAGGCTATTTTTGTCTTTTGCATCCTATATGGGATTTCCTGTATATCAAATGGATGTTAAAAGTGCTTTTCTATAAGGCAAAATTATAGAAGAAGTTTATGTCAAACAGCCTCCTAGTTTTGAAGATCCTGCACACCCAAACAAAGTCTACAAGGTAATAAAGGCTCTGTATGGCCTTCATCAAGCTCCAAGAGCATGGTATGAAAGACTTTCCAATTTTCTACTACAACATGGTTACAGAAGAGGAGCTATTGACAAGACTTTGTTTATTAAGAGAGATAAGAAGGATATAATGCTTGTCCAAGTGTATGTAGATGATATTATTTTTGGTGCTACTAAGCAATCTATGGTGAAGGAATTTGAAGATCTTATGCAGAAAGAATTTCAAATGAGTTCAATGGGAGAATTAACATTCTTCTTGGGACTTCAAGTGCAACGGTCAAGCAGTGGAATATATAGTTGTCAAGATAATTATGTTGCAGATACTCTTAAGAGATTCAATTTCACAACTGTTAGGCCTACATCTACACCAGTGGATACTAACAAACCTTTGGGAAAAGATGAAGAAGGAGAAGATGTTGATGTCACACTATACAGGTCTATGATTTGATATCTTATGTATTTAACTGCATCAAGACCTGATATTACTTTTTCTGTGTGTTTATGTGCAAGACATCAAGTTCATCCAAAGGTATCCCACTTGAATGCTGTCAAGAGAATTTTCATGTATCTTAGGCAACAACCTAAGCTAGGCTTATGGTATCATAGAGATTCACCTTTCCATCTCCAAGCCTTTTCAGACAGTGATTATGCTGGAGATAACTATGACAGAAGATCCACAACTGGAGGATGCCAGTACCTTGGAAGCAGATTAGTGTCATGGCAATGTAAGAAGCAAACAATTGCAGCAACTTCCTCCACAGAAGCAGAGTATGTAGCTGCTGCAAGTTGTTGTGCACAAGTACTTTGGTTGCAAAATCAGCTTTTGGATTATGGATTCAATTTCAAAAATACTCCTATCAACATTGATAATGAGAGTACTATCTGTATTGTCAAGAATCCAGTGTATCATTCCAAGACCAAGCACATTCAGATTAGACATCACTTTATAAGAGATTGTTATGAACACAGGCTTATCAATGTGGTTAAAGTTCATACTGATGATAATGTAGCAGATCTACTCAGAAAGGGCTTTGATGTTTCAAGATTTACCTTTTTAGTTGTGAGTATTGGCATGATTAATATGTAAGCTATTTTGAGGGGAGGTATTAGTAGTTATTAGTTAGTCATTATTTGAGGGGAGGCTACATGTATCATTCAAAAGAAAATATTTTATTCATCATTCAGCAAAGTTCTTACAACAACCATTCAGAAAGTTCATACATCACCATTGTTGTTACCAAGATACTGACACAGACACAGAAAAGACAAAACAAAACAAACACCCATCTACCACAACCTACTACCAAGCTCCACACACACCTACTCCATAGGCCTTTTTCCCTTGCCCTCATAGTTATGCTTTCCCTTCTGAGCAGACTTTCTTTTGTCATCAAAAGAAGCTTGCTTTCTTGGGCAAGCCAGGCCAAGAACTTGTTTGGGAGGTTTCTCTTTCCTTAGAGCAGGCCACTTCATGTTCTGTATTGCTGTTTCCAGGGCTTGAGTCAAAGCATGTGGAAGCTCATTAGCCAGAGATGAACTAGGAAATTTGTTATACATGTTTTGCTTCATTGTTTGAGTCCAAATAGTACTGCTTGGGATCAGTTTAGCCATTCCATAGCTTCTGCATTTGTTGGTCTTATTACCAATCAACCTTTCAATTTCTCATACATGATCCTTGAAGGTATGCTTACTCATATTAAGGCTGGCAAACCTTTTCTAATGTATCCTAGATTTGTTCAACTACTTTTAGAGAATCCATTAGCTTGGATAACAAAACCTCAGGATTATGTACCTACCATTAGGATGCCACCTAAAGTGTTCACTTTTATGTCTCATATGGGAGTAAATTTTTCGGGTAGGAATACACCTCTCAATGCTTATATGTTAGAGGTTGCTCAAGCTATTAGGGATGAAGAAAACAATAGTGGTTCTGCACATTCTAATAGTGATAATCAACCTGATTCTGCTGAGCATTCTGCCTCAGTACATACCCCTACACCACCTATTGTTTCTCCTCAGCATGGTGTTTCAAGTGAAAGGACTCCCTTAGTGTCAGCTTCCTTGGATAAATCTGTTTCTGCTCAAGGTACTTCTCTACAAAGTACTTCTTCTAAAGGTACTGCTTCAGAGCATACACAGGTACCTATTCCCAATGATTATACTTCTACATGTGGGTTTCAAACACCTGGAGGAGATGAGGGAATTGAAGGTGCTATGAGTACTTCTGATTTGACTAAAGAATTGGAGAAGATGAAGACAACTGTTAATGCTCAGGATGCAGAAATCAAGAAGCTAAGAAAGAAGTTCAGAAGGTTGAAGAAATTTGTTTGGCCTCTTGTTCAGAATTTTAGGCTTTATATGAAAGAAAAGAAGCAGTCTCAGAAGCCAAAGTCAAAATCTTCAAAGAAGTCTTCTAAATCCAAGAGGAAGCATAGGCGATCATCATTTACCAATTTGGGGAGGAATCAAGATGAGAATTTGGATAAAGATGATGCTGAGGTTAAATATTCAGAAGATGCTCATTTGTGGCAATATCCAGAAAGTCCAAAGACTTTTGTACCAGAAAGCTATATTGAAGAAGATGTGAATATTGCACAAGAGAAAGATACTGAGCAAGAAGATGATGAGCAAGAAATTGTTAAGCAGGATATGGATGCACAGAATATTCAAAGTGCTGGTGTTCAAAGTACTGCTGCAGAAAACATAAGTCTGCAAGGTATTGCTGAGCAAGGTACTATTGAGCAAGGTACTTCTTCTAGGAATATTGATGAAAGTAGAGTTACTGCAGTTGGACCTTCTACAATGAATTATGAAGATGAAGCTGGTCCTTCTACTTTTGTACAGCAAGAAGAAGTAAGAGTACATACTGCAAGTGATGATGAAACAATTGTTCAAGTTATGATGAATTTGAGGAGTCCTACTGGAGGAATACATATTTCTGAGCCTGCACAAAAAGATGCTGAAAGTACTTCTGAATCAGAAGAGCTAGATCCAAAAGATAAAGGGAAAGGGATCAAGGTTCAGAAAGATATTAAGAAGAAAAAGAAGATATTTTCTATTGCTCAGATTAGAGAATTAAAGATTGCAGAGGATGAAGAGCTTGCTAGAAAGCAACAAGCTGAGTATGATGCTGAGTATTTGGCAGAAGTTAGTAGGCCAATTACAAAGAAGCCAATGACTATTGCTCAGGAGAGGAACTGGATGATAAGTTTCTTGAGAAGAAGAGGATACAAGAATTTACACAGAATGAGGTATCCAGAAGTGAAATCTCTGTGGGATAAAGTACAAGAAGATATCAGAAAAGAAGTAGAAAACTTTGTGCCCATGGAAGTTGATAGAAAGAAGAAATTAGAAGATATCAGAAAGGAACAAGCTGAGCAAAGGAGATTGAAAAGAAAGAAAGTAGTTCAAGATGATCAACTATCGAAAAGATTGAAGATGATTCATGAAGACAAAGTTGATGAACTTAGAAACTATTTCAGAGTTGTAGATTTTGAAAATAAGAAGATTGAAGATTCTGGAAAGAAGTCCAAGATAATCTCATTCTCTGTGGTTGAATCAAAAGAAGCGAATTATCTTATGTTCAACAGAGAAGATGAAAGCTTCACAGTATTCAATATGTTATGAGATGTGTTGCATTGTATCACAAGGGCAGATCTGTATAACTTATATGTGCAAGTGCAGACATGCTATGCAGAGATTGAAGCTTCAGGAGTGGGATTAATTTTGCTTGGAGATTTAATTACCATCTGGGAAACTGAAGAAACAAGTGATGATCCTCTGTGGAATGATCAAGAGAATTGGGAAATAACAAGATGGAGATTCTTTGAGTCATCAGGAGTTCATACACTAGAGATGGAAGATGGTACCATGATTCATATGCTTGCTGAGAGGAGATATCCATTGATTAAAGAAATTATGCTCATAATGTTGGATCATGGAATGGAACTTGAAGATGAATCTGAAGTAGCTTTGGATGTTATCAAGCTATTTATCAGATGGACCAAGTCTGAAGAGCAATATTGCATAATACTGGTATGATTTGTTTTGTATAAAAAGTATTTTTCAAAGTACTGCAAAGACAAACAGTACTTTATCAAAGTACTGCTTGCTGATGTAAACCAGTATAAGTCCTTTAAAAATTAAAAATTAAAAAGTTTTGATGTTTAAAAAGGAAGTAAAAGGATTTGAAAAGAAACACATGGTGTTAGTATTTATACTGCACAACAAATGGTAATCAACTCGCCATGTTTAACAGACAAGAAAGAGTTTGACTCATCAAGAGGGTACGGCTCTGATGTGATAATCAAATCCGTTTTTAGTTGACAATTTACTAAAAATTGTATGGTTTCAACTCACCATATCTGTATAAGTAAAGAGTTGGCTAGCCCATTAGGAAAAATGGCTTGTGGTAAAGGCTGTGGAAAATCCATTTTTGGTAATTAGTTCACCATGATTTATATCAAAGAACTAAGTAGTGCAAAAGCAAACGGCTATTGGTAAAGACTAATCAAATTCGTTGATAGCTGATGATTTGCTAAAAATCATAATTTTCAATGATTCACCTCTCACAGGAGTTAACACACCTGGAAGTGATGAGAATAGTATGAAACTTTTAAAGATTTGATGATTATTGTACCAAAATGTTGCTGAGTTGCTGAGAAGATTTATTGAAAGACAAGATGCTGATAAAGAGTACTTTGACACATGACAGATAGAAGATAAAGGTATAAAGAAACAATCTTTCTGAATGATTAAAGATTTGAAGATCAAAGATAACAAAGAAACTTGAAATCAAGCAAGTGGAGTTCAAGTTAGGGGAGGATTGTTGGGATATAAAATATCAAAGTACTTCTGTATGTCAAAGTACTGCTGCATGAAGAATAAAGTCAAAGTACTGCTGAAGATAAAAGTCAAAGTACTGCTGTTACTGAAGAATGCTTAAAGTACTTCGAAGGAAACAAGGACTTATGTGCAATATTAGTTAAAGGATTAATGTGTAATATTGAACGAATATTCTAGAATTAGTTAGGGATAATGACTTGTCGTTCAAGTATTATATGTTGTAAACCGACTTAAGGTTATCTATATAAAGAGCCTTAAGGAGTATTAGTCGATATAAGTTTTAATAAGTTTTAGAGTTGTTCAAAGTCGATAAAAAGTTAGGGATTGTTAGTGAATCTGTGTAACAAAGCAGGTTCTAGTTTTGGTTAATATAAAAGTTCTTCTTAAGATTTGTGTTAGTAGATTCCGCATACTTTACAAGGTTAAACAGTGTTTCAATATTAATAGTGTTAAGTTTAGTTAATATTATTAAACCTTTACAAGCTACAAAAGTAGTTTGATCAGAGTACATCGATCCAACAGATTGGATTTGGTTTTTAATATTTAAGGGTTCGGTTTGGTATTGTAGTATCACAAGGACCAAATATGCAATATTCTGAAATTTGAGGGACTAGATTTGGCATTCTTCCAAAGTATTTCATGGGGTGTAATTTGCCATATGAGAATATTATAAGGACCTATGTTGATTTTTTTCATATATGAAACTCCAGGACTGAATCTGCCAACTTTCCAAACTCCGGGGACCAAACATGTAATTCCACCAAAATTTCCAACCAAGGATCATTCCTGCCATATAAGAGAACTACAAGGACAAAATTTGTTTTTCTCAAAGTTTTAATATCCCAGGGACCATTTTTGTCAATTTTCAAAGTTGAGGGACTAAACTTGCAATTTTGTAAAACTTTGTACCAAAGGACTAAATATGTCATTTTGTGATTTAATAGGACCTTTGGTGACTTTTTCAAGTTTTTAGAATAACCAGGGACTAGATTTGACAACTTTTTGAAAGATGAGGGACTGAAACTGCCAATTATGCAAACTTTGTTCATTTTTCATCTGTTTTTCATTATTTTGCATCTGAAACATATAAAACACATTCCTGGGATATTTTCAGTATTTTGATGCAATTTTGTGTGTTTTTAGATGTTTTGGCAGCTCAGAATAGGTAAAAATGATGAGTGTTTGAGCACTCATCAAGTCGTCTCGCGAGGTCGAGAGTGTTCGAAATTTCTCATGACCTGGCCACTCGAGTTCGACAAAGGATTGTGTGGCTTACTCGTCGTTGCGTCGAAACAAATTCAACCAATTTAGAAAACCCAAAGACTAATAACAAAGTTAAAAATTCGGGCTTGTGTCTGTGTGGCTGAGCCAAAGCCCAGTAAAGGCCCAACCGGGTGTGTTTGTTGCTGTTCCTCGTCACTAGGCCAAAGTCCAGCATACTTTGGAAATCTGAATGCCTGGAAACTATAGAAAGCAGATACATAACTTGTCTTTTAAAATGGCATATGAACAATGTATTGGTAAATAAAACGTACACATGAATCTCGATCTTTTGTGTGTCAAACCCAAATGGTATGTTCACGTCAGCTTATTCATGACTAATTTCCAACTCACTCGTCTACTACTCGCTCTCGACTCATTTATTTTTGACATACCTTAAACTTATTAAACATACTTTATAAATGAATCTCATAAGCGGATAATGATCTATAACCAAATCTTAATCTTTGAATCGTTAGTCAATATTTCATATAATACTAAACGGAGTTTATTTTTAATAATACAACGGGTTATTATTTATTGTGGCATCTAGTCACTACATATAATTAAAACTTATACTCGGGTTGTGCCCAATTTTCTAAAAATACATACAACTTATACAACTCCTTTGATAAAACTATTATTTGGAATATAATTTTTACACACTTCTATTTTACATTCATATATAATTTCAAACGATATTTTTATAATACGAACTCTTCTACTATATATATATATATATATATATATATATATATATATATATATATATATATATATATATATATATGTATGTATACGACTACTTTACGTGCATCGTCCTTCGGTTTCCGGTGACCCAAAGACTTATTTGTTTTGACACATTTTATTATTCTTACACGTTTACTTAAGCACTTCCGAAAGCCAATGCTAGCCAATATTTACCAAAACTATTTCAACTTAAATGCTACCACACAAGCAACAACGACACAAACACTTTGAAACTTTTAACTTCATCGAGTCTTAAAACTAGAGTTGTGAACTAAACTTGCCATACTAATCTAGGTCGCATGTCGGTGCCGCTCACTATCACTATTTGACTTTACTCTATTCAGACTGCTATTGCTAAGGTGAGTCATAGCCCCTCTTTTATCTATTTCGAACTCTTTGGGGGAGATACATGCTCATTTATCTTAAACACTTTACTTGTTTATCTTAAACATTTTACTCGATTTATGAAACACTCTATTTGTTTATTGCAACGTATTAAATGCTACGAACCTGAACACAAGTATTTCTCTGTATGCTATCCTGATTGATATTGCCTAAGTTACTGATTTTGCCAAAAGTCCCTCATATCATGACCTATTAATCACTTGCGAGTGAACGCGAATATAGTGAATAGATCTATTGGCAGTTGACGCCCCATTTGAAGTTAGCCTGGGATGGTAACCGAATGCACTATATTTGAATAACTTAGGAACTGGCAAACTCCTATTACCCGAGGGTCCTATTACCTGCATCATATTATTATGTGTAGGCTTCTATCCCATAAGATTTTTATATATCTCCTATGGGAGCATAACAATGTTAAGGTTTGAGTGTCATGAGGCTTAGGGCAATATCCTACACTACAATGCTATTGTTTCACTACTACTTGACTTGTGTTCAGATGTTTTACACAAATACTATGGATTTACTCAACTATCGACCTGAGTAATTCAATGATTTTATACAAATAGTATGGAAAATCAAGCAAACTATGGGCGTATAACAACGTAGCCCACGATTCATTTTGTTGCAATTATCAAACAAATTCGAAACTCTTTCAATCAATTGTTTTACTTATAAACTCTATGAACTCACCAACCTTTGTGTTGACACTTTTTAGCATGTATTTCAGGTGATAACTTACTCTTGGAGGCGCTTGGCAAATGGCATGGCATGGTCATAGATGACTCTGATAATCATTTGGGACCGCTTAAATACTCTTATGGGCCTATATTTCCGCACTATTTTTGACAGATATAAACAAAGTACTTTTGACCATGAAATTTCTTCTAATCGATTTGAGGTAAAAACCATTCTTTATACTTTGTGTTATGATATCAATCGAGTAGCACCCCAGTAACATATGCTTCCGCTGGACCCGATTTTGGGGGTGTTACATGTTTCTATGAAAGTCTTAATATGGTGCGAATGTGCAAATACCTGGGATATTAAAAAGTTCAAAAACTGCAAACACCAGGAAGAACAATAGCAAAGACCAAGATCATTAATATATAAGTATAAAATTAAAATGGCAATAACTCCCAAATTATAGGCCATCGTCAATATCTTTAATGTTTTGAAGAAAAAGTCAAGCATCATCAAAAGTGCAAATGTTAAATTTCATATCTGATTTATAAATTTCAAATATATGAACACCGCCATGTGTAACGATACATGACAATATTACCAGTTAATTACATCTTATTTTCGAAAATGACAATCTATTAGGTCGATGCATATAATTACAATTGAGGCATCATGACCACTAATACATAATTGCTCTAACCTATGAACAATCGAATATCTTAAGAAATTGAAGCTCATAACATACTTGTGTTTATGTTCATATGAATATCGAGATGTAACAAATCCTACCTTAAAAAGATGGACAAGAAGAAGGCTTTCAATCAGTGATGAATGCTAGGTGGAGAAGATTGTTGAAGGGCTTTCAATCACTAGAGAGAAAAAATATTTGGGGATTGTTCAATTTTCCCCAATTGACACAGCATGTGCAAAGCACATGTTTTTTTCAATATATAGCCCCGCTTTTTGGTCATGCTCCTTGATTCTCACATGGAATGGAACGAGTGAACAAATGTACTTAATCTCTCTATTCCTAGCATTCTTTACTTTTTTTAAAGAATCATTTAGGTGGAAAGAGAATGCTATTTTGATTCTCCGATTCTATTCTCAGTTCTAACAAACAAAGGAAAATGCTCCCATTCTCTTTCTAGGCTTTCCATTCCAGTCTACCAAACACCCCCTTACTTCTTTCCACCTTGAATTCTTTCCCAGACCTCTAACATGCCACACACCAATGTTGCAATCCATTAAACCTTATTTACCAAAACATCCTTCTCCAGTTTCATTCAATAAAACATTCTTACTAGTACTACCAATTTCATTCTTAGACAGAAATTTAGCAATATCAGAATAGTCATCAAAAACATCTTCTTGCATCTCATTCTTAGCATTTTCATTTTCTTTCCATTTTTCTTTAAAATAGCTCATCATATCTTCACTCCACATACTTATTTCATTATCAATTGGCTTTTTCTTCATTTTTAGAAACTTATCCACACTTTTTTGCTTCTATGCTGTAAGTATGGTAGGAAACTCATCATCATATTCTTGAAGCACATTATACCTTTTAGCACTCTTCTTTAAAGCCTGCATACTCTCCTCAGGAATATTCCAACTCTTTTTCTTAGCACCGTCACTTGTTTTTCCACCTGTATTAGCCTATACACTTACATTCTCTGTCTCAGTAGTTACCTTTTCCTTATTTCTTTGATCTATATCAGCAGTATTACTCTCAGCACTACTCTCCACATACACATCTTTTTTGTTCTCATTGCTAGGCTTTTCACTCACTTTTTCTTTAGGCTTATATACAAATCCCATTGGCTTCCTAACCTCTTTTATGTTATTCTTTTTGCCCTGAGCAATCACAAAACCTTCCTTGTCACCATTCTTACCAACCCCATTCTTCCCTATCTTTTGTTCAGCTTGAGTTCTAGGCGCATTACACTTCAAGATTCCATGTCAAACACTTTACAGTAGTTACATGTGACAGGTTTCCAAGGGTGTTCAACCTGCACAAACTTCACTTTCTTTTTAACTTTCTGGCTATCCAAGTAATGTATCTCAATTTTATCTTGGCATTCCTTATCAGCATTCATTTCCACTAGAACTCTAGCAAATCCAAATTTATTAGCTCCAATGTGACACATTTGTGTTGTAACAGCATCCATACCGATAGGTTTACCTAAGCTACTAGCCAAGGTACTAACCCCTTTTTGTGGCCATGCTTCCATTGTAACATTGAGCAATTTCACCTATATTGGCAATACTTTTGGATCTCTCTTTTCAATGTTAACCTCGGTACTCCATTCTTGAACAATCATAGGCCTATTATTTATCAACCAAGGTCCATTCTTAACCACAAATTGCAGCCCTTCCTATGATCTAAACTTGAAGAAATAAAAGCCATTGCCATTTACAGATACTTTTTCAAGCCCATATTTCCCCCACATCCTTCTCACATTGTATTTCACTTCAGCTAAAGGCATTTGTGCACCAACAAAATAACCACATACAGTCTTATTCCATCTCTTACAACCTTCTAACACCAATTCTTCCTTAAAAACAACAATATCAGCTCCATCCATACTAATCTCAGGTGGGACAAAATCTAACACATTTGACATTTTATTCACACTCTTCTCAACATCATCAGCAAAACTTCCATACTTTTTACTACTCTTATTCACAACACACTCATAGAATTATTCATACTATCATCAATCACTGCCCTATGTTCACAGTTTTTGTATTCCTTATTTTCCACATTATTGACCATACTATGAACATTTATATCTTCCTCCTTGTTACAATTCAATGTAGTATTGCAATTGGGACTTACATTATTAGTGTTGACTGCATCTTTGCACTGCTCATCCAAATTCTCAACCTCAATACCTTCTTTACTAGTACTAGTTACCACAACCTTATTCTTCTCCCTAGTCTGCCCTGATCCATCATTCTTCCCACTCTCTCCAGCTCTACCTGATCAAGTATCATTCTTACTTTCCCCCCACAGTTTTCCTTAATGAATTCGCCACACTTGTATTATAAACAGAGTCGTCATACTTGGACGGGAATTTTTTGTTTCTTTTGGTCTATTTGATGTCATTTTAACTAATCTAGTCAAATTCTCTAGAATTACTACTCATAGTTATAGTAATTGTATCGTAATCAATGTATTGTATTCAAAATTACTTAGTTATCAATTAGGGAAAAGTTTGAATCAAATTTGGGGTTTTTCGTAAAGTGCGTCAAATTGAGAAATTCAACCAATAGAATTGTGCGGAATGTAATTTGAAATCGATTGAACGGTTTAGAATTGAAAAAAACACTGAAAATGAGTAGGAATTAAAGCTTTTTTGAGTTTTTCAATGGAGTATTTGGTGGGTTAAACCAGTTAGAGAAGAGAGAAAGGTTTAGAATTGACCCTCTTTTGATTAAAATGTGTATTGAATATCGGTTTCAAAAACAACCAATTGCAAGTTTTGGAACTCGAGAACCGATTTTTGCACAACTCTCCACAATGGAGACAACCGATTTCCAAATCGGTCGTCCTTGGTGCCCAAGCGATTTTTCACGGGCCACTGTGCCCAGCCTTAGTGTGTACTCAAGACAGTTCTTCAATCGACAACAGGTATATAAACGAACCGGACGAACACGAATAAAGTCTTGTTCATATTCGTTCTTTTAACTTTAATTAGAAAAATGAATGGACATGAACGCTTAAACGAACGAATTTTTTTGTTCGTGTTCATTTACTAGGAAATGAGGTTATTTGTGTTCGTTTATGTTCGTTCATTAAGAGACTAAACAATTTGACAGACAAGTCACCATTACTCACATAATTGTACATGAGATTTTCACCTCATAGTGCTCCAACCTATTATTTGGATATACCAAGAAAACGAACACAAATGAACGTATAAAGACAAACAAAAAATATATAAAATATTGTGTTTTATGTTAGTTCATTTGTTTTAGTATACCGAATTTTAAAGTATGTAATAAGACCAAAAAGAATAAACGAATATAAAAAACATTAATGAACATATAATCAAACATTCATGAATATAAATGAAAAAACGAGACCGTTGTCAACCAGAAAACCAATGATCTTTCGAGCTATAGAAGCACTTTTCAAGACATATTGAATTATATGATGTTGAAAAACAATGGTTTCTAGAAAATCATACAAAATTGTGTCGATAGGTGAGTGATCTTAATGACTTATAAAATCGTTTGTTCAAAGTAAGCTTCATTTCGATTATATTCTTTTAGAATAGCAAGTAAGTTTCTCATGCTATATGCATAACAATTATGTATCACATGTTCTAAGCAGGATTTGAACTCACAATTATTTGGTTTGAGAGCTTCTCACACAATATGAGGTGTCATTGGAACACAAGCCCTTCGGTAAGCATTATTTTGATCAAAATTGTTTCATAAGTGTTTATTTCCCAAAAGCGAAGGTTCGAGGAAGACATATTACCTGCTTGGATGTCACTGCACGACTCAAACCACGAACTACTAACTAGCCATTCTAAAACAACAACATATATACTTGGTTGACTTATAAAATCATGTTATCTATATCTATACTAAATACATAGCATACATGTTTTTTCCATAAAACTTAAAAAACTTAAAAGTGAGTAATGCTTAATCATCAAAATACATTTTCAAACTTAAATTCTAACATAAAAATTCTAATAATGTTTTGTTAATGAAATAGCTGTCTTAACAATTCTCACCCGAAAATTTCAAAAACATGCATGACAACTTTTTAACGTAGTTTCTAAAAAGAAGAAGATTTTTTTTATTTAATACCAACACTAATATTTTTTAAAAATTCATCCACAATACAACTACTTTCATTATTTTGTTAGTTTATAATTGAAGAAAATGAATAACCAGGCAACTATAAAAGCTTGCTGATGCTACCGATATATGCAGGCTGAAAGTATAGCAAGATTCTTCTTCGGGTTCCAACATGTTACCTGTGATCACTCAACAAAAGAAAGCTTATCATTAGCACTACCCCGAGGATTAACCCCGAGAGTAGGCTCCGATGCTTAAGTAAGATGTATTCATGGTGTGTTGTATAGAATGTGTTTGTGTTTGGATTGATGTCTTACCTCAAATACTTGGATGGTATTTATATGAGAATCTGTGAGATGAGAGGATGAAACTATCCTTTGCATGACTTCATGGAGAGATCAGGTTTGTAGCTTCATGAAGAGATCAGTTGTATAGCTTCATGGAGAGATCAACATTTGTCCCTTCTTTCATTACCAAATTGAGAAGTACACCAGGTGCATGAGGCTTTGTATGGAATGTTGCTTTAGCATTTCTATGCGTACATTATGTTCCATTATTATAATCATAGTGCAATTACTATACTAACCCCATTAAGCTCTGATAACATCAAATTTACCCCCAATCTAAGTGTTAATTTCCCCCTTAAAATACTCATCTGTTCTACTTTTATGAAGAATATATACTCTTATTTCTTCCTATTTTGGTTTCAGGGTAAAGATGAGTAAAAGAATGAAGAATTTATGAAGACTACGGTGTAGCCCAACAACAGGCTACGGCGTAGAAGTCCACTAAAGAACTCTACGGAGTTGGCAACTTTCTAAGCTACGACGTAGGATCTCATTTGAGGCAGTAAAGAACTAACAAGGCCAAGAAAGAAGCTACGGCGTAGCAACCTTATCTACTATGCCGTAGGATGCTTATCATGAAGACTTTACGCCCGTAACACTTGATCAAGTTACGACGTAACATAATTTGCAAAGGTTACGGCGTAGCAACTCTAATATGCTACGCCGTAACATAGTCGGGGCCTATAAATACCAACCCTAATTCCGATTTTTTCATACCACTTCCCATCTCTTCACCACAACAACGTTAGGAAAAACTCAGGAAGGAGGGAGAACGAAGTTCTAGCCACATCCAAGTCAATTCCAAGGGAGGAATCACACACCAATCATAAGTGTTTTCATTCCTTTACTTTGTATTTGATTCATGCTTAGATTTGTATTAACTCAACATTGTTTTACTGCAATTATGAACATGAGTGGCTAAACACCTTTTGGTGTTAGCCTAGTTATGAAATTGTTATGTTATTGATTTAGTTTTCCATGCATCTATTATCTATTGTTTGTTTACTTTCATGGCAAGGCTTGGGACACTCTAGTTCCCGTAGTGATTAGTGTGGGTTGTTCTCTAGATACTTGTGGAATTAACCCTAGGAAGCAAGTCGCTAGGGATGTGACTTGGTGATAGGAATAGCACCATACATGTGCGAATTAACCCTAGGACCACCTACCAATGCTAGACACTTAACGGAGTTAGAGGGGTGTAAGATCTAACCATGCCGTATTTGTTAGCCTTGTCCATGTTAATAGAGGCGCTTAATGACTCTTATGTCTTCGTACCGATGAACCCAAGGCTTTACAATAGCTTTGGATAGGACAAGGTATAAGATAGATCTAGGCGAATTTGACCATCTGACCCGAAATGAATATCGAATCGCCGAATGATATGATAGGATGCACCTTTAGGAAAACTAATCATGATCATAATAAGAGTAGTAATTAGGTTAACACTACTTCTCTTTACCGATTTTCTTCTATTTACTTTATTGTCTTGTCATTACTTTTAATTAGTTTAATTAATCTTTCTAATCAAAACCCCTTTTTAAACGTGACACGACTTAGATAATTTCCACACCTTAGCTCTTGGGACGACCTCGGCTTTACCATTTGGCTTTACCACACACGACCGGATACACTGTCCGTTAGTGCGTAAAAGGTAGACCTTAGGTAAACGAGACTTTATAAATATTAAAACCTGGTCAGTAAAACCTACATCAAGCTCCTCAAGACCAAGCATGATCCAAGGGCATGTTTGGGATTTTACTATAAAATAAAAATATCTAGCTTTTTGTTTGGAGGCCCAATCATAATAGTGTTTATAGACATACGTCATGATTACCTTATTATCAAGTTGCAGCTAAACTCTTTATTTTGCTGTTATAAAATTCTTTCACCGCCTTTGTGAGATTGGGTCAATACTAGTTTATATGCATTATCCATATCCCCTGTTTTACCCCTCTTCAGAAGTAGTAACCTGTACAAGTAATTTTCCATCTAAACTTATACTTGTGACATAGGAAAACATTTGGTAGTGAGGCGTGCCCTTCTAGTTTGACACCAAAAAAGGTTGCTAATTTGTGCAAATTTTTTATCTTGGTGATGAAGTGGGTGCTTGCACTCCGGATGTAAACCATAACATTAATAGTAACCCAGAGCATATGGTTGGGATATATAAAAACTTTTTACAAGCTGGGTTACGTTTTCCTATCTCTGTTTTTTATCTAAAATGTTACGCCATTACCGAATAATCATATCATAACTCTTTCCTAATGGTTATCGAAAACTATTGTGCTTTGAGTTATTGTGTAGGGCGCTTCACTTAAAGCCCTCTAAAAAGTTGTTTCGATATTTTTATCATATAGCTGCAAGTGATGAACGGTTTAGGTTTTCGATTCGATCTAAACGTGAACATCTTGTTAGTGGTTTCAAACCTTATAAAAAAATGGATGAATAAGTTTTTGTGGATAAAGAGGAGTTGTTTTCCTTCTATTACCCAAGGGGGTGAAACTTGGCATTTGAAGCGTGATACTTGTCCTAATATTACGACTCATCTACAGGGGTTGGTGGACATTGTGAAGGAGTATACTGTGTACGACCAAAATTTTCCTGAAGCCGTTTTAGTTGTGGCAGGGATGAGTAAAAATTGGTCACACCCTGGCTTTCAACCAAGCTTTAGGGAAGGAGAAAATGGTAATGTGCTAAATAAGTAAAAGTATTGAATTTGGCAAGTTATCTTCACGTTTTATCTATAATTGTTATTAATTTTTGTTATTTGTTATCTTTTCCAGAGGTCGGTTTGATCGATTATCTGACCCAACCTAGTTCGCTTAGGAAAATACAGGTGGGGGAACAAAGGATCCCAATCGCAAGGGGGTTGTTGATGTGTCATTTAGTATGGGCGAAACGGATAATAATATATTAGTTCCACTAGGGACAACTGGTCTTAATGCAAGAGATGTGGATACATCAGCATCGGGAGAGATAAACAAAAGACCGCGTGTTTCTACTAACGAAGGGCTTTTAGGAGGAGGTGTTCAAGTGATTCCTGGTGGAGTTGAAGTGGGTATAGGAGGGGAGGGTTTGCATAATGTATTAGGTGGGGATAAGTCATATGCTCCTCCAAAAGCACTAGTATGTTATGTTAGTGAGCCTACTAATGTACAAACTTCCCATGTTTTTACAATAGTAGCTGGTAATGCTAGTGTGGTTCCTATGATTACCTCTCTGCGAGGTACAGTTCTGGGTGCTAACATGTGTTCGAGACCCCTATTGCTAATGTTCCTGATAATGGAGATAATTTTACCCTTAATAGGTCCATGATAAACTCAAATTGTGTTACTCAACCCGTGTCGGTCAATGATTTACTAAACATTGTCATACCTTTGGCTGAAATAGAAAATGCAGCACATTCATCAGAGATGTCTGTGCGGTCCTCATTTCGGAATGGCTTACAAGAGGTTTTAAAATATGGCTTAGAGATGAAAAGAGGGTATGAAGATTTGGTAGCACAAAATGAAATTTTTAGGGAGAACACTCAACGACTAGAGCGAATCATTGGTGGGTATCGTGACAATGCACATCAACTAGCTCTTCGTTTATAAGGAGGTATTGATAGCAACCACTCTCTCTATTTTGCGAATGAGGAGTTTGTGACGGGAGCTCAGGTAATGGTTCAAAGTATGAATAATGATATTCAGCGACGCTGAGCTGAGAAACAGGACCTAAAGAAAAAATATGATACCGCTCTTTAGTTGGGAAATGTTGTTGAATCGCTGCGGCAAGAAAATGCAGAGGTACTTCAAGATCTTATGTGGGTAATGCGTACTGCAATCCCCCTAATGATTAACAAGGTTATTTGGAGTGAAGAGTTTACCGAGGTAATGTTACAAGTGCTGGAACATGTTATGAGGTATGGATGACGGTTGGGTCAATGTGATGTTCGTGATGGGTTTTCGGTCGGTACCTCTAACAATGATGTTCTGAGTTCTGACTTTAGTCTGCCACAAAATGTGAAGGATGCTTATACGATGTTTAAATCGACAAACTGGAAATGTGTGGATGAGATACTTGGGTCGCCATATCTGTCCCCATCTTCCCTCCATTTGGCTCTAGGCCTTAGTTGAACTGGTTCAAGCCAATGCTCTGCTAATCGTCCCTTTGGTGTAGCTTAACCGTAGCTTTTGCTGGAAAAGAATGGTGTACACGTTACTCTAGCTGGTACTGTTCTTTAATATATGTATGTATTGTTGACTTGTAATGTTGTTTTGAACTTTTGCCAACTTTAGCTTCATCAATTCTGTCAACGAGAGACAGATGCTTGTGTACAATGATGCTTTTACTAAGTATCATATGTATATTTTTTTCCGTACAATGATGCTTTTACTAAGCATCATATGTATATTTTTTGCTAACCTTTGTGTAATATAAACAAAATCAATAGTTGGTTTAATAGTTTGTTTTAGTATCTACATTCAGTACTTGTTTGGTATCTTTATATTTGTAATTATTTATCAATTCTTCATTATCCTATTTTCTATATTCTGTACTTTGTGATTTTGAACATGGAACAGCTTATTTCCACATATTAGCTCAAAAGTTTGTATCCTACTTATGAATGTAAGTTAAATTCATAAGATACATTGATTTCAAAATCTTTTCTGTTATGAGAACCATTGTAGCTGTTAATGAACAATTAATTATTTGGGTATTATGAAATCAAGTTTACTGTCTTGTGTCTTTGTAGACCACAAGCAGGTAACTAGGAAGTAAAATGGGTTTATTATTCTTTGTTTTGGCCAAGTGTATGTCAAACATTGTTTGGCCACGAGCTATTCAAGAGGCACATGTGCTTATTTATACTCGCGAGTTAGTGATTTCATATCCCTCTAATGACGGGATATTACTGTATATCTCTTTCGATATATTGAGCATCGAGGCTCATGGTCCCTTTATGTTAGGATAACTTTGAATCGAATAGTCTTTCACATGTCTAGTAGAAAAGATATTACTTTATATATCTTATTGATGACAACAATCGTTGAATACGACATGGTTCTTTTTCTTATATTTACAGAAGTATGAAATAGCGAAAATATATTGAGCTTATTTATTGGTAATTTATCAGTACTTGGTCTTAGAAATGAAACTTTCGTAAATTACTGATGTGCCAAGTTCTTGGTATTCGCTTACCACGTAGATCTTCTAATATATATGTCCCTGGACTTCTTGCTTCAATAATTTTGTATGGTCCTTCCCAATTTGGGTCGAGCTTTCTTTGGCCTCCTTGTCGACTTGCCTCATTGTTGCGAAGTACGAAGTCACCTACTTTAAGGTGTGTATGTCGCACGTTTTGATTGTAGTATTGCTCTGTTTGTGACTTGTATTTAGCTTCGCATAATGCTGCTAGTTCGCAACGCTCTTCCAGCAAGTCCAGGTTAAGGCGGAGTTCATCATTATTAACTGTCTTTTTAAAGGAATGGATTCAATAGGTAGGAAGACCGATCTCAGGTGGTAACACTGCTTCTGATCCATACACAAGGCTAAAAGGGGTGCAATTATTTCCAGTTCAAGCAGTAGTGCGGTATGCCCACAGAACATTTGGTAACTCTTCCACCCATAGTCATTTTGCATTGCCTAGCCTTGTTTTTAGACCTTGAATTAATGTACGATTTGTTACTTCTGTCTGGCCATTTTCTTGAGGGTGAGCCATTGAAGTGAATTTTTGTTGAATATGTAACTCTTGACACCAATCGCGAAATGGGTTTTTAGCAAATGGTTTACCATTGTCGCTAATTATTATACCAAAATGACACACTATATTTTTCCACACGAACTTGATGATGTTTTTGCCAGTGACTGTAGCTAGCGGTTCAGCTTCCACCCATTTGGTGAAGTAATCAACTGCGATCACGAGAAACTTTACACAACCCGACGCTTCTAGAAATGGTCCAACCAAGTCAATGCCCCATTGGTGAAAAGGCCATGGACTAGAGATGCTTGTCATGTTGCAATGTGGCTTTCTTTGGACCGGAGCATGTTCTTGGAAGTTACGGCATGCTTCAACCAATTTAGTTGCATCCGAGTACATCGTTGGCCAATAGTAGCCTAATCTTGCGGCTTTTTGAGTGAGCGTTCTTGCTCCTGAATGGGATCCGCATGAACCAAAATGTGCTTCTTGTAGCCCATATTGTGCTTGATGTGGTTCGATGCACCTTAACCAAGGTGTTAAGTAGACTTTTTTTTGTAAAGGATGCCATCTTTGATCGAATATTGAGGAGACTTGATCCTAATTTTCCTTTCAAGTCGATCAACATGTAGCTTTCCATCTTTAAGGTACTCTACGATGGGATCCATCCAGGTTGCACCCATTTCTATCACCGAACGAACCTCCTGTACATCAATGCTTCTATATGGTTTGACCTCGACCAAGACGTTTTTGGTGAGATGTGTGAAAGATGATGAAGCAAGTTTACTAAGAGCGTCTTCCCGCTTGTTTTTGGAACGAGGGATTTTCGTTATTGAAAAGCCTTTGATGGTTTTTAAGAGCCCTTGCGTCTTGGCTAAGTAGCATTTCATTGTATCCTCTCTAGCCTCATGTGTCCCTTTAACATGGTTCGTGATTAACAGTGAGTCACTAAAAACTTGTAAGTGATTCACTTCAAGACGAGTAGCAAGTTCCAAACCAGCTATGAGTGCCTCATACTCGGCTTCATTTTCAGAGGTAGGAAAATCAAATCTAAGAGCATATGTGACCTCGTTTCCAAGTGGATCAGTGAGAATCAAGCCTACTCCTGAGCCGTCAGAGCTTGACGCGCCGTCTGTATACAGTGTCCACGTTTGTGATGCCAGGTCAGATGGTGGTTGTAGTTTTGAACTTGCTATATCTTGGAAACCATTTGTCATTGATTCAGCCACAAAGTCTGCCAAAATTTGTCCCTTTACCAATGTTCAAGGTGTATATGTGATGTCGTGTTCACCTAGCTCGATAGCCCACTTGGCCGGCCTTCCTGAATTTTTTGGTTTTAGCAATACCTGCCTGATAGGTTGATCAATGATGACACATATGGTGTGAGCTTTGAAATGGTGACGCAGACGACGTGCTGTGTGGACGAGAGCCAGTGCCAACTTTTTAAGGTTTGGGTAGTTGACTTCAGGGCCTTGTAGCGCCTTACTTACAAAGTAAATTGGTTTCTGGATGTGGTTTCGTTCCGTCATAAGCATAGAACTTATTGCTTCATGTGTTGCTACAAGGTACAATATTAGTTCCTCTCCGAGTGTCAGAACAGTCAATGCATGAAGAGATTTAAGGTGTGCTTTTAATACTTGAAAAGCTTCTTCTGCTTCGTTGCTCCATCGGAAATCTTTTTTGCTCATGAAACCCTTAAGCGTTTCGAAGAAAGGTAAAGACCTTTCAGTTGACCGAGCTAGGAAACGACCAAGGGCGGCCAACTTGCCATTTAGACTTTGTACTTCGGTAATTAGCTTTGATGAGGCGAAAAATGAACCGTTTTTAGGGGGTCATTTAAGCCGGAATTGGAATTTATTTGATCAAATATTGCCCTAAATCGTTCCTTTTGTGATTTTAGGTACTTTGGGAGTGAATTCTGGAAAAGGAAGTATTTTGGACGTTTTTGGAGCATAAAAGTGAAGAAAACGGCAAAGTCTTAATTTTCCTTGCTGGGAACAGTACCTGACGGCGTCAAGAAGAATTTCATGATGACATCAAGAGCAAAATGGATGACGGCCCAGAGAAAACGTGATGGCGTCAGAAGTAGGGCGTCAAGAGTAAATTTGGTGACGGCCTGGAGCAAGAATCATACATGACGGCGTCAGATATAGATCTAGGCAGTCCGAGAACTTTATTGGCGGCGAGATGACGGCGTCAGATTTTTCCTCTTGACGCCGTCATGTCCTAAAATCTATATATACTTTTCTATTTTTCATTCATAAGAAGAGGGACTTGTGTGGAGAATTCTAGGGCCGAACCTAATAAACCCTAGGTCATTTTTAACAGTATTTTCAAGGGTTTTCACCCCTTGAAACCCTTCATGTTCAATTAAGATAAGTTTTCTTCCAATTCATTCGATATGTCTATGTGTTGTTTGAATATATCTTACACTTGTCTTGATTTTAACATGCTAGGCTAGATCTATTGTGTGTTCGCTTAGATGTAATGAAACCTAGATGTTGATTATAGGTTGATTGCTTGTTTATAGTTGTAATGGATGAATGATTTCAATGTTAGGCTTAAGAAAACTGGTAGATCTCCATTGTGTAACTTGCTTGAACGTCTTAAGAAAGATGAACCGATGTGTACTAGGTTTTTATGGTTGTATTTAACGCATGAGCGAATTCTAGTGATCCCATGTTAGGAGCTTCTTAGCCGGCTCAACATAGGAGTGAAGTAGGAGCTTATAGGATTGGGGAAGTAAGTACGCCACCCCATGAATGGTATTAAGGAATACAATCTGTCATCCACGCAACTGTAACAAGTAGTTAACCTGTAAAAGATATTTAGGGAGTAGTGAAATCTAAGTAAACACAATTCTCCCATATATTGTTCACACCACTATCTTAAATTAGTTTATTTTCATTTTTATTATTTTATTTTGATTGCATCGTAGTCATTGGGTTAGTTGATTAGCAACTAATTCCGCCCACTCTTCCAATACCCGAGATTTTTACTTGCTTTCATAAAATATAAAAATACAAAAAGAATCATCCCTCACCTCTAGACCTAGTTCTTAGGTTATCTAATTCTAGAGACACTAACCCTGAGTTGAACGATCAATCCCCCGGTACTTGTCACTATACTATACTACAATGATCAGGTACACTGCCTGGTGGGGGTTGTAAGCTTCTCGAGATCCCTTGAGAGGTAAAGCCTGGTGCAATTCCCACGCATCAAGTTTTTGGCGCCGCTGCCGGGGAATAGTTATTGTCTAGGTTAGGATTTCTTTTTATTAGGTCTACTTGCTAGATTCCTTTCTAGTAAGATTTTTATTTTTATTTTTAGGTTCTCTTTAGTCTATCTATTTCTTCGTGCTTTTGTTCGTAACTTCTTACCATCCGACATCATGGAAGGTGGTAACATCTTTGAACCCATCAACCCACCACAACAAGACCACCCACAAAACCCACCACTAGTTAACCAACCTCTTAGGCCCCGAACCCTAGGAGAGTATTCCCGACCTAGCCACCAAGGCTACCGAAACACCATTGAGCTCACCCAAGGAGCCAATGTGTCTCCTTTGCGATCCGACACCATCCGGTTGGTGCAAAGCGGTGTGCATTCCATGGACTTCGTTCCGGAGATCCAAATCAACATCTCAAGGACTTCCTTAAAATTGTAGATTCTATAGACCTTGATGTTACAACTAGAGAGTCGACCCGATTACGCCTATTCCAATTCTCTCTACGTGATCAAGCTAGTCAATGGCTTGAACGTTTCCCCGCAGGATCCATCACCTCATGGGATGATCTCACCACTCATTTCCTTGCCCAATTCTTCCCACCGGGGAAGACTGCGATGCTTAAAAATGACATCTTGATGTTTGAACAACATTAGGGTGAAACTTTCTACGAAGCGTGGGCTCGTTTCAAGGTTCTACTCCACAAAGTCCCTCATCATGGTATAAATCTTTAGTTATTAGTCAGATCTTCTATGACCATGTCGACTATCACACTAAACGTACCATCGATAGAGCCGCAGGAGGTAGATTACGTGATAAGAACGCCGAGGAATCTTGGGCAATTATTGACGAGCTTGCCGCCGATAATCAAGAGTTATGGGAGTTTAATCACACTATAAGAGTGGCCATCAACGCAATCTCGACACCTGGAGGGACTAATCAAATCTCTGATGAACTCCTTTGCAAACTTGTGGCAAAAGTTGACTATTTTGAGGAAAGGTAAAAGAGACCCTTAATTCCTAGACGGGCTGCTGTCAATTCTATCTCGAAAATGACTCCAACGCCGTTATCAGAGTCACCCTCTAGAGAGAATGTTGAGACTTTTCAAAACTATGCCCCACCTTACTCTCCTCCTGAGAAACTTAGCCCGGAATTTGAAGCCAGAATGAGAGTATATGGCAACCCATTCTGAGCGGCTTGCTAGATTCGAGGAAGCAGTTTATAAACAAAAAGAGGATATGCAAGAGAAAATGAATGAGATGATGAGCCTAGTGGAGGAGTATGCCAACCAGAAAACCCCTGAATGATGTTACTAAGGAAAGAAAGCGTCATCCCCACTACCCGATTTGTTAATTCCATCACAATTGTCCACACGGATAATGAGAAAGTAGAAACCCCTAATAAACAAACCACAGAAGAACCGCCAAAATCCCAATCCTTAAGTTACTACTTGAAACATGATATTAACGAAAGCACTATAACAAATTAGATAAAGGGTGACGGGCGTAACCAATCCTCCAAACAGGGTTCAGAGAAGGAGGAAGAGGGAAAAGATGAGTACGATACACTACTTGGGGGACCGATATTCGAGAAACTACTGGTACAAAAAGTGGCTACTAAGCAGATGGCGTGTGGGAACTTTGAGATACCGGCCAGCATCGGGAATTTGAAATATCTAAACGCTTTCACCGACCAAGGATCGGAAGTAAATCTTATGCCCCTAACTATCTACACCCAACTAACATCAAAAATGCCAGCCACCACTCGTGTTAGGCTATCCTTCGCTGGACACTCTTACGTGTACCCCCTGGGAATCGCAGAAGATGTATTTGTCAATGTCGCAGGATTCATGTATCCCGTTGATTTCATGATGATCGATGATAAGGGAGGTGGATGCATGCCAATAATCCTTGGGGCACAATTCCTTACCACCGCAAGAGCTGTCATTAAGTATGAAAATAGGAAAATTGAGCTTAAATCAGGAAAAAGAATGATTAGCTTTCCCATGACCCCGCGATATGCACAAGAAAGTTTGAAGAGGAGTGGGCTAAAAAACAACATTGACACATCGCCTATTCGTGTTCAAGAGAACATACTTGCATGGGAGGCAAGAATTAAAAGTTACAAAGAAGCTAAACATGAAGGAAGCAAAAGAAAAAGCAAAAATAATGAAATTCATGTAGCGTTTGAACACAGTCAACCAACAAAGAATCATGTACCATTCGTAAAGGGGGACCTTGTACTCTTAAGACACTTGGAGGTAACGATACCTCCTGATAAACCGAGTCCCTGGTGGTATGGGCCTTTCACAATTGAGGGTATAAGCCAAGATGGGACGGCTATCTTGAGAAGTAAAGGAGGAGGAGAGGTGATTGCAAGTATCGACAGATTGAAACACCACCACCACGATAGTAATGATCGCAACTATATGGGGTACATCATCTCGAGAGATGAGGTCACGTAGTAGCCCATGACCTTGAGTCTAGCTACAAGACTCGTAAATAAAGAAAAGCGCTTCTTGGGAGGAAACCCATGATTTATGTGATTTTTAATTTGTTTGATTGTTATTTGTTTCTGTATGCATGCTTTATTTTTATTGTTGGTAGATCATGTTTCAACTAAAATGGTGAAAATACTTATTTTGTTGTTTGGCTTAGTCTTAACTTCATCCAAAGGTATTTCGCAAAAGATAAGTGTAAGGGGAAACCCCAAATATGTTTTTAAGAAACAAACTCGATCATGATTCTCCACAATATTAAATGAACATGTGTATTCGTATTTGTTAGAGTCAAATGCTTGTATCGAGTCATAATGATGTTTTGCAGGATTTTCCAGGAAGTAGGACGAAGTTTTTCCAGAAATTTTCCAGAAACTTAACATAAGAATTTCTGCAGGTCACTTCTGACGGCGTCAGGAAGAAATTCCTGACGGCGTCACGTGTAAAAATCTGAAAATTTTACCAGTTTTGTTTTTCTAACAGAGTCTTAAAGTTTTTGTTGAATCTTTAGTTTTATAATCTCCAGGAAATCTGCAAACATCATTCCACAAGCATTATATCCTACTTTGTTTTCTAGGATTTGTGAGCATATATAGATTGCCGCCGATTTTACGCGAGGTTGCCATGTTTGTTTTCTCAGGTTTAACAGGTTATGTTTAACAAGAAGATGATTTATATTCTGGAAGGGAAGCTTTGATTGTTCATTTTCTTGGAGGAAGATCTAACCTTGTTACCGTACTATCCATACCGAGTGAATCAGGGGAGTATTTGATTTCATTCTTTTACTTGTTTTACTTTTACATTCTTTAATTGAACATTGGGGACAATGTTCATCCTAAGTGTAAGGGGAGGGTAAAATGATGATACCTTATAGTATAAACTTTCGCTTGAGTTTGTTTGTTTGATGGTAGGTGTGTAATAAAACTAAGAGAAATACTTGTTAGTGTAATTTTAGCGCCAAATTTAAAATTTTTTACAACATTTAGGAGTGAAACTTTAGCTTTAGCAAGCGTCTCATGGATAGGAGTTGTATGACTAGCACAAAACCGTACCATTCAGAAAAATTTTCCACCCAAGTATGTGAGGTTCGCCTTTAGATTTGATAGGAAAAGCATTTACTATTAGTGCTTATGAGTGTACCGGTAGCATTTAGATTCTAGAACTTGCGTTAGTGATGCATCCCGAGACCGCTAGTGAGACTACATTCGTGTAGTAGGATTTACTACATGATAAGAGGCATTAGGATCACCCTTGTGTTAAACCCGTATCATAATTACTTGACCATTTAAGTCATATTACTTGGCTAGTTAAGTAAATTAATTTTTCCCACACCTTAGCGTTGTACTCACTTTTAGTACACGAAACCCCTAGTACACCCCTCCGAGCCTATCTTTTCGTTTCTAACTTTAAGCATTTACTTAAAGGAAGAATTTGTTACACCCCACTTAAATATACACCCAAATCGCCTTAACCTTCCGTGTATGCACTCATCTTTAGTGCATTATTGTTTCATGTTTAAACCCTTACTTAATTATCCAATTGATTACATGGTTGCTAAGTCGAGTCATATCCTTGTACATATTGTTTTGGGACGATTGGGACTCATGGGTAATGTACTTATATTATGGAGTAATGGGGAAGAACATCATATTATTACCCCCATATGTGCGTTAATCTTAAAAGTACTCCAAGTGTTTTGATTTTCTTGATTCGAGTCATTAGATTAGTTTATTGTAAAGTATGTAAAAATTCAAGTGTAAGGGGAATTTTCATTCCCTATGATGTATTATTTTGGATGGTGGGGTAAGAGTGTATGCAAAAAAAAAAAAAAAAAAAAAAAAAAAAAAAAATCGAAAAAATTAAGAAAAAGAAAAAAAAAATAGAAAAAGAAAAGAGAAAAAACATACGGACTACCATCCAGTTTCATTCTATGTTTGTTTTTTGTTTTTGTTATTTTTCATTCATTAGCTTAAGTCGAGTCTAGTCTTGGCTTAGCAATGCCATACTGTACATGTAATTAACCAAGATAATTAGCTCGCCACCAGTAAAGATTGCCTATATCCAACAAAACCGTGTATTCCATATCCCTACACCTAACATTACAACCCTTTTAAAAGACCTCTTTGATAGTTTATCCTAGGTGCTTACGCCAGGTGGTGGAGGTTTGATCCTTTCCCAAGCCTATGGTAATCTATTTTGCTATGACAGGTAGTTAGAGATGTTTCCCATTTCCATATTGTGATATATACTTTATTACACCCGAGAGATGTGAGTATCTAAACACTATTTGTGAGGTGCTAGTGTTTGACCTCCGTGCTTGTCTTTGGTCTTTAGTGGAACGATTATTTGTTGTAATTACTTTTATATTAGTGTTAAATAACCCCTAACTTGTATTTTGATTAGAATAAAAGCGCATTTGCTTGAGGACAAGCAAATCTCAAGTGTAAGGGTATATGATGAGGCGAAAAATGAATCATTTTTAGGGGGTCATTTAAGCCGGAATTGGAATATTTGATCAAATATTGCCCTAAATCGTTCCTTTTATGATTTTAGGTACTTTGGGAGTGAATTCTAGAAAAGGAAGTATTTTGGACGTTTTTTGAGCATAAAAGTGAAGAAAACGGCAAAGTCTTAATTTTCCTTGCAGGGAACAGTACCTAACGGCGTCAAGAAGAATTTTATGACGGCGTCAAGATCAAAATGGATGACGGCCCAGAGAAAACGTGACGGCGTCATAAGTAGGGCGTCAAGAGTTAATTTGGTTACGGCCTGGAGCAAGAATCATACATGACAGCGTCTGATATAGATCTAGGCAGTCTGAGAACTTTTGGCGGTGAGATGACGGCGTCAGATTTTTCATCTTGACGTCGTTACCTCCTAAAATCTATATATACTTTTCTATTTTTCATTCATAAGAAGAGGGACTTGTGTGGAGAATTCTAGGGCCGAACCTAGTAAACCCTAAGTCATTTGGAACAGTATTTTTAAGGGTTTTCACCCCTTGAAACCCTTCATGTTCAATTAAGATAAGTTTTCTTCCAATTCATTCAATATGTCTATGTGTTGTTTGAATATATCTTACACTTGTCTTGATTTTAACATGCTAGGCTAGATCTATTGTGTGTTTGCTTAGATGTAATGAAACCTAGATGTTGATTATAGGTTGATTGCTTGTTTATAGTAGTAATGGATGAATGATTTTAATGTTAGGCTTAAGAAAACTGGCAGATCTCCATTGTGTAACTTGCTTGAACGTCTTAAGAAACATGAACTGATGTGTACTAGGTTTTTATGGTTGTATTTAATGCATGAACGAATTCTAGTGATCCCATGTTAGGAGCTTATTAGCCGGCTCGACCTAGGAGTGAAGTAGGAGCTTATAGGATTGGGGAAGTAAGTACGCCACCCCATGAATGGTATTAAGGAATACAATCCGTCATCCACACAACTGTAACAAGTAATTAACCTGTAAAAGATATCTAGGGAGTAGTGAAATCTAAGTAAACACAATTCTCCCATATATTGTTCACACCACTATGTTAAATTAGTTTATTTTCATTTTTGTTATTTTATTTTGATTGCATCGTAGTCATTGGGTTAGTTGATTAGCAACTAATTCCGCCCACTCTTCCAATACCCGAGATTTTTACTTGCTTTCATAAAATATTAAAATGCAAAAAGAATCATCCCTCACCTCTAGACCTAGTTCTTAGGTTTTCTAATCCTAGCGACGCTATTCCTGAGTTGAACGATCAATCCCCTGGTACTTGTCATTATACTATACTACAACGATCAGGTATACTGCCTGGTGGGGGTTGTAAGCTTCTCGAGATCCCTTGAGAGGTAAAGCCTGGTGCAATTCCCACGCATCAAGCTTCAATGCCAGCACTTGTGATCATGTGCCCCCAAAATTGACCCGTTTGAACCCCGAAAGTGCACTTTTTTGGGTTGAGCTTCATGTTAATGCTTTGAAGTGTGCAGAATGTTTCTTCAATGTCGAGCATTAATCTTCCTTCATTTCTGCTTTTGATCACCATGTCATTGACATATATTTCAATGTTACGGCCTAGCTGTTTTGAAAAAGATTTGTCTACTAAGCGTTGATAGGTGGCACCTGCATTTTTCAATCCGAAAGGCATTTTTTCATAACAAAATATTCCATGCTCGGTGTGAAAAGTTGTTTTGTCTTCATCTTCTTTCGTCATTCGTATTTGGTGATATCGTTTGTATGCATCAAGAAAGCATTTGTATCTAAATCCGTCTAGAGATTCGACTTTTTGATCAATTTCCGGGAGAGGGTAACTATCTTTTGGACATGCTTATTAAGATTTGTGAAATAGATGCACAGACGCCACGAGCCATCAGACTTTCGAACCATTACTGGATTAGATATCCAACGCGGAAAAAATGTTTTCTTCAATATTCGAGCATCTACAAGTTTTCTAACTTCTTTGCTAACATCTAAGGTCCTTAGCGAGCATGCGTTTCTTTTATTTCACCAAGAATGTACGAGGGTGTATGTTAAGTTTGTGTTCATCAAGATTCCGTGGTATTCTTGTCATATCGGCTGGTGACCATGCAAATATGTCTTTATTAGCACAAAGCATATGTCGCAGCTGCTCTTTTATTGCGTTAGTAGATCAACACCGATCAACACTTGTTAGTCTAGATGGTCGTCATTAACAATTGCCCTCTCTTCTTCTTTGTTTCCTCCTTATGTAAAAGTTGTGCTTGTTTCCGGATCATGCTCTCTTTTCCTGGAGATTTGAGAACATTTCTTGGCACCTGGGATGTCTCGTCTGATTATGGCAATGCCTAATTGGATCAGGAACTTTAGTAAAGCATGTACGGTTGAAGCGATGGCTCCCAACTTCTTAATTCCTGGGCATCCCAATATTGCATTGTAGGGCGATCGTGCTTGAATGACCATGAAATCGACAACAATTGTTTTGCTACCTCTTCTATTGTATTCGTACATAGTTAGGGGCAAGGTGATAACCCCTAATGGCCATAACGACTGTCCTGCAAATCCAATGAGAGGTGTTGTGGGAGGCTGAAGAGTTGCTTTTAGTGCACCACTTAGTTGTTGAAAGCAATGATCGAATAATATTTCAGCTGAACTACCTCCATCCACATAAATACAGTGAATCATTGTACTTCCAACATCCGCTTTTATAACCAATGGTCATCTCCGTTGCAATGAGCTGGGATTGGATCATGTGCAGAGAATGTGACCTCGCGAGTTTGTTGCTCATGATTTTGTCGAGGTATGAGCGAATTGCTACACCCTATACTCGTCATTAAAATTTCGTGTCCTGGCTTAGCTTTGGGATTCAATTTTCTAGGCCATTCTTCCACATGGTTTTTCCCATGATCGGTCATACTTGATGGGCCAGAGGTTTGGTTGTTATTTTGAGCCTTCGCTCCTTTCACGAGATGACTTAGACGTCCATTTCTGATACACGCTTCAATTTCTTTGCGCAAATCAATGCAACTGTTTGTATCATGGCCATGTGTTAGCATCGTATTTTATTTATAAAAAGTGTCGGTCATTAACGTATTGTTTTAGGTTGCTTTAGAATATCATTATGATGAAGTTTATGTGTAGTTTTCATGATTTTATAAAGTCTAAGGGCTAGTTATGTAATAAGGTCAAAGATTAGAGAAGCCCTAGACTTCAACTATAAATACTCTTGTAAACCTCATTTTAGAGGTTGGTTCTCTTAGTCATTAACAAGGTTATTATTTTCACATACTAGAGTTCCCATCCACTCTCTCTCTCTACTTACTTTCTCTCTCTAGGTTTAGGCTTGATTCAATGGTGAAATAGGTTGTTCTACGGTCCTACAAGTGGTATCAATCGCCTAGGGATAATTTAGGTTGATTTAGGTTTGATTTGGTAGAAAAACTAGGTTTCTAAGTGATTTTTTATTGATTTGAGTACTGTTCATCGAAGGTGATATCGAGTTTGACATTTGCTTCTATCGAGTTAGGAGTGTTCACTGCTTCTATCGAGTTAGGAGTGAGATTTGGTTCCATCGAGTTTGGTGATAAAATCTATCGAGTTAGGCAGTTTAGGTTCTATCGAGTTAGGCATTTTCAAGGTCTATCGAGTTTGGACTTGTGATACTTGGCGAGTTAGCCATTTTCTCCTAATCGTGTATCGAGTTAGGAAATGTGTTGCTACTTTCTAAGTCGATACTCTGCCTAAATTTATACAGCTTATCGAGTTAAGATCTCAAGGTCTTATCGAGTTTGAAACCTAAGTAATACTATCGAGTTAGTAACTAAGTAAAACTATCGAGTTAGATAAGTTCCATTTTTGCCGAGTTTGAAACTTATAAATACTTATCGAGTTTGACTGAAACTTAATCTTACCGAGTTTGATTATTTATAAGACATATCGAGTTACACTGTTAACAGCCTTATCGAGTTAGAAACACAATAATCCTATCGAGTTAGTATCCATAACCAAAGCCCTATCGAGTTTGGCGGGAAAATTTGAGTAAAATTTATTTTTCACACGAGACTTAATGTTCAATTTTTACGCGAGATTCAAAGTTTGGTATAAGGTTGAAAATTTTGGCCCGAAATTCAAATTTTTTGGCCAAAATTCAAAAAATTTCGGTAAAATTTGGCGAAAAATTTTCAAAATCTCAAATTTTTCAGGTAACCTTAGAATTGTATTTCTTTGAGATTTTCAAATTTTGAGAAAGAAAATTTTCATACTCGATTTTTGGCGGGAAATTACGAAATCAATCAGATCAACCGAGAACGAACTTTCATCTTCACCAAATCAACTAATCTTCAACAACAACCTTTGTTATCTTTCAAAAGATCCTCAGAACAACGTTTCACTTTGAATTCAAATCATGGCAACTCAACAAGACATTCATGCTGCCGGTGCCGAAAACCGACCTCCAATGCTTGAAAAAGGTGGATATCTTCCATGGACAAGCCGCATGCTTCGTTACATCAAAACAAAGCCTGATGGTAAATTAATGATCAATTCCATTACAAATGGTCCATTCAAGCCAAGACAAGTTCAAATTGAAGGTAATCCAAATGACACACCTCCTACTCAACCATTCGTGCGTGAACAAACAGAAGCAGATTACACAGAGGAAGACAAGAAGCAGATCGCTGCAGATGATATGGCAATGCATTTAATCCAACTTGGATTACCACGGGAGATCTTTGCTGCGGTCGACAGCTGTGAAACTGCTTATGCTATGTGGGAACGTGTTAGACGGATATGTCATGGAACTGAGATTGGACAACAAGATGTTGAGAACAAACTTCTTACTGAATGGGAGAATTTCACATCCACTAAAGGTGAACAGATTGAATCATACTACACCAGGTTTTGCACTTTGATGAATGAGTTAATCAGAAACAAGTTGACACCTCGACCAATTACAACAAACATCAAATTCATCAATAACCTTCCAGAAGAATGGGGTCGTTATGTTACAATTGTCAATCAAACAAAGGACTTACACAAGGTGAATTATGATCAACTCTATGACTTTTTGAAGCAAAACCAAGCTGAGGCTAATGAAGTAAGGAAAGAAAGATTGGCTAAGAATCATGATCCTCTCGCATTAATTGCTAATACACCAACATCTTTACCAGTGAACACTCAACAACCATCATCATCTTCCACTCACAACTACATGCAACCATCATGCATTCTACAACCAACACCGGTCTATCAACAACAGTTCTACCCACAACAACAACAAGTTATTCCACAACAGCAACACCCACAATTCCAAGAACCAGAATTCACTGACAATGATGAAGCTACTACAGCATTGTCCCAAGCGTTTGCTTTTCTATCAAAGGCATTCCAAGGACGTTATTCTACACCAACAAACAACAACCAAAGAATCTCATCGAACACTCGCAACAAGCAGTTTGCTCAGCCGAGTTTCAATATGGGCAATGAAGGCCAAATGGTTGGAGTTTATGGGAATCAACAGGGATATCAGAATATGCAGAATGCACGTCAGAATGCAGGAAATCAGAATGCAGGTCAGTTTGCAGGGAATCAGTATGGTCAGTATGCAGGGAATCAGTTGGGTCAGTTTGTTGGAAATACGAGGGGTCAGAATGTTGGTAATCAGACAATGGGTTATCAGAATAGGAATGTTGCAGCCCCAGTTGTTGGGAATTTGGGAAATGTGAATCAGGGTAATCCGGTAAAGTGTTTCAACTGTCAGGGTGTAGGTCATATGGCAAGGAACTGTCCTACTAAGCCGAACAAAAGAGACTCAGCGTACTTGCAGAAAGCAGTGATGTTGGCACAAAAGAAAGAGGCAGGATTTCAGTTGAACGCAGAGGAGAATGACTTTATGGCTCTTATGGATGACATGGAAGACATAGAGGATATCGATGCGAATTGCATTTTTATGGCAAATCTTCAGGAGGCAAAGTATGACACAGATTCTGACACACCTCCGGTCTATGACATCAATGCAGTCTCTGAGGTATCAAATTTCAACCCATGTCACAATAATGATATATTTGATATGTCTCCTCGTGAGGAACAGCATTTTGAGAAGCAAGTACCCACTTATGATACATTCCTGGACACGCCAAGTAGTAGCAATACTCCTTCAGCGACTCCAGATGTGAATCATAATGGAGGCTTCGTTTCACAGCATGCTGAGAATGATGAGGAAACACGTGCGTTATTTGAATCATTATTAAATAACTGTGGTATTGAAATTGAAAAAGTGAAAAAGGTCAATCGCGATGTTAAGGCCGCGAATGTTAAATTGACCGCTGAGCTTGAGAGTTACAAGGAAAACGCTAAAGCTTTTGAATTTCATAACAAAAGATTGTCTGAATTAGAAACTGGTTATCAAAATTCCGTTTCAAGGGAAAAACAATTGCAACTCAAGTTTGATACACTTGATGTTAATTCTTTCAAGAAGATAAAAGCTTTAAACGCGGAAATTTCTGATTTACAAAACCAACTTTCTAAACAAAAAACAGCTTATACCAATCTTGAAAAAGAAAGGGATGAGTTGAAAAAGGACTTTGCAAAGAAAGAAGACAAACTTTTGGCAGAAATCGTAGAGTCAGAACACATGATTGCTCATTTAGAAGAATTAGTGGTTAAGTCGGGTCAGTCAAGTCAAACAATGAAAATGATTTCAAATCAAACTAATCCGGTTTACCATACGAAACATAAAGTGGCTCTCGGTAACAACACCCCCAGTAATCTCAAGAAAGCTCAGCAAGAACAGAATGTTTTGTACAATGGTAATGTGATTTACACTAAACATGATCCTCCCGTCGTTCGGGATTCTGTGCAAACGATAGAACATGTCGAAGAGAGCATTTCTAAAATGAAACAAAAGGATTTGAAACCCATTGATTACAACAAATTGAACAAACTTTCGGGAATTACTTTTGTTCCCCAAAAAGAACCATCTGTGTTTTCCATAAAACGACCATTCTCAAAAATGTTTTCTAAGAAAGTAATTGTTTCAAAATCTCTTTCAAAAATGGAACAAATGTCTTCTAACAACACTTTTAATACAAGTGAGGCTAGAAACATTCTGGATGACGTTAAAAAGAGAATTCAAGAACTTCAAAACATTGTTGCTTCTAAAATTACAATCGATATTAACAACTGGCATTCCAGTTTTCATATTGAGCAGAAAAAAGTTTTTGAAAACGAAATTACTATCCCACTGAATAACATCAGTGCGAGGGTAATCCATTTTGAAAAAGCTTTCTTAAAAGAAACGGCCGACTTTGTCAAGGACCACAAATCCCTGGTAAACGAAGCTAATGATACTCGTGAAAACATGAATGTTTTGGAAAACCTAAATGATTCTCTCTTCGAAGCTGTTATGACCACTGACATTATGTCCATCATTTTACAAACATACTCTGTTCAAGACGATGAAAGACTGAGAGCTGAGACCTCCGAACTTGTTTCCAAATATGAAAATGCTCTTATAAAGCTTGAAAAAGAAAATGTATCATGTTTTAAACAACTTGATCGAAAAAAGGAAGAATGCAAGTATGACAAACTGTCGTATGAGCGTGCTTTCAAAAACATGAAAGAGCAAAATGATCTTTTGATAGCTCAGCTTGAAAGTCAGAAAAGGAAGGGTGAGGAAACTAAGTTTGCAAAACCATCGACTTCGGAGAAACCAAATGTTCCAAATATGGTTCAAAAACCAAAAATGTCGATTTCACGGTTTGCTCCAAAAGTCGATGAGAAAAAGGATTTGACAAAACCAGTCACTCCAACACCCTTGCCCAAGAAAATTGAAAAGGAAAAGATTGTTGATAAAGGAAAAGCGGTTGTCGAAACACCAAAAGTTCTAGCACCTGGCCTTTTTAGGATTAGTCCCACTAATGCGTCTGCCTCCACATCTAAGACAAATGCGTGCACAAAGGATAATTCTAAAGAGTCTAGTGATGCTAAAAAGGACAACAATGTAAATTCTAATGTGTGTGCCTCAACTTCTACAGGATTAGACAACACCTCTAGGAGCAGCAGACTAGCCTAGGAGCAATACAAGGAACAATAGAGTCTCGCATGCCTCTAAGAGTAGTTGCAAGAATAAAGCTGAAGAAGTAGAAGAACACCCTAGGAATTTATCGCTTTTTAATAAGAAACATGATTCATCTGAATGTAATGTTGAGAGTACTGGTTCTAATACTGTTTGTTTAATATGCAAGAAATGTTTAATTAATGATGTTCATGATGAATGTGTTTCTAAGAATGTGAATGGTACGCCAGAACAGAAGAGCGTTTTGAAAGGTTCTAGTGCTAAATCTAGATTTGTTGGAAACCTAATCAAAAGAATTAGGAACACCACTAATAGTCGCACACCTAGGAACTATCTTAAGTATTGTGTTTGGATTCCAACGGGTAGAGAATTTATACTCAATGATGGAAAATTTGAAATAGTTCAAGATAAACATGTAGAAATTGTCTTTGAGTGTGATTTAGAATGTACCCCTAACCCCATGGAACCAAATTCAAATCGGTTTCCAAATACAAATTCTTCTGTTATTGGCAGGTTATCGAAATATGTCTTTGGATCGTCGACTCGGGTTGCTCCAAGCACATGACCGGGAATTTAAAGCTGCTGATCAATTTCATCTGGAAATTCATGGGAACTGTACGCTTCGGAAATGATCATGTAGCAGCTATTCAGGGTTATGGAGATCTTCAGTTTGGGAATTTTTTGATCACTCGAGTTTACTACGTCGAAGGGTTGGGACACAACTTGTTTTCAGTTGGGCAGTTTTGTGATGCAGATTTAGAAGTTGCATTCAGGAGAAACACGGTTTTCATAAGAAATTTGGTTGGTGATGATCTCTTAACTGGTAATCGTGGTACAAACTTGTATGCTATCGACATCAACCAAATGGCTTCTACATCACCAATTTGTCTTATGACAAGGGCATCCGAAACTAAGTCCTGGCTGTGGCATAGAAGATTATCCCATCTCAATTTCGACACTATCAACAAGTTAGCCAAAGACAACATCGTCACCGGACTTCCTAAGTTCAAATTCACCAAGGATCATCTATGTCCATCATGCGAACAAGGAAAAAGCAAAAGAGCATCATATAAACCCAAAACCGTACCTAGTTCGGAAGCAAGGTTACATTTGTTGCACATGGACTTATGTGGCCCAATGAGAGTTGAAAGCATTAATGGGAAGAAGTATATTCTCGTTATTGTTGATGATTATTCAAGATATACTTGGGTAAAGTTTTTGAGGTCAAAAGACGAAGCACCAGGCATCATCATCACCTTTCTGAAGCGTATTCAAGTTCTACTTCAAGCTCCAGTTAGGATTGTAAGAACAGATAATGGCACAGAATTCACAAATCAGGAGTTACGAACCTATTTTGAAGATGTTGGAATCACTCACCAAACATCAGTTGTCAGAACTCCACAGCAGAATGGGGTAGTTGAAAGAAGAAACCGAACTCTTGTGGAAGCTGCTCGCACAATGCTAATCTATTCTAGTGCACCACTATTCTTATGGGCTGATGCTGTAGCCACTGCTTGCTTTACTCAAAACCGATCCCTAGTACATCCTAGATTCAATAAAACCCCATATGAGCTAGTGAACAACCGTAAACCTGACATCTCTTACCTTCACGTGTTTGGCGCTTTGTGCTATCCGACGAACGACAGAGAAGATCTAGGAAAGTTGAAAGCTAAGGGTGATATTGGAATCTTCATTGGATATTCAGAAAACTCGAGGGCATTCAGGGTATATAATAGAAGAACGAAAAAGATAATGGAGACGATGAATGTGAAGTTTGACGAGATTTCACAAATGGCTTCTGAGAGATACGCTCTAGAACCCGCGCTTAATCCAATGGCTTCTAATCAAACCAGATTAGGACCCGCACCAAACAGACAGACTTCTGGACACATCAGTTCAGGACTCGTGCCTAATGGAGCTCAGTCAACAAACACGGACAAACCTTCAGAACAAGAACTGGAAAATTTCTTCGAGTTAATGTTTGATGAATATTATGGTGGAACTTCGACAAATGCATCTCAACTACATTCCGCTGCACCTGCTCTAAACCATCAACCACCATCACCATCACAAGATGCATCCACAACAGTTGAAGCTGAAGCACCAACGACATCAACATCATCTACATCTACTCAAGCCACTCCAGTACTTGAAACTGAACTACCAAGAGTTGATGAGCAAAATCAAAACACAAATTTTCAAGAAGAACCAACAAATAATTCAAACGATGTTGCGTTAGAAGAAGGAGAAGAAGTATTTGAAAACCCGTTTGCAACAGACTCTGCTGAATCTTCTTCAAGGTTACAAGAACCATCTAACACACATTCGTTCAACCAAAGGTACCCTTCTACGTTTCAATGGACAAAAGACCATCCGTTAGTACATGTTATTGGTGATCCTTCAATGCCAGTTCAGACGAGGAGACAACTTGCCACCGATCTCGAATTGTGCATTTACATTTGCTCAATAAGCACCAAAGTACCAAAGAACATTCGAGAAGCAATGGCAGAAAACCCTTGGATTGAAGCGATGCAGGAGGAATTTCTTCAATACCTGTTACATGATAGTTGGGAACTTGTTGAACGACCACTTGATAAACGCGTTCTTGATCTCAAGTGGTTGTGGAAGAACAAACTGGATGAGGAAATGACTGTTATTCGCAACAAAGCTCGTCTCGTGGCTAAAGGATATCCACAAGAAGAAGGGATAGATTTCGAAGAATCATTCGCGCCTGTAGCTAGACTTGAAGCAGTCCGGATTTTCTTAGCCTATGCCGCTCACAAAAACATCATAGTCTATCAGATGGACATTAAGACAGCTTTCTTGAATGGAACTCTGAAAGAAGAAGTGTATGTGAGTCAGCCAGAGGGATTCATCGACAAAGATCATCCAGACTACGTCTACAAGCTTAAGAAAGCCATCTATGGTTTAAAACAAGCTCCAAGAGCGTGGTATGACGAACTATCATCTTTCTTGCTCAAAAACAATTTCACAAAAGGAACGGTTGATGACACCTTGTTTATCAAAAAATTCAAAGATGACATTTTGATCGTTCAAATTTACGTGGACGACATAATTTTTGGATCAACCAATCCTAACCATTCAAAACATTTTGAAAATCTCATGAAAAGTAAATTTGAAATGTCCATGATGGGGGAACTAAAATTCTTTCTTGGTTTACAAATACATCAATCCCCTCGTGGTATTTTTATCAATCAAGCTAAATATACAATCGAGATTTTGAAAAAACATGGAATGGAAAACTGTGATTCTGTTGGTACTCCAATGGTCACTTCACCAAAAATAGGTGCTGATTTGTTTGGGAAACCCATTGATCCGAAGAAATATCGGAGCATGATCGGTTCTCTCATGTACCTAACTGCTAGCCGACCCGATATCCAATTTGCTGTTTGTTTGTTAGCACGGTTTCAGGCTAAGCCTACCGAACTTCACCTCAAAGAGGTTAAACGGATCTTTCGGTACCTACGAAGCACCATTAACATGGGACTTTGGTATCCGAAGGATTCAGAGTTTAATCTAACAGCCTTTTCAGATGCCGACCATGCAGGAGATCAAGTTACAGCAAAGAGTACATCAGGTGGAGCACAATTTTTGGGTGAAAAGCTAGTATGCTGGTCGTCAAAGAAACAGGATTGTACTGCGCTATCAACCGCCGAAGCCGAGTATGTGTCTCTATCTGCGTGTTGTGCCCAAGTTCTTTGGATGAGGACACAGCTCACAGATTATGGCTTTACTTTTGATAGAATACCTATGTATTGTGACTCAAAAAGTGCCATAGCCATCTCGTGCAATCCCGTACATCACTCTAAGACGAAGCATATCAAAGTCCGCTACCATTTCATCAAAGAACACGTGGAAGAGGGTACTGTTGAATTATTTTTCGTTAAGACTGATTACCAACTCGCCGATCTATTTACTAAAGCCCTTCCAAAAGAAAGGTTTGACTATTTAGTTCGACGAATTGGCATGCGAAGCCTAACTCCTGAGGAGCTAGAACGTCTTCTCGAATCTTCTTGAAAAAGTTTTCAAAATCGCTTCGCTGTAAATATTTTTTGAAAAAAACAAAATACAAAATTTGAAAAACCAACAAAAACAAAATACAAAAATATAAAATTTCAAAAAATACAAAAACAATATAAAATCAAAAAATCCAAAAATATTCTTCTCACGACATGTCTCTCGTATAAATCAATATTCTGTACGTTTCTAGAAATGTCATTCAACAATGATACGGACATGTACAGATGCTTGAGTGGGAGTTCTTTTTAATGTTTTTCTAAAACATGTCGTTTCTCAAAAGTTTCTTCACTATGGCTTTCGTATACTTCTGTACGAAACCCGTGCTTCAAAGTGAAATCTTTTCAAAACATGGGTCCGGGTTTAATAACTCGAAAAGATTTCAAATAAGGACCCGAATGATGACTTCTGATTATTTCAAATCAAGGACTCGCATTTTCAAGGACGAAATCTTTTTCAAAAAGTTCGAGTCTAAACAAACGAAAAAGACTTCAAACAAAAACTCGTTTTCAAAATAGTAATCTTGAGCACTTTTTCAAGATTCATCAAAAGATTTTTCAAAATCTTTCAAATGAGTGCTCAAGATAACTCCCTCAAAACCCTTAATTGATTGTAAAATGTGCTATCATTAAGGGGGAGTACAAAAACAAAATGTTCCAAATTCATGCAGAATCTGTCTTTCTCTCCAAAAAGCTTTTTCTTAATCAGTTGATATCAAAAATATCACGATATGCTATTTTTGAGGGGGAGAAGACATGATGAAAATGTGATCAAAGATGTTTAAAGCTTGTGACTGAATCTCAAAAGAGCTAGACTCAGAATGTACCAATGAATTGACGAAGCTTAAAATGTCAGTAATCGAAAAGACTTGTCCTGGACGGGTAATAATTTCAAGCTAGTCTAACTAGTGATGTAAGCGTGTCTCGAATAGGACTTGTCTGAGTAGAAATGTACCGTTTCGAGAAACTTTCTGTGGATATGACCAGGCCGGGTAATAACTTCAAGCTAGTCTAACTAGTGATGTAAGCGCGTCTCGAATCGGTCATGTTCACTGAAAGTGGATCAATTAAAAAAGTGCAAACTCCTCACGCATGTGCAAATTTCTTAAAAATTCACGAGCACATGTGAAGGGGGAGTCCTTCAAAAGAAACAAAAACTCTCAAAGTGTCAACAAAAATGTGTTTATATTCATAAACACTTTGAGAGATTTTCAATCAAAGGTTTTCATGGCAATTATAGGATTCATGGAGTTATAAGGTGACTAAGGTTAGGGAAAACCGTCCTATGATCCGCCAGAGCCGGAGGGATCTACCCAAGGACAATTCCAATAGATTAGAATTAGAAGTCCTTAGGTATGATTGAAAAAAGGAGAAAATGAGAAAGGAGAAAGAAGGGGTTGAAGAATTAAAAAGAAAAGTTATGAAAAAGGGTGAAAAGAAATAGCCCTCCATATGTTCAACCTTAGGGCAGACACCGGGTTCAATTCATATGCTACTGGTTGTTACTAAGGTGACACCGGTATTGAAGATAAAGACGTCATGGACCCAGTGACGCACTGCACTAAACCTTCTAGCCACTCAAGTTCTCTTAAAAGAGCTTGTTTCATTCTCACGGGGAACCGGCATAATCTATCGACCTGTCTCTTAGAGATGGTTGATATTGAAGCAGGAGACCTCTCCCTAATCTCCGCATAGGAAACCTAATGTGCACTTATCGAGTCTAGAGCCCCGAGATTCATCAAAAGATCTCATAGGAACACATGATATTTCTACACTGGTTGTTCATCATTAAGGACGCCAGATGTAAACTTAAGAGTCCTACGCAGATCATAGCAATCTGCCAGAACATTTATGAGAGGATTCACGCTTGTGATTCTCAATGATTGAATGGAAATTCCTGCCAGGGTCAACATCAAGCAGCCCTGATAGCAGGTCACTTCGGTAATTCTTTATGGGTTACGCTTAGTGTTCGCGGTGGTTTCAAACGGTCTACAGTCGTGGAGTGATCCCCAGCGACTCACCCAGTCATTGAGCTACTTAGTAGGTCTCGTAAGCTCTTTCGGGAGTATCTGATATGGGAACGGCCATGGTAAGGGTTAGAAGGAGTCTTCACACTATGCTGTTGACGATCTCTAATTCCTTATCTGTAAGTACCGGTTGTTTATTGCTAACTATTTACCTGCAGCTATACATCATCTCCATGGCGAAAGATTCCACATGCTCATACATGCATCACAAAGTCAAAGGAAAGTTCTCACAAAGATCAAAGGATAGCAACAGTCAAAGAAAGATTCTACGCCAAAAAGAAGAATCTACAAAGTAAAGTGACAAAGATCAACGTGAAAGAACAGAAACAACAAATGCATGTATCGCAAAGACTTAAGACGTATGAGCATGTTGGAATGGCAGACAATCACCACAAACACAGAAGTGACAAAAGGCAGATGACATCATCGGATCACTTCAACAACTATGAAGCATGATGAACTGGAACTATGATTCATCTAGTGATTCTTAAAAGACGTCAAGAGCTATGAATGATAAAGGTTAAAGACAAAGATGATGACGTCATGCAACCTTCAATGACCAACACTTAGGGGGAGATTGTTAGCATCGTATTTTATTTATAAAAAGTGTCGGTCATTAACGTATTGTTTTAGGTTGCTTTAGAATATCATTATGATGAAGTTTATGTGTAGTTTTCATGATTTTATAAAGTCTAAGGGCTAGTAATGTAATAAGGTCAAAGATTAGAGAAGCCCTAGACTTCAACTATAAATACTCTTGTAAACCTCATTTTAGAGGTTGGTTCTCTTAGTCATTAACAAGGTTATTATTTTCACATACTAGAGTTCCCATCCACTCTCTCTCTCTACTTACTTTCTCTCTCTAGGTTTAGGCTTGATTCAATGGTGAAATAGGTTGTTCTACGGTCCTACACCATGATCACCATGGAACTCATAATACTTGGTTTTATCTTGTTGATGTGGGGGAGTGTACATCTTGGCTGGGGGTCGAAGGATGGCCCTTCCTTCAGAGGTGGCATATATCTCCGCTGGTGTTTTTACCAACGGTGTGAAAAGGCCTCCGTGCTGGTTGTTTTGTTCAACATGTCGCGTACTGCTTTGAGGTACATACTTGTCCCTTGATTTTTTGTGGTAGTCTTTTTAGGTTGCATTAGATCTTTTATCTGGAGCTCCACATTTTGCCTCAAAGAAGTCGATTTTTGTTATTCGCTTCTTCTACTCGGATGAAATTATTAGCTTGTGTATACAAGTCCTCCAACGACAGAGGAGGCCGAGCAATCATGTCTTTGAAAATTCTTCCGGGACGAAGCCCACTTATGAAAGCTCCAATCATCATCCCGTCTGAACGATCAGTCATGTGTAATGTTTCTTTTCCGAATCGTGCCAAGTAATCTTTCAAGGATTCTTCTGGTCTTTGGCGAATTCCAAGTATTTCAGCTTGTGGTTTTTGGAATCGTCTTCGTTGCAGAAAGTTGGCTCTGAATTTGCTATGTAGCTCGTGAAAGCCATCAATACTCCCAGATGCGAGATTATCATGCCAAAATCTTGCAGCTCGACATAATGTTATATGGAAGAAACGGTACCATGTTGGCTCCGGAAGTTTATATACGTCCATGGTTTCCATAAACACCATGAGGTGATCGTCAGGGTCTGAGAGTCCATCGTACGTTCTTAGATTCGTTGGTACTTTAAGCCCGTCAGGCATCTCATAGTCGCGAATTAGATTGGAAAATGGGGTTTTTTCAGTTTCTTTGAATGTAAAAGGCTCGTTATAAAAAGTAGTGTCAATTCCGGGTTTTGGTTTCACAACCCTACGAGGTTGTCGGTCATTTGATATGTCTCTTTCCATATCTTTTTGTCCCTCGGGAGTAGTGATTCCGCAATTTCTTTTTGACGGTCGGTTGTTGGGGTTGCTTCTTTCTCCTCCCCCTTTGTGGCTTTGTGTAGCTTCTTCATCGGAATCGGAATGCCATGGCTCAATGATGGGCGAGTTGTCATTGGGGTCGTCTGATATTTGTTGAGAAGTGATTTCTTTTCTTTTTGTGGAGAAGGCCGAATACATAGCATTTATTTGATTGAAGTTTTGGACCACGAATTGCATCAAAGGATCATGAGGATCGGGCTCCGGCTGGGATTGGTTGTGAATTGGTGCGAGAGAATCATCGGATCCTGCAACATTTACAAGAGGTTCGGGACCATTAGGTCCATCTACGAGTGCATGAACAGCTGTAATTGGGTCATCCCCGGCCATTGTAGTTGTGGTTCAGTGGGTTATATATATATATATATATATATATATATATATATATATATATATATATATATATATATATATATATATATATAAATTATGAGGCCCCACAGATGGCGCCAAATTGATGCTACCGAGATATGTAGGTTGAAAGTATAGCGAGATTCTTCTTCGGGTTCCAACCAGTTACCTATGATCACTCAACAAGAGAAAGCCTACTGTTAGCACTACCCCGAGGATTAACCCTGGGAGCAGGCTCCGATGCTTAAGTCAGATGTATTCATGGTGTGATGTATAGAATGTGTTTGTGTTTGGATTGATGTCTTACCTCAAATACTTGGCTGGTATTTATATGATGATGAATATGTGAGATTAGAGGATGAAACTATCCTTTGCATGACTGATGACTTCATGGAGAGATCAGGTTTGTAGCTTCATGGAGAGATCAATTGTATATATAGCTTCATGGAGAGATCAATATTTATCCCTCCTTTCATTAACAAATGGAGAAGTACACCAGGTGCATGAGGCTTTGTATGGAATGTTACTTGAGGCTTTGTATGGAATGTTGCTTGAGACTTTGTATGCCTCCCCGGCAGCAGCGCCAAAATTTGATTGGCTCCAAACGGTCAACCTAAATTGACCAGGTGAAAGGTCAACAAGGTCAAACTGCCTAGAGTCAATCTCTGTGGAAGTATAGGGGTTTCCCCGGGTCGTTATGTCCCAGCGAGGTGTGATGGTAATCAAACGGGTTTGTGATCGGGTGAATTTGGACGGGAAAGGGTATATAAGGGTTTGACTGATTACACTAAGGAAACAAGAATGAGAATGATTTAAACAAACTATATTAACAATAACGTGAAACCTAGTTAACCTAAAACGTAATCTAAATTTAAAATTAGAGTTTGCTTATAAATATGCAGAAAAATAAGCCAAAAGGGCTTAAATAGAAGCTATCACTTTTTTTAATTTTTGGTTTTTCTTTATTTTACAAACTACTTTTACTAACGTAACCTAAATTTAAAAACGTAAAAGTTATTTAAATAAAACGTGAGTGCGCAAAATAAAACGTGAATTTTGAGCTACGCTAACCCTACGGTCATGAAAATTATATTTTTACGAACCTAATTGTGGAAGGATTCTGTATTGATTTGTGCAAACACTTGGGATGTTAATCTCAGTAATGTGTTTAGGATATTTATGAATGAATGTGAGTTAGCACGCGGAATTTACTAAAACACACTAAAGGAACAAAGGTGGTGAATAAGTAAATGAGAATGAACACAACATGAATAACAAAAAACGATTCAATATTATTGATGAAATAATACGGGTGATCTAAACTATCACCAGGATTACAAGTGTAACCTTGAATCTTTGATACGTGAAAGGGTTTAAAGATGGAAGTTATGCATGGAAAACTATGTTGTTAAAGAAGGTGTCTTAAGGGTTCCTTTTATAGTATAAGGAGCCCTTATTACAAGTGGTCAAGTTGCTTAATATAATATATTAGAGGTTTATCTTATCCTAATATTACACCTTTCAAGGTAAAACACTCCATTATATCTACTGAGACTTCTGTACTACTTCTACTTAACGTATAACTTTGTACAAAGACTAATAATACAACTAAATATCTCTAAATAAAATATAACAACTTGTCATAAAAACTGGCAGGACCTTCTTTAACTAGCAGTACCTTCTTACCCAGAAGGTACTGTTAGTATATCTTCAACATCAGCAAAACTGAAGAGGCAGGCTTAACTATCAACTAGCAGGCTCTTCTGGCAGACTCTTTACTTTGTGCATTTTATTCCCAACAATCCTCCCCTAAACTTGTTATGCCCATTTAAAATAACCAAGTTTCTTTGTGAATAAAATTCATACCTTGAGGATTTGAGGGAACTCTTCCAAAAACCTTATCTTTTTCTCCTTAGGCTTTTATACTGATCAAATATGCTCTCCTTCAATCTTTTGACTGCATCAGTCTCTTCTTCACACAAAAGCTTATTGGAGATCAAGACTGATAATACTTCATAGCTTAAAGGATACTCCTTCTCACCTAGCATAAAGAGCTCTATTCCACTCTAAGTGGAAAGATGATGAACATGACTCATGCTGAAGTATTCCCATGTAACAGATAAATCATAGTAAGGAAATTTCCAATGAGTATCAGTAGGATTATGATCATACAATCTGCTGAACTCAACCCATAGCTCTTGCTCCTTTGCATCTGGCTTATACATGGTTTTCAGGTTCTCTTGAACTAATACCCATAATTCATCTAAATCCATTCTGCTACATGCTCTAAGTAGATTTTCAAAGTTCTTAAAAATCTCAACCTTGTTTCCAACTCTTGTTATCTTCCATGCTTTGCCAAACTTGTCATTGAAGATTTCCCAATCTATGACTGGATGCCTTGCATGTAAAGGTTCAGCAAAAACAACTTGTGGAACATGGACAACCATTTCTTTTGATTGAATAGGAGGCAATTCTGCTGTTTGTTCCTTCTGATCATCTTTTCTTCCTTTGGAAGGTCTTTCTTGTGTATCCATGAGAAAACTGGTTTTGTTTCTTCTGTAAGCCTCTAAGTATAGAAGCTTCAATTCATCAAAAGATTTACCTTTGAGTTGATGATCTTTCATGTTCACCTCTCTTTTTAGATATATCTTTAAGAACTTCTTCTGATCTTCTTCAGAATGTGCATTTTAAATCCTTTCTTCTGATTCTTCTGAATCTGCTGATAGACATCATCCAATGCCCCTTGATTGTATTTCTTGGTGATGAAATCATTGAGCTTGATTGTCATTTCATCTGAGCTAAGAGATTCATCATAAACCAGAGTGTAAGCTTCACCTCTTACAATTGGATCAATGGAAATGATGTATTGCAGCTGAGCATCAAACTTTTCTTGCAACATTCTTGATTCTTCTTCAGCCCTCAATACTTCTTCTTCATGAAGCTGTTTGGACAACTTTTCATCTATAGCTAATTGTGCTTGCTCTTTCTGCTTCATCTTTTTAGGCTTTGGTTCATCTTCAACCACAATTTTCTTGCCCTTGTCTTCTGGTGATGATACTGGACTTGGAGCAGCAGATTGTTCATCAGAAACAAGAAACCTCCCCTGAGGCTTTGATCCTCTCTTTCTTTTGTAAGACACTTGATCAGAACCTTTTAAATTCATAGCTAACAGCCTCTGAATCCCAGCAGGCTCTTGCTCTGCTTCAGCAGTATCTTGCTTTGCTTCAGCAGTATCTGTTGCAGCAGTATCTTTCAAGCTAACAGGCTCTTGTTCTTGAGTAGCAGGCTCTGTTTCTTGAATAGCAGGCTCTTCATCAAACACTTGAGTTCCTTCATGAAACTGAAATTGAATCTCTTCTTCATTTTTAGAACTACCCATCCTCCCCTTTTTGGAAGAGAGACCTAAACCCTCTGCATCTGAACTTGAGGAACTAGAAACAACCAACTGAGATGTTCCTTTACCCTTCAACAATTTCACCTTCAACTCTAATTTCTCAACCCTCTTAACTAACTTGGTGTTGATCTCTGTAAAATGTTTGTTTTGACTTTCAAGAGTAGTTTGCAAGTGCTGCACTTGCTCCTTTAATTCCCTGATAGTCTGAGCATCTACACTTTGTTGTGGAGGAGATTGTGGTGGTGAGTTATGATGTGATAATGATGGTGATGTTGCAGATGGTGTTTGTGTTTGTTGATGAGATGGTAATGGTACTGGTGATGGTGGTGTGACTGATGGTACTGTTGATGTGAGTGATGGTACTGGTGATGGATGTGGTGATGAATGATCAGGTTCTTCAGAATGTTGTGGTAACATTTCCTCAAAAAGTGGTACCTCTTCTCCTTGAAAACCAATTTTCATGTTTGAAAACACCTTGTGTATAAGTTTGAGAGTTTTAAAAGGTTTCTTTGGGGGAAGTAACAAATGTTTGGATTTGTTGATGAGGCACTGAATGAACCTTGGGTACATCAAAAACTTTGTTTCACTGTCCACATTTTTAACCAATCCTTCAAAAATATATTTTGAAAAGTTGAATTTCTTGTTTGTTGCCAGACAAATGAGAGCTGCAGCCATGTTGCCACTAAACTGCTCCCATGAGGTTTTCTTTTGGCTTAAACAATGAAGGATGGTATGAATCAAAAATCTCCATTGAGGGGTAAAATTTTTTAAGAAATGTAAGCTTTGTAGAAGTTACATTATACCCCATTTTTGTCAAATTTTCAAAGATTTTAGTATCAGGCAGTTGACTAATTCCATCTGAATCATCCAAACGAAGATGTCTTCTAATGGATGACTCGGTAAAAGTCAAGGTTCTACCATCCACTTTGACCTCTAACTCTTGAATCCCATTCCTAAGAGTGTTAACTCTAGCAGTTTGCCAAAATTGTGAAACTTGAGATTCAAAGATAGTGGGATTCACCAGTAAAGCAAACCTGACATAAGAATTGTTTAGAAAATCCACTGCTTGATGAAAAGTTTCATTATCATCAGACTTTTCCAAAAATGCTAATTGGTTGTGACGTTTGACAAAACTTAGACGAGCCATGGTGAAAGGTTTGATGAAAATTTTGATTTCGGTGGTGGGATTTTATTGTTGTACTGGTAGAAGATGAAAGGTAAGTGTGAATTATGATAAGGATTGATTATGAGAAAAATGACTTTTGACCGACTATAAAAGATATGGATAAGTAATTGAAGAGGCGGTCAAAAAGATCTTTTATTATAATAACTATATCCTTAAGCCGAGGAAAACATGAATAATTCACAAAAATACCCTTTAAAAACAACGGCTATATTTTAACCTGACAGACTCAACGGCTATGTAGCAGTACCATTTTACTCTACCAGTACTAAAATTTGAACTACCAGTACCTTGTTTTTGAAATAAAACCTGGCAGTCTCTTTGAAATTTTAGAAAATATCCCTTATAGTTTTTAGCAAACTATCAGCTATCAACGGATTTGATAAGTCTTTACCAAGAGCCGTTTGCTTTGGACTAGTCAGTTCGTTAAGTTTTTGAAACTGGGTGAACTGACTACCTTATAGTTTTTAGCAAACTATCAGCTATCAATGGATTTGAAAAGTCTTTACCAACAGCCGTTTGCTTTGGACTAGCCAGCTCTTAAGTTTTGAAAAACTTGGTGAACTGATTACCATTTCCATATCCTGATGGTGTTAGCAAGCTTGAGTAACCTGAAATGGTTAGTTGTAAACCAAAAGAACAGAGTGCAAAGCACTTGTTTTATAGCATTGTTAACATTTTAAACATCAAGATGAGCAAAAACAGAGCAAACTCTGAACTAACAGTACCAATTTTGTATTGACAGTACCTTATGACTAACTAGCAGTACCATGTTTAGAGGCCAGAACTTGTTTATTTATATACAAAACACATGTTTTTCAAAGATTTATCATACCAATACCTGCTACCAGGTATTTAAACCTACCTAAATCAAAAGCTTTGGTGAGAAGGTCTGCAAAATTATTTTCAGAATCAATTTTGACAACTTGAATTAACCTTTTCTCATTGCAATCTCTTATGAAATGGTGTCTGATTTCAATGTGTTTTGTTTTTGAATGTTGAACTGGATTTTTAATGATACAAATAGTACTGCTGTTGTCAATGTAAATAATGGTGTTAAGAAAATTGTACCCATAGTCAAGCAATTGATTCTGGATCCAAAGAACTTGGCCACAACAACTTGCACTTGCAACATATTCTGCTTCAGTTGTAGAATTGGCCACCATTGTTTGCTTCTTGCATTGCCATGATATGAGTCTGCAGCCAAGAAATTGACATCCACCAGTTGTGGATTTTCTGTCTAGGGTTACACCAGCGTAGTCACTATCTGAATAAGCTACCAAATCAAAAGATGATTCCCTTGGATACCATAGACCCAACTTAGGTTGGCCCTTGAGGTATCTGAAGATCCTTTTGACTGCTGTGAGATGAGAAACTTTTGGATTTACTTGAAACCTTGCACATACACATACTGAGAACATGATATCTGGTGTTGATGATGTAAGGTACATTAGAGACCCAATCATTGATCTGTAGTTGTGCACATCAACATCTTCACCCTCAGCATCTTTGTGTAACCCCTTTTCTGGATCCATTGGTGTACTTGCAACCTTTGAATCTGCAAACCCAAATTTCCTTAGGATCTCAGCTACATACTTATCTTGGCTGATAAATATGCCTTCATTTGATTGTTTCACTTGGAGACCCAGAAAGAAAGTAAGTTCCCCCATGGAACTCATTTCAAACTTACTATGCATAAGTTTTTCAAACTCTACACACAATTCCTGATTTGTAGATCCAAAGATAATGTCATCAACATAAATCTGGACCAGCAAGATGTCTTTCTTGGTTCTTTTGATGAACAAAGTTGGATCAATCTTGCCTCTTTGAAATCCATTTTCCAATAAATAGAAAGCCAATGTTTCATACCATGCCCTGGGAGCTTGGTGTAGACCATAAAGAGCTTAGGTAACCTTGTACACCTTGTCTGGATATTCTGCATCAATGAAACCTGGAGGTTGAGAAACATACACCTCTTCTTCAATAGTACCATATAAAAAGGCACTTTTGACATCCATTTGGTGGACAGTGAAGCCTATGAAAGAAGCATAGGCCAAGAATAGCCTAATTGCTTCAATTCTTGCAACTAGAGCAAAAACTTCTTCATAATCTACTCCTTCTTGAGTATACCCTTAGGCCACCAATCTGGCTTTGTTTTTTATCACTATTCCCCTTTCATCTTTCTTATTTCTGAAAACCCATTTGGTTCCAATTGCCCTGTAACCTTTGGGCAAATCAACCAGTACCCAAACCTTCTGCAGTTTGAATTGAAGCAGCTCTTCTTGCATTGCTTCAACCCAGCTTGAATCATCTAAGGCTTTTGTAATGTTTTTGGGTTCTACTTGTGAGAGAAAGCATGAAAACAGGCATATGTGGGCAACTTCATGGTTCTTTTCTTCATACACAGCTAGGACAAACCCATCTTTGTCTGAAGATAAGACTTGAGTTCTTGTTTTAACACCAGAATCAATGCTGCCAATCACATTATCAATGGAGTGATCTTTGAGAATTCTTGTGTTGTGTGTTGTAGGAACATCATAGGAAATTGGAAGGTTTCCAATCCCTACATCTTCTTGTAAGGAATCATCTGATAGAACATTTAATGGTTCAGCAGGACCAATTTGTGAACTGGCAGTACCATCTATTGAACTGGCAGTACCATCTTGTGAATTGGCAGTACCATTTTCATTTTCAGAATTTTGTTGATTCCTTTGATCTTGAGTTCCATGATAATCTTCAACACCTGAATCCAATCCTGTCCAAATTGGCATCAGGATGTAATCTTGATCCTCAGTTGTTTCATCATTGTCTTCAAAACCTGCATTATCATTAGTATTTGTACCTGTGACAGGCACATAATTCATAGATTCTGAAAGCTTATCAATGTCAAAACACCAATCTGGTCCAGTGCCTGCAACATTTGGTAGTTTCTCTTGGAACTCTATGTGCAGGTTTTCTTCCACTAGCCTAGTGCATTTATTATACACCCTATAGGCCTTACTTTGCAAAGAATACCCTATCATGTAGCCTTCATCAGCTTTTCCTTCAAACTTTCCTAGATGATCTTTGGTATTGAGAATAGTGACATGACATCCAAAAGGTCTCATAAAACTTAGAGATGGTGTTCTACCAAACAAAAGTTCATAAGGAGTCTTTCTATGAGGTTTAATCACAAGAACCCTATTTTGTACATAACAAGCAGTACCTACTGCTTCAGCCCAAAATGAAATAGGCAACTTAGAATCTACTAGCATTGTTCTAGCAGCCTCTATAAGTGTTCTATTTTTCGTTTCTGCTACTCCATTTTGCTGTGGGGTTCTAGCTACACTATATTCTCTTTTTATTCCTTTTTCTTTGCAAAATTCATCCATAACTCTATTCTTGAATTCTGTCCCATTGTTACATCTAATTACTTTTACTTTCTTATCAATTTGGTTTTCTATCCCTGTAATGTAGGACTTAAGGATCTCACTTGTTTCATCCTTAGTTCTTAAAAAGAAAACCCAAGAGAATCTGCTGTAATCATCAGTAACTACAAGACAATATCTTTTACCATTCAAGCTATTCACAGAAGTAGGACCAAAGAGGTCCATATGAAGCATGTATAAAGCTTGAGAAATTGAGTTATGGGTCTTGGGCTTACAAGAAGCTCTATGTTGTTTGCCTTTTAGACAATCAACACAGGTTTGGTCATTTTGAAAAATCTTTTTCGGTAAACCTCTAACCAAATCATATTTTGCAATTGTATTGATTGTTTTAAAGTTTACATGACAAAGTCTTCTATGCCAAAGCATAGATTCATCCAATGAGGCTTTTGCTACTAGACAGGTTAAACTCTCTTTAGGAACAATGTTCTTTAAATCAACAATGTACATATTGTTCTTTCTAGGGATTTTAAGAAGAATCTGACTTTCATCACGAATTTTAAAATCAGGAGAAAGTACAATGCATTCAGTGTCAATAAAAAGAACATTGTTCTTTGTGTCACACATTTGTGAAACACTTAAGAGATTAAACTGTAGTTCTTTCACAAAGTACACATTTTCAAAATCTAATTTACTGGTTTTAATTGTACCTTTACCAGTAATCTTTCCTTTGATTCCTCCCCCAAAGGTAACATATCCTCCATCAAATGATTTGAAGTCTGTGAGGTAAGACATGTTGCCTGTCATGTGCCTTGAACATCCACTATCTACATATCCTTGATCTGCAATATCATTTGAATGTTCCTGCACATGTATACACATATTAGTTTCCTTGGGGTACCCAAGCCATGACTGACTTGGGTTTGCCTCATGCATCAATGTAATCAAACCTTTTTAGGACTGTTGATGCACCATTTGATTGGAGTGGTCTCCAAATCCAACATGCTGAGGACTTAACAGCATTTTCATTTTTAACACATTTTGTGGTTTTTGGTCTAACAGTACCAAATTTGGCAGTACCATTTGGTCTAGCAGGACCTTTTGGTTTTGGTCTCCAGTCTTGTGTTTTAACCACAAAATTCCTTTCAATATGACTTTTCACAACTTTTGGTGCATGATTGAAAGTATTTCTTGCACCCTTAGTAGTGAATTTTGGGAAAACAGGCACATTTGGTCTAACAGTATGATTGACTTTTGGTGTGTTAGATTTCACAAAACCTTTTCTGGGGTTTGTTTTATTTGTTTTAGACTTTGATGTACTCCCAGAAACCCAATTGTTACAATAAGCATGAGTATGATTAAAACTACCACAGTAATAGCATGCTTTATTGTACAAAACAAAGTTATCACCAAGTTGATGTGACTTAAGATTGTTCCAATTTCTCTGACTACCTCTAGGTTTGCTATTACATTTAGCACAACATTCAACTGTTTTTAGAACAACTTTAGTCTTTGTGATACTTTCTACACTTTTAGGACTGGTTGGTCCTACTTTGTTTCCTTTCTTAGAAACAGTCTCTTTTCCATTTTCATCAGATGTCCAACCTTCATTAGATGTAACATCTGAGCTCTTATCAGTGAGCACCTTTTCTTTGGAGAGTGAAGTATCACTTGTACTCTCAAAAGGTTCACTATTTTCTACAGGTTTTACTTTTTCTAGTGGTTTATTTGTGAGTTCATGTAAACCTGATTCAGCAAGATCTAAACCTGGGGGACAGGGAATTCCTCTGTAAGGAGGTGGACATGTGTTGTATCCAATCCCATATTTGATTTTCTTGTTCATTTGGTTCTCAACTATACTTTTAGTACATGCAGAAGCATTTTCTAATGTTGTAACAGTTAGTTGAATATTATCTTTTGCTTGTTTCACTTTAGCAAACTCAGTTCTTAACAGGTTTATTTCAGCATCTTTAAGAAATATGTCGCTATTAAGAATAGCTTTTGTGTCAGAAAAGGTGAGTTCATTTTCTCTAAAGTGAATTATCTGTTTTTCAAGTTTGGCCATACCACATTTATGATTAACTAGGTCTTGATGAGTTTTTCTTTCTTCTACTTTCAGTTCATCATAAAGTTTTCTTAAGATTTCTAATTCTTTAAAAACTTCACAAGTAGCAGAACATTTAGTAATTTGTACCTCAGGATTGGAGAGAGCCATTAAAGCTATTTCATTTGAGGATGACTCTTCTTCACCCATAAAGCTCCAATCAAAACCCAGCCCATGAATAGCTACCATAGCTTTTGTTTCAGTGATGTCCACTTCCTTGCTCTTGTTCTCATTGTTTCCCCTGTTCTTGTTCTCAAAACCTCTTCCCTTATCACCCTGCTTCTTTGGTCTTCTACATTCTCTTGAGTAGTGACCCTTCATGTGGCAGTTGTAGCACTCCACTTTAGACTTGTCATACCCAGTAGGTTCATTGCCATTGATGACAATCTTCTTTCCAGTCCTCATCAAATATTTCTTAGCCCTCATGCTAAGAAGTGAAAGCTGCCATTTTATGTCCATTTCTTCAAGATCATCATCACTGATCTCTTGAAGATCTTCAAAGGTCAATGTGGAACCATTGTGTTGTGATGTTAGGAAAGCACAACCAATTGTTTCATCTAAAATGGTTTTGGTACTGCTGGAAGTACTAGCAGTACCAAAATTTGTGTTGGCAGTACCTTCTTCTCTACCATCTTTTTCTTCATCAACTTTCTTGGAAGTATCACGAGATGACATAAATGCCATATTTCCTGAGCTTGAACTAGTAGACTTCTTTAGTTCATGCTCTACTATTTTGAAGTTGCTGTAAAGATCATTGAGACTCATGGAATCAATATCTGGTTTGTTTTTCCAGACAATGACATGCATGGCCCATTCAGATGGTAGACTTCTAAGAAATTTGGAGTTTAAGTCTTCTTGAGATATTATCACTTCATGAATGGCTAACTGACTAGAAAGCTTTTGTAGTCAATTGAATATGCTGTCCAAAGACTCATTTGGTGTGGCTGAAAAGTTTTCAAACTATTGTTTTAAAAGTGTTTTCTGAGTTTTCTTGGTGGCGTCATTACTACCAAATCTAGCCACAATTGCTTGAAAAAGGGTTTTAGCACACTTGTACTTGTTAAAGATTAAAAGCTGGTCATTTGGAATACACATGAGAAGCATACTCCTGGCTTTAAGATCATTTCTCTTTTGAATTCCTTCATCAGCAGTTATTGGATTTACTTGCACAGTTGTGACAAGTGCATCATTTATTGTGGAGGTGGTGGTTACTGGTTTAAATGAGTTTCCTTCTTCAATAATCTCCCAAAGTGCATAGTCTTGCACTTGGAAGTATTGTTCAACCCTCAGTCTCCACATCTCAAACTCATTCTGTTTGAGTAATGGAAGTTTTGCAGCCACATTGGTTTGAATGTGCTCAACATCCATTTTTGCTTTGTTCTTTTATGTCGTAAGTATCAGCCTTGCTCTGATACCACTTGTAGATGGATTCTGTATTGATTTATGCAAACACTTGGGATGTTAATCTCAGTAATGTGTTTAGGATATTTATGAATGAATGTGAGTTAGCACGCGGAATTTACTAAAACACACTAAAGGAACAAAGGTGGTGAATAAGTAAATGAGAATGAACACAACATGAATAACACAAAATGTTTCAATATTATTGATGAAATAATACGGGTGATCTAAACTATCACCAGGATTACAAGTGTAACCTTGAATCTTTGATACGTGAAAGGGTTTAAAGATGGAAGTTATGCATGGAAAACTATGGGAAAGATGTTGTTAAAGAAGGTGTCTTAAGGGTTCCTTTTATAGTATAAGGAGCCCTTATTACAAGTGGTCAAGTTGCTTAATATAATATATTAGAGGTTTATCTTATCCTAATATTACACCTTTCAAGGTAAAACACTCCATTATATCTACTGAGACTTCTGTACTACTTCTACTTAACGTATAACTTTGTACAAAGACTAATAATACAACTACATATCTCTAAATAAAATATAACAACTTGTCGTAAAACTGGCAGGACCTTCTTTAACTAGCTGTACCTTCTTACCCAGAAGGTACTGTTAGTATATCTTCAACATCAGCAAAACTGAAGAGGCAGGCTTAACTATCAACTAGCAGGCTCTTCTGGCAGACTCTTTACTTTGTGCATTTTATTCTCAACACTAATGATAAAAGAAAATTTTAGAAAAAATCAAATTATTTTTTAGACTTTTTATTTAATTGTTATTAATTAAAAACTATTTAAATACTAATAAAACTAATTTAAATTATAAAAATTACCAAATGAATAGTAAAAATTCTAAAACTTTTTACAAAAATACTGAGTAATATAATTAAGCTAAGAAAAATATGAAAAAGGGTGACAAGCTTATAAATAAGCTTGTAAATAAGCTGAAAAGCTTCTATAAGCTTAATGGGCTAAGTACTAGTATAAATACAACAAAGGAAAACATAAACATTAACAACTGCCTAGCCCAGATGGTGCACCCCTTTGGTTTGGCTTTGACCAGTCAACCCAAGAGGTCAGGGGTTCAAACCCCACCCCTGGCACATTTTGCAAACATTTATTTTTTTGATTTTCAACTTTACAAAATTGTACAACATATGAAAATAAGCAAATTATAAAACTATTACTCTTTATGAAACTTGACCAATAAGCAGATAATAAGATGAATAAATAAGCAGTTTACCTATAAGCTTTGAAAATGAGATTTTAGTAAACTAAAAATCTATCTAAATGATCCACAAAACTAAAATGGAGTGAGATACAGCTAAAACTAACTGAGATTAACACAAATAAGCTAAATCAAGCAACAAAACATACTAAAATAAGCTATTGATCACAAATAAGCAAATCCAACCCCAACCTGTTTAGCAGGCCTGATCAGGCCAAAATAGGGTACCTAGTAGGCTTGTGGGGCCCACCAGGGGGAGTCAGGGGTTCAAATTAAAACTTGAACTAAAGAGATGGGTAGGGGGCTTTCAAATAAGCAAATAAGCAGTTACTAAGGACCACAAATAAGCCAGATGGAGGCCCTTGAAATAAGCTCATACAACTGATGTTTCAGTATGCAAGGTGGATCTGGCCAAGCTGCAGGGGTCAGTTTAGCTTATCAGGTAAGCTGATAAGCCCATAATAAGCCTTGAACCAAAGAGTTTGGTTACTGAGCTTCTCAAATTCCCAAGGGACATAAGCTGGGTCTCACAAATGAACTTGCAAGGAGCTTATGAAATAGGGTTGTCATACTGACCAATTAGTGAGACTGAGTCAGTGCAAGCAAGTTGAGAGGCATGATTAAGCACACAAATAAGCAGTAAAGTAGAATATAAGGACTTACACAAGCAGGTGGCCAGATGGGCTATTCAAAACAACAAATATCCTAAACTATGGTGCACTAATAAGCATTTGACAAGCTTATGAAAAGTGGTTAGTGAGCCTGCTCACCCTTGCACAGGGGAGCTTTTCAGAAAACAGGTCAAAAGAAAGGTAGGAATAAGCACTTTATAAAAATCATAAAAATAAACTAAAATATGCATGAAAAAGCTGAGCTTTCAAATTTTAAGAATCCAAAAGCTTAAAAGCTAAGACTTAATATTGAGAGCATGAAAATTCCAACTATAAATAGAAAAACTAACAAACTAAGAAATTTTGACTATTGAGATTCTACATAAGATTGACTTTGGTGAACTTCAAGCTGAATCTATTGACAGATATTGATTATATAAGATATAATAAGACTACATTAAGCTAAGCTAACAACTTGTGAAAGGATTTAAGCAATTATGGAGCCTAATATGCTAACAGTGACTGCATAGGGTTAACTTAAAGAGGTTTTTGACTTTTTAACAAACAAGACCTAGTGTTTATTGTTTAAAAGACTCTAATAAACCTTTTATGACTTGACTAAACCAAATACCCTAGCAAAATGTCACTGGAACACAGTGAACAATCATGAGCCAAACACCCCTATAGAACTTGATAAGGAAAATTAATGAAGTAAATCAAACATACAGGCCAGGAAACTGATAAATGAGATTATACTAACATGAAATAAGCACAATTAAGCAAGTACAACCAACTAATAACCATTACAACTAACTAGATCAAAATATGAAAACTTATACTAAAAATGGAAATTGGAACCTACACTGAGCTTTGTGCTCAAAACCAGGAGTGAATCAGTTTCTAGCCCAACCTAGTACCTCCCATGAGGTTCTAAACCCTACTCTTCAGCTTCTTCTCCTTGTCTTTTTCTTTTTATATTTTTTTATTTATTTTTAGTGGAATTTTTTATATATTTTTTTTATGTCATAAACTGATTTAAATTACTTTTCAAGCTTTTCAAAGCTTATAATTACTTATGTAGAGCATAAGAAACATTGAAACACCTATTGATAACAAGAATTTAGATAATACGAATTTTCACATGAAAACTGCAAAGTTGAATTTGAAACAATAAGACTTGAAATTAAAGGTTAAGAGAGTTCACATTACACTAGAATAACTGAGTACAACCTTATTTAGCTAAAATTAACAACTAGAAAGGAGAATTACATTAAAGCAAAACTAAAAACTAATCTACAACTACTCAGTTCCCCATTCTCTTTCTTCTCTCTTTTTATAACCTTCCAGGGGTTCTTGGAGTTTTTCCCACCTCTATTCTTAACCATTGGATTCATAAAAATGATCCTAGCCATTGATGAAGTTTTGGCGGGAAACTTGGATTTTGCAAGTGGAGCAGTTAAACTTGGCAGGGGGGTGGGATTTGTTGTTTAGTGGTGGAAAGGGGTTTAGGGGTTGAGTGTGGAGTAGAGGTGATAATGGTGTTGGTGTGGTAGGGTTTTGTGAGGATGGAGGAGCAGAGGTCACGGGTTGTTTGGGAAGGAGGTGAGGTGGAAGGTTGACCGGGGTTTGACCCGTTTTTAATAATAAAACAAGTTGTGGGCTTTTGGTAGGGTTGGGCCTGGTAAGATTTTATTACTTGTGGGCTTGGAAGGGTGGGGTGTTTGTTTGGATTGGTTTTAGTTATTTACAAAGGTCCATTATGTTGTAGTAAATAAGTCACAAGGACCAAAAGTGTAAAATCTGAAAAGTTAAGGGTAGATTCTGCCAAGTCTCTGAAATATATCCAAGGTACCATTCTTGCCAAATAACACAATGACCAATAATGATATTTTCTAAAATTTAAATCCGGGCACCAAATGTGTCAATTTTCAAAGTTGAGGGGCCTCTTTTGCCAATTTGTGAAACTTTTATCCAAGGACCAATATTAAGCCTTTTTGAATTCCCAAGGAATTAAGTTGACTTTTATTTGAATTAATTTTGACCAGGGACTAATTTTGACAATCTTTGAAAGTTCAGGGACCTTTTATGTCAATTTTAGATTTTGAGGGGTAAAAGTTACCAGTTTGTTAAAACTTTCATCCAGGGATTAATTTTGAACAAGTTTGATTATCCAAGGATCAAAGTTGACTTTTTACTTATTTTAAACTTTCATGGACTAGTTTTGTCACTTGATGAAACTTTGAGGGACTGAAACTGCCAATTATGCGAACTTTGTTCGTTTTTCATTTGTTTTTAAACATTTTGCATCTGAAACATATAAAACACAATTTTGGGATAATTTCTGTATTTTGATGCATTTCTGAGTGTTTTTTGGATGTTTTGGCTGTTCAGATACGATAAAAATGATGAGTATTTATACACTCATCAGCAAGAAAAATAAACTAAGGTTCTACAAGGTAAGTGAAGCATGTCTACCTATGATATGTTACTCCTTGCTAGCTATCCAATTCTACCTATTGAATTGTCACACCTTGTTTTAATTGACGGGTTATATTCCTTAATACTAGTCGTAGGGCCGTGTACAATATTCCCTAACTCTATAAGATCATACTTCACTCCTATGTCGAGCCGTTAGAAGCTCCTAACATGGGATCATTAGAATTCTCTTACGCATTAAATACAACCATATAATCGTAGTACACCTCCGATCATGTTTCTTAAGATGTTCAAGCAAGTTACCAACTAGAAGTCTGCCAGTTTTCTTAAGCCTAACATCGATATCATTCAATTAAACAAGAGACAAAAGGAAACAAGAATTATAAGCTAAACCAATTAGACCTATCGAAGTGTCACACCCTAATTGATGAAGATAGACACAAACATCAACAAGGAATCAATAAGATCTAATTGATGAGTGTGTAAATACTCATCATTTTTATCGTATCTGAACTGCCAAAACATCCAAAAACACCCAGAAATACATCAAAATACATAAATTATCCTAGGGATTGTGTTTTATATGTTTCAGACGCAAAATGTTTAAAAACAGATGAAAAACGAACAAAGTTTGCAAAAGTGGCAGTTTCAGTCCCTCAAGTTTCACAAATTGGCAAAACTAGTCCCTGAAGGTTTAAAATGAATGAAAAAGTCAACATTAGTCCATGGGAAATCAAACTTGTTTACTTTTAGTCCCTGGATGAAAGTTTTCTTAAAATGGCAACTTTTACCCCTCAAGTTTCAAAATTGGCAAATTTAGTCCCCGGGTATTTAAAAAATGGAAAATATCAATATATTACCCTTGTACTATTCATATGTTACAAATTAGCCCCTTTTTATAACTTATGGGAAATTACACTTTCAGTCCTCAAGTTTTTGGGAATTACAAAATTGGTCCTTGGGCTTAATTCTTATACAAACCAAACGGATATCTTTTTTATTTACTAAACCCAAAACAAACACAAACCAACACCAGGCCCAAACATCACCAGCCCAATCCACCAAACCAACCCTTTTTAATATTAAACCCAGGGTCAACACACATTTGACCTCCACCTCACTATCCATCTCCCTCCACCTCAGCCCCCCACTAGCCTGCAAATACCAAACACCATCATCACCTTCACACCTCTGCTCCATCTCTGCACACTCAACCCTCCCCTACACTCCAAATCACCCTAGTCCAAATGATTACACCTCTATACAAGTTATCAGAAGCAATTGGATAAAGTCCCTTTTCCCTCCAAAAATATGTTTGATGGTCAGGATCAATCCAAGCTCATCCAAGGGTCAAATAGAAATGGGAAAAGCTCAAGTGGGTCTCAGAACCCCAGAGGGTCAGTATAAATGAAGAAAAAAGAGAAGCAACTAGTAGTTAGTTAGTGAGGGTAGTTTAGTTTAATTATCAAATTAGTGTAATTTACACTTTTAAATGTAATTCTTAGCTTTAAAAGTTTGTATTCAGTGTTTTCTAGTGTTATCTTAACTCTCTGTAACCTTAAGTTTTCTTTTATAATTCAGTTTATGCAATTTCTTTTTTATGTCAAAAATTTCAAAAAGTTTAATTGTTGTCACTAGTTGTTGTATTGGACTCATAAGGTCACATAAGCTCCTTAAATAGCTTATACAAGCTATTAGAACCCAAAAAAGTCAGTTTAGTTCATAAAACCAAAAATACATAATAAATAATGAAAAATCAAAAATCAGCTTTGATGAAGAAGGAAGTAAAGTAGCCTGTGGATTTTGGAATAGCAGTGATGTTAGTGTTTCAAGGAAGGTTTCAGGAAGTGTGATTGATCCTGGTACCATTTTCTGAGCTTGGAGCTTTTGTGAGTGATTTTCTTAATTTTTTGCAATTTACTGTAGATTAGCTCAAATCTTTGTTAATCCTGTTATTCCATGCTTAGTCAATGTAGTTAAGTTGACTTATGTTAGTTAATATCATGCTTGTTTACTGAATCTCTTAGTTATTAGTTTTTGCATATTAACTGTCAAATAGCGTAACTAGCATAATAGAATATTAATGGTTGTTTGTGGATAATTTTAGCATAAAATCAGTTAATATATCATAAATGATCATTCTGATTAAGTAGCATAGGCTAAATCCATCATCTGCTTTGAAAATCACATAACAGTTTATGATAAAGGGGTGTTTGGATTAACTGATTCATCTGAGTTCTAGGATGTTTGAATTGTTGTTGCTGCTTGTTATATGTTACAGTAGGTTATACTATCTTAGTTAAGTCTTAAAACCAAGTGCTTGTAGACAAAAAGTCAAAATCATCATAAATCCTTCAATTTTCATTAACTGTTGCGATTTCAAATTCCATAATCACCTATATAGTTGCATAAGTAGTAATTATAACTTAATTCAATCTCAATATAGCTTATAACATCACATTAGATCATTTACAGGGAATCAAAGTTCAAGAAAGTCAACTTAGATCATAAAACTCAAAAAGTCAAAAGTCCCAAAACAGGAATTTAGTTTTTTATTTTTCATTTCTACAATTTTCAACAAAATCTAGTAAAGTTTTAGGGGAATGTACTCTTATATATTTTTTATTTAGTGGTATTTTTATTTTAATTTTTAGATTTTTTTTTACAGGGCTAAATCACCCTTTTTCGGGCTGCAAAAAGCCGTTTTTAACTGCAGAAATAGTTTTCATTTTTCATTTTTCATTTCTTCATTATAAGTCCGTTTGACCTGAAATTTGGTTTGTAGCTTATTTTATTGCTTATCTACTTGCTAGTATTTTTATTTTAATTTTTAGATTTTTTTACAGGGCTAAATCACCCTTTTTCGGGCTGCAAAAAGTCGTTTTAACAGCAGAAAACGTTTTTGATTTTTCATTTCTTCATTTTAAGTCCTTTTTAGCTGAAATTTGGTATGTAGCTTATTTAGTAGATTATCTAGTTACTGGTATTTTTGGTTTATTTTTTAGATTTTTTTTTGGTTGGCTTATGAGGGACCGTAATCATGGAATTTGGCCGTATGGTTGCTTTAGCTTACGTGAAGACTTAAGTGCTTCTTAGGTTTATTTCAGAGCTTTTATATGTCCCTTTTAGCTATTTAGGACTGCCCCTAGTTGCTTTAGCTTATATCTCCCCTTAGTTTAGCTTATAGTAGCTTTTAGATTAGCTTTTCAAGTATTCAAAATCCTTTTATAACCTTTAGCCTTAACTGTTGAACTTTTGCCTTTTCAAATTGCTTATTTAGTGCTTTTCATGAAATGTGTTAGTTATGAAAAGTGCTTATCTTAGTGTGCTTATTGAATGTGTGCAAGAAAAATTGAAAAAAAAATAAATGCAAAAAAATGGGGTTAATGGGATTCAAACTCAGGACCTCATGCTCACCCACGACACAACACACACTGCACTACCATTAGCACCTTAGGGATTTCTCAACTTTCTTTGCACATTTAATTCCTTTATACACATTTTAGTTTTTAAGTTTATATAAGCTTTTTAGCTTATTAATAAGTTTGTGGGACTTTTCAATTTTTTCTTAGCTTTCTGCTAGTGTAAAAGTATTTGTAGAAAAATTTTCATAATTTTATAAATTAGTTTAGTATCTTTTATAATTTAAATTAGATTAATTAGTTAATAATTAGTTTTTAATTAATAATAAATAATTAAAAAGTCTAAAAAATATTTTTCTTTTTCCAATAATTTTCTTTTATTATTAGGATTGTAAAAATGTAATTTTCATATTCGTAGGTATTTTATTTCTTAAAAACTCGCGTTTTATTTTGTATGTTCGCGTAAATTTAAATTGGACGTACGCGTTTTTAGGTTTAAATGTTTCTGGGTTTTCTAGTTTTACGCTCATGTTAATATAGCTTATTTAAGCTATTTTCTTTTATATTCCCTAGTTCAATCAATCACAAACCCTTTCCTGTTCAAATTCACCCGATCACAAATCTGTTTTCAATACCTTCGCACACCTCGCTAGGACATAACGACCCGGGGAAACACTGTACTCCTTGATGAATTGGCACAAGCTGTTTGACCATATTGACCAAATCCGTGGTTGACTTTGGTTGACCGTTTGGAGCCAATCACTAATCAATTATATACAAGTTTCACACATCATAAGTAGACACAATGTGAATTAGCAAAACATCATCAAAGAAGAGCAAGCAACAATGATAATGGAAAACATAATTAAGATAGAATCAAAAAACCAATATATAATGTTTATGGAGTGATTGAAACCCTCTAAGTTGTTTGAAAAACACCTACCTAAACCCAGGAATCGACCTTAGGGTTTAGGGCTTACAAAAAGTGAAGTAATAAGGTTATATTTATAGGCATATTTTCTATCGGCCCAGCTTGACGGCGTCAGCTGGTACACATGACAGTGTCATGACCATTTTTTCACCAAATCGAAGATTTTTTCGTCCCAATCGTTTCCTTTTTTGAATCGCTTCAATCCAAGTTCGTATGCAAAAGTTATGGCCAAAACAGTGTCAGCTACTCCGTGTGTAAGTTATGATTGTCTTGATCAACATGCAACGGTTTTACTAAGGTTTCTTCTTGTGTAAGCCTTCTTTCAAACGTAGTCACTCTAAATCATCTGACGTCGTTAGGTTCAACCCTGACGCCGTCACTCTTTAAGTCCTCTGGGCCGTCTCTCTTTAAGTTGATACGTGATGGCCTACATCCATTAACACGTGACGCCGTCACGAACTCCTTCAAAAACCTTCTGGATCGTCACGTGTATTTTATTTATCCAACCCTTTCCCAAGTCATGACGTCGTCAAGAGCAGTTCTTGACGCCGTTAGGTACTGTTTCCAGCATATTTTGGAGACTTTGCCATTTTCTTCACTTTTTTGCTCCAAAACGTCCAAAATGCTTCCTTTTGTAAAATTCTTCTCAAAAGTACCTAAAATGACAAAAGGAACGATTTAGGGCAATATTTGATCAAATAATCACGATTTGGGGCTTAAATGACCCCCTAAAAGCGGTACACTTTTCGCTTCATCAAATATCCTTACACTTGGGATTTGCTTGTCCTCAAGCAAATGAGCTTTTCCACCAATAAAAATACAAGTTAGGGGTCATTTAACACTAATATAAAAGTAATTGCAACAAATGATCGTTCTACCTTAGTCAAAACAAGCACGGAAATTATACACTAGCACCTCACATTAAGTATTTGGATACTCTCATCTCTCGGGTGTTGTAAATTTATATATCATCATTGGAAATGGAGAAATATCACTCATTATCTGTCATAGCAAATAGATTACCATAGGCTTGGGAAAGGATCAAAACCTCCACCACTTGGCGTAAGCACCTAGGAAAACTATCAAAGAGGTCTTTTTAAAGGGTTATAACGTTAGGTGTAGGGGATATGGAAAACACGGTTTTGTGGATAAACAGATATTTTACTGATGGCAAGTCAATTGTCTTAGTTAACTACATGTACAATGAGGCGTTGCTAAGCCAAGACTCGACTCAACTTGAACTAACTACAACTCTTTTTTGGATTTTTTTTCAAGACACTATTTGACTAAAACATAAATAAAAGAAACGGATGGTAGCCCGTATGTTTTTCTCTTTTCTTTTTCTATTTTTTTTCTTTATTATTATTATTTTTTTTTTTCGATTTTTTTTTTTTTTTTTTTTTTGCATACTCTTTTACTCTACCATCCATCAAAGGGAGCTCGTTTCCTCCCTACACTTGAGCTTTTACCTAATTTACAATCACTATTCTAATGACTCGAATCAAGATAATCAAAACACTTGGAGTACTTTTAAATATTAACGCACATATAGGGGTAATAATTGACGTCATCCCCATTACTCCATTACAATAGTACTTTACCCATGAGTCCCAATCGTCCCAAAACAATATGTACAAGATATGACGCGACTTAGCAACCATGTAATCAATTAGACAACTAAGGGTTTAAACAAATAACAATAATGCACTAAAGATGAGTGCATACACGGAAGGCTAAGGCGATTTGGTTGCACATTTGGGGTGGATTGTAATCAAATTCTATCTTTAAGTAAGATGCTTAAAGTTATAAATGAAAAAGATAGGCTCGGAGGGGTGTACTAGGGGTATCATGTACTAAAAATAAGTACAACGCAAAGGTGTGGGAGAATTACTTGACCTATGAAGTCAATGTAATTATATTACAGGTGTGAAACAAGGGTTATCCTAATGCCTCTTATCATGTAGTAAATCCTAACTACACGAATGTATGACTAGCGGTCTCGGGATGCATCGCTATCGCAAGTTCTAGAATCTAAATACTACTGGTACACTCACAAGCATTAAGAATGAATGCTTTTTCTAAAGATCTAAAGGCGAACCTCAAATTTTTGGGGTGGAAAATTTTGAGTGGTATGGTTTTTTGTGCTAGTCATACAATTCCTATCCATGAGACGCTTATTAAGACTAAAGTTTCACTCCTATATGTTGCAAAAAAATTTAAATTTGGTGCTAAAATTGCCCTAACAAATATTTCTCTTAGTTTTATTACACATTCACTATCAAACAAAACAAAAATCAAGTGGAGTTATAGTTTCTAATATACCCTCCCTACACTTAAACCGAACATTGTCCCCAATGTTCTAGATAAAAGATGTAAAAGTAAAAATAAATGAGAATGAAAGAAACTAATACTCTCCTGATTCGCTCGGTATGGATGATGTGATAACATGGTTAAATCTTCTAAGAGAATGAACATGATAAGCTCCACTCCAGAAATGCAATCATCTTCTTGTCCAATATAAATCAACAAACACAAAAACCAAAGCATCAAACCGAACAAAGAAAAACCACGACTAGATGTAATTCCAGACTTAGAAATAAAAACAAAACAAAGCAATAAAAGGGTAGGATACTTGTGGAATGAATTACAAACAGGAACTCATAAAACATATCCACAAGTATTGACGCACAAACAAGATAGAATATATGCTAATCATGAATTGTGAATTTTTCATGTTCGAAATTAGTTCTTTTTTTAACAAAATATAAATTTCCCTACACTTATCTTTTTGTGAAATACCATTATATGCAATTAAGACGAAATTAAAAACAAAATAAAGCATTTTCACAAATTATTCAAAACATGAAAATTAAACAACTATGATTAAGCATATATGACACAAACAATCAAATAAAATAAAAAACATCTAACAATTAAAAACATGGGTTGCCTCCCAAGAAGCGCTTGTTTTTTTTCGAGTCACGAGCCTGACTCTACCCTTATTTAACGGGAATAGGGGAGGTTTTCCCTACACTTACGATTAAGTGCAGGTGAAAGTAGCGATACACACCCTTAGGGTGGAAATATGCCACGTGAGGTGAAGGGGGTAAGTGAATGGCTTCCTTTATCCTAAAACTACCCGGATAATATTGGTTGATGGGTGGGTCGGTTCCTCTTTTGTCTCCTAGATGTAAATCTAAGGTTGGAAAGGTGTGTAAAGATTGAGGTTCCGGTTCATCAACACTAGGAAATTCCCAAGAACTAAAAGTAAGGTTATCACTACCAGTATTCAAACCTACATCCTCTAGTGGTGCTTGGTCCAAGGGTTCTACCTCAATTGGGATTTCTATAGTCTTTTCTACTTCTTCAGGGTAAGTCACGGGTGGTGTGTATGCCTCCAATGATGGTAGGACTTGTGGGGTACTTAGTGGGCTTGGGTTTTCTACTATCTCTTCCATCACATCAATATCACCTATGTGTTCATCTTGTACTATGGTAGTGCCTAACCAGGACATGCAACTAGGTGGCTCAACTCTAACCTCATGTGTGTCGTATGTTTTGGTAAAATCTATCCTGCTCATGCAACTAGGTAGTTCAACACTAACCATCTCATAATCTTGGTTTGATTCTAAGTCCATGCTCTTAGAAACTAGGTATTCTTGCACATATGAATCTACCAATTCGTTATACTTATGGCCCATAGTTGCGGAGCTTTCCTCAAAATTCATCCAAAGGGTCTCACTAAAAGGAATTGATCCTGATAATGATCGTCTAATAGAAATCACACATGCATAAAATTCATCAAACCCATCTAACGTTACCCCCAAATCCTCTTGGATATTTCTAAGATCACGCAAAAATTCATTGGAATGATAGGAAGCAAATCTATTAGTGAAAGATAATTGTTCCTCCATTGTCAATGATCTAAATGGAATTTCATCTGCCATGGTGACAAATGAAAATGGTTTTACAAACAAAGGGCACAAATAAAAAGATAGACTACAAGATAACTAATAAAAAGAAAATAAAAATCTCACTTCATATGAATCTAATGAGTAAACCTAATAAAAAATAAATTCCAACCTAAGCAATAACTATTCCCCGGGCTGCGGCGCCAAAAACTTGATACGTGAGAATTGCGCCCTCGCAACAGGTTTTACATCTCAAGGGATCTTGAGAAGCTTACAACCCCCACCAGGCAGTGTACCTGATCGTTGTAGTATAGTATAGTGACAAGTACCGGGGGATTGATCGTTCAACTCAGGAATAGCGTCGTTAGGATTGAAATTAATCTAACTAGGTCTAAAGGTGAAGGATGATTCTTTTTTGTGTTTTAAATTTTTTATGAAAAGCAGGTAAAAATCTCGGGTATTGGAAGAGTGGGCGGAATTAGTTGCTAATCAACTAACCCAAAAGCTAATAATTAAACTAATGTGCAAGAAAAATAAACTAAGGTTCTACAAGGTAAGTGAAGCATGTCTACCTATGATATGTTACTCCTTGCTAGCTATCCAATTCTACCTATTGAATTGTCACACCTTGTTTTAATTGACGGGTTGTATTCCTTAATACTAGTCGTAGGGCCGTGTACAATATTCCCTAACTCTATAAGATCCTACTTCACTACTATGTCGAGCCGTTAGAAGCTCCTAACATGGGATCATTAGAATTCTCTTACGCATTAAATACAACCATATAATCGTAGTACACCTCCGATCATGTTTCTTAAGACATTCAAGCAAGTTACCAATTGGAAGTCTGCCAGTTTTATTAAGCCTAACATCGATATCATTCAATTAAACAAGAGACAATAGGAAACAAGAATTATAAGCTAAACCAATTAGACCTATCGAAGTGTCACACCCTAATTGATGAAGATAGACACAAACATCAACAAGGAATAAATAAGATCTAATCAATTATATACAAGTTTCACACAATCATAAGTAGACACAAGGTGAATTAGCAAAACATCATCAAAGAAGAGCAAGCAACAATGATAATGGAAAACATAATTAAGATAGAATCAACAAACCAATATATGATATTTATAGAGTGATTGAAACCCTCTAAGTTGCTTGAAAAACAACTACCTAAACCCAGGAATCGACCTTAGGGTTTAGGGCTTACAAAAAGTGAAGTAATAAGGTTATATTTATAGGCATATTTTCTGTCGGCCCATCTTGACGGCGTCAGATCGTACACATGATGGCGTCATGACCATTTTTTAACCAAATCAAAGATTTTTTCATCCCGATCGTTTCCTTTTTTGAATCGCTTAAATCCGAGTTCGTATGGAAAAGTTATGGCCAAAATAGTGTCAACTACTCCGCGCGTAAGTTATGATTGTCTTGATCAACATGCAACGGTTTTACTAAGGTTTCTTCTTGTGTAAGCCTTCTTCCTGATGTCTTCACTTTAAATCATCTGACGTCGTCAGGTTCAACCCTGATGCCGTCACTCTTTAAGTCCTCTGGGCCGTCTCTCTTTAAGTTGATACGTGATGGCCTACCTCCATTAACATGTGACGCCGTCACGAACTCCTTCAAAAACCTTCTAGATCGTCACGTGTATTTTATTTATCCAACCCTTTTCCAAGTCGTGACGTCGTCAAGAGCAATTCTTGACGCCGTCAGGTACTGTTTCCAGCATATTTTGGAGACTTTGCCATTTTCTTCACTTTTTCGCTCCAAAACGTCCAAAATGCTTCCTTTTGTAAAATTCTTGTCAAAAGTAACTAAAATGACAAAAGGAACGATTTAGGGCAATATTTGATCAAATAATCACGATTTAGGGCTTAAATGACCCCCTAAAAGCGGTACTTTTCGCTTCATCAGGGACTATAATCTCGTCCCAAATTTACATAGGGCGTCATTCCAAAGAAAAAAAGGGTACGACATCTCGTCCTAAACTGGTAGTCTCTAGCTTGTTGTCCCAAAAAAATTTGGGATGACTTACACTTTGTAATATTGAGACGACACTTTGTTGGGCCCACCAACAATTCAACGCAGCAGAATACCAAAAGGGACAACATCACTTTTGAAAATTGGGACGAGATTATAGTCCCTAGTTTTTTTTGTTTTTTTTATACTTTCTGTTATTATTTTTATGTTGATAAGAAATTGTTTTTAAAAATCAAATAGGGACGACATATAAATACACTTAGGGGCGACAAAAAACCTGCACATAAGGAGAAAAAAAATGCTGCATTTTTATTTTTGCCCAGAATTTTTTCCAGAAAAAACCTACCCAAACAAAACATATGATTGACCAAACACTATGATACAAAATTATTCAACTTCATTCGTCAAGTTCTTCATTACAAAACAACCAAAATATGTAATAGTTTTCACAAAAACGATACAATTAATCAACCAAAATATGTATTGGACTAAACCTATACAAATACACAATGCCAAGAGCATAATTTAGTACAATCCAACATCTACTCAAACTTATCGACAACTCTAGTCATTACTTCCATTTCTATTGCAATCTTTACAACTATCTTATTGACTATGTCTTGATGGGGCACCACATCTTATTTACAATACATGCCGTCTACTTTACATAAATGTAATAGACATCTCTGCACCCAAAAAAAATGTAATAAACATCTATATCTCAACTAAGTTAAAAAGAAAAAACTTTTACTTTTTTTCTTTAAAATAAGAAATATATAATTGTTAATATACTTACAAAAGTATAAAGCTAAAAATGTTGCAAAATAGTGTGAAATCCAACATCAGTGTTAGCAACCCATGAACAGGTGACAGCGGTAGGTGGTCCGGTAACTGGTGGTGGTGGGTGGGTCGCCGGTGATGGTGCTGGTAAGGCGGCGGCAGTGGTGGTGGTCCGGCAGTGATGGAGCTAACCAAACACAAAGACAATAAAAAACAACCAAAATTTAACTAAACAAATTAACAAAAAACTTACCTTTAAACAAAGTAGTGGTGGTGAAGATATAGCTAAACAAATCGTGTTGAAGTGGTGGTTTCGGGTGATAGTGGTGTTGACTAATGGTGATGGTTGTGGATTTGTGGGTTTTTTAAGTAAAAAACGAGATCAAATTATGGTGTAGTGATGTTTTATTTTTGTGAAAAAAGACATTGAACAATGAGTAGATATAACTCAATAATTGTGATAAATAGGGACGACATTGTGGTCCCCCTACTGTTAAGCGGGATAAAAACAAATTTTGGTGAAAATTTGGGCGCAAATTCTGGCGGGTTAACGAAATTTTGGTGAAAATTTAGGAATTGTTTTCTATTTTATTTCCCATTTTGTTTTATATATATTTAACACTAATAAATTATTTAAGTACAGAAATTTTTTTCCCCATTGTGTTTTTATTCGAATATACATTTTAACTTTTACATTTAATATATATTTTAAGTACAACAATTATTTTGATAAATACGAAAGTATTAATTTTGTAAATAAATTGATTTCTATATTTTTTAAAATTAATTTATGTATTTTTTTAAATACTTCAAACAATTATTTCTTTGTTTTAAAAGGTTTTCTAAATATAAAAAATTTAAAAATGATTTAGATTAGTTATAAATTATTTAAATAAATTAAAAACGAGATGTTAAATGAATGAGTCGAAATGATATCGTTATACATGAGATGTTAAACGAATTAGTCGAAATGATATCGTCATACATGAGATGTTAAACGGACGAGTCGAGGTGATATCGTTGTACATGAGATGTTGTTAGGTCAACTCTGGACCTAATCATTTCTAACAAAGGATTTGAACATAAAAATAGCTCAGACATTCACTGACAAAATATCAGTGAGTATCTAAACTCACTGATGTTCAGTAAGAATGTCTTCCCCTGATATATGGGAGAACCTCAATAGCTTTCTTCTAAGAAGAAGTGCCTTATACACCACTGATGCAGTCTCAGTGGTTAAGGTACTTGAGCTTACCGCAGGGACACTGAGATCTGACAGATGTCTCTATATCCCTGATGGCATTATCTCTCATTAACAATGACCACCTCACCAACTACCAATATAACTGATCGTGAAGTTGTGGTGATCAACATGACTTCATCAACCTCATGATTCAGAGACAATGACCATCTCTAGATATCGTCAAAAGAGTAGTGCAAACTTACCAAGTACCGATCAGCCAGTTTGTCCAAGAAACTCTAGTTCAATTTGAAGGGATTCACTAAGGCAGGAATACCTTGATGATATCTCAGCTCCCTGAATCAAGACCAAGGCAGTTAGGTAAGTCCATAGTGTTTAGGCGGGAAAACTCTTGGGAAGATAAACTTTGCTCCTTTCCAAAAGAAGCTCATGGGAACTCGTGGGTGTCAACTCTGGTAGTTGGCAAGTTCACTATTCTCGTTTTAAACGAATGAGTCGGGATGATATCATTATACATGAGATGTTAAACGAACGAGTCGAGATGATATCGTTACACATGAGATGTTAAACTAACGAGTCGAGGTGATAACGTTATACAAGAGATGTTAAATGTCACAACTCACCATTTCAGGTCATTTCTCAAACTTTGACATTTTACTATTCATAAATCACTATTTATCGTTTTACTATTCATCATTTTCGAGGTCAATTTGATATTCTGAGAAATATTTGAGAATTTTACTATTCACTGAACACTATTCATTGCCGGAAAAGTTTTCACTATTCATTTGCATTACTCATTTCATCGTAAATTTAGTTTACGGGTATTCAAATTCGCGTAACCGTATTGGTTTTAGGTGCGAATTTATTTCATTATCAGTAAGGACACTGCATATGGACTAGAGACAGTCTGCATATCATCATAACAGCATTTTCATGTTATACCACTCTTAGGATTTTCAAATTTATATATTTGATACATTTAACGTTTTCCTTATAAGTATTTATAATAAACGTTAACACCCGGTTTATAAACACGACGAATATATCTAAATATTCCCACGATGGTCCCGACATATTTTTATACCCATTTTATCTTCATAAAAGTTATAATATTCATTTACCCAGTATTTTGGAAATTTATTTTATTTATAACGTAAGTTTATAAATATTACGACGGTTTTCGTGAAAACTAAACAATAATCACCCGAACACTCAGTACTTGTACCCAACATATTTTTAACATTTTTACAACTTTATTTTGTCCCGGTTAACTTCGTTAACATTTATTTCTATTAAACCCGGTACCCAATTTTAACTAATAACACAAATATACACTAAATCCTACACTAAAATCCTAATTAAATCAAAACTACCCCAACCCCCCCCCCCCCCCCCCCCCATCTACCTAGGCAGGCCCCTAAAGTCCTCACCAAGGCAAATTTTTACATTTTTCTTAACCTTGGGCATTTATGTTCCATATTATACATTATAACTTATCATATATATTTACAAAAACTCCTAAAACACAACACTTAACAAATCTAAGAATCAAAAAGCTCTCATCCTCATCTTTTTCATCTCAAAACCCACGACCAAACCCATAACCCAAGATCAAGTGATCATTTTCCAAGAATTAAAGCTACAAAGATGTTCCTTTTGTCATCCTAATCAAGAATCTTACAACAAAAACACAAGTATCACAAGGTTTCTCATCATCTAATCACCTATTATTTTAAAGTGAGTTATCAAATTTATTTTCATGATTTCCTCTAATTAACACTTGTATCTTATGGTTTTCATGCTTAATTTCATGCACAAGCTAGCTATACCACTTTATTTTTGTAGACTTTTTGAACATACAAACCCTAGATTTTGATTTAGGTGTTCCTTTGTTAAATTAACATGATTACAAGTGATTAGGAACCCATGGCACCCTAAGAAGGTGTATGGTAGGATTAGTATAGCTTTGTGCTGTTTGCAAGAGATTTGGTTGAGGTAGAAACTAGTTTTGAACATGAAAAATGGATTTGTAACAAGTATATAAACCTACTGTCCCATTTTTGTAAATCCAGGAAAATCAGTAAACATAAAGGAAACTTTGGCAAAATTTTTAGAAAATACTTTCAAAAATGAATCCGTAGGCGAAAGAACGGATTAAAAAGAGTTTATAACGAAGAAGTTATGATTTTTGCAAGTTTATTGACGAAAAGTATATTTTCTGAAAATACATGTTGTTGAACGTTTTTCGTCGGACAAAAAGAGGCTTTAGACGTAACCCGGAGGAGCCAGACTTTCCAAAATATATTACTACATACTAAGACGTAACCGTGGATATAAAGAACAAGTAAAACGGACTTATAACGACAAAGATATTCACGTATCAATATCGGCAAAACTCATATTAGTTTGACAGCTTTTGGAAATAATAACTCTAAAACTACGCAGTAACTCTAGATTTCTAGAAATAATACCAAGTACCCAAATTCATAACTAACGAAGTATTAGTGATTACAAGTATATTTTTTTCACTACAAGGCGTTATTTCAAGGATTTCAAATCGAGGATTTCAACACTAACATTGATACATACGATATATATATATATATATATATATATATATATATATATATATATATATATATATATATATATATATATACATACTTCAACTAGTTTTATTTTTCTAGTAGCCATATTTTCCTAAGTCTTGGAAAATGTATATTTTTTATAACAACAAGTATTTTCCAAAGAGTAGAGTGGTATAGGAACATGTGCATGGACATTCATAACATCATTTGGTGATCTAAATTAGATCATTCATCATTCATATTAAGTTGAGGCAGCTAACCGTTCATTGTTGTTCATTTCACTTCATCACAGTATCATCAGTTAAGGTGAGTTTTTATAGCCCCGTATACATTTTATGATTGTTTTCAAATCCCACGGGGGAGAATACATTGCACCATTTTAGTACGAGCCCAAGTATCAAAACTTATGTACATTGCTTAAGTAGCTTGTCGGCCTTGTGATAAGTCTCCTATTATCATCATGAACCGTTAATTTGCCAATTAAGCAAGAGTGAGTGGATAGATCTATTGAGGGTGACGCCTCCATCCGTGGTAGTATTTACCAACAGTAAGCGGATGCATTTCATGTCTGTTACATTTGAGTGTTTTGGCAGAACATTCAGGAGGGGCATAAATTTCATCAGTCTAGCTTCGGTGTCATGAGCTTAAGGTCTATTGTACTATTTTACGTGACTTTTGTCATGCACTTATACTTGTGGTGGCCGTACAAAGTTACATTTCATAAACCTATGATTATTCACCAACTTTATGTTGACCATTTTCGCAATGTATTTTCAGGTTACTAAGGGCATTATCATATCATATGCATGAAGTCACATTAGGGTGTGCCTGGGATGACGCACTACATTTTGGATTTTTCATGCACTTGTGTAAATTATCGTTTGACATTTCTTGGACTTGTTTCTGTAAACTTTTCAACCTTTGGGACCTATGTTTTGTAACACTGGATGTTTTTAAATAAGTCAAACGATGTGTTTTTCCAAACGACACTTTAGGTCGTTCAATATATCCTTGTTATGGTGCTATGACAGTTACTCCCCCAGGCATTCCATTCCGCTGCAAGTCAGGTAAATTGGGGGTGTGACAGATTGGTACCAGAGCCAAGGTTATAGCGAACTAGGATGCATCATGATAGGGTTTATGATATATACGATCCCTAGACTATAACCACATTATCATAGCGTCTCATCATTTCATCATAAGTGCATGTTCATTGTTTTAGGTGATTTCTTTATATACGAGTTATTTTTTTTTCACCTTGATTATCACAGAACCATGTCTTCAGACCCAAATGTTGTCATACTTTACTCTATCACAGACTCCGATGTTGAAGGCTCTATGTCTTCCACTGCCTTTTCACCACCACCCATTCCTCTTGTACCTGTGTTGTCACTCTCGGCATCAGGTGAGGAAACCGAGCCTTTTGAGGAGGATGAGACTGCTCCTACTCCTCATGTTTCCCCTATTGCACCACCTGAGATTACCCGTGCACCCACTGACACATCATCCTCTGCTACGACTATTCCATCCGAACCTAGACTTATGTTTCCCCGTAGGAAGACGACTATAGGTCCTAGTAAGAGAGTTTGCCCTGCTACATCTACCTTTAGGATCCCTGCTATTCCTATGTTACCCACACCACCACCAGCCATACCCGCTACTACATCCATATCTACTTCACTATTACCGCTTAGGAAGCGTGCGAGGTTTACTACACCAGCTTCACCTACTACAGAGTCAGAACCACCACCAGTATACCATGTAAGTGAGTGTTCGAGAGCAGCTGCTGCTAGGGAGCCTACAGATGTTACATTAGAGGATCGGTTAGGGGCTCAGCAGGAGCAGGTTGATAGTTTGGGTTATAGGGTTGATGAGGATATCACTACTCGACTTGAGGCGGTTGAGGAGCAGTTCGAGGGATTGATTTTAGGCAGAGTTAGTATCGACGTGTCGTATCATGGACTTGAGGCACGGCAGGAGGGACATCGGGAGCTGATTGATCAGCTTAGGGATGAGCTACCAGAGATACGGGATAGAGCTCAAACTACACAGGAGGCTCAGGGAGAGCAGACACACCAATTGGCAGTAGCACAGGAGAGGTTGACTATGATGGAGGGCAGAGATGCTGCTCTTCAGCTCCGAGTTCAGCATCTAGAGGAGATTGCAGTTATGATGGACAGGGAGATTCGTCGTCTGAGGAGTGCACCTGGAGCATCTGGAGCTCCTGGACCATCTAGAGCACCTGGAGGTACCTAGACATAGACTAGTATTGTATTAGCTTTTACTATTTTCCTAGTCCCGAGGTGTGGGACATAGTTCAAGAACTTGTAGTCTTTTGGTTGTTGTACAAACAAATATATCAAGTGCGACTCTACTATGTTGGAAATGTTGTGCTATATATATATATATCGGTCCATGTAGGCCGAAATTTTCATGTATTATATTCATGTGTCGTGATTATATTTATGATGTTTCGTGGTTGCTCTTTATTGTTAACGTATTTATACTTGTTGTGGTTGTATCTATACGTGTCGTGGTTGTATTATTACTGGTTGTGGTTGTACTCGTACATGTCGTGGTTGTATCTATACTTGTTGTGGTTGTATATATACATGTTGTGGGCGTATAATTTTTGTACGATGACTATTTCTATTATAGTTTTCTCATGGTTGTTGTCGATTATTATTTATCAGGAGTATGGCGCCAAAGAAAGCAAAGGCTACGTTAGAAACACCCGCTATGACTCAAGCCGCTATCCGCAAGTTGGTCAGGGATAGTATAGCAGAAGCTCTGGAGACTGAGAGAGCTGAGGTTGCTGCTAGGGCTGCTGAGGTTCCACCAAATACTGAAGTGGTTCAACCCACTACTAGGTGTGAATGTACTTGGAAGGATTTCAAGATTAGTAAGGGCACTGAGGGAGCGGTTGCTTTGATCCACTGGTTTGAAAATACTAAGAATGTATTCCTCATGTGCGGTTGCCAGGAGGTTAACAAGGTAAAATTTGCTACTGGTATGCTTCTTGATGAAGCTATGTCTTGGTGGAATTCTTATACTCAGCCTATTGGTATGGAGAATGCCTACAAGCTCACTTGGGATCAATTCAAGAAGCTGATGACTAAGAAGTTTTGCCCTCGTACTGAGGTGCAAAAGTTGGAAACCGAATTCTATGAGCTGGTAACAAAAGGTGATGACATTGAGACTTATATCAGGAAGTTTCAGGAATTGGCTGCAATATGTCCAACTATGGTTCCGGACGATGAGAAAAAGATGGAGAATTTTACTGGTGGACTACCCGAAAGCATCCGAGGGGATGTGATGTCTTTCGACCCACAATCAATGGAAGAGGCTATTCGTATAACTCAGAAACTTATGGTCCAAGTGTTGAAAGGAAAATCTGCTGCAAACAACAACAATAACTGTTCAAACAATACCAACTACAACAACACTCGAAACAACAACAACTATAACAATAACCGAAACCGCAACTACCCCAATAACCAAAACAATAACAACAATAACAACAAGAGGAGGTTTGATAATAACCAAGGTGGAAATGCTATCCAACCAGCACCTAAGAGACAGGAAGTGGCAAAGGCCTATGCTGCAGGACCAACAGAAGGAAAAGGATATGCTGGAAAACTACCCAAGTGTAATAAGTGTCAAACTCATCACAACCCTGGAAATTGTCCTAGAGCTTGTGAGAACTGTGGAAAAGTCGGTCATTCGACTAGGGAATGCAAAGCTCCACGAGGGGTAATAAATCAGAACCAACCAGGACCATGTTATGGTTGTGGAGAGTTGGGTCATTTCAAGAACAATTGCCCAAAGAGGAAGGATCAAGGAGCTGGAAATCAGGGCGGAGTAGCTCGAGGAAGGGCTTATGTTATGGGAGGAGATGATGCCCGCGAGGACCCGAATGTTGTTGCGGGTACGTTCCTCGTAAATAATCGTTATGCATCCATTTTATTTGATTCAGGAGCGGATAGAAGTTTTGTTTCTATTGCATTTGCACCTTTACTTAACATAGAACCAACTACCTTAGACATTCCCTATATTGTTGAATTAGCCGATGGGTCTTTAGTTAACACCAACACCGTTATCTGTGGTTGCACCATCAAATTCCTAAATCACCCATTCAATATAGACCTTATGCCCGTAGAACTTGGAAGTTTTGACGTTGTTATCGGTATGGATTGGTTGTCTCGACATCGTGCAAGAATCATTTGTGATGAAAAAGTTGTTCATCTTTCTTATGGAGGTGAAACTTTAGTTGTTCGCGGAGAGCGAAGTGGAACTAGACTCAGTATCATATCATGCATTAAAACCGAGAAGTACATAAAGAAGGGTTGTTATGCATTCTTGGCTCACATCACGGAGAAGAAGTCGGATGAGAAACGACTTGAAGATGTGCCTATTGTTAAGGAATTTCCAGAAGTTTTTCCGGAAGAATTGCCAGGACTTCCACCTACACGTCAGGTTGAGTTTCAGATTGAATTGGTGCCAGGAGCAGCACCAATTGCACGAGCACCGTATAGACTTGCACCTTCTGAGATGCAAGAATTGTCTAACCAATTACAAGAACTTCTAGACAAAGGATTCATTAGACCGAGTTCTTCGCCTTGGGGAGCACCGGTTTTGTTTGTGAAGAAGAAGGATGGATCTTTCAGAATGTGCATAGACTATCGTGAGCTGAACAAGTTAACGGTGAAGAATCGTTATCCTCTCCCTAGGATTGATGACTTGTTCGATCAGTTACAAGGTTCCTGTTTTTATTTCAAGATTGATTTAAGATCAGGCTACCATCAACTCAGAGTTCAGGAAGAAGATATCCCGAAGACGGCATTCAGAACACGTTATGGTCATTATGAGTTTCAAGTGATGCCTTTTGGATTAACGAATGCACCTGCGGTATTCATGGATCTCATGAACAGAGTGTGCAAACCATATCTTGATAAGTATGTGATTGTATTCATTGACGATATCCTGATTTATTCCAAGAGTAAGAAAGAGCATGAACCACACCTCAGAACAATATTGGAACTACTCAAGAAGGAGCAATTGTATGCCAAATTTTCAAAGTGTGACTTTTGGATACAAAGAGTTCAATTTCTTGGCCATGTCATTGATAGCCAAGGATTACAAGTCGACCCAGCAAAGATCGAGGCAGTAAAGGATTGGGCTACGCCCAAGTCTCCTACAGAAATTCGTCAATTCTTAGGACTTGCAGGATATTACAAAAGGTTTATTGAAGGGTTTTCTAAGATAGCGAAGTCGCTGACACAAAAGAATCAAAAGTACGAGTGGGGAGAGAAACAAGAATCTACATTTCAGTTATTGAAGCAGAAGGTTTGTAGTGCACCGATTTTGTCACTACCAGAAGGTATTGAGAACTTTGTGGTGTATTGCGATGCTTCGCATAAAGGACTTGGAGCTGTGCTAATGCAAAACGGGAAGGTGATAGCTTATGCATCTAGACAGCTTAAGACACACGAGAAGAATTACACTACACACGACTTGGAGTTGGGTGCTGTTGTTTTTGCACTCAAGATTTGGAGACACTACCTTTATGGTACTAAATGTGTAGTTTTTACCGACCACAAGAGCTTACAACATATACTTGATCAGAAGGAACTTAATATGAGACAACGTCGTTGGCTAGAATTGTTGAGTGATTACGATTGTGAGATCCGATATCACCCAGGAAAAGCAAATGTCGTAGCAGATGCACTTAGCAGAAAAGAGCGACTCAAACCTTTGAGGGTTAGATCGTTGGGAATGACTATTATTTCACCATTACCATCAAAAATTCTAGAAGCTCAGATTGAGGCTCTCAAGGAGGAAAATCAACCACAGGAGAAACTTTATGGTATGCCCGAGAACAAAAATGGCTTTGTGAAGAGAGCAGATGGACTGTTATGCTTCAAGGACCGAAGTTGGATACCACTCTATGGTGGAGTACGAGAAATGATTATGCAAGAATCACACAAGTAGAAGTACTCTAATCACCCAGGTTCTGACAAGATGTATCAGGATCTCAAAAAGCTGTATTGGTGGCCGAACATGAAAGCAGAAATAGCTACGTACGTCAGCAAATGCCTTACTTGTGCTAAAGTGAAAGCTGAGTACCAGAAACCGTCAGGACTACTTCAACAACCAGAAATTCCACAATGGAAGTGGGAGCGTATTACAATAGACTTTGTTACTAAACTACCCAAGAAGTCAGGAGGTTACGATGCTATTTGGGTAATTGTCGATCGTCTTACTAAATCAGCCCATTTCATACCCATTAGAGAGACTTATTCCATGGAACAGCTTGCCAGACTTTATGTCAAGGAAATAGTCTCAAGACATGGAGCACCAATCTCCATTATTTCTGACAGAGATAGCCGCTTTACTTCAAACTTTTGGAAGTCATTACAAGATTCTTTTGGATCCAAGTTAGACATGAGCACTGCTTACCATCCACAGACTGATGGTCAGAGTGAGAGAACTATTCAGACACTGGAGGACATGCTGCGAGCATGTGTGATTGACTTTGGGAATGGTTGGGCTAACCATTTGCCATTAATCGAGTTTTCTTATAACAATAGTTACCATTCAAGTATTAAAGCAGCACCATTTGAGGCACTTTTATGGTCGTAAGTGTCGTTCCCCAGTTTGTTGGGCAGAAGTTGGAGAGGTACAATGCACAGGTCCAGAGATGGTTAGGGAAACAACAGAAAAGATAATACAGATTCGAGAAAGACTTGAAACTGCTAGAAGTAGACAGAAAAGCTACGCAGATGTTAGACGCAAACCATTGGAATTCCAGGTTGGAGACAAGGTCATGTTGAAAGTCTCGCCTTGGAAAGGCGTGATACGATTTGGAAAACGTGGAAAGTTGAACCCGAGATACATTGGTCCATTTAAGATACTGGAAAGGATTGGTCTAGTAGCTTACAAGCTTGAACTTCCATCAGAACTCAGCAACGTACATAACACGTTTCATGTCTCAAACCTCAAGAAATGCCTTTCAGATGAGTCTTCCGTTATACCATTAGAAGAGATTCAGCTAGATGACAAACTTAACTTTGTGGAGGAACCAGTTGAAATCATGGACCGAGAGGTCAAACAGTTGAAGCAGAGTCGAATTCCGATCGTGAAGGTTCGCTGGAATTCTCGAAGAGGACCCGAGTTTACTTGGGAACGAGAGGACCACATGCAACGCAAGTATCTACACCTTTTCACCAAACCAATTACCGAGACCAACACTAGCTAAACTCAGGGACTGAATTCCTTTTTGGGTGGGCGACTGTCACAACTCACCATTTCAGGTCATTTCCCAAACTTCGACATTTTACTATTCATAAATCACTATTCATCGTTTTACTATTCATCATTTTCGAGGTCAATTTGATATTCTGATAAACATTTAAGAATTTTACTATTCACTGAACACTATTCATTGCCGGAAAAGTTTTCACTATTCACTTGCATTACTCATTTCATCGTAAATTTAGTTTACGGTTATTCAAATTCGCGTAACCGTATTGGTTTAGGTGCGAATTTATTTCATTATCAGTAAGGACACTGCATACGGACTAGAGACAGTCTGCATATCATCATAACAACATTTTCATGTTATACCACTCTTAGGATTTTCAAATTTATATATTTGATACATTTAACGTTTTCCTTATAAGTATTTATAATAAACGTTAACACCCGGTTTATAAACACGACGAATATATCTAAATATTCCCACGATGGTCCCGGCATATTTTTATACCCATTTTATCTTCAAAAAAGTTATAATATTCATTTACCCAGTATTTTGGAAATTTATTTTATTTATAACGCAAGTTTATAAATATTACGACGGTTTTCGTGAAAACTAAACAATAATCACCCGAACACTCAGTACTTGTACCCAACATATTTTTAACATTTTTACTACTTTATTTTGTCCCGGTTAACTTCGTTAACATTTATTTCTATTAAACCCGGTACCCGATTTTAACTAATAACACAAATATACACTAAATCCTACACTAAAATCCTAATTAAATCAAAACTACCCTAACCCCCCCCCCCTCATCCACCTAGGCCGGCCCCTAAAGTCCTCACCAAGGCAAATTTTTACATTTTTCTTAACCTTGGGCATTTATGTTCCATATTATACATTATAATTTATCATATATATTTACAAAAACTCCTAAAACACAACACTTAACAAATCTAAGAATCAAAAAGCTCTCATCCTCATCTTTTTCATCTCAAAACCCACGACCAAACCCATAATCCAAGATCAAGTGATCATTTTCCAAGAATTAAGGCTACAAAGTTGTTCCTTTTGTCATCCTAATCAAGAATCTTACAACAAAAACACAAGTAACACAAGGTTTCTCATCATCTAATCACCTATTCTTTCAAAGTGAGTTATCAAATTTATTTTCATGATTTCCTCTAATTAACACTTGTATCTTATGGTTTTCATGCACAAGCTAGCTATACCACTTTATTTTTGTAGACTTTTTGAACATACAAACCCTAGATTTTGATTTAGGTGTTCCTTTGTTAAATTAACATGATTACTAGTGATTAGGAACCCATGGCACCCTAAGAAGGTGTATGGTAGGATTAGTATAGTTTTGTGCTGTTTGCAAGAGATTTGGTTGAGGTAGAAACTAGTTTTGAACATGAAAAATGGATTTGTAACAAGTATATAAACCTACTGTCCCATTTTTGTAAATCCAGGAAAATCAGTAAACATAAAGGAAACTTTGGCAAAATTTTTAGAAAATACTTTCAAAAACGAATCCGTAGGCGAAAGAACGGATTAAAAAGAGTTTATAACGAATAAGTTATGATTTTTGCAAGTTTATTGACGAAAAGTATATTTTCTGAAAATACATGCTGTTGAACATTTTTCGTCGGACCAAAAGAGGCTTTAGACGTAACCCGGAGGAGCCAAGCTTTCCAAAATATATTACTACATACTAAGATGTAACCGTGGATATAAAGAACAAGTTAAACGGACTTATAACGACAAAGATATTCACGTTTCAATATCGGCAAAACTCATATTAGTTTGACAGCTTTTGGAAATAATAACTCTAAAACTACGTAGTAACTCTAGATTTCTAGAAATAATACCAAGTACCCAAATTCATAACTAACGAAGTATTAGTGATTACAAGTATTTTTTTATCACTACAAGGCGTTATTTCAAGGATTTCAGACCGAGGATTTCAACACTAACATTGATACATACGATATATATATATATATATATATATATATATATATATATATATATATATATATATATATATATATATACTTCAACTAGTTTTATTTTTCTAGTAGCCATATTTTCCTAAGTCTTGAAAAATGTATATTTTTTATAACAACAAGTATTTTCCAAAGAGTAGAGTGGTATAGGAACATGTGCATGGACATTCATAACATCATTTGGTGATCTAAATTAGATCGTTCATCATTCATATTAGGTTGAGGCAGCTAACCGTTCATTGTTTTCATTTCACTTCATCACAGTATCATCAGTTAAGGTGAGTTTTCATAGCCCCGTATACATTTTATGATTGTTTTCAAATCCCACGGGGGAGAATACATTGCACCATTTTAGTACGAGCCCAAGTATCAAAACTTATGTACATTGCTTAAGTAGCTTGTCTGCCTTGTGATAAGTCCCCTATTATCATCATGAACCGTTAATTTGCCAATTAAGCGAGAGTGAGTGGATAGATCTATTGAGGGTGACGCCTCCATCCGTGGTAGTATTTACCAACAGTAAGCGGATGCATTTCATGTCTGTTACATTTGAGTGTTTTGGCAGAACATTCAGGAGGGGCATAAATTTCATCAGTCTAGCTTCGGTGTCATGAGCTTAAGGTCTATTGTACTATTTTACGTGACTTTTGTCATGCACTTATACTTGTGGTGGCCGTACAACATTACATTTCATAAACCTATGATTATTCACCAACTTTATGTTGACCGTTTTCGCAATGTATTTTCAGGTTACTAAGGGCATTATCATATCATATGCTTGAAGTCACATTAGGGTGTGCCTGGGATGACGCACTACATTTTGGATTTTTCATGCACTTGTGTAAATTATCGTTTGACATTTCCTGGACTTGTTTCTGTAAACGTTTCAACCTTTGGGACCTATGTTTTGTAACACTTGATGTTTTTAAATAAGTCAAACGATGTGTTTTTCCAAACGACACTTTAGGTCGTTCAATATATCCTTGTTATTGTGCTATGACAGTTACACCACCAGGCATTCCATTCCGTTGCAAATCAGGTAAATTGGGGGTGTAACATTAAACGAACGAGTGGAGATGATATCGTTATACATGAGATGTTAAACGTACGAGTCGAGATGATCGATATGGTTATAGACTATAATTGTTATTTTCATGTTATCAGTAAATTAACTAATTTAGCCATGATCATAAATTGTAATTGCTATTTTGCCTGAAAATCTACTCAACTTCCCACCAAAATCTCCCACCAAAATTTCCCACCAAACACTTCCCACCAAAACACTTTCCCACCAAAATATTAGCGCCAAAATTTTCCCACTAAAGCTAGCAGATCTGCTCTTATATACGCTCTTATCCTCAAAACCACTCAACCTCACAACCTATTATCCTCAAAACCACTCAACCTCACAACCACAAACACACACTGTTATCATGAAGATGGCGGAATTTGAAGCTTTTGCTTGTACTTGTGGACGAGGAGACGTAATTCTACGACAATCGCATCGACCTCACTCCCGTGGTAAACTATACTATGCGTGTCCTTTTATCAAAGGTGAACAATTACATACTTTTTTGTATATTATATAAATAATTTGGTTAGTTGTTAAAAATAATAATTTTTACTCTTTAACAGGGTGGGATAAATGATTATGGATGCGATTTTTTTATGGAAGGAGAAACGACTCCGTTTAATGACCAATTCTCCTAGAGCTTCGACACCTCCAACTCATTCCGCATGACCGTCAAGAACTCCAACTCGTTACACTGCAGGACCTTCAACATCGAGTCCTGGAAATACAGAGTGCTCAAACAGCATCAAACTGAATCACCATATAATGGAACTCAATAAAATGCTAGAAGTGTATATGCATCCCAACAACCACACAACTGATTCAGCTACCTTATTTCATGACCTTTATGATGACATGGAAAATTTTACTTTGGAGTAATTCGTATGCTTTAGTGTTTGAACTTTTATCGATCTGTAATGTAATTCGTATGCTTTAGTGTTTGAACTTTTATTGATCTGTAATGTAATTCGTACGCTTTAGGTTTTGAACTATTATCGATATGTAATATAATTCGTATGCTTAATGTTGGAGTAATACGTATGTTCTAAGGAATATAAAAATAGTATATGTTTTGAATTATTATCCATAACATCTTCACTCATCCGTTTAACATGAGATGTATATCCATAACACCTCGACTAATCCGTTTATCATGTTATGTATAATTATAACGTATCGACTCATTCGTTTAACATATAAATATATTTAATCTTAAATTATGTATTAAATGTATTTAATTTTAAATTATATATTAAATAAAAGTATTTAAATTGAATATTCTTATTATTTTATAAATGTATTTAATTTTAAATTAAAATTTTTAATTACGAATTTAAACTATTTAGTTTTAATTATATATTAAATAAAAGTATTTAAAATAATAATTTTTTAAAATTAATTTATATATAAGTATTTTTAGATAGATTAATGGATTATAAATGTTATTTTAAATATTATTAAAAATATGGGACAACAATGTCGTCCCAAACGTTATTTAAGAAGTTTTAAAACTGTTTTGTAAAATAAAAACTTATTTATAAAGTTTCTAAATATTAAAAAAAAAACATATGTTTACAATATGGTCGACAATGTCGTCCCAAAGTGTTTGGCGGGTAACAAAAACACCGGCGGGATGTATTTATTTCATTGAAATATTATTTAAAAATAAATAAATATTAAAAATCAAATTTTTAGAAAATGGGACGACATTGTCGTCCCAAAATGAGTGGGGCCAAAACCTCTTTGTTAACTGCTATGTTTGTTGAAAAAACGTGGGACCCTTCGTCAATTTGGGACTACATTTGTCCACCCAAATTTTTTGTCCATCCCCAACCCTTTCTTTTGGTGCAGTGATAAGATCTTAGAAAAGTAAGACACTGCAAAAAAAAACCTTATATTTATCTTGAATTGGGAGAAAAAGTTTATGTTTAACCGGTTGAAAGATGATATTTTAGCCTTGAGCCCTTGATCCTTGGCATTGTGGGTTTTTTATTTTCCTGTTACGTACAGAATTAAATGGTTTTACTAATGATGCTTGTGTTTTTAGCGATGCTATGATGCTCGATATTCAAATCCCATTGATTCTTTTGATGGAAATCGTATACACGAACTATAAGTTTTTCACACGACTGTGATGTAAAATTATTCTCTATGATGCAGATATTTTGTGAGCATGAATGTCATTTGTGTTGCAAGCAACAGCAAGACTTGCAAGAAACAAAATTTATTCACTTATTGGATCTTTTATAATAGTTGATTACTTTGACTGAGAGGATAGCAGGTGTGTTCGCTCATGTCTATTTACGTAGTAAACTTATGTTTTTCAAGGTTTAGTGTAAAATCTAAGGCGAAAATTTTAAACTTTGCATATGAAAATGATGAGAAGCCTGCTTCACCTCTCCAAGAAGTACAAGTATATTTGTCGCCACAAGCGTCACCAACAGAAAAATCAATCTTAACAAGATCAACTGATTCAAAACTTTAATGGCATATTAACAGCTGAACTAATAAGCTCAGTTAAGGCAACTCGATTAATTACAAGTTTACAATGGAGTATGAGCTTGAATTTAGTCAGCCGAAGTTTGTGTAGCAGTTTGATCACTTAGAATGTTGTATTAGTATGTTATTTATGTAATTTAAGTATTTTAGTCTTATGGGTCTCAACGGGTAAAACTAATGGACTGGGTTATACCCATATCCAAACACCCCGTTTGTTTATTTGTTAGTTATAGACGGTTATGGCAGTTAGTATTGAATCGTTGCAGTGTTTCATGAAGGGACACAACGTTCAACTTAGTATATATAGTTAAAATCGAGTCAAATGTAATGTTACAGAATCTTATCAAAGTTATATAGTATTACTTTCATTTATCAAGTTATTTTTACCCATATTACTTTTAATGCTTTACCAATACGTCCCATGGTTAACTATAATCAAATCCTCAAAAGGAATTGGCTCCAAGCCAAACCTGTGAAACCGAATCAACAGTGGTATCAGAGCTTATGTTCTGATTCCTGGATGGAGCCATCAACATACGAACATGGTACCACTTCTACACGAAACAAACAACCCTCGCATAAGGATTTCTTGTCTTGGAATACTACGAAGAAGAAAATATCTCCTGAAGGAAAACAAATGCTAAAAGAAAAGATACAAGAGATTGTTTCATACAATTCGAAAAGACTGCAAAAGGAAAAGAAAATAGATGACGGTTACAAGAAGAAAGATAAGAGACAAAAATGCTTTACGTGTAGAAAGCGTGGACATGTTTTCAGAAACTGCCCTTTGAATCAAGAAGAACTTCTCACCAAACAACGTATCACAGAACCACTATTTGTCTCATCAAAGATGAACCCTTCGAATGCACAACTTCAAGAAAAAGCGAAATACCAAGAACAAGTTCATGTTCTTACGGATTACATGGTTGAGGGGACTGAAAAAGAAAGTTGGGATAATATTTGGTATGTAAGTTCCGCATACAAACAACACATGTCTCCAATAAAACACTTGTTTAAGAGGATGTTCAAAAGATTCAAAGAGGAAGGAGTAGAAGAGGATGAAAGGAAGTTTATTATTTCATATGGCGTGGGAGAAGCAGTCGTTGACACTGATGATGGAGAACTCATAATTGCAAACGTGTTGTATACACCAGAAATCACCCTAAATGTGTTAAGTATGCATCAACTTGAAGAGCAAGGTTATATAGTCACTTATGGAATAGATCGATGCAAGTTAAAATACATGTTTGATAGTTTTGAGAATTATGGGAATGAAGAGAGTATGTTGGAAGAAGAAAATGATGAAAGTATAATCACAAGCCACAACAAGTTTCTTGATAATTATTTCAAGTCTTTGGATATTGAAGAAGAATGCTCGCTTATCAAAGGTTTAGAAGATTTGGAAATGGAGCGACATGAAGATCATGATTACATAGATCAAGAATACATAAGTTTGAATAGCACGTTATACACTATGAAGGTCAATACTTTTCCTAGATTCATTGCTTTTCTAAATTTAATCAAAGTTGATAAGTTAGTCTATGAAAATTGGAAAGTATTGAGTAAAAGATTCTTAGAGATGCTTGAATGGTTTTATATGGGTTTTATGAGGCAAAGTGCATTAGGAAATTTACCACCCATCATTGGGGTGATAAAAGTGGATATGTTAGGATTGTATAAGTTTGTAGATGCACTTGGAGGATATATGAATGTTACTTTCAACAATCAATGGCACCAAGTCGCACAACTCTTAGAATTGGCAGAAGAAGAAAAGGAAACAGTTAAGGCATGTTACAAGGAATACATAGGATTGGTGAAAATTTACTACGAAGATGCACTTAGAGCAAATCTCGTGAAGGCAGAAAGTGATGAGAATGGCAGAGGTACTGCAGACATTATACCACAGCCGTGTGAAGGTTTGGAAGATGCAATGGAAATAGTTGATGAATCACCAAAGAAAAGAATCAAGATTGAAAAGGAAGAAGCCATGAAAGAGGACAGCAGTTCAAGTGAAAGTACAAAAGATGATGACTTTGTCATCATTGTTTGAAGAAAACTCAAGCATAGCAAGATGGAAGGAATCAACATTCAGTAATCAGGAGGGAGATGTAGCAGTTTGATGACTTAGAATGTTGTATTAGTATGTTATTTATGTAATTTAAGTATTTTAGTCTTATGGGTCTCAACGGGTAAAACTAATGGACTGGGTTATACCCATATCCAAACACCCCGTTTGTTTATTTGTTAGTTATAGATGGTTATGGCAGTTAGTATTGAATCGTTGCAATGTTTCATGAAGGGACACAACGTTCACCTTAGTATATATAGTTAGAATCGAGTCAAATGTAATGTTACAGAATCTTATCAAAGTTATATAGTATTACTTTCATTTATCAAGTTATTTTTACCCATATTACTTTTACTGCTTTACCAATACGTCCCATGGTTAACTATAATCAAATCCTCAAAAGGAATTGGCTCCAAGCCAAACCTGTGAAACCGAATCAACAGTTTGGGCGTCCAAAAAGTTGTCACCAACAATCAACTAGTCGATGATATGGAAATCCTTTCGGTTTCTCAACTATCCAATATGGCGGGTATATGAGTATATATCATAAAGCCTCTAAATGACGTAACCTTAAAAATCCTTCAGTGATGATAAGACCACAACACTCTACCACCAGTTATAACCCAAACCACATACTCAGAAGTCATATTGTGAAACCTAGCAGCTGTGACTAGTAGGAATTCAATGTATGAAAGCAATGTGATCGCACAATATCTTGATCTCATGAGTGGTATTCTCGACACAAAGGAGGATCCAAGTTTGCTTCTACTGGTTGGTATCATCAAAGGGGACTTGACTGATACATTAGTGGTGGATTTGTTTAATGGGACGAATGAATCGTCAATGAAAGTTTATAAGGACACAGCAGCTGCTATATCAATGTGTATTACAGGCAGAAACGGAAGGTGAAAATTTATAGGTTTATGAAGAAATATGCTTACAAATCATGGCAAGTACCGACGGTTGTTTCAACACTCGTACTCTTGTTGCTAATGATTTAAAATCGCTTTGTAGTGTGTATGATTGTAAACGAATGTCCAGATGGTAGATTTGTATGCCATTTGTGTTTTGTCTGATTTTAATGTACATGTAGATTTAGACGAACATATACTAGCAAGGAGCTAGAAAGGCAACACTACACAACCACAATCATGCTAAGGAAACAGCTTAAGATATACAAGCAAACAGGATCACGGATAACAGTAGGAAGCCACAAAGTTGAGCTTCTGAACTTCAAATCTACCTACAGAAACCAGACTTCTAATAAAGTTATACATTCTGGACTTAGCAGACATCTTTAGCACCCGAGAAAAATCAACACAAACTGATGAACCAAACAAGAACCACTAGCTTTACTGACCCACAACTGGGCAACCGCCACACAGATTGATAATTCAGTCTAAAGATATCAATAAAGGCAACATACATTCGAGTTTTAAGATGATGAAAGACAAATTGAAGGTAGAAACAGACTTCACAGCTCAACCTTTTTCAGCATCTTTTCTATTTCATCTTTGGACAATTTCCCACTCTCAGCAATTATTATACTTTTCTTATTACCATTAGATACAGCCGAGACATTGAGAATGCCATTGGCATCAATACTAAAGGAAATCCTTACCTTTTATTCACCTGCAGGGGCTGGTGGAACTCCTTGAAGATGGAACTGATCAAGGAAGATGTTGTCCTTGGTTTTCATGTTCTCACCCTGATAAACTTGGATTGTGAAACCTACTTGATTATCAACAAGCGTTACGTAAGTCTCCTCCTTCATGGTGGGTATTGGTGTGTTCCGTGGGATCAGAACATCCATATCATCTTCATATGTTTCGATGCCTAGAGAGAGAGGGGTCACATCTAAAAGTATCATATCCTTTACAGCTTTATTCCCATTCCCACTTAAGCTTGCAGCCAAGACAGCTGCACCATAAGAAACTGCTTCATCCACATTAATGCTCTTGCAAAGCCGTTTCCAATCAAAGAACTCCCTGAGCATTTGTTGTACCTTGGGAATTCTAGTAGATCCACCAACAATAACTATATCATGAATATCATTCTTGTCCATATTCCCATCCTTTAAACAATTTTCGACATGCTCAATACACTTTGTAAAGAAACTAGCATTTAGCTCCTCAAATTTTGCCCGAGTGAACCTCATTGAGAAATCAATTCCCTCAAACAAGGAATCAATTTCAATCGATGTTTGAGCTGTTGATGACAGATCCCTCTTCGCCTTCTCAAAGGCAACTTTATCCTTCTTTTGTCTTTTCTTGAAATCTTGCACACAATGATTAACCATCGCCTTGTCAAAATCTTCTCCACCCAAATGAGTGTCACCACCAACTGCTTTGACTTTGATTGTGCCCTCCCGGCTGATAGCGAGAAGAGACACATCAAATGTTCCCCCGCCTAAATCAAAGATGAACACATTTTTTTCTTTTGGGTGGTTTTTGTCAGAAATTTTGTCAAGACCATAAGCAATAGTAGCTGCAGTGGGCTCACTAATTAATCGCAAGACATTGAGACCAGCCAGTGTACCAGCATCCTTGGTTGATTGTCGTTGCTTATCACTGAAATATGCAGGGACAGTAATCACTGCATCTGTTACTGTTGTTCCAAGGTATGCTTCTGCAGCCTCTTTCAAATTCTTTAAAATCATTGCAGATAGTTCTTCAGGTGAAAATTCCTTGTTTATACTATTGTGCTCAAGCACAATCATTGACTTGTCCGAAGAGCCTTCTATTACCTTAAACGGCCATGATTGTATGTCCTCCTGCACTCTTTTATCACTGAATCTACTTCCCATTAAACGTTTAACATCTGAAAATTAACATATAATATATACACAAGTGTTTATCAATTAACTGGTTGGATACTAAATCAATAAAGGGTATGGCTAGGATTTTCTTGCCTGTAAAATATGCAAGTGGGAGATCATAAAAGCTTACCAAAAACGGTGTTAGTAGGATTCCGGGCGATTTGATTTTTGGCCCCCTCACCTACTAAAAGCTCTGTGTCATTACAAGCTACACATGATGGTGTAGTGTTGTTTCCCTGTTCATTTGGAAGTATTTCAACTCGGTTGTGCTGATCAAACCACGCAGCAACACAGGAGTATGTTGTTCCTAGATCAATACCAATAGCAGTTGCTTGACCCCTTCTAGACATCTTGGATCACAAAAGTAAACAAAGTACTAGCAATAGGTATAGTGTGTACAGATTGTGGGATACAACTGAAGGAAAATCAATATCTGAAACTATGGTCACAGCTAATAGTTTAACAAGTCGTCGCAAGAATAATAAACCCAGCTTGTTGCATTTGTTTAGATAATCTAATGTATTAAGTATGGGATATTGGTAAAGAGCAGGCACTTTCTTTTCATTTCAAAATGTATGTCAACCCCATAAAAAAAAAATAGAAGAATAGCACTTGCCACTTGGTCAAAATGAGGTGATGCTTAGATAGTTAACATTCTCAGACCATAACATAATAACTTTAATTGCCACTATATTCATTTCGATGTCCTTCTGCAAACTGTAAATCCATCATAAGAAAGTATTTTATCTCTGAAAAGCCAAATAAACCAAAAATGTGTGGCATGCACGTCGCAGATTGACAATCCATATTCTTAGACTTGGTGCTAGCTTGTGCTGTCAAATATATACTGTTGTTTAAGTTCTACTGTAGCATTTATAAGTTTATATTAATTGGCTCCTTTCATTTGGCTTTATTGATATCACGAAGGCAGTAAAAGGGAAGAATTCTTAGCTTGGTTTACTAATTTTACTCGAAGGGAACACTCAGACACCTAACCTAGTATATACTCTACACGATTATCCCACATGAGAGTTCAAACCTCTCTACAACTCGAGTATGAAACACTTTAGTACCATGCACATTGTTAACTTAATTAAAGGCTCGCTCATATCAATGGTTATTACTAGGTTGTCTTAATTAACTAGATTTTGATACCTAAGTGTAGTGATGATATCTTGGTTCACAGGTCCAAGTAACGAGCTTTATTCACCGAACACGTGGACCTGTATTGTTGGTTTGTGCTCGTTAACGTAGTCATTTATACGGCTAAGAAATACGTGACCTATCGAGGGCACACACCAATACACGAAGAGTACGTTTGTTATGTATTTAATATATATAACGTGTGTATATTTATTAAATATATAATATGTTTCACGATATTTAGTTAATGGTAATTGTTGGTTTATCCGTTAGACGTTTTATATATCTAACTTATATCCGTTAAATACAAAAGAAGGATTAAAGTGTCGAAAGGGAAAACCCTCGTCCTCCTTCCAAAGTGGCTGGTTATAGGGAAGGATCTAGGAGGGGAGAAGAGTGTCAGTTTGTGAAAGTTGTGGAGTTGATGGCCAAACTTAGAGGACGAGTTTGTGTCCTATATATACAATTCTTAAACTTCTCATTCGGGGGTCTATGACAACCAACGCTCTGTTCTCAAATCTAAAGTTTAAATAATGGAATGGGATGGGATGAGAAGGGCAAAGTAAGGAATGAGACTGGGAAGAAAGTAGTTATTTTTATTTGTGTTCTTGAGTTTTTATTTTTAAGTTCTAAGAAAAAAATAGGAAGCTACCCAAATTACCAATATACCCTCAAAACATAATTTACTCATCACATTTGTTTCAAAATATTAATTTTCATTACTTGTGATACGCACCGTCTAATGATAAGGTATCTATTTAATTTCTTATTTTCTTACAACAAGCCATCTGATGATGATATAAACACACAAATCAACAAACTCAAATAGAAATACATATCAGTTGCCCAATTCCTTAACGAGTCATTGATGCCCAGTAAATACTTAATTTAATTGTGTAGACATTCATATTATATAAACATGGGCCATCAGTAAAGATAATATTATACTTCAAAAAATTACATCTAACATTGATTGTCGTGAAGGAAACTGTGAGTGTGCTAGACTGCGTGATGCAGATTAGCATAGGCAGAAAAGTACTTTATAGGGTCAGACTTGTAATTTTATAAAGATAGCAACTGTTGTTAAATGATTTTCTCACTTATCCATCCGTTTTTGGACGGATCAATTTGGGAATAAAATACACAGGATGTCCCTTCCTTTCCCTTTCCCCTACTCCTTCTTTCCTTTCCAAAATAAACTCAAGAACACCATTTCCATTCCTTTCTTTTAAATAAAAAACTCAAGAATACAAAACGAACCACAAAACACACAAAACAAAAGCTTTGTTATTCTTTTGTTTCTTCCCTTCTGTTCGATTGAAAATACAACCAAAAGGGTTGTTTGGTTTCGTAATATAGGAGGAGCTTGAGAGTTACAACAACAATATCACACCACACAAAAGAAAAAGTAGAAAAAGTGAAAATAATGGACAAACAGCTGGCGCATTCATCACGCGTCTTCAATAATTCTTGATTTTTTGTCTTTGTTTTTTTATCTTATTATGTCTTTGTCTTCATTCCTGCATCTGTGCATTTGAACAGTAATCACACATATGTTTTGATATGTGGTATAATCTTTGACATAGTGCTATCTTGAAATTTTCAGGAAGTGCCAAGAGTGGCCCAGTGAATTTTTCAAATGGTTCTTCGAAGTCTTCTAAAATTTTTAATTGTACGTCGTCGATTGTTCCCTTTGAGTAATTTGAGTAAATCAACATATTGTTGTTAGAATAGTTGATTTTGATATCTGACTTCTGCTTTGTTCCTGTACCTAACTTCAATGATGCAAAGAATACTCCGGCAAGTGTGTCTACCAAATTTTTGGAAGATGGTATTGCTGGTGGTAACTCGTCTTGCTCGTTTTTATCTGGGTAATCATTATTGCTGACTCCCAATTCTGCTAATGTAATCGATGGTACTAAAAGCCTGTGATCGTTGCTGTCGAAAATTGGATAGCTTGAGTGTAATTTAAAATACAATGGTCTATTTCTGGCGAAATAAGCATTGTATGTCTTGATAATGCTTTGTACTTCTGATGGAAATTGTTGAAATTCCCGTATGCTTGTTCCATCTGTATAAATTGTATCTACTAATCCATGAACAAAGTATTCATGAACATCTGTTGGTGCTGCTCCTGGTAGGAATACTACTTTTGGTCCTACTGGTATCTTGCTTGGGTAAAATGACTTAGTAGCTTGGACTTCATTATAGTGTATAACACTATCCCAAAGTCTTTAAAATTTCTCAACTGTTGGTTTCTTCATTTCTTCTCTTTCTCTTGTAGTTGGGATGTTTCTTATTAGATCGATTGGATTCATTTTGGTCGATCTTTCTCGTAATCTTTCTTGTAATCCTTGGTTTAGAGAAATAAATCTCCTTGATTTTTGAACTTCTTCTGTTGTGACTGTTTTGTATGCTTCCTTGAGTGCTTGCTTCGCTTCTTCTTGTGATGTGTAGCTTTTGTGACTGACACTTTTTCCTATGATGTGTGGACTTGCAAGTGCCCAATCGGAATAAATGCCTTTGAATGTGTTAATACAAATATCGCCTAAGAACGTTATTTATATTTTAACGATCTTTGCTAAGTTTTGTTAATGACAAAGTACAAACTTTAGATTGTAGTAAAACATCATTTTAGTTTTAAGTCTTGTATAACTAGTCTTTACAAATCTTTTTAAACTTAACATTGTTTTTATTTCTTTAATAAGAAAGTATTTCTTTATTAAGAAAGTGTCACATCTCATCAATGTGCATTTATGGTAAGTTTATGTGTTTAACTATCCATGAAGTTCTTACACACTTTGGAAGTATTCCATGTTTGGTGCAATGCATGTTGACTAGTATTTAGTAGATGTGACATTGTTTGTCTTGGAGTGATTTATTGTAAGTTTTGTTGAACAGTTCTGGCGGAACCCTGGAGGAACACGGGCGGAACCCTTCTGAGGGTGCCGCCGTGTCCGCCAGACTGCTGACTTCCTTTGGTATAAATACCAAAGCACTTGCAAGAAATCCCTCATCACTTAGAGTCATATTTTACACATATTCTCTCATTATACTCAGTAGCTACTAACTTGTGTGATTCTCTTATGTAGCAAAGGAGTTCACATATTTATCTAAGAAGTTACAAGTTTCAACTCTAAGTTGCAAGACTTGTTAGCTTTGTTGTGTATAGACTTTGGTAGTTTATACTTCATGTGTATCTTGTATAGAAGTGATCGGTTAGTATTTTAGGCCTCAAAATACGTAGTGTGTTGGGAGTTGTTGTACCCTTGTAAAAGAACTAACGGGATTGGTTGTACCCTTGGTAAAGAACTCGACATCTAGCTTAGTGTCGGTAAAAGTGTAAGCGACGATGGGAGTGGTTGTACCCGTGTAAAAGAACTCGACATCTAGCTTAGTGTCAGTAAAAGTGTAAGCGACGTTGTAAAGGTTTCTCCACCAGGAAAGGAGCTTGTTGATTAGTGCTTATTACTCTCGAGTTGGAAACTCGGGGCGTGGATGTAGGGCAAGGAAAAAGAGTCATTGTAGCCGAACCACGATAAACAATCGTGTTGTGGTTTGATCGTTTCTTTCTTTATCTTTGCTCATTACATATTGTCTATAGTTAGAATTGCTAATCACACGTAAAGCTTTTCAATGAATTAAACAAGTAAAGTTATGTTTATATCTTTAAACAAACGTAAAGCTTTTTAAAGAACTAAACAAGCAAAGTTAGGATTGTAAATCACAAGTAAAGCTTTTCAAAGAATGAAACAAGTAAAGTTAGAATTGTTATTCACATGTAAAGCTTTTCAAAGAATTAAACATGCAAATTTGTACTTGCATCTTTGAACAAACATAAAGTTTTAAAAAGATAATCAAGTTAAAAAGTGGTAAACTATAGTTTTCCACAATTGGTATCAGAGCTACGTTACTCAAGATCTTTAAAATAGAATGTATTTTAAAACTTGGAACGATCCATGGATTTTGAAAATTTCATAGAAGGGCAACCTATTCAAAACCAACCGCTATTTGAAAATGAAAACTTCCTTGAATGGAAAAGTAATTTTGAAAACTATGTAAAATCAATTGATCAATATCTTTGACATATTATTTCTTTTGGTGATTTCAAACCAAAGAAAACAAGTTTTGAAAACCAAGATAACTCTCTTAAACTTGATAAAAATACTAAAGCTAAAACAATGATTTATAAAGCTTCAGTACCAAATATGAAAGAGTGTATTTTTGTCAAACGACTAATGATATTTGGAAAAATATGTTATACTTTCATCAAAAAATATGTCAAGTCAAAGATGATCAATTTGATCTTACATATGGATTAGAAGTTTTAGAAAAACTAATAGATAGACACTTAGTAGAAGTTAATACATGTGCTACTAGTTTAAATGTTTTAAATGAAGGTACAAGTGAAGATGAGTACGTGCGTCTTGATGAACTTGCTTGCGAATCATGGAATGAAATGCATGTAGACGAAGACAATGATCCGGTGGGTGATTGTCAATTTATTGAAACAACAAGCAAGGTACATGTTGAAACCAAACATTTTTGCTTTGACACATTTAACTTAGAATTTTCTAAATTAGAAAATGAGTCTAAACTTTTAGGTAACATGAACCTAAAAACTATCTTTAACAATAAGTCTTCAAAATCTTTTGTGAATAACTTTGAAAAGGAAATCTTGTTAGAAGATAAAATGTCTAGACTTAAGAGTAATGTTGAAATTGATCTAGAATGTAAATTATGTCTAGATTACAAACATGACATTAAAAAGCAAAATGAGAAAGGAAAAATGTTAGCTAAATTTGATGAAAGCTCAAAATTTCTTGAAAGATTGTTGAGGAGTCAAAGGTTATTTGAAGATAAAACCGGATTAGGATTTAACTCAAAAGCACCATCAACTAGTAAAACAAAGCAAGTACAAATTGTTAAACCTAGAAGAGAAATTTAGAGATAATTCAATCTCTAATAGAAACTCATGATGAAAGGATTAAGATTATCATGCTCTATGCTTTTATATGATTATCTAACTTTCTTGGATACATGAGTAATTGAGTTTCCAAGCGTGTCGTCAAACCAAGATTTTACGCTTTGTGTTTATCCTCTTGATAGCATCTCTATGCAATTTAAAAGGTACGCTTTACTTCAACTTGACTTTGATTGTCTCTTGTTTCTAGCATTATTTGTTGGAGTATGTGTTATTAGTACTACTCTAAAGTGTTTACCTGCTATTAGTAATAAAAATGATTAGATTCTCTAAGACAAGGAATTTCGTCATTAGTACTAGTAGGAGATATAAGGTGTTTCGGTTCTTTAACCGTCAAGAGATAAACACGAGAAACTCTTGAGTGAGTCTCACTCAACTCTTGCTTACAAGTGAGCCAACTAAGAATTTCCTAAGTGTTAAAATGTCTAACACTTTTGTGATGCTTGCAAAACAAACCTTTGTAAAACAACAATCTCAAACACCATACTTTGGGTCTTAAATTGTGTTTTAATTCAACCATTTCTTTATGATAATTTCACATAAAAACAGACAAGGTGAAATTAATCACATTAGTATACATTAGGATGTGTGGAAGAAAATGAGTTCTCAACATCTAGGATTTACACATCAAATGTGACACTTAGTCTTATGATTTTGTACCTCTTGGACTTTTTCAAAACAAATTAAGTTCATAGTGTCTCAAGTAAGGAAACCCAAAGAGTCGAGGAATCGTTGAATATAACATTTAACGAGAGATCACCACCTTCTAAGATATCATCTTTGGTAGATGATGACTTAGTCGAAAGTCCAATGATGACAAGACAAGTATGTTGTGTAAAACATTAAGGATAAAGGTACAAAATAACATCTTCTCACGTTGAGTCAAACATTGAATCAAGCAAAATTGACATAAGTTATAAAATTTGATTTATAGGTCATAGTTGTGTCTAAACAAATTCAACAAAAACAGTTTTTGGAATTTAGAGTAAAACAACTAGTGAAACAAAATAGATTTTTCAAAGTAATCAAGTGATTATAGTGTCAATATTTGAAAGACTTTTTGATAATAATAGCAAGCCCCAAAATCAAGGGATTTTAACTTAAAGACATTCCTAGTTACTCTCTTGTTCTCAATGGTTAAGTTATTGATGACTTATCAAGAATGAGATTAGTAAATCCGTAGGTAAAACTAAACGTTGAGAAATGTTCGGAAGACTACTTGTTCTCATAACAATTAGATCCAACATTATGTTTAGTGCTTGTCTATGTGCTCATTTTTAGAGAAGATCTTAAAACAACTATTTCGAAAAAGCTTGTTTGGATTCATCATAAGGTACTACACAACTAGGATTATGGTATCCCAAAAGAACGGGAATAGAAACCATAGTGTATGCCAAATGGAATTATGTCGGCAATAAGTTGATAAGAAAAGCCCAAGTGGTACTTGCACTTTTACTTACTTACCCAATGATTTTCCAAAACGCGTAAGGTTCTCAAATTAGTTTCGGATGGAGAAGCACATCAACAAGCTCCGCTTGAACAAGCAAATTCGTGTCAACAACGGAATTCTTTTATCAACATTGTTATTCCTTCAACAAAGGAATCATCGACTTCGGCGACAATTCAATCCATTATGTTCTTAATCGACATATTGTGATCCATCATCATCGCCTTGGTAAGAATATTCGTTGAGGAACGTCTTAACTAAGAAAGTCTTCTACGTTAACCATTCTATCAACATTTTCACAAAACCTCTTGAATGAAGAGCATTCATCATCCCTAGGCTTAGTCAAAGACTCATAAGACCTAAAACCTTAGTTTTGAACATTAGGATAAAACCACAAAAATCAAGACAATCCCTTTTGAATTTTTCCTGCAGTTCCCACGGAACCCTCAGACCATACGGGCGGAACCCTCCCTTTGGCTCCGCCTAGTTCGCCAAAGCTACAGGATGTTTTATTTTTAATTTCTAAACCAAACACCCTCTTAACTTAATCATTCACTTATTCTTTCACCATCATCTCATCATATTCACCTTGTGATATATCTCAGCCCATGAGATTCACAAAATGAGGAAAACTTCAAGCACCTTCCTCATAACCTTTCATCACTCAAACGTCAAACAACCAATGTGAAATGAGAAACCGAGTTATCCTTTGTCCTATCAATATCGAGTTATCCACCATTTCCATGCCCTCAAAGAAACCAAGAGTCAATATCATCTTCACCAATAACTCCACCTAGTCATCTTCACAAGAAGATTCCACAATGTAACCAAACAAGTGTGTCATCCCCACTATAACCTAACCTATTAAGATTAAACCACCTTTCACGATACATAAACCTATGTTCACCCTTGTGTCGCTCTTTGAAACAAAGGGCAATTGTCATATACATACTCTCATTAACATATTTGTCTATGTCGTCAAAAGTCAAGTGAATTTCATTTTGAAATGCGTCTCTTCCACTTTCTAGCAAGTGAAGAACGCAAAGAAGATATCCAAGCTTCAAGTGTTGTCAAGCAATCACCACCTCATTTCACATATCCACTCTCGGTTGTCAACCATACTTTACCACCGTTCACCACATTGTTAAAACAAAAAAAAAAAAAAAAAAAAAAAAAAAAAAAAAAAAAAAACGTCATTGAAACATCACTTGCATTATAAAACGTTTTTAAGCATCAAAATGAGTCAAGTTAACCGCACCTCCACATTGTTTTCATATAGGCACACACTAGAACATACACATTACAATAGTCGTTTACTTAGATTAAAATGTGAAATTTTGATTTTCTAGGAATCATCATGCCTCCTCTAACTCACTACGACCACAAGGACACCATCAAGTACCTACCCAAACACCACAAAACCAAAGGTCTTACTCAAACTCAAATTGTTGTTTTCAAAGCCTTAGAAAAATGATATGTCCATAAGGGTAGAACCATTGATCCATCCTTCTTAGAAGGTACAAACCTCTACACGGAACTTGCCACAATCAACTTTGAGTGTCTCTTAGAAATCGACGAGCCTATTTGTTCTAGGTTCATTTTAGAATTCTATGCATCCGTCACCCTCTCCAAGGATGAGTATGGTCGCATGTTTATTAACTTTAGGGCTAGTAGTCATCAATACCCCTTCACTCTCGAGGAGGTTGCTCAAATCCTAGGTGTCCCAAACCATGGTACTTGCAGCTACTTCGACTTGCACTCCCTCTCAACTCTTGACACACTCTTTGACCGCATCCATCCCTATGATACCCCTTTTGTGTCCAAAGATGAACTTCGTGACCACCTCTTCATTAGGACCACCAACACTAGGTGAACTAGAACCGGAAATGAGGTCATCAAGGACCCATATGGAATGGAATTCAATGAACTCAAGCCCCAATTCAAGAAATGGGACGAACTCCTTAGAGCCAATGTAATTAGCACCATAGGAAACCAGGATTACATCAATATTTGCCTTTTCTACATGCTCTACTCCTTATCCGTTAGGCAACCCTTCAACCTTGCCTACTACATGACCAAGAGAATGACCAACATTCCCGTGCATGGTACAACGGCTATGCCGTATGGAATGCTCTTGACCCGTCTCTTTAGGTTCATCTCTCTCATTTCACCAACTCCAAACGGTCTTCGTCTTGACTACTCTCTCATTCCACACACCTTTCTCCCACTAAGTGATAAGAGAGTGTACAAAGCCCAAGAAAAATGTCCTCATCTTCCTACCTCCTCATCATCTTCCTCAATGAGTGAAGATGACTCTTTGCCCAACTCTAGTCTCCCACCTCTCGAATACCTATCCCAACTTCCGGATATTCCAAATGAGTCGGCGGAGTTCAAGAAAACAAAGGGGATGTTTAAGAATCTTGGAAGATTCCTTGGAAAGCTCAAGAATAAGATTGACCGTCAATGAGTGCGGGTGTGTAGGAGTGTTTGGCACAAGGTGCTATTTGAACAATTTGGTCGTTTAAACAATGTTTGTGATGTATTTGTGTGTTGGTACAATGTGTGACACTATTTGGAACATGTTTTAAGTAACAATGATGCAGGTAGACAACTTTTTGCAAGTTGTCAAATTTTCATGTTTATGAAATTTTCACTAAGTTTAGTGAAATTCTCGACCCCAGGGTCAAAGTCCTATGGTATGTGTGTTTACATGTCAAATTTTTGCATTACCTAATCAGAAATGCATTATCTTTTTGATTTTAGGAGTTTTCGAAAAATTTGAAAATCATCTCGCGGGTCAAAATCGCGGACTGCCAACTTTTTCAGGCCTGGCGGATCTGGCGGCACCCAAAAATGGGTTCCGCCAGTGTATTTTTTGGGCAATCCAGAAATGGCCCAACGGACCAGCCGGAACCCTCAGGAGGGTTCCGCCTGTGTTGTCTCAGGGTTCCGCCAGTCACCTGCAGAAAATTTTTGTCATTTTTCTTAAGTTCAAAACTTGTAAAGTGTCAAATCATTTTCTTTAGTGAGAAACATCTTCCCTTACCTCCAATAACCATACTATGACAACTCTCACTCACTAAAACAATTAGGAAGTCACTTCCCACCAAAAATTCGAATTCAAACATAACTAACCCAAGGAAGCCTTTTAAAGGATCTTTCAAACCATTGGAACATTTTCAAACCAAATCGCTTCCCATGATCACAAAGCATTGAGTTCATATGTTGGTCTTTCACTCCACTCAATTCCATTGGATTGACATCAAATCATTTGAAACCTCAATCTTTGTATGGAACACATCAAATCCAAACACTCCTTCCCACAATTCTTTTTAAGTTTGATCACTTTAGAATACCCCAAAACTCACACTAACACCATTACTTCTATCAATCTCAAAACTCTTGCAAACCAAAGATTTGAGATGACTTAATCAAACACCTCATCCGAATCATCAAGCTAAAACCACTAGGATTAGTGTTAAACCTTGTTGCTTCAACAAAACCATCAAATCAAGCTCATCACTTGACATTTCTTCACCTATCCAAGACTTCCTTAACCTTACTATCTCAACACCATATTCAATATCTTGCAACATCAACATGACCACTATTCAAGATTTACTCAATCTTGCTACTCCAACATCCTCTCCTAAACGTGGCAATACAAACATATACACTTTTCAACCATCAAAAACTTTTTCAACCATCCATCACCAACATTTACACCAATGGAACTTTTTCCATACACCACCAACATCACCACATCCACTATTTGGAAACCTTATAAGACCTATCACCTAAATCATCAAGCCCTCCATCTTTTTCACTCGTTGACACCATTGCTCAAATGGAAACCCAACAACAACCAAGTGAGCAATTAGATGATGAACCCTATCAACCATCATTGGTAGAACGGTTGGCCTACCGTTATGCCAAACCCTCAATTTTTCCCCAAATGATCAAGGCCATACACACCTACAATCATTGTGTTTTACCCCATTTACAAAGACCTTCATGGTAATCCTTCCGGAGAACCAAACTTCCGTCACTTTGTTCAACAAAAAACAACTACAACAACAACTAACCACCACCACATGAACCTTCCCAACACTTTGAATCTCTATTTTCTTCGTATAAGAAAATAGAAGCATCTCAATGATCTTCCACCAAGACCAACAAAACCACCACCTTTCACAAATGAATAACCAAGCTCATTGGTTGACCAAAATGAGTCTTTCAACCACAACCAACCACCACAACAAGAATATCACCATCCAAAACCATTGTTGTTTCACCTTATCTACAAAGACATCCATGATCCTCTAAACAATGAAATGAAGTTTATCCTAAACCACATTGTGGAACGTCTCAAGTTTAGAGTCTCCAAAATGAAACAAAACCGTTTCTTTTGGAAAATGTTGCTCATTAAAACCAACAAACCAAGTTTGGAGCACCAACACCATCTCAAGTTTAGAGTCTCCAAAATGAAACAAAATCGTTTCTTTTGGAAAATGTTTCTCAACAAATCAATTTTAGAGCACCAACATCAAAACCAACAAACCAAAACCGTTTCACCTCCACAACATTCAAAACAAAATCCGCTACACCCTCCAACACACATTTTCATCCTTAAACAACCTTAGCCTTGTTTTTGGAAAATGTTTCTCATTAAGGAAAATGATGATTTCCTTGTAGCATTTTATGTTCTTAGTTTATTTTTTGTTTTTCTTTATTTTTAAGAAGTAGGATAATGTCGTCCTAATTTCTTGTCTTTGACTTTTTAAGAGTCAAAATTTTACATGAAATGAATTTCATTCTACTACAAGGTTTGCATTGTTTGTTGACCATTTAGGTATAATGAGTGAACTATACCTTGCTATGGTAGCATACATATATCTTGTGTTTTAGAAACTAACCTTTCTTTTTGTAGGATCATTATCCATGTTTTCCTTCCTTGATACTCCTTTTAGGGGAGTAATATTCAAGGGGGAGCATGAGTGTTGCATTATTCCACTTCACAACTCTTAGTTGTGTTCTAAACATGAAATGCTTTCATGACTTGTCTTGTGTGGCAACTAACATTTTGTTTTGTAGGGTCAAAATCCATGTCTCCTCTCTTGGCACTCCATTTAGGGGGAGTATCGTCCAAGGGGGAGCAAGTGCATACTTCCACTTCGCTACTCTTCTTTTTGTTTCGACAAAAAGGGGGAGAATTTATATATAAACTTGTTTCAAAAAAAAAATTTTGGGAGCAAAAACAAATTTTTATACTAACTTTATAAAACTTAACACTAAAACTAGTGACTTACTTATAAATAAAGTTTATGTTTTGTCATCAACAAAAAGGGGGAGATTGTTAATACAAATATCGCCTAAAAACGTTACTTATATTTTAACGATCTTTGCTAAGTTTTGTTAATGACAAAGTACAAACTTTAGATTGTAGTAAAACATCATTTTAGTTTTAAGTCTTGTATAACTAGTCTTTGCATATCTTTTTAAACTTAACATTATTTTTATTTCTTTAATAAGAAAGTATTTCTTTATTAAGAAAGTGTCACATCTCATCAATGTGCATTTATGGTAAGTTTATGTGTTTGACTATCCATGAAGTTCTTACACACTTTGGAAGTATTCCATGTTAGGTGCAATGCATGTTGACTAGTATTTAGTAGATGTGACATTGTTTGTCTTGGAGTGATTTATTGTAAGTTACGTTGAACAGTTCTGGCGGAACCCTGGAGGAACACGGGCGGAACCCTTCTGAGGGTGCCGCCGTGTCCGCCAGACTGCTGAATTCCTTTGGTATAAATACCAAAGCACTTGCAAAAAATCCCTCATCACTTAGAGTCATATTTTACACATATTCTCTCATTATACTCAGTAGCTACTAACTTGTGTGATTCTCTTATGTAGCAAAGGAGTTCACATATTCATCTAAGAAGTTACAAGTTTCAACTCTAAGTTGCAAGACTTGTTAGCTTTGTTGTGTATAGACTTTGGTAGTTTATACTTCATGTGTATCTTGTATAGAAGTGATCGGTTAGTATTTTAGGCCTCAAAATACGTAGTGTGTCAGGAGTTGTTATACCCTTGTAAAAGAACTAACGGGAGTGGTTGTACCCTTGGTAAAGAAATCGACATCTAGCTTAGTGTCGGTAAAAGTGTAAGCGACGATGGGAGTGGTTGTACCCGTGTAAAAGAACTCGACATCTAGCTTAGTGTCGGTAAAAGTGTAAGCGACGTTGTAAAGGTTTCTCCACCCGGAAAGGAGCTTGTTGATTAGTGCTTATTACTCTCGAGTTGGAAACTCGGGGCGTGGATGTAGGGCAAGAAAAAAGAGTCCTTGTAGCCGAACCACGATAAACACTCGTGTTGTGGTTTGATCGTTTCTTTCTTTATCTTTGCTCATTATATATTGTCTTTAGTTAGAATTGCTAATCATACGTAAAGCTTTTCAATGAATTAAACAAGTAAAGTTGTGTTTATATCTTCAAACAAACGTAAAGCTTTTCAAAGAACTAAACAAGCAAAGTTAGGATTGTAAATCACAAGTAAAGCTTTTCAAAGAATAAAACAAGTAAAGTTAGAATTGTTATTCACATGTAAAGCTTTTCAAAGAATTAAACATGCAAAGTTGTACTTGCATCTTTGAACAAACGTAAAGTTTTAAAAAGATAATCAAGTTAAAAAGCCGTAAACTATTCAACCCCCCTTCTAGTTTTCCACAGAATGGTCCATTGAAGATAACGTACCATTTCTTGTTTCCAATGCTTGAATTTTGTATTATTTCTTCAACATCTTCTTCTAATTATGAATTTAGTTTTGGATGATGGTGAACATGATGCTTGGGTTTTTGAAATTGATGGCTTCGATTTTACTGGTGTTGATGGTTTTGATGGTGAAGGTGTAGATTTTGTGGTTGATTCTGAATTGGTTGTTTGGGTTAAGTATTCTACTGTATTGGCTAGTTTCTCTTCTTCTTCTCTATCAATGGCTAGTTGTTTTTCTAAAGAGATACGTTGCTCTCTTTTTTGTTGTAGGTGATGTTGAGCTTGCTTCAGTATTCCATCCATTCTCTTGTGAGTGTATCTGCAAAGGTGTTATTGTTGCTTTTGATATATTTGATGTATGGGTGGAATTGGTGTAACTGTAGTTGCCAACGGATTAGTTGACCTCTACAATAGTCTTCTTGTAATTTGTATCTCCAGAATCTTGTTACATATTTTGAGTCTGTTCGTAACTCAAACCTTGTTTGTAAAAGATCAATCTTCCATTTTTTTAGGGTTTTTAGACATGCGAGTGTCTCTTTCTCATGAGTAATGTATTTTTGCTCTGTTTCTGAAAATGTTCCAGAAATATATTTGCATAATTTAGAATTGTATTTTTCTGTTTTTAAAACAGATTCTGCTTTAGATAGTCTTTGATCAGATCGAGGAATTTGACTTCCATCAATACATAATGCTTTTGATAGATTAGATTGAGGGATTGGAATTCCATCAATGTCTAATCCTAGTAATTCTTTTCCGTTCTGAATTGCCTTCATACATCCTGCCCAAGTGTCATCGGATGCATCTGTTTCAATAATCAAAAAATCTTTTGTTTCCGGGTTATATAATTCCGGTAAATATTGTACAGTATTTTTAATATGTTGCACAAGTTGGGTGTTGGATGATGTCCATTCCCAACGAATTTTTTCAGAAATTTTCTTTTGTAAAGTCTTTCTTTCTTTCGCTAAATTTTTCAAAAATCCTTGTTCTGCTATATAATTCAAACATCCTAAAAATCTTTGAATTTGTTTTCTATCTTCTAGTTTATCTGGAAAAAGTTTTAATTTTTCTTGTGTGTTATTTATCAAAGAAATAATTCCATTTCTTGCAATCTTTAATCCCAAATACTCTACTTCACTTTTAAGTAATTTTGACTTCTTTTGTAATAAAATCAAACCTTTTTCTTTTATTCTTTGTAAAACAATTGATACTGCTTTTATATGATCTTGTTCATTTTCATTTGTAAAAACAATAATATCATCAATGTAGGCTAAACAAAAAATTTCTAACCCTTGTAAATTATTATCCACAAAACGTTGATAAATTGATGGTGCTTGTTTTAAACCAAAAGGTAGTACATTCCACTCATAATATTTTTGTGGAGGACATGAAAATGTTGTTAATGATTTAGTGGATTCATCAAGTCTTAGTTGCCAATATCCTGATTTAGCATCAAATGTGCTAAAATGTGTATTTCCTTTCAGTTTTTCTAAAATATAATCCTTTCTTGGTAATTTATAAGAATCTCCTATAGTTGCTTCATTCATTTTTTTTATAATTTATAACCATTCGTCGTTTTCCTCTTTTAATTTCATTTTTATTTTCAACATAAAATGCTGGTGCTGAATGAGGACTTGAACTTTCTCTTATTATTCCTTTATCTAGTAATTGTTGACATTCCTCTTTGAATTCTTTAACATCCTTATTAGTATAAGGTATTCTGTTGGGTACATTTACTTCTACTAATGGGTCCTTTAATTTTATTGAAATTAACTGATTGTTAGTGTTTATATTATCTAATGGATTTTCACTGCATACTTCTTTTAATGCTTTTTCTATATGTTCTTTTTTCATTATTAATAATATTTCTACTTGAAATTTTATATTTCGTGCTAACATTCGTATATACTCTATTTGTGTAACAATTGGTGTTGTTACTAATTATCCTGTTTCAATATGTTTTATGAGCTTTATGAGTTTTAAAACCATCGTGTTTTCTCTGAGATTAAATTCTCTCCTATCTGTTGAAACTAATTTGTTTCTGAATAGCAGATTGTTATCTATTCAAACTACAATTATCAAACCATTACAAGCATCCAAACTAATTGTTAATCACCAACCGATCATTGAATCAAATTCATCAAGAAAATCCAAAAACCTCACCAACCATAATGGCCACTTTACTAAAAATAATCATGCCGACAATCTTTGATGAAACAATTCACAAATTATAAATGGCAACCACACGGACCCGTTTCATTCAAGAACTAATATTCCAATTTATTATAATCATTTATTCCGCAGGTACACTCTCTTGCGTTCATTCTGGTATCAGAGCTTCAACAATAAATTAGCTCCGTCATCAACAAATTATTCATGTCAAGAATAATTACAACCAACAAAAACATTCAAGAAAATGATAAAGACAACTATTGACAAGACTTCCTAGACGTCATAAATTACAAGCAGTCATCAAGAAGGTATAATTTAATTTTACTCTATAATAAAAATAGTTAAAACATGTCAGATTTACCAACTATAAATAAAGATATATCTATTATTGAAGGAAAAGAAGATGAATCAGGATTTATGTTAGATACTATTATTAATAGAACAGCTATTAGAAGATCAAAATTTACTTTATTAGAAAAACATAATTTTGATTATTCGATGTCACTTAGAGAATTTTTCTCAAGAAAAAATATAATATATTTTGGAAAAATTATTGGAGAAGAACCAATCCCTGTTGAACAAATACAAGGAAATATTGTTATTCCTATAATTAATAGACAACAAATAAATAAGAGAATAAAACAAATGAATGAAAAAGATAGATGTAAAATATCATATATTCATATATCAACTATACAAGTAATATTAAAAAGTACTTTTATGGGTTGTAATACACCTATTGAATTAGAATTAACAGATGATAGAATAATAAATAAAGAAGAAAGTATTATTGCAAGAGGAAAAGGAAATTATCTGGAGGAAAAATAAAATTTGATGTTAATATACAAATAGGAATAAGTTTAAAAGATAAAGATATAAATAAAAGTATTACTGTAAGATATGAATTATTAAGAAGATCATTTATGTATAAAGGAAGTCATCCTTTTACAATAACAAATCAAATAAATTATGCACTCACTAATTCACATCACAGTATCACTTTTAAAACAGATAATAGAATTCACATAGATAAACTTTTTGAACCATTATTAAGTCTTGAAATACCAAATTTATTTCCAAAACACAAATATATTGATAGAAGAAAATCAACATCTGAAATACAATCAGTATGGATACCAACAATTGAAAAACCAATCTCAGTAACAAATGGAGAATCCTCTAATACTCAAGAAGAAATAAAAGAAATGAAAGAAATCATACGATCTTTAAGTCTGAGAATATGAGCGATACAAAAATACAAATGAACAATAATTATAATAAATATCATAATCATTTTCTAAAATTTATACTTACAAAGAAAAACTACGCTTTGTTAAAAACAAAATAAAAAGAGATAAAAAATTAATAAACATTGGTTTTCAACATATTAATATAAATTGTTATGTTAAAACACTAAAAAATAATTTAAAAGAAAATATGAAAGTAATACAAGTAGGGGTGTGCACGGTTCAGTTTGGGTCGGTTTTTGGTTTAAATCGAAACCGAACCAAAACATTCGGTTTTTATAAAATCCAAAACCGAAACCATTCGGTTTTTGGCGGTTCGGTTTTTTTGCGGTTCGGTTTTTCGGTTTTTTCGGTTTTTAACCGCTTATATTTGTATGTAGCCAATTTATACCAACAAACTTGATTTTCGTAGAAAATTAGTTATCTTTCTTTACTTTTTTATCAAGATAAGCCAAATAATGTATATATCATAATGATGAGGCGAAAAATAAACCACTTTTAGGGGGTCATTTAAGCCCGAAATTGAATTTATTTGATCAAATATTGCCCTAAATCGTTCCTTTTGTGATTTTAGGTACTTTGGGAGTGAAATCTGGAAAAGGAAGCAATTCGGACGTTTTTGGAGCATAAAAGTGAAGAAAACACCAAAGACTTAATTTTCCAAGCTGAGAACAGTATGTGACGGCGTCAAGAGTACCATCCTGACGGCGTCAAGAGTAAATTGCATGACGGCCCAGTACTGAAATGAAGGCGTCACAAGGAAGAGCGTCAAGAGTTAAATACGTGACGGCCTGGAAAAGTTTAATACATGACGGCGTCAGATGTAGATCAAGGCAGTCCGAGGATTCTTTTGGCGGCGAGATGACATCGTCACCCCTTTGTTCTTGACACCGTCAGCCTCAATTATCTATATATAGTTTTCTAATTTTCATTCATTAGAAAGGAACAAGTTTGGAGAAACCCTAAGGCCGAACCATATACGATTTTTACAAGTTTTTCAAGGGTTTTCAGCCCTTGAACCCTTACATGTGTAATTGAGATAAGTGTTCTTCTAATTTGTTGGCATGAATATTACGATATTTAATCTAAACATCCTCTTCATGTTTTGATGATGACAAAAATGTAAGTTACAACATATAACGTAAAGTGCTTAAGTTACTTGTGATCACAATTCATCTATGCATTCTTACGTCAACAAGCCTCGACATCTCAACGTCTCAAGTATGCTTCAACAATCACTTAAGGTATGGATAAACAAGTGTTTAATACATTTCATGATCAAAGGGGTATTTAATTAACTAATACAAAGTTTATTTAATTATATAAACTTATTATATATTTTTGAAAAACACTTTTGGTAATAAAGAAAAATGTTTTAATCATACTAAATATATGATTTCAAACTTTTAACCAAAATTAGTTAGTTTTTCACCAAATAAACTTTCCCCACTAAAAGACAGAAAATCTGGCCGTTTCAGTAGGGCGGCCCCCTTAATTATAAGGGGCGGCCCCCTTAATTTTAAGGGGACCGGCACACAATTAAGGGGACCGGCCACGCTCCCCTGTCAGATTTTGTCAGAAATTTTTCCCTATAAATACCACCTCAAACCTGGAATTTTTCCAATCTTTTGCACAAATATTTTCAGATCCAATTCTCTCTAAACATCCTTCTAAAACCCTTTGATCATAAGATTATTAATCTTTGTTTCAAGTGATCCAATCTTTCATCACTTAAAGTGCAAGAGAAGTATCCTCCCTATCATAAACCCAAAGATGTATTAGGATCTAGTTAGTGCTTATGTGAAGTTGTAAAGACATTAGTGGCTTGAAGGTGTCAAGACATTAATGCATTGAAGTTGTGAAGACATTAGTGTCTTGAAGGTGTCAAGACATTAGTGCATTGAAGTTGTGAAGACATTAGTGGCTTGAAGGTGTCAAGACATTAATGCATTGAAGTTGTGAAGACATTAGTGCCTTGAAGATGTCAAGACATTAGTGCATTGAAGTTGTGAAGACATTAGTGGCTTGAAGGTGTCAAGACATTAGTGCCTTGAAGGTGTGAATATACTTTTGGTGTGAAGAAGATAAGTTAGGAACTAGATTGGTGTGAAGAAGATAGGTGTGGAGTAGTTAGTTGTGAAGTAGATAGATTTGAAGAAGTTGATTGGTGTGTAGATTGATGTGTAGATTGGTGTGAAGATTGGTGTGTAAATTGGTGTGTATATTGGTGTGTACGGTTTTCTCCGCCATAAGGGAGCATGTTGAGTAGTGAAGAAAACTCTCGAGTAGGTGACTCGGGGAGTGGAGTAGGAACAAGGAAGGTGTCCTTGTAGCCGAACCACTATAAATCATCGTGTTCGGTTTGCATGTTCTTTCTCTCATCTCTTTTCATTCATTCTTGCATTTATCGCTTTATATCTATGCTTGCCTATATGTCTTAATTGTTGCTTATATTGTTGTGATGATTGAATGTGTTTTACATAGAAGTTAATAGTGTGATAGGACATATACTTATATGTTATGGTCAAATGGACTAATATATATATTTAACACTTCTCATGTTGAACTTAACTTAATCGATAATTTGATACAAAACGTTTTAAGATTTTAAAAGGAAAACTTATACACATAAAGTTTGATCTATGCTTCATTCATAAAACTAAGTTTTGAAAACCAATCTAAAAGTTCACATATATAATTGATCATATTGATTATATGTTGCTTTTATACTAAAATCTAATTGAATGTTTTTCAAACAAACAATTGAATAAATTCTAATCAACATTTTGAAACAAAGTTTTTATAAAACGAAAAAGAAGGGAAAACTATTCAACCCCCCCTTCTAGTTTTCCACAATTGGTACCAGAGCCACGTCGCTCAAATTTTCAAAACAAATGGTTTTAAAAATTGAGTACGATCCATGTATCAAATTACCCATTAAGGAGGATTTAATATGAAAAGTGTTTTGTTGATTAACTTGTATTAGTTTTGATATTATATACACTAATTATATTAGCTCGAGATAAGATTATACATAAAACAAGTGTTATATGTTCGTTTTTAAAATCAGAAAGTTACACACCTTTCCACAAAGTCAGAAAACAATTTTTAACAAAAATTGCATTTTTGAGTATCAGATGGGCGGCCCCTTTAATTGTCTGGGCGGCCCCCTTTAATACTGGGCGGCCCCCTTAAATTTAAGGGGTCCGCCTGTCTGTTCGACAGTTTTTCAAAAACTTTGAAATATCATATAAAATTAACCGTAACTCCGTAGAAGTCGTGCCACCCGGCGTTTTAAAGGTAATTGAGTCTACTTTCATTTAAAAATACTTACAAGTAACTATTACAAACTTAAATAAGCCAGAAAGTTAAAATACTACACGAAGGTCAAAAATTTAAGTCTTGTTTTAACATAAAACTTGTATTTCAACTTTTCCTTCGAGTCGGGCATTCCTAGTCGATATATCTTTGAAAAATTAAGTATTTATGTTTTCAAAATATTGATCTTTATTAAATTTTAAAATGGATAGGAAACTTTTTTATTTTCAAATAAAATCGAGCTAAGTAAACATTGGTATATATAAAACACAAAACGACGACAAGTGCTTTATGTGCTATGTGAACTCATTTGTGATTTTACTTTGCTAATCATTGCTATTTGTAATTTAGCTATTTGAATATCTTAGCATATGTGCCTTGTACTCTATTAGTTTATAGTTAGTTATCTAGCTTATACTTAACTTGATCTTATGCTAGATTTCTTGCGTTAGGATTGCATTATTATGCTTGCATTGCATATAGGAATAGATGGCTTAATGTTACTCAAACATCTTGTAAATGAGTTAAATCTAATCACCTAAATATATCAATCAATTTAATCTATTCTTAACAACACACTTAAACATTTTCAACAAATTACCTTGTTTTACCTTAAGTTGTTTAATATGACAAATTGAATCTTTGTAAAACATTAGTAGTAATATAAAAGAAAAAGTATTTTCAAAATCTAAGTGTGTTCATTATAAGTAACAATGAAGAGTCTTTCACATAAACAAAACTTATAACAATCATGAAGTAATAAGTCAAATTTCAATCATTCACCAACCTCACTCATAAATAATCTTAGGATTAATGGAACACACTATCAAAATGCCTATTTATCTTAAATGAGTGTTTGTAAGGGTCAAGAAAGATCTTGATATTATATCAATTCATTATTCAAATTATGGTTGATATATTCATCAAATCTAATTGACATGTTTTTTTGAGTATGGACAAGAAATTGGATTGTTATTTATTTAAGTTTCAAGATTACATCAAATGATATAGTCTTGAATCTACATACTCAATCACACTAGATTGATATGAAAATATTTACATCCTTTGTAGATGAAAAGAGTATGCATTGGATCATAACTCACACTTGTGTTGATAATGTCATATTGAATCTACTTGTCCAAAAATTGTGTTCCAAATATTAGAATAACATTTTAAACACATTTATAAAATATACAATGAAGTAGGATTGACGACTTGGATGTTTCGTCCGAAATATTCAAGCAATTTACATTGCAATGCAATGGATAAATGTGTCATATCCGAAAAACCAAACATGAGCAAACTAACAACATATGTAAACTTTGCTCACACTACTTAAAATTATCACCACAAGATAAAATACATATTTAAGAACAATACACACTATATATTATATGTATTTCATTTTCTTTGTAGCATGAATGGTTGTGTTACAAGATAATGCACTACACTTTTCTTTTTGAAATAATTTAAGTTATTAGAATTGAAAAACAACTTGTCACAATGCATAAACAAGTAAACTTCATTTTGTTTCAAATACTAGTTAAATTATGATATATAACATTGGCAAAAAAATTCATAGAAAATAATATTTGCTTTAGAATATATAAATGTCTAGTTTTGATATCATTTGTGAATCACAATCTCGTTTAAGATAAATAATCTTAATGAGATTCATTTTTCAAGATATGCTAAGGAGCATTCATAAATCAAAGCACATTTATTAAATCAAGTAATATGTCATCAAAACCAAATAACCGGTTAATCATGAACAAAAGATTAAAACTTTGCATTTACTCTTATCTTAACATTTAACACATCTCTATTAGGATAGTGAGTAAAATATATCATGTAGACTTACCTTCATAAAAACATGGTGTTTGAGTCACATTATGCCAAGTATTAGTGAATCAAGCAAACTTCATATTTGGTACTCTTCGATAGGTGAATTTAGGAACTCAATTTCTTCTAAAAAGAGAATGACTACTGGAGAATCTATTGACTAGAAACTCAATTTAACCTAACGGTTGGATTGCTTCTATGTGAGAAGTTGGGTGTGTGTAACCCGTAAAAATGGTCGTGTTTAGCCTGAATTGAGCACCACTAGTAATAGTCTCATACTCATTCTCCAACTTGATTAAATCGCTCTTCCTAAATGTACCTAACGCTAAGCTTACTTTTATGAACTTTGCTTCTCATTAGATGATTTCATTCCTAGATTTATGGCATATCGCATATATGTTATTTCTAGATGTTTATTTGCTCCTATGTGATTTGATTGTATGCCTTTACATGATTTACTCTATATGTATCATTCATCTAGGTATATTTTTATTTCTTTTAGATCCTACACCCTTATTTCATATGAACCTTAGTGTCGTTTTCCGATAGGTCATATTAGTCTCATAATATATCCGGATGAGCATGAATTTAATGGGAAGGGAAATGACACTCACTCACATATATCCTTCTACCTCACACCACCTAGAGTACCACCACCACTTCCTACAACCTCACATGCCACTCCCATGTTGCATGTGCAAACCTTCACCCAAGACAATTATCATGCTCCACCACCATCACCTTCCTCCGAACACTTGAAGTTCGTTGAGGAGCTAAAAGAGACTCATGAGCTTAGTGCTCTTTTAGCATTACATCTTGCTCAACGCAATTTGGATCCACCTCAATCAAGCTCACCATCATCACCACATAACATTAACCAAATTGAGAAGCATGTTAACAATTGCCCTTGTTGCATCTTCCTTCAACAACATACCATTGCTTTGAATGAGCACTTTACCTGGATTGAGTATCTTCTTACTAGATCTCAACAAACCCCATCACTTGAACAACATCAAAACCCTCAACCAACAAACCCCACTTCAAATCCACCACTCCATCCATCAAAGAATATATCAACTCACAATTATCTCCACCACCAAAAGTTATCACCACCTCATCCAAATGAATTTCATTACGAAATGCGTCATTTCCACTTACTAGCAAGTGAAGAACACAATGAAGAAATCCAAGCTTCAAGTGTTGTCGACTCATGATCAAGTGTTGTCGACTCATCACCACCTCATTTCACATATCCACCTTCGGTCGTCAACCAACAAAACACCTAAAAATCCCATGATTCCCTATCATCCACCCTTGTCGAACGATATATTAATCCAAACCATAATTGTCAACCCTTTGTCATCACCTTCCCTTTACATTCACGCTCATCCCTCCTCATTCCCCTTCTAGTTTTCCACAATTGGATCATAGGATTTGTAGAAACGATAGCATGAGATAATAGTAGGCTTAACCAATCCTCTTGAGCATGAGATCTATAACAAACATCTTTTAAAATATATGATTAATGATATTTGTTGTCAAAAATCTAATATCTTTAAAAATATGCAAAAACCTCACATTTTGGAAAATAGTTTTTCAAATAACTATCCCACTTTTAAATAAGATGTTTTCACAATAAATATCCACAATTTTGTTTTGATCAAAACCAAAGATTGAGAAAATTTTATTTACCTTTCATTAACACATTTTGAAGTAAAACCGAATCTATTTTATTCAATTAACTCTCATATCTACATGAAAACCTACTTTCAAACATTGTTGAATAATGCTAAAAACGTCTCTTTAAATCATGCATGGTGATCTCATATTTGTCATCTATATTTATATAAATGACACTTATAAGTGAACTAAATCAAATCAAGAGGGCCATGGTTTATCTATTAAGACTTCGTTTGTAACAAGTCTAGAAACCATGCTATCATAATACGCATTAGGATTAATTCTCCTAGTTATGTAGTTATGAAATACTTGATGTTGCTTATTGTTTCCTAGCACTTATATTTTGCTTGCTAGATGAGTATGTTTGCATGCTAGATGAAATTGCTTGATTACTTAATCTCTTTGGTTAACATGCTTTAGCTACATAATTGCCTACATAATTAGTCTATGTTTAATTGCCTCAAAGAGTTGGACTTGTTTGAAACCAAAAACACAACCTTTCTGCAATGCACTACCAAAAACCCTTTTCTGGCAATCTGGGAATCACCAGATGGGCGGCCCCCTTAAATCATAAGGCGGCCCCCTTAATTATTAAGGGGACCGGCCTCCAATTAAGGGGACCGGCCATCTGATGGTCGAATGTGTTGTTTCCCTTTTCTATTTTTTAGCCCATTTCATCCTACACTTCCCAAAATTCACAAACCTATTCTATCCTAAACCTTCCATCAAAGTTTATCCATCCTTGATCCCATCAATCCTACATTTTCCTAGGTTCTAATCTTTGCATTAGATTCTAAATTTTCTTTTGGATTTAGGTTTTGTTTTAAAAACAATAATTGCATGTGTCATACTTTTAAGTGCATATACCTAATATGTCCATATATTGTTCCCCTATTAGTTTCATGCATATATCCATTATCATCATTATATACATGTGCACTTGTCTACTAACCTTGTTTTGAAGGATTACTTCACCGCTCGATTCTTTGGTAGCCAAAACAAGTTTTGAGCATACACCAAGGGGGAGCATTGAGGTTGATAGGATCAAGGCTTCACTTACGATGATGCAAGCTCGCCTTTTATATTCTATCTCAAGAGTTCAAGCATTGTAGAAGTCTCATTTAGAGTCCACCTTTTTGCTTCGACAAAAGGGGGAGAAGAAGTGTAAACAAGTAACTTATACATTTTACTATAAGTTATAGTTTACATAGTTTGTCATCATCAAAAAGGGGGAGATTGTTGGCATGAATATTACGATATTTAATCTAAACATCCTCTTCATGTTTTGATGATGACAAAAATGTAAGTTACAACATATAACGTAAAGTGCTTAAGTTACTTGTGATCACAATTCATCTATGCATTCTTACGTCAACAAGCCTCGACATCTCAACGTCTCAAGTATGCTTCAACAATCACTTAAGGTATGGATAAACAAGTGTTTAATACATTTCATGATCAAAGGGGTATTTAATTAACTAATACAAAGTTTATTTAATTATATAAACTTATTATATATTTTTGAAAAACACTTTTGGTAATAAAGAAAAATGTTTTAATCATACTAAATATATGATTTCAAACTTTTAACCAAAATTAGTTAGTTTTTCACCAAATAAACTTTCCCCACTAAAAGACAGAAAATCTGGCCGTTTCAGTAGGGCGGCCCCCTTAATTATAAGGGGCGGCCCCCTAAATTTTAAGGGGACCGGCACACAATTAAGGGGACCGGCCACGCTCCCCTGTCAGATTTTGTCAGAAATTTTTCCCTATAAATACCACCTCAAACCTGGAATTTTTCCAATCTTTTGCACAAATATTTTCAGATCCAATTCTCTCTAAACATCCTTCTAAAACCCTTTGATCATAAGATTATTAATCTTTGTTTCAAGTGATCCAATCTTTCATCACTTAAAGTGCAAGAGAAGTATCCTCCCTATCATAAACCCAAAGATGTATTAGGATCTAGTTAGTGCTTATGTGAAGTTGTAAAGACATTAGTGGCTTGAAGGTGTCAAGACATTAATGCATTGAAGTTGTGAAGACATTAGTGTCTTGAAGGTGTCAAGACATTAGTGCATTGAAGTTGTGAAGACATTAGTGGCTTGAAGGTGTCAAGACATTAATGCATTGAAGTTGTGAAGACATTAGTGCCTTGAAGATGTCAAGACATTAGTGCATTGAAGTTGTGAAGACATTAGTGGCTTGAAGGTGTCAAGACATTAGTGCCTTGAAGGTGTGAATATACTTTTGGTGTGAAGAAGATAAGTTAGGAACTAGATTGGTGTGAAGAAGATAGGTGTGGAGTAGTTAGTTGTGAAGTAGATAGATTTGAAGAAGTTGATTGGTGTGTAGATTGGTGTGAAGATTGGTGTGTAAATTGGTGTGTATATTGGTGTGTACGGTTTTCTCCGCCATAAGGGAGCTTGTTGAGTAGTGAAGAAAACTCTCGAGTAGGTGACTCGGGGAGTGGAGTAGGAACAAGGAAGGTGTCCTTGTAGCCGAACCACTATAAATCATCGTGTTCGGTTTGCATGTTCTTTCTCTCATCTCTTTTCATTCATTCTTGCATTTATCGCTTTATATCTATGCTTGCCTATATGTCTTAATTGTTGCTTATATTGTTGTGATGATTGAATGTGTTTTACATAGAAGTTAATAGTGTGATAGGACATATACTTATATGTTATGGTCAAATGGACTAATATATATATTTAACACTTCTCATGTTGAACTTAACTTAATCGATAATTTGATACAAAACGTTTTAAGATTTTAAAAGGAAAACTTATACACATAAAGTTTGATCTATGCTTCATTCATAAAACTAAGTTTTGAAAACCAATCTAAAAGTTCACATATATAATTGATCATATTGATTATATGTTGCTTTTATACTAAAATCTAATTGAATGTTTTTCAAACAAACAATTGAATAAATTCTAATCAACATTTTGAAACAAAGTTTTTATAAAACGAAAAAGAAGGGAAAACTATTCAACCCCCCCTTCTAGTTTTCCACATAATTCAATCAATATGTCTATGTGTTGGTTGTCTATATCTTGTGCTTGTCTTAATTCCACCATGCTAGGCTTGATTTATCTTGTGTTTGCTTAGATCTAATGAAACCTAGATGTTGATTATGTGTTGATTACTTGTTTATGGTTGTATTGGATGAATGATTTCAATGTTAGGCTTAAGAAAACTGGCAGATCTCCAAATGGTAACATGCTTGAACGTCTTAGGAAACATGAACCGATGTGTACTAGGTTTTATTGGTTGTATTTAATGCATGAGTAAATTCTAATGATCCCATGTTAGGAGCTTCTTAGCCGGCTCGACATAGGAGTGAAGTAGGCACTCAAAGGATTGGGGAGTTAAGTACGCCACCCCATGAATGGTATTAAGGAATATAATCCGTCATCTACGCAACTATAACAAGTAATTAACGTGTAAAAGATATCTAGGGAGTAGTGAAATCTAAGTAAACACAATTTCTCCACTTATTGCTCACAACCTTAGTTTAATTTAGTTTTATTTTCATTTCTAGTATTTTATTTTGATTGCATCTTTAGTATTGGGTTAGTTGACTAGCAACTAATTCCGCCTAAATCCTTCAACCCCGTGATTTTTATTTGCTTTTCATAAAATATAAAAATACAAAAATAATCATCTCTCATCTTTAGAACTAGTATTTAGGTTTTCTAATCCTAGCGACACTATTCCTAGCTGAACGATCAATCCCCCGGTACTTGTCACTATACTATACTACAACGATCAGGTACACTGCCTGGAGGGGGTTGTAAGCTTCTCGAGATCCCTCGAGAGGTAAAGCCTGGTGCAATCCCTACGCATCAAGTTTTTGGCGCCGCAGTCCGGGGAATAGTTATTGTCTAGGTTAGAATCTCTTTTTATTAGGTCTACTTTCTAGATTCCTTTCTAGTAAGATTTTATTTTTTATTTTTAGGTTTTCTTTAGTCTATCTTTTTCTTTGTGCCTTTTTTAGTAAATTAAATTCATTGACTATTCCGTTGACCATTATGGAAAACGTGAATCCACCCCTTTCCCCTAGAGAAGTGGTTGTGTTACGTGAACAAATTGAGAGTGAGATTAGGGAACTTAGGGAGCTTAATAGGTTGATTAAGATTGAGCTCGACCAAGCATTTAGTGACCTAGCGACCGCCTTGTATTCAAATGAGGACCTAGGGCCTAATGATTTTGTGAATGTCGTTGAGGAACTTGAAGAGGGGGAAATAGATCCGAAGCTAAATGATTATTTTAATCTATACCCCACTAAGGAGGAGATTGCATATTATAATAATCTTATTGATAACCCGCGATCGCCTTTTACTATAATCGAACCTGAGATAAAGAGAGGTGTTCCTAAGAATGCTAAGATACCATGTATGATTGGGTATAGACACGTTGACAATGCTTACATTGACTTTAAATCCCCAATCAACATTATGTCCTCAAATGTTTATAATGATATAGTGAAAACAAGACTTGAACCTAGAAGAGATCCCAAATACCCCGGTGGAGTTTGTAACTTTGTCGGGAGAGTTAAAGGTCTACATGTCTTTGTTGGGAATTTCACTTTTATCACCGAATTTATGATTGTGGAAGATCTTGCTAATGTTATTGATTGTCGATTGTCCAATGTCTTGTTTGGTAAGCCGTTTGTTGAGGAGTCCAAGTTAGAATATGATGAGATAGAAGGGACAATCCGATTTGCAAGTAACACCGATAGGATCACTTATAGGATGCCTAATAGAATGAAAGAATTTCGCTTTATATCCCGATTTGATAAGGATAATGTTGGTGCTTTTGAGGACATCAATGAAGAGGATAAGAAAAAGGGCATGGATTATGTATGGGAAAAGAGGAGTCTTTTCTACAAAGATTGCTTGGCTCTTGGACCAAGGTATAAAGTCGATAAGGAATTTGCCCAAAGGATTATAGGAGCAATCGAGAAAAATGTGATTGGTTTCTACAAAGAATACTTACAACTAGAGAGTGAAACCAACGATGAAATCACATAGTAACCCTTGACCTTGAGTCTAGCTACAAGACTCGTAAATAAAGAAAAGCGCTTCTTGGGAGGCAACCCATGCTTTGTGTGATTTTATTTTGTTTGTTTGTTATTTGTTTCCGTATGCATGCTTTATTTTTATTGTTGGTAGATCATGTTTCTAAACTAAAAAGTGGAAATACTTTACTTTGTTGTTTTGGCCTAGTCTTAACTCCACCTAAAGGTATTTTTGCAAAAGATAAGTGTAAGGGGAAACCACAAATATGTTTTTTAAGAAACAAACCGATCATGATTCTCCACAATATTAAATGAACATGTATATTCGTATTTGTTAGAGTCAAATGCTTGTATTGAGTCATAATGAAGTTTTGCAGGATTTTCCAGGAAGTAGGACCAAGTTTTTCCAGAAATTTTCCGGAAACTTAACATAAGAATTTCTGCAGGTCACTTCTGACGGCGTCATGAGCTTGCTCTTGACGGCGTCACGTGTAAAAATCTGGAAATTTTACCAGTTTTGTTTTTCTAACGGAGTTTTAAAGTTTTTGTTGAATTATTAAGTTTTATAATCTCCAGGAAATCTGCAAACTTCATTCCACAAGCATTATATCTTACTTTGTTTTCTAGGATTTAGTAACTTATGTAGATTGCCACTGATTTTATGTGAGGTTGCTTTGTTTGTTTTCTCAGGATTTACAGGTTATGTATGACAAGAAGATGATTTATATTCTGGAAGGGAAGCTTGATTGTTCATTTTCTTGGAGGAAGATTTAACCTGGCCACCTTATTATCCATACCGAGCGAATCAGGGGAGTATTTGATTTCATTTGTTTTACTTATTTCACTTTTACATTCTTTACTTGAACATTGGGGACAATGTTCATCTTAAGTGTATGGGGAGGGTGAAATGATGATACCTTACAAATACACTTTCGCTTGAGTTTGTTTGTTTGATAGTAGATGTGAAATAAAACTATGAGAAATACTTGTTAGTGCAATTTTAGCGCCAAATTTAAAATTTTTTTACAACATTTAGGAGTGAAACTTTAGCCATAGCAAGCGTCTCATGGATAGGAGATTGTATGACTAGCACATAACCGTATATTCAGAAAAATTTTCCACCCAAATATGTGAGGTTCGCCTTTACATTTTGATAGGAAAAGCATTTACTATTAGAGCTTATGAGTGTACCGGTAGCATTTAGATTCTAGAACTTGCGTTAGTGATGCATCCCGAGACTGCTAGTGAGACTGCTAGTGAGACTATATTCGTGTAGTAGGATTTACTACATGATAAGAGGCATTAGGATCACCCCTGTGTTAAACCCGTATTATAATTACTTGACCATTTAAGTCATATTACTTGGCTAGTTAAGTCAACAAATTTTTCCCACACCCTTAGCGTTGTACTCATTTTTAGTACACGAAACCCCTAGTACACCCCTCCGAGCCTATCTTTTCGTTTCTAACTTTAAGCATCTTACTTAAAGGAAGAATTTGTTACACCCCACTTAAATGTACACCCAAATCGCCTTAGCCTTCCGTGTATGCGCTCATCTTTAGTGCATTATTGTTATTTGTTAAACCCTAAGTTAACTATCTAATAGACTACATGGTTGCTAAGTCGAGTCATATCCTTGTACATATTGTTTTGGGATGATTGGGACTCATGGGTAAAGTACTTATTTATGGAGTAATGGGGAAGAACATCATTTATTACCCCCATATGTACGTTAATCTTAAAAGTGCTCCAAGCGTTTTGATTTTCTTAATTCGAGTCATTAGATTAGTTTATTGTAAAGTATGTAAAAATTCAAGTGTAAGGGGAATTTACATTCCCTATGATGTATTATTTTGGATGGTAGGGTAAGAGTGTATGCAAAAAAAAAAAAAAAAAAAAAAAAAAAAAAAAAAAAAAAAAAAAACCGAAAAAATCAAGAAAAAGAAAAAAAAAATAGAAAAAGAAAAGAGAAACATACGGACTACCATCCCATTTCATTCTATGTTCATTTTATGTTTTTCTTATTTTTCATTTATTAGCTTAAGTCGAGTCTAGTCTTGGCTTAGCAACGCCATATTGTACATGTAATTAACCAAGATTGTTAACTCGCCACCAGTAAAGACTGCCTATATCCAACAAAACCGTGTATTTCATATCCCTACACCTAACGTTACAACCCTTTAAAAGACCTCTTTGTTAGTTTATCCTAGGTGCTTATGCCATGTGGTGGAGGTTTGATCCTTTCCCAAGCCTATGGTAATCTATTTTGCTATGACAGGTAGTGAGAGATATCTTCCGTTTCCATATTGTAATTTATACTTTATTACACCCGAGAGATGTGAGTATCTAAACACTATTTGTGAGGTGCTAGTATATGACCTCCGTGCTTGTCTTTGGTCTTTAGTGGAATGATTATTTGTTGTAATTACTTTTATATTAGTGTTAAATGACCCCTAACTTGTATTTTGAGTAGAATAAAAGCGCATTTGCTTGAGGACAAGCAAATCTCAAGTGTAAGGGTATATGATGAGAAGAAAAATGAACCACTTTTAGGGGGTCATAAGCCCGGAATTGAATTTATTTGATCAAATATTGCCCTAAATCGTTCCTTTTGTGATTTTAGGTACTTTGGGAGTGAAATCTGGAAAAAGAAGCAATTCGGACGTTTTTGGAGCATAAAAGTGAAGAAAACACCAAAGACTTAATTTTCCAAGCTGGGAACAGTATGTGACGGCGTCAAGAGTACCATCCTGACGACATCAAGAGTAAATTGCATGACGGCCCAGTACTGAAATGAAGGCGTCATAAGGAAGAGCGTCAAGAGTTAAATACGTGACGGCCTGGAAAAGTTTAATACATGACGGCGTCAGATGTAGATCAAGGCAGTCGGAGGATTCTTTTGGCGGCGAGATGACGGCATCACCCCTTTGTTCTTGACGCCGTCAGCCTCAATTATCTATATATAGTTTTCTAATTTTCATTCATTAGAAAGGAACAAGTTTGGAGAAACCCTAAGGCCGAACCATATACGATTTTTACAAGTTTTTCAAGGGTTTTCAGCCCTTGAACCCTTACATGTGTAATTGAGATAAGTGTTCTTCTAATTCAATCAATATGTCTATGTGTTGGTTGTCTATATCTTGTGCTTGTCTTAATTCCACCATGCTAGGCTAGATTTATCTTGTGTTTGCTTAGATCTAATGAAACCTAGATGTTGATTATGTGTTGATTACTTGTTTATGGTTGTATTGGATGAATGATTTCAATGTTAGGCTTAAGAAAACTGGCAGATCTCCAAATGGTAACATGCTTGAACGTCTTAGGAAACATGAACCGATGTGTACTAGGTTTTATTGGTTGTATTTAATGCATGAGTAAATTCTAATGATCCCATGTTAGGAGCTTCTTAGCCGGCTCGACATAGGAGTGAAGTAGACACTCGTAGGATTGGGGAGTTAAGTACGCCACCCCATGAATGGTATTAAGGAATACAATTCGTCATCCACGCAACTATAACAAGTAATTAACGTGTAAAAGATATCTAGGGAGTAGTGAAATCTAAGTAAACACAATTTCTCCACTTATTGCTCACAACCTTAGTTTAATTTAGTTTTATTTTCATTTCTAGTATTTTATTTTGATTGCATCTTTAGTATTGGGTTAGTTGACTAGCAACTAATTCCGCCCAAATCCTTCAACCCCGAGATTTTTATTTGCTTTTCATAAAATATAAAAATACAAAAATAATCATCTCTCATCTTTAGAACTAGTATTTAGGTTTTCTAATCCTAGCGACACTATTCCTAGCTGAACGATCAATCCCCCGGTACTTGTCACTATACTATACTACAACGATCAGGTACACTGCCTGGTGGGGGTTGTAAGCTTCTCGAGATCCCTCGAGAGGTAAAGCCTGGTGCAATCCCTATGCATCACATAACTTTACAATTATACACGTATGGATGAAATATACTTATGCAAGTGAATTTACACATAGTATGATCATTTTCACGTAAGCATTGATATATATTATAAAGAAAATACACGCACACGAAAAACAAACATACAAACGTTAAGATAAATATATCATAAATTCACCTATAAAATTAATATGAATTTATAATTTAGATTTGTTTAGTTATTTATTTACATTATATTAGTTATATACTATTATATAATAGAAGCGTTTCGGTTCGGTTTTTGAACAAAAACCGAACCGAATTTTTCGGTTTTTGAAAAAGTAAAAACCGAACCATCGGTTTTTAGTTTCGGTCGATTATTTCGGTTTGGTTTTTTCAGTTTTCGGTTCGGTTTCGGTTTTTTCGGTTTTTTTTGCTCACCCCTAAATACAAGAAGTAATATCAAAATTAGTTATTTGTTTAAAAAAAAAATGAGTCTTTATCAAGAAAAACTTTGAAGGTCAATTAATGAACAAAATGAGGTATTCAAACAGTTTAAAATACATATTTAGGAAACTAAAATAGAATTAAAAAATGAAGTTAACGTTTTTGAAAAAATACGACTTATGAAGAGATTGCGAGCACTTCGTAGTACAAAATTAATTTGTGAAGAAAATCTTAGAAATATTATAAAACAGATATATTAAACAAAATGAGTGAAACATTGAAAGAAAAGTTAAACCAAGAATTACAAATTATTAACACGGAAACATGTGTTTATTAGTTAGAATATATTAATTTAAATCATTATAATAAAGAAGAATTGGAACAATTACATGAAGCTACAACAAACAAGATAGTAAATAATAAAGAACTTAATGAAGTTAGGAAAAGATTCCAAAATGAAATATGCCAACAACTAATCCAAATAAATACAAAAGAAAGTTTTGAGTCAAAATTAGATTTTGAAAACAATAATTCATATTTAGTTTTTAAGATATTATTTTAATATTATGAAAAAAGAACTAGATTAGCTACCACTAAACCTACATGGGAGAATTGATGAGGCGAAAAATGAACCGTTTTTAGGAGGTCATTTAAGCCCGGAATTGAATTTATTTGATCAAATATTGCCCTAAATCGTTCCTTTTGTGATTTTAGGTACTTTGGGAGTGAATTCTGGAAAAGGAAGCATTTTGGACGTTTTTGGAGCATAAAAGTGAAGAAAACAGCAAAGACTTAATTTTCCATGCTGAGAACAGTACCTGACGGCGTCAAGAAGGAAATTGAAACGGCGTCAGGAGTAAAATCCATGATGACCCAGTGAAAACCTGAATGCGTCAAGAGAAGGGCGTCAAGGGTTAATATGGTGACGGCCTGCAAAAGGAATACAAGCGACGGCGTCAAACCCAGGTCTAGGCAGTCCGAGAATTTATTTGGCGGCGAGATGACGGCGTCAGACATTTACTTTTCTATTTTTCATTCATTAAGAGAGGAACTTGTGTGGAGAATACTAGGGTCGAACCTAATAAACCCTAGGTCGTTTGTAACAGTATTTTCAAGGGTTTTCACCCCTTGAAACCTTTCATGTTCAATTAAGATAAGTCCTCTTTCAATTCATTCAATATGTCTATGTGTTGTTTGAATATATCTTGTGCTTGTCTTGATTTTAACATGCTAGGCTAGATCTTTCATGTGTTTGCTTAGATGTAATGAAACCTAGATGTTAATTATAGGTTGATTGCTTGTTTATAGTTGTATTGGATGAATGATTTCAATGTTAGGCTTAAGAAAACTGGCAGATCTCCATTGTGTAACATGCTTGAACGTCTTAAGAAACATGAACCGATGTGTACTAGGTTTTTATGATTGTATTTAATGCATGAGCGAATTCTAGTGATCCTATGTTAAGAGCTTCTTAGCCGGCTCGACATAGGAGTGAAGTAGGAGCTTATAGGATTGGGGAAGTAAGTACGCCACCCCATGAATGGTATTAAGGAATACAATCCGTCATCCACGCAACTGTAACAAGTAATTAACCTGTAAAAGATATCTAGACCTAGTCTTTAGGTTTTCTAATCCCAGCGACACTATTCCCAGGCTGAACGATCAATCCCCCGGTACTTGTCACTATACTATACTACAACGATCAGGTACACTGCCTGGTGGGGGTTGTAAGCTTCTCGAGATCCCTCGAGGGGTAAAGCCTGGTGCAATCCCTACGCATCAAGTTTTTGGCGCCGCAGCCCGGGGAATAGTTATTGTCTAGGTTAGAATTTCTTTTTATTAGGTCTACTTGCTAGATTCCTTTCTAGTAAGATTTTATTTTTATTTTTTAGGTTCTCTTTAGTCTATCTTATTTCTTCGTGTTTTTGTTCGTAACTCTTCGCCATCCGACATCATGGACGATGGTAACATCTTTGAACCCATCATCCCACCACAACAAGACCACCCACAAAACCCACCACTAGTTAACCAACCTCTTACGCCCCGAACCCTAGGAGAGTACTTCCGACCTAGCCACCAAGGCTATCGAAACACCATTAAGCTCACCCAAGGAGCCAATGTGTCTCCCTTGCGATCCGACACCATCCGGTTGGTGTAAAGCGGATGTGCATTCCATGGACTTCGTTCCGAAGATCCAAATCAACATCTCAAGGACTTCCTTAAAATCGTAGATTCTATAGACCTTGATGCTACACCTAGAGAGTCAACCCGATTACGCCTATTCCAATTCTCTCTACGTGATCAAGCTAATCAATGGCTTGAGCGTTTACCCGCGGGATCCATCACCTCATGGGATGATTTCACCACTCATTTCCTTGCTCAATTTTTCCCACCGAGGAGAACTACCAAGCTTAGAAATGATATCTTGATGTTCCAAAAACGTCAAGGTGAAACTCTATATTAAGCATGGACTCGATTCAAGGACTTACTCCAAAAAGTCCCTCATCATAGCATAGATCTTTGGCTCCAAGTCCAAATCTTCTATGACCATATCGATCTCTCTACAAGGCGAGCCATTGACCAATCGGCTGGTGGTAAGCTACGTGATCTAAGTGCGGAACAATCATGGGAACTCATAGAAGATCTTGCTCTCTATGACAACGAAAGTTGGAATGATCCCCGTGATTTGAACAAAACAGTCAAGGCAATATCTTTGCCTTCGAACAATCTTAGCACTCCCGACCATAGGATCATGGAACTTGAAGACCAAGTCAAGTTTCTCATGAAATCTTACGAAGCTCCTAAGCCTTCAAGCCAAGTGAACAAAATCACTTCTTCATGCGAATTATGTAGTGGTCCCCATGACACTCGTGATTGTGTGGAACTCCCCGGAACAGCTTTTGCGGACTACGCATCCTCGCGTACCGATGAAGCGGGAGATAAGTGGTACGCTTTCAAACCCGAGTCAAACCCGTATGGTGATTCCTACAACCCTTCTTGGAAAAATCACCCAAACCTTAGGTGGAAACAAAACCAAACCAATCCTTCCAATCCACCTAATCGTTACCAACCAAACGGTCCACCCTCCAACCGTACTTTCAACAACAATCCTTCTAACAACTATGGTAGTATCAACAATCTTGAAGGATTGATGTCTAAGTTTATGGCATCTCAAGAAGCTCGCATATCTAAGTTTGAAGCCGATTTCAAACAAAAGCAAAGCGAGATGACCACCAAAATTGACACATTGTTGAAAGTTCTTAATGACCGAGAAATGGGAGCACTCCCAAGCGACACGGTCAAGAACCCGAAACTAAATGTTAATTCCATATCATCAGTTTCGTCACCCACTTCTTGTCCGCAATACTACTTGGTTAAATCAACGAGCATGTGTTTCAAGCTAAACCAAATTCTTCAAAAGGACCAATCAAATAAAACACCCGATATAAAACCGGTCAAAAGCATAGTTGAAACACCTCCTACGCAAAACCTTGACGATGAATTCAAGGAGCTTCACCTTGAACGCCCCGTCATTGATGTCTTAGCCTGTGCTCCCTACTATAGTGCCCTCCTAGAAAAGTATGAGAAGTTTAAACTAGGTAAAAATGGGACCGCCTTCATTCAAAACAAGTTGCCTAAAAAGCTTGATGATCCGGGTATATTTGTTTTGCCTTGTAAGATAGGAAGATCCGAAGCTTTCGACACACTAGCCGATTTAGGGTCAAGCCTCAACTTGATTCCCTTATCCCTTTTCACCACTCTTAAGCTAGGAAAGTTAGAGGAGACGGAGGTATTAATTGGTCTAGCGGATGGGAGTATTTCCCACCCGGTTGGAATGATTAAGGATGTAGTTGTTCACGTAGGGAAGTTAACTATCTTAGCGGATTTTCACGTTCTAGACATGGTTAGTGACACTACATGCCCATTGTTAGTTGGAAGAGGATTTTTAGCTACCGCTAGCGCCATGATAGATTGTAAAGAGTCTAAGATAGCGGTAGGTGAGGGTGATACTTGGTCGGTATATGATGTTAAGAAACATAGCTACGACTGTGAGGATGAACCGACACCACATTGGGTAGAGATGAATAGGAGACCATCTAGATATGGACCTTGGATAGAAAGGAACTTTATAGGACCTCAACACCCATTCTATCTAGAAAAAGATTTCATCGATAAGACACATTCGGTAGAACAACTCATAGCTAGAGATGAAGAGCTAGACCCTTTTGAGGACCCCTTAGTCTTTAGGAAGATGATTGAATTCTTAAGCGTAATGCCTATTAATATAGAGATGAACAAGTGGAAAAGAGAAGAAGATAAGTGTAAATGGAGGTGGGACAAGCCACCTAAGGAAGGTGACGGATCATGGAATATGAAGATGATTTTGTATGATCCGGATGGAGAGAAGTTTGAAAGGTCATACCGTACTAAGAAAACCGATAGGAAGTTAAAACCTAAGTTTGATCACAAAGATGTCCTCAATGAGGAACTCACCCGTATCACGTAGTAACCCATGACCTTGAGTCTAGCTACAAGACTCGTAAATAAAGAAAAGCGCTTCTTGGGAGGCAACCCATGTTTTGTGTGATTTTTATTTTGTTTGTTTGTTATTTGCTTCCGTATGCATGCTTTATTTTTATTGATGGTAGATCATGTTTCAAAACTAAAATGATGAAAATACTTTATTTTGCTGTTTGGCCTAGTCTTAACTTCATCCAAAGGTATTTCGCAAAAGATAAGTGTAAGAGGAAACCCCAAATATGTTTTTAAAGAAACAAAACCGATCATGATTCTCCACAATATTAAGTGAACATGTATATTCGTATTTGTTAGAGTCAAATGCTTGTATCGAGTCATAATAATGTTTTGCAGGATTTTCCAGGAAGTAGGACGAAGTTTTTCCAGAAATTTTCCGGAAACTTAACATAAGAATTTCTGCAGGTCACTTCTGACGGCGTCACGAGTTTACTCTTGACTGCGTCATGTGTAAAATTTCGGAAATTTTACCGGTTTTGTTTTTCTAACGGAGTCTTCAAGTTTTTGTTGAATCTTTAGTTTTATAATCTCCAGGAAATCTGCAAACATCATTCCACAAGCATTATATCTTATTTTGTTTTCTAGGATTTGTTAGCATATATTGATTGCCGCCGATTTTACGCGAGGTTGCCTTGTCTGTTTTCTCAGGTTTTACAGGTTATGTATGACAAGAAGATGATTTATATTCTGGAAGGGAAGCTTTGATTGTTCATTTTCTTGGAGGAAGATCTAACCTGGCTACCTTATTATCCATATCGAGCGAATCAAGGGAGTATTTGATTTCATTCTTTTTACTTATTTCACTTTTACATTCTTTACTTGAACATTGGGGACAATGTTCATCCTAAGTGTAAGGGGAGGGTAAAATGATGATACCTTACAGATACACTTTCGCTTGAGTTTGTTTGTTTGATGGTAGATGTGTAATAAAACTATGAGAAATACTTGTTAGTGCAATTTTAGCGCCAAATTTAAAATTTTTTACAACATTTAGGGGTGAAACTTTAGCCATAGCAAGCGTCTCATGGATAGGAGATTGTATCACTAGCACAAAACCGTACCATTCAGAAAAATTTTCCACCCAAATATGTGAGGTTCGCCTTTAGATTTGATAGGAAAAGCATTTACTATTAGTGCTTATGAGTGTACCGGTGGCATTTAGATTCTAGAACTTGCGTTAGTGATGCATCCCGAGACCGCTAGTGAGACTACATTCGTGTTGTAGGATTTCCATATTGTAATTTACACTTTATTACACCCGAGAGATGTGAGTATCTAAACACTATTTGTAAGGTGCTAGTGTATGACCTCCGTGCTTGTCTATTGGTCTTTAGTGGAACGATTATTTGTTGTAATTACTTTTATATTAGTGTTAAATGACCCCTAACTTGTATTTTGACTAGAATAAAAGCGCATTTGCTTGAGGACAAGCAAATCTCAAGTGTAAGGGTATATGATGAGGCGAAAAATGAACCACTTTTAGGGGGTCATTTAAGCCTGGAATTGAATTTATTTGATCAAATATTGCCCTAAATCGTTCCTTTTGTGATTTTAGGTACTTTGGGAGTGAAATCTGGAAAAAGAAGCAATTCGGACGTTTTTGGAGCATAAAAGTGAAGAAAATGCCAAAGTCTTAATTTTCCTTGCTGGGAACAGTAGGTGACGGCGTCAAGAAGGAATTCCTGACGGCGTCAAGAGTAATTTCCATGACGATCCAGTACAGATTTGAAGGCGTCACGAAGTAGGGCGTCAAGAGTAAAAGTCATGACGGCCTGGAAATGCATAATACATGACGGCGTCAAAAGTAGATCAAGGCAGTCCGAGAAATATTTTGGCGGCGAGGTGACGGCGTCACAAGATTGTTCTTGACGCCGTCAGACCCTTTTTCCTATATATAGTTTTCTAATTTTCACATTAAAAAAGAGAGAAGTTTTGGAGAAACCCTAAGTACGAACTTGGTGCGAATTTTACAGGTTTTTCAAGGGTTCTAAGCCCTTGATACCTTTCATGTATAATTGAGATAAGTATTCTTTTAATTCAATCAATATGTCTATGTGTTGGTTGTCTATATCTTGTTCTTGTCTTAATTCCATCATGCTAGGCTAGATCTATCTTGTGTTTGCTTGGATCTAATGAAACCTAGATGTTAATTATGTGATGATTACTTGTTTATTGTTGTTTTGGATGAATGAATTTGATGTTAGGCTTAAGAAAACTGGCAGATCTCCAAATGGTAACATGCTTGAACGTCTTAGGAAACATGAACCGATGTGCACTAGGTCTTTATTGGTTGTATTTAATGCATGAGCCACTGTTTATAATCCCTATGGTTGTGCTGGGCATGGCATAGGAGGAGATAAGAGCTCATAGGATTGGGGAGTTAAGTGCGCCACCCCATGAATGTATTAAGGAATACAATCCGTTATCCATGCAACTAAAACAAGTAATTAACATGTAAAAGATGTCTAGGGAATAGTGAAATCTAAGTAAACACATTTTCTCCACTTATTGCTCACAACCTTAGTTAATTTAGTTTATTTTCATTTTTAGTATTTTATTTTGATTGCATCTTTAGTATTGGGTTAGTTGACTAGCAACTAATTCCGCCCAGATCCTTCAAACCCGAGATTTTTAATTGCTTTCCAAAAAACATAAAAATACAAAAAGAATCATCCCTCACCCTTAGAACTAGTATTTAGGTTTTCTAATCCTAGCTACACTATTCCTAGCTGAACGATCAATCCCCCGGTACTTGTCACTATACTATACTACAACACTCAGGTACACTGCCTGGTGGGGGTTGTAAGCTTCTCAAGATCCCTTGAGAGGTAAAACCTGGTGCGATTCCCACACACATCAAGTTTTTGGCGCCGCTGCCGGGGAATAGTTATTGTCTAGGTTAGAATCTATTTTTATTAGGTCTACTTGCTAGATTCCTTTCTAGTAAGATTTTATTTTTTATTTTTAGGTTTTCTTTAGTCTATCTTATTTCTTTGTGTCTTTGTTCGTAACTCTTCACCACCTGCCATCATGGCAAACGACGAATCCTTTAACCTTAGGATCACTAGGAGTCGTAGTTCCACTAGAAACCTTGTCTTGCCTTATGCGGAACCCGAAAGAGAAATGCATAGATTGAGACAATATCACTCAACTTCTGAACCATCTAGCGTCGCCATCGATTTTGATGCACCCCTTTCTGAAGAAAACTCAGAAAATCATGTCACAACCCCTAGCTCCCAACCCAACGACGAGATGAGTGCCCCCGCAACTCCCATTCCTAAGCGCCTTAAGGACTACTCCTCCCCAACCTCTCGTGGCTTCTCAAACGCCATTGTCTACCCAAATGAACACACCAACGAGGTCTTGCATGCAAACGATGTTTGGCTTGTCCAAAGTGTGTGTAAGTTTTTTGGATTAAATGAGGAAGATCCAATCCAACACATTAAAGACTTCTTGAAAATAGTAGACACCCTCCATGCGGATGGGGCTACTAGAGACACGTCCCGACTGCGATTCTTTCCTTTCACCCTATATGGAAAAGCCCAAGAATGGTATGATAAACTCCCTTCTGAATCTATTTTCACATGGGAGCAACTCATATCCAAGTTCTATGAGAAGTTCTTTCCACCTGGAAAAACCTCAGCATTTAGAGATAGGATCCTCCGTTTCCGAAAAGGGAAGGACGAACCCTTCCATAAATCGTGGATTAGATTCAAAGATTTAATAAGACAAGTTCCCCATCATGGCATTGAGCTTTGGCTTTTGGTCCAAATCTTCTACGACAATATCTCCTCTAACGATCGAAATGGAATTAACCAATCTAGAAAAGGGAGATTGGCCAATCTTAGTGCTGAAGAAGGATGGGATAGGATTGAAGAATATGCTCAAGACCAGGATGACACTTGGTATGAACCTGAGTCGACTATCAGCATTTCTGAAATCACTTCAGATCGGTTGAGAAAAATTCACAAAAGAGTGGAATACCTAGCTAGATCGCAGTTACCTAAACAACTGTCGAATCCTTACTTAATCTGCGATTACTGTGGGGGCCCGCATGAGGTAGAAGAATGAGGAGGAGCCGCCACAACTGAACATGCATGCTTGTCAGGAGGGGACATTTATGCTGATCCCTCCCTTTTGCCTTTTTACCAAAATGACGATTACACCCTCTGGGGAAATCTGGTAAAGAGAAAAGAAGGAGAGGAAGGCCCTGAATTCAAAATTAGGAGCACTTTTGAAGAGGACCTTGGTCACTTCACGCAAGAAAAAGGCTTGCAAATGAAAGGTCTTAATGAGCTTTTCGACGGGCAGCAGGATGACATTGGAGAATTTTTCAACAAGCTTAACTCAGCCCTAGATAATCTTGAAATGCCATCAGTAAGCAAAAAAGACCCCATGCTCGCGATAACCACTCGAGCTGGAACAACAACCAAGGACCCACCTTACCCAAGCTCGTCCCCCATCGCCCCCGATCCAAACAAACCTGGCGAAGAGAAGGAGGATGTCGGCGGCAAGACCCCCGACCAACCGCCCTTGATGACCCCTTCCCCATCAACCCTACCTAACCAACCTGTGAGAATCCCGTTTCCATCCCGATTAAGGAACCAGAAAACTGAGAATGATAACAAGAGATTTTTTTCATACCTAAAAGACTCGGTTGTCACCATACCCCTCCTTGATGCTTGCTATCACATGGCAAAGTATAGCGCATACTTTAAAAAACTACTTGCTAACCGAAAGAAACTCGAGGGTCTTGTGACCCTGGGGGAAGAATGCTCAGTGGTGACCCATCGAGGGCTACCAAAAAAGGTAGATGATCCGGGCAGCTTCACCCTGCCTTGCTCCATAGGATCTCTATCAATCAAGAATGCTCTTGCCGATTTGGGAGCAAGTATCAATCTCATGCCTCACTCTATGTTCCTTAAACTAGGATACTCTGAATTAAAGTCTACCCGTATGAACATCCAACTAGCCGATAGATCGGTCAAGTACCCCGTAGGGATATGCGAGAATGTGCTAGTCAAAGTTGGGAAATTCAAATTCCCGGTCGACTTCGTAATCCTGGATATGGAGGAGGATGACTTGGTACCCATCATCTTAGGGAGACCATTTCTTGCTACCGCTCGTGCAGTCATTGATGTTTATGACGGCAAATTAACGTTACGAGCGGGAACCGATAGCACAACCTTCGACATTAAGGATTCTATGGACCTCTCCCTCGAAGCAGCCAACCGGCTCTATTTCATCGGGGAAGTCGATGAACTCACAGATGTCATTGATAGTTGTGTCGATGAACAGATCGATGAAGGCTGGCTACGGGACAAGAGGTTTCTGCCTTTGCTAGAGGTAGAAAAGATGGAGGATGTTGGTGCAGTCTCCTTCTACCCCAGACAAGAGGCAACGGAGCATCTCGAGCTCCGAAAGCCCGAAAACAAGCTCAAACCTTCTATTATCGAACCTCCGGAGTTAGATCTTAAAGAGCTTCCTAACCATTTGGAGTATGCCTTCCTTCAGGGAGAGGACCAACTGCCAGTAATCATAAACTCTTCCATGGAACATGAACAAAAAGGTAAACTCTTAGAGGTCCTAAAGAAATACAAAGGGGTGCTCGCATGGAGTGTGGCTGACATTAAGGGGATTGACTCAACTTTTTGCACACATAAGATTCTCATGGAAGAAGATTATAAACCTACCGTGCAACCCCAGAGACGGGTGAACCCTAACATTAAGGAAGTAGTAAAGAAAGAAGTTATCAAACTTCTGGATGCAGGATTGATTTACCTGATCTCGGATAGCCCATGGGTCAGTCCTGTACAGGTCGTACCTAAGAAGGGTGGAATGACTGTAGTTAAGAATGACAAGGGTGAGATGGTGCCCCAGAGAATGGTCACTGGATGACGGGTATGCATTGACTATCGAAAGCTCAATGATGCCACGAGGAAAGATCACTTTCCCTTGCCATTCATTGATCAGATGTTAGAGAGATTGTCGGGACACGAGTACTATTGCTTCTTGGATGGATTCTCTGGGTATTTTCAAATTCCCATAGCACCTGAGGACCAAGAAAAGACCACGTTTACTTCCCGTTATGGAACATTTGCCTACAAAAGGATGCCTTTTGGGCTATGTAATGCCCCCGCCACTTTCCAGCGATGCATGACCGCAATCTTTCATGAACTCATGGAAGACAGCATGGAAGTGTTCATGGATGACTTTTCGGTCTTCGGGAACTCCTTCGACCGCTGTCTTGCTAATCTAGAAAAGATGCTTAAACGGTGTGAGGAAACCAACTTGGTGCTAAACTGGGAAAAGTGTCATTTCATGGTAAAAGAAGGGATTGTGTTAGGGCATAAGATCTCAGGGAACGGAATAGAGGTGGACCAAGCTAAAGTTGAAGCTATATCTAAGTTACCATACCCCACGACTGTTAAACCAATACACAGCTTCTTGGGGCATGCCGGGTTTTATCGGAGATTCATCAAAGACTTCTCCAAAATTGCTCGGCCAATGACTCAATTACTTGTGAAGGATGCTCCGTTCGATTTTTCCCAAAAATGCAAGGATGCGTTCGATCTCCTAAAAAAGGAACTCACATAAGCTCCAATCATGATCACACCCAACTGGGAGTTACCATTTGAAATCATATGTGACGCTAGCGACTTCGCTGTCGGGGCTGTATTAGGCCAACGGCGTGACAAGCTTTTCCAACCTATTTACTACGCTAGCAAAACCATGAATCCCGCTCAAGAGAATTACTCCACCACCGAGAAAGAATTATTAGCCGTAGTGTTTGCATTCGACAAATTCCGACAATATCTTGTCCTTTCAAAAACAGTCGTCTTCACTGATCACTCGGCTCTTTGATATCTTTTTGCGAAGCAGGATGCTAAGCCACGACTAATTCGGTGGATCTTGTTGCTACAAGAATTCGATGTTGAGATTCGTGATAAGAGGGGGGCAGAAAATCTGGCCGCAGATCATCTATCTCGTCTCGAAAACCCCTTGGATAAGCACGATAGAAGTGAGATTAGGGATTCATTTCCTGATGAATAACTCATGTTAATGATTGATTCGGAGCCGTGGTACGCCGATTTTGCTAATTATCTCACAAGTAGAATTGTTCCTGAACACCTGACTAAATACGAAAGAAAAAAGTTCTTTTCCCAGCTAAAATACTACTTTTGGGATGAACCATTTTTATTCTGAAGGTGTCCGGACCAAATTATAAGACGCTGTGTTTCAGAAAGTGAGGCAGTGAAGATTATGAGGGAATGTCACTCTGGTCCCTCTGGCGGGCATCATGGGATAAACATTACCGTCCGAAAGATTTTCGATGCGGGATTCTATTGGCCCACAATTTTACGTGATGTAAAAGAAATGGTGCAGGCATGCGATGCATGTCAACGGGCCGGGAACATATCACATAGGGATGAAGCACCTCAGAACTTTATACAAGTATGTGAGGTCTTCGACGTTTGGGGGATTGACTTCATGGGACCTTTTCCATCTTCAGGGGGAAAGGAATACATATTAGTCGCCATTGACTATGTTTCAAAATGGGTTGAGGCACAAGCCCTTAGGACCAGTGACGCCAGAGTAGTTATTCATTTCCTGAAAAAGCTTTTCGCGAGATTCGGGATTCCTAAAGCTCTCATCAGTGATAGGGGGACCCATTTTTGCAATGCACAAATGGAAAAAGTCATGAAGAGGTATGGAGTATCCCATCGGTTCTCCACCGCCTATCATCCACAAACCAATGGCCAAGTCGAAAACACCAATAGGGCTATTAAAAGAATACTTGAAAAGACGGTTAGTCAAAATAGAAAGGACTGGTCATTTAAACTCGACGAAGCCTTATGGGCATTCCGAACCGCCTACAAAACACCTATTGGAACGACCCCGTTTCGCATGGTGTATGGTAAGGCATGCCACTTACCAGTGGAATTAGAACATAAGGCTTATTGGGCGCTTAATACATGTAACTTAGATTACACAATTGCTGGAACTAATAGATTGTTGCAATTACACGAGCTTGATGAGCTTAGGTTAGAAGCCTACGAATCTTCCATCACATATAAAGAGAGAGCAAAAAGATGGCATGACCAGAGAATTAAGAAACCCAAAGAATTTTCAGAGGGAGACAAAGTCCTATTGTACAATTCTCGGTTGAGATTATTTCCAGGAAAACTTAAGTCTCGATGGTATGGACCGTTTACGGTGAAGAATTCCTCTAAAACTGGAGCCGTGGTTTTATTTGACGTTGAAGGTAGGGAATTTACTGTTAACAAACAACGTGTAAAACATTATCAAGAAAATAACAATGAAATGATTAGTGAGGAGGATGTGACGTTTGATGACGAGGTCACGTAGTAACCCATGACCTTGAGTCTAGCTACAAGACTCGTAAATAAAGAAAAGCGCTTCTTGGGAGGCAACCCATGTTTTGTGTGATTTTATTTTGTTTTGTTTGTTTGTTATTTGCTTCCGTATACATGCTTTATTTTTATTGTCGGTAGATCATGTTTCTAAATTAAATAGTGGAAATACTTTACTTTGTTGTTTAGCCTAGTCTTAACTCCACCTAAAAGTATTTTTGCAAAAGATAAGTGTAAGGGGAAATCCCAAATATGTTTTCAAGAAACAAACCGATCATGATTCTCCACAATATTAAATGAACATGTGTATTCGTATTTGTTAGAGTCAAATGCTTGTATCGAGTCATAATGAAGTTTTGCAGGATTTTCCAGGAAGTAGGACCAAGTTCTTCCAGAAATTTTCCGGAAACTTAAAATAAGAATTTCTGCAGGACACTTCTGACGGCGTCACGAATTAACTCTTGACGGCGTCACGTGTAAAAATCTGGAAATTTTACCGGTTTTGTTTTTCTAACGGAGTCTTATGGTTTTTGTGAATTATTAAGTTTTATGATCTCCAAGAAATCTGCAAACTTCATTCCACAAGCATTATATCTTATCTTGTTTTCTAGGATTTAGTAACTTATATAGGATGCCACCGATTTTACGCGAGGTTGTCTTGTCTATTTTCTCAGGATTTACAGGTTATGTTTGACAAGAAGATGATTTATATTCTGGAAGGGAAGCTTTGATTGTTCATTTTCTTGGAGGAAGATCTAACCTGGCCACCTTATTATCCATACCGAGTGAATCAGGGGAGTATTTGATTTCATTCTTTTTACTTGTTTCACTTTTACATTCTTTACTTGAACATTGGGGACAATGTTCATCTTAAGTGTAAGGGGAGGGTAAAATGATGATACCTTACATATGCACTTTCGCTTGAGTTTGTTTTGTTTAATGGTAGATGTGTAATAAAACTATGAGAAATACTTGTTAGTGCAATTTTAGCGCCAAATTTAAAATTTTTTACAACATTTAGGAGTGAAACTTTAGCCATAGCAAGCGTCTCATGGATAGGAAATTGTATGACTAGCACATAACTGTATATTCAAAAAAATTTTCCACCCAAATATGTGAGGTTCGCCTTTAGATTTGATAGGAAAAGCATTTATTATTAGTGCTTATGAGTGTACCGGTAGCATTTAGATTCTGGAACTTGCGTTAGTGATGTATCCCGAGACCGCTAGTGAGACTACATTCGTGTGGTAGGATTTACTACATGATAAGAGGCATTAGGATCACCTTTGTGTTAAACCCGTATCATAATTACTTGACCATTTAAGTCATATTATTTGGCTAATCAAGTCAACTAATTTTTCCCACACCCTTAGCGTCGTACTCATTTTTAGTACACGAAACCCCTAGTACACCCCTCCGAGCCTATCTTTTCGTTTCTAACTTTAAGCATTTTACTTAAAGGAAGAATTTGTTACACCCCACTTAAATGTACAACCAAATCGCCTTAGCCTTCCGTGTATGCGCTCATTTTTAGTGCATTATTGTTATTTGTTAAACCCTAAGTTAACTATCTAATTGATTACATGGTTGCTAAGTCGAGCCATATCCTTGTACATATTGTTTTGGGACGATTGGGACTCATGGGTAAAAGTACTTATTTTATGGAGTAATGGGGAAGAACATCATTTATTACCCCCATATGTACGTTAATCTTAAAAGTACTCCAAGTGTTTTAATTTTCTTAATTCGAGTCATTAGTTTAGTTTATTGTAAAGTATGTAAAAATTCAAGTGTAAGGGAAATGTTCATTCCCTACGATGTATTATTTTGGATGGTAGGGTAAGAGTGTATGCACAAAAAAAAAAAAAAAAAAAAAATATATATATATATAGAAAAAGAAAAAGAGAAAAAAACATACAGACTACCATCCCTTTTTATTCTATGTTCATTTTATGTTTTTGTTATTTTTCATTTATTAGCTTAAGTCGAGTCTAGTCTTGGCTTAGCAACGCCATATTGTATATGTAATTAACCAAGATTGTTAACTCGCCACTAGTAAAACTTCCTTTATCCAACAAAACCGTGTATTTCATATCCCTACACCTAACGTTACAACCCTTTAAAAGACCTCTTTGATAGTTTATCCTAGGTGCTTACGCCATGTGGTGGAGGTTTGATCCTTTCCCAAGCCTATGGTAATCTATTTTGCTATGACAGGGAGTGAGAGATGTTTTCCATTTCCATATTGTAATTTACACTTTATTACACTGGAGAGATGTGAGTATCTAAACACTATTTGTGAGGTGCTAGTGTATGACCTCCGTGCTTGTCTATTGGTCTTTAGTGGAATGATTATTTGTTGTAATTACTTTTATATTAGTGTTAAATGACCCCTAACTTGTATTTTGACTAGAATAAAAGCGCATTTGCAAGAGGACAAGCAAATCTCAAGTGTAAGGGTATATGATGAGGCAAAAAATGAACCACTTTTAGGGGGTCATTTAAGCCCGTAATTGAATTTATTTGATCAAATATTGCCCTAAATCGTTCCTTTTGTGATTTTAGGTACTTTGGGAGTGAAATCTGGAAAAGGAAGCAATTCAGACGTTTTTGGAGCATAAAAGTGAAGAAAATGCCAAAGTCTTAATTTTCCTTGCTGGGAACAGTAGGTGACGGCGTCAAGAAGGAATTCCTGACGGCGTCAAGAGTAATTTCCATGACGATCCAGTACAGATTTGAAGGTGTCACGAAGTAGGGCGTCAAGAGTAAAAGTCATGACGGCCTGGAAATGCATAATACATGACGGCGTCAAAAGTAGATCAAGGCAGTCCGAGAAATATTTTGGCGGCGAGGTGACGGCGTCACAAGATTGTTCTTGACGCCGTCAGACCCTTTTTCCTATATATAGTTTTCTAATTTTCACATTAAAAAAGAGAGAAGTTTTTGAGAAACCCTAAGTACGAACTTGGTGCGAATTTTACAGGTTTTTCAAGGGTTCTAAGCCCTTGATACCTTTCATGTGTAATTGAGATAAGTATTCTTTTAATTCAATCAATATGTCTATGTGTTGGTTGTCTATATCTTGTTCTTGTCTTAATTCCATCATGCTAGGCTAGATCTATCTTGTGTTTGCTTGGATCTAATGAAACCTAGATGTTAATTATGTGATGATTACTTGTTTATAGTTGTTTTGGATGAATGAATTTGATGTTAGGCTTAAGAAAACTGGCAGATCTCCAAATGGTAACATGCTTGAACGTCTTAGGAAACATGAACCGATGTGCACTAGGTCTTTATTGGTTGTATTTAATGCATGAGCCACTGTTTATAATCCCTATGGTTGTGCTGGGCATGGCATAGGAGGAGATAAGAGCTCACAGGATTGGGGAGTTAAGTGCGCCACCCCATGAATGGTATTAAGGAATACAATCCGTCATCCATGCAACTATAACAAGTAATTAACATGTAAAAGATGTCTAGGGAATAGTGAAATCTAAGTAAACACATTTTCTCCACTTATTGCTCACAACCTTAGTTAATTTAGTTTATTTTCATTTTTAGTATTTTATTTTGATTGCATCTTTAGTATTGGGTTAGTTGACTAGCAACTAATTCCGCCCAAATCCTTCAAACCCGAGATTTTTAATTGCTTTCTAAAAAACATAAAAATACAAAAAGAATCATCCCTCACCCTTAGAACTAGTATTTAGGTTTTCTAATCCTAGCGACACTATTCCTAGTTGAACGATCAATCCCCCGGTACTTGTCACTATACTATACTACAACGATCAGGTACACTGCCTGGTGGGGGTTGTAAGCTTCTCAAGATCCCTTGAGAGGTAAAACCTGGTGCGATTCCCACACACATCACTGGTGCAATCCTTACGCATCAAGAATATATGGGAATACGAGGAGATTAATGCATTTGAAGTCATTTTTATACCAACATTTCCAAAAGAAATAAAAAATGACTTAGTAACTTTCTTTTGTATTTATACCACCATTTCCTACTGGTATCTTGCTTGGGTAAAATGACTTAGTCGCTTGGACTTCATTATAGTGTATAACACTATCCTAAAGTCTTTGAAATTTCTCAACTGTTGGTTTCTTCATTTCTTCTCTTTCTCTTGTAGTTGGGATGTTTCTTATTAGATCGATTGGATTCATTTTGGTCGATATTTCTCGTAATCTTTCTTGTAATCCTTGGTTTAGAGAAATAAATCTCCTTGATTTTTGAACTTCTTCTGTTGTGACTGTTTTGTATGCTTCCTTGAGTGCTTGCTTCGCTTCTTCTTGTGATGTGTAGCTTTTGTGACTGACACTTTTTCCTATGATGTGTGGACTTGCAAGTGCCCAATCGGAATAAATGCCTTTGAATGGTCCATTGAAGATAACGTACCATTTCTTGTTTCCAATGCTTGAATTCTGTATTATTTCTTCAAGATCTTCTTCTATTTTTATGAATTCAGTTTTGGATGATGGTGAACATGATGCTTGGGTTTTTGAAATTGATGGCTTCGATTTTACTGGTGTTGATGGTTTTGATGGTGAAGGTGTAGATTCTGTGGTTGATTCTGAATTGGTTGTTTGGGTTAAGTATTCTACTGTATTAGCTAGTTTCTCTTCTTCTTCTCTAACAATGGCTAGTTGTTTTTCTGAAGAGATACGTTGCTCTCTTTTTTGTTGTAGGTGATGTTGAGCTCGCTTCAGTATTTCTTCCATTCTCTTGTGAGTGTATCTGCAAAGGTGTTATTGTTGCTTTTGATATATTTGATGTATGGGTGGAATTGGTGTAACTGTAGTTGCCAACGGATTAGTCGACCTCTACAATAGTCTTCTTGTAATTTGTATCTCTAGAATCCTATTACATATTTTGAGTCTGTTCGTAACTCAAACCTTGTTTGTAAAATATCAATCTTCCATTTTTTTTAGGGTTTTTAGACACGCGAGTGTCTCTTTCTCATGAGTACTGTATTTTTACTCTGTTTCTGAAAATGTTCCAGAAATATATTTGCATAATTTAGAATTGTATTTTCTGTTTTTAAAACAGATTCTGCTTGTAATTCTGCTTTAGATAGTCTTTGATCAGATTGAGGAATTTGACTTCCATCAATAAATAATGCTTTTGATAGATTAGATTGAGGGATTGGAATTCCATCAGTGTCTAATCCTAGTAATTCTTTTACGTTCTGAATTGCCTTCATACATCCTGCCCAATTGTCATCGGATGCATCTGTTTCAATAATCAAAAAATCTTTTGTTTCCGGGTTATATAATTCTGGTAAACATTGTACAGTATTTTTAATATGTTGCACAAGTTGGGTGTCGGATGGTGTCCATTCCCCACGAATATTTTCAGAAATTTTCTTTTGTAAAGTCTTTCTTTCTTTCGCTAAATTTTTCAAAAATCCTTGTTTTGCTATATAATTCAAACATCCTAAAAATCTTTGAATTTGTTTTCTATCTTCTAGTTTATCTGGAAAAAGTTTCAATTTTTCTTGTATATTATTTGTGAAAGAAATAATTCCATTTCTTGCAATCTTTAATCCCAAATACTCTACTTCACTTTGAAGTAATTTTGACTTCTTTTGTGATAAAATCAAACATTTTTCTTTTATTCTTTGTAAAACAATCGATACTGCTTTTATATGATCTTGTTCATTTCCTTTTGTAAAAACAATAATATCATCAATGTAGGCTAAACAAAAATTTTCTAACCCTTGTAAATTATTATCCATAAAACGTTGATAAATTGATGGTGCTTGTTTTAAACCAAAAGGTAGTACATTCCACTCATAATCTAATGGATTTTCACTGCATACTTCTTTTAATGCTTTTTCTATAAGTTCTTTTTTCATTATTAATAATATTTCTACTTGAAATTTTGTATTTCATGCTAACATTCGTATATACTCTATTTGTGTAACAATTGGTGTTGTTACTAATTCTCCTGTTTTAATATGTTTTATGATGACAGATCTATCAGTCTGTGTAAATGGTTGGTATAATTTTAAAAAAATTATTCCCAATTATTAAATCTATGCCTGAATCATGCATGTAAATAGTTAGTGTTATGAATTTTCTTTTATTAATATATATAGGTACCATTCTTCCTACATACCATATTTTGTGTACTGATTTGTCTGCTATAACTATTTTTTGTGGTTTAATTAGTTTTTCCCAATTTTTTAGTACTTTTCTTTTTCCAAAGCATATCGATGAGTATCTACGTATGCAAATACTTTTTTACCTTCAATTGTTACTTCAATGAATGTTGCATTTTGATTATCCCTTGGTTTTTGTTGAGGGACCGATTACACGATAAGGTGGTTAAACCTTCGTTCTTTGTGTATGAGATATGTTTGTGTAAATATGATTAAGTATGCGGAATCTACTTAACCACACTTAGAAGATTTATGTTTATTGTTATGGAAATGGAATAGTTAACACCAAACGATTCAATATTATTCAAAAAAAATAATACGAGTGATCTTTTACTTATCACTAGGGTTACAAAGACCTTGAATCTTATGTTTGTTCTTTCTATTGTCTGTATATCAGAGTTGTGTATGGCATTGTCTCTGTTATCTACATATCTAAGATTTTCCTTTTATAGTCCAAGGAAATATCTTTTACAAACTACATGACTCAACAAATAACTAGCTTATGACTAATCACTATTCTAGCTTAGTCATACAAGATACATCATGTATCTAAGATAAACAACTCACTTGGAGTGTTCAATTTGATGACTAGAACTAAGATATTATCTTTTTATGCAAGTGTTGAATAAGTCGGTCTTATCTACACAGCTGTTTGTTATGAGTCATAGCTGCACAGTCATAGCAGCAGCAGAATCAAGCAGTAGTATGATTCAGCAGCAGAATCAAGCAGTAGTATGATTCAGCAGCAGAATCAAGCAGCAGTAGTATCAAGCAGTAGTATGATTCAGCAGCAGAATCAAGCAGTAGTATGATTCAGCAGCAGAATCACCTTCAGTGGAAACTCGCTTTGATTCTTCTAATATTTAATTCCTAACAATCCTCCCCTAAACATGTGAATCACATTCAAACATGTTTTTCTGAATTAAATGAGGACTTTGTGAAGATCTTTCAAACACTTCATTGTCAGATTTGGTTGATCTGAACTTTCTTCTCTTCTGAGTGAATGAACTTATCTTTCTCTGGAACTTATCTGCTTTCTGATCTTTCAACAAGTGATGAACAAACGTAGTGAACTGAAATTGAATCTTTTCAACTTTTTGACCTAGATAGAACTTTCTCCTTTGAAATTCTTCATCCTTTCTGAATACAACATTTAAGAATGTTCTTGTCATTTTCAACCTCTATGTCATCATCTTGTATGATCTTGTCTTTTCTTTTGGTTAATCTTCCTTAAACTGGGCTTTGAATTTCCTCTCCTGAGATTCAAATATCATCTTATATTGATATCCTCCCCTTGTTTGAAAGATTTTCTCACAATCATAACATCATCATCTGATTTAGCATTGTTCCATGTTTTCAGACAATTTGTACATGAAGCCATCAATTCCTTAAGAGTTTAAGATTCTGTCCTCATCACTTCTAGGTGTGTTAACTCCTCTGAGAGGTGATTCAATGGACATTTTTGACTTATGGTCCATCATTTGATGGTTTTTAAAGTAATCTTTTGAAAATCCTTTTAAGAAACTTTTGCCTTAGCAGTATGTATATGATTTTATTATAAAAAATCATACTGCTTACAACCATTTTGAAAGGATTAAGTGTGTAACAGACACTTAATCAAAATTTCGGTTTAAAACAACCTCTGGTTGTGTGAGAACCAATGTTTTCAGTTATAAATAACCGCCTGTGTATAGATAAACCTATTCAAAAGGCTTTCTTTACAGGGTTTCCAGCTCGTGGCATTTGTTACCTCTAACACAAGTGTTAGATTCACTTTTGCTCGCTGTTCTTTCTATCAGATATCCGTAGACTAGTCACATTATACTTGAGAGTATAAAATGATAGAAAGTGAGTTGTATCAGTGATTAACTGATCAACTAATTTATCAATTCAAAGTGAAATATCATAATCAGATTCCAAGAAAGAAGTTTTAAGGATTTTTGAAGTCCCAAACTTTTTCTATCATGAACCTATTATATCAGTGGAAATGATCCGCAGCAATGATCAGCTTTCAGCAGCAATGATCAGCTTTCACTTGAAATAGCCTTTCAGCTCAAACATTCATACCTGAAATTGTTAGTCTAAAACCAAAAGAACAAAGTACACAGTACTTGTCTTGAATTAGAATAATCATAAAACTAACTGTATGAATAACTTCAAATATTGTTAATAGTAGACTTAGATAACAAAGTTAGATGCATTAACAAAAATCTATATACAAAAACACATTATATTGAAAAATTTAAAGATTAAGCATTCCAATACTTGCTACCAAGTACTGAAATCTACCAACATCAAAAGCTTTGGTAAGAAGATCTGCAAAGTTTTGTTCTGAAGCAATTTTCATTACTTGAATTAACCTTTTCTCATTGCAATCTCTTATAAAATGATGTCTTATTTCAATGTGTTTTGTTTTAGAATGTTGCACTGGATTTTTAATAATGCAAATTGTACTACTATTATCAATATGTATAATGGTATGTAAGAAATTGTACCCATAATCAAGAAGTTGGTTTTGAAGCCATAGAACTTGACCACAGCAACTTGCAGCAGCTACATATTCAGCTTCAGTTGTTGAATTTGCCACAATTGTTTGCTTCTTACACTGCCATGAGATAAGTCTGCATCCAAGGAATTGACATCCTCCGGTTGTTGACTTTCTGTCCAAGCTAGCACCAGCATAGTCACTGTCTGAGAATGCTATCAAATCAAAAGGTGATTCTCTAGAATACCATAAACCCAACCTTGGTTGACCTTTGAGATATCTAAAAATTCTTTTGACTGCTGTTAAATGAGAAACCTTTGGAGTTACTTGAAATCTTGCACAAGCACAAACAGAGAACATGATATCAGGTCTGGATGATGTAAGATACATCAAAGAACCTATCATAGATCTGTATGTATGTACATCCACATTTTCTCCATCTGCATCTTTAAGAAGTGGCTTCTCAGGATCAATTGGTGTGCTTGCTATTTTTGAATCAGCAAATTGAAATTTTCTAAGAATCTCTGCAACATATTTGTCTTGACTAATAAATATGCCTTCAGAAGATTGCTTAACTTGCAGACCCAAAAAGAATGTAAGTTCTCCCATAGAACTCATCTGAAACTTATCTTTCATAAGTTTTTCAAAGTCTAAACACATCTCCTTCCTTGTAGATCCAAAGATAATGTCATCCACATACACCTGTACTAACAGAAGATCTTTCTTGTGTTGTTTGATGAAAAGTGTCTGATCAATCTTTCCTCTTTGAAATCCATTCTCTAATAAATAGGAAGCTAGTGTTGCATACCAAGCTCTTGGTGCCTGATGTAGGCCATATAGAGCTTTAACTACCTTGTACACTTTGTCTGGATGGTCAGGGTCAGTGAAGCCTGGAGGTTGTGTAACATACACCTCTTTTTCAATTGAACCATATAAAAATGCACTCTTGACATCCATTTGGTAAATTGTGAAGTTCATAAATGAAGCATAAGCTAAGAAAAGCCTAATTGCCTCAATTCGAGCTACTGGAGCATAAACCTCATCATAGTCTATCCCTTCTTCTTGTGTGTACCCTTGTGCTACTAATCTAGCCTTATTCTTAATCACTATGCCTCTTTCATCCCTTTTATTTCTAAAAACCCATCTAGTGCCAATTACCCTTACACCATAAGGTAAATCAACTAGCACCCATACCTTTTGAATTTTGAACTGAAGAAGCTCCTCTTGCATAGCCTCTAACCAGCTTGAATTTTCTAGGGCTTTATGAATATTCTTTGGTTCATCTTGTGAGAGAAAACATACAAACAAACAGGAGTTTGAAGACTCATGTTGCTTTGAAGCATAAAGGGCATCAAGAATCCCTTTTTGATCTGAAGACATCAATTGTTGTCTTGTCTTCACACCAGATTGTACATCTCCAATCACATTTTCTAGGGAGTGGACTTTGTGAATTCGTGTTTGTGGAGTGGAAGGAACTTGATAATCAGATGGAATATTGCACAAATCCACCTCATCTTCTGAAAAGTCTGATTTTGTTTCTTCTGAAGGGCTATCAGCAGAGACAATTTGCTTATCAGCAGGAATTGTTTGATCATCAGCGGGAACATTTTGCTCATCAGCAGGAACATTTTGCTGTTCTTCTGTTCTTCCTTCTCTGATTTTATCTTCAACATCTTCTTTAGCTTTGCCAGAAGAAGATTCTCCATTGGTTGAAGTTGATTCCACTTTGGTATTTGACCATATTGGCATCATCACATAATCTTGATGTGTCTTCTTGTCTAACCTTGCCTCATCTGTTGCTTGTGAACCTGAAAAATCATTAGTTTCTGCAACAACAGGCACATAATTCATTGAATGGGTTAGAGTTTCAAGATCAAATAGCCATTTTGGTCCTTGACCTTCTACATTAGACTTATTCTCTAAGAACTCTATATGTAGACTCTCTTCTACTCTCTTAGTTCTTATGTTGTATACTCTAAAAGCTTTGCTATTGAGAGAATATCCAACAAAGAAGCCTTCATCTGCTTTACCATCAAATTTTCTCAAATGGTCTAAGGTATTCAGAATTGTCACATGACATCCAAAAGGTCTAAGAAATCCTATTGCAGGAGTTCTACCTCTAAAAAGTTCATATGATGTCTTATTGTGAGGATGTACTATTAAAACTCTGTTCTAAACATAACAAGCAGTGTTGACTGCTTCAGCCCAAAAAGTTATAGGCAACTTTGAATCAGTTAACATAGTTCTAGCAGCTTCTATTAGTGTTCTATTCTTTCTTTCAGCTACTCCATTCTGTTGAGGAGTTCTAGCAACACTAAATTCTCTTTTAATACCTTTTTCTTTGCAGAAATCATCCATAACTCTATTTTTAAATTCTGTCCCATTATCACATCTAATGACTTTTACTCTTTTGCTTACTAGGTTTTCTATCTCTGTAATGAAGGTCTTAAGGATGCTAGAAGTCTCATCCTTAGTTCCTAAAAAGAATACCCATGTAAATCTACTATAGTCATCAGTAACAACTAGACAAAATCTCTTATGCATTATACTACTTATTGAAACAGGTCCAAATAAGTCCATATGAAGCATAAACAATGATTGACTGATAGAGTTAAAAATCTTGGGCTTACAAGTGACTTTGTGTTGTTTGCCTTTAAGACAAGCAATGCATGTTTGATCATTTTCAAAACGTTTTTGAGGTAAACCTCTTACCAAACCATTCTTAACAATCTTATTTATGGTTTTGAAGTTAATATGACCAAGTCTCCTATGCCATAACATAGATTCATCTAATGTGGCCTTTGCAACAAGACAAGTTAAAGCATCTTTAGAAACAATGTTATTCATATCAACACTGTACATATTGCCCTTCCTAGGAATTTTAAGAAGTACTTGACTTTCATCAGGCATCTTAAAATCAGGAGAAAGTACAAGACATTCAGTCTCAGTAAAAAGAACATTATTCTTTCTATCACACATTTGTGAGACACTAAAGAGATTATACTTAAGCTCTTGCACATAAAACACATCTTCAAAATCTAATTTACTGGTTTTGATAGTACCTTTACCAGTAATCTTTCCACCAATTCCTCCTCCAAAGGTAACATATCCACCATCAATTGATTGAAAGTTGGAAAGATAAGACATGTTGCCTGTCATGTGCCTTGAACACCCACTATCTGAATATCCTTGATCTTCATGATCTGTTGGTGAATGTCCCTGCACAAAATAAAAGAATTAGTTTTCTTTGGGGATCCAAGCCAACACTGACTTGGATCTGCCTCTTGCATCAATGAAATGTAATCTCTTGAGGACTGTTGATGCAACATTGGATTTAAGAATCCAACATGCTGAGGCCTTAACAGCATTTGCCCTGTTACCCTTAGCAGCAGTATGCTTAGCAGAAGAAACTGCTAGCTTTGTAGTTGTACCCTTTGGTCTCCAAACTTGTTTTTGGACCACTGCTTTTGTTTGAATGGGCCTTTGAACAATATTAGATGCATGTTTGAAAGTTGTTTTTGCACCTTTAATTGTTGATTTTGGGTAAACAGTCATATATGGTTTTTCAGCAGAAACCATTTTCCTTTCAGTAGGAACAGTTTTTGTGACTGTTTTGGGTTTTGATCTTTTAGAATTAGAGTGAAAATGAGATTTAGGTGTTTGCCTTTTGTAGTTCACTCTATTACTTTCATACCCAGATACCCATTGGTTGCAGAAAGCTGCAAGATGGTCAAAACTACCACAAATGAAACAAGCTTTATTGTGAAAAGCAAAGTCATCACCTAATTGGTATGACTTGAGGTTATTCCAATTTCTTTGGTTACCTCTGGGCTTGTTTGTGGTTCTATATTGTTCACAATATCTAACTGGTTGCCTAACATATTTTTCATTGGTTTTAGGCCTATCAGTATTGTGTTTGACTATCTTAGGAACTCTTGTTCTTGCTTTCTTAACCACTTCAGGTTTAGACATAACATGTTTATTTACAAAGGACACCTTGTCCTGAAAAAGTAATGTTTTACATGAACATTTACTTTCTTTCTTAGGCTCATCATCTACTATGTTAGAGTTTGGTTGAACTCCATATTGTAACTCAGGTAGCTGAAATTCAGGCAATCTTGAATGTTCTAGGTCGATCCCTGGGGGTTTTGGGATACCTCTATAAGGGGGTGGGGCTGCATTATATCCTAATCCTGACTTAACTTTATTATTCACTTGACTGTCTATTATTTTGTTTACATTTTTAGAAGCATGTTCAAGCTTCTCTTTAGTCAATTGAATGTTTTCTTTCTCAGTCTTAACCCTATCCAATGCTTCTTTTAAAGCCTCAATGATTTGATCTTTAAATTGATTATCATTTTCAAGTAAAGTTTTAGCATCAGTAAAGGTAAGTTCATTCCTTTTATAGTGTAGAATTTGTCTCTCTGCAGATTCTAAACCACTTTTATAATTGAAACAATCTAGATCAGATTTGGCGTATCGAACCTTTTGGTCATCATACTGTTTAATTAAGATTTTTAAGTCTTTAAGAGCAGTACAAGTATTTGAACAGGTTTTATGATCATGTACCTCAGGTGCAGTAAATGCCATAAGAGCCATCTGTGAAGAACCCATTTCTTCATCATCCATGAAGCTCCAATCAAAACCTAATCCATCAATTGCTACCATAGCTTTTGGTTCAGACATCTCCCCTGTATTGGATTTTCTTCCAACATCTCTATTTCTGCTATCTTGCTGTCTTGGCCTTCTACATTCTCTTGAGAAGTGTCCCATCTTGTGACAGTTGTAGCATTCTATCTTTGACTTGTCATAACCAGCAGGATCATTGCTACTGATTGTGATCTTCTTCCCCGTCCTTTGATAGAATTTCTTAGCTCTCATGCTAAGAAGAGAAATTTGCCATTTTAGATCCATTTCCTCCAGATCATCATCATTGATCTCTTGAAGGTCTTCATGAGTTAACATGGATCCATTATGTTTGCTTGTGAAGAAAGCACAACATGTTTTCTCATCCAAAATTGCAAAAGTACTGCTTGATGAACTTGTAGCACTTGCAACATCATGAACTTTTTCATTAGTAACTGGAACTGAATTACTAGGAGATGACATAAATGCCATGTTCCCAGTGCTTGAACTAGTACCTCCAGTTTTCTTCAAATCTTGCTCAACAATCTTAAAGTTGCTATACAGATCCATAAGATCCATGGTGTCAATGTCTGACTTGTTCTTCCAGACAACAACATGCATAGCCCATTCTTCAGGTAAGCTTCTCAGAAATTTTGAGTTTAAATCTTCTTGAGGTATTTCAACTCCAAGAATAGCAAGTTGACTCACAATATTCTGTAGCCTGTTGAACATATGGTCTAAAGATTCATGGTTGGTTGATGTGAAATTTTCAAATTGTTGCTTAAGAAGAGTCTTCTGGGTCTTCTTGGTGGCTTCATTCCCACCATACCTTGCAATAATGGCCTCAAATAGTGACTTTGCATCTTTGAATTTGCTGAAGTTTATAAGTTGATCATTTGGAATGGTCATCATCAGCATGCTTCTGGCCTTTAGGTCATTCTTCTTCTTAATTCTGTCTTCTGCAGTTTGTGGCTCGGTTTGCAGCTTATCAACTTCCTTACCATCAACTGTTGATGTAGTGGTTGTAGGCTTGTAAGAATCTCCATCTTCAATAATTTCCCACAGTGCATAATCTTGCACTTGAAAATATTGTTCTATTCTTAACCTCCACATCTCAAACTCATTCTGTTTGAGCATTGGTAACTTAGCAGCAACATTTGTTTGAATAGACTCAACATCCATTTCTAACTTCTTCTTCTAAAACAAAAATATCAACCTGTAAGCTCTAATACCACTTGTTGAGGGACCGATTACACGATAAGGTGGTTAAACCTTCGTTCTTTGTGTATGAGATATGTTTGTGTAAATATGATTAAGTATGCGGAATCTACTTAACCACACTTAGAAGATTTATGTTTATTGTTATGGAAATGGAATAGTTAACACCAAACGATTCAATATTATTCAAAAAAAATAATACGAGTGATCTTTTACTTATCACTAGGGTTACAAAGACCTTGAATCTTATGTTTGTTCTTTCTATTGTCTGTATATCAGAGTTGTGTATGGCATTGTCTCTGTTATCTACATATCTAAGATTTTCTTTTTATAGTCCAAGGAAATATCTTTTACAAACTACATGACTCAACAAATAACTAGCTTATGACTAATCACTATTCTAGCTTAGTCATACAAGATACATCATGTATCTAAGATAAACAACTCACTTGGAGTGTTCAATTTGATGACTAGAACTAAGATATTATCTTTTTATGCAAGTGTTGAATAAGTCGGTCTTATCTACACAGCTGTTTGTTATGAGTCATAGCTGCACAGTCATAGCAGCAGCAGAATCAAGCAGTAGTATGATTCAGCAGCAGAATCAAGCAGTAGTATGATTCAGCAGCAGAATCAAGCAGCAGTAGTATCAAGCAGTAGTATGATTCAGCAGCAGAATCAAGCAGTAGTATGATTCAGCAGCAGAATCACCTTCAGTGGAAACTCGCTTTGATTCTTCTGATATTTAATTCCTAATAGTTTTTTATTCATTTTTGTTCTTTTTCTTTTATAAAAATATTTTTATGATAAAATAATGATTTGGTCTGTTCCATAGTATGGTTTTCCAAAATAATCGAAATCATTATCATCGTAGTAATCATCTAATTCTTCTGACTCACTTTTATAATATTTTTCCATTCTTTTATTATAATCCAGAAATTGCTTCTTCAATTCTTCTTCATTAGTTGCATCTAAACTATATTCGTTTAAATATTCAACAATTCTCATTCTTGAAATCATAAAAGCTAACAGATTTTTTATTTCTTTTGGAAATGGTGGTATGGTTGTGTTGCTCCCCTTCATTTCCAACTAACCAGGGTTCGATTCCCTTCGTGATCAGTTTTGTGGCTTTTCCTTTATTTTTGTTTCTTCATTTGATCCAAACACATACCACTTAGGTATTTGGATCAGATCTAGAACAAGCATTAATCACAAGTTGATTTGGTAATTGTGAAACAAGCACTAGCATCCTAACGTGCTCGTTTGACGTGTAGTGTGAGCATAACGAAGAGGTGGTAATTTAATCACTTCGGTTTCAAGAATAAAGATCAAGATCCGGTGAAATTATTTATTTATTAATTAATTAAAGGTTAGTAAAGTATATGTATTTAATTTTATTTGTTAATCAATAACACTAAACTAGATCCATCTACTGTGTACTCGTAGTAAATGGTTTACTAGTTATTTAAATCCCAACATGTATCACTCAAGAAACAAGATGTATCGTTAGAATATATACAGGACTTTCTCCCCGTAATACACTCCGACAATCAAGTCAATATTGGGTATCGAAAATAGTATGCATGCAGTAGCAAGGGAGAATGTAAAATATGTGAAGTAACATACATATGAGTACAAGTTGTATTATAGATTGATGTGATGGGAATGTATTGTATAAATACATGAAATGTTAGTGAAGGTTTTATGATATCAATGACTTTGGGTATGTTTGATAGCTTCTTAATCACGTGACTCAGAAGCCTTCATTTTTTGGTCAGAGATTGAGGTGTTTGATAGTTGCAATTTATGGTGCTAAATAACTTCATGTGTCTCTTAACCATTTTTGCCAATAAACATGCTAAGTGATTCAGTAACACACTCTACCAACTTTACCTCCTAAATTCTTATTTTAATTAAAAATTTAATTCCTTTCATTTAATTAATTAATAACAATTTTTTACCACAACGAGTTTTTCATAACGATTTTTGTACATCCTTATCGTCAATGTTTTTTTCTTATACCTTTATGAGTTTTTCATAACGATTTTTTTTCATAAGTTCTATTTGAGATTTCGTTATATTTTATTTTGGAGTCATTGCTTTATAATAATTTTGCAGCTTTAACTTGATATATACGGAGTAGATTTTAGTTTTTGAGCATCTCTAAAGAAGACGGTAACATCGGAGGCCTTATAACAAACTATGTTATAATGACGTAAAAGTACATTCTAATTGCAAAAAGAACTAGAAAACATACTACCCGACATCAACATATGTTTCAATTTATATAATGGTGTTGAACAAACCGTGTTTTCCATACCCTTACACCTGACGTTATAACCATTTAAAAGACATCTTTGATAGTTTATCCTAGGTGCTTACGCCAAAGTGGTGGAGGTTTGATCCTTTCCAAAACTTATGGTGATCTATGTGTTATGATAGGTAATGAGAGATATTTTTCCATTTCCATTTGTGATATATAAATTTATACCACCGGGGAGATGTGAGTATCTAAACACTTAATGTGAGGTGCTAGTGTATAATTTATGTGCTTGTTTCGGCTAAGGTAGAACAATTATGTGTTGCAATTACTTTTATAATTATGTTAAATGACCCCTAACTTGTAAATTGATTAGTGTAAAATCTCATTTGCTTGAGGACAAGCAAATCCTAAGTGTAGGGATATTTGATAAGGATTTTGATGTGTTTTTTTATTTTTTGGGTCTATAATAAACTACCAAGTTTTAAATTTATATTTTGCCGAACTAACCTATAGACTCTAAACACTAACGAGTAGTGTACCCGATCAATGTAGATAGTTTCTAGGTAAGCAAGGGTCGTTCACTAGGAGTGAAGCTAAAGCGATCTAAAGGTATTCTAATTCTAAACTAAGTATTATAACCTAGAAATCAAGTAAATATTTTTGGGGGTTTTAGCATGAGAGACTATCATGATTTTGTGTTTTAATTAAACTAATGACAAGAAACTAATTATTAAACTAAATACGAGCTAAGTAAAGATAGATTAAGATCGGTAGGAAGAACGGGTTAACCAAGTCTAATCCATCTTATAATTATATATGTTTATGTCTACTTGTTTTAATTCATTCAATTGTTTAGTCGTCAATCCGATTATTAACCCTGTCACGATTAAATAACCTACCATCGTGGTGAGAAAGAGGACATGATCATAGTGACCTATCTAGCATCAATACTAACTTATTGCTTTAAACCATCTAACCTAGTTTGGTATCACACGCTACTAGTCCTATTAGGTTGTAGACACGTTCCGTTTATGCCAAACAATGATTCCTAATAGAGATACGGGTTAACACGCATATAACTTAACCAAAGTAACCAAAATTGCAGGAAGTTAAATCACATCAATTAAAGTTATAAGGATAATAACCTGGTTACATAGACTTTTACTAGTTATAAGCAATAAACGAGTTTTTAACGATAAACACCCAATCCAATAACAAAGTAAACAAATCGACACAATCATTAAAACCAATAAAACTTCATAAACTTGGCTAACACCTAAGGGTGTTAGCCCATAATCTCAGCAAAAGATAGAGTATACATCAAAATTAAACATAAGAAATCCATAGACAAATTTATTATGCTAACCGAATGATACAAAGTTAAGTATTGAGATGTTCTTCATCGATCTTCATGGATAGAAGGAGGAGGTGTTAGGGACGTTTTTTGGGTGTCCCCAACTGATAATAATGATGCCAAAGTCGTTTTAGGGCTTTGGTATTCATAGGGGTAAGCAAGAGTAGCCTCCAAGTAATGCTGAAAATAACCTGCTGCTGTTCCGATCCAGATACAGCGCATCTAATAACCCTATGCACCGCATCTCCTTCATAAACATATAGATTTTCTTTTTCTCTTCGCGTGGACGCTTGAACAGACTAAAACGGAGTCCGGATGAAGATTTTATGGCCAAAATACGAAAGCATCTTCAAGTGTCGACATGTATCTTTGACTTCTTCTTTCAGCTTCTAATCTTCACTTGATTTCTCGGTACATATTGTATATGGCCGATACGGCGCATCGGATTGGTCCGATGCGGCGTATCAAGGTATCTTTGCGTGGGGTCCAAGATTATAATATTCGCGAATATTTGTACACCGCCTTTAGATGCGGCGTATCTTCAATCTCTTGTGCGGCGCATGTTCTTCTGTGTCTTGGATCATCTTTTGGTGAAGTCTTGAGAGTGATACGCCGTATGCATGAAATGTAATGCGGCGTATGTGGAGTAGAAAAAGTTGGTTCTTCTTCGTTGACCAAAGTTTCATATACGGCGCATGGTATAAATCCATGCGGCGCATGCTTCAAAGTCAGGCAATGGTCTTAATATTCGTCTAAGTCTTGTTATACGGCGCATCCATCAAGAATGATACGGCATATTCTTCTTCAGTTTAGTAGACTTTTCCAACTTGATCCATTTTGCTCCAATTTACGTCTAAAATAGCTAACTTTCACCAAATACTTGTTTATAACTGAGAATTACAAAAGTAAGTGATTAAGTATCAATTCTCTTATAAAGTAATATAAAACAAGTCAATAACATAGGATAAATGATGCTAATAAACTGTACTTATTTGATGTCATCAGATTTATTTGTTACGCTTTTAAAGGGTCAGTTAAGCCTTAAATTGTAAATTTATGGTCAAATATTGCCTCAAATCGTTTCTTTTCTCATTTTAGGTACTTGGGACGTGATTTCTGGAAAATGGCACATTTTGAACATTTTTGGACTCTAAAGTGAAGAAAACAACAAAGTCAAGAGAAATTGTCATGAATTGCACCTTACGGCGTCAGGCATTGGAAGCTGACACCGTCACTTGAAGGTAATGAAGCTGGAAAATATCAAACGTTACGCTCCAGTGAACCATTTAAGGATTTACACCTGACGGCGTCAGGTGTAAATGGAAGTAGGCCGTCAGGTTATAAGCAAAAGAGAGACGGCCCAGAAGGATTTGTACGTGACGACGTCAGAAGGCTAGATTTCACAACACGAAACCCTAATAGCAGCGCTCTGACGGCATCAGGAATAGTCAGCCTTGTAATTCTATATATAGTTTTTGATTTTTCATTCATTAAGTGTGTAACTTTGGAGACAAAACCCTAGATGATTTTCAGAGGTTTTTAAGGGTTTTCATACCCTCTTTTCTTCCATGTTCTATTGAAGATAAGTTTATCTTTTAATCATTCAATATTTCTATGTGTTGTTTGATTATCTTTTACGCTTTTCTTCCCATTAACATGCTAGCGTAAATCTATTAGTGTTTGCTTAGATCTAATGAAACTTAGTTATTGATTGTTGATATGTTGTCTATTGTTGGTTGATGCTACACCTTAGGCCTAAGAAAACTGGTTGACCTCTATATGTAACTAGCTTGAACGTCTTAGGAAAGGCAATCGCATGTACACTGTGGTTTTTCTCTTTATATTTAATGCATGAATTGAGGTTAGTGATCCTATAATTTGGGTACTAAACGTGCAGCTATTAGGAGAAATTGATATTTATAAAGTTGGGGAAGGCTGTGTACACCCCCACGACTGGTATTAAGGAATACAACACTTCAGCTAAATAATTGCACTATGAAATTCAACAAGTCAACAAGATATAACTAGGGAGTAATTATATCTAAGTAAACACGTTTGTGTCATCATAAGAAGTCCACCAATTTACTTTTTTTGTTATTCTATTTCTATTTTTATTTTAGTTATTAGTTTTGGGTTAGATGATTAGCAACTAATTTCGCTCACTCCTTCCAAAACCGAGATTTAATTGCTTTCATAAAAAATATAAAAATACAAAAAGAATCATCTCTCACCTTTAGACTTAGTTAACCAGGTACACTGCCTGGAGGATTGCAAGCTTCTCAAGATCCCTTGAGAAGTAAAACCTTTTGTGAGGCCGCAATCTTCGCATCAATGGTTGGATCAAGTATTCTAGCTCTTGATAGAAGTAGTGTGGAGCTAAGCAATTCTAATGTTGTTATTGTGGCCACTTCACCTGTTGACTTTGTATGGAGCTTTATGGGATATTGGAGACGTACGTTCTGAAGTAAGGTGTTACCTCTGGATCTCATTTTTGTAGTCATTTTGTATGTTTTTATTTGTCTTATTATCTTCCGACTATTTCCAGGAGAACGTGCTGTTGTTACGGCCGATTTGTTCTTGAAGGTGACGGCTCTTGAAGCAAGTGGTAACGGCTTAGGATATTTATTCTTTTCCCGTGCAGAATTCTTTTACTGTTTATTTTTTTTTCAAGCATCTCTCTTTACGAGGCCCCTGATCGTCCTTATTGATTGTGGAACAGAGATCAGTGTTCTCGTCTCATATTACGAACCACTGTTTCCCCCCGATTGAAGGAGATAATTGCCTTTACCATTTCATCTATGGATTTTGGGGAGTTACTGATGTGTGCTTATTCACACATCATTTTTAGGCCTTAAATCAGACCAAAAATACCAAATATGCCAAGAGAATGTGTGTTTTTGTATTTGTGTATGTGCAGGTATGGATATGTGAAAATGGACAAAAACAAAGCCAAAACCGACAAAAACGAGCACGAGAATGGAAAAAGGTCAAAAGCCGGAGCCGGAGAAGCTTAATGATCAAAGAAAGCTCAAAATGTCAAGAAAAGTCCTCAGAGATTCTTAAAGATTCAATATTAGTCCCTGGTCAAAGTATGAAGAGATTGGCAACTTTTGTCCCTGTACTTCCAAATAACTACAAAAATAGTCCCTTGGAGTAATATTCGAAGAAAAGTCAAAAGAAGTCCTCCATGATTCAGAAATGTCAAGAAATACCCTTGGAATATGTAGCACCCCCAACTCAAAATACGGCAGCTGACATGCTGGGGGTACTACACAAATAGAAACCAAGCACATTTATAGCTAACGACCACAACACGGGACGTTTATAAATTTTGCAAAACATATCATTCGAATTATAAACCGTTTAGAGTACAAGGACTCTTAAATCAAAGTAGCAGCAGAAAAAGTAAAATAGAGTATGCAGCGGAAAGTTAACAAAGTTTAGCAGCGGAAACCATTTAACAAAGTTTAGCAGCGGAAATAATTAAGACACACCAAGGTTTTACGAATGATATGAAAATAAAGATAGTAAAGATAATAAAGCACCCTTGACAGAAAGACTCCATCGACCTTGCCACTCCACCAAGCCCATATCATAAAGCTCCAAAACTAATTAGTAGTAGTACCTGAGAAACACATGCTTAAAAGTCAACACAAAGGTTGAGTGTAATCCATAGGTTTAAAATAATAAGTTGAGCACAAGGTTTTAATCATACGATATAAGCAACAAATGCAAATACCAGGGAAATCAAGGTAACACCCAATATGTAGAGGCAACACGTGCATACATACGGTTGATGGTACTAAGCTCATGACACACAAAACGTTAACCAAACCAATCGTCAGTAACTTTGTACTGGCATAAACAATAACTGCGGAATTTCATAAGATAAAGTGCCCCCAAGGCCGGGTACTTGCCAATACCCAGCAAAATCGAAAGTAGTACACTCGCGTTGCCAAGCCATTGACAACCGGGCGGGATGGTCAATCCTATAGGCCTATAAACTAAGTTCGTGCTCACTCGCAAGTGACTAATGGCTCATGATCTGAGGGTCTTTCCGGCAAGACAAGCTACTTAGCACATCATCAGGAAATATATATATATCATTCAGGAAAAGCATACCAAAAATACTTGTGCTCAGAAAACATTTAAAGCATGTGTCTCACCCCATGGGTTTATAAACAATTAAAATATAAAAAGCGGGGCTATGAATCACACCTTAACAATAGGAGTAGCAGGAAACGAAATATAGTAATCAATCAATAATGTGTCACAGCAAATGAACCTCAGCACAACCTAATCAATATAAATGGCATAACTTAGAACTATAATCGAATATCTCAATAAACAATGTTTGAGTAAAAGTTTTGTAAATACAATGGTATTTGAAAGAAATAGATTTCGTAAAGTCTCGTGTGGGAGACAAGAAAGTTAGAAAGGAAATAAGTCGGCGAAATGACCAAATACGCAAGAAAGACGAAAGAACTCCTCGAAGAAAGTCGTCGAAAAGAAATGGAAAGAAAAAAAATAAAAATAGAAGACACACTCAAATAATAAATAACAACACGTAAACAACAAGTCTCGGATTTTACCCGTTTTCTCAAAATAATGTTGAAATAAAAAGGTTTTGAAATAATGATAATGTTTGGTAAAATGATTTAAGTTTATAATGAATTTTATAAAATTTCGGCATGACCTGCCCGTTTATATAACGTTTTCCCGAATCAACGACTCTTTATTTTAAACAATGTTGGTATATATATATATATATATATATATATATATATATATATATATATATATATATATATATATATATGGTTGGATATATCATTCGCGTAGTCCATTAGTTGTTTAGGTTTTATCGACCATTTTGTATTTGTTCGGGTTCTAGGTACGTTAAGATCTTTACGGGCCTAACGTACCCTACCGTCTCGTATACCAAAGGGTCCATAATATCCAAATAACCAAGGCCGTAAATCCAATACGTCCAATTCAAGCTCACATTGCAATAAGAACGGAAATATGTCCGACATCAAATCCACTTAACTATATCAATTTCATTTTAGATTTCATATATATTATTATCCGTTTTATTAGTTACCGTTTCCAAACCATAACAATATCCCGAGACCAAGTTAACCAAAACCCGAGTAAAACAACTAAAACTACAACAATATAATATCAACCCAATATCAAAAATCAATCCGAGTCCAAACCGACACGAACCTAGCCTAATCCAAACACCCAAACAACAACAACAACAATAAAATAACACTCCCCGACCACCACCCAAGTCGCGGTGGTGGTGGCTGTCGGCTGCCGAGCGAACAAAACCAAATGGACCCTTAATAAAAATCCCAAACATCAAATATATACTCCCTTCGTCATCAAACATCAAGCAAAAACCAATATACCACAACCCTCACCGAGAGAGAGGGGTGCTCCGGTGGGGGGCGGCGAACGAGAGAGAGGAGGGAGAAAGAGTGGGAGGTGTGTGTGTTTTCAATATTAAAATTTAGGAAAAATGGGGTAGTGGTGGGTATTTATATGAAATAAAGGTATAGGGTGTGTTTTGAATATAATGAAAGTGTAGGGTAAGGTGTAATGGATAGTCAAGGGACCAAAGTTGTCAACGTAGTAAACTTCAAACGATATACGCTCCGGGGTCCAAACGACATAGCAAACGGACTCGAAAATTTACGAAACTTGCGCCATTGTTCACGAAATAATTTTTCCAATAAAATCAAGCATAAACTTCGGAGTTTTTCCAAAACTCAAAATAATTCAAATAATTTGGTAAATGCAATACAATTCGAGTGTTCTAGGTTGTGCTGAGTCAATCAAGGAATAAAGTTCTCGTTTCCAATATATCTCACATTTCTCAAGCCCAAATCATCACAAAATAAAAGTTTTAATGTGTCTCAGGTACGAAAATAAATATTTGGCTAGTAATACGTTTTAGAAATAGTACCGGGGGTTACATCACATACATCTTATTTAGAAATCCGTCCCGGATTTAGTTTGAGTTGCCAGTCCCAGCTTTGAAAAGATTTGGGTACTTGCGTTTAAACTTGTCCTCGCGTTCCCAAGTATACTCAGGTCCTCTCTTGGAATTCCAACGAACTTTCACAAGAGGAATACGACTCTTCTTCAATCGCTTAACCTCGCGATCCATAATTTCAACAGGCTCCTCAACAAAATGCAATTGTTCATCAATCTCAATCTCCTCAAGCAGAATTACAGCGGTCTCATCGGTCAAACACTTCTTTAAATTCGACACGTGGAAAGTAGGGTAAACTCTACTGAGCTCCGGTGGCAATTCTAGCTTATATGCCACAGGACCAATCCTCTTCACAATCTTAAATGGTCCTATATAACGGGGATTCAACTTTCCTTTCTTACCAAACCTGATCACACCTTTCCAAGGCGATACTTTCAATATAACCCTATCTCCTACCTGAAACTCCAGGGGTTTACGTCTCACGTCAGCGTAACTCTTTTGACGGTCACGAGCAACTTTCAATCGGTCTTTAATTTGAGCAATCTTCTCGGTCGTCTCATGAACTAGATCTGGACCAATAAGCTGTGCTTCACCCACTTCATCCCAACATATAGGTGATCGGCACATTCGACCATAGAGTGCTTCAAACGGTGCGGCCTTAATACTCGCATGGTAACTAATGTTGTAGGAAAACTCAATCATGGGCAAATGGACATCCCATCCATTTTCGAAATCAATCGCACATGCACGTAGCATATCTTCCAAAGTCTGGATGGTTCTCTCGCTTTGACCATCGGTCTGTGGATGGTAAGCGGTACTCATGTCAAGGTTCGTGCCAAACGAATCTTGAAGTGACTTCCAAAAATTCGAAGTAAACCTGCCGTCTCAATCTGAGATAATAGACACTGGCGCTCCATGTCGAGATACTATCTCTTTCACGTAGAGCCTGGTCAACTTATCCATACTGTAGTTCTCTTTGATTGGCAAAAAGTGTGTAGATTTAGTCAATCGATCGACTATTACCCAAATAGCATCAAATCCTGTCGAAGTCCTCGGTAACTTGGTGACAAAATCCATTGTTATTCTTTCCCATTTCCATTCTGGGATCTCAGGTTGCTCTAGTAAACCGGACGGTTTCTGATGTTCAGCCTTAACCTTGGTGCACGTAAGACACTTACAGACATGATCGGTAATCTCAGCTTTCATATTGGGCCACCAATACAACTTCTTCACATCCTGATACATCTTATCAGATCCTGGGTGAATGGAATACTTCGACTTATGAGACTCGAGCATAATCAAGTCTCTCAGTCCTCCGAACAAAGGTACCCAACTCCTTCCTTTGTAACACAAAGTTCCATCTGAACGTTTCTCAAGTTTCTCCTTTTTGATCATCCCATCAATTTTCTCTTCCTTAAACTCTCCTCTTTTCACGACTTCCTCTTGAGCTTGTATAATCTGGGCGGGTAAATTCGAGTTAATCGTCAAAACTAAAGCTCGAACGCGTAACGGTTCCAAACGTTCCTTGTGGCTCAATGCACCAGCTACAACATTAGCTTTTCCAGGGTGGTATCGTATCTCGCAATCATAATCGCTCAACGTCTCCAACCATCGTCGTTGTCGCATATTCAACTCCTTCTGATCCAAAATATACTGTAAACTCTTGTGGTTGGTAAAGACGACACACTTAGTACCATAAAGATAATGTCTCCACAACTTAAGGGCAAAAACCACGGCTCCTAACTCCAAATCATGAGTGGTATACTTCTCCTCATAAGTCTTAAGCTGTCGAGAAGCATATGCCATAACCTTCTCTCGTTGCATCAAAACTGCTCCTAACCCTTGATACGAGGCATCACAATAAACCACAAAATCTTCTACTCCATCTGGCAAATCCAAGATCGGTGCACTACAAAGCTTCTGCTTCAAAGTCTGAAATGCCTTCTCTTCTTCTTCTCCCCATTCATACTTCTTATCCTTGTGGGTCAATGTAGTCAACGGTTTAGATATCTTGGAGAATCCCTTGATGAATCTCCTATAATACCTAGCCAATCCTAGAAATTGACGAATTTCTGTGGCGTTAACCGGCGTTGCCCATTTCTCAATCACCTCAATCTTAGCAGGATCCACATGTAATCCTTCACTATCAATTACATGACCCAAAAATTGAACCTTACGAATCCAAAACTCACACTTAGAGAACTTTGCGTACAACTGCTCATCCTTGAGTAACTTAAGAATCGTAGCCAAATGTTGCTTGTGCTCTTCCTCGCTCCTTGAGTAGATCAAAATATCATCGATAAAGACTATCACGAACTTATCTAGATAAGGCTTGCATATACGGTTCATGAGGTCCATGAACACTGCAGGCGCATTGGTCAAACCAAAAGGCATTACTTGAAACTCATAATGACCACAACGGGTCCTAAATGCCGTCTTAGGAATATCCTCTTCCCGAACCCTGAGTTGGTGATAACCAGACCTCAAGTCAATCTTAGAGTAGTAACTCGATCCTTGTAGCTGATCAAACAAATCATCAATCCTTGGTAACGGGTAGCGGTTCTTCACGGTTAACTTATTCAATCCTCGGTAGTCGATACACATCCTAAATGTTCCATCCTTCTTCTTCACAAATAACACTGGAGCTCCCCAGGCGAAGAACTCAGTCGAATAAATCCTTTATCCAATAGCTCTTGCAATTGTTTCGATAACTCCTCCATTTTCGATGGCGCTAATCGATATGGTGCACGCGCAACAGGTGCAGCTCCTGGAACTAAGTCGATACGAAAATCCACTTGTCGGGCTGGCGGAAGTCCCGGTAAATCTTCAGGAAATACTTCAGAAAACTCACGCACTACAGGAACATCCTCGAGTCGCTTCCATCCCGACTCCTTCTTAGCCACGTGTGCTAGGAATGCGTGACATCCGTTCTCAAGGTATTTCAAGGTACATTAACCATAATTCATACATATCATGCATCAAGACCATGATATAGTACGCATTCAGCATCAAAATAGTACATCACCATATATACATAATAGAGTCTACACTTGCCACAAGTCTTACAAGATATGCAAAACGAGTACAAGTTTCTGGTAAAATCTACTAACTGAAGATTTCAGTTTAACATATACTAGGTAAACTACCATTAAGATACTAACTACTATAAATGATTCCATCACTGATCTCCTAAACGATCTCCATACATAGCCATCACATCAATGCTGTCATAAGACCTAAGGCGGGTCATCCTCTCTGCATAGGCCTTTCTCTACATCTCATGCAACTCACTCCATAACTCACTGATACTAGTACGATAGTGTCGACTATCAATGTCTAAGAACACCTCCTTCATGGTCAACTTATCAACCATCTTCTCCAACTCAACCATCTTCCTATCTAGTGAACCCATACACTCCTGAAATGCAACACTCATCTGCTCCAATAAACTCAACCTCTCCACCTGCCTCTGAAGCTCCATATACATCTCTCCTGCAGCTCTCCTATCATCCTGAACCTCTCTCCTCAATCCTACAACCTCAAACTGCCTATCACTCATATGCCTAGTGATACTCTTATGACTATTCCTACACCGCTCTACATCCTGCCTCAGACGACTCATAGCAGCTATAAGCTCTAACGGAGTAACACGGGCTGCGGCCGATGACTCACCAATCTCGTGTGTAAAAGTAACCTCAGTCTCAAGCGTGTATCCTAATGCCTCAGATGTATCTGACTCATAAGTCACATCCGACACAATAGGCGAAGGCGGCGGGGGAACATCCTGATCCTCCTCCACAAACGCCTCATCATCATCCTCCTCGTCATCATCATCGTCATCCATCTCCTCATCTTCATCATCCTCAATATCAACATCATCCTCTAAACCTACCTCATCATCTAAACCAACATCAACATCCAACTCAACATCATCTCCTAAAGGCAATGGGTCAACAACGGGTGGGACTGGAACCTGATCACGGGGAACTGGGACAGACATGATACTCTACAAGAGTATAAGGAAACATAAAAATTCTAGCCAAAATTTTTGCGGAAAACCATTTTATAAGCCAAAGCATGATAGTAGAAAAAGTCCAAACCAATCTCAATATAAAACATATATATAAGTAAAGTTTAAAAGAATACCAGGGCACGAAGTGGCACAGAGGGCTGTCGGCTTTTTGTCTCAAAACATTTTGACTCCAGGAAAAAGTTTATAGTTGAGTGCAAGCTCTTTCTCTATAAACAGTGCTCTGATACCATTATGTAGCACCCCCAACTCAAAATACGGCAGCTGACATGCTGGGGGCACTACGCAAATAGAAACCAAGCACATTTATAGCTAATGACCATAACACGGGACATTTATAAATGTTACAAAACATATCATTCGAATTATAAACCATTTAGAGTACAAGGACTCTTAAATCAAAGTAGCAGCGGAAAAAGTAAAATAGAGTATGCAGCGGAAAGTTAACAAAGTTTAGCAGCGGAAAACATTTAACAAGTTTAGCAGCGGAAATAATTAAGACACACCAAGGTTTTACGAATGATATGAAAATAAAGATAGTAAAGATAATAAAGCTGCCTTGACAGAAAGACTCCAGCGACCTTGCCACTCCACCAAGCCCATGTCATAAAGCTCCAAAACTAATTAGTAGTAGTACCTGAGCAACACATGCTTAAAAGTCAACACAAAGGTTGAGTATAATCCATAGGTTTAAAATAATAAGTTGAGCACAAGGTTTTAATCATACGATATAAGCAACTGATGAGGCGAAAAATGAACCACTTTTAGGGGGTCTTTTAAGCCCGGAATTGAATTTATTTGATCAAATATTGCCTTAAACTATTCCTTTTGTGATTTTAGGTACTTTGGGAGTGAATTCTGGAAAAGGAAGCAATTCGGACATTTTTGGAGCGTAAAAGTGAAGAAAACGGCAAAGACTTTATTTTCCATGCTGAGAACAGTACCTGATGGCGTCAAGAGTAAAATCCATGACGACCCAGTGAAAACCTGAAGCGTCACAACAAGGTCGTCAAGACTATTTTTGGTGACGGCCTGCATAAGGAGTACACATGACGGCGTCAGACCCAGATCTAGGTAGTCCGAGAAACTATTTGGCGGCGAGATGACGGCGTCAGACATTTGTTCTTGACGCCGTCACCTATCAAAATCTATATATAGTTTTCTATTTTTCATTCATTAGAAGAGGAACTTGTGTGGAGAAAACTAGGGCCGAACTTTGTAAACCCTAGGTCATATTTTACAGTGTTTTCAAGGGTTTTCACCCCTTGAATCCTTTCATGTTCAATTGAGATAAGTCTTTTCTTAATTCATTCAATATGTCTATGTGTTGTTTGAATATATCTTATGCTTGTCTTAATTCTAACATGCTAGGCTAGATCTATCTTGTGTTTGCTTAGATGTAATGAAACCTAGATGTTAATTATATGTTGATTACTTGTTTATGGTTGTAATGGATGAATGATTTCAATGTTAGGCTTAAGAAAACTAGCAGATCTCGATTGTGTAACATGCTTGAACGTCTTAGGAAACATGAACCGATGTGTACTAGGTTTTATTGGTTGTATTTAATGCATGAGCAAATTCTAGTGATCCCATGTTAGGAGCTTCTTAGCCGGCTCGACATAGGAGTGAAGTAGGCGCTCATAGGATTGGGGAAGTAAGTACGCCACCCCATGAATGGTATTAAGGAATACAATCCGTCATCCACGAAAACTATAACAAGTAATTAACATGTAAAAGATATCTAGGGAGTAGTGAAATCTAAGTAAACACAATTCTCCCACATATTGCTCACAACTCTAGTATAATTTAGTTTTATTTTCATTTTAGTATTTTATTTTGATTGCATATTTAGTTATTGGGTTAGTTGACTAGCAACTAATTCCGCCCAACTCCTTCAAAACCGAGATTTTTATTTGCTTTCATAAAAACTAAAAAATACAAAAAGAATCATCCCTCATCTCTAGACCTAGTCTTTAGGTTTTCTAATCCAAGCGACACTATTCCTAGCTGAACGATCAATCCCTCGGTACTTGTCATTATACAATACTACATCGATCAGGTACACTGCCTGGTGGGGGTTGTAAGCTTCTCGAGATCCCTCGAGAGGTAAAGCCTGGTGCAATCCCTACGTACCAAGTTCTTGGCGCTGCATCTCGGGGAATAGTTATTGTCTAGGTTAGAATCTCTTTTTATTAGGTCTACTTGCTAGATTCCTTTCTAGTAAGATTTTATTTTTATTTTTAGGTTCTCTTTAGTCTATCTTATTTCTTCGTGTTTTTGTTCGTAACTCTTTGCCATCCGAAATCATGGATGATGGTAACATCTTTGAACCCGTCATCCCACCACAACAAAACCCACCACTAAATAACCAACCTCTTAGGCCCCGAACGCTAAGAGAGTATTCCCGACCTAGCCATCAAGGCTACCACCATTGAGCTCAACCAAGGAGCCAATCTGACCCCCTTGCGACCCGACACCATCCGGTTGGTGCAAAGCGGATGTGCATTCCGTGGACTTCGTTCCGAAGATCCAAACCAACATCTCAAGGACTTCCTTAAAATCGTAGATTCTATTAGACCTTGATGTTACAACTAGAGAGTCAACCCGATTACGCCTATTCCAATTCTCTCTACGTGATCAAGCTAGCCAATGGCTTGAACGTTTACCCGCGGGATCCATCACCTCATGGGATGATCTCACCACTCGTTTCCTTGCTCAATTTTTCCTACCGGGGAGAACTACCAAGCTTAGAAATGATATCTTGATGTTCCAACAACGTCAAGGTGAAACTCTATATGAAGCATGGACTCGATTCAAGGACTTACTCCAAAAAGTCCCTCATCATGGCATAGATCTTTGGCTCCAAGTCCAAATCTTTTATGACCATATCGATCTCTCCACAAGGCGAGCCATTGACCAATCGGCCGGTGGTAAGCTACGTGATCTAAGTGCGGAACAATCATGGGAACTTATAGAAGATCTTGCTCTCTGTGACAATGAAAGTTGGAATGATCCCCGTGATTTGAACAAAACGGTCAAGGCAATATCTTTGCCTTCAAACAACTCTAGCACTCCCGACCGTAGGATCATGGAACTTGAAGGTCGAGTCAAGTTTCTCATGAAATCTTACGAAGCTCCTAAGCCTTCAAGCCAAGTGAACAAAATCGCTTCTGCATGTAAAATGTGTAATGGCCCTCACGAAACTCATAACTGTATGGAGCTTCCAAAACGCGCTTATAACGAATTCACATCATCTCATGTTGTTCGAGGTCCTCGAAACTTTGATGAGGCCTATGAGGCATGGAAGGATAAACCTAATTTTAGAGGGTACCAAACGCGGAGCGTATCCTTCAATGACTCCTCCCCACTCGAATGGTCCGAGCATTTTCCATCACAGAGCACTCCTAGGAAAAGCTGTGAAGATGCCTTGTGAAAGTTCATTCTATCTCAAGAACTACAGCTCTCTACGCTCGAGGCTAAGTTTAGACAACAGCAAGCTGATATGAATAACAAGATTTGTAATCTGTTAACTGCTATTAAAGAGCACGCTGTTAATAAACCAATTCAAGCTGAAGAGGTCAAATCTGTTACCGTCATGAATCAGCCAACTTCTCCTGTGAAAATAAAAAGTCCTAGTAAGCTATTTAAACATCTATCACCAAAAGGGAAAGATCCTGTTAACCCCTAGTACCAATCCATTTTGTAAATACCATCGCCACAATATCCACTCCCACACCTAACCAGAGCCAACAACCAGCTGAATATATGGGTCATACAGCTAAGGATGAGACCTCAAGGGTAGACCATGAATTGGCCAAGAGCCCTACAAACTCATTCGGGGATTCCGTCACTCAAGAGTCTAGCAATTTGGATGATGTAAAAGAGAGGTCGAAAGAGCATACGAGAAATCCAGGAATCTCGGGTAAATTTATTATAGAGGAACCCGAGAAAGATTTGGTGGGTATGGCTAATAGGAGTAGTAATAAAACTGAGGGAAGCAACTCTAAAGTTTTCAAGATTTCCTGCACTCTTAGGAAAAGACTGTTTACCAATACTCATATAGATCCTAGCCTCCCTGTCAACATAATTCCCCTTTCCCATTACCATGAAGCCTTCCCTGAATGCACGGTTTATAAAAGAATCAACAACGCAGGGGTAATGAAAGACATGTCAGTTATGATTGGAGAACTTGTCTACAACATCGACCTCACTGTGGTCGATGACATAGACTCCATCACTAATCTGAGATTAACTGATCTTGTTCTTGGGAAACCATTTGTCAATGAATTGGGAGTAATCCTTGATGAGAAGGATGGTAGTGCATTATTCACCAATGGCATCAAGAAGGTAATCTTCCGTAGGGGTAATGAGGAGGTGTACGAGTACCGCCCACCACTGGAAGGGAACCTATATGGATCAAGGGATGGAGGATCGGGGAGAATAAGGCGACGTGATCCGAACAATCTCAAAATCCCCTGCATGATCGGTCATAAGTATTTCGATAATGTCTACATTAACGTATTCCTGCCTAAGAATTTTATGTCCCTATTCCATTATAACAATATCTGTAGATGGGGAATGATTTATAAGGGAGAGAATGTGGTTGGTAGAGATCATGAAATCCAGGCATTCGTAGGAAATATGGCATTCGTTATGGAATTTACAATCGTGGACAACATCGAAGACTATGTCGACCCAAGGTTGTCACAAGTTGTTTTCGGAGCACCCTTTTGTGAAATCACTAATTTGATAGTTGATGACTGGAACGGAATCATGACCTTCGCTGATGGAATTAGGAGGGTTTCATACCAAACGCCGTACAAGAGAAAAGATCTCAAGGAAATCGATTGTGACGAGCTTGATAGGCTAAGTTCCCAACTTATATTGTGTGATGAAGACGCTCGGAGAGGATGTAAGAACACTTCTGATTTATCATGTGGGTTCTTTAAAGATGTTAGTAAACTTGGGTCTAAGTATCGAAAAGATGTCTTTGAGTTTGAAGACCCGAAATACCTGCACTATGAAAGCGAAACTGGTATAGGAGACGACCTAGAGAGTGAAACCAACAATGAGGTCACGTAGTAACCCATGACCTTGAGTCTAGCTACAAGACTCGTAAATAAAGAAAAGCGCTTCTTGGGAGGCAACCCATGTTTTGTGTGATTTTTATTTTGGCTGTTTGTTATTTGCTTCCGTATGCATGCTTTATTTTTATTGTTGGTAGATCATGTTTCAAAACTAAAATAGTGAAAATACTTTACTTTGTTGTTTGGCCTAGTCTTAACTTCACCCAAAGGTATTTTTGCAAAAGATAAGTGTAAGGGGAAACCCCAAATATGTTTTTAAAGAAACAAAACTGATCATGATTCTCCACAATATTAAGTGAACATGTATATTCATATTTGTTAGAGTCAAATGCTTGTATCGAGTCATAATGATGTTTTGCAGGATTTTCCAGGAAGTAGGACGAAGTTTTTCCAGAAATTTTCCAAAAACTTAACATAAGAATTTCTGCAGGTCACTTCTGATGGCGTCAGGAATTAATTCCTGACGGCGTCACGTGTAAAAATCTGGAAATTTTACCAGTTTTGTTTTTCTAACGGAGTCTTAAAGTTTTTGTTGAATTATTAGTTTTATAATCTCTAGGAAATCTGCAAACATCATTCCACAAGCATTATATCTTATTTTGTTTTCTAGGATTTATTAGCATATGTAGATTGCCGCCTATTTTATGCGAGGTTGCCTTGTCTGTTTTCTCAGGTTTAACAGGTTATGTATGACAAGAAGATGATTATTATTCTGGAAGGGAAGCTTTGATTGTTCATTTTCTTGGAGGAAGATCTAACCTGGCCACCTTATTATCCATACCGAGCGAATCAGGGAAGTATTTGATTTCATTTGTTTTACTTATTTCACTTTTACATTCTTTACTTAAACATTGGGGACAATGTACATCCTAAGTGTAAGGGGAGGGTAAAATGATGATACCTTACAGATACACTTTCGCTTGAGTTTGTTTGTTTGATGGTAGATGTGTAATAAAACTATGAGAAATACTTGTTAGTGCAATTTTAGCGCCAAATCTAAATTTTTTTACAACATTTAGGAGTGAAACTTTAGCCATAGCACGCGTCTCATGGATAGGAGATTGTATGACTAGCACAAAACCGTACTATTCAGAAAAAATTTCCACCCAAATATGTGAGGTTTGCCTTTAGATTTGATAGGAAAAGCATTTACTATTAGTGCTTATGAGTGTACCGGTACATTTAGATTCTAGAACTTGCGTTAGTGATGCATCCCGAGACTGCTAGTGAGACTACATTCGTGTAGTAGGATTTACTACATGATAAGAGGCATTAGGATCACCCTTGTGTTAAACCCGTATTATAATTACTTGACCATTTAAGTCATATTACTTGGCTAGTTAAGTCAATTAATTTTTCGCACACCCTTAGCGTTGTACTCGTTTTTAGTACACGAAACCCCTAGTACACCCCTCCGAGCCTATCTTTTCGTTTCTAACTTTAAGCATCTTACTTATAGGAAGAATTTGTTACACCCCACTTAAATATACACCAAAATCGCCTTAGCCTTCCGTGTATGCACTCATTTTTAGTGCATTATTGTTATTTGTTAAACCCTAAGTTAATTATCTAATTAATTACATGGTTGCTAAGTCGAGTCATATCCTTGTACATTTTGTTTTGGGACGATTGGGTAAAGTACTTATTTTATGGAGTAATGGGAAGAACATCATATATTACCCCCATATGTGCGTTAATCTTAAAAGTACTCCAAGTGTTTTGATTTTCTTAATTCGAGTCATTAGATTAGTTTATTGAAAAGTATGTAAAAATTCAAGTATAAGGGGAATTTTCATTCCCTATAATGTATTATTTTGGATGGTAGGGTAAGAGTGTAAGCAAAAAAAAAAAAAAAAAAAAAAAAAAAAAAAAAAAAAAAAAAAAAAAAAAAAACGGACTACCATCCCTTTTCATTCTATGTTTATTTTATGTTTTTGTTATTTTTCATTTATTAGCTTAAGTCGAGTTTAGTCTTGGCTTAGCAACGCCATATTGTACATATAATTAACTAAGATTGTTAACTCGCCACTAGTAAAGACTGCCTATATCCAACAAAACCGTGTATTCCATATCCCTACACCTAACGTTACAACCCTTAAAAAGATCTCTTTGATAGTTTATCCTAGGTGCTTACGCCATGTGGTGGAGGTTTGATCCTATCCCAAGCCTATGGTAATCTATTTTGCTATGACAGGTAGTGAGAGATGTTTTCCATTTCCATATTGTGATATTACTTTATTACACCCGAGAGATGTGAGTATCTAAACACTATTTGTGAGGTGCTAGCGTATGACCTCCGTGCTTGTCTTTGGTCTTTAGTGGAACGATTATTTGTTGTAATTACTTTTATATTAGTGTTAAATGACCCCTAACTTGTATTTTGACTAGAATAAAAGCGCATTTGCTTGAGGACAAGCAAATCTCAAGTGTATGGGTATATGATGAGGCGAAAAATGAACCACTTTTAGGGGGTCATTTAAGCCCGGAATTGAATTTATTTAATCAAATATTGCCCTAAATCGTTCCTTTTGTGATTTTAGGTACTTTGGGAGTGAATTCTGGAAAAGGAAGCAATTCGGACGTTTTTGGAGCGTAAAAGTGAAGAAAACGGCAAAGACTTTATTTTCCATGCTGAGAACAGTACCTGACGGCCTCAAGAGAAGAATCATGACGGCGTCAAGAGTAAAATCCATGATGACCCAGTGAAAACCTGAAGGCGTCACAACAAGTGCGTCAAGACTATTTATGGTGACGGCCTGCATAAGGAGTACACATGACGGCGTCAGACCCAGATCTAGGCAGTCCGAGAAACTATTTGGCGGCGAGATGACGGCGTCAGACATTTGTTCTTGACGCCGTCACCTATCAAAATCTATTTATAGTTTTCTATTTTTCATTCATTAGAAGAGGAACTTGTGTGGAGAAAACTAGGGCCGAACTTTGTAAACCCTAGGTCGTATTTTATAGTGTTTTCAAGGGTTTTCACCCCTTGAATTCTTTCATGTTCAATTGAGATAAGTCTTTTCCTAATTCATTCAATATGTCTATGTGTTGTTTGAATACATCTTATGCTTGTCTTAATTCTAACATGCTAGGCTAGATCTATCTTGTGTTTGCTTAGATGTAATGAAACCTAGATGTTAATTATATGTTGATTACTTGTTTATGGTTGTAATGGATGAATGATTTCAATGCTAGGCTTAAGAAAACTGGCAGATCTCCAATGTGTAGCATGCTTGAACGTCTTAGGAAACATGAACCGATGTGTACTAGGTTTTATTGGTTGTATTTAATGCATGAGCAAATTCTATTGATCCCATGTTAGGAGCTTCTTAGCCGGCTCGACATAGGAGTGAAGTAGGCGCTCATAGGATTGGGGAAGTAAGTACGCCACCCCATGGATGGTATTAAGGAATACAATCCGTCATCCACGCAACTATAACAAGTAATCAACATGTAAAAGATATCTAGGGAGTAGTGAAATCTAAGTAAACACAATTCTCCCACATATTGCTCACAACTCTAGTATAATTTTATTTTATTTTCATTTTAGTATTTTATTTTGATTGCATATTTAGTTATTGGGTTAGTTGACTAGCAACTAATTCCGCCCAATTCCTTCAAAATCGAGATTTTTATTTGCTTTCATAAAAACTAAAAAATACAAAAAGAATCATCCCTCATCTCTAGACCTAGTCTTTAGGTTTTCTAATCCTAGCGACACTATTCCTAGCTGAACGATCAATCCCCCGGTACTTGTCATTATACTATACTACATCGATCAGGTACACTGCCTCGTGGGGGTTGTAAGCTTCTCGAGATCCCTCGAGAGGTAAAGCCTGGTGCAATCCCTACGCATCAGCAACAAATGCAAATACCAGGGAAATCAAGGTAACACCCAATATGTAGAGGCAACACGTGCATACATACGGTTGATGGTACTAAGCTCATGACATACAAAACGTTAGCCAAACCAATCGTCAGTAACTTTGTACTGGCATAAACAATAACCGCAGAATTTCATAATATAAAGTGCCCCCAAGGCCGGGTACTTGCCAATACCCGTCAAAATCGAAAGTAGTACACCCGCGTTGCCAAGCCCTTGACAACCGGGCGGGATGGTTAATCCTACAGGCCTATAAACTAAGTTCGCGCTCACTCGCAAGTGACTAATGGCTCATGATCTGAGGGTCTTTCCGGCAAGACAAGCTACATAACATGTTGAGGGACCGATTACACGGTAAGGTGGTTAAACCTTCGTTCTTTGTGTATGAGATATGTTTGTGTAAATATGATTAAGTATGCGGAATCTACTTAACCACACTTAGAAGATTTATGTTTATTGTTATGGAAATGGAATAGTTAACACCAAACGATTCAATATTATTCAAAAGATAATACGAGTGATCTTTAGCTTATCACTAGGGTTACAAAAACCTTGAATCTTTCTTTCTATTGTCTGTGAATGAGAGTTGTGTATGGCATTGTCACTCTCTGTATTGTCTCTCGTATTTTTTCACACTTATCTACATATCTAAGATTTTCCTTTTATAGCCCAAGGAAATATCTTTTACAAACTACATGACTCAACAAATAACTAGCTTATGACTAATCACTATTCTAGCTTAGTCATACAAGATACATCATGTATCTAAGATAAACAACTCACTTGGAGTGTTCAATTTGATGACTAGAACTAAGATATTATCTTTTTATGCAAGTGTTGAATAAGTCGGTCTTATCTACACAGCTGTTTGTTATGAGTCATAGCTGCACAGTCATAGCAGCAGCAGAATCAAGCAGTAGTATGATTCAGCAGCAGAATCAAGCAGCAGTATGATTCAGCAGCAGAATCAAGCAGTAGTATGATTCAGCAGCAGAATCAAGCAGCGGTAGTATCAAGCAGTAGTATGATTCAGCAGCAGAATAAAGCAGCAGCAGGATTCAGCAGCAGAATCACCTTCAGTGGAAACTCGCTTTGATTCTTCTGATATTTAATTCCTAACAATCCTCCCCTAAACATGTGAATCACATTCAAACATGTTTTTCTGAATTAAATGAGGACTTTGTGAAGATCTTTCAAACACTTCATTGTCAGATTTGGTTGATCTGAACTTTCTTCTCTTCTGAGTGAATGAACTTATCTTTCTCTGGAACTTATCTGCTTTCTGATCTTTCAACAAGTGATGAATAAACGTAGTGAACTGAAATTGAATCTTTTCAACTTTTTGACCTAGATAGAACTTTCTCCTTTGAAATGCTTCATCCTTTCTGAATACAACATTTAAGAATGTTCTTGTCATTTTCAACCTCTATGTCATCATCTTGTATGATCTTGTCTTTTCTTTTGGTTAATCTTCCTTAAACTGGGCTTTGAATTTCCTCCCCTGAGATTCAAATATCATCTTATATTGATATCCTCCCCTTGTTTGAAAGATTTTCTCACAATCATAACATCATCATCTGATTTAGCATTTTTCCATGTTTTCAGACAATTTGTACATGAAGCCATCAATTCCTTAAGAGTTTAAGATTCTGTCCTCATCACTTCTAGGTGTGTTAACTCCTATGAGAGGTGATTCAATGGACATTTTTGACTTATGGTCCATCAAATGATGGTTTTTAAAGTCATCTTTTGAAAATCCTTTTAAGAAACTTTTGCCTTAGCAGTATGTATATGATTTTATTATGAAAAATCATACTACTTACAACCATTTTGAAAGGATTAAGTGTGTAACAGACACTCAATCAAAATTTCGGTTTAAAGCAACCTCTGGTTGTGTGAGAACCAATGTTTTCAGTTATAAATAACCGCCTGTGTATAGATAAACCTATTCAAAAGGCTTTCTTTACAGGGTTTCCAGCTCGTGGCATTTGTTACCTCTAACACAAGTGTTAGATTCACTTTTGCTCGCTGTTCTTTCTATCAGATATCCGTAGACTAGTCACATTATACTTGAGAGTATAAAATGATAGAAAGTGTTGGGAATTATTCTATCAGTTACCACGGCTAGTGAAGAAGTTACAACTGCAAGAAGATTGTACTTGCAGTGGAAATTCATTACCACTGCAAGAACAAATATTACCACTGCTCACTTGTTAGCTGTTAGAGAAACGCGCTTAGATAAACATAGAAAAGATATTGTGTATATCTTATTCTATTAGCATTATACTTATCTTGTACAAGAGGACTCCTTGTTCTATAAAAGGAGATCCTAGAATATAGTTTTGATATACGTTTTCTTAGAGCTTCAAGGTGTAACCCTAGTGATATCTCAGATCACTCGTATTATTATTATTAATAATATTGGAGCTAGTTGTTTTGTTATATTCATTGTTCACACATTAATCTGTTTCACTTACAATTAATCTTCTAAGTATCATTAAGTAGATTCCGCATACTTAGTGATATCACTCAAAGTATCATTATCAACACAAGTTCAAGGTGTTCACGATCCAACAAGTGGTATCAGAGCCAGGCTTTGATATTTTGATTTAGAAGATCCTATGGCAGATTCAAAAGATACAATGGAGACAGAAACAAGCCAATCTAATATTGCTGCAAAGCTTCCCAAGCTTAAAATTAATGACTTTGAGATGTGGAGGCTTATGATTGAACAATTCTTTATGGTTCAAGACTACACATTATGGGAGATCATAACGTGTGGAAATTCATTCAAACCTGGTACAACTGTTGAGACAGTTGGTGACAAGCCAGTAACAAAAGTAAATACTGGTCCAGTTACAAATGATGAAAGAAACCAACTTAAGAATGATTTGAAGGCTAGAGGTTTGCTATTGATGGCTCTACCTAGAGATCAAGTCCAGGCTTTTACCAAATACAAGGATGCAAAGACCCTCTTTGATGAGATATGTGAAGTATTTGGTGGTAATCACTATACCAAGAAAACTCAAAAGACTTTACTGAAGCAGACTTATGAGAATTTTGGCTCATCAAGCAATGAATCTCTTGATAGCATATTCACAAGGCTACAAAAGATTGTAACTCAGCTGACTGCTTTTGGAATTGAGGTAGAAAAGGAAGACCTCAATCTTAAATTTCTAAGAAGTTTACCTGCTGAGTTTGATACAAATGTTGCTGTATGGGAGGACAAGTCAGATCTTGAGACTATGAAGCTTAATGATGTGTACAATAACTTCAAAGTTATTGAACAAAGACTTAAGAAAGCTGGCAAGTTAAAGACAAGTTCTGCAGGAGTTGCACTCATATCATCATCAGGTAATGACAGTTCTGATGATGAAAGTGACAGTGATGATGACAGTGGTAACATGATTGTTTCCACTGGTAATGGAAATGTTTCCACTAGGAGCTCTAAAAGGCAGATTGCAGGACTAAGTGATGCTACTTTCTATGCCTTTATATCCAGCCATGTGGGTGGTTCAATCCTCAATCATGAGGACTTGGATCAAATTGATGAAGATGATATGGAGGAGATGGACATCAAATGGCAGGTAGCATTGCTCAGCTTAAGATCAAAGAAGTTCTGGAAGAAGACAGGGAGAAAGATTCATATAAGTGGAGATGAGACTGTAGGTTTTAATAAAAAGAAGGTGGAGTGCTATAACTGTCACAAGAAGGGGCACTTTGCAAGAGAATGCAGAAAACCAAGGAAATCTGACAATAAGTCAACTTGGTACAAGAAGGAAAAGACCAAAGAACCTACAACAGAAGAGCCAAAGGTGCTATTGGCTATTGATGGAGTAAGCTTTGATTGGAGCTTTATGGGTCAGAATGGAGAAGATGATTCAGAATGTGCAATGCTTGCTACTGAGCATGCACTCATGGCTTTCTCAGATTCTGAGGTACATACTGATAATGCTTGTTCTAAAAACTGTAAGGCCTTAAAAGAGTATAATAGTTTACAAAAACAATATGATGAGCTGATGCTAGAGTTACACCATACTAATCATAACTTAGCAAATCATAAGAGAGGTCTAGGTGTTTTAGAAAAACAGATAGAGCATTATAGGGCAAATGAGTCTAAATTTAGTGATGACATTGCTGTGTTAAAAAGTGATTTAGACTTTAAGATTGCTGTAAATGAGGCTCTTAGGGAAGAGATTGAAAAAGTTAAAAAGGCTAGTGAGAATATTGAGATTACTAAGAAAACACTAGACCATCAATCCAAGAGCATTGACAAAATTTGGGAAGCCCAAGTTGTGAGCAAAGCTAAATCTGGTCTTGGATACAAATCTGTTCCACCACCTCTAAGAGGTGTTCCAGCACCACCTGGCATTGATCTAGCTCACACAGGCTTAGAAGAGTTTCAGGATCTACCCATGACCTATGGACCAAAATTTGTTAAACCAGTTGAAACTGAAAAGGTTCAGGTTGAGGTTGAAACTTTTGATAGTGCTAGTGACTCATCTCTTAAAGATGAATGTTTAAATGTTGAGTCTAAAACTAGTGTTACTGAAGATGTTAAAGTTGAGGAAAGAAAAAGTATTCCTGAAGAAGTCAAAGAGAAGCCTAGAACACAGTCTAATTTCACTAGGTCTACTACTAGGTATGCTGAAATGTACAGGGATAGGCCTAAATCTCCTAGAGGTAACATGAGAAGTTGGAATCATGTTAAAACTAGACAGTTTGGTAGTGACTTTGTGTTCAACAATAAGGCTTGTCATATATGTGGTAGCTTTGATCATTTAGCTAAAGACTGTACCTACCACATGGGAAGAAGGGAAGTATTTACAAGGGTGAATGGATCAAATGTTAATAAATTAACTCACCCAAATCCCCTAAGCAAGATGGTTCCCAGATCTGTTATGCTTACCACTGGCATCAAATCAATTTCCACTGCTAGACCAGCAGTTACCACTGCCAGAAGTAATAACAGAGTTTATCCTAAGTCCCCTGTCACTTCTTTTGTTAAATCTTATCAAACAGGGAAAAAGACTTATTTTGAAAAGAATGATCGCAAGAATCACATGTGGAGACCCAATTTTTCTAAACCAGCAGTTTCCACTGCTAGGCATGCAGTTACCACTGCAAGACCAATTGTTTCCACTGATGTTCAAAAGAAAAGGGTAAAATTGGGAAAAGCTGTTAAGGCCTCAGCTCGTTGGGAATGGAAACCAAAAGGAACAACAAACAATCCCAATGGTGTATCAATGACCTTTGATAGATATAATTATATTGATACACGAGGCAGATCCAAGTCATTTGTGGCTTGGGTCCCCAAAAGGTACTAATTCCTTTATGATGTGTGCAGGGACAGTCAAAGATAAATGTTTTCTATGAATGACTTGATGATATTTTCTGTGTTGAACTAATATGGTTTCAAGTTGTTTGATATATGTCTGTTCTGCAAATGTTCATGTAAATTGCAAGATGTGTGTTACAGTCACCAAGAGTTATAGCCAAGGAATGTGGTCTAATAAGCTGAAGGTCTTACAATATTGATTTATTAAAGAAGAACTTTTCATTCATTCAAAGACACAAGTTACAGCTTACATTCAAAGTTCCAACTGCATTACAATGACCATTCCTAAAACTTTTGGCTAATAGAGAACTAGTAGCTTCTATCAATTATTACATAATACTTGAGGCTATGACAAGTACAATGAAGAAGCTGAAGATGAAAATGGAAAAAGAAGAGTAGGAAGACTGTGAAGCTGCTCAAGTAACAAAGTAAAGAAAATACTCAAGAACTTTGTTCCTTGGCAACATTCTTCAGTCATCTATTTCTGCTTCTCCTTTCCCTTATGTGTGATCTGAGCTTTCTTGCTCTGTCCAATATGTTCTTGATACAGAAGACCAGGTTCTGGAGCTGGAAGATCCAACACCAAGGTTGATGATGTTGGGAGAGATGGATCTCTCTTACCTAATCTTGATTGGGATCTCTCTGGTGTGGAAGGAGGAAGAAAGGTTGGATCTTCATTCTCTTCCTCTGAAGATTCTTCATCAGATGTCCAGATGAAGGGAGAAACAAGCTCTCTCTCTGCAGGATTCGGATCATGGTTTGATACACTCTTTATATCTGCATTCCATTGTCTTTCCTGCACATCCCATCGGTTCTTTATCTCTCTCTCAAAATCAGAACCTTCAAGACCCCATGGATATGGTGGTACTTCTTCTGATGTTGGAAAAGAAGAGTGTTGATCAGAGGACTCAGGGTTTGATGACATGATTTTTGGAAGAAAACTTGGTTGATTGGGATATTAGGGTTTGAGAGATTGTTAGTGACTGAAATGTGGTGTTTGGAGGAGGTTATATAAGCCAAAGTTAGGTGTTACAATAATTAATGAAGATTATTTACTTCCATCTGTTTTGGTTGGTTTGAGTAGTAACTGTGGTTTGACTTTTGAGAAGATATTTTGTGTATAGTAACTTGGTTAAAAGGTTACTTGGGTTAATATTTGTGAGTTAAGATGAGATTTTTGTGATGTTACATATCATTGGAGTTATAAGGTGTGTAATATTGACACACAACAAATGGTTATTGATTCACCATGTCTAACCCACATAAGAATCAGCTAGTCCAAGAGCAAACGGCTTTTGGTAAAGACTTCTCAAATCCGTTGATAGCTGATAGTTTGCTAAAAACTATGATAAGAGTAGTAAAATTTTACATATTTTACTTACCACTGCTCTTTGAAATTTTGTTGATTTTTACCACTGCAAGTTCACCATTTCCACTGAAAGTGTAAATTTTACCACTGGTGAACTAGCCGTTACAACTGTGTCAGTAATCTTATTTTTTTTTTTTACTAGCCGTTGCAAATATAACTGTCTTTCCTTATTAATAGGGTTAAATTTTTGGGAATTATCTACTTACCAAAGTTTATTTATTCTTTTCTAAAGATAATTCACCATCCGCGTTTTTCTCAAAACCCTATTAGTATAAATTGATACGGCTTGCTTTTTATTCACGATTACTAACACTTTTCTCTCTTAAATCACAAAATCATGGTATCTCTCAAGTTTGCAGATGAACACAATCAAGTGGCTTACCTTCAAAAGTCAAACGACAAGTGTGGACCTATTTTTCATCAGATTGTGGACTTTCTAAACACAACTCATATAAGGTATGCCTTAACTATGAATCCCACAATCTTTGTTTCTCAAATCAAACAGTTTTGGAACTCTGTGGAGTCCATCACTCTTGAACAGGGAGACATACATGAATCTGTGGAAGCTCTTAGAGCCACAGTTGATGGGGTAACTATTGATGTTACTGAATCATCTTTAAGGAGAATTCTCCAATTAGATGATCTTAATGGTATCATCACATTACCTAATTCAGACATATTCAACTACATTGGTCTGATGGGGTATGATACATCTGATCAAAAAATAACCTTTAAGAAAGGATGTTTTTGCCCCCATTGGAGATTTTTGTTACACACTCTGTTGCATTGCCTAAGTCCTAAGAAAACTTCTTATGAACAATTTGGATCAACCATGGCTTACCCTTTAGTTTGCTTGGTTACTGATAGGACTTTCAATTTTTCAAGGTTTATATTTAATAACATGAAAGGCAATGTAACAAGTTCATACAAATTTTTAATGTATCCAAGGTTTGTGCAAGCAGTGTTAAATGAATTTCAACTGCAAAATCATAATAGGATTTATAACACTCCATGTCTTAAGCCAAAAGTATTTCAAAACATGTGTAAGGCTTCAGATTTTTGGAATGGAGTGATTCATCCTCTTTTACCAAACATGCTTGCAAAGATTTCACAGGTACAGGGTGAAGATGCAACAATCCCAGTTGTATCCCATCACACACCCACTCTTATTGTTCCACAAATTCAACATATCCCTGCTGTAACTCACACATATGAAAGGAGGCAAAAACAGCCAACTCCTTCCATGACAACATTGCATGTTGCTGATCTTTATGGTTTAGGAACAAGCAGTGGTGGTTCAAGGCTTCAATCTAGTCCTACTAGAGAAGAGCCTGGATCAATGCCTTATGATTCACCTCTCCCAGCAGGTTACACAGTTGGAAGTGATGAAGGTAGTGTGCAACAAACTGAATTGATGGAATTATGTACCAAATTAGTCAAACAGGTTCAAACTCTGGAGAAAGATCTGGCACAGACCAAAGTACAACATGCCACAGAGTTGAATCTATTGAAGACAGAGATCCAAAAGTTGCAGACTGAAGTTGAGAATCTCAAGAAGAAAAGATCTCAGATTGTATTATCCTCATCTTCACATTCAGATGACCTTTCTGCAGGTTCTGGTTATGGTTTGGGAACTTCTTCCAAACAGGGGAGGAAAACAAATGCAGAGATTAAGGGGAGGAGTACTAATTTTGATGATATGTTTGCTGAGCTAAATGATTCTGAAAATGCTCAAGCAAAAGATGATGTAGCTGAGATTGAGGGGAGGAAGTTGGATTATGATATGGTTATTGAAACTGCTCAACAAGTTTCCACTGAAGCAGAACATGTTACCACTGATCAAATAATTTCCACTGCAAGTGAGAATGTTACCACTGATGTTCCATTAGTTACCACTGCAGAGGAAGAAGCTGTCAGAAAAAGATTAGTTAAAGGTAAAGCAATGTTGTTTGATGCAGAGGAAGTACATACAAGAAAGATTTCCAAGAAAGATCAAGCTCAAATTGATTATGATGCAAGATTGGCAGAACAACTTGATGCTAAAGAGAAAGAAAATATGAAACAACAAAAGGAGATGGATGTTGCCAGTTTTATGGAAGCACAGAGGTTAGATAAGCTTGAAGGAGTAATGGCACAACCACTCTCAGTGGTTCCACCTACCATCTTACATGAGAAACCCCCTATGTTCTCATATGTGCCATCAGAAGAAGAGATTGAGCATATGATTAAGCATGATCCAGTTGTAAAGAAGAAAGCTATTGAGCTTATTGCTAACATGTCCTTAACTGAAGATCAAAGAACAGCTCAATTGGTTGATTTTATTCAAATGAAAAATCAACAAGCACTGGATGACATTATTGGAAACTGTAGAAAAAGTCAAAAGAAACAAAAACAACCCACAAAGGCACAGATCATTCATGAGATGAAGAAATATTGCTGTCATGTTGGAACTTGGAAGATGGCTGACTTCAAAGGTATGTCTCATGAAAGAATTGAAGGTATCTACTACAGAATTAAAAGGCAAGATAATACCTTCAGGCCTATTGATTTTGAAGAAGTTGAAAGATTCAAACAAAGTAAAAGGAAAGCTTCAACAGTTGAAGATCATGTCACTAAAAGAATGAAAGCTCCTCAAGATCTGCTGAGTGAAATTATCATTGTTGAAGAAGAAGATTTCTATCCAGATCCTTCACAATCAAAACATCAAATTATTGATTGGGAAGTGTACACAGCAAAGAATTTTGCTCCCACTTGGAAAATTATTAGACTAGGAGGAGAATCTTCATCATTTATTCAGTTTGAAGATCTTCTTAAAGCATGTGACAGAGAAGATCTTGATACTCTTTGGAAGCTAGTAAATGAAAGATTCAAGGCTGATACTCTCAAGGATATGAAAGAAATGCAGCTCTGGGTTGACTTGAGAAGATTATATGAACCAGATCTTAATGATAAGTATTGGAAGTTTAATTCATCAAACTTGAATACTACATGGACTTATTTTGATAAATGTGAGGTTCATCATGTCTCTACAACAAATAAAGTGGATGTGTTTATGTTTGCTGAGAAGGAATATCCACTTAAAGCTACAACTTTGTCTGCAATGTTGATGTCAAAGTTAAGAGTGTATGCAGATAATGAGAAAGTTAGAGCTTTGATTCAGAAGATTAAAGATCAATATGCAAGAGTTGATAAAGAATTAAGTAGAACAAGATAAGTGTTTGGAAGAATTCCCATATCCTCAGGTTTATTGTATACTTGAAGAAACTTATTGATTTACAAAGCAATCATAAGTTTAGGGGAGGATTGTTGGGAATTATTCTATCAGTTACCACGGCTAGTGAAGAAGTTACAACTGCAAGAAGATTGTACTTGCAGTGGAAATTCATTACCACTGCAAGAACAAATATTACCACTGCTCACTTGTTAGCTGTTAGAGAAACGCGCTTAGATAAACATAGAAAAGATATTGTGTATATCTTATTCTATTAGCATTATACTTATCTTGTACAAGAGGACTCCTTGTTCTATAAAAGGAGATCCTAGAATATAGTTTTGATATACGTTTTCTTAGAGCTTCAAGGTGTAACCCTAGTGATATCTCAGATCACTCGTATTATTATTATTAATAATATTGGAGCTAGTTGTTTTGTTATATTCATTGTTCACACATTAATCTGTTTCACTTACAATTAATCTTCTAAGTATCATTAAGTAGATTCCGCATACTTAGTGATATCACTCAAAGTATCATTATCAACACAAGTTCAAGGTGTTCACGATCCAACAGAAAGTGAGTTGTATCAGTGATTAACTGATCAACTAATTTATCAATTCAAAGTGAAATATCATAATCAGATTCCAAGAAAGAAGTTTTAAGGATTTTTGAAGTCCCAAACTTTTTCTATCATGAACCTATTATATCAGTGGAAATGATCAGCTTTCAGCAGCAATGATCAGCAGATTTCACTTGAAATAACCTTTCAGCTCAAACATTCATACCTGAAATTGTTAGTCTAAAACCAAAAGAACAAAGTACAAAGTACTTGTCTTGAATTAGAATAATCATAAAACTAACTGTATGAATAACTTCAAATATTGTTAATAGTAGACTTAGATAACAAAGTTAGATGCATTAACAAAAATCTATATACAAAAACACATTATATTGAAAAATTTAAAGATTAAGCATTCCAATACTTGCTACCAAGTACTGAAATCTTCCAACATCAAAAGCTTTGGTAAGAAGATCTGCAAAGTTTTGTTCTGAAGCAATTTTCATTACTTGAATTAACCTTTTCTCATTGCAATCTCTTATAAAATGATGTCTTATTTCAATGTGTTTTGTTTTAGAATGTTGCACTGGATTTTTAATAATGCAAATTGTACTACTATTATCAATATGTATAATGGTATGTAAGAAATTGTACCCATAATCAAGAAGTTGATTTTGAAGCCATAGAACTTGACCACAGCAACTTGCAGCAGCTACATATTCAGCTTCAGTTGTTGAATTTGCCACAATTGTTTGCTTCTTACACTGCCATGAGATAAGTCTGCATCCAAGGAATTGACATCCTCCGGTTGTTGACTTTCTGTCCAAGCTAGCACCAGTATAGTCACTGTCTGAGAATGCTATCAAATCAAAAGGTGATTCTCTAGAATACCATAAACCCAACCTTGGTTGACCTTTGAGATATCTAAAAATTCTTTTGACTGCTGTTAAATGAGAAACCTTTGGAGTTACTTGAAATCTTGCACAAGCACAAACAGAGAACATGATATCAGGTCTGGATGATGTAAGATACATCAAAGAACCTATCATAGATCTGTATGTATGTACATCCACATTTTCTCCATCTGCATCTTTAAAAAGTGGCTTCTCAGGATCCATTGGTGTGCTTGCTATTTTTGAATCAGCAAATTGAAATTTTCTAAGAATCTCTGCAACATATTTGTCTTGACTAATAAATATGCCTTCAGAAGATTGCTTAACTTGCAGACCCAAAAAGAATGTAAGTTCTCCCATAGAACTCATCTGAAACTTATCTTTCATAAGTTTTTCAAAGTCTAAACACATCTCCTTCCTTGTAGATCCAAAGATAATGTCATCCACATACACCTGTACTAACAGAAGATCTTTCTTGTGTTGTTTGATGAAAAGTGTCTGATCAATCTTTCCTCTTTGAAATCCATTCTCTAATAAATAGGAAGCTAGTGTTGCATACCAAGCTCTTGGCGCCTGATGTAGGCCATATAGAGCTTTAACTACCTTGTACACTTTGTCTGGATGGTCAGGGTCAGTGAAGCCTGGAGGTTGTGTAACATACACCTCTTCTTCAATTGAACCATATAAAAATGCACTCTTGACATCCATTTGGTAAACTGTGAAGTTCATAAATGAAGCATAAGCTAAGAAAAGCCTAATTGCCTCAATTCGAGCTACTGGAGCATAAACCTCATCATAGTCTATCCCTTCTTCTTGTGTGTACCCTTGTGCTACTAATCTAGCCTTATTCTTAATCACTATGCCTCTTTCATCCCTTTTATTTCTAAAAACCCATCTAGTGCCAATTACCCTTACACCATAAGGTAAATCAACTAGCACCCAAACCTTTTGAATCTTGAACTGAAGAAGCTCCTCTTGCATAGCCTCTAACCAGCTTGAATTCTCTAGGGCTTTATGAATATTCTTTGGTTCATCTTGTGAGAGAAAACATACAAACAAACAAGAGTTTGAAGACTCATGTTGCTTTGAAGCATAAAGGGCATCAAGAATCCCTTTTTGATCTGAAGACATCAATTGTTGTCTTGTCTTCACACCAGATTGTACATCTCCAATCACATTTTCTAGGGAGTGGACTTTGTGAATTCGTGTTTGTGGAGTGGAAGGAACTTGATAATCAGATGGAATATTGCACAAATCCACCTCATCTTCTGAAAAGTCTGATTTTGTTTCTTCTGAAGGACTATCAGCAGAGACAATTTGCTTATCAGCAGGAATTGTTTGATCATCAGCGGGAACATTTTGCTCATCAGCAGGAACATTTTGCTGTTCTTCTGTTCTTCCTTCTCTGATTTTATCTTCAACATCTTCTTTAGCTTTGCCAGAAGAAGATTCTCCATTGGTTGAAGTTGATTCCACATTGGTATTTGACCATATTGGCATCATCACATAATCTTGATGTGTCTTCTTGTCTAACCTTGCCTCATCTGTTGCTTGTGAACCTGAAAAATCATTAGTTTCTGCAACAACAGGCACATAATTCATTGAATGGGTTAGAGTTTCAAGATCAAATAGCCATTTTGGTCCTTGACCTTCTACATTTGACTTATTCTCTAAGAACTCTATATGTAGACTCTCTTCTACTCTCTTAGTTCTTATGTTGTATACTCTAAAAGCTTTGCTATTGAGAGAATATCCAACAAAGAAACCTTCATCTGCTTTACCATCAAATTTTCTCAAATGGTCTAAGGTATTCAGAATTGTCACATGACATCCAAAAGGTCTAAGAAATCCTATTGCAGGAGTTCTACCTCTAAAAAGTTCATATGATGTCTTATTGTGAGGCTGTACTATTAAAACTCTGTTCTGAACATAACAAGCAGTGTTGACTGCTTCAGCCCAAAAAGTTATAGGCAACTTTGAATCAGCTAACATAGTTCTAGCAGCTTCTATTAGTGTTCTATTCTTTCTTTCAGCTACTCCATTCTGTTGAGGAGTTCTAGCAACACTAAATTCTCTTTTAATACCTTTTTCTTTGCAGAAATCATCCATAACTCTATTTTTAAATTCTGTCCCATTATCACATCTAATGACTTTTACTCTTTTGCTTACTAGGTTTTCTATCTCTGTAATGAAGGTCTTAAGGATGCTAGAAGTCTCATCCTTAGTTCCTAAAAAGAATACCCATGTAAATCTACTATAGTCATCAGTAACAACTAGACAAAATCTCTTATGCATTATACTACTTATTGAAACAGGTCCAAATAAGTCCATATGAAGCATAAACAATGATTGACTGATAGAGTTAAAAATCTTGGGCTTACAAGTGACTTTGTGTTGTTTGCCTTTAAGACAAGCAATGCATGTTTGATCATTTTCAAAACGTTTTTGAGGTAAACCTCTTACCAAACCATTCTTAACAATCTTATTTATGGTTTTGAAGTTAATATGACCAAGTCTCCTATGCCATAACATAGATTCATCTAATGTGGCTTTTGCAACAAGGCAAGTTAAAGCATCTTTAGAAACAATGTTATTCATATCAACACTGTACATATTGCCCTTCCTAGGAATTTTAAGAAGTACTTGACTTTCATCAGGCATCTTAAAATCAGGAGAAAGTACAAGACATTCAGTCTCAGTAAAAAGAACATTATTCTTTCTATCACACATTTGTGAGACACTAAAGAGATTATACTTAAGCTCTTGCACATAAAACACATCTTCAAAATCTAATTTACTGGTTTTGATAGTACCTTTACCAGTAATCTTTCCACCAATTCCTCCTCCAAAGGTAACATATCCACCATCAATTGATTGAAAGTTGGAAAGATAAGACATGTTGCCTGTCATGTGCCTTGAACACCCACTATCTGAATATCCTTGATCTTCATGATCTGTTGGTGAATGTCCCTGCACAGAATAAAAGAATTAGTTTTCTTTGGGGATCCAAGCCAACACTGACTTGGATCTGCCTCTTGCATCAATGAAATGTAATCTCTTGAGGACTGTTGATGCAACATTGGATTTAAGAATCCAACATGCTGAGGCCTTAACAGCATTTGCCCTGTTACCCTTAGCAGCAGTATGCTTAGCAGAAGAAACTGCTAGCTTTGTAGTTGTACCCTTTGGTCTCCAAACTTGTTTTTGGACCACTGCTTTTGTTTGAATGGGCCTTTGAACAATATTAGATGCATGTTTGAAAGTTGTTTTTGCACCTTTAATTGTTGATTTTGGGTAAACAGTCATATATGGTTTTTCAGCAGAAACCATTTTCCTTTCAGTAGGAACAGTTTTTGTGACTGTTTTGGGTTTTGATCTTTTAGAATTAGAGTGAAAATGAGATTTAGGTGTTTGCCTTTTGTAGTTCACTCTATTACTTTCATACCCAGATACCCATTGGTTGCAGAAAGCTGCAAGATGGTCAGAACTACCACAAATGAAACAAGCTTTATTGTAAAAAGCAAAGTCATCACCTAATTGGTAAGACTTGAGGTTATTCCAATTTCTTTGGTTACCTCTGGGCTTGTTTGTGGTTCTATATTGTTCACAATATCTAACTGGTTGCCTAACATATTTTTCATTGGTTTTAGGCCTATCAGTATTGTGTTTGACTATCTTAGGAACTCTTGTTCTTGCTTTCTTAACCACTTCAGGTTTAGACATAACCTGTTTATTTACAAAAGATACCTTATCCTGAAAAAGTAATGTTTTACATGAACATTTACTTTCTTTCTTAGGCTCATCAGCTACTATGTTAGAGTTTGGTTGAACTCCATATTGTAACTCAGGTAGCTGAAATTCAGGCAATCCTGAATGTTCTAGGTCAATCCCTGGGGGTTTTGGGATACCTCTATAAGGGGGTGGGGCTGCATTATATCCTAATCCTGACTTAACTTTATTATTCACTTGACTGTCTATTATTTTGTTTACATTTTTAGAAGCATGTTCAAGCTTCTCTTTAGTCAATTGAATGTTTTCTTTCTCAGTCTTAACCCTATCCAATGCTTCTTTTAAAGCCTCAATGATTTGATCTTTAAATTGATTATCATTTTCAAGTAAAGTTTTAGCATCAGTAAAGGTAAGTTCATTCCTTTTATAGTGTAGGATTTGTCTCTCTGCAGATTCTAAACCACTTTTATAATTGAAACAATCTAGATCAGATTTGGCGTATCGAACCTTTTGGTCATCATACTGTTTAATTAAGATTTTTAAGTCTTTAAGAGCAGTACAAGTATTTGAACAGGTTTAATGATCATGTACCTCAGGTGCAGTAAATGCCATAAGAGCCATCTGTGAAGAACCCATTTCTTCATCATCCATGAAGCTCCAATCAAAACCTAACCCATCAATTGCTACCATAGCTTTTGGTTCAGACATCTCCCCTGTATTGGATTTTCTTCCAACATCTCTATTTCTGCTATCTTGCTGTCTTGGCCTTCTACATTCTCTTGAGAAGTGTCCCATCTTGTGACAGTTGTAGCATTCTATCTTTGACTTGTCATAACCAGCAGGATCATTGCTACTGATTGTGATCTTCTTCCCCGTCCTTTGATAGAATTTCTTAGCTCTCATGCTAAGAAGAGAAATTTGCCATTTTAGATCCATTTCCTCCAGATCATCATCATTGATCTCTTGAAGGTCTTCATGAGTTAACATGGATCCATTATGTTTGCTTGTGAAGAAAGCACAACATGTTTTCTCATCTAAAATTCCAAAAGTACTGCTTGATGAACTTGCAGCACTTAAACCATCATGAACTTTTTCATTAGTAACTGGAACTGAATTACTAGGGGATGACATAAATGCCATGTTCCCAGTGCTTGAACTAGTACCTCCAGTTTTCTTCAAATCTTGCTCAACAATCTTAAAGTTGCTATACAGATCCATAAGATCCATGGTGTCAATGTCTGACTTGTTCTTCCAGACAACAACATGCATAGCCCATTCTTCAGGTAAGCTTCTCAGAAATTTTGAGTTTAAATCTTCTTGAGGTATTTCAACTCCAAGAATAGCAAGTTGACTCACAATATTCTGTAGCCTGTTGAACATATGGTCTAAAGATTCATGGTTGGTTGATGTGAAATTTTCAAACTGTTGCTTAAGAAGAGTCTTCTGGGTCTTCTTGGTGGCTTCATTCCCACCATACCTTGCAATAATGGCCTCGAATAGTGACTTAGCATCTTTGAATTTGCTGAAGTTTATAAGTTGATCATTTGGAATGGTCATCATCAGCATGCTTCTGGCCTTTAGGTCATTCTTCTTCTTAATTCTGTCTTCTGCAGTTTGTGGCTTGGTTTGCAGCTTATCAACTTCCTTACCATCAATTGTTGATGTAGTGGTTGTAGGCTTGTAAGAATCTCCATCTTCAATAATTTCCCACAGTGCATAATCTTGCACTTGAAAATATTGTTCTATTCTTAACCTCCACATCTCAAACTCATTCTGTTTGAGCATTGGTAACTTAGCAGCAACATTTGTTTGAATAGACTCAACATCCATTTCTAACTTCTTCTTCTAAAACAAAAATATCAGCCTGACGCTCTGATACCACTTGTTGAGGGACCGATTACACGGTAAGGTGGTTAAACCTTCGTTCTTTGTGTATGAGATATGTTTGTGTAAATATGATTAAGTATGCGGAATCTACTTAACCACACTTAGAAGATTTATGTTTATTGTTATGGAAATGGAATAGTTAACACCAAACGATTCAATATTATTCAAAAGATAATACGAGTGATCTTTAGCTTATCAATAGGGTTACAAAAACCTTGAATCTTTCTTTCTATTGTCTGTGAATGAGAGTTGTGTATGGCATTGTCACTCTCTGTATTGTCTCTCGTATTTTTTCACACTTATCTACATATCTAAGATTTTCCTTTTATAGCCCAAGGAAATATCTTTTACAAACTACATGACTCAACAAATAACTAGCTTATGACTAATCACTATTCTAGCTTAGTCATACAAGATACATCATGTATCTAAGATAAACAACTCACTTGGAGTGTTCAATTTGATGACTAGAACTAAGATATTATCTTTTTATGCAAGTGTTGAATAAGTCGGTCTTATCTACACAGTTGTTTGTTATGAGTCATAGCTGCACAGTCATAGCAGCAGCAGAATCAAGCAGTAGTATGATTCAGCAGCAGAATCAAGCAGCAGTATGATTCAGCAGCAGAATCAAGCAGTAGTATGATTCAGCAGCAGAATCAAGCAGCAGTAGTATCAAGCAGTAGTATGATTCAGCAGCAGAATCAAGCAGTAGTATGATTCAGCAGCAGAATCACCTTCAGTGGAAACTCGCTTTGATTCTTCTGATATTTAATTCCTAATCAATATAAATGGCATAACTCAGAACTATACTCGAATATCTCAATAAACAATGCTTGAGTAAAAGTTTTGTAAATACAATGGCATTTGAAAGAAATAGATTTCGTAAAGTCTCGTGTGGGAGACAAGAAAGTTTAGAAAGGAAATAAGTCGGCAAAACGACCAAATACGCAAGAAAGACGAAAGAACTCCTCGAATAAAATCGTCGAAAAGAAATGGAAATAAAAGAAATAAAAATAGAAGACACACTCAAATAATAAATAACAACACGTAAACAACAAGTCTCGAATTTTACCCGTTTTCCCAAAATAATGTTGAAATAAAAAGGTTTTGAAATAATGGTAATGTTTGGTAAAATGATTTAAGTTTATAAAGAATTTTATAAAATTTCTGCATGACCTGCCCGTTTATATAACGTTTTCCCGAGTCAACGACTCTTTATTTTAAACAATGTTGGTATATATATATTAATATGATTGGATATATCATTCATGTAGTCCATTAGTTGTTTAGGTTTTATCGACCATTTTGTATTTGTTCGGGTTCCAGGTACGTTAAGATCTTTACGGGCCTAACGCACCCTACCGTCCCGTGTACCAAAGGGTCCATAATATCCAAATAACCAAGGCCGTCAATCCAATACGTCCAATTCAAGCTCACAATGCAATAAGAACGGAAATAAGTCCGATATCAAATCCACTTAACTATATCAATTTCATTTTAGATTTCATATATATTATTATCCGTTTTATTAGTTACCGTTTCCATACCATAACAATATCCCGAGACCAAGTTAACCAAAACCCGAGTAAAACAACTAAAACTACAACAATATAATATCAACCCAATATCAAAAATCAATCCGAGTCCAAACCGAACCCAAATCCGATCCAAACACGAACCTAGCCTAATCCGAACACCCAAACAATAACAACAATAATAAAGTAACACTCCCCCACCACCACCCAAGTCGCGGTGGTGGTGGCTGTCGGCTGCCAAGCGAACAAAACCAAACGGACCCTTAATAAAAATCCCAAACATCAAATATATACTCCCTTCGTCATCAAACATCAAGCAAAAACCAATATACCACAACCCTCACCGTGTCACGAGTTGACTCGGTGAGTCGAGTCCGAGTCGCGGCCAAACGAGCTCAAAAGAGAATCCCACACAAGTTTTGGGTTTAAAAATATATTATCAAAAACATTTTTATAAAAGATTTTATATAAAAATCATATTCAATTAAAAATAAAAATTAGGGTTTTAAAAATAAAAAGGAAAATAAAGAAAAAGGGCGGCGGGGGTGTGTTACCGTCGGTAGGAGGTGGCGGCGGTGGTGAAGTGTGCGGCGGTGATGGTGGGTTGAGGGGGTTAGAGACGGTTTTGATTAAATCGGCTTGTACAACGGAACGGGGATGTCCCGATCTATAAAATATTAAAAGTTTTATTTTGGGGGGCTGAAAAAATATGCCGATGGCTGGAATGTGGCCGGCGATGGGTGCTCCGGTGGGGGGGCGGCGAACGGGAGAGAGGAGGGAGAAAGAGTGGGAGGTGTGTGTATTTTTAGTATTAAAAGTGAGGAAAAATGGGGTAGTGGTGGGTATTTATATGAAATAAAGGTATAGGATGTGTTTTGAATATAATGAAAGTGTAGGGTAAGGTGTAATGGATAGTCAAGGGACCAAAGTTGTCAACGTAGTTAACTTCTAACGATATACGCTCCGGGGTCCAAACGACATAGCAAACGGACTCGAAAATTTACGAAACTTGCGCCATTGTTCACGAAATAATTTTTCCAATAAAATCAAACATAAACTTTGGAGTTTTTCCAAAATTCAAAATAATTCAAATAATTTGGCAAATGCAATACAATTCGAGTGTTCTAGGTTGTGCTGAGTCAATCAAGGAATAAAGTTCTCGTTTCCAATATATCTCACGTTTCTCAAGCCCAAATAATCACAAAATAAAAGTTTTAATGTGTCTCAGGTACGAAAATAAATATTTGGCTAGTAATAGGTTTTAGAAAAAGTACAGGGGGTTACAGAAGAAACTTTGGAAGATTTACAGATTTGGTCCCTATAAATTTCAGAATTACAACATTGGTCCTTGTTTAAAAGTTGCTACTCCATATAACCGGATCCATAATAATTTATCTCAAGCCCAAAATAAAACCAAGCCCAACACCATAACCCTTTACCCGATCCACCCAACTCCCCAACCCGGTCAACCTTAAAAATAAAAACACCCCAAACCATTTACCCACCCCCCAATTTCTTTTTAACCCAGAAACATAAACCCTAATTTACTGTTCACCCACGTAAGTCCCTAATTGACAGCAATTAAGGGTAATATGGACATTGTACGAGTGATTCTAGAAGAACCTGACATGGCAGGCCTGCCATGTCAGTGATCCATGTGGTATTCCGCGTCAAATGATTTGGTGTAAGATGATCCAAGGGCTGAGATTGATAGATTGGGGAGCAAGGTGTATCCAAGGGATGATGTTGATGCAAAGAAGCACAAATGCACGGGGATTGATGAGGTGGACATGCTAGAAGGATCCAAGAGCACTCCCTGACTCCTATATATACCCCCTTTGTATCACAGAAATGATGTGTAGGTTTTAATTAAAAGTTTGTTTAGTTTTCTGTCTTTTAAATATTTGTAATTCCTTTTCAATATTATACTCAATTTTCAATTAATGCAATTTAGTTTTTTTTTTCAATTTATTGTTTTAATTCCTGTTTGATTCCTATTTACTGTTTTACTTAGATTAGTTAAATCTTATTTAGTTTGTTGCAATTTTTATTTCAGTTTTTGTTTATCTCATATTGAAAATCCAAAAAAAAAATAAAAAATCAGAAAAATAAAAAAAAAATATATCAAATTAGTTTTTATTAATTTAATTCAGCTTCAATTAGCTATTTGTTATTGATATAAGCTTATATAAGCTATCTAGCTTACTGTGAGCTTGTTTTGTTTCTTAAATTTCAAAATTCCAAAAAAGTCAATTGTGGTCAAACCATTGCTTATTTCAATAAGCCAGCTTATTTGAGGAGTTTGACAGACCATCAAGGAGCCTTGGCATGTCACAAAGACATGCTAGCATAGTGAACCCCCTCTGTTTAAGCTGATGGGGCTTTTACTTGTAAGTTTCTCATTTAATTTCATCTAATATTGCATCAGTAAAGTATAGTAGTGTAGCTTGGTCATAGTTGCTTATTTCTATTTACTTTGATATTTTTAGCTTTAATCTCAGTTAATTTTGCATTTAGATCTGAGTGTGTGTTGATTTGGTTTGCTTCTGTTTCATTAACTGTCATACCTCTTGGATCTGTGATTCTGTGTGGATTTGTGTTTATAACATGAGTTTTAGCTTCATTTAAGCTTGTTGATTCATATTCTTAGTTCGATTGGTGGATTGGATTGGTGATTCATTGTGTTGTTGCTTTCGAATAGTGAGACAGTCATATTTGAGGGTGATTGGAATAGGAAGTCTAGCTGGTTTTGATTGTGTTTCAGAGGTTACTGGTTGCTTAGATTCATACTTAGGGTCATATTAAGTCTTAGCTAGCATAATTTAGTAGGATTATTGCATAAAAAGTCAAATTAGCTTTTCATTATTCATAACAGTTAGTTAGTTAAGAGATTTAGTTGCATAGTCTTAAATATAGTTGCATAAGTTGAAGTTTTAGCTTAGTTTATTCATACATTAGCTTAATATAATATTTTCAGTAAAATTTTAGTAATCAAATTTCATTTTAGTCAAAGTTCTGTCAAAAACAAAGTGAACTCAGTTTTTGGACAAATCTTTGTAAGAGTTTGTAGGGTTTAATATTAATTAGAAATACTTTTGAAAAGTGGATTTGAGAAGCTTAGCAGCTTGTGAAACAACATCAAAAAGAAAATCTCTATTTTGAATTCATTTGCTTATTGAAAATAAGATAATAAGTTGTCTGTTTGGTTAAATAGTTCCCATGCACCATCAGTGTTCAACAAAGTTTAGGGCAATCATTAGGTAATCAAATCAGTTTATAAGTGTGATTTTCTGGTGCTTTTAGCATCTCAGTAGGTCAAGTGAACTTTTGCCTCCATAAGCTCAATCTCCTGAGCTTATTTGGACAGCTTATTTACATTGATTAGTTGTGTGGTCTAAGCAAGGTTTCTGATTTCAATTTAAGGCATGCAATTGTGTTCATTTGCTCATAATCTTAGATTTGTTGTTGATAAAAGTTCATTTGTACCTGAAGTTGCTTTTCTCATAAAGCTTTTGCTTATTGCTTAATCTGTTTGGCCACTGCTTATCTCATAAGTGCTTATTTCACCTGATTTGGCCCATTTCTGTGTTTCTGAGTGCTTGTTGGTCTGAATCCTGTTCATTTGAGCTTATTTGAGTCTAAACACCATTTGTTCAAAGTTTTGTCAAGTTTGGTCAAAGTTTGCTTATTAATAAGCACTTTATATAAGCTGTTTTAAGCCATTAAACACTTCCAGTGCTTAATTTTCAACTTTTAAATTTTTCCTAGGATTAGAATATTATTTTAGAATTTTCTTGAATTTTTAATATTTTTCTGAATTTATTTGCTATTTTTCTCATTTAATTTTGTTTTTTAATCAATTTTTAATACTTTTTAATTACCAAAAATCCCAAAAAAATCAGAAAAAGCCTTAAAAAATCCAAAAATATTTTAGAAATTAGTTTTCAATTATTTTAGATTTTTAGAAATTAATTTTATATTTTTTCCATTTATTTTCAATTTTATTTAAATTTTTAATTAGTTTAATTAGTTTTTAATTCCTAAAAATATCACAAAAAGCCAAAGAAATATATTTCCAGTTTTAAAATTACTTTTTAGTTATTTTAGAATTTTCAAAATTTATTTAACATTTTTTTCACTTAATTTCCATTTTCTTTTAATTTTTAATTAGATAAATTAGTTTTTAATTCATACAAATTAAATAAAAAGTCAAAAAATTATTTTTCTTTTTCTCAAAATTTTCTTTTATCATTTTTAATTTAGGAAAATTATTTCCAAGTCCGTTGGATTAGTATAGCTTCAATTTCACATTTTATTTCGCGCGTTTACGTTTATTTTGCGTTTTAGCTTACGGTTTTTAATTCTACATTACATTTTTTGTTTGATTACTTGAATTATGTGCTTAAGTGATTAATTGTGCTACATTTTCATATTCATTAGTTTAAATCTCTTTGAAATCACTTTTTCTCACTTTCACGACACGTTTCACAAACCGGGAATTTGAAATTCCATTCACACCTTCACATGGACTACGACCTCGGGTTTTGCTTATTTCTTAGCAATTCCTTTGAGAAAAATACTATACTATAACTAATTTGAGCAATCAGTTACACATTATATGCTTAGCCAACCCTTGGTTGGATATCTTGTGCGTAAATTTTGTGATTTTTATAGCGTCTTGTACTCCCTTTGCTTTTCTGCTTTTCTGCTTTTTCGTGAGGAATCTTTTTGTGAAGTCCTCTATCGATTCCTTTCTCCCTTGCCTGGTGCAACGGATTTTCTTGTCTTTCCGTTTGTGTTTTTCCATGTTAAGGAAGGCTTCTAAGAACGCATCCCTTAGTTTACGTAGCTGTTTATGGATTCCTGGGGAACGTTTTCAAACCAAATCCTGGCAGCTCCTGTGAGTATGAACTGGAACATGCGGCATTTGGTAGCCATATCCCAGTTGTGTGCCCATACAGCCATCTAGAAAGCCTTGACGTGGTTCTTAGGGTCTTTGCTTCCATCATATAATTGGATATTATCTGGCATTACGAGTCTTTTTTGACAGTTTTGCGTTGCGGATGTTTTCCGTGAATGGGTCAATTCCTTCAGGCATGTATGGCCTCATTTGGTTATCTTCCCCATCATCCATTTTTTCGGCCTTCGTTCTATTGCTTGCTTTATCGTGCTTTCGTGAGTAAATTGCACTTTCCCTTTTAGAGGCCTTTTACAGTTGTCCATAGCCTCTACTTCATTACCACGTCATTGTTGTTTGGGACAACTCTGCCAGTTTGTAGTGGCGGTAATTTCCTCCTTGGGGCTTCTCTCTTTTCGCGACTTCAGTCGCTTGCCCTCTGGATCTTCACTTTTTAGCTCACCTTGGAATTGTTCAGCCCTTCTTTTTCCGCCAGCGTTCCTTCTTTGTTTGGCTCTTTCCTGTTCGGCCCGTTGCGAAGTCTCCGCAGGGTCTGGTTAGGTTTGTGCTCCTTCAGTATTTTGCTGCGGCACCTTCATTGGATGAGCTTTCTCACTCCGATTAGTCAGTAACTGGTGGTCATGATTGCTGTTGGGCTCCCAGAGGGCTCAGGTATCAACTTGTTCTGACCTTTTAGTGTTTTGGTTTTCCTCATCATCTTCCGCAAGGCAGATGTTGACGTGGAAGTGATGCTGCCTGATTATGTGCTCGTGGCGAGTATTTTCTGGAACACAGTTATGTACTGTGTCCCACGGAAGGCGCTAACTTGTTTTTTTGTGAAAGGAGAAATATTATTAATCATAAAAAGTATACAAGACTCTTGTAAACATACATGACATGTCCCATGTTTTTACACAGAGCTTGTTACAAATAAAACTTGACAAAAACAAGTATTCTATATCCTAATTCTATTCAGTTATACTTAAGAAACTATGACAGGAACTAGATTCACAATATACTAAAAATACATTTCACTCTACTTTGCTCTTGACCCTTTTAATCTGCACATTCCATTTCCTTTCAACAGCTTTAAGAGAATCAGTATCCTTTACCACAAAATTCACTAATCTCCATTTGATGCAGTCCATAGTAATCTGCAATAAAGCATCCACTGTTCTTTCACAATTTTGAAATATCCTTGTATTTCTCTCTTGCCACACAAAATATATAGTTTCTCCAAGCACCAATCTTCTAATAATACTCCATATATTTCTGTTGGCTTTTAAGGATGAGAATTCTTCAATAATGTTTTCCAAGTTGTCTGAGAACTGTTTGTCCATAAGTTTCTGCATTTCTTTCGACATTTGGTTAGTATAATGGCACAAGAAGAATAGGTGTTCATGGTAGTCCAGACACTGTTTGCAGAATAAAGAATTCATATCACTATTGGGATTCCATACTGCAATCCTATCCTGTGTCATCAGCCTTGTGGAAAACTTGAAGGGGGTTGAATAGCTTTACGTCTTTTTAATTTATGTTGAAAACCTTTGTTTTAAAAACTTTGTTTACTTTAAAAAGTTAAGATTCGATATTATGTGAATTCAAGTCTTGCACAATATAAACAATTATAACTAAGTACTAAAACAATAATAATGTAAGTAAGATTGTAACTAAGAGATGGAAAGATCGAACCGCGAGACAAAGGATTTATAGTGGTTCAACTACGAAGCACCTCTTCACCCTACTCCACTCCCCGAGCACCTAATTCGAGAGTTTTCTTCACTATGTCAACAAGCTCCCTTATGGCGGAGAAAACCTTACAAACCTTTGCTTACACCGATTTACGACACTAAGCTAAATGTCGAGTTCTAATCCTAGCTAGAACCAATCTCACACCACTAATCACTACGCTACTTCTTCACAACTTTTTCACAACTTAGCACTACTTATTCACACCACTTCTTCTTCACACCTATACTAATTACACACCACAATCTCTTCACAACTTCTCTACCAACATACCTTACTAGCCTAATTCCTTGTGTTTACACCTATCTAACTAATATTCACAACTTATACATAAATGAATGAATAATATACAAATGATGATGCACACACAACTTAGATGTAGAGATCACACTAAGTTGTAATACTTCTTGGCTTGAAGAATAGAAGTATTCTTCTCTTGCACTTGAGAGGTTGAAGCTTGGATCACATGGAAACAAAAGCTTATGATTATATGATCAAAGGAGTGTGAAAGAATAGAGAGGAGATTTAGATCAGAAAGTTTGGAGTGCAAAAAGGTGAGGAAAAAATGCAGGGGATGTCCATATTTATAGGCAAAGCTGGGGGGCTGAGGAGCGTGGTCGGTCCCCTTAATTATTAAGGGGGCCGCCTAGTATAATTAAGGGGGTCGCCCAGCTGAACGTTGCCCAGCTTTGTCTTTTTGTGGGGAAGGTTTTTCTGGAACATTTTTTCCATTTTTGGTTGAAAATTTGAATTCATGTATTTATAATGAATTTAGTGTATTTATTTAATGCCAAAAATGATTTTCTAAAAGATATAAAATGTTTGTGAGATTTTATAAAAAATCTAGTGATTAAGAAAATGTTCCTTTGATCATAGAATACATTAGACTCTTTGTTTATTCATACCTAAAGTGATTTGGATGTTAAAGTGAATATTTACGACTAAATACTTGTTTACGTCATAATTAATAGTTCAATGAGTTTACGTTTTGTGATTATCAGAACATAGAGATATCGATACATGTTAATAACATTTTATGCATTATTTGTATCAACAATCTCCTCCTTTTTGATGATTACAAAACCTAAACTCATTAAGTCTAAGAATTAATTTTTAGTAAGTTTATATTCACTTCTCTCCCTTTTTGTAGAATCAAAAAGGTTAAGCCGACTGGCTTCATAAATGAAGTTAGATGGGTAGAAAGCTCCCCCTTGATGCGTGCTTCCCCTCATTCGAGGGCACCAAGGAATCGAGCTATGGAATGCTTGGCTGCAAAAACATGTTAAGAGAACAAGACATATATATGCAAAGCAAGAATAAAGGAAACATTGATAACTAATTCATTCAAGCATTTAAGATGGTCATATAACACATATAAGCAACGTTACAAGATTCAATATGCTTGAAGCATATTGATTACAACAATAGCAAAAGAAACAAAAGAGGTCCTAAATTACCTAAGAGAGAGTTTGGACTTGCTTGCAACAAAAGGTTGAATGTTTTTATTTGATGGAGGGAGACATAAGCATTGAGCTTAGTTGTTTTATGGAGAAGGGTATGGAGCGGAAGAGGTGGATTTGACGATAATGTATCAGGTTAAAGGAGGTATTGGATAAGGATGAGTGAGAAGATATTCAATCTAAGAAATATCTTCACTCAAGTAGAGGATTTGTTTTTGGAGGAAGATGCAACAAGGGCAATAGTGGGTGTGGTTTGTAACTTGATCCAAGTTGAGAGAGTGGGGTAAGCAATTTGCATAAGGTGGTGACGGAGGATAGAGGTTGGCCCTTGTTGCGTTGTGCAAGGTGCATAGCATGGAGATCACTATGGTCATGGATTTGGTTTATCTCTTCACGGAACTTTTCTTTTTCTGTGGGAATGTGGATTTGATCATTTGGTGGAAGTGGATGAAATTGGGGTGTGTAGATGGAAGTAAAGTTGGATGTTTGACCAATATGATGAGGGTTTTGAAAGGTGTCATTGAGGTTAGTTTGAGGTTGACATGTGTAGTTTGGAACGAAGGTGGAGGTTGAGGTTAGTCTGTTATAAAGAAGAGCTAGAAGGGAGTTGATCCAACTTGAGTTGAGTGAGATGTAAGTCAAGAAGAGCACTAAGCTCATGGGCTTAATTAAGTTCTTCAATGAACTTCAAGTGTTCGGAAGAAGGTGATGGTGGTGGAGTGTGGTTGTTATTTTGGATGGATGTTTGGATATGCAACATAGAAGTAGCATGTGAGTTGGTAGGAAGTGGTGGTGATACTTTTGGTGGTAGAGACATTTTTGAGTTTGGGTAATCAATAATGGATGAGGATGAATGTATGGAGGAGAAGGGTATTTTGTGAGTGAAGGGTATTTAGATGGTGCATTGGTAGGTGAAACAAGATATGAGGTGTTGGTGATGAAATTAGGATTGTCATTTCGAGATTGAGCATGTTCTTCATAAGAATTATTTAGGTGAGATGAAGGTGTATTTTTGGGAGCAAAGATGGATGGTTGGTTATTATGATGAGATTTGTGGAAGGATTTATTGGAATGAGCTTGAGGATTTGGAGTATAGTTGAGAACAAATGTAGGTGGAGGTGTTGATCGTTTAGCCACATCATTTGGGCTTGTTTCAGGAGTTAGGTTTTCTTCTCCAAACAGGTTTATTGTTCATCCTTGCTAACCTTGAGGTTTTTTGGTTTTGGTTTGATGGGAGAGGACATGATGAAATGAGTGGAGATTGTGAGGAATGGGAGTGTTTATAGTGTAGGATTGGTGGGATTAAGGAATGGATAAAGTTTGTTGGATGGATTGGAATAGGATATGTTTGTGAATTTTGTGAAGTGTAAGAAATGGGCTAAAAAGTAGAAAAAGAAATATAACCTTCGACCATCAGATGGCCGATCCCTTTAAATAGGAGCCGGTCCCATTAAATATTAAGGGGGCCGCCTTATAAATTAAGGGGGATGCTCATCTGGTGGTTCTTAGATTACCAGAAATGGGTTTTTGGCGGAAAATTGTAGAAAGGGTTGTGTTTTTAGGTTTAGTTTCAAGCAAGTCCAACTCTTTGAGGCTATTAAGCATGTAATAATTATTTATGCAAAGCATGTTCATTAAACACATTGAGCAAATAAGCAAATTTATCTAGCATGCAATCTACTCATTAAGCAAGCAATAAATATGGGCTAGAAAACAACAAACAACACCAAGTATTTTTTTAACTATATGACTAGGAAGATTAATGAACTAGTTGATTAATCCTAATGTGTGCCTATGTGCAATAAGTGGGGAGTTATGATAGCATGGACTTCAAGACTTGTTACAAACAAAATCTTAATAGACAAACCATGGTCCTCTTGATTTGATTTAGTTCACTTATAAATGTCATGTACATAAATATAGATGAAAAATATGAGATCACCATGCATGATTTAAAGAAACGTTTTTGGCATTATTAAACAATGTTTGAAAGCAGGTTTTTATGTAGATGTGAAAGTTATTTGAATAAAATAGATTGGGTTTTAATTCAAAACGTGTTTATGAATGAAGAGTAAAAGATTTTTTTTTTTCAATCTTTGACTGTGATCAAAACATAATAATGGATATAGATTAAGAAGAAAAGTGAAATAGTAAAACACGTTAATAGAAAAGTGAAATAGCCATCTGAAAAATCATTTTTCCAAAATGTGAAGTTTTTGTATATTTTTAAAGATACTAGATTTTTGACAACAAGTACCATTAATCCTAGACTTTAAAAGTCGGTTGTTAAATATCTCATGCTCAAAAGAATTGGTTATGGCTATTGTCACATACTACCCTTTTCTACATATCCTATGATCATAAGGAAGTGATGACTAAATTATATATGTTTGATGCGAGAGTGTTGAATGGGTTATAACCTAACATCTATAGCTCCTTAGATGTCGCACACTTATCTAACTTAATGTCATAGTCTACGAGAGCTTGTTTCATCCATAGTTTTCTAACGCGATAAATCTAATCTTACTTCTATTTTAATGATTAATCCACTTAACTCATTTCACTTCATCACCATGAGTTTTCTAATAGTGGACATAGAAGATTTCCATTTTGAACGTTATAGCTTAAAAGGGCCAAGGGGAAAAGAACAAGTGATTCTAGGTTATAAGTAGATTCATATAAGCTATTATGTATGTAAATATAACTAGGCATTATGAGCTAAATGGGCATGAAATAACTAGTCATTAAGCTAAGCATATATTATAATAATAAGCTTAAAAGGAAAGCGTACATTTTAGTCTTCAGTAGATTTTCTTCAAACACTTCAAGGTGCCAAATTGACTTATAGAAGCCAACCGTAGATGAGTTTCCGAATTATCCAATGAGTAACGATTTAGTCACTTGGTCCCCATTGTCTCATTTGTCCAAAATTGTTTGAACCAAACATGGTTTGCATTTGCATGTATGGTGGAAGTATTCCCCAAGGGTTGAAACTTGGTTGATGTGAATAATTCCACATTGGGTGACTATTATTAGGAAAGTTTTATCTACCTTAATTTCTTCTAGGTTCAGGGGTTTTAGACCGAGGATGAGGATTGTTCGGTCTATTTGGATGTGTAGTTTTAGATCTTAATTTTGGTTTAGAAAATCCGGTTTTGGCTTTTAATGATGGTTTATAAAAACTTTTTACTTCCTCATCACTCGCAATAGGTATTTTTCTATCTTTTATAAGTATATACTTAGGTTTTGACTCTAATGGTTTTTCTTTACTAGATTCATATTCAAACTTTATATTTTTATTTTCAATAGTTGAAACATTAGTTGAGGTGAATCCTTGCTGGGAACAGTGCCTGACGACGTCAAGACTTCACACATGACGGCGTCAAGCTTGGCAAAAGAGGTGAAAGTGGAAAATACACGTGACGGCCCAGAACATTTTTAGTGTAATTGACCTGACGGCGTCACCAAGGCCGTCAGGGTCATTTTTCAAGTGACGGCCCAGAGCTCAATTTCTACATGAAGGCGTCAAGACTGAATCTAGGCAATACGACCCTTAATTTGGCGACGAGTTGACGGCGTCAGAAGCTACAACGTGACGCCGTCAGGATGTATTCTCTCTATATATTTTTCCAATTTTTCATTCATAAGGGTGGAACATTAGGAGAACGTTGGAGAGCTTAAACCCTAGACGAATTTTCTATAAAAATAAGGGTTTCAACCCTTATTCCTTCCATGCTTAATTGATGATAAGTTTTCCAATAATCATACGATATGTCTATGAGTTGTGTGATTCTATCTTATGCTTGTCTTTCTTTTAACATGCTAGGCTAGGTTTTTATTGTGTTTGCTTAGATAGTGAAACCTAGATGTTGATTATTGGTTGATGGTTTGTTTATGATTGTTGTGGATGATTGTATTTGATGTTAGGCTTAAGAAAACTGGCAGACTTCCATTGGTAACTTGCTTGAACGTCTTAAGAAACATGATCGGCGGTGTACTATGATTTTTGGTTGTAATTAATGCATAAGTGAATTCTAGTGATCCCATGTTAGGAGCTTTTAGTCGGCTCGACATAGGAGTGAAGTAGGAGCTTATAGAGTTAGGGAATATTGTACACGGCCCTACGACTAGTATTAAGGAATATAACCCGTCATCCATGCAATTATAACAAGCTAATCAACCGGTAAAAGATATCTAGGGAGTAATGAAATCTAAGTAAACACATCTTTTCTCATTATTGTTTCCACCACATTAGTTTACTTTAATTTCTTTTTATTTTATTTTGATCGCATCTTTAGTTATTTGGGTTAGTTGACTAGCAACTAATTCCACCCACTCCTTCAAAACCTGAGATTTTACTTGCTTTCATAAACTATAAAAATACAAAAAGAATCATCTCTCACCTCTAGACCTAGTTTAGTAGGCTTTCTAATCCTAGCGACACTATTCCTGAGTTGAACGACCAATCCCCCGGTACTTGTCACTATACTATACTACAACGATCAGGTACACTGCCTGGCGGGGATTGCAAGCTTCTCAAGATCCCTTGAGAGGTAAAACCTGCTACGAGGGCGCAATCCCGCGTATCAAGTTTTTTGCGCCGCATCCTGGGGAATAGTTATTGTCTAGGTTAGAATTTCTTTTTATTAGGTCTACTTGCTAGATTCCTTTCTAGTAAGATTTTTATTTTTATTTTTAGGTTTTCTTTAGTCTATCTCATTTCTTTATTCCTTTGTTCGTAACCATTACCATCCGACAACATGGAAGGTGGTAATATCCTTGAACCCATCAACCCACCACAAAAAAACCACCCACAAAACCTACCACAACCAAACCATCCTCCTAGACCCCGAAGATAGTATTCCCATCCTAACCACCAAGGCTATCGGAACACCATTGAGCTCACTCAAGGAGCCAATGTGTCTCCCTTGCGATCTGACACCATCCAGTTAGTGCAAAGCGGATGTGCATTCCATGGACTTCGTTCCGAAGATCCTAATCAACATCTTAAGGATTTCCTAAAAATCGTAGATTCCATAGACCTTGATGTTACAACTAGAGAGACGACCTGATTACGTCTATTCCAATTCTCTCTACGTGACCAAGCTAGTCAATGGCTTGAACGTTTACCCGCGAGATCCATCACCTCTTGGGATGATCTCACTTCTCGTTTCCTTGCTCAATTTTTCCCACCGGGGAGAACTACCAAGCTTAGAAATGACATCTTGATGTTCCAACAACGTCAAGGTGAACCTCTCTATGAATCTTGATGTTCCAACAACGTCAAGGTGAACCTCTCTATGAAGCATGGACTCGTTTCAAGGACTTACTCCAAAAAGTCCCTCATCATGCCATAGATCTTTGGCTATTAGTTCAAATCTTCTATGACCATGTCGACTTTCACACCAAACGCACCATCGATCGAGCCGCCGGAGGCAGGTTGCGTGATAAAGACGTCGAGGAATCTTGGGAAATTATTGATGAACTTACCTTCGACAATCGTGAGTTATAGGAAGTTACGCATGTTATAAACTCGGCTATCAACGCAATCTCAACACCTGGGGAAACCACTCAAATCTCCGAAGAACTCCTTTCCAAACTTGAGTGAAAAATGGATTACCTCACGGAAAAACAAAGGATACCTTTAAGTCCCAGACGGGCAACAGTCAATTCTACCTCAAATATGAATCCAACACCATTGTCTGAGTCACCTCTTAGAGAGAATGTCAAAACCTTTCAAAAATATGCTCGACCTTATTCACCTCCTCAAAACCTCAGCCTGAAATTCGAAGCTCGAATGAGACAGTACATGGCAACCCATTCTGAGCGGCTTGCTAAATTCGAGGAGGCTTTTTATAAACAAAAGGAGGAGATGCAAAAGAAAATGACGGAGATGATGAGCTTATTGGAGGAATACTCAAACCAAAAAACCCCGAAAATGATATTATTTCGAAAGGAAAGCGTTACCCCCACTACCCAATTTGTTAACTCTATCACAATTGTCCACGAGGGTAATGAAGAGAAGGAAACCCCTATTGTACAAACCGTTGAGGAACCACCAAAATCCCAATCATTAGGGTACTACCTAAAACATGATATAAATGAGAATACCATAACAAATTGCATAAAGGGTGATGGGCGTAACCAATCCTCCAAACGGGTTTACAAAAGAGAGAAAGACGGGGGAAGATGAGTGATACGTGGGGATCGCACCCTCGCAACAGGTTTTACCTCTCAAGGGATCTTGAGAAGCTTACAACCCCCACTAGGCAGTGTACCTGATCGTTGTAGTATAGTAGAGTGACAAGTACCGGGGGATTGATCGTTCAACTCAGGAATAGTGTCGCTAGGATTCGAATGCCTACTAAACTAGGTCTAGAGGTGAGGGATGATCCTTTTTGTATTTTTAAATTTTTTATAAAAGCAAGTAAAATCTCGGGTTTTGAAGGAGTGGGCGGAATTAGTTGCTAGCCAACTAACCCAATTAACTACAAATGCAATCAAAATAAAATAAAAGAAATGAAAACAAAACTATTATACTAATGTAGTGGAAACAATAATGAGGAAAGTTGTGTTTACTTAGATTTCATTACTCCCTAAATATCTTTTACAAGTTGATTAGCTTGTTACAATTGCTTGGATGACGGGTCATATTCCTTAATACTAGTCATAGGGCCGTGTACAATATTCCCAAACTCTATAGGATCCTACTTCACTCCTATGTCGAGCCATTAGAAGCTCCTAACATGGGATCATTATAATTCTCCTACGCATTAAATACAAGTTACCAATGGAAGTCTGCCAGTTTTCTTAAGCCTAACATCGAATACAATCATCCGTAACAATTATAAACAAATAATCAACCCATAATCAACATCTAGGTTTCACTACATCTAAGCAAACACAATAAAGATCTAGCCTAGCATGTTAAATAGAAGACAAGCGTAAGATATAATCAAACAACACATATACATATTGAATGAGTTGAAAGAATACTTATCTTCAATTGAACATGAAAGATTCAAGGGGTTGAAACCCTTGAAAAGCTTATAAAATTCAGACTAGGGTTTATTCCCTCAAAGTTGCACACTAATGAATGAAATTTGGAAAACTATATATAGATTACACATCGTGACGGCATCATGTATTAGATTGTGACGCCATCAACTCGCCGCCATAATGAAATCGTATTGCCTAGATCTACTTGTGACGCCGTCATGTGTAAAAATGCTCTGGGCCGTCACTAATGTTTGGACCCTGACGGCCTTGGATGACGCCGTCATCTCCTATGCTTAAAAACTCTCTGGATCGTCACATGTATTTTCCACATCCACCTCTTTTGTAACTCTTGGCGCCGTCATGTGGAGAGTCTTGACGCCGTCAGGTACTGTTCCAGCAAGGAAAATTGAGACTTTGTCGTTTTCTTCACTTTTATGCTCCAAAAACGTCCAAAATGCTTTCTTTTCCAGATTTCTCTCCAAAAGTACCTAAAATGACAAAAGGAACGATTTAGGGCAATAATTGATCAAATAATCTCGAATTCGGGCTTAAATGACCCCTTAAAAGCGGTACACTTTTCGTCTCATCAAATACCCTTACACTTGAGATTTGCTTGTCCTCAAGCAAATGCGCTTTTATTCTAATCAAAATACAAGTTAGGGGTCATTTAACACTAATATAAAAGTAATTACAACAAATAATCGTTCCACAAAAAACCAAAGACAAGCACGGAGGCCATACACTAGCACCTCACAAATAGTGTTTAGATACTCACATCTCTCGAGTGTAATAAAGTATATGTCACAATATGGAAATGGAAAACATCTCTCACTACCTGTCATAGCAAATAGATTACCATAGGCTTGGGAAAGGATCAAACCTCCACCACTTGGTGTAAGCACCTGGGATAAACTATCAAAGAGGTCTTTTAAAGGGTTGTAATGTTAGGTGTAGGGATATGGAATACACGGTTTTGTTGGATAAAGGCAATATTTACTGGTGGCGAGTTAATCATCATGGTTAATTACATGTACAATGTGGCGTTACTAAGCCAAGACTAGACTCGACTTAAGCTAATAAATTAAAAATAATGAAAACATAAAAAACATAAAATGAAATGGGATGGTAGTCCATATGTTTTTCTCTTTTTCGTTTTTTTCTATTTTTTTTTTCTTTTTCTTAATTTTTTCGATTTTTTTTTTTTTTTTTTTTGCACACACTCTTACCCTACCATCCAAAATAATACATCATAGGGAATGTACATTCCCCTTACACTTGAATTTTTACATACTTTACAATAAACTACCCTAATGACTCGAATCAAGATAATCAAAACACTTGGAGTACTTTTTAAGATTAACGCACATATGGGGGTAATAATTTGATGTTCTTCCCCATTACTCCATAACACAAGTACTTTACCCATGAGTCCCAATAGTCCCAAAAACAATATGTACAAGATATGACTCGACTTAGCAACCATGTAATCAATTAGATAATTAACTAAGAGTTTAAACATGTAACAATAATGCACTAAAGATGAGTGCATACACGGAAGGCTAAGGCGATTTGGTTGCACATTTGGGTGGGTTGTTAACAAATTCTTCCTTTAAGTAAGATGCTTAAAGTTAGAAACGAAAAAGATAGGCTCGGAGGGGTGTACTAGGGGTTTCGTGTACTAAAAATGAGTACAACGCTAAGGTGTGGGAAAATTAATTGACTTTACTAGTAAAGTAATATGACTTAATTGGTCAAGTAATTATTATACGGGTTTAAACACAAGGGTGATCCTAATGCCTCTTTATCATGTAGTAAATCCTACCACACGAATGTAGTCTCACTAGCGGTCTCGGGATGCATCACTAACGCAAGTTCTAGAATCTAGATACTACCGGTACACTCATAAGCACTAATAATGAATGCTTTTCCTATCAAATCTAAAGGCGAACCTCACATATTTGGGTGGAAAATTTTTCTGAATGGTACGGTTTTGTGCTAGTCATACAACTCCTATCCATGAGACGCTTGTTAAGGCTAAAGTTTCACTCCTAAATGTTGTAAAAAATTTTAAATTTGGCGCTAAAATTACACTAACAAGTATTTCTCTTAGTTTTATTACACACCTACCATCAAACAAACAAACTCAAGTGCAATCGTATCCTATAAGGTATCATCATTTACCCTCCCCTTACACTTAGGATGAACATTGTCCCCAATGTTCAATTAAAGGATGTAAAAGTAAAACAGGTAAAAGAATGAAAACAAATACTCCCCTGATTCGTTCAGTGTAGATAGTGTGTCAACAAGGTTAGATCTTCCTCCAAGAAAATGAACGTTCAAAGCTTCCCTTCCAGAAAAATAAATCATCTTCTTGTCATATATAACCTGTTAAACCTGAGAAAACAATCAAGGCAACCTCGCGTAAAATCGGCGGCAATCTATATATACTAACAAGTCCTAGAAAGCAATTTAGGATATAATGCTTGTGGAATGAATGTTTGCAGATTTCCTGGAGTTTATAAAACTAAATAATTAACAAAAACTTTAAGACTCCGCTAGAAAAACAAAACTCGCAAAATTTCCAGAAGTTTACACATGACGCCGTCAAGTGACCTGCAAAAATCTTTATGTTAAGTTTCCAGAGAATTTCTGGAAAAACTTATGTCCTATTTCCTGGAAAATCCTGCAAAACTTCATTATGACTCGATACAAGCATTTGACTCTAACAATTACTAATATACATGCTCATTTAATATTGTGGCGAATCATGATCATTTTCGTTCTTAGAAACAAATTTGGGGGTTCCCCTTACACTTAGCATTTGCAAAATACCTTTTTATATGAAGTTAAGACGAAGTTAAACAACAAAATAAAGCATTTTCACAATTTAGTTTGAAACATGATCTACCAAAAATAAAAATAAAACATGCATACGGAAACAAATAACATCAAACAAATAAAAACACACAAAACATGGGTTGCCTCCCAAGAAGCGCTTGTTTTTGTTCGAGCTACGAGCCTGACTCTACCCTTATTTAACAGAAATAGGGGAGGTTTTCCCTACACTTAGGATTAAGTACGGGTGGAAGTAGCGATACACACCCTTAGGGTGGGAATATGCCACGTGAGGTGAAGGGGATGAGTGAATGGCTTCCTTCATCCTAAAACTACCCGGATAATATTGGTTGGTGGGTGGGTCGGTTCCTCTTTTGTCTCCTAGATGTATATCTAAGGATGGAAAGTTGTGTAAAGATTGAGGTTTCGGCTCATCAACACTAGGAAATTCCTTAAAACTAAGCATAAGGTTATCATTATAAGTATTCAAACCTATATCCTCTAGTGGTGCTTGGCCCAAGGGTTCTACCTCCATTGGGATTCCTAAAGTTTCTTCTACTTCTTCCGGGTAAGTCATGTAACAATTCGCAATTTCAGGTTAACTTTTATTCCCGAAAATTTCACTATTCACTTTTTACTATTCACTTTTCACTATTCATCTCAGAAATTTTTATTTCATATTCTCGTAAGTTAAACTATTTTAACGATAATCCGAGAGTTTGACGCTCGTCGGATCATTTCTGCAAAAATCACAAAGCCGTGTCCAAGATTTACTTTTAGGTTTAAACGTCCTTCCAGCATCCCGATATATCCATAAAACATTATAAACAATAGAAATATGATTTTCTATCATTTTATGACAATTCCAAAAGTTTCAGAATTTTACGTTTTTCAGTTCAGCGTTTTACACGAATTACGCGTTTTAGACCCGTGTTTCCAGTTTTTAGCAGGGTTTAAGCACCCGATAGAACCTACCACTCATTTTATATTTTATTATGGAGTATATTGACATGTTTGACCATACTTTCAAGTTTCATATTTTTGGGATACCCGATTTTACGTTTCGTGACTTAAAAACTTACGGTTAGCGATTTACGGAGTCAAAACTAGCTACATACTTAGGATATTATCATCCAAAGACCATGACTACTCATCTAGTCACCCTTATCCTTGGAAAAACGACTTAGGAGGGGGGGAGTCACCATGTGTGGTTAAATCTTGACTTTAGCCATTAGATCTTACTTATTTACAACTTTGTCTCCAAGTTTTAGCACTTTCCTAGTAACCTTCCTAACCTCCTCATTCATAGTATAAATACAAGCTCATTCTTCTTCCTTTCTCATCAATAAAAACGCCACAAGATCAATACCTAGCACCATGATCCTTTGATCTTCAATATACAAGTTACACTACAAAGTTCAAGGTCTTAGTATTCTCTACCTAGTTCTTAAGTTTGTTTGGTGATTCCATGGTTGAATTAGGAGCTACACAAGGTTACTAGGGCTGAAGTTAAATGGTTTTCACAAGAGTTAGATCAAGGCTAGCAAGGGTTACAAGAGTTATGGTGAAGGGTTTACAAGCTTAGGTTTAGTGTCCTAGTTCTATACTTGACTTCCTTTCTTTAGAAAGCCAAAAGTTGTAAGCAAACCCTTATACACTTTCTTGCTCAATATCATTTTATGCTTATTATGTTTCTTTCATGCTATATATGGTCTTTGTATTGTGTTCATGATGTTTAAAAATGGATAAAACAAGTATTGTTATACATATGTTAACTTATGACAAGTAAATAAGCAAACTAGTGATTTTTATGGAGAACCACGACCACAATAGTATAACTTTGATATTTGACACTTAATTAATATTAAAGAGGACTTAACAAGGAAAACATAGCAATTTGAATCACCCAAAACGAGTACCCGAGTCAAAAGTTATGACCATTTGAAGTTAGCGAAACCAAAACGGCAAAACTGCCTAAATAGCATTCTGATCAAATTATGATTTTGAAAGTCCCACTTCTGGTCCGATTCATCAAAAAGTTAAAACACGAAAGTTGTCCAGAACGACGTTTTCGTTCAGGAACAAAGAAGCTCGAGCCCTGAAAATGCTTTCTAAGTGATAATTTTCTTCAATTCTTAACAGCCCATTTTTAGACCAAAGTAACTATATAATTGTTATAATTAGATGAGACCAAGAGGTCTAATGACCTAAAGCCAAGACCACAACCATGGCTAAAGCCAAGGTTGAGTCTCAAGACCATGGTAACAATGACCAAGGTCACGGCAAAGCCACGGCTAAAGACCATATAACTTTTAAAGATCAAAACTTATATATATGTTATCAAATACTACAATAGTAGGGAGCCTCATGTGAGGAGTTCATTGAGTAAGCCGTCGAGACAAGTTGTGGATTTACGAGTTAAAGTGTCCTGGCTCCTCGAACGTTTACTCCATGACTTCTGAATTATGTCGGCCCGAACGGTAGTAAGAGATATACAACCTATACATGTTTCATAGACCATTTATATTCAAAGACTTACACTATATACTAAGTACTACATCATGAACACTATGCAAGACATATATAGGCAATTCTTCGTATTCTTAGACGTTACTCCAAACCTAAGTCGCAACGTTCTATTATAGGCTGCTCTTAGAGACTTTCGCGATTCGACTACCACTTTCATTTCTCATTACATAAGCTTAAGGTGAGTCATAGCCCCTACTCTTTTCGTACTTGTTTTAACTCTTGGGGGGGATACATGCTCAACTACTTGCTTACTTGTACAAATACTCAAAACATTTATACTTGATTGATTTATACTTGACTGTCTTATACTTGATAGCATTATACTTGATTTCATACATACATGATTGTCTTATATCTTTGGGAAGTGGCTCCCAGTAAACTTATATCTTTGGGAAGTGGCTCCCAGTTTTCTTTGGGAAGTGGCTCCCAGTTGTCCTTGGGAATTGGCTCCCAAAGTGAGGTCTTCGGAGATGAAGTAGAGACTCACTACTAATTGCTTAATTGTCTTGATGAACTTATACATGTCTTTATTATACTATATGTTAGCAGTGGGTTGTGAACACACAGGTTACAAGTCTCTTATGGCGGGACTTGTAACTGAGTGGATTCTCAATGCCTTTGCTGTGTGATCATTCTTTTAAGGCTTTTCAACTGTTTTAAGACAAACTCTATGAACTCACCAACCATTGTGTTGACACTTTAGCATGTTTATCTCAGGTTAGTAAGGCGATACCTAGTGCATGGAACTTAGAGTCAAGCTGCATATTCTGAAGACTTACGCTTTTATCATTTACCATTCAAAACTTTGTATACATTTATGTATCATACTTTGGAATCTCATGTTTGTAACTTTGAATTCATTAATCGAATGGTAACTTTTCAAAACGTCTCATTTAGAGTTCGTTTTCTATAACTTGTACTTTGTATTATGAAGTAGCACCCCTGTGACACAGTCTTCCGCTGCGGTATTTTGGGGGTGTTACAGATTGGTACCAGAGCCTTGGTTATAGAGAACTAGGTTGCATTTAGTGCCTAGACTATAACTGCTATATACGTTGGGACCTTCCTCTTTATTTGCCTTACACACAATACATACACATGTGCTTTTTGGTTAGACGTTTGCTTAGTTCCACGTTGTTAGATGATGTGACTTTAGTATTATAAGGAGCCCCAGAGATTCGTCGAGTCATTAAAAACATGGAGCTCAGTAATAACTAATTAGTTAACTTGATCTTGTGACAGTTCTTGTTTGATGAGACACAAGATTTGAGTTAAATAATATTATTACTTAGCTTTAGTGATTTGATGACTGGATTATCTTACCATCTGCCTCAGAAGGCGGATTTTGTGTCGAAAATTCTTAAGTAGGATGTTTTAGAATCTCCTTATTTAAATGGATTGGGACGCCCCTTCAGTTAAATAAAGAAATTATAAATCACCGAACCATGAGTTTATGATCCCTTACTTACATAAATTTGGACGCTTCTTTTTGTAAGTAATGTGTTATAAATAAGTGGGCTTAATTGTAGCCGATACAACTCCTTAACCAGAACCTTAGACGAATCAGAGTAAACACCACTATTTTAGATCCTGAAATCCCGAATTCTCTTAGACACACTGTAAGTAGTTAACATCAACTGAACTTCGGGACGAAGTTCTTCTTAAGGGGTAGAGACTGTAACAATTCGCAATTTCAGGTTAACTTTTATTCCCGAAAATTTCACTATTCACTTTTTACTATTCACTTTTCACTATTCATCTCAGAAATTTTTATTTCATATTCTCGTAAGTTAAACTATTTTAACGATAATCCGAGAGTTTGACGCTCGTCGGATCATTTCTGCAAAAATCACAAAGCCGTGTCCGAGATTTACTTTTAGGTTTAAACGTCCTTCCAGCATCCCGATATATCCATAAAACATTATAAACAATAGAAATATGATTTTCTATCATTTTATGACAATTCCAAAAGTTTCAGAATTTTACGTTTTTCAGTTCAGCGTTTTACGCGAATTACAGTTTTTAGCAGGGTTTTAGCACCCGATAGAACCTACCACTCATTTTATATTTTATTATGGAGTATATTGACATGTTTGACCATACTTTCAAGTTTCATATTTTTAGGATACCCGGTTTTACGTTTCGTGACTTAAAAACTTACGGTTAGCGATTTACGGAGTCAAAACTAGCTACATACTTAGGATATTATCATCCAAAGACCATGACTACTCATCTAGTCACCCTTATCCTTGGAAAAACGACTTAGGAGGGGGGAGTCACCATGTGTAGTTAAATCTTGACTTTAGCCATTAGATCTTACTTATTTACAACTTTGTCTCCAAGTTTTAGCACTTTCCTAGTAACCTTCCTAACCTCCTCATTCATAGTATAAATACAAGCTCATTCTTCTTCCTTTCTCATCAATAAAAACTCCACAAGATCAATACCTAGCACCATGATCCTTTGATCTTCAATATACAAGTTACACTACAAAGTTCAAGGTCTTAGTATTCTCTACCTAGTTCTTAAGTTTGTTTGGTGATTCCATGGTTGAATTAGGAGCTACACAAGGTTACTAGGGCTGAAGTTAAATGGTTTTCACAAGGGTTAGATCAAGGCTAGCAAGGGTTACAAGAGTTATGGTGAAGGGTTTACAAGCTTAGGTTTAGTGTCCTAGTTCTATACTTGACTTCCTTTCTTTAGAAAGCCAAAAGTTGTAAGCAAACCCTTATACACTTTCTTGCTCAATATCATTTCATGCTTATTATGTTTCTTTCATGCTATATATGGTCTTTGTATTGTGTTCATGATGTTTAAAAATGGATAAAACAAGTATTGGTATACATATGTTAACTTATGACAAGTAAACAAGCAAACTAGTGATTTTTATGGAGAACCACGACCACAATAGTATAACTTTGACATTTGAAACTTAATTAATATTAAAGAGGACTTAACAAGGAAAACATAGCAATTTGAATCACCCAAAACGAGTACCCGGGTCAAAAGTTATGACCATTTGAAGTTAGCGAAACCAAAACGGCAAAACTGCCTAAATAGCATTCTGATCAAATTATGATGTTGAAAGTCCCACTTCTGTTCCGATTCATCAAAAAGTTAAAACACGAAAGTTGTCCGGAACGACGTTTTCATTCAGAAGCAAAGAAGCTCGAGCCCTGAAAATGCTTTCTAAGTGATAATTTTCTTCAATTCTTAACAGCCCATTTTTAGACCAAAGTAACTATATAATTGTTATAATTAGATGAGACCAAGAGGTCTAATGACCTAAAGCCAAGACCACAACCATGGCTAAAGCCAAGGTTGAGTCTCAAGACCATGGTAATAATGACCAAGGTCACGGCAAAGCCACGGCTAAAGACCATATAACTTTTAAAGATCAAAACTTATATATATGTTATCAAATACTACAATAGTAGGGAGCCTCATGTGAGGAGTTCATTGAGTAAGCCATCGAGACAAGTTGTGGATTTATGAGTTAAAGTGTCCTGGCTCCTCGAACGTTTACTCCATGACTTCTGAATTATGTCGGCCCGAACGGTAGTAAGAGATATACAACCTATACATGTTTCATAGACCATTTATATTCAAAGACTTACACTATATACTAAGTACTACATCATGAACACTATGCAAGACATATATAGGCAATTCTTCGTATTCTTAGACGTTACTCCAAACCTAAGTCGCAACGTTCTATTATAGGCTGCTCTTAGAGACTTTCGCGATTCGACTACCACTTTCATTTCTCATTACATAAGCTTAAGGTGAGTCATAGCCCCTACTCTTTTCGTACTTGTTTTAACTCTTGGGGGGATACATGCTCAACTACTTGCTTACTTGTACAAATACTCAAAACATTTATACTTGATTGATTTATACTTGACTGTCTTATACTTGATGGCATTATACTTGATTTCATACATACATGATTGTCTTATATCTTTGGGAAGTGGCTCCCAGTAAACTTATATCTTTGGGAAGTGGCTCCCAGTTTTCTTTGGGAAGTGGCTCCCAGTTGTCCTTGGGAATTGGCTCCCAAAGTGAGGTCTTCGGAGATGAAGTAGAGACTCACTACTAATTGCTTAATTGTCTTGATGAACTTATACATGTCTTTATTATACTATATGTTAGCAGTGGGTTGTGAACACACAGGTTACAAGTCTCTTATGGTGGGACTTGTAACTGAGTGGATTCTCAATGCCTTTGCTGTGTGATCATTCTTTTAAGGCTTTTTAACTGTTTTAAGACAAACTCTATGAACTCACCAACCATTGTGTTGACACTTTAGCATGTTTATCTCAGGTTAGTAAGGCGATACCTAGTGCATGGAACTTAGAGTCAAGCTGCATATTCTGAAGACTTACGCTTTTATCATTTACCATTCAAAACTTTGTATACATTTATGTATCATACTTTGGAATCTCATGTTTGTAACTTTGAATTCATTAATCGAATGGTAACTTTTCAAAATGTCTCATTTAGAGTTCGTTTTCTATAACTTGTACTTTGTATTATGAAGTAGCACCCCTGTGACACAGTCTTCCGCTGCGGTATTTTGGGGATGTTACAAGTCACGGGCGGTGTGTGTGCCTCAAATGATGGTAGGACTTGTGGGGTACTTTGTGAGCTTATGTTATTTACTTCATCATTCCTTGTGTCAAGATCACCTATATCCTCAACATGTGTTTTATTATAATCTAACCTTAACATTTTCCCAAGTATCTCAAGTGCTTCTCTAGGCATCTCAACTTCTATATCCGAATCATAAGGATCTTCCTCAATATTCTGACTGCTATATTCAAATTGCCCAAAAGATTCATCATGTGTTTCTTGAGATTCATCATCATCGATCATAAAACCTAGGTCTTTTTTATCAATGTGATCATGTTCGGCTAAATCCTCCATCACATCAAGGTCACCTATGTGTTCATCCTATATTATGGTAGTGCCTAACCATGACGTGCAGCTAGGTGGCTCATACGAAACTATCCTAGGTGAAGGCTCATATGGTGCATAGGTTTCACTAAGTGAGGCATTTTGAGGGGTTAATGGAGCTCCTAAGGTGAATTCTTTAAAAGTCTTATGCACATGGCCTCTTTTCTCAAGGTACTCAATAAAATCAACATAAGATCTTGTCCTCCTCATTTCATTCCCCCATCTTGGTATATCCAAACTGGTGTAATTATATTTTTTCTGGTAAAATTCTAGTGTAGGACTTGGTGGATTCACGTTCTCCATAATGGTGAACGGAAGAGTCAATGGAAAGGTTTTTACAAACGAAGACACAAAGAAAAGATAGACTACGAGAAAGCTAATAAAAAGAAAAATAAAATCTCACTCGATAGGAATCTAATGAGTAGACCTAATAAAATAAATTCCAACCTAAGCAATAACTATTCCCCGGGCTGCGGTGCCGAAAACTTGATACGTGGGGATCGCACCCTCGCAACAGGTTTTACCTCTCAAGGGATCTTGAGAAGCTTACAACCCCCACCAGCCAGTGTACCTGATCGTTGTAGTATAGTATAGTGACAAGTACCGGGGGATTGATCGTTCAACTCAGGAATAGTGTCGCTAGGATTAGAATGCCAACTAAACTAGGTCTAGAGGTGAGGGATGATTCTTTTTGTATTTTTATATTTTTTATAAAAGCAAGTAAAATCTTGGGTTTTGAAGGAGTGGGCGGAATTAGTTGCTAGCCAACTAACCCAATTAACTACAAATGCAATCAAAGTAAAATAAAAGAAATGAAAACAAAACTATTATACTAATGTGGTGGAAACAATAATGAGGAAAGTTGTGTTTACTTAGATTTCATTACTCCCTAGATATCTTTTACAAGTTGATTAGCTTGTTACAATTGCATGGATGACGGGTCATATTCCTTAATACTAGTCGTAGGGCCGTGTACAATATTCCCTAACTCTATAGGATCTTACTTGACTCCTATGTCGAGCCGTTAGAAGCTCCTAACATGGGATCATTAGAATTCTCCTACGCATTAAATACATCCAAAAATCGTAGTACACCTCCGATCATGTTTCTTAAGACGTTCAAGCAAGTTACCAATGGAAGTCTGCCAGTTTTCTTAAGCCTAACATCGAATGCAATCATCCGTAACAATTATAAACAAACAATCAACCCATAATCAACATCTAGGTTTCACTACATCTAAGCAAACACAATAAAGATCTAGCCTAGCATGTTAAATAGAAGACAAGCGTAAGATATAATCAAACAACACATAGACATATTGAATGATTTGAAAAAAATACTTATCTTCAATTGAACATGAAAGATTCAAGGGGTTGAAACCCTTGAAAAGGTGATAAAATTCGGACTATGGTTTATTCCCTCAAAGTTGCACACTAATGAATGAAATTTGAGAAACTATATATAGATTACACATCGTGACGGGGTCATGTATTGGATTGTGACGCCGTCAACTCGCCGCCATAATGAAATCGTATTGCCTAGATCTACTTGTGACGCCGTCATGTGTAAAAATGCTCTGGGTGGTCACTAATTTTTGGACCCTGACGGCCTTGGGTGACGCCGTCATCTCCTATGCTTAAAAACTCTCTGGATCGTCACGCGTATTTTCCACATCCACCTCTTTTGTAACTCTTGACGCCGTCATGTGGAGAGTCTTGACGCCGTCAGGTACTGTTCCAGCAAGGAAAATTAAGACTTTGCTGTTTTCTTCACTTTTATGCTCCAAAAATGTCCAAAATGCTTCCTTTTCCAGATTTCTCTCCAAAAGTATCTAAAATGACAAAAGGAACGATTTAGGGCAATAATTGATCAAATAATCTCGAATTCGGGCTTAAATGACCCCTTAAAAGTGGTACACTTTTCGCCTTATCAATGAGTATGATACATTACCTGGGGGGCCGGTATTTGAGAAGCTACTTATACAAAAGGTGGCTACAATGCAGATGGCTTATGGGAACTTTGAGATACCAGCCAGCATTGGAAAGTTACAATATCTGGATGCTTTCGCCGATCAAGGATCGGAAGTAAACCTAATGCCTCTAACTATTTACACCCAACTCACTACGGAAATGCCAGCTACCACCCGTGTTAGGCTATCCTTCGCTGGTCACTCTTATGTATACCGTTTGGGAATTGCAGAGGACGTATTGGTCAATGTAGCAGGTTTCATGTATCCCGTCGATTTCATGATAATCGATGATAAAGGAGGTGGGTGCATGCCAATAATCCTTGGAGCACCATTCCTCACCACAGCAAGAGCTGTCATTAGATATGAAAAAAGGGTTAAGTCGGGAAAAAGGAAGATTAGCCTTCCTATGATCCCACGATGTGTGCAAGAAAGCCTGATGAAAAGAAAACTCAAAAACAACATTGACACGTCGCATAATCATGTTCAAGAAAGAATCAAAAGCTACAAAGAAATTGAGCCTAAGAGAGGCAAAAGCAGCGATAAAGTTCATGTCAAGTTTGAATGCAGTCAACCGACGGAGAATCATGTACCATTTGCAGATGGAGACTTGGTACTCTTAAGGCATTCAGAGATAAAAGTTCCTCCCGAAGATCCAATTCCGTGGTGGTATGGACCATTCACAATTGAAAACCTACGCCAAGATGGGATAGCTACCTTGTGCAGTAAAAGAGGAGGGGAGGTGACTGCAAGTGTCGAACGATTGAAACACTACCACCCCGATAGCGAGGATCATACTTATATGGGATACGTCATCTCAAGAGATAAGGTCACGTAATTGCCCATGACCTTGAGTCTAGCTACAAGACTCGTTAATAAAGAAAAGCGCTTCTTGGGAGGCAACCCATGTTTTGTGTATTTTTATTTGTTTGATTTTATTTGTTTCCGTATGCATGTTTTATTTTTATTGTTGGTAGATCATGTTTCAAAGTAAATTGTGAAAATGCTTTATTTTGTTTTTAACTTCGTCTTAATTACATATAAAGGTATTTTGCAAAAGCTAAGTGTAAGGGAAATCAAATTTGTTTATAAGAACGAAAATGAGCATGATTCACTACAATATTCAATGAGCATGTATATTAGTATTTGTTAGAGTCAAATGCTTGTATCGAGTCATGATGATGTTTTGCAGGATTTTCCAGGAAATAAGGCATAAGTTTTTCCAGAAATTTTCCAAAAGCTTAACATAAGATTTTTCCAGGAACATTTTGACGGCGTCTTAAAGTTTTTGTTGATTCTTTAGTTTTATAAACTCCAAGAAATCTGCAAACATTTATTACACAAGTATTATATCTTAAATTGCTTTCTAGGATTTTTTTTTTTTTTTTAGTATATATAGATTGCCGCCGATTTTACGCTAGGTTTGCCTTGATTGTTTTCTCAGGTTTAACAGGTTATATATGACAAGAAGATGATTTATATTTCTGGAGGGAAGCTTTCAAAGTTCATTTTCTTGGAGGAAGATCTAACCTTGTTGACACACTATCCATACCGAACGAATCAGGGGAGTATTTGTTTTCATTCTTTTACCTGCTTTACTTTTACATCCTTTAATTGAACATTGGGGACAATGTTTATCCTAAGTGTAAGGGGAGGGTAAATGATGATACCTTATAGGATACAATTGCACTTGAGTTTGTTTGTTTGATAGTAGGTGTGTAATAAAACTAAGAGAAATACTTGATAGGGCAATTTTAGCACTAAATTTAAAACTTTTTACAACATTTAGGAGTGAAACTTTAGCCTTAACAAGCGTCTAATGGATAGGAGTTGTATGACTAGCACAAAACCGTACCACTTAAAAAAACTTTCCACCCAAATATGTGAGGTTCGCCTTTAGATTTGATAGGAAAAGCATTCATTCTTAGTGCTTATGAGTGTACCGGTAGTAATTAGATTCTAGAACTTGCGTTAGTGATGCATCCCGAGACTGCTAGTGAGACTACATTCGTGTAGTAGGATTTACTACATGATAAGAGGCATTAGGATCACCCTTGTGTTTAAACCCGTATCATAATTACTTGACCATTTAAGTCAATAACCTTGACTAACAAAGTCAATTAACTTTTCCCACACCTTAGCGTTGTACTCATTTTTAGTACACGAAACCCCTAGTACACCGCTCCGAGCCTATCTTTTTGTTTCTAACATTAAGCATCTTACTTAAAGGAAGAATTTGTTTACAATCCACCCAAATGTGCACCCAAATCGCCTTAGCCTTCCGTGTATGCACTCATCTTTAGTGCATTATTGTTATTTGTTTAAACCCTTAGTTAATTGTCTAATTGATTAACTGGTTGCTAAGTCGAGTCATATCTTGTACATATTGTTTTGGGACGATTGGGACTCATGGGTAAAGTACTAGTGTTATGGAGTAATGGGGAAGACATCAATATATTACCCCCATATGTGCGTTAATCTTAAAAAGTACTCCAAGTGTTTTGATTACCTTAATTCGAGTCATTAGAGTAGTTTATTATAAAGTATGTAAAAATTCAAGTGTAAGGGGAATGTAAATCCCCTATGATGTATTATTTTGGATGGTAGGGCAAGAGTGTATGCAAAATAAATAAATAAATAAAATCAAGAAAAAGAAAAAAAAAATAGAAAAAGAAAGAGAAAAAACATACGGACTACCATCCCGTTTCATTTTATGTTTGTTTCATAGTTTGTTAGATTTTGATTAGCTTAAGTCGAGTCGAGTCTTGGCTTAGCAATGCCATATTGTACATGTAATTAACCAAGATGATTAACTCGCCACCAGTAAATATTGCCTTTATCCAACAAAACCGTGTTTTCCATATCCCTGCACCTAACGTTATAACCCTTTAAAAGACCTCTTTGATAGTTTATCCTAGGTGCTTACGCCAAGTGGTGGAGGTTTGATCCTTTCCCAAGCCTATGGTAATCTATTTGCTATGACAAGTAGTGAGAGATGTTTTCCATTTCCATATTGTGATATATAATTTATTACACCCGAGAGATGTGAGTATCTAAACACTATTTGTGAGGTGCTAGTGTATGACCTCCGTGCTTGTTTTTGGTTTTTAGTGGAACTATTATTTGTTGTAATTACTTTTATATTAGTGTTAAATGACCCCTAACTTGTATTTTGATTAGAATAAAGCGCTATTGCTTGAGGACAAGCAAATCTCAAGTGTAAGGGTATTTGATAAGGCGAAAAGTGTACCACTTTTAGGGGGTCATTTAAGCCCGAATTCGTGATTATTTGATCAATTACTGCCCTAAATTGTTCCTTTTGTCATTTTAGGTACTTTTGAGGAGAAATCTGGAAAATGAAGCATTTTGGACGTTTTTGGAGCATAAAAGTGAAGAAAATGGCAAAGTCTCAAAATCCTTGCTTGGAACGATACCTGACGACGTCAAGACTTCACACATGACGGCGTCAAGTTTGGCAAAAGAGGTGGAAGTGGAAAATACACGTGACGGCCCAGAACATTTTTAGTGTAATTGACCTGACGGCGTCACCAAGGCCGTCAGGGTCATTTTTCAAGTGACGGCCCAGAGCTCAATTTCTACATGAAGGCGTCAAGACTGGATCTAAGTAATACGACCCTTAATTTGGCAGCGAGTTGACGGTGTCAGAAGCTACAACGTGACGCCGTCAGGATGTATTCTATATATATATTTTTCCAATTTTTCATTCATAAGGGTGGAACATTAGGAGAACTTTGGAGAGCTTAAACCCTAGACGAATTTTCTGTAAAAATAAGGGTTTCAACCCATATTCCTTCCATGCTTAATTGAAGATAAGTTTTCCAATAATCATACGATATGTCTATATGTTGTGTGATTCTATCTTATGCTTGTCTTTCTTTTAACATGCTAGGCTAGGTTTTTATTGTGTTTGCTTAGATAGTGAAACCTAGATGTTGATTATTGGTTGATGTTTTGTTTATGATTGTTGTGGATGATTGTATTCGATGTTAGGCTTAAGAAAACTGGCAGACTTCCATTGGTAACTTGCTTGAACGTCTTAAGAAACATGATCGGAGGTGTACTACGATTTTTGGTTGTATTTAATGCATAAGTGAATTCTAGTGATCCCATGTTAGGAGCTTTTAGTCGGCTCGACATAGGAGTGAAGTAGGAGCTTATAGAGTTAGGGAATATTGTACACGGCCCTACGACTAGTATTAAGGAATATAACCTTTCATCCATGCAATTGTAACAAGCTAATCAAGCGGTAAAAGATATCTAGAGAGTAATGAAATCTAAGTAAACACATCTTTTCTCATTATTGTTTCCACCACATTAGTTTACTTTCATTTCTTTTTATTTTATTTTGATCGCATCTTTAGTTATTTGGGTTAGTTGACTAGCAACTAATTCCGCCCACTCCTTCAAAACCCGAGATTTTACTTGCTTTCATAAAATATAAAAATACAAAAAGAGTCATCCCTCACCTCTAGACCTAGTTTAGTAGGCTTTCTAATCCTAGAGACACTATTCCTGAGTTGAACGATCAATCCCCCGGTACTTGTCACTATACTATACTACAACGATCAGGTACACTGCCTGGCGGGGATTGCAAGCTTCTCAAGATCCCTTGAGAGGTAAAACCTGTTGCGAGGGCGCAATCCCGCGTATCAAGTTACTACTATTTTTAAATTTGTCAAGTTTGAAAATTTCATCTTTAAGTTTTTCGTTTTCATATTTTACCTCTAAGCATGTTTTACATTCTATAAACACTTCTTTTCCTTTTTCCAAATGTTCTAGTTTAATTTTTAATTCGAGTACTTCATTTTCTAATAGATTATTAATATATTTTAGTGACTTATTTTTAGCTATAACCTTTTGACCTAATTTGCATAACCTATTTTATTAATTATCTAGGTCTTTTTCATCTAATGATTGATTTTCGCCACTAAAGTATTCGGTTTCGGAAAGTACCTCATTGGATGCCTTGGCTATAAGAAATTTTTCGTCCTTTGTTATATCTTTCTCATTTTCGTCGCTATCACTCCATGCTCCTCCAACAAACTCCTTTTGATTTTGATCTCTTGACATCATTGGACATTTTCCGATGAGATGATTTGGATCACCGCATTTAACGCACTTCCTTTCGCTATTGGTACTTTTGTCATCTTTGTTTCTTTGGAATGCCTTTCTTTTATCATGTGGTTGTCTAAAGAATCTTCCTCATCTTTTGAAGAATTTCTTGAAGTCTCTTACGGCCATGACATATTCTTCGTCATCACTTTCGGAGGTTGAGCTATCCTCATCACTAGATTCTTTCCTAGCATTCAACGCAATTGACTTGCTTTGCTCTCTTTTTCCTTTGTCCATCTCGGAGTCTTTCTTTATTATTGCTTCGTAGACGTTCAAGTTGCCGATCAACTCGTCAAGTTGAAGAGTTAACAAGTTCTTCAATTCTTCAATCGCCGTAACTTTAGCTCGCCATTTCGGATGAAGAGCCTTAAGAAATTTCCCAACAAAATTCTTACTAGAAAAATTCTAATCAAGTACTTTTAAACTTGTGATGATAGTGTTAAACCTAGCAAAAGCATTATCTATTGATTCCTCCTCCGGAATCGTAAATTGTTCATATTGTTAAACAAGAAGATCTATTTTGTTATCTTTAACTTGAGTATTACCTTTGTGAGTGATTAGTAAAGAATCCGAAATTTCTTTTGCGGTTTTACACATAAAAGTTCTTTCATATTCTTTGCGTGGTAATGCATTATAAATAACCATTTTAGCCTCATTATTTTTTGCTAGTTTCTTTTTCAAATCATCATTTTGTTTTTCAAAAGATACAATTTCATCCTCTTTAGTTTCAAAATTATATGGAATAGGGGAAAATCACCAAAGGTAATAACATGCCAAAGATCAAGATCTTTTGATTTCACATATTTCAAATCTATTTTTCCAATAAAGAAAACCATCACTTTCAAATAGTGGTGGTCTTTGCATAGATTACCCTTCAAAATATTTTTCTGATTCCATAGATCGATTCAATTTTTAAAATACAATATATTTTAAAAATCTTGTTTGATGTGGCTCTTGATACCAATTGTGAAAAACTAGAAGGGGGGTTGAATAGTTTTACGTCTTTTTAATTTATGTTAAAAACCTTTGTTTTTAAAACTTTGTTTACTTTAAAAAGTTTAGATTTGATATTATATGAATTCAAGTCTTGCACAATATAAAAAATTATAACTAAGTACTAAAACAATAATAATGTAAGTAAGATAATGACTAAAAGATGGAAAGATCGAACCGCGAGACAAAGGATTTATAATGGTTCGGCTACGAAGCACCTCTTCGCCCTACTCCACTCCCCGAGCACCTAACTCGAGAGTTTTCTTCACTATGCCAACAAGTTCCCTTATGGCGGAGAAAACCTTACACACCTTTGCTTACACCGATTTACGACACTAAGCTAAATGTCGAGTTCTAATCCTAACTAGAACCAATTTCACACCACTAATCACTACACTACTTCTTCACAACTTCTTCACAACTTAGCAATACTTATTCACACCACTTCTTCCTCACACCTATACTAATTACACACCACAATCTCTTCACAACTTCTCTACCTACACACCTTACTAGCCTAATTCCTTGTGTTTACACCTATCTAACTAATATTCACAACTTATACACAAATGAATGAATAATATACAAATGATGATGCACAAACAACTTAGATGTAGAGATCACACTAAGTTGTAATACTTCTTGGCTTGAAGAATAGAAATATTCTTCTCTTGCACTTGAGAGGTTGAAGCTTGGATCACTTGGAAACAAAAGCTTATGACTATATGATCAAAGGAGTGTGAAAGAATAGAGAGGAGGTTTAGATCAGAAATTTCGGAGTGCAAAAATGTGAGGAAAAAATGCAGGGAATGTCCAGTATTTGTAGGCAAAGCTAGAGGGCGGAGGAGCGTGACCGGTCCCCTTAATTATGGGGTCGGTCCCCTTGATTATTAATGGGGCCGCCTAGTATAATTAAGGGGCCACCCAGCTGAACGTTGCCCAGCTTTGTCTTTTTGTGGGGAAGGTTTTTCTAGAATATTTTTGCCTTTTTTGGTTGAAAATTTGAATTCATATATTTATAATGAATTTAGTATATTTATTTAATATATAAAATGTTTGTGAGATTTTATAAAAAATCTAGTGATTAAGAAAATGTTCTTTTGATCATAGAATACATTATGTGGAAAACTAGATGGGGGGTTGAATAGTTTACCGTTTAAAATCTTTTTAACTTGTTTGATTAGCTTTGAAACTTTCCGTTTGATCAAAGATATATATATACACAAACACAATATATAACATGCAAGTAAATGAAAGAAACGATCAAACCACAACACGAGTATTTATCGTGGTTCGGCTACAAGGACTCTTTTTCCTTGCCCTACGTCCACGCCCCGAGTATCCAACTCGAGAGTTTCTTTCACTAGTCAACAAGCTCCTTTCACCGGCGGAGAAAACCTTACACGTCGCTTATACACGTTTACCGACACTAAGCTAGATGTCGAGTTCTTTTACAAGGGTACAACCACTCCCGTTAGTTCTTTTACAAGGGTACAACAACTCCTGTCACACTTTGTATTTTGAGGACTAAAATACTAACCGATCACTACTGAAAATACACAATCAAATGAAGTGTAAACTACACAAGTCTACACAATGCTAAGCTAACAAGTCTTGCAACGTTGTGTTGAATACTTGTAACTTTTTATGAACTCGTGAATCTCTTTGCTACAAAAAGAAACTTCACATATGAGATGTTAAAGGGTTAGATGAAAGAATGAATGAATGTGTGAAAATATGATGTAGAGTGATAAGCCAAAAATCAAACTTGTGGCTTAGTATTTATAGCAAAACCTTCTACAGGCCTGGCGGATACGGCGGAACCCTCAGATAGGTTCCGCCCGTGTACCCCCAGGGTTCCGCCGGGCTTGCAGTTGGTTTTGCAATAAATCTTGCAAACCAAACAATGTCACATCTCATTATACCTAGTCAAACAAAAAACTTGCAAGCAAACATATGGTTAGTCAAACACACTTTCTTTCCATAAATGTATATTGACAAAACTTCCCATAAATGTGATGTGACATTTCTATTTTAAGAAATAAAAAGTGTTGTGTTTTATGAAATGTAAAATGTAGCAAAAGTCTAGTTTATGCAAGTCTTTAAAACTAAGATTATGTTTTACTTAGAAACTAAAGTTTACATTTTGTCGTTAACAAAACTTAGCAAAGATCATAAAATATAAATAACGTTTTTTGGCGATATTTGTATTAACAATCTACCCCTTTTTGTTGATGACAAAACATAAACTTTGTTTTTAAGTAACTCACAAAGATCTTGGTGTTTAAGACTTAAAAAAAATTATATTAAACTTGTTTTACTTAAGTGATGAAAATCATACTAAGTTTTAAAGATTAATATATTTCTCCCCCTTTTTGTCGAAACTAAAAGTAGAGTAGCGAAGCGGAATCATGCACGTGCTCCCCATTGGTTGTTACTCCCCCTAAAAGGAGGGCCAAGATGGGAAACATGGATTTTTATCCTACAAAAAAATGGTTAGTTGGTGATATATATAATCAAGCTTGTAGTTACCACACATAATGCAACCACAATAACAACTCAAAAATGATCAACCAACAATGCAAGTAAGTAAGTAGAAAGAAATATCATTCCAAGTAAAATTTGACTTTTAAAAGTTAAAGACAAGAAATGGGAAAGATTCATCTACTTCTAAAAGAAAAACTAAAAATAACCAAGAAAATAAAAGAAAATCAAATTCTACTTTCCTAAATAGGGCAAAAGGCCTCCAAAGGTTGTCTAGGATTTGTTTGGGTGGGAATGAGCATCCAAACATTCTATGACGTGTTGAAATGCAAAACGGGTTTCATCTTGGAATTGGTGAAGCAACATTTTGATGCTTTCACCCATTTGCTCACAATGTGAGCAAACGTGGGGATGAGTGGGTGGAAATGGGTAGGTTTTGGTTTCTTGGTTTGAGGGTTGGTTGGTTTTTGGTTCTTGGTTGGAGGATGGGTTTGGTATAGAGTCAAGCAAGGTGGTTTGAAATTCCATTGCTTGATGGAGATGATTCTCAACCATGCTTTGGATTTCCTCATAGGAAGGAAAGAAAGACTCAAAGGTTTGGGCTTGAGAATGTGGTGGAGTTGGGTGATCATGGTTTTCAAAATTTGGTTCTCCATAAAGAGGACCATGGATGTCATGGTAGATAGGGTGAAACAACAATGGTTTGGGTTGATGGTACACTTGTTGTGGTGGTTGGGTGTGGTTAAAATGCTCATTTTGGTCAAGAATTGACCTTGGTGTTTCATTTGCAAAAGGTGGTGGTTGTGTAGGTCTTGGTGGAAGGTCATTGAGATCTTGGACAAAAGGGTGTGGTGATGTTGGAGGAGACCCAAATAACTCCATAGGTTCAAGTTTGGGTAATGGTGATGGTGATGGAGTTTTGGATGGTTGGGTTGGAGCACTTGGTGGAGTTGGATCAATGGGTGATTTAGTTGGTGGTGGAGTGAGCTCATTGGGTTCATTGGGTGATGGAGATGGAGATGCAAGGTTTAAAAAATGTTCATTTTTGATTGGTGAGGTGAATTCATCCGAGGATGAGGAGCTTAGGTTGATGGATTGGTTAGACCAAAGTGGTTTGACACTTATCCGGGCGGTTTTCCGGATGGGTCGTGATGGTTGAGAGGTGATTGTTGACTTAGTCATGGTTAAAATGGTTTAAAAGATCAGAAATTGTGATGAAGAAGGTGTGATTTGATAGTTTTTAGGATGGTTTAATTTATAGTGATGAAGGAGTGTGGGAAGGAGTGTTTGGATTTGATGTTAGGCCATACAAAAATGGAGGTTCCTAATGATTTGGAAGACTAATTGTGGGTTGTCATATCATGGAAGTCAATCCAATGAAAATGGTGAAGTGAGAAGACAAGATTTGCAATAAATGCTTAGTGATTTTGGTAAATTTGTTGAAGGATATGTGTCATGGATTTCAAGGAACCATTGGAAGGGTTCCTTCCTTTATGTGTGAAGGTTCCTTGAGGTAGTTATGGGTATTTTTGAAATTTGGCGGGAAATGGTTTTCTTTGAGTTATAAGGAATGAGAACTACCCTATTGTGCTTAACAAATTGCAGGAAATTGGTTTCTATCTAAAAGGATGGTATTTTGTTGATTGGATGTTGAAATGTTGAAAACTAAAAAAAAAATCTACAGGAAATCTGGCGGAACCTTCGGAATACACAAGCGGAACCCGTGTGAGGGTTCCATCCGGTCCGTTGGGCCATTTCTGGGTTGCCCAGAAAATGCATTGGCGGAACCCATTCTAGGGTGCCGCCAGATCCGCCAGGCCTGAAAAAGTTGGCAGTCCGCGATTTTGACCCGCGAGATGATTTTCAAATTTTTCAAAAACTCCTAAAATCAAAAAGATAATGCATTTCTGGTTAGGTAATGCAAAAATTGGACATGTAAACACACATACCATAGGACTTTGACCCGGGGGTCGAGAATTTCACTATACTTAGTGAAAATTTCATAAACATGAAAATTTGACAACTTGCCAAAAGTTGTCTACCTGCATCATTGTTAGTTAAAACATGTTCCAAATAGTATCACACATTGTACCAACACACAAATACATCACAAACATTGTTTAAACGACCAAATTGTTCAAATAGCACCTAGTGCCAAACACTCCTACACACCCGCACTCATTGACGATCAATCTTGTTCTTGAGCTTTCCAAGGAATCTTCCAAGATTCTTAAACATCCCCTTTGTTTGCTTGAACTCCGCCGACTCATTTGGAATATCCGGAAGTTAGGATAGGTATTCGAGAGGTGGGAGCCTAGAGTTGGGCAAAGAGTCATCTTCACTCATTGAGGAAGATGATGAGGAGGTAGGAGGATGAGGACGTTTTCCTTGGGCTTTGTAAACTCTCTTATCACAGTGGAACAAAGGTGTTAAACCTAGCAAATGCATTATCAATAATCTCATCTTCGGGAATAACAAATTGTTCATATTGTTGAACAAGGAGATCAATTTTGTTATCCTTAACTTGTGAGTTTCCTTGATGAGTGACTATTAAAGATTGCCAAATATCTTTGGCGGTTTTACACATAAAGACTCTTTCATATTCTTTCTTAGGCAAAGCATTGTAAAGCATCATTTTAGCTTCATTATTTTTAGCAATCAATTTCTTTTGATCATCATCTTTAATATTAGTAACTATATTATCACCATCAATGATTATATACCACAAATCTATATCTTTAGAATTCATGTAAGTTTCAAAATGGTTTTTCCAATATATAAAACCATTTGCTTCAAAAAGTGGTGGTCTTTGCATAGATTGCCCTTCTTTGTAATTTTCAAAATCCATGGATCGGTTCAAGTTTTAAAACACAATATATTTTAAAAGCTTGAGTAACGTAGCTCTTGATGCCAATTGTGGAAAACTAGAAGGGGGGTTGAATAGTTTACCGTTTAAAATCTTTTTAACTTGTTTGATTAGCTTTGAAACTTTCTGTTTGATCAAAGATATATATATACACTAACACAATATATAACATGCAAGTAAATGAAAGAAACGATCAAACCACAACACGAGTATTTATCATGGTTCGGCTATAAGGACTCTTTTTCCTTGCCCTACGTCCACGCCTCGAGTATCCAACTCGAGAGTTTCTTTCACTAGTCAACAAGCTCCTTTCACCGGCGAAGAAAACCTTACACGTCGCTTATACACGTTTACCGACACTAAGCTAGATGTCGAGTTCTTTTACAAGGGTACAACCACTCCCGTTAGTTCTTTTACAAGGGTACAACAACTCCCGTCACACTTTGTATTTTGAGGACTAAAATACTAACCGATCACTACTGAAAATACACAATCAAATGAAGTGTAAACTACACAAGTCTACACAATGCTAAGCTAACAAGTCTTGCAACGTTGTGTTGAATACTTGTAACTTTTTATGAACTCGTGAATCTCTTTGCTACAAAAAGAAACTTCACATATGAGACGTTAAAGGGTTAGATGAAAGAATGAATGAATGTGTGAAAATATGATGTAGAGTTATAAGCCAAAAATCAAACTTGTGGCTTAGTATCTATAGCAAAACCTTCTGCAGGCCTGGCGAATACGGCGGAACTCTCAGATGGGTTCCGCCCATGTACCCCCAGGGTTCCGTCGGGCTTGCAGTTGGTTTTGCAATAAATCTTGCAAACCAAACAATGTCACATCTCATTATACCTAGTCAAACACAAAACTTGCAAGCAAACATATGGTTAGTCAAACACACTTTCTTTCCATAAATGTATATTGACAAAACTTGCCATAAATGTGATGTGACATTTCTATTTTAAGAAATAAAAAGTGTTGTGTTTTATGAAATGTAAAATGTAGCAAAAGTCTAGTTTATGCAAGTCTTTAAAACTAAGATTATGTTTTACTTAGAAACTAAAGTTTACATTTTGTCGTTAACAAAACTTAGCAAAGATCGTAAAATATAAATAACGTTTTTAGGCGATATTTGTATTAACACATTAGACACTTTGTTTATTCATACCTTATGTGATTTGGATGTTAAAGTGAATATTTACGACTAAATACTTGTTTACGTCATAATTAATAGTTCAATGAGTTTACGTTTTGACATTATCAAAACATATAGATATCGATACATGTTAATAACATTTTTAGGCATTATTTATATCAACAAGCCTACTTTGAATTGCCATCCAAAGTATAAAAGAGTGCTTAGGAATACTCTGTGAGAACCAAACCAAATCATTCCATACCACTTTGTTACCATAACAACATAAACCTCTCCACACCACTTTAGTTGCAAACTCTGTTCTCTGTCCAGTGTTTTTAATCCATTCCACTTTACCTATGGTATCATTAAGTAGTGTAGGGATTTGAATATTACTGAGTTTTGGAAACTTGTTTAACCAATCTTCGGTCCAACACCATGCCCCATTTTTAATTAGCTTATCCATTATGCAGTCACCATTAAGTCTTACATTGTACAACTCCCTAGCAGATATGAAATCACTCAAAGGACTCTCATTACACCATCTATCATGCCATGCAGAAACTGACTTTCCATTACCAATCTTGTAACCAACATGCATTCTAATTTTCTCCCTGAGCTTTAGAATATTATTCCATCCAATATTGTTCTTCTTATCAAGTGACACTTCCCATATACTTCTTCCTTTCAGTTTCTCTACACTTATCCACTTAACCCACAATGTATCCTTTTTTGTAGCAACATTCCAGAGGTGTTTCATTATAAAAACTTCATTCCATTTCTATAAAATTTTGATTCCTAATCCACCCCGATCTTTTGGTTTGCAAATGTTATCCATGAAACTTTAGCTTTGCCTTTGGTTAATTCCCCTTGACACCATAGGAAGCCTTTTAACAATTTAATAATCTCTTTTACCACTACTTTGGGGAGAATGAAGACAGATGCCCAGTACACTTACATTGAAGACAAGATTGATGCAATTAACTGTAACCTACCTGCATAGGTCAAGTTTCTGTTTCTCCAATCTTGAACTCTATATCTGACTCTATCAATCAATGGCTTGCAATCCTTAACTCCCAGCTTTTTAGTAATCAAAGGAACCCCTAAATATCTAACTTACAATTTTCCAATGGTGAAAGGGCGAATTTGTACTATTCTATTTTGTTCTGGTAATGACAACCCTCCAAAAAAGATAGTACTCTTTTGCATATTAACTTTTAGCCCAGAGAACTTACTGAATTCATCTAATGTATCTTTGATAACCTTTACAGATGCTCACCACCATGACTAAACACAATTAAATCATCTGCAAACCCCAAGTGTGTGACTTACTTAAAATTCTCTGCATTGTCAATGTTTCTTCTCAAGAGTAAATTGAAAGCTTCCATAGCCATAATGAAAGGTAGGGTGATATTGGATCTCCCTGTCTTAAGCCTCTACCTCCCTTAAAATATCCTATCCTCTTACCATTCACATTCAAAGTAAACTTTGTAGTAGTTACACAAGTCATGATCCATCCAACCATTTTACTATGAAGACCAAATTGTTCCAATACACTTTTAGAAACTGCCAATCCAAAGTGTCATAAGCTTTCTATAAATCAATCTTAAGAGCACACTTTTTAACCTTCTGCTTTCTATTATATCCTCTTAAAAGTTCTTGTGCTTGTAGAATATGATCTATTATCTATCTACCTGCAATAAAAGCACTTTGATTCTCATTTACTAGGTGCCCAAGGACTTCTTTGATTCTATTAGTTAACACCTTACTTATGCATTTGTAAAGAACATTGCAACAAGTAATAGGTCTAAAATCAGAAACCATATTAGGGGTTTTAATCTTAGGGATAAGAGAGATTAAAGTTGCATTGTACTCACCTAATAATTTCCATGAATTGAAGAATTCTTGTACTGCTAAACAAAATTCTTTCCTAACAATGCTCCAAGAGGCCTTGAAGAACTTAGAAGTAAACCCATCTGGTCTTGGTGTCTTTGAATCTTCAATATCAAACATAGAAACTTTAATTTCTTTCTCACTCATAGATTTCACCAATCTCTCAGCCTCTTCATTAGACAACTTGTTAGGGAAGATCACTTGGTTACTCTGGAACTCAACAACATTATCTTTAGTACCCAAAAACTTAGTGAAATGCTCTAAAAATTGCTCAGCAACTTGCTCTTTTCATATCTCATCCCATTTTCACCACATATTTCCATGATTCTACTCTTATGTTGTCTGTCTTTAATAATTTTGTGAAAGAACTTAGGGTGCGTTTGGTATCCGACTATGGGAATGACACTAAGACTATGAAAGTGATTAAATGTGTTTGTTTAGGATGAGGGGACCCACAACTATGGTAATGAATGATAGAAATGCTCCATACTCCATATACCTCACAAGAGTAAGCTATGGATCTTTCATACCGAGGGGCCCACCACTACTATCAAAACCGTTCCCATTGTGATTGATAGCGGCATACCAAACCCACCCTTAGTATTTCTATCACCTTCTTTCAACCACTCAATCTTAGCCTTCTGCAACAGTAGACTTTCCTCATCTTTCACAGCGTCACAATACTCTTGCAATAGAAGACAACTTTTCTTTTTCACTTCCTCACTGAATGGATTCGTATCTACTTCCTTTTGAGCTTCTTTGATACTTTTCTGTTAGTGCACTAACTCTCTCATGAACATTTCCATTTTCCCAACTCAAATTATGTAACTTGTGTTTGACAAATTTCATCTTTTGACTAACCTTGTACATATGAAAACCAGCAATGCTCTTTTCCCATTCAGTTTTGACCATTTGAAAAATTCCTTTTTTTCTGTAATAAAATTTGACATTCTGAAAGCTCTTTTCTTCTTCACCCCTCCACTTGGTATTATTAGAACTGCTGGTGGGTGATCTGAAATATGTAGCGGAGAAAAACACAATGTGCATTTCTGAAAGTGTCTAAGAAGTCTTCATTAACCATAACTCTGTCCAATTTCTTTAATGTTGCACAATTGGGATTTCTCAAACTTTTGGTCCAAGTAAATTGGAATCCAGAGCTTAATAAATCATCTATTTCCACTTCCTCAACACAGCTTTTGAACTCTATCATATCACTTGAACACACAGAACTCCCAATAGAATACTCACTAACATCTAAAGTAACATTAAAGTCGCCAAGAATAACCCAAGCAGTCCCATTTGTAACCTGCTTATAAGATCCCAACTCTTTCCACAATTTTCTTCTATCAATTCTAGAATTACTAGCATAAACAATAGTACAGAAGAACCTTGTTTTTTGACATATGGTTTCTACTAATAGTAGCATGCTTTGTTTAGTTCTAGTTATTACCCATGCTACTATTGCATTTTGATCCCATCCAACCATGATTCTGCATCCTTTATTGTTGTCCTCGGCATTAGTTACATATTCCCAATCTCCAAAAACTTTATCACCAACTTTTTTTTATTTTGTTGTATTCTATATGTGTCTCCAGTACAGCACATAATTGTAGCTTTTCCTCAACAATGAATTTTTCACCTCCTTTTGTTTATGTGAAGTACTGAGACCTCTTATATTCCAAGATGCTACTTTAATATCCAATTTAATACTCTCTTTCTGTTTTTGCTCACTTTATCTCACAATTCTTTTGGCTCCCTTTATTACTCTGTCTATTTTTGATACACACAATACTTTCTTTCTATTTTTTACTCACCTTTATCTCTCAATTCTTTTTGACTCACTTATCACTCTGTCTGTTTTTGAATCACACAAAATACTCTCTTTCTATTTTTAGACTTACCCTTTTCTCTCAATTCTTTTAGCTCACAAACACACTGTCTGTTTTTGTACACACTTCTTCTCTTTCTGTTTTTTGGCTCACCAAATCTCTCAATTCTTTTGGCTCACAATACACTCTATCTATTTATTTATTTTTTTTATTATTTTTTTTTTTTTTTTGGTAAAGGGGAGTAATCCTGCACCCGGTAAAATACATTAATCAAAAACATTTAAGTACAATGGAAGAGAGTGAGTCTCTCATCGAAGTCCCAAAGGACACTACCACTACCACTATATAAGAATGACAGGCCATTCTTATAACTACCAGATCTAAATACAACTAACGATGACTAGTAATAAAAATACAATACATCACAACTCAAATAAAATTGAAGTCTTCTTAGTCATCCTAGCGATCCAGATCATAAACATGCGAACTTCCAGCTTCAACAAATTGCGTCTTCTATTAGTATTATGCAAAGCATAATCTAATAACCTAATAAGAATGACTTCCGTAGCAAATAAATTTGAAGCATAAACATGGTCTAAGCGACCCAACCTCCAGCATATCTAAGCTGCCCAAAGACAACCAAGATAAGAATGTAGATCCGAAGGTATCAACATCATGACTATACAATAGAATATAAATAATGAACATAAATTCTTCACTATTGCAGCACAATCTTGTAGTCATGTAGAACTTCCAGCCATCATCATAGGGTCAAAGCCCTAACTTCCAGCAACCAAAGCATAGTCATGATCAAGATAACGAATGAAACATGCATGGCATAATATGGGGTTTTGAACAAGAGTCCCCAGAAACTTAACTTCCAGCATATGGTAACTTGAGACAACCTTCAAAAAAAGTCGAATGAATCACGAGAAGATAAACAAGGGTCAAGTCACAACAGCACCACACCTCATATGATCACACAAAGAACTTGTGTGATCACAACAAAAACTATAGCAAGATTTGAAGTACCACTAGCCTGGAAAGCAACCAAGATCAGAGTGCAAATCGACGGTATCATAATCTGCCATGGACTAATACAAGGGTGAGTAATCATCACCATAAGGCATGCACGAACCAGCAAACCTAGGCTTAAGAATCCCTAACACCCTTACAACACATCAATATCAATTAATTACAACCAGCAACATAGAATAAGAATTAAACTCACATCGACAAGAATCACCATGATCCTTGTCATAAGCAACCAGCAGCAGCATGATAAATCGTAGAAAATAATAAGGTTTTTACAAACCCTAACTTCCAAAACCACATCACGGATCTCAAACAGCATAGAAACACGAGCAATAGCAGCAAGATCCTCCAATAATGCAGCGAATAACCAGTATGACATACATCTCTCCCATAACCCATGTACATAATGCATCCATCTGATAAAGAACACTCAGCCAACGAACAAACCCTAATAAGGGACAACCAGATAATCATCACGACCAAAAATACAGAAAAACGAAACCCTAGAAAAGGTTCCTATATACTTTGAAGCACCAAAGACGATGGATGGAAAAACCAAGGAATAATAATCGTTAAGCATAGATCCACCCAGACAAATAAGAGATCGATCAATAAATAAAAGTCAGAATCGACTTATATCCTTCCAATAACAGATCGAATAAAGAAAACCCTAAAGGCGGTTTGTAATATATCTGATGATAAGCACCATATTCGAAACCCTAAATCAATGATTCGAATCCACAAAAGTAACCAAGACTAGTCGACTTTGTAGGACAACGAATTGATAATAACAGATTATTAGGGTTTACAAGATCGCCAATAGGGAACAACCACAATAAAATAGAAGAGAAATCCGATATAATAATTAGATAAGAACTGCCAACCAATCTAATAAGGATATCTAATCCCAAAATCGTATTGCATACCCTTGAAACAAGGATAGAGAGGACGATTGGGATTGGAATTTGGCCGGAATAGGGTGGTGGATTGGCGGCCGTATTGCATACTCTATCTATTTTTCCACACAAAAACTCTCTTTCTGTTTTTGAAACTCACCACTTCTCTCAATTCTTTTATCTTACTATACACTCCGTCTGTTTTTTCACACAAAAGACAAAAAAAAATACTATACTAGTACTATATATACAATTCTACAAAGAAACAAATTCACTTTCAGTTAAGGGTATGACGCGACCTCATTCCTCAACATACTATCTCCATTAGGAGATAAATCTTGCACAACATCCTCTTCATTCTCTAAATTTTGATTTGCAACTATCAATTCCTTTTTATCTTTGTAATACTTTTTCATCTCATCATTCCAACTTTCCCATTCATTCACTGTACGATCCCCATTTGTTTCCAGCACACTATCAACAAGTTTTCTTTCTTCATAGCTTGGCCTTAAATCCTCTCCATCAATCAATGAGTTTAGTACAGAGTACCTATTATTACCAATAACTCCTTGATGCGTGGGAATCGCACCTTGCTTTACCTCTCGAGGGATCTCGAGAAGCTTACAACCCCCACCAGGCAGTGTACCTGATCGTTGTAGTATAGTATAGTGACAAGTACCGGGGGATTGATCGTTCAGCTTAGGAATAGTGTCGCTAGGATTAGAAAACCTAATTAATAGTTCTAAAGGTGAGGGATGATTATTTTTGTGTTTTTATATTTTATGAAAGCAATTAAAATCTCTGGTTTTGAAGGAGTGGGCGGAATTAGTTGCTAATCAACTAACCCAAAACTAAGATGCAATCAAAATAAAATAATAAAAATGAAAATAAACTAATTAAACTAAGGTTGTGAGCAGTATTTGGAGAAATTGTGTTTACTTAGACTTCATTACTCCCTAGATATCTTTTACATGTTAATTACTTGTTACACTTGTATGAATGACGGATTGTATTCCTTAATACCATTCGTGGGGTGGCATACATAACTCCCCAACTCTATGAGCTCTTATCTCCTCCTACACCATGACCCAGCACAACTATAGGGATTGTAAACAGTGGCTCATGCATTAAATACAACCAATAAAGACCTAGTACGCCTCGGTTCATGTTTCTTAAGACGTTCAAGCATGTTACCATTTGGAGATCTGCCAGTTTTCTTAAGCCTAACATATAAAATCATTCATTCAAAACAAGAATAGACAAGTAATCAACACATAATCAACATCTAGGTTTCATTAGATCTAAGCAAACACAAGAGAGATCTAGCCTAGCATAGTAGAATTGAGACAAGAACAAGAGATAAACAACCAACACATAGACATATTGATTGAATTGAAAGTACACTTATCTCAATTACAATGCAAGGTCTCAAGGGTTTGGAACCCTTGAAAAACCTGTAAAAGAGGCACCAAAATCGTCTTTAGGGTTTCACCAAAACTTCTCCTCTTTTAATGAAAAAACTAGAAAACTATATATAGGAAAAACAGTCTGACGGCGTCAAGAGTAACTTCTGACGCCGTCACCTCACCGCCATATACTTCCTCGGACGGCCTTGATCCACTTATGACGGCCTATGTGACGCCGTCACCACCCACGGTATATTAATTTTGCCACTTTGACGCCGTCACGAATCCTTCTGACGCCGTCACCACCTTCGATGTTTAATTCCACATGTCTGACGTCGTCAAGATGGTGGTCTTGACGCCGTCACCTTGTATTTTCAGCATGGAAATTTGGTACTTTGCCGTTTTCTTCACTTTTATGCTCCAAAAACGTCCAAAATAGCTTCTTTTCCAGAATTCAGTCTCCAAACACCTAAAATCACAAAAGGAACGATTTAGGGCAATATTTGATCAAATAAAGTCAGATTCGGGCTTAAATGACCCCCTAAAAACGGATCATTTTTCGCCTCATCATATACCCTTACACTTGAGATTTGCTTGTCCTCAAGCAAATGAGTTTTTATTCTACTCAAAAGACAAGTTAGGGGTCATTTAACACTAATATAAAAGTAATTACAACAAATAATCGTTCCACTAAAGACCAATAGACAAGCACGGAGGTCATACACAAGCACCTCACAAATAGTGTTTAGATACTCACATCTCTCGGGTGTAATAAAGTAATATAACATTATGGAAATGGAAGATATCTCTCACTACCTGTCATAGCAAAATAGATTACCATAGGCTTGGGAAAGGATCAAACCTCCACCACATGGCGTAAGCACCTAGGATAAACTATCAAAGAGGTCTTTTAAAGGGTTATAACGTTAGGTGTAGGGATATGAATTACACGGTTTTGTTGGATAAAGGAAGTTTTACTGGTGGCGAGTTAACAATCTCGGTTAATTACATGTACAAGATGGCGTTGCTAAGCCAAGACTAGACTCGACTTAAGCTAATAAATGAAAAATAACAAAAACATAAAATAAACATAGAATGAAAAGGGATGGTAGTCCGTATGGTTTTTCTCTTTTTCTCTTTTTTCTATTTTTTTTTCTTTTTCTCTTTTTTTTTTCCTTTTTTTTTTTCTTTTTTTTTTTTTTTTTTTTTTTTTTTTTGCATACACTCTTACCCTACCATCCAAAATAATACATCATAGGGGTATGAACGTTCCCCTTACACTTGAATCTTTACATACTTTACAATTAACTAATCTAATGACTCGAATTAAGAAAATCAAAACACTTGGAGCACTTTTAAGATTACCGTACATATGGGGGTAATAATATGATGTTCTTCCCCATTACTCCATAAAATAAGTACTTACCCATGAGTCCCAATCGTCCCAAAACAATATGTACAAGGATATGACTCGACTTAGCAACCATGTAATCAATTAGAAAGTTAACTTAGGGTTTAACAAATAACAATAATGCACTAAAAATGAGCGCATACACGGAAGGCTAAGGCGATTTGGGTGTACATTTAAGTGGGGTGTAACAAATTCTTCCTTTAAGTAAGATGCTTAAAGTTAGAAACGAAAAGATAGGCTCGGAGGGGTGTACTAGGGGTTTCGTGTACTAAAAATGAGTACAACGCTAAGGGTGTGGGAAAAATTAGTTGACTTAACTAGCCAAGTAATATGACTTAAAAGGTCAAGTAATTATGATACGGGTTTAACACAAGGGTGATCCTAATGCCTCTTATCATGTAGTAAATCCTACCATACGAATGTAGTCTCACTAGCGGTCTCGGGATGCATCACTAACGCAAGTTCTAGAATCTAAATGCTACCGGTACACTCATAAGCACTAATAATAAATGCTTTTCCTATCAAATCTAAAGGCAAACCTCACATTTTTGGGTGGAAAATTTTTCTGAATATACGGTTATGTGCTAGTCATACAACCTCCTATCCATGAGACGCTTGCTATGGCTAAAGTTTCACTCCTAAATGTTGTAAAAAATTTTAAATTTGGCGCTAAAATTACACTAACAAGTATTTCTCGTAGTTTTATTACACATCTACTATCAAACAAAACAAACTCAAGCGAAAGTGCATATGTAAGGTATCATCTTTTTACCCTCCCCTTACACTTAAGATGAACATTGTCCCCAATGTTCAAGTAAAGAATGTAAAAGTTAAAAAGTAAAGAGAATGAAATCAAATACTCCCCTGATTCGCTCGGTATGGATTTTAGGTTGGCTAGGTTAAATCTTCCTCCAAGAAAACGAACAATCAAAGCTTCCCTTCCAGAATATAAATCATCTTCTTGTCACAAATAACCTGTAAATCCTGACAAAAGTAGACAAGGCAACCTCGCGTAAAATCGGCGGCATCCTATATAGTTTACTAAATCCTAGAAAACAAAGTAAGATATAATGCTTGTGGAATGAAGTTTGCAGATTTCCTGGAGATTATAAAACTTAATAATTCACAAAAACTATAAGACTCCGTTAGAAAAACAAAACCGGTAAAATTTCCAGATTTTAACTCCTGACGCCGTCAAGAGCAATACCCTGACGCCGTCATAATGGACCTGCAGAAATTCTTATGTTAAGTTTCCGGAAAATTTCTGGAAAAACTTTGTCCTACTTCCGGGAAAATCCTGCAAAACTTCATTATGACTCAATACAAGCATTTGACTCTAACAAATACGAATATACATGTTCATTAAATATTGTGGAGAATCATGATCGGTTTGTTTCTTAAAAACATATTTGGGGTTTCCCCTTACACTTATCTTTTGCAAAAATACCTTTAGGTTGAAGTTAAGACTAGGCCAAACAACATAATAAAGTATTTTACATTTTAATTGAGAAACATGATCAACCAACAATAAAAACAAAGCATGCATACGGAAGCAAATAACAATCAAACAAATAAAATCACACAAAGCATGGGTTGCCTCCCAAGAAGCGCTTTTCTTTATTTACGAGTCTTGTAGCTAGACTCAAAGTCATGGGTTAACGTGTATCGCTTATGCTCACGTAACCAAGTGTGAGCCATCTAATAGTCGCCTCATCTTTCTTATATTCGTCTCCTAACTCTAAGCACCCGCGATAATATCTTTTATTCTTTTCATACGTGTACTTAAGTCCTTTTCTCTTATCATTCTCACTTAGCATTTCCATAGGCGGATACCTACTACACTTTTCCATGGAGAAATCCTTGAACCTAGGGTGTGTGCGGGGCATTTGATAGACAAATTCTTCATCCCCACCCGAGAATGTAATTAACCCTTCTATGAGTTTTTCATCGAGGTTGGTCAACCGTTTGAAAGGTTTTCCAAACACAACTTGGGTCAATTTATCATCAATAAATTCTCCTAGATTCTCCATAACCATGAACTCAACAAGATAAACCAAACTCCCTACAAACACATGCAATGGTATAGCCCTAGCCACAATGTTTTCTCCTTTGTATTCCAACTCATCTACCATGATTTTATTGTATTCATTACGTGAGATTATGTTCATTGGAAGAGATGAGTTGAGATAGGCGTTAAAGCTTTTAAATCCCATCTTACAAGGGAATTGCATGTTAAATGAACTATCACACTTAATCCTAGTTCTAGGGTCGACATACCTAAGAGGGTTTACTTCTTCTTCCATTCTATCCTCATTAATCACATCACCATCATCAAGATCCTCATCGGAGTCTGAATAGTAAAAAGGACTAGCCCTATGGTCATCATCATGATCAGACTCTTCTAACTCAGAATTATTGTCAAAGTGGTGGTTGGGTGACAGGTTAGGTGGGTTCTCATTTTCTGCTAAAGGAAGTGGGGCGGGCATTTGGAAAATCCTACGACGAAAAACACGAATAACAGGAATCGAGCGATCAATGTTATTGTTATCCATCGAAATTGTTTACGAACAAAGAACACAAAGAAATAAGATAGACTAAAGAAGACCTAAAAATAAAAAATAAAAATCTTACTAGAAAGGAATCTAGCAAGTAGACCTAATAAAAAGAAATCCTAACCTAGACAATAACTATTCCCCGGCAGCGGCGCCAAAAACTTGATGCGTGGGAATCGCACCTTGCTTTACCTCTCGAGGGATCTCGAGAAGCTTACAACCCCCACCAGGCAGTGTACCTGATCGTTGTAGTATAGTATAGTGACAAGTACCGGGGGATTGATCGTTCAGCTTAGGAATAGTGTCGCTAGGATTAGAAAACCTAATTAATAGTTCTAAAGGTGAGGGATGATTATTTTTGTGTTTTTATATTTTATGAAAGCAATTAAAATCTCTGGTTTTGAAGGAGTGGGCGGAATTAGTTGCTAATCAACTAACCCAAAACTAAGATGCAATCAGAATAAAATAATAAAAATGAAAATAAACTAATTAAACTAAGGTTGTGAGCAGTATTTGGAGAAATTGTGTTTACTTAGACTTCATTACTCCCTAGATATCTTTTACATGTTAATTACTTGTTACACTTGTATGAATGACGGATTGTATTCCTTAATACCATTCGTGGGGTGGCATACATAACTCCCCAACTCTATGAGCTCTTATCTCCTCCTACACCATGACCCAGCACAACTATAGGGATTGTAAACAGTGGCTCATGCATTAAATACAACCAATAAAGACCTAGTACGCCTCGGTTCATGTTTCTTAAGACGTTCAAGCATGTTACCATTTGGAGATCTACCAGTTTTCTTAAGCCTAACATATAAAATCATTCATTCAAAACAAGAATAGACAAGTAATCAACACATAATCAACATCTAGGTTTCATTAGATCTAAGCAAACACAAGAGAGATCTAGCCTAGCATAGTAGAATTGAGACAAGAACAAGAGATAAACAACCAACACATAGACATATTGATTGAATTGAAAGTACACTTATCTCAATTACAATGCAAGGTCTCAAGGGTTTGGAACCCTTGAAAAACCTGTAAAAGAGGCACCAAAATCGTCTTTAGGGTTTCACCAAAACTTCTCCTCTTTTAATGAAAAAACTAGAAAACTATATATAGGAAAAACAGTCTGACGGCGTCAAGAGTAACTTCTGACGCCATCACCTCGCCGCCATATACTTCCTCGGACGGCCTTGATCCACTTATGACGGCCTATGTGACGCCGTCACCACCCACGGTATATTAATTTTGCCACTTTGACGCCGTCACGAATCCTTCTGACGCCGTCACCACCTTCGATGTTTAATTCCACATGTCTGACGCCGTCAAGATGGTGGTCTTGACGCCGTCACCTTGTATTTTCAGCATGGAAATTTGGTACTTTGCCGTTTTCTTCACTTTTATGCTCCAAAAACGTCCAAAATAGCTTCTTTTCCAGAATTCACTCTCCAAACACCTAAAATCACAAAATAAACGATTTAGGGCAATATTTGATCAAATAAAGTCAGATTCAGGCTTAAATGACCCCCTAAAAACGGATCATTTTTCGCCTCATCACTCCTACACCAAATTGTTTCTTACCACCACTAGTACTACCATTAGTACTCTTACCCTTTGAGTCTTTACTATGTTCTACATTCACAACTTCCTCATTACTCATCTTAGTTTTTTCATGTTTCCTTAACATTGCTACTATTACTATCTGTATTCTTTTCCATCTTTTTGTTCTAATCCATATCAGGTTTAGTAGCAGCTTCAACATTCTTCTTAGGCATGTAATTCTGCTTATTATTATTTTGCTTATGTCCAACCATTCTTTTAGGATAATAATTCTCCCTGATATAGCCGCTCATACCATGTTGCTCACTTCTTTTGTTGTTATTATTCACATTCTTCCCATTTCTATATGTCACTTTTTGAAACCCATCATTACCAGCATTATTATCCTTATTAGGTTTTTCATTTTCAGTTTCTCTAGGAATCATTCTACAATTCACAGCATTATGTCCAAACACACAACAATGGTTACACCTAGTAGGTTTCCAATGATATTCAACCTGCACATATTTGACCATACTACTACTTGCATCCTTTTTCATATAAGCAATTTCAACTACATCTTTGAACTGCTTCTCAGCACTTATCTCAATCAACTCTCTAGCAAATCCTAGTCTTCCCATTCCTGTCTTACAATTAGTTGTCACCTCATCCATAATGAGTGGTTTACCTAAGATGCTTGCTAAAGAACTTATACCTTTAACACTCCAAGCTTCAAGTGGCACATTTAGTAATTTCACCCAAACATGCAATTTACTAGGTTCTGTCTTATCCAAGCAAATACCAATCCCCCATCTTTGCACAAACAATGGTTTATTATTAACCATTCAAGGACCATTACTAATAACCTGTAAAATTCCCTGTTCATCTTGAAACTTAAAGAAGTAAATTCCTATGTTATTAACAGTCATATCCTCCAGGCCATATTTATTCCACATTCTCCTTAGATGGTATCTAGCCTCGTTGAAACTAACCATGCAACCCAAGAACTGGCCACATACAGTATTATTCCACTTAGCACTACCTAATTCCACAATTTCTTCATCAAATATAGCAATTTCTACCCCATTTTCATTTAGCTCAGTTGGAACCATTAGCAATGTATTATCATGAGTATCTTTCTTAAGAATTTCTGCCAAAGTACTAGTATTTTCCTTATTAGTCTTAGTCAAATTCTTGCACTCATTCTTATCATTGACATCACTTCTAACAGCCTCATGAGCATCACTTGCCTCCCCATTCTTGTCACATGCAGTTTGACTAACACATTTTACACTTGAACCACTATCAGAATTATCACTATTCAATTGCTCATTCACATCTATATCACAATTGGGATTATCATCAGTAGGTTTTGATTTGTTTACCTGACTTTGCAGATCAGGAAAGCTATCACCATCCAGATCCCTATCAAAGCTATTTTTCTTCTCCATATTCCTAACTACTTCAATTTCCCTATTATCTCCATTACTACTTCCATTACCACCCTTCTTTTTTGCCTGATTATCCCCTTTTTCCTTATCCTTGTTTCTATTTCTCTTGTTCTGACTCAAAATTGAATCCCCATACCTAGCAGGAGGCCTAACATTGCGTTGCGAAGATATTATGTTATTCTCCATACTTGAATTTTATACTAATCTTCAATTCAAGAAGTATTACACTATTTTTTTTTGGTTTTTATTAGAGAAATGTGAAAAAAGACTCTTAACGAATACAAAACAATCAAGAAATCAAAAAAACCCTAATTTCTTCGAAATGGGGGGTTTCTTAAAACTAATCGAAAATCAAATCAACTCATATCATTAGATGCGCAATAAAGAGACGAGTTGTTTGATGTTTTCATAAATGAAAAACGATAAAGTTTGAGTAGGTAATTTGATGTAACAGTGATTTCAATGGAGGTAAGGCGGGAAGTTTGTTAGGAGGTTAGAGAGAGAATTCTTTTTGAAATTGTTTCGTTTTGTTGCCAACACCGAATATGAACTGATGACATAAACCGGTTAAACGACACGGTCCTTTGGCGCTAACTTGTTAGTGAAAAAAGTGTGGTAGGTTGGGATTGGGCTTAATTATGCGTTGGGCCGCCCTTGATAGACTGTCCGTTATGATGAGTTCTGCACTAATCCAAGTGATAGATCGATTCTCTGCACAAATGAAAGTAAACCGTTAGCCTTACCGTGGGGACGAACCCCACGATTAAGATCTGGCGTGAGAGTAAGTATTCATGTTGTCAGAGAAATGTGTGTGTACTGAGATGTGTGAGAAAGTCATACCTCGCGAATGTGTACTGAGATTACCTTTTATAGGTGGTCAAAATGCTAGGGTTTCCTAGTATTTCGCATGTTGCTGTAGTGGCCAGACTGGGACCCTTGTCGGGCAAGGGTCCGTTAGCTTAATCATGTTTGCGGACGTAGATCGCCCTCTGGACCGTAGGCCAGTCTGTAATCTTACTTCGGAAGCGCCGCTTGGGTGATCTGTGTGCGCCCTTATAAGTCTAGGTCGTGCCTTGCACATAGATTGGGTTTTGGCGATATCCAGTCTGTTTATTTGTTGGGCCGGGGTCCAGTTGTGTGTAATGCGGTTCAGGCCCGGTTGTATAATACAGTCCAGGCCGGTATGCCTGCTATCCGTATTATATGTCATCAACTTGTTTCGTTGGGCCAGGGCCCAATTGTGTATAGTACGATCCAGGCCCAGTAAGCCTGCTATCCGTATTCTACGTCATCAATGGGGAAGAGATTGTGCAGAAAGTTTTTTCTCTCCCCATGGCTCCGATGTGTAGGACCTGCGCAAACATCCGACATAATTCAACAAATACACGATATCTCCTGCAGCCAACACACAAGCCTCCAACACATGGTCTCAAAAATAATAAGGGCAGTATATTATTGGCCTTCAACGTACAACGATGCGGCGAACATGTTCGGAAGATGCGAAGCCTACCAAACTGCCATGAAGAACAGAGAAACTCTAACACAAAACGTTACCGATAGAAACATTATAGAACCCTTTTTCAAATGGGAAATCAATGCCATAGGACCGCTGCTGGAATCCCCTGAAGGAGCTATGTATCTGATCGTAGCCATTGATCACCTCACAAGATGGATCGAAGCCAAGCCTCTGACATTAGTAACAAGAAAGCACATAGAAAGGTTTGTATGGGAACACCTCGTAGGACGATTCGGGATACCCCAGGACATCACTACAGATAATGGAAAGCATTTTGCTGAGGGAGCCTCCCTAATTTGCTGCAAGAAAATGAAGATCAGGCAGTCCTTCACATCCATATGTCAGCCCCAAGAAAATGGGCAGAGGGAACATAGTAACAAAAACGTGATCAAAAGGATTGAACGAAGGCTGAGACAAAGCCAACAAAGATGGGTGGAAGAGTTACCGCAGGTCATATGTGGGCAGAGAACACAGCTCGGGCCAAATCAATAAAAAAAACTCCTTTCAAGCTAGCATATGGTACGGAGGCCATGATATCATTTGAAGCAGAGCCAAAAGATATCATAAGACCCGAGGAAAACTTTATCAAACAGGAAAAAAGAATGGAATATCTTTGATCGAAGATGCCACCTATGCACAAAAGATATAAAGGTACAACCATAGTAGAGGTAAACCCCCAATGTTCAGACCAGGAGACTATGTCCTCCAAACAAGCAACGTGAGAGGGCAGGGATGTCCAGAGCCAACCTAGGAGGGATCCTACATCATAGCATTAGCCTACGACAACAACACCTACAGGCTCGCAACCTTGTTTGGAGCTATCATTAACAGGACATGGAGCAGTTCCAGCATCCGTAAGTTTTATGCATGAAACTTACCATTTTTTACAATGCTTTAGAATAATGTATCGCATCCTTCTCACTAAGGGAAAGAAGCATTAATGGTAGGTGTCTTAGTGTTAATTTTCTAAAATGATGTAATCCTCCCTACCCAATTAATGATAAAACGCATTTCCCACAAATATCTTGTTTCATTTTTTATGACAAAGATTTGTTCAGCCAAGTCGTTTATAAGTTTCAATGTCGAAGGGATGATTACTAGACAAACAACAAAGTCAAAGTTATCAAAACAACCATCCAAAAAACTTCACATTAACTTTCCTAAAGTCTTAATGGTATCAAAAAGCCTTTCGAACCTTAAGGACAAAGATGGAGTGGGTCGCAACCCTCTGTCAGTAGTCAAAAATAAGTGATTGCAATATTCTTGGTGCATAATTTACACACAATAAAGCTACCAAACACTTGCTAGCTTTAGGTTGTAAAATATAAAAAGCATCAAAAGATGTAAGAGAAGGCATAAAAGCAAAAGGTATATCCCACAAACAAAAACATAATGCAATTACGACACAAACAGAAAGCATTCGAGACAAGGTCTTCGAAGCCTAGAAAACATGATTATTAAAAAGGGTACATACCACCACAAGGATAACAGACCCACTAACATAGTAGCCTTCAAACATTCTTGGAAGAAGGCTCAGCTTGCAAAACAGGAACATAATGAGTTTTCCTGCTAGAGGAGGGAGGTTGAAGTTTCTGAGGCTTTTTAGACATGAGATCCTCCAAAGAGGCCGAAGGATCCTTCGTCACTTCAGCAAGAAAGGGATACTCAGTAGTGGCATAAATGACAGCCTCTTCAAATTCTTTCTCAGCAGAGGGTCGATAGTAAGGCACCTCTGAAAGAACAACAGGCTCACCCATCTTGGCAACTTCCTCCAAGGCCAAACATTTACCATGAAATATGGCAACGTCCACCAGGTTACCAACCACTGCCCGTATCTCGTCACTATGATATAGTTCCATAGCAAAATAAGGAACAACTTTGGACACCTCATCGGTTCTCTCCCTCTGCAAATTTTTACAACGAAGGTTTAAAGCACTTATCTCCTCCCGCAACTTGGTATTTTGATCTGCGAGCCTAGACTACTCGACCTCTAAACCTGAACATTTGGATTCAAGGGCTGCGACAGTGTTCCGGTAACCTACCAACTTCGCTTCCTCGAGTCTTAACCTGTAACACTCTGACTAACTATCCTTGAGCTGATTTTCAAAGCTTTGGACTTTTGCCCAAAGATCTTAGACGAAGGGATTCTTCTCAATGTCCCCCATAACCTCTTTGCACTTGAGCTCCAACTGAATATACTCAAGATCCCTAGTCTTCTCTTTAGCCAAGATAGCATTTATCTTTTCCCTAACATCCTTCACAGTACGAACCAAATCCCGAGTACGAGTATTCAAATGATTATCCATCACTACTTGCCTCATGTAGCTTTTGTCATGAAGATCACAGAGCTCCTCAAGGGACATGTTGTCAAAGACCCCCTCCAACTAGCAGGGGTCACTTGCTCAATCAACGAATGACAAGCTAGAGAATTAGGCAATTCCTTGGAATTCGCGAGACCTAAAAAATAAAGGAAATCTATCAACAAAAGAAACGTGAGAAAGGGGGAAGGAGAGGAAAAGAACGTCACTTACCATGAATATCATCATCAGGGATCACAGTAACAGGCTTACCCTAAGTAGCCTTTTGTTTAACCACCATTGAAGGAGGAATAGGGGCAACACCTTTCCTTTTAGGAGGAAACTTCGCAACCCTCGCAGCGGTTCCTTTCATGCTACGAACCCTGTCCGCAATACCAGAGGACCCTATAATAATAAGCTCATCACCTTCGGAGGGAGGATTGGCAGAATCAGCGACATTTTCAAATACTCGGACATCTCTCTCCATCCTAGTCTGCTCACAGGGTTCCACCATGGTGAGTGGTATGATAGACATGGCATCCACATCATTGTTGTTCACAGATGTAGAAGGAGAACCAACCTCGAAGCTACCTTGCTCTAGCTTCTTTGGCACAAAACTAACATCCCTACTAGACCCAGCAACGACGAAGTTTCAAAAAGCCATCTGTGCACAACAGAAAGGAAATAAATGAATATCAGCAGATAAGTCACCTATCATAATCAAATAAGATATACATACTTTGTCCAGCATGCATAATTTCAGGCAGTAACGGAGACCCCTCCCAATGATCCACAATACCGGCCATATACAATAGTGGCTCAGGGGCTGCACCTTCACCGGATGGTGAGCAAGACACTGGTACAAAGGATCCCTCCACACTTGGTAGGGAAGATGATCGTTGAAGTGCTTCTTGTCATATTTAAACTCCTCATGCAAAAACGCATGGTATTGAGAAGGTACTATAGTATTTTGGATATAGAAAAATTTCCCTTTCCAATCCCTTATATTAGTAAACGGTTTTAACACCAATTCCGGAACATCAGACTCACCCCTTTTAGCTAATGTAAGCCAATCCCCACCCAGGTAAAGACTCAGAAAACCCCTAAGCATGTTAAGAGTAGGCTCATGCCCATATGCTTTACACATTACAATATAAGTGGTCAATTTAGCCAACCCAAAAGGGTTCAACCTTGAAATATGAACCTCATAGTATTGAAGCAATTCGCAAAATAGAGGGTGGAGCAGTATTCTTAAGTTAGAAAAGGAAAAAGCATGAATATACAACCCTACGTAACCCTCGGGAGCATCGTAAATATTTTGAGTATTGGTGGGGAGTTTGACGTTAAAGTTTTCAGGAATAGGATATCGATCAAGGAAATCTTGCAGACCTTCGGCAGAAAGGGTGCATATATGTTGCCTAATAATACATTTTGCATCCATGCCTGGCAAATGGTAGAAATACGAATAAAGGAACAAGAAGGAAAAAACAATACCTTATTGCTCGAGACAGTAAAGTAGAAGATAGAAGATTAGGGTAATAATTATTTTAAGACGTGATTTTGAGAAGAGTAAAAGTTATATACACGAAATTACCAACCTACGTTAACCGTTTGGGTATTCAAATTTAAATTCAAAATCAAATAGGAAAAGTTCTGAGAATCAAGCCGTTATATGTGCAATTCTAAGCAACTAATCACGACACGCATTTAATGCATGATCAGTTTCAATAATTTCCTTTCTCTTACAGCAAAAGTAGAGATAGCACACGGATTAGATGGAGTCGAAAGCAATACACCCTTGTGCGTGTCTATCACTTTCGACTGGGGGGCTTGATGATGTACCCTCCGAACAGGCTGAAGGACACCCCTTCGAGCCTGCACATTTCGAAGGTCCAATACAACCTCCCAATACCTTCATTGGCGTCAAACCATTCCTCCGAGGCATGGTTACTATCTGGGAATTCGCCAACCGAAAAGCACAAGTCCTTCGAGATAAAGACAAAGAAGGTATGGGAAGAAGAAGCCCTTCGACATCTTCCTTGAGCTTTCCTGCCAAGAAAGAGATTCATGGCCAAGGCTAAAATCATGGGACTCCCCCATGTACGCCCTAAACTTTAGCTATCATCCCCTTGATACTCGCTTAAGCCCTAGCAATCACTTTAAATCAAGGAATGCCTCCTTGATTCCCGCAAATTGAGCATGGAACTCTCCAAGGCCTATTTTCCTCTCCTATAAATAGCTTGGACGAGTCATTGAGTATGGTATGTTCACTAAACACACATATATCCTCTCAAACATACTTATTTGCCATTACATATACTTATTCATATGCCAGAAGTGATTCGCAAGGCCAACCCCTGCGCAATCACTTAACGTAGTGTCTTTCTATTTCTTATTTCATGTTGACAACAAGCTTGGTGCATCCTCACAACCCCCGTTTCCTTCGATCATCATCGCAAGGCCTGGTGGTACAATTTATTGTACAATCAGGTCACTACCATAATGAGTGCAAGAAGCCCAAGAATCAGGGAAATGGTGGTGGTTATAGTAACCAGGGGCAGCAGATAACAATGGAAACCAAGTCAATAGAGGAGGATCCCATGGGAGAGTTTATGTTGTAGGCAGAAGGGAAGCCCAGGACGACCCGAACGTGGTGACGGGTACGTTTCTTTTAAATAATCGTTATGCATCAATCTTATTTGATACGGGAGCATATAGGAGTTTTGTGTTGACTGTTTTTAGCTCCTTAATTGATATTGCCCCAACCACCTTAGACAATATTTTTGACGTAGAGTTAGCCAATGGAAATCTAGAAAGAGTAGATACCATCATAAGAGGTTGCACTCTAAACTTGTTAAACCACCCATTCAACATCGATCTCATGCCAGCGGAGCTAGGTAGTTTTGACGTCATCATAGGGATGGATTAGCTTTCGAAGTACCATGCTGTCATCATCTGTGATGAAAAGATCGTTAGAGTACCGTACGGGAACGAGATTCTAATAATAGAGGGAGATCGAAGTGATCATGCATTCTCATCAAGGTTGAATATTATCTCGTTTACGAATGTGTAGAAGTACATAGAGAAAGGATGCTACCTCTTTCTAGCTCACGTTACTGAGAAGAGAGAGAAGACTCCCAAAGAGAAACGATTGGAGGACGTGCCAACTTTGAGGGATTTCCTAGAAGTTTTTCCAAAAGACCTACCTAGACTCTCGCCAGCTAGACAAATCGAATTTGAATTGATTTGGTACCCGGAGCCGCGCCTGTAGTGCGAGCGCCCTATCCGTTAGCACCAACGGAATTACAAGAGTTGTCTGACCAGTTGGCTGAACTATCAGGGAAAGGTTTTATCAGACCGAGTTCTTCGCCTTGGGGAACTGCGGTCCTGTTTATTAAGAAGAAGGATGGATCCTTCAGAATGTGTATCGACTATTGAGAGCTGAATAAGATAACCATCAAGAACCGATACCCACTCCCAAGAATCCACGACTTATTGAATCAACTTCAAGTTTCATCTGTTTACTCCAAGATTGACTTGAGATCAGGTTATCACCAGCTTCGATTCAAGGAAGAGGATATCCCAAAGACTGCATTAAGGACCCTATATGGCCATTACTAATTCCAAGTTATGCCATTCGGCTTAACCAACATACCAGCCGTGTTCATGGATCTCATGAATCGAGTGCGTAAGCCATATTTGGATAAATTCGTAATTGTGTTCATTTACGACATCTTGATATACTCTAAAAATGAGAAAGAGTGCGAGGACCATCTCAAGCTAATTTAAGGGTTGTTGTTGAAAGAGGAGTTATATGCCAAGTTTTCGAAGTGTGAATTCTGGATATCAAATGTACAGTTTCTGGGCCACGTGATCGATAGTCAAGGCATTCATGTGGATCCTGCCAAGATCGCGACACCCACAACACCAACCGAGATACACAGTTCTTAGGACTCACCAGTTATTACCGAATGTTTATCGAAGGTTTCTCCAAGATAGCGAAGCTGAGAGGATCACTTGATTTGATCACACACTATGAGGTGTTGGACCTTTGTAATGTGTAAATATGATACTTTGAGTGAATATGATTAAGTATGCGAAATCTACTTAACCACACTTAGAGTATTTATTGGAAATGGAACTGTGATGCTTGTGTTTATTTAACAAAGAACAATGAAAGTATTTCACCAAACGATTCAATATTATTCAGAATAATACGAGTGATCTTCACTATCACTAGGGTTACAAAGACCTTGAATCTTGTGTTTTGTTCTAATGTTTTTCTTTATGTATATGTCTATCACTATCACACTTATCACACGTATATACACTCAGCACATATCTAAGATCTTCCTTTTATAGTCCAAGGAAAAGATCTTTTACAATCTATATGACTCATCTAATTACTAGCTTATGACTAAGCTTCATTCTAGCTAGCTGATGACTTATCATGTCAGTCATTAAGATACAACATGTATCTAGGATTACAACTCACTTGGAGTGTTCAATTTGATGACTACAACAAAGATATTATCTAGTATATGAATCAGTAGAATAAGTCGTACTTATCTACACAGCTGTTGTATGAGTCATAGTAGTATCAGCAGAATCCATCAGCAGAAACACTATCAGTAGAAACCTTCTTCAGCAGAATCCTTCAGTGGAAACGTGCTTTGTGCTTTATCAGCAGAAACATACTTGATGTATTTCCTTAAACCTTTATGCTGATTCTTCTGATTATTTAATTCCCAACAATCCTCCCCTAAACATGTGAATTACATTCAAACATGTTTTTCTGAATTAAATGAGGACTTTGTGAAGATCTTTCAAACACTTCATTGTCAGACTGTGATCTGAACTTTCTTCTCTTTTGAGTGATTGAATGTCTTTCTCTGTAACTCATCTGCTTTCTGTTCTTTGCTCCAATCTTGGACTAAAAGATGATGCAATTTTCAACTTGAAGAATTTATAAGAGGCAATGATGCTGTGTATCTTGGATGCTTGTTCCAAGAAGTAGAAATCATCTTTCAGCATGTCTTTGGAAGTGATGAACAAACGTAGTGAACTGAACTTGAAACCTTTCATCTTTTGATCTAGGTAGAACTTTCTCCTATCAGCTTTGTTCTTGTTCTTTATCAGTAGAAACCATGTCATCATCTTGTATGCTCTTATCTTTTCCTTCTTTTTCTTTGGTTAATCTTCCTTTAAAGGGCTTTTGTAACCTCCCCTGAGATTTGAAATTTCCTCCCCTGTTTGGAAGATCTCTCACAATCATATCATCTGATCTAGCAATTTCCATGTTTTCAGACAATTTGTACATGAAGCCATCAATTCCTTAAGAGTTTAAATGCTGCCCTCATCACTTCTAGGTGTGTAACCTCCTATGAGTGGTGAATCACTGAGCATTGACTCATAATCCATCATTAGATGATTTTCTGAGCCTCTTTGAAAATCCTTTTTAAGAAATTTTTGACTTAGCAGTATGAACATGATTTTATGATAAAAAAATCATACTGCTTCTAACCATTTTGAAGGGATTAAGTGTGGTAACTAACACTTAATCAAAATTTTGGTTTAAAGTAACCTCTGGTTGTGTGAGAACCAATGTTTTCAGTTATAAATAACTGCCTGTGTACAGATAAACCTATTCAAAAGGCTTTCTTTACAGGGTTTCCAGCTCGTGGCATTTGTTACCTCTAACACAAGTAGTAGATTCACGGTTGCTCGCTGTTCTTTCTATCAGATATCCGTAGATTAGTCACATTATACTTGAGAGTATAAAATGATAGAAAGTGAGTTGTATTAGTTATTAACTGATCAACTAATTTATCAATTCAATGTGAAATATCATAATCAGGTTCCAAGAAAGAAGTTTTAAGGAGTTTTGAAATCCCAAACTCTTTCTATCATGAACCTATTATATCAGCAGCAATGATCATAGATTTCACTTGAAATAGCCTTTGAGCTCAAACATTCATACCTAAAATTGTTAGTCTAAAACCAAAAGAACAAAGTACAAAGTACTTGTCTTGAATTAGAATAATCATAGAACTAACTGTATGAATAACTTTAAATATTGGTAATAGTAGTGTTAGATGACAAAGTTAGATGCATTAACAAAATCTATATACAAGAACACATTATTTTGAAAATTTTAAAGATTAAGCATTCCAATACCTGCTACCAAGTACTGAAATCTTCCAACATCAAAAGCTTTTGTAAGAAGATCTGCAAAGTTTTGTTCTGAAGCAATTTTCATTACTTGAATTAACCTCTTTTCATTGCAATCTCTAATAAAATGATGTCTTATTTCAATGTGTTTTGTTTTTGAATGTTGCACTGGATTTTTAATAATGCAAATTGTACTACTATTATCAATATGAATAATGGTATGTAAGAAATTGTACCCATAATCAAGAAGTTGGTTTTGAAGCCATAGAACTTGACCACAACAATTTGCAGCAGCTACATATTCAGCTTCAGTTGTTGAAGTAGCCACCATTGTCTGCTTCTTACATTGCCATGAGATAAGTCTACACCCAAGGAATTGACATCCTCTAGTTGTTGACTTTCTGTCTAAGCTAGCACCAGCATAATCACTATCTGAGTATGCTACCAAGTCAAAAGATAACTCCTTAGAATACCACAGACCCAACCTAGGTTGACCCTTGAGATATCTAAAAATTCTCTTGACTGCTGTTAAATGAGAAACCTTAGGAGTTACTTGATATCTTGCACAAGCACAAACAGAGAACATGATATCAGGTCTTGATGATGTAAGATACATTAAAGAACCTATCATAGATCTGTATGTGTGTATATCCACATTAGTTCCTTCTACATCTTTAAGAAGTGGCTTCTCAGGATCCATTGGTGTGCTTGCTGTTTTGGAATCAGCAAATTGAAACTTTCTAAGAATCTCTGCATCATATTTGTCTTGACTAATAAAGATTCCTTCTCTTGATTGTTTAACCTGCAGACCCAAAAAGAATGTAAGTTCCCCCATGGAACTCATCTGAAACTTATTGTGCATAAGCTTCTCAAACTCCAAACACATCTCCTTCCTTGTAGATCCAAAGATGATATCATCCACATACACTTGAACTAGCAAAAGATCCTTCTTATGCTTCTTGGTGAAAAGTGTCTGATCTATCTTGCCTCTTTGAAATCCATTTGAAATTAAGTAGGAAGCCAGTGTTTCATACCAAGCTCTTGGTGCCTGATGTAGGCCATATAGAGCTTTAACAACCTTGTACACTTTGTCTGGATGGTCAGGATCAACAAAACCAGGAGGTTGTGAGACATACACCTCCTCTTCAATAGTACCATATAAGAAAGCACTCTTGACATCCATTTGATAAACTGTGAATCCCATAAATGAAGCATAAGCCAAAAAGAGTCTAATGGCTTCAATCCTTGCTACTGGAGCAAAAACTTCTTCATAGTCTATCCCTTCTTCTTGTGTGTACCCTTGAGCTACTAATCTAGCTTTATTTCTTATCACTATGCCCCTTTCATCCCTTTTATTCCTAAAAACCAATCTTGTGCCAATTACTCTTACACCACTTGGTAAATCAACTAGCACTCATACCTTTTGAATCTTAAACTGAAGAAGCTCCTCTTGCATAGCCTTTAACCAGCTTGAATTCTCTAGGGCTTTATGAATATTCTTTGGTTCATCTTGTGAGAGAAAACATACAAATAAACAAGAGTTTGAAAACTCATGCTGCTTTGAAGCATAAATGGCATCAAGAAGCCCTTGTTGATCTGAAGACATCAATTGTTGTCTTGTCTTCACTCCTGATTGTATATCTCCAATCACATTTTCTAGGGAGTGGACTTTGTGAATCCTTGAGTGTGGAGTAGAAAGAACTTGATAATCAGGTGGAAGGTTGTTGAAATCCACCTCATTTTCTGAGAGATTTATATTGGTGATGTATGAATATAAAACATATATAAATCAAATAAACGCAGCGGAGCAACATCACCCACACGGATCTCATATAGCCATATGATCAATCAATAAGATAAACAAGATAGTTATACCTTTGCAGCGTGCACCGGGAGTCACAAACAAAGTCACCACCAATATCACCACCCATGAATGGATCAAGAAACCAAGTGATCAATAAGGTTGATCACTTCTATGATGGAAACACACTACACGTCATCAATCACCACCCGATGCTAGTCTTAACCCCGTAACATACGATCTAGCCTTGAAATACAATAGAATAAGGTTAGATTGAGATCCAAACACAAAACCCTAATATAGGAGTGTTTTATTTCGTGGCTCTAGGGTAGAGGAAGGGGGAGAAAAATTGGTAATTAGTTTTCCCATTTTTAATTAGTCATAATGACCAAATCAAGAGGAGGTTATAAGATCACATGTTACACTTAACCCCTTGAACTATTTCCATTGTTCCTTTCTCACCTAGGCTTGCCATGGGGGCCCTAAATGGGCTTGCCCATTGTTGGTCTAATCCAATAAACTAAGTACTAGCTTAGTTATTAGTAGCCTGTTATTGATCCCGAGTTACGTAGTCATATATATAGTGTAAATACGATAAATACAATATATATAATGGTGTCTCTGTGTATAAGTGTGTGACCCCATAGGCTCATATATGTCTAGCCGTATAATTATTTATTATGACACGAGCATACTCCAACAGCTCCCACTTGCGACATCATAATAATCAAGTAATTATACAAGCAAAGGTTAGCGTCTAGCAACACGCCAATGCCCCTAGAAATATGTGAGGGTAGTTTCTAAAACTTCTCATTTAAATGGTTTATATGTCATCCATCCTTTTGTTACAGATACTATGTTGAACACTAGACATGGATCGAAGTCATTCTATTTGTTCAACTATTCTGTTTCTCGATCTAGATATTGAACAAGATTACCAAGTGAATTAAGATTCATCTTAATCTCATTTGGGTACGGCCATACAAACATCCGTTCAATTCATCGAGGGGCCCAATAGTATCTAACTCCATGACATGTGGAGGAACAAATCCTATTTTGACTGCACGTGTCATTCATGTGTTTCAAATCACTCCTGAAAATGGTTTTTATAACTACCTTATTCAGGACAGCGTTTAACCATATCAAAGAATAAAATTCCGCACATGCAAGACCTACTTGCATCTCAAGTCTAAGGATAAGAGACATAACCATTTGCGAGATTCATTATTGACGCCGATCCATGCAGTGAATTCTCGAAGGTTGGGTCAGTCCAATGTTCATCACAATGAACAACATATGAGTTTGGCAAATAAATCACCAACACGCTCACATTTGCCTTAATTTGATGATACTCCCGTATCGTCAACTGGCAATGGACAATTTTAGAATAAATAAATTATTCATGGATTAAACATGCAAATATAGAACACAGTAGTATAAATGAAGACGATAATACCCGGTATATCAATTCATTATATAATACGACTGCTTACAGTTCCATTATCCAAATACTAAAAACAGATATGCACAAGACTACATACAGATCAGAATCCGATGTTTCCACCATGATCAATTTTGTTGTACAAGACAACAAGTAGTCATCTGAGTAAACTTTGAGAATACTTGTTTCAAAATTTAAAAAATGTTTTGAATGATGATTGTCCTTTTGTATGTGTGCAATCAAGTACATTACGAGTATTGCAACAATACATATCATAGTGTATTTGAAGCTAGCAAAACACCTACTTTAGACAGTCATAATAACAGTTTCCTAAACTGTAAAGTATTATTATTCTTTTAATGTATAATGCATTAATGCTCTCAATCGAGCACATCTAGTTAGAGGTGTCATCATTCATGATGTCATCCTACTACGACTAGGTTTGAGCATCATCTCAGTTATATAAGCATTAATGAATGAAAACATAACAGAGCTCCTCAAATATCCGTAAACGTTTGAACAAATATTTGGTCCTTTGCAGGTCCATTAGGTTGTTCGTTTGACAATTATCTAACGACTTTCACTTAGATATTTGTTGTTATCAACTCATCTTGCATTCATGCAAATGATATAAATAATCCAATACATAATATGACTTACATAATGAATCCTTTAGTCAAACTTAAGATTTCCATTCATGCATTCAATCTCATCATGTAAGATGGATCATTGAGACTCCCCTCAATGACATGTCATATTGTGTTTAGATTATTAACCGCTTATGTTTATTCTAATAAACACATGCAACAAGGTTTTATGTTTTATTTCCTAAATTCCTTAATTAAAACTTCATTCCAGGCTAAGGATTAAAGTCTAGCTTAGATGGAATATTGTTTCTTATATGTTAACAACATATGAGATTTAAGAAAATAAATTCATTGCTCCTACTTGCTCTCAGAGTACTCAGGAGTAATCTTATTTAATCAAAATCAAATTAATGATTTCATAATTAACTTAAGATCTCTGCTCCTAGATGCATGATTTAATCCACACCTGGATTCTTAAGTCTTGTATACATAATAAAGATTATACAGATTCATAAACCCTTTTGATTACTCATCGTCCTCGCAAAAGTAATCAAAAAGTGTTTTGAAATCCCATTGTCATATTTCATTTACATGAAAACAGGTATGACAATTAATCATCTTTATACATTTAATGTTTGTAGGTATGAAGATTTAATCATAATCAATTTCTTGAGTATGAGTAAACTCTCTCTACTACGCATGCATTAAATATGTGTACAAGTTTGTCCTTATGAGTCTTCTAGTTCAAGAAACTCATTTTAAACCTCACAGTCTAACTGATTTGGTGAGAGATCAATCAAGCTTCATGAGTGATTATCTTTCAAGGACTGCATCTTATCATTCATAGTTTTGAGCTATTCATCAGATTCAAGATCTGATAATGCATCTCTTTAGTTAGCAGGTTCACTATGATCCTCCAACTTATGTCCCTTAACATTGATATAAAAAATATATCATTCAAGTGTTAGGGGTATCCTTGCGGATTTATGAATGAGATATATCAATCTATGGTTTAACATATGCATGTTCAACCTTAGTATGACATTAGCAAGTGTACTCAGAAGGTTGTGTATTTAGCTCTTGAATAACTTCAAGATCTAAAGGTGCTCCCACTTGCTTTTGTAAGTGGAGACTAATCTCCAAGTACTCAGCATCTTGATAACAATAAATTGTTTTCAAGTGGGACATCCAAAATACATCGTTAGTTCTTGATTCTAGTTTGTTAATTACTTACTCTTAGGTATTTAACAAATTCAGAACTTCAATCAAGACATAATGGGATTCATCCCATTCCATAATACAATGGTGTCTAAATTCCTTCTGGGTTGGAACCATATTGGGTGTACGCATGGCACATCCAATTTTCTAACCTTGATTGCTTTTGAGGTAAAAGAGTTTAAGTCATCAAAGATCAAACAATATCCATGATGGACTTACCATAAAGTTGTGGTATTCCACGTGGATAGATGTTGTGAGACTATCACACAACTCATTAGATGAACTTATACTCTTTGGCTTACGTATCTGCCAACCAAGTCATACCAGATAGCATCAATAGTATTTTTAGCCTACTGCATACTTTATATTTAAAGTCTTTGACCAATTCAATGACTTCATGTGTATGTTTTAACTAGAAACATAAACATTAAATATTTTATTATACGTCGTAAGTGTACATGTCTTTAACAAGAAGACATAACAAATTAACGTCTTTACTTTACGTTATAAGTCTTCCAACAATTAACGGAATTGATGTTTATGTCTTTACAAGAGACCTAAACATATTCAACTAAAGTAATTATGAGTGACGATAATTGGCCTCAATAGTAATTTCAAGTTAATTACATACTTCATGATTATGAATTTACAAGAAGACATAATAATATTTACTAAACAATTCAGCAAATATGTTTAAGTAACTTTCATGTTATCTTGACATTTTTTTCTAATTAGGGCAACATACATTTTATGTGTATAAGTCCTAGTAGAACCTTATTTTCTTATCTTGCAGTCAAGAAAAACCATTAGTCATATTGTTATATGTTGTACCTTGCACACAATTAAGATTTCTCCCACTTGTGCATGGCACAACATTATGCAAGCAAATATGACAATGTCATAGATAACATATGATTTTAGTCAAAATCAAAATATAGATATGTAGAACTTTATCGCTTTTATAATGAATCATGCATAACAATTTTATTGATAACATTTCAGTAAGCAACACCAGGAACGCGACAAGTTATCAAATAAAATTTATGCTATGGTTCTCATAAAAACTATGATGCTTCACATGTGGAAAGTAATGTATTATTTCAAGACAATCTAGAAATAAGATGGGCAACAATTAAGTTAATGGAGCTTACAGCTCCCACTGGATTAGAAAACATAACATGTGTTTCATCACCAGTTTATAATCACGTAGCTCCCACTGGATTAGACAACATTATAAGTGTTACATCACCAGTGGAGAGTGAGTGACGATTGGATACTTTCCTTCTTTCTTTGAATATCTACACATTATTGCTAATGTGAGTCACTTTGACTAGTAAACATTTACTTAGGTATTCAAGGAAGAGCATCAAGTTCTAATATATAGATGATGGGCTAGCCATCATTTTAAACTTGAAAATTAGGCATGCAGTTCCTCCATGTTTATCGGGTTAAGACACATTGCTAGGTAATCATGCTAGTAATTGCCTTTACCACTTTTCGGTTTATTGATATTTCCGTTTTCTAATTATTTTAACTCATATTAGTTTGGTAGCTTTAGAAAACATGTTCTATAGTTATCCAAATATCTTATATTTCTTGAAGGTTTCAAAACCAAAACTAGGGTTATAAAACGAACTTGAAAGAATAAGATGTGCAAACATACTTAACCGTTTTGACTTTACAAGACATCACGATTTTCAAGAGTATGTGTGCTTTGAGTTTGATTAGAATTAGGACAATTCAAATATTCCTATTATGGCTTTTCCTCATAAGGAAAAGGATAGGAACAAGTCTCTTTCTTACAAGGAAAAGAAGACTTAGTTTGATCCTTTTAACAAGAAAAGAATAAACTTTTGTTTACGATTTGTGTTGCATTAATTCATTAATTGAATTCTCAAGGTTCATATTTAGTATTTTCGATAATTATCCTTTTATAAATTAATTACCCCATGTTTACAATTTAAAACAATTAATTTACGTAAAAGGCTAAGATCCACATTGTGCTTCTACTATCACATCAGTTGATCTGCTAGCAATAGTAGATTCAATTGGTAGGCGACGATCACCAATTGCATTACAAGTGCAACTCTTAGATCCTTATGGGACTCATGGCATCTAGTGTCAAAGAACTAGTGTCATGTAGGCATGTTTAGTCCCATCTTTGCCTCGGGTCAAGGTCTCACCGCTTAACTCGATTAAGTCATCCAATTTGAGAACGTGCGAGAATATATCTAGGTCTCACGCATAGAGAATAGTCACCTTGGGTTACAATTCAACCTAGGTCCCACGCATAGGCAAAAGGTAATTGCAAGTGTTCTCAATATTGGACGGCATGACTTAAATTTTGACGGGTAAAAGTTTTGATGTGAATCAAAAGGTGTATGAAAGAAGCATGCATTAATCCTTCGTAGCACAAGTTAAAAACTTTTCTTAACTTAAGTCTAATCATTGTTTTAATTTATGTGTGTCAAGTTGTCCATTTTCATGACTAATATTAATCCTACATGGATAATAAAGTTTGGACAATACATAAATAAAATAACATACATAACAAGTTTAGGTGTTATTTTAAAAAAAACAATGATTTCAAGTTTCATAAACTTAGTAAAACTAAATCAAAAGACTTAGTTTTGAAAATGGTTTGTGTTTCGTTTTAAGTTTTATAGAAAACTATTTGCAATTTTACATATGAAACAAGATATATAAAAAGCAAAACAAACACACAACCACAATATGCAAAGCCTCAACCGATGAAAAAACCTATGCTTGGTCTCGTGAGCCATCACGACAACCAAGAGTCAACTAGGGAAAAACCACACAACCACACGGAGGACTCCCACTTGCTCCAAGACAATCAAGAGCAAGTAGGAAGCCCATGATGTACATGAAAAGCAGTTTCTGTCCTTCCAGAATTTCTGTGTTAGAGGGCCCAAAAGTCCATGAAGGAGGCTTCCCCGGGCTTAGCTCAAAACTAGAAAGTTGTAGGCCCATGTCTTGGGTACCTGCAAAAAAAATTTCAGCCAAAAAGACCTTACCAATCACCGGGAAACTCCGTTTTACCAACTGGTGTTCCAGCAGTCATTTTTCGGCAAAAACGTCTTTAACTCTTTCGCCTTTCACCACCAAGCCACGATTACATTATATTGAATGTAAAATACAATTAATCTACTTTTAATATACTGTAAAAGTGCCCAAACAATGGCTACAACCAAAAGAATATAATTACATAAATGCCGAAACAATGGCAAAACCCCAAAACACGAAATTAAACAACATAAACAACCATTCAATGCACAAGTGGTCTAGGTTTTCATCGGCTTTGCATATAAACATAATAATACCATAATATTATGAATGAAACATGGTGTTGGCTAACTCCATGGACAAACATGCATGTATTTGCCATGGAAAACAAAATAATAACAAGAATTAAATTGTTAGCCAACGAAAACGAAGAAATTAATTGACAAGAATTAAAACCCCGTTTGGTAATTGTGTCAAATGGCCTTAGGTTCAAAACCCACTGATGTTAGGACCTTTTAATTATCTTTTTACCACAGAAAATTAAGCCATAGGGCCTGATTTGAAATCGTTTCATAAATCGATCAAAAACATGCGTTTTAGGCCATTTCCACGTACCCGATCAAGAAACCAATTGATGTATGCATAACAAATGACCATAGGATTAAAAAGTCCAGATCTTAAGACCTCATAAAGGTCAACATATTCAGAATATATAAGCCCTAGGGGCTGTTTTAAGATTCCACTTTTAAATCCATTAAAAAACACGTTTTTAGCCATTTTTACGCATACAAGATGATCATATGACATCATATGATGGCTCGTGATACCACTATTGGTGATGTATGAATATAAAACATATATAAATCAAATAAACGCAGCGGAGCAACATCACCCACACGGATCTCATATAGCCATATGATCAATCAATAAGATAAACAAGATAGTTATACCTTTGCAGCGTGCACCGGGAGTCACAAACAAAGTCACCACTAATATCACCACCCATGAATGGATCAAGAAACCAAGTGATCAATAAGGTTGATCACTTCTATGATGGAAACACACTACACGTCATCAATCACCACCCGATGCTAGTCTTAACCCCGTAACATACGATCTAGCCTTGAAATACAATAGAATAAGGTTAGATTGAGATCCAAACACAAAACCCTAATATAGGAGTGTTTTATTTCGTGGCTCTAGGGTAGAGGAAGGGGGAGAAAATTTGGTAATTAGTTTTCCCATTTTTAATTAGTCATAATGACCAAATCAAGAGGAGGTTATAAGATCACATGTTACACTTAACCCCTTGAACTATTTCCATTGTTCCTTTCTCACCTAGGCTTGCCATGGGGGCCCTAAATGGGCTTGCCCATTGTTGGTCTAATCCAATAAACTAAGTACTAGCTTAGTTATTAGTAGCCCGTTATTGATCCCGAGTTACGTAGTCATATATATAGTGTAAATACGATAAATACAATATATATAATGGTGTCTCTGTGTATAAGTGTGTGACCCCATAGGCTCATATATGTCTAGCCGTATAATTATTTATTATGACACGAGCATACTCCAACAATTTATTTGTGTTTCTTCTGATGGTCCATCAGCAGAAATATTTTGCTTATCAGTGGGAACGATTTGCTTATCAGCAGAAACAGCAGTGTTACTTCTGACTTGAAACGTTTGTTCCTTAGCTCCTTCTTCCTTGTATTCATCTTCAACATCTTCTTTAGATTTACCAGAAGAAGATTCACCATTTATTGAAGTTGAATCCACACTTGTATTTGTCCATATTGGCATCATCACATAATCTTGATTTGCCTCATTCTCTAATCCTTCTCCATTTGTTGCATCAGCAGTTTGTGAACCTGAAAATTCATTAGTTTCTGCAACAAAAGGCACATAATTCATTGATTTGGATAGAGATTCAAGATCAAATAGCCATTTGGGACCTTGACCTTCTACATTGGTTTTATTTTCCAAAAACTTCACATGTAGATTTTCCTCTACTCTTCTAGTTCTCATGTTGTATACTCTGAATGCTTTGCTATTGATAGAATATCCAACTAAGAATCCTTCATCTGCTTTACCATCAAACTTTCCAAGATGGTCTAAGGTATTAAGAATTGTCACATGACATCCAAAAGGTCTAAGAAATCCTATTTCAGGAGTTCTACCTCTAAAAAGTTCATATGATGTCTTATTGTGAGGTTTTACAACTAAACCTCTATTTTGAACATAGCAAGCAGTGTTGACTGCTTCTGCCCAAAAAGTTATAGGCAACTTAGAGTCAGCTAACATAGTTCTAGCAGCTTCTATTAGTGTTCTATTTTTCCTTTCAGCAACTCCATTCTGTTGTGGAGTTCTTGCAACACTAAATTCTCTTTTAATACCTTTTTCTTTGCAGAAATCATCCATAACTCTATTCTTAAATTCTGTCCAATTATCACATCTAATGACTTTTACTCTTTTGCTTACTAGGTTTTCTATCTCTGTAATGAAGGTCTTAAGGATGCTAGAAGTCTCATCCTTAGTTCCTAAAAAGAATACCCATGTAAATCTACTAAAGTCATCAGTAATAACTAGACAATATCTCTTATGCAACAAACTTCTAACATTTGTAGGACCAAATAAGTCCATATGCAGCATAAACAATGATTGATTGATAGAGTTAAAAATTTTAGGCTTACAAGTGGCTTTATGTTGTTTGCCTTTAAGACAAGCAATGCATGTTTGATCATTTTCAAATCGTTTTTTAGGTAAACCTCTTACCAAACCATCTTTGACAATCTTTTTATGGTTTTGAAGTTAATATGACCAAGCCTCCTATGCCATTTTATAGATTCATCCAATGTGGCCTTAGCAATAAGACAAGTAAGAGAATCTTTTAGAACAATCTTCTTCATATCAACACTGTACATGTTGCCTTTTCTTGGAATTCTAAGAAGTGCTTGACTTTCATCAGGCATCTTAAAATCAGAAGAAAATACAAGACATTCAGTGTCAGTAAAGAGAACTTTGTTCTTTTTATCACACATTTGTGAGACACTAAAAAGATTATACTTAAGCTCTTGCACATACTACACATCTTCAAAATCTAGTTTACCGGTTTTAATAGTACCTTTACCAGTAATTTTTCCTCCAATTCCTCCTCCAAAGGTAACATAGCCTCCATCTACTGATTGAAAATTTGAGAGATAAGACTTGTTGCCTGTCATGTGCCTTGAACATCCACTATCTGAGAATCCTTGATCTTCAGTATCTGTTGATGAATGTCCCTGCACATAAATAAAGGAATTAGTTTTGTTTTGGGATCCAAACCATTTCTGACTTGGATCCGCCTCTTGCATCAATTGGATGTAATCTTTTGAGAATAGTTGACGCAACATTGGATTTAAGAATCCAACATGCTGAGGCCTTAATAGCATTTGCCCTGATTCCCTTAGCAGTGATATGAACTGTTTGGCTATCAGCAGAAACTGATGGCTTTGCAGTTGTATCCTTTGGTCTCCAAACTTGTTTTTGGACCATTGCTTTTGTTTGAATGGGCCTTTGAACAATATTAGATGCATGTTTGAAAGTTGTTTTTGCACCCTTAATTGTTGATTTTGGGTAAACAGTCATATATGGTTTTTCAGTAGAAACCATTTTCCTTTCAGTAGGAACAGTTTTTGCTCTATCAGCAGGAACTGCTTTTGTGACTGTTTTGGGTTTTGATCTTTTAGAATTAGAGTGAAAATGAGATTTAGGTGTTTGCCTTTTGTAGTTCACTCTATTACTTTCATACCTAGATACCCATTGGTTGCAGAAAGCTGCAAGATGGTCAAAACTACCACATGTGTAACAAGCTTTGTTATCTCTTTGTTGGAGAGACTTGAGGCTATACCAATTCCTTTGGTTACCTCTGGGCTTGTTTATGGTTCTATATTGTTCACAATATCTTACTAGTTGCCTAACATGTTTTTCATTGGTCTTAGGCCTATCAGTATTGTGTTTGACTATCTTAGGAACTCTTGTTCTTGCTTTTTTAACCACTTCAGGTTTAGACATAACCTGTTTTAACTTTTTATCATCAGATGTTGAGTCCTCAATGATTGGACCATCTGACTTTCTACAAGAACACACCTTGTCCTTAGGAAGTGAAGTTTTACTTAAACTTTCACTTTCTTTCAAAGGTTCATTATCAACTACATTAGTCTTTGGTTGAACTCCATATTTGAATTCAGGTAGTTGAAATTCAGGTAATCCTGTGTGTTCTAGGTCAATTCCTGGGGGTGAAGGAATACCTCTATATGGTGGAGGAACAGATTTGTATCCAACACCAGACTTAGCTTTATTAATTACTTGACATTCAATTAAGTTAGTCACACCCTTAGATGCATAATCTAGTGTTTCTACACTCATTTGAATATTCTCTTTAGCCTTACTAAGCCTATCTACTTCAGCATTTAAGTTACTAATGTCATTATCTTTAAACATTATTTCTCTTTCAAGAAGAATTTTGACATCAGTAAAGGTAGATTCATTTGTTCGAAAATGTATGACTTGTTCCTCTAGAGTAGCTATACCTCTTTTATGATTAGTTAAGCTATGAGCTGTATCAATTAATTCTTTCCTTTGATTCTCATAACCTTTGGTTAAGGTTTCTAAACTTTTAAGAGCAGAACAATTATTTGAACAAACTTTATCAGATTGTACCTCTGTAGAGAAAGCCATAAGAGCTGTCTGAGGAGAAGCTTCTTCTTCTTCATCAGTAAAGCTCCAATCAAATCCTAATCCATCAATAGCTACCATAGCCTTTGGATTGGTTGATTCCCCTGTCTTGGACTTGCTTCCAAAACCTCTATTCTTGCTATCTTTCTGCCTTGGCCTTCTACATTCTTTTGAGAAGTGCCCCAACATATAACAGTTATAGCATTCTATCTTTGACTTGTCAAAACCAGCAGTATCATTGTTGCTGATGGTGAGTTTCTTCCCCGTCCTCTGATAGAATTTCTTAGCCCTCATGCTAAGAAGAGAAATTTGCCATTTTAGGTCCATCTCTTCTAAATCATCATCATTGATTTCTAGAAGATCTTCATGAGTGAGCATGGACCCATTATTCTGGCTTGTGAAAAAGGCACAACAAGCCTTTTCATTCAATATACCAAAAGTACTGCTTGATGAACTAGCAGCACCAGCTCCACTATCAACCTTTTCATCTTTAACTGGGTTTGAGATGCTAGGAGATGACATAAAAGCCATGTTCCCAGTATATGAACTAGAGACTCCAGTTTTCTTTACTTCTTGTTCCACAATTTTAAAGTTGCTATACAAATCCATAAGATCCATAGTGTCTATGTCTAGTTTATTCTTCCAAACAACAACAAGCGTAGCCCACTCTTCTGGTAAGCTTCTTAGAAATTTTGAGTTTAAATCTTCTTGAGGTATGTCAACCCCAAGAACAGCAAGTTGACTCACAATTTTCTGTAGCCTTGTAAACATGTGGTCAAGAGATTCATTCGTGGTTGATGAGAAGTTTTCAAACTGCTGCTTGAGAAGGGTTTTCTGGCTCTTCCTGGTGGCTTCATTCCCTCCATACCGTGCAACAATTGCCTCAAATAATGACTTGGCATCTTTGAATTTGCTGAAGTTTATAAGTTGATCATTTGGAATGGTCATCATCAGCATACTTTTGGCCTTGAGGTCATTCTTCTTCTTTATTCTTTCATCAGCAGTTGTAGGGATAGTTTGAACAACTGTAATTTCCCTACCTTCAACTGTTGATGAAGTGGTTGTGGGTTTGAAAGAGTTTCCATCTTCAATGATTTCCCAGAGAGTGTAATCCTGCACCTGGAAAAACTGTTCTATTCTTAACCTCCACAATTCAAACTCATTCTGTTTGAGAACTGGCAACTTTGCAGCAACATTTGTTTGAATAGATTTTGTATCCATTTCTTCTTCTTCTAAATCAAAAGTATCAACCTGGAAGCTCTGATACCAACTAAGAGGATCACTTGATTTGATCACACACTATGAGGTGTTGGACCTTTGTAATGTGTAAATATGATACTTTGAGTGAATATGATTAAGTATGCAGAATCTACTTAACCACACTTAGAGTGTTTATTGGAAATGGAACTGTGATATTTGTGTTTATTTAACAAAGAACAATGAAAGTATTTCACCAAACGATTCAATATTATTCAGAATAATACGAGTGATCTTCACTATCACTAGGGTTACAAAGACCTTGAATCTTGTGTTTTGTTCTAATGTTTTTCTTTATGTATATGTCTATCATTATCACACTTATCACACGCATATACACTCAGCACATATCTAAGATCTTCCTTTTATAGTCCAAGGAAAAGATCTTTTACAATCTATATGACTCATCTAATTACTAGCTTATGACTAAGCTTCATTCTAGCTAGCTGATGACTTATCATGTCAGTCATTAAGATACAACATGTATCTAGGATTACAACTCACTTGGAGTGTTCAATTTGATGAATACAACAAAGATATTATCTAGTATATGAATCAGTAGAATAAGTCGTACTTATCTACACAGCTGTTGTATGAGTCATAGTAGTATCAGCAGAATCCATCAGCAGAAACACTATCAGTAGAAACCTTCTTCAGCAGAATCCATCAGTGGAAACGTGCTTTGTGCTTTATCAGCAGAAACATACTTGATGTATTTCCTTAAACCTTTATGCAGATTCTTCTGATTATTTAATTCCCAACAGAAGCCTTTAACTAGATTAACTCAGAAGAATGTAAAGTACAATTGAGGAGATGAGGAGGAAGAAGCTTTTCAACTCCTTAAGGAAAAATTGTGTAGCACACCTATTTTGGCCCTACCTGAAGGTAGTGAAGACTTTGTCGTTTATTGTGACGCTTCACACAAAGGTTTAGGAGCCGTGTTAATGCATAGAGAAAAGGTGATAGTATATGCCTCCGGACAACTGAAAACCCACGAGAAGAACTACACAACTCATGACCTGGAGTTAGGATCGATTGTGTTTGCTCTTAGGATTTGGAGACATTATCTTTATGGTACAAAATGTGTGGTGTATACTGACCACAAAATCCTGCAACACATCCTTAACCAGAAGGAGCTGAACATGAGCCAGCGTCGATGGTTGGAATTGCTCAGCGACTACGCTTGTGAGATCCGTTATCATCCAGGCAAGGCAAATGTAGTAGCCGACACCCTTAGCCGAAAAGAGCGGATCAAACCCCTCACGGTTAGATCATTAGGAATGACCATCATTTCACCTCTGCTAGCAAAAAATTCTTGAGGCTCAGGTCGAGACATTTAAAGAAGAGAATTGACCAAGTGAGAATATTTATGGTATGCCAGAAAGTGAGAATGGTTTCGTAAAGAGATACGATGGAGTTTTGTGTTATGGGGACAGAAGTTGGATCCCATTATATGGAGGAATTCGTGAATTGATCATGCACGAATCCCACAAGTCCACATACTCCATCCATCCATGATCCGACAAGATGTACTTATACTTGAAAAAGCTATACTGGTGGCCAAACATGAAGGCCGATATAGCCGAATACGTCAGTAAGTGTTTAACGTGTTCAAAGGTCAAGGCTGAACATTAGAGACAGTCAGGTTTGCTCATACAACCTGAGATCCCAGAATGGAAATGGGAGCACATAACCATGGATTTCATCACCAAGCTGCCAAAGACATCGAGCAGTTATGACACGATTTGGGTAATCGTGGACCGTCTCACTAAGTCTTCTCATTTCCTTCCTATGAGAGAAAATAATAGCATGGACAAGCTAGCCTGGCTATACGTAAAGGAAATAGTCTCAAGGCATGGAGTGCCTATTTCTATCATCTCTAATCGAGACAGTCGTTTCACATCAAACTTTTGGAAGTCGCTCCAGGACGCATTGGGAACAGATCTTCGATATAAGTACCGCTTACTACCCTCAGACTGATGGTCAGAGTGAAAGGACCATCAAGATACTAGAGGACATGCCGAGAGCTTGTGTGATTGATTTCGGGAATGGCTGGGATAGGCATTTACCTTTAGTCGAGTTTTACTACAATAACAGTTATCACACCAACATCAAGGCTGCACCCTATGAAGCAATTTATGGTCGTAAGTACATATCACCAATATGTTAGGCTGAAGTCAGAGAAAGCCAGCTTACCGGACCAGACCTAGTCCATGAGACTACCGAGAAAATTGTGTAGATCAAGAGCCAACTACAAGGAGCTAGTGACCGTCAAAAGAGTTATGCCGACAAGAGACAAAAACCCCTTGAGTTCCAAGTGGGTGATAAAGTGATGCTAAAGGTCTTGCCATGGAAAGGCGTGATCATATGTGGTAAACATGGGAAGTTGAACCCTCGTCATATTGGACCTTTTGAGATTCTTGCCAAAGTCGGGCCGATAGCCTATCGACTCGAATTGCCATCCGAATTCAGCATTGTGGATGACGTTTTTCATGTCAGCAACTTGAAAAGGTGTCTGTCTGACGATACCTTTGCTATTCCTTTGGAAGAAATCCACCTTAATGAAAGGTTGAACTTTATCGAAGAGCCGATTGAGATAATGGACCGGGAAGTTAAACGACTAAAGAAGAGTCGCATCCTGATGAGATCAAATAAGTACATTTTATTAGCATCATTTATCTTATTTAATCGACTTGTTTTATATTGTTTTGTATGAGAATTGGTGCCTTAATGTTTACTTTAGTGATTCTCAGGTAAAAACAAGCAATTGGTGAAAGTTAATAATATTGGACGAATTATAGAGCTAAATGATCAAGATATGAAAAGTCTACTGAAATTCAAGAGATGCGTTGTATCACTCTCAACAGATACGCCGCAACATCATACTTAGATGAATTCGAAGACCATTGCCTGACTTTGAAGAATGCGCCGCATCTAATTATAACATGCGCCACATATGAAACGCTGGTCAACGAAAGATAATCAACTTGTTCTACTCCAAATACGCCACATCTCATTTACAACATGCGGCGTATCAGCTAAAGACTTCACCAAATACTATCCAAGACGTTAAAGAACATGCGCCGCATAGAGAAACAAGTTATGCCACATCTAAAGACAGTGTACGAATATTCCAGAATATAATACTCTTGGACCGAAGTTAAGTAGATGCGTTGCATCTATCATCAACATGCGCCGCATCAATCCCTCAGACAGAAACTATAAATACCCCATGATAGATACGAGTTTGTAGTGGAGAAAAACCCTAAGGAGACGAATTCAGTCGAAGAAGCATCACAAGACACGCCCCAAACGAAGATCTTAGAGCCGTAAGAAGGTCCTACATGTGTATAATTCATTAAGTAGTTTTGATTATTGTATTAGTAAGCTTTAATCCATCAGGATTGATGGGCTTGTGGCCACCATACTACTCCCCTTAAAATTGCTTTCCCATCGATTAAAGTTTAAATGATGATGTTTTTGGTGACTTTTATTTGTGCATTGATAACCTCTGTGTTTAGTTGAGTCTTCTGGGCTACCATACCTGTTCCTCGCTTGCTTATCTAGTGTCTAGAAGGTAGGATAAACATAAGTAATCATTAAGAGTTTACTCGCCGATAATTAGGATCCAACGAGACAGATTAGATTACGATACTCATCATATAAAACTAGCAATAAAACAAGTGACAAGCTACTTAATTATAAGGACAGGTCTTCTTACGTGTTTCTTTTATCTATCTATGTACGTGATTGCTATTCACTGATTCGTTCTCATTTGTTTTACTTTTATTGTTTAATTAAATATGTGTTAGTCTCTCAGGCTAAACCCCCGTTTATTAGATTATGATTGTAAAACTAACTTAGATATTAAAATACTAATTAAATCAACTAGATATTACGTTCCATTCTTAGTGTTCAACACTCTACTTACCACTATATACATATTGATCGGGTACACTGCTCGTTAAGTGTGTGTGTTAGTAATAAGTCGGCTAAATATAAATTTAAAACTTGAAAAGGCTTAAACACCCTATGCGTAAATTCATTATCTTTGGTTAGGTCGGGAAATTGCACAATGCAATTGGAGTGAAAGTACATATTGTATATTTTTAGTCAGTTTTTCGTGTATTCACTACTTTCACTATTACATTATGACTTACTTATAGTACTTATTTGGTTTAATTAAATTTCGATACGTAACTATTAACAATAAAAAGGATCATGGGCTTAAATTAACATTTTGGGCTAAGGGTGTTTTCGGTGACTGTTGGGCCGAGCCCAACAAGATTTTGGCTACAATTGACTTTTTGGCCAAACGTAATAACGAACGAGTTAAATTGATTTTTAGAAACATAACGACATATATGTCGTAACTTAAAAAGATTAATTGGCTTTTAGGCTAAAATTGGATTATTGGGCTCATTAAGGGGTATTCGGCCCAATAAATATTTCAACTGACAAAAATGAGTTTTGAGACATTTTCTGACTCACTATAAATGATTTTACTTAACGAAACGATATATATCGATTAAAACTATTTTGGACTTGTTTTGACACGTTAAGCTCAGTAAGGGTAATAAATGGAATTTTGGCCAAATTTTATAAATGTCGACTTTTGAGAGTATTTTGACTAAACACTGACTTTTGTATTGAAACTTATAATTTATAAGTAAACATAATGATATGTATATTTATAACGATAAATATATGTTATAGACTATTTTTTACATATAGTTAACGGAACGGATTATTCGAGGAAATTGCAACATTTGGGAAAACTGGGAAAGTTTGAATAAACGAATGGGTCATGCCCTATTTTTCAAAAATCTCAACACTTAGAAAGATTTTGATAAAGATACTTACACTTATTCAACTTTCTAAACACTTAATACTTATTACAAAAACTAGCAGGGTACCAGCGCGTTGCAACGGCGGATACCCTGTAATTAAAGTTTAGGTGCAAACAAAATTACAATGACAAACTGATTAACCGAAGAAAAAAAATGATCCAAGTCCGACACAGTTCACCCATTTTTACCGGTTCCGACTGGTCCTCTCTGTTTCGTTTTTTAACGCCTTTTATTGCCTAGCCGAACCGATGGCGACTTCGGATTCCGGTTGAACCCGTTGGTTCAGTCCGGTTTTCAAAATTACATGTACCATCAACTTGTTAGCATATAAATTGTATAAAATTTTGCGTGTTTTATTTGTTTGTACAATGTGTATAATAACATGTGTTTTTTTTACTTTGGGGGTGCTTTAAAAATAATATTAATTAGTGTGTTTAATGTTGTATATAGTATATTTAATATTATGATTTTGATATGTGTGTTTAATTGATTTGTACCAAATGCTTTATATGTTGTATGTTTTAATTGTAAGACTTTTGATATTTATTGCATTTAATGTTAGAAAAATTTAGTTTAGAGATATTTAATGTTTCAAAATTGTGTTTAATTTACTTGTACATTTTACTTTGTTAGTTGTATTACTTAATTTTAAGACACTAGCAGGGTCCCCGCGCGATGCAGTTGTGGGCACCCTGTAATTTAATTTTTTCGGCTAATAATTTATTTTATTTGTATATTTTTTGGCAATAGCTTTGCTGATTAGTTTTTTATGGCAAAAGTTTGATGAAATTTTGCTTAGTTTTTATTATTTTATTTATTTTTTTGTTTAGTAGAACATATTTTAGTTTACTGTGTTCTTTTTGACAATAAATTTATGGATATCAAAAATTTCGTTTAGCTCGTGTTCGTTCGGGCTCGAGCCTGTTTGACCCGTTCCCGTTCGGGCTAGAGCCCATTGCCCGTTCGGACTTGAATATTTGTATAATATGCTTTATTATTTGTATTGGTGACATTTAATGCAGGAATTGTATTTAAGTTGGTTGTACAATATGCTTGATAATTTGTATTTCTTATGTAAGGGGTGTTTTAATGAGTGCATTAATTGTATTTATTGACAAGTTAATTAATTGTATTTAATGTATATAATGATTTATTTATTGTATTTAATGTTAGTATTAATTGTATGTTAGAATTAAATATGAGGAGAATTTCTATAAGTAGCATTTGTTGTTATACTTATAGCTTTAGAAGTTGTATTGCTTAATTTTAAGTATTTTTATTAATAGTAGGCTTTCATGCTTTATAATATAGTATGATTTCCTTATAATTAAAATTATATTATATTCCGTAAATAATAATAATATTTATAATATAATATTCCTCCACTACCATTATTATTATGTTAATTTCCCAATATCTATTTAATTAATTATAAACCTTAATTAATTAAATACATAATTATTAAACGTTGCTTAATATATATACGATAATATATATATATTATTTGCGTAATTTTATAATGACAAGTACTAGCACGGATGATTCCTTCACATGTAATTTCACCATACACTTTCACCATGAGCCATCAACAGGAGTCTTTATGATAAACCATTTTTGAAATATATATTACCACACAACAAGCAAGAAATACACGAGCACATGGTCACACATAATCCTTTTCAAATGAGTCAAAACATTTAAAACACGGACATTTCGCTAAGACTTGCCATACTGATTTCGGTCGCGTGTCAGAGCGGTTGCATTGTATTATTTATTGACAAGCAGATTTCTATCCTTAAGGTGAGTTTATAGCCCCATTTTCTTATAAATACTGTTTTATAATCTTTGGGTAGGAAATATGCAAAACTGTTTTCATGGACCAAAACTAAACTTTGTTTTATGCACACTAGTATGCGGAAAAACTAAGTATGACCATCCCACCTTGCCCACTATCATCAACCGTCAATTCCTGCGGGAAGTGCGAATGATATAAATAGATCTATTGGGGGTGACTCCCTCGTTTGGTTGGCCACACATTAGGCCAAATCGAACGTATACCATGTCGGACTTGCCGAGTGTTTCGGGATAACACTCGTTGGGCCCCATTATTATTTTCCTATGCCTGTTGGCATACTGTCGTAGTATCGGTTGCATGAGCTTAGGGATGTATGCGGTTACTGTGTACTTGTTGATTATTTGCTATGGTCCATATGTGCTTATTTATTTTAAACCTATGAACTCACCAGCGTTAGCTGACTTTTAACATGTTTTTCTCAGAAAATTGAGTATGTATCTGTTGGAGGCAAGGTATGTGATGCGTACGGATTGCACCAGGCTTTACCTCTCGAGGGATCTCGAGAAGCTTACAACCCCCACCAGGCAGTGTACCTGATCGTTGTAGTATAGTATAGTGACAAGTACCGGGGGATTGATCGTTCAGCTGGGAATAGTGTCGCTAGGATTAGAAAACCTAAAGACTAGGTCTAGAGATGAGGGATGATTCTTTTTGTATTTTTATATTTTTATAAAAGCAATTAAAAATCTTGGTTTTGAAGGAGTTGGGTGGAATTAGTTGCTAGTCAACTAACCCAATTACTAAGATACAATCAAAATAAAATACTAAAAATGAAAATAAACTAAATTAAACTAGATGTGTGAGCAATATATGGGAGAATTGTGTTTACTTAGGTTTCACTACTCCCTAGATATCTTTTACAGGTTAATTACTTGTTACAGTTGCGTGGATGACGGGTTGTATTCCTTCATACCATTCATGGGGTGGCGTACTTACATCCCCAATCCTATAAGCGCCTACTTCACTCCTATGTCGAGCCGGCTAAGAAGCTCCTAACATGGGATCACTAGAATTTGCTCATGCATTAAATACAACCATTAAAACCTAGTACACATCGGTTCATGTTTCTTAAGATGTTCAAGAATATTACACAATGGAGATCTGTTAGTTTTCTTAAGCCTAACATTGAAATCATTCATTCATTACAACTATAAACAAGCAATTAACCTATAATTAACATCTAGGTTTCATTACATCTAAGCAAACACATGATAGATCTAGCCTAGCATGTTAAAATTAAGACAAGCATAAGATATATTCAAACAACACATAGACATATTGAATGAATTGAAAGAGAACTTATCTTAATTGAACATGAAAGGTTTCAAGGGGTGAAAACCCTTGAAAATACTATTACAAACGACCTAGGGTTTATTAGGTTCGACCCTAGTATTCTCCACACAAGTTCCTCTCCTAATGAATGAAAAATAGAAAAGTATATATAGATTCTGTGGGGTGACAGCGTCAAGAACAAATTTCTGACGCCGTCATCTCGCCGCCAAATAAATTCTCAGACTGCCTAGATCTGGGTTCGACGCCGTCATGTGTACTCCTTATGCAGGCCGTCACCAAAAATACTCTTGACGCTCTTCTCTTGACGCCTTCAGGTTTTCTCTGGGTCGTCATGGATTTTACTCCTGACGCCGTCAAAATTTTCCTCTTGACGCCGTCAGGTACTGTTCTCAGCATAGAAAATTAAGTCTTTGTCGTTTTCTTCACTTTTATGCTCCAAAAACGTCCAAAATGCTTCCTTTTCCAGAATTCACTCCCAAGGTACCTAAAATCACAAAAGGAACGATTTAGGGCAATATTTGATCAAATAAATTCAATTTCGGTCTTAAATGACCCCCTAAAAATGGTTCATTTTTCGCCTCATCAGTATGGCATTGGTCGTAACTACTCTTAAGTGTTTTCACACAAACTTGAGACATTTAATTGGGACCAACTTGTTTTTATGGGCTTATCTTATTTAAACTAAACTTGTTGTATGACAACTTAACTTTGGTAATGTATAACATTTTAAAACGGATCTTCAAATCCGTTCTCTATATCTTTGTGTTGTGATTACCAATTCGTAGCACCCAAACATGTATGCTTCCGCAAATCTATATTTTGGGGGTGTTAAAGTTTTGGTTTTGTTTCCATCTAAAGTTCGGGTGATTTTTCCAAGACGGGTTGTAAGAATCACCATAAGTGTTTTGCTCGGGCTTGAAAGTGAACCACCTTTCTCTCGCTCTGTCGATACGCGAGGATGCATAATCCATAAAGCTTATTCGGGGAGTTTCATGCAATCATGAGTGTCATGGGGACCACTGCAATACTCACATGAAGAAGTGATTTTGTTAACTTGTCTTGAAGGTTTTGGAGCTTCGTAAGATTTCATGAGAAACTTGACTTGGTCTTCAAGTCCCATGATCCTACTGTTGGGAATGCTTGAGTTATTCGAAGGCAAAGATATTGCCTTGACCGTTTTGCTCAACTCGCGGGGCTCATTCCAACATTCGTTGTCAAAGAGAGCAAGATCCTCTATGATTCCTCACGATTCTTCCGCATTCTTGCACGTAGCTTACAACCGGCCACTTGGTCAATGGTTTGCCTTATGGATTGATTAACATGATTGTAAAAGATTTGGACTTGAAGCCAAAGATCGATGCCATGATGAGGGACTTTTTGGAGTAAGTCCTTGAAACAAGTCCACTCTTCGTAAAGAGTTTCACCTTGACTTTGTTGGAACATCAAGATGTCATTCCTTAGCTTGGTAATCAAAATACAAGTTAGGGGTCATTTAACACTAATATAAAAGTAATTACAACAAATAATCGTTCCACTAAAGACCAAAGACAAGCACGGAGGTCATACACTAGCACCTCACAATAGTGTTTAGATACTCACATCTCTCGGGTGTAATAAAGTATATATCACAATATGGAAATGGAAAACATCTCTCACTACCTGTCATAGCAAAATAGATTACCATAGGCTTGGGAAAGGATCAAACCTCCACCACATGGCGTAAGCACCTAGGATAAACCATCAAAGAGGTCTTTTAAAGGGTTGTAACGTTAGGTGTAGGGATATGGAATACACGGTTTTGTTGGATATAGGCAGTCTTTACTGGTGGCGAGTTAACAATCTTGGTTAATTACATGTACAATATGGCATTGCTAAGCCAAGACTAGACACGACTTAAGCTAATAAATTAAAAATAACAAAAACATAAAACAAACATAGAATGAAACGAAATGGTAGTCCGTATGTTTTTTTCTCTTTCTTTTTTTTTTCTATTTTTTTTTTCTTTTTCTTAATTTTTCGATTTTTTTTTCTTTTTTTTTTTTTTTTTTTTTTTGCATACACTCTTACCCTACCATCCAAAATAATACATCATAGGGAATGAACATTCCCCTTACACTTGAATCTTTACATACTTTTAAAATGAACTAATCTAATGACTCGAATCAAGAAAATCAAAACACTTGGAGTACTTTTAAGCAATGTTGCAAAAATCGTGAATCGGTCCCGAGGCGGTCAAGGGCCGTGTAGCGATTTTTGACCGATTAATCGCCGATTCCAAGGTCCAAGGCCGATTAATCGGCCGATTACCTTGTAATTCGCTCCAAGGTCCAAGGCCGTTCAGCTTGTAATCACCGATTAATCGGCATTGTAGGCCGATTTTTGCAACACTGCTTTTAAGATTAACGCACATACGGGGGTAATATATGATGTTCTTCCCCATTACTCCATAAAATAAGTACTTTACCCATGAGTGCCAATCGTCCCAAAACAATATGTACAAGGATATGACTCGACTTAGCAACCATGTAATCAATTAGATAATTAACTAAAGGTTTAACAAATAACAATAATGCACTAAAGATGAGTGCATACACGGAAGGCTAAGGCGATTTGGGTGTACATTTAAGTGGGGTGTAACAAATTCTTCCTTTAAGTAAGATGCTTAAAGTTAGAAACGAAAAGATAGGCTCGGAGGGGTGTACTAGGGGTTTCGTGTACTAAAAATGAGTACAACGCTAAGGGTGTGGGAAAAATTAATTGACTTAACTAGCCAAGTAATATGACTTAAATGGTCAAGTAATTATGATACGGGTTTAATACAAGGGTGATCATAATACCTCTTATCATGTAGTAAATCCTACCACACGAATGTAGTCTCACTAGCAGTCTCGGGATGCATCACTAACGCAAGTTCTAGAATCTAAATGCTACTGGTACACTCATAAGCACTAATAGTAAATGCTTTTCCTATCAAATCTAAAAGCGAACCTCACATATTTGGGTGGAAATTTTTTCTGAATAGTACGGTTTTGTGCTAGTCGTACAATCTCCTATCCATGAGACGCTTGCTATGGCTAAAGTTTCACTCCTAAATGTTGTAAAAAAATTTAAATTTGGCGCTAAAATTGCACTAACAAGTATTTCTCATAGTTTTATTACACATCTACCATCAAACAAACAAACTCAAGCGAAAGTGTATCTGTAAGGTATCATCATTTTACCCTCCCCTTACACTTAGGATGAACATTGTCCCCAATGTTCAAGTAAAGAATGTAAAAGTGAAATAAGTAAAACGAATGAAATCAAATACTCCTCTGATTCGCTCAGTATGGATAATAAGGTGGCCAGGTTAGATCTTCCTCCAAGAAAATGAACAATCAAAACTTCCCTTCCAGAATATAAATCATCTTCTTATCATACATAACCTGTGAAACCTGAGAAAACAGACAAGGCAACCTCGCATAAAATCGGCGGCAATCTATATACGCTAACAAATCCTAGAAAACAAAATAAGATATAATGCTTGTGGAATAATGTTTGCAGATTTCCTGGAGATTATAAAACTATTGATTCAACAAAAACTTTAAGACTCCGTTAGAAAAAAACAAAACTGGTAAAATTTCCAGAATTTTACACGTGACGCCGTCAAGAGTAAACTCGTGACGCCGTCAGAAGTGACCTGCAGAAATTCTTATGTTAAGTTTCCGGAAAATTTCTAGAAAACTTCGTCCTACTTCCTGGAAAATCCTGTAAAACATCATTATGACTCTATACAAGCATTTGACTCTAACAAATACGAATATACATGTTCACTTAATATTATGGAGAATCATGATCGGTTTTGTTTCTTAAAAACATATTTGGGGTTTCCCCTTACACTTATCTTTTGCGAAATACCTTTGGATGAAGTTAAGACTAAGCCAAACAACAAAGTAAAGTATTTTCATCATTTTAGTTTTGAAACATGATCTAGCAACAATAAAAATAAAGCATGCATACGGAAGCAAATAACAAACAAACAAAAATAAAAATCACACAAAGCATGGGTTGCCTCCCAAGAACGCTTTTCATTATTTACGAGTCTTGTAGCTAGACTCAAGGTCATGGGTTACTACGTGATATGGGTGAGTTCCTCATTGAGGACATCTTTGGGATCAAACTCAGGTTTTAACTTCTTATCGGTTTTCTTAGTACGGTATGACCTTTCAAACTTCTCTCCATCCAGATCATACAAAATCATCTTCATATGCCATGATCCGTCACCTTCCTTAGGTGGCTTGTCCCACCTCCATTTACACTTATCTCCCTCTCTTTTCCACTTGTTCATCTCTATATTAATAGACATTACGCTTAAGAACTCAATCATCTTTCTAAAGACTAAGGGGTCCTCAAAAGGATCTAGCTCTTCATCTCTAGCTATGAGTTGTTCCACCGAATGTGTCTTATCGATGAAATCTTTTTCTAGATAGAATAGGCGTTGAGGTCCTATAAAGGTCCTTTCTATCCAAGGTCCATATCTAGATGGTCTCCTATTCATCTCTACCCAATGTGGTGTCGGTTCATCCTCACAATCGTAGCTATGTTTCTTAACATCATATACTGACCAAGTATCGCCCTCACCTACCGCTATCTTAGACTCCTTACAATCTATCATGGCGCTAGCGGTTGCTAAAAATCCTCTTCCTACCAACAATGGGCATGTAGTGTCACTAACCATGTCTAGGACGTGAAAATCCGCTAAGATATTTAACTTCCCTACGTGAACAACTACATCCTTAATCATTCCAACCGGGTGGGCAATACTCCCATCCGCTAGACCAATCAATACCTCCATCTCCTCTAACTTTCCTAGCTTGAGAGTGGTGAAAAGGGATAAGGGAATCAAGTTGAGGCTTGACCCTAAATCAGCTAGTGTGTCAAAAGCTTCGGATCTTCCTATCTTACAAGGCAAAACAAATATACCCGGATCATCAAGCTTTTTAGGCAACTTGTTTTGAACGAAGGCGGTCCCATTTTTACCTAGTTTAAACTTCTCATACTTTAGGGCACTATAGTAGGGAGCACGGGCTAAGACATCAATGACGGGGCGTTCAAGGTGAAGCTCCTTGAATTCATCGTCAGGGTCTTGCGTAGGAGGTGTTTCAACTATGTTTTTGACCGGTTTTATGTCGGGTGTTTTATTTGATTGGTCCTTTTGAAGAATTTGGTTTTATTTGAAACACGTGCTCGTTGATTTAACCGAGTAGTATTGCGGACAAGAAGTGGGTGACAAAACTGATGATATGGAATTAACGTTTAGTTTCAGGTTCTTGACCGTGTCGCTTGGGAGTGCTCCCATTTCTCGGTCATTGAGAACTTTCAACAATGTGTCAATTTTGGTGGTCATCTCGCTTTGCTTTTGTTTGAAATCGGCTTCAAAGTTAGATATGCGAGCTTCTTGAGATGCCATAAACTTGGACATCAATCCTTCAAGATTGTTGGTACTACCATAGTTATTAGAAGGATTGTTGTTGAAAGTACGGTTGGAGGGTGGATCGTTTGGTTGGTAACGATTAGGCGGATTGGAATAATTGGCTTGGTTTTGGTTCCACCTAAGGTTTGGGTGATTTTTCCAAGAAGGGTTGTAGGAATCACCATAAGGGTTTGGCTCGGGTTTGAAAGTGTACCACTTATCTCCCGCTTCGTCAATACGCGAGGATGCGTAGTCCGCAAAAGCTGTTCCGGGGAGTTCCACACAATCACGAGTGTCATGGAGATCACTACATAATTCGCATGAAAAAGTGATTTTGTTCACTTGGCTTGAAGGCTTATGAGCTTCGTAAGATTTCATGAGAAACTTGACTTGGTCCTCAAGTTCCATGATCATACGGTCGGGAGTGCTAGAATTGTTCGAAGGCAAAGATATTGCCTTGACCGTTTTGTTCAAATCACGGGGATCATTCCAACTTTCGTTGTCATAGAGAGCAAGATCTTCTATGAGTTCCCATGATTGTTCCGCACTTAGATCACGTAGCTTGCCACCGGCCGATTGGTCAATGGCTCGCCTTGTGGAGAGATCGATATGGTCATAGAAGATTTGGACTTGGAGCCAAAGATCTATGCCATGATGAGGGACTTTTTGGAGTAAGTCCTTGAATCGAGTCCATGCTTCATATAGAGTTTCACCTTGACGTTGTTGGAACATCAAGATATCATTTCTAAGCTTGGTAGTTCTCCCCGGTGGGAAAAATTGAGCAAGGAAACGAGTGGTGAGATCATCCCATGAGGTGATGGATCCCGCGGGTAAACGCTCAAGCTATTGACTAGCTTGATCACGTAGAGAGAATTGGAATAGGCGTAATCGGGTTGACTCTCTAGTTGTAGCATCAAGGTCTATAGAATCTACGATTTTAAGGAAGTCCTTGAGATGTTGATTTGGATCTTCGGAACGAAGTCCATGGAATGCACATCCGCTTTAAACCAACCGGATGGTGTCGGATCGTAAGGGAGACACATTGGCTCCTTGGGTGAGCTCAATGGTGTTTCGATAGCCTTGGTGGCTAGGTCGGGAATACTCTCCTAGGGTTCGGGGCCTAAGAGGTTGGTTAGCTAGTGGTGGGTTTTGTGGGTGGTCTTGTTGTGGTGGGATGATGGGTTCAAAGATGTTACCATCGTCCATGATGTCGGATGGCGAAGAGTTACGAACAAAAACACGAAGAAATAAGATAGACTAAAGAGAACCTAAAAATAAAAATAAAATCTTACTAGAAAGGAATCTAGCAAGTAGACCTAATAAAAAGAAATCCTAACCTAGACAATAACCATTCCTCGGGCTGCGGTGCCAAAAACTTGATGCGTAGGGATTGCACCAGGCTTTACCTCTCGAGGGATCTCGAGAAGCTTACACCCACCAGGCAGTGTACCTGATCGTTGTAGTATAGTATAGTGATAAGTACCGGGGGATTGATCGTTCAGCTGGGAATAGTGTCGCTAGGATTAGAAAACCTAAAGACTAGGTCTAGAGATGAGGGATGATTCTTTTTGTATTTTTATAAAAGCAATTAAAAATCTCAGTTTTGAAGGAGTTGGGCGGAATTAGTTGCTAGTCAACTAACCCAATTACTAAGATGCAATCAAAATAAAATACTAAAAATGAAAATAAACTAAATTAAACTAGAGGTGTGAGCAATATATGGGAGAATTGTGTTTACTTAGGTTTCACTACTCCCTAGATATCTTTTACAGGTTAATTACTTGTTACAGTTGCGTGGATGACGGGTTGTATTCCTTAATACCATTCATGGGGTGGCGTACTTACTTCCCCAATCCTATAAGCGCCTATTTCACTCCTATGTCGAGCCGGCTAAGAAGCTCCTAACATGGGATCACTAGAATTTGCTCATGCATTAAATACAACCATTAAAACCTAGTACACATCGGTTCATGTTTCTTAAGACGTTCAAGCATGTTACACAATGGAGATCTGTCAGTTTTCTTAAGCCTAACATTGAAATAATTCATCCATTACAACTATAAACAAGCAATCAACCTATAATTAACATCTAGGTTTCATTACATCTAAGCAAACACATGATAGATCTAGCCTAGCATGTTAAAATTAAGACAAGCATAAGATATATTCAAACAACACATAGACATATTGAATGAATTGAAAGAGGACTTATCTTAATTGAACATGAAAGGTTTCAAGGGGTGAAAACCCTTGAAAATACTGTTACAAACGACCTAGGGTTTATTAGGTTCGACCCTAGTATTCTCCACACAAGTTCCTTTCCTAATGAATGAAAAATAGAAAAGTATATATAGATTCTGTGGGGTGACGGCGTCAAGAACAAATTTCTGACGCCGTCATCTCGCCGCCAAATAAATTCTCGGACTGCCTAGATCTGGGTTCGACGCCGTCATGAGTACTACTTATGCAGACCGTCACCAAAAATACTCTTGACGCTCTTCTCTTGATGCCTTCAGGTTTTCTCTGGGTCGTCATGGATTTTACTCCTGACGCCGTCAAAATTTTCCTCTTGACGCCGTCAGGTACTGTTCTCAGCATGGAAAATTAAGTCTTTGCCCTTTTTTTCACTTTTATGCTCCAAAAACGTCCAAAATGCTTCCTTTTCCAGAATTCACTCCCAAAGTACCTAAAATCACAAAAGGAACGATTTAGGGCAATATTTGATCAAATAAATTCAATTCCGGGCTTAAATGACCCCCTAAAAACGGTTCATTTTTCGCCTCATCAGTATGGCATTGGTCGTAACTACTCTTAAGTGTTTTCACACAAACTTGAGACATTTTATTGGGACCAACTTGTTTTTATGGGCTTATCTTATTTAAACTAAACTTGTTGTATGACAACTTAACTTTGGTAATGTATAACATTTTAAAACGGATCTTCGAATCCGTTCTCTATATCTTTGTGTTGTGATTACCAATTCGTAGCACCCAAACATGTATGCTTCCGCAAATCTATATTTTGGGGGTGTTACAGTTTTGGTTTTGTTTCCATCTAAAGTTCGGGTGATTTTTCCAAGACGGGTTGTAAGTATCACCATAAGTGTTTTGCTCGGGCTTGAAAGTGAACCACCTTTCTCTCGCTCTGTCGGTACGCGAGGATGCATAATCCGTAAAGCTTATTTAGGGAGTTTCATGCAATCACGAGTGTCATGGGGACCACTGCAATACTCACATGAAGAAGTGATTTTGTTCACTTGACTTGAAGGTTTTGGAGCTTCGTAAGATTTCATGAGAAACTTGACTTGGTCTTCAAGTCCCATGATCCTACTGTTGGGAATGCTTGAGTTATTCGAAGGCAAAGATATTGCCTTGACCGTTTTGCTCAACTCGCGGGGGTCATTCCAACATTCGTTGTCAAAGAGAGCAAGATCTTCTATGATTCCTCATGATTCTTCCGCATTCTTGCACGTAGCTTACAACCGGACACTTGGTCAATGGTTTGCCTTATGGATTGATTAACATGATTGTAAAAGATTTGGACTTGAAGCAAAAGATCGATGCCATGATGAGGGACTTTTTGGAGTAAGTCCTTGAAACGAGTCCACTCTTCGTAAAGAGTTTCACCTTGACTTTGTTGGAACATCAAGATGTCATTCCTTAGCTTGGTAATCAAAATACAAGTTAGGGGTCATTTAACACTAATATAAAAGTAATTACAACAAATAATCGTTCCACTAAAGACTAAAGACAAGCACGGAGGTCATACACTAGCACCTCACAATAGTGTTTAGATACTCACATCTCTCGGGTGTAATAAAGTATATATCACAATATGGAAATGGAAAACATCTCTCACTACCTATCATAGCAAAATAGATTACCATAGGCTTGGGAAAGGATCAAACCTCCACCACATGGCGTAAGCACCTAGGATAAACTATCAAAGAGGTCTTTTAAAGGGTTGTAACGTTAGGTGTAGGGATATGGAATACACGGTTTTGTTGGATATAGGCAGTCTTTACTGGTGGCGAGTTAACAAACTATTTTCAAAACCCTAATTTGGATTTTTTACTAAAGCCGATTTTAATAATTTTTGTTTGATAAAGACTTTTAAAATAAATGTTTTAAGCACAAAAACTCGTGTGGACTCGCTCTTATCTCCGCGACTCGGTCTCGACTCACCGAGTCAACTCGTGACTCGGTGAGGGTTTTGGTTGTATGATGATTGGTGACGAAGGGATATATATTTTTGCGTTTGGATTGATTTTTTTAGGTCCGTTTGGTTTTTTGTTTCCTCGACAGCCGCGCCACCACCACCACCGAGGCTTGGGTGGTGGTGTTTATTGTTGTTATTATTGAGTGGTGTTTTGATTTGGTAAGGTTTGGATGGGATGTGGATTTGTTTGGTGGGAGCCGAGAGCCTAGGGCTCGGTTTGGGTTCGGTTTGGCCCCTGATTGATTTTGATGTTGGGTTGACGTTATTGTTGTTGTAGTTTTAGTTGTATTTTGCTTGGGTTTGGTTACCAGTCTCGGGATTATGTTATTAGTTAAACGGTAAAATAATAAACGAGAATAATAAAAACTATGAAACCTAAAATACATTTGACATAGTTAAGAGGATTTAAATATTGGACTTGGATCCGGGATTATGATGTTATATTATTATATTGTGAGCTTGATTTGGATGTACCGGATTTACGGTATTAGTTCTTTGGACATTATGGACCCTTTGGTACACGAGACGGTAGGGTACGTTAGGCCCGTAAAGATCTTAACGTACCTGGAACCCGAACAATACAAAATGGTCGATAAAACTATACAACTAATATTCACGCGAATGGTATATTCAAACATACTATATTGTGATGTCTAGTAATAATAAGAGACTTTGACGATATTTAATAATTATTCAAGAGTCGTTGACTCGGGAAAATATTATATAAACGGCCAGGTCATGCCGAAATTTCGTAAAATTCTTTATAAACTTTAAATTATTTTACCAAACTTTATTATTTCAAAACCCTTTTCATTTCAACGTTATTTTGGGAAAATGGGTAAATCCGAGACTTGTTGTTAGCGTGTGTTATCTATTTAAGTGTATCTTTCATTTCATTTCTTTTCGACGATTTTCTTCAAGGAGTTCTTTCATCTACTTTCGTCTCTTTTGGGTTTTCGTTCGTTTTTGCCGACGTATTCATTTTCTAACTTTCTTGTCGTCCACACGAGATTACAAATGTTTACTTCTTTTAACGACATTTAAAACTAAACATTTTTCATAATAACATGGATATTCGGCGAACGTTACCTTATATATTACTTGAGTATAATTTCTGATATGTATTACCCGTTAGGTTGTGCCGATTCAGTTTCGTTGTACTTATACTGCTTGATGCCGTGTGATTATATTTTGATGCCGTTGTGCTCTCCTACCTTTGATGCCATTGTGTTGACTAGTTGGTGCTAGTCGTTATATCTTGCATTGCTACATACTCAGGTGAGTTCATAGCTCCACTTTTATCTATTTTAATTGTTTTGCAAACTACTTGGGGTGAGATACATGCTCTGTTTTTACTATGATCACAATCGTTTGAAAACCATTTATGGAAATGAAAATTGATATATTCTGGTACTGTGAGTGAAGCAGCAGCCATTTTGATAAGCACTAAGTACCGTTTTTGCCATTATTAAGTCCCTCAGATCATGAGCCATTAGTCACTTGCGAGTGAGCGCGAATATAGTATGTAGGCCTATAGGATTGACCATCCCATCCGTGACCAGCGGGTGACAACACGGGTGTGCTATATTTGAGGTTGGCTAGGTATTTGGCAGTGCTTAGCGAAGGGGGCATTTGTTATATTATGAAATTCCGCGGTTATTGTCGACTTATGGTGTTTCGATTAAGGCTTTGGTCTCATGAGCTTAGTGCAGTGGGCGTATAAAAACGTAGCCCCGTGGTATTTTTTGGGCGTATAACAGCGTAGCCCCTTTGTCTTAAAATTTGGAATATTGTGATCAATTACTTTATTTTAAACATATGGATTCACTCAACCTTTGTGTTGACTTTTAGCATGTTTATCTCAGGTGTTAGATATTGCCGCTGCATATTTTACTTGGAGGGGCTTGGCAAAGGGCATGGCTTGGTCATAGAAGACTCCGAAAACCGTTTGGGACTGTTATAAATCTATTTTTGAATTATAGCTTCCGCACTATTTCAATTGATGTAAATTGAATATTTTCAATTATGAAATTTCCTCTAAAATGGTTTATATAAAACCGTTCTGTGTACCCTTTGTTATGATAACAATCGAGTAGCACCCCCAAACTTGTAGGCTTCCGCTGATCCGGTTTTCGGGGTGTCACACTTAATACTAGTCGCGGAGGTATGGTACATTCGCCAACTATATGGATATTAATTTCACCTACGACCTTAAGTTAATTAAGCAATCATAAGATCATAAACATCAATCTATGCAATAAATACAACGAGAAAAACCTATATTGCATGGTTACGTTTTCTAAGACATCAAGCTAGTTACATAAAGAAGTAAGCCAGTTTTCTTAGCCTAACGTGAAGCAATCAACTAAACAATAGACAATGCATCAATAATCAATAACTAGGGTTCATTAGATCTAAGCAAACACAAATGAATTTAAGCTAGCATGTTAAAGAGAAGAGAAGATAAACACATAATCGAACAACACATAAACATATTGAATGATTAAAGGGAATACTTAACTTCAATGAAACATGGATGAAAGAGGCTATAAAAGCCTTACAAATACTGTAAGATTGATGCATGTTTTGCAACCTCGCAAAAGGTTTTACCTCTCAAGGGATCTTGAGAGATTTTGCAATCCACCAGGCGGTGTACCTGATCGCTGTAGTGTAGTATATGGTAAGTCCGGAGGATTGGTCGTTTTCTAGGAGAATAATGTCGTTAGGATTGAGATGTAGGTTAACTAGGTCTAAAGGTGAGGGATGATTCTTTTTTGTATTTTTATGTTTTATGGAAAGCAATAAAATTTCGGGTATTGGAAGAATGGGCGGAATTAGTTGCTAGTCAACTAACCCAAAATTACTAATTAAACAAAATAAAATAAAATAAATAAAAAGAAAAGTAAATGCGGTGGACTTCTTATGAGAGACAAGTGTGTTTACTTAGATTTCACTACTTCTTAATTATCTCTTATTGATTTGTTACAATTGTTTAGTTGAAGGATTGTATTCCTTAATACCGGTTGTGGGGGCGTGTACGTCCTTTCCCAACTCTATGAGTATCTATTTCTTCTTATGATGACACATTTAGTGTCCTATCATAGAATCATCAACATCTACTCATGCATTAAATACAATCAATAAAACCGTAGTACACATCCGATTACGTTTCTTAAGATATTCAAGTAGTAGAGGAGATTAGCCAGTTTTCTTAAGCCTAACGTGAGTCAATCAACCAAACAATCAATAACAAATCAACAATCAATAATTAACAACTAGGTTTCATTAGATCTAAGCAAACACTAAGAGATTTAAGCTAACATGTTAATGAAAAGAAAAGACAAACGATTAACCAAACAACACATAGACATATTGAATAATTAAAGGAGAACTTATCTTTCAATTGAACATGGAAGAAAATAGGGTTTGAAACCCTAAAAGTGCTGTAAAAAACCCTAAACCCTAAGTTCTCTACAAAGTTCCACAAGTTCCACCTCTTTTTGTGCAAAAAATTTAAAACTATATATAGAGATACACAGGTGACGGCGTCAGGTTATGAGTCCTGACGCCGTCCTCGCCGTAATTAGGGTTTCTTGATGCTCAATTAAGCTGCTTTAAATTCACTGGGTCGTCTTTTGTTATCATTATACGTGATGTCCTACTCCAAATAACACGTGACGCCGTCACGTGTTAATTCACCAAAAGTCTTCTGGCGCGTCATATGCAAATAATTCCACCTCTTGAATCTCCAAGTGACGACGTCACCTTGTAGAGCGTGACGTCGTCAGGTGCAATTTCTAGCATAGTTTATTGATTTTGTCATTTTCTTCACTTTTAACTCCAAAAACGTCCAAAATGCTCAATTTTCTAGAATTCTTGTACCAAGTACCTAAAATGACAAAAGAAGCGATTTAAGGTAATATTTGACCATATATTTACGATTTAGGGCTTAAATGACCCCCTAAAAGCGTATCAAATAAATCCTTATCAAAGATTCGTCTAGGGTTTTGGTCTCCAAAAGTGTCACACTTAATGAATAAAAATAGAAAGCTATATATAGATTTACAAGGCTGACGGCGTCAGCTTATGGGTTCTGACGCTGATATACCGCCGTGTTTAGGGTTTCGTCTCGTGCAAGTAGCCGCTCTGACGCCGTCACTCTTTAATCCCTGACGCCGTCAGTTTATGGCTGACGTCGTCCTTTGTAACCTTTTTGAGCCATCTCTAACAAACTTAAAACGTAACTCCCTTCTTTGAAATGCACCTGACGCCGTCAGGTTATAATCCTCGAAAGTTTTCTGAAGCGATCCAGCTCCAAATCATCAAGTGACGGCATCACAAGGTGTAACGTGACGTCGTCAGCCTTCAATTCTGACGGTTTTTCACGACTTTGTTATTTTCTTCACTTTTTTGGTCCAAACGCATCCAAAAAGCGCCAAATCCCAGAATTCGCGTCCCAAGTACCTAAAATGCAAAAAGAAACAATTTGAGGCAATATTTGATCATATGTACTTGATTTTAGGCCTAAATGACCCCTTAAAAAGGTATCAAATAAATCCTTATCATCTAGCGACTCACTTTTATCCGTTGTTAGCCTACTGCAGGCATCCAAATATAGGAACGACAAGTATAAAAATTCAAAAAGCGTTGATACGTCTTATGGTGCACCCGTTCAAGATATCCACACACTTCGAGACTGAAACCCTAACAAGGAGATTCCTTCATGAATCGAATCCTAATGACTTAGGCCAGGATTTGGACTTATCCAAAACTGAAAACGGTTATTCATATAATCGGGGTCTATAGCACGAGAAGCTACCATACTCGATGAAAAGTGCAGACTTTTCATCAAACGCTAACCGAATACCAAGCTTTATATTTTGTAGGTACCGATGAAGGAAACTGCTCGTGATCCACCATAAGTATCTCAACATCTTCACTCCACATACTCATACTTAAATGACTCATCATCATCAAGTTAAAGACAAAGAAATTTAACATAAAGAACTACATCAAAGTCAAGAAAGTCAAGAACAAATCAAGATGAAGTTAAAAGAAGAAATGATGAAAGATATATAAGTAAAGATCAAAGTTTAAAGACCATGTGGTATGAGTATGTCGGAGAAGGCGAAAGAAGAAACACTTGAAGATATTGATTAAAGGCAAGATAGGAAAGAGATTTCTCCAATGATCACAAAACATGAAAGGAACAAAGAAGAAATCAAGTATATTCTAAGAGAAGGTTCGTCCTCAAGTATCAAGAACTGAAGACTCAAGAGCCAAGAAATGAAGATACAGTTTTTGATCAATGAACACCCTTTAGGAGGAGATTGTTAGCATTAGAAGTGATGGTCATTTATATATATCAAACCTTGTAACCTTATATGATTATGAGGTCCAATATGCTATAAGCTCGACCCATCAAGCCCATCAAGGATTGTCTATGTAACTATAAGAGACGCCTAAGCCCCTCATTTGTGAATCAAAGAGAAGTTTCACATAGTATCCTCCTCCCTCTCTCTAAAACTCTCACTCACTAGGTCTTTCTTTCTCTAGGTTCTTATAAACTAAACACCATATAAATCAAGATTAGTGTGAATGATTCACTATGTTAGAGACCTAACAAATCATATTCGAATTGAATAACTTACATTTCAAGCTAAATGACCTAGGAGTACCTTCATAAGCTGTCTTTCAGTGTTCAATTTGAAAACCCTATCAATGCCCAATAATGGACCCTTTTAAAAAGACGATTGTAGCTATTTGCATCACAAAATTGCACGATTGTTTCATGAGGCCCCCATTGTGAAAGTTTATGAGCAGAAACAAGACGTTTTTAAAGCCAAAGCAGAAGCTTCTCCAGGTGATAACAACCGAAAGGTTGAGCAAAGCCTCGAGGTCGCGTTTGGTTGAAGCTTGAATCTTTTCGTAAAATCTGGGTTCGACAGTCGAGGTTGTACCCCAATGTGTACTTAGCAGACAACACTTTGTAAGATAGATAAATTTATAATCTTGTAAAAATCATCAAAATTACTGTATTAAAAAAAAACTAATAGCAACAAAGTATTAAATAATTTGAAAGCATATGAAAACCAATCCAAACAAATAGAGTTCTATTGATTCACGGCCCATTATAAACTCCATAACAAATTGACACCGCTTCCCCATTCTCACACACCATTGTCATACATACATATACTCATCTCCACATTCACATCAAACCCTAACATTCATCAAACCCTAGCCCCAAATACCTTTCTTCTCATCGGTAGTAATATTCTTCTTCTTATTTACTTTACGTATTTGACCTTCTTATCTAATTCTATACGCATTCTTTTATTCTTCTTCTTATTGTATATATGTTACGTATACTCTTTTTATAACCTAACTTTTTATTCTTCTGTTTTTTGTATTCATTTCTGCGATTCTTTCGAAATGACGTATGTTTATTCGGTTATCACTTTTTATGTTTTGATTGTTACTTTATGCAGTTATGTTGATGTATGAGTGACTTTATGTAGTTTTGGTAGAGATGTACGTTAAACTGAAACGGTGTCTGTTTACACTGATTATTATAAGCGAATTGCATATAGTTTGCGCTGAATGTTTGTGTGTTAGTTTCTAAGTGAGTTATAGCGGTTCATTGTGGTTGATGTATGTATGTATATTCGGTAATCAGTTTGCTGTATTTTGATTGTTAATTTGTGTAGTTATGTTGTTTCTGTCGAAATGAAACTGTATGAATTAAAATTTATGTGAATTTGTTTAGGTTAGGTAGGTTGTTGAGCAAAAAACGCCGTCTAGTTAGGTTTGGTGCTAATAAGTGAATTTGTTAGGTTGATGATTTCAAGCAAAATGGTGTCTATTTTACGCTGATATTTTAAGTGTAATGGACTAATGGTATCTGTTTATGCTGATGATTTTAAGCGGAACAGCGGCTTTTTAAGCTGTTGATGTTAAGCGAAACAGCTACGATTAACGCTGGTGATTTAATGCTAAACTGTCTATTTGTACTGATTATTTAAGCGAAATGGCGTCTATCAACGTTGATGATTTTGAGCGAAATTGTATCTGCACTGATCTTTTTAAGTGAAACGTCCTCGATTTACGCTGATGCTTTTAAGCGAAATTGTCTATTTGCACTGATTATTTCAATTTAAACGTCCTCGATTTATGCTGATGCTTTTAAGCGAAATTGTCTGTTTGCACTGATTATTTTAAGTTAAACAGTGTCTATTTACGCTGATGATTTTAAGAAAAAAGGTGTCTATTCACGCTGATGATTTGTAGCAAAACGGTGTCTATTTACGGTGATTATATTAAGGAAAACGGTGTCTGTTTTTGCTGATGATTTTACGCGAAACAGTTTATCTACATGTTTTTGTTTATGTTGATAGGTTCTATAAAGCTGTTCAAGGTTTTTGTATATGCTGATTATTACATGCAAAACTGTTCTTCAGTTGATAGATTTGTTTTCGAGTTTGTTTCTCTATTAATTTGTATGTTTGTGTTTATTATAGATTAACGTGCCAAAGTAGGATGGAAGATTTTTATATATATTTTGTAATTTGATGTCTATGCTGTTGATCTTAAATGCGTCTCTGTATATTGATGCATGTGTAAATATGTTGCATTAATGGGTATGGGTGACTTTATTTTTGTTTATAAAATTGCACAATATTCTGTCTATGAACGCTTTTAAGCAAAACAGTTTATGAGTTGCTTGATTTTGTTCATAGATATGTTTTCGACCATGCTTTTATATTTGTCTGTATTTGTTTATTGGCATATGACTAATAGTTGGTTTTTAAACAGTTCACCGTCGGACTTTATGCTTCCTGGAAAGAGATCAGGTGGAGGAGAGGTAGCAGTGGATGATTTATTGATCAAGAGAACTAAGATTGACAGCTTGATCTCGTCAGCCGCTGCCACCACTGCCGCAGCAAGCACAAGCGTAGGGAATTCTTCGACTGTACAACCCATGGGAGGTGGAAACAACTCCAACGGTTCTACCAATGGTAAATTGCCAACTGGTGGTGAATTAATCAAATCGGAAATTGATGAGGATCTCCATAGTCGACAACTTGCAGTTTATGGTCGGGAAACTATGAGGCTGTTATCTGCATCTAATGTTCTAGTCTCTGGGATGCAGGGCCTTGGTGCTGAAGTTGGTGAGTTCACTGAGCTATACAAATGTTGAAATTGTGTTTTATGTATGCCATTTTGTACCTTTTTGTGTTGTTAATTCGCTTTTTCTAAAAGATTTTTCTGCATATAATCGGAGCCTCAGAGGAGAGGGTTACACAAACATTAAGGGGTGTTTGTTTAAGCTTATATGTGGCTTATTAGCTTATTTGTGTTTTGGCTTATATTTCATAAGCCCCAAATACTCCGGGCTTATTTTGAGACTTGTAGGCTTATATAAGTTTATTATTATATGATAAACTTATATAAGCCCCAAAGTCTTGAAATAAGCATGAAAAATGAGGCTTATGAGATATAAGCCGAAATCAAATAAACTCCTAAGCCCACATATAAGCTTAAACAAACACTCTATTAGTTATATACTTATGTGTGTGCATAAAATATTCGGGAAGCCTTTTAGCTTGTATGCCAGTTAAATATATACTTAATTATACCTTTAGAGAAGTAATTCTTTGCATGGGCGTGTAGGCATGTTTTAGCTTGAGATGTTTGATAGTCATTTCGTAGTCTCATTGGATCTACATTTGTATGCTGTATTTAGGGCTGTGTTTATTGAAACCCATATTGTATTCAAAATAACAATGCACACCCGAACTTTGGTTGTTTGTTGGCTTTAAGAGAGCATGAACTCTTAGTTTATCATTGTAAGTTGTTTGTTGTTTGTTGAGACTACTAGCAATAGTATATCAAGAAATGTGGGATTTATGCTTCTTGTCGACTTATCTAGGATTTTCCTGCTGTTAAAAAGTGATCTACAGATTTATTTATATGTTTATCTATGCCATGTGCTAATTATGCATTGCAATGCACTTTTTGCAGCAAAGAACCTTATTCTTGCTGGGTTCAAGTCTGTGACACTGCATGATGAGGGAACTGTTGAGTTGTGGGATTTGTCGAGCAATTTCATTTTCACGGAAGATGACCTGGGAAAGAACAGAGCTGTTGCTTCAATCCAGAAATTGCAAGAACTGAACAATGCTGTGGCTGTCTCTACTCTAACAACTGAATTAACTACAGTGCAGCTGTCTGAGTTTCAGGTAATCCATAATCATTAGCATGTATTATCAGTATATGTATTTATTTTGCTGGTTTTAATAAAGTTGATACTTTTATGCATGTTTACATTTATGATGCCAAAATGCCATGTTTGATGAGTTTTAAATGATGATGTTTTTCTTCACTATTGGTTTATTTATTTTTTCCTGTTCTTTTATTTTAGGTTAGCCTGGTTTATTTTGGCATTTCAATTTGTTTTCTAGAATTTGTATATCTTTTCATTTTTGGGTATAATTCAGTATGCAAGGCTGATTAGGAGCTAAACTACTAGCTTGTTTCTATGACGGGTGTGTCCAATACTGGTATTGTTATTGAAACAGCATGAAAGATAATTTATGAAACTTTGCAGCTTAGGGTGATGGATGTTCTCAACATTGTATTGTTATTGAAAGATACCATTATTATAAGCTCTTAGTATCAACCCTTGTTCTCTCTACTTTACATAATTGGTAGTTTCATCTATTGCTATAGGAGCTCAGGGATGTCATCACGAAACCCTTTTAGAAGTCAAGTTAACACAGTTTTCATCAAGTAATTTGGACATCTCATATTTAGTTTGGTGCATTTTGAAATTTTTAGTAGGATGCATTTGGCGATGATCATATCAGGGTTATAGATGTTCTTAACATTGTATTGTTATTGAAAGATACCATTATCATAAGCTCTTAGTATCAACCCTTGCTCTCTCTACTTTACATAATTGGTAGTTTCTTCATCTGTTGCTATAGGAGCTCAGGGATGTCATCATGAAACCCTTTTAGTCAAGTTAACACAGTTTTCATCAAGTAATTTGGACATCTCATATTTAGTTTGGTGCATTTGGAAATTTTTAGTAGGATGCATTTGGCGATGATCATATCAGGGTGATAGATGTTCTCAACATTGTATTGTTATTGAAAGATACCATTATCATAAGCTCTTAGTATCAACCCTTGCTCTCTCTACTTTACATAATTGGTAGTTTCTCCATCTGTTGCTATAGGAGCTCAGGGATGTCATCATGAAACCCTTTTAGAAGTCAAGCTAACACAGTTTTCATCAAGTAATTTGGACATCTCATATTTAGTTTGGTGCATTTGGAAATTTTTAGAAAGATACATTTGGCGATGATCATATCAGGGTGTAAAACCCACAACTTGTTTCCTTGACTTTGATTTACAAAGATTTCCATATATTATATAGTGTAGAATTGACAATGAAAACTAAGATAAGTCTAGTTGCAGCTGTGCTGCAGTAGGCTAAAATTGGAATCTGTTGATTTATAAAAATACAAAACAGTTTGACAATGAGCATCATCCTGTATGCTATTTGATTGAATAGCTTGGATGTAATGTCCAACCTTTTGTTAATGCCCTCTTCTCTGTACAAGTATCTCTGTAAAGGTGAGCATATATCCAGCTTTGTTATCAGCTCTGTATCCCACTTCTCTATTCTTTAACTTCTATTTTTAATGAACTTAACATCATCTAGCAAGCATAAAACCAGCTTTTTCATCTCCGTTATACTCAAATGCTAAAAGTTCTATTTGCAATAGATCATTGTACATTGTTATGACTTTCAGTTGCTCAAATATTGATCTTGCTTTCATCTTAGCATAAGCTTTGCTTGATTGAGTACACATCAGGTTCTTTGAGTTTTATAGATTATACTTTTCAGCAAGTTCATTTTCGGGATTGGAAACGTTGATGCATTAAAGCTCTGTAGCATGAATTTCATTTTACTATTGCTATGATCTGTATATGCTTGTGTATTCACTCTGATACTCATGTATCATTCGTTTTCTCTTCTAATCTAGTGTAACACTAAGATTGCAATTTTGACCCTGTTAGTTATGCATTGGTTGATTTCGGCTGCGTTTTTATTCAAACAGGTCAATTAAAAAAGTTCTATTTAAATGGGAAACAGGTCAATCAGATTATATAGGTCAAAGGTGTTGAAAGTCGCTAAAGTCGACCTACGTCCTTTTTTAATAGTTTATGTTCCCAAATTCACATCGTAAATGTAAAAAGAGATGTTTTCAATTGTAATGACCCCGATTATTATTTTCTTTATTTTTAAAATGGGCAAGCAGTGTTAGCCGGTCATGCCAATGTGACTAGCTCCTCCTTAAATTCGTTTGTATTATGTGTTTGCTTGCTTGTTGAATATTAACTTCACGAATTTTCTTGCAGGCTGTAGTATTCACGGATATTGGTTTGGAGAAAGCAATTGAGTTTGATAATTTTTGCCATCAACACGAGCCTCCAATTCATTTTATTAAATCTGAAGTACGCGGTCTCTTTGGTAACGTGTTTTGTGACTTCGGCCCTAAGTTCACCGTTACTGATGTAGACGGAAATGACCCATACACAGGCATCATTGCATCTATAAGCAACGATAATCCTCCACTCGTCACCTGTGTAGACGATGAACGGCTCGAGTTTCAAGATGGAGATCTAGTTGTGTTTTCTGAAGTTCACGGGATGTCAGAACTAAATGACGGGAAGCCAAGAAAAGTAATAAATGCAAAACCTTATTCATTCAGTGTCGAAGAAGATACCACAAACTATGGTGAGTATAAGAAGGGTGGAATTGTCACTCAGTTGAAGCAACCAAAAGTGTTGAAGTTCAAACCATTGGAAGAAGCACTTAAAGATCCTGGTGAATTCCTTCTTAGTGATTTTTCTAAATTTGATCGACCTCCACTGTTACATTTGTTATTTCAAGCATTGGATAAGCTTGTGTTAGAGCTGGGCCGATACCCTGTTGCTGGATCTGAAGAAGATGCTCAAAAATTCTTATCTTTGGTTATTAGCTTGAATGATGAACTGAAAGATGGAAAGATTGAACAGATTGATGAGAAAATTGTTAGAAGCTTTGCATTTGGTGCACGGGCTGTGCTGAACCCCATGGCTGCCATGTTTGGTGGTCTTGTTGGACAGGAAGTTGTGAAGGCGTGCTCTGGGAAGTTCCATCCACTACTTCAGGTTAGTTCTCATTAGCTGAGCCATCATGGGTGGGGCAAAACAAGTCACTTTTTGTCAATACGAGCTCGATCGGCTGGGTTGACCTACAAACATCTTTTTGTACACTTATAGTTTTTTCTTAGAAAGTTAATGCGCCAATAATTTTTTAACTAGTGATCTAACTTTCTGCATCAAACACTCGAAGGATACTAAAGCATTTAAATAGACTTGGGTGACAAAACGGGTAATTGTTCTGTGCCTGTCAACTGGTTGGATTCAGCTGAATAGAAGCTTTTAATGCCTTAACATTTACAATGCAAGTCTTTGATGTGATTCATGTTCGTAAATAATGAAAAACATCATTGAGCGACTTTCTACACGCATAACCCGTTTTTTTAAGCCAACATTTTCTATGTACCTTTTGATTCTAGATATAATAGATAACTCAAATCAACTCACTTATTGCTAATCCGGGCAAACTATCTCATCATTTTGTGTTTCTATGCTTATAAATTACCGTCTCTATTAACGAGAGTTCTGATTTCTGTTTTTACTGTACAGTTTTTCTATTTTGACTCTCTCGAGTCCCTTCCTGTTGAGCCGTTGGATCCCAATGACTTGAAGCCTTTGAATACCCGTTATGATGCTCAGATCTCAGTCTTCGGGGCTAAACTTCAGAAACAGTTGGAGGAAGCTAAAGTTTTTGTTGTGGGTTCTGGTGCACTAGGCTGCGAGTTTTTAAAAAATCTAGCCTTGATGGGGGTATCTTGTGGTAATGGCGGGAAACTAACCATTACTGATGATGATGTCATCGAGAAGAGCAATCTTAGCAGGCAGTTTCTTTTTCGAGACTGGAACATTGGTCAAGCTAAATCAACTGTTGCTGCAACAGCTGCTTGTTTGATAAACCCTAATTTTCATATCGAAGCACTTCAAAATCGTGCAAGCCCTGATAGTGAAAATGTGTTTAATGATACTTTTTGGGAGAATCTTAGTGTTGTTGTTAATGCTCTTGATAATGTGAATGCAAGGCTTTATATCGATCAGAGGTGCTTGTATTTTCAGAAGGCACTTTTAGAGTCAGGAACTTTAGGTGCCAAATGTAACACACAGATGGTCATTCCTCATTTGACAGAGAACTATGGTGCCTCCCGGGACCCACCTGAGAAACAAGCACCAATGTGCACAGTGCATTCATTCCCACACAACATTGACCACTGTTTGACTTGGGCTCGGTCAGAGTTTGAAGGGTTGCTCGAGAAGACACCAGCTGAAGCAAATGCTTATCTGTCAAATCCAACTGAATTTACTTCTGCAATGGAAAAAGCAGGCGATGCACAAGCAAGGGATAACTTGGAACGTGTCCTTGAATGCCTAGAGAAGGAGCGATGCGAATCATTTACTGATTGCATAACATGGGCCCGCCTCAAGTAATGTTCTTTTTCCTTTTGTACAAGTACTTGCAATTAGAAATTTTGCTTGAGGTAGGAACACTGGTTGGTTGGGTAACTGGTCAAATCCAGTTTGCATTAAAATGTGTAAATATGACTAAGAAAACTAAAAAATTGTTGCAATGATAAACTAATCTTCTAAATAAAATGATTTAAAAGGTTATATGGTTAGTGAAGACACTTTGTCCCGAAACAAACTCTTTTTATTTGTAATAAATTGTGCGTCAAATATGAATTTAAATTAGAAACCTTGAAACATGCGTCTCAAATATCATTACAGAAGCTTAACTGTAGATGACAACTAGGGTCTCAAATTAAAAACCTTGAAACAGGGGACACATACCTGTAGATGACAACTAGCGTCCCAAATATTATTACAACTAAAACAACAATTGGGATGCTTTTTTGCACAAAAACTACGCTGGGGGGTGATTTGCAACCCATTTGACACATACACTATTACACTTCCATTTATCTGTTTTTATTAATAATTTATTCGTTTAACCGTTTAGAGGAAAAACATAGTAATTTGCCATCATTTCATTGTGTATTCCTGCATGTGTGATCAGGTTTGAAGATTACTTTGCTAATCGTGTGAAACAGCTCACCTTCACTTTCCCAGAGGATGCTGTGAACAGTAGTGGGCAACCTTTTTGGTCTGCTCCGAAACGTTTTCCACGCCCGCTTCGGTTCTCCGTAGAAGACCAAAGCCACCTTAATTTTGTTATGGCAGCATCTATTCTACGAGCAGAAGCCTATGGCATTGCTAAACCTGATTGGATCAAATCTCCTACCAAATGCGCTGATGCTGTTAGCAAAGTGATTGTTCCTGATTTTGAACCCAAGAAGGATGTTAAGATTGTAACTGATGAGAAAGCAACAAGTATTTCAACTGCATCCATTGATGATTCTGCTGTAATTAGTGATTTGGTCAATAAGTTGAAATTGTGCCACCAGAAGCTTCCAGCAGGTTTCAAGATGAACCCAATTCAGTTTGAGAAGGTGCCATCTCTCTCCCTCTCTGTGTGTGTGTGTGCATGTATTTGTCATGAATGCATCTTTGGCTGTATGTATATGTGGCAATTTTGACCTAGCGTGTGTCTGACTCTGTTTTTGTAAAGATCAATTGGTTTGAGGGTGTCCAAAGTGCAGCTTAGTACATAAAACCTCTTGATCACTATATTAATAATATTTGCTATATAAAACTTAAATAGGGAATGTCGCTAAGAACATTTACATGCCCATTCAACCCCCAAGTTAATGTATTTTAGTATCGTACTTCAAAATTTCCTGTTTGACCGTACCTTGTGATTTTGCCACCTCTAGTTCTTTGATTGGTTAAGTTGGTTCAAGAACAGATGCATGCTCATTGGAAAATCTATAAACTTTCTGAAAACTCAGTTATTGACCTTGCTTTAGACAATTTGAAAAAGATGTCAGCTGAAACAGTTCAATCACAGTTAGATGAACTCCTACTTAAACTGGCATACCAAAGAGAGTTGAGTTGCATTAATTTCTAGCTAATATGAAGTAATATTGGCTTGTTAAGTGAGAGCGAAAGTCAAGAAGGTTCTGTCCAGCAGTTGTCATGGAAGATTGATTGAAAAGTATTAGCATGTCATACAAGTAAAAATGATTGCGTTGATATTTATAACGGTTTTACATCTTTACATAGATACATGTGCAAATAAGGTATGGTTATTTTAAAACGCAAGAACATACACTGTTTTCTAAAAATAATCATCGTAAAAATAAGTTTAGATGCTTAAGCATCTTTAATGATTAGTAAGAGTAATTAGGTTTGTATTATAACTTCTTTTAAGAGGGTTTCTATCTTGTAATATCCGTGGGAACTAGTAAGAGCATGGATATATGGATCGGGTCAAAACCAGTAATCATCTGAACTAGTTGAAACAAAACTAAATGGGTGGGTTGGACCCAGAATATTTGTAATATAATATATATTATAAACAATCTGGTCTCAGATCAAATGCTACTGGATTTTGACGAAAATCTAGTTTCTCTTTTGGCTAGTTTTTTGGTTTCATCTATTTGATACGCTAAAATAAAACATATATTAAAGTAACTAGTTTTTATGTGTGTGTTGAAATTCCCCACTCAATATTTGGCGAATGCAGTCTGTATGCTAGAAATTAGTGACCTTTTATTCGGTTATTCTCTTTTTTACTAATAATATTAAGATTTTTAAAAATGTTTAGGATGATGACACCAATTATCACATGGACCTAATAGCTGGACTTGCCAATATGAGAGCTAGAAATTACAGCATCCCTGAAGTCGATAAGCTCAAAGCCAAGTTTATTGCTGGTAGAATCATCCCTGCTATAGCAACCGCCACTGCAATGGCCACTGGCTTTGTATGTCTGGAGCTCTACAAGGTCTTAAGTGGAGGTCACAAAGTAGAGGATTACAGGAACACTTTTGTCAACCTGGCGCTTCCTCTTTTCTCAATGGCTGAGCCTGTTCCACCAAAAGTGATTAAACACCAGGACCTGAGCTGGACCGTTTGGGACCGTTGGATTCTTAGAGATAACCCAACATTGAAGGAGCTTCTTCAATGGCTAAAAAACAAAGGGTTGAATGCTTATAGCATATCTTTTGGTAGCTGCTTGTTATACAACAGTATGTTCCCGAGGCACAGAGATAGAATGGACAAGAAGATGGTGAACCTTGCTAAGGAAGTGGCTAAAGCTGATCTCCCTTCATACAGGCGACATTTTGATGTGGTTGTGGCTTGTGAGGATGAAGATGACAATGATGTTGATATTCCTCAGATTTCAATATACTTCAGGTAGATTGTTTCTTGGTCGTTTAAATAGTCATGAGAGTCCGTAATTCGAGTTTCTAGTCATCGATCGTGGAGTTTACTGTTTGTTTTAAGCAGCACGATCTGATATATTTCATGGTGATTTACTTAAAAACCTACTAAACCAAGGTGTTATGTACAAGATTGTGTTAAAACTTGGTTCATCATCATGCATCCATTTCGTTTCATTATCTAACTAGTGTTTTGAGTGTTGGTCATATTTTGCTTTAGTTAAGGTGCTATACTTGGTCTTTCCGTATTGATTATGATGCATGGTCTTTCCACCGGAGAAGATACAATCTTGAGTTAATTACTTAAATGGTCCCTGTGGTATGTTGGGTATAACGGATTTAATCTCCGGCCTTTTTTTTTCCTCGGATCTTCTCCTTGTGGTTTTGACCCCTAACGGGTTTGGTCGTTTGATCACTAACGCCATCTATTTGACTGCTGAGTCACCCTGCTAACATGTAAATTACAGGGTTCTTCTTTAATTGCATATATATTACGAGTATTTTTTAAAGGTCAAAATCATCTAGGATAAAATCCTTACACAATCAGAAACACACATGCCATCAGAAACGCAAATCTATGCTTCACCCAAAAGTCTTTTTCCACTCACTAAATTCTCTAACTCTCTGGAAACAATTCTCATCGGCCACCACCAACCGCCACATACCACCATCAGATCCTTTTGAGTTTGAAGATGGGTTAACTACGTGGTTTTTTAAAATACGTGCTTTTGACAATTTAGGTTTTTGAAATCTGCAGGCTCATCGTTTTCACGTCTCATGATCTTCACGATCTCACTTTTTGAAATAGTGGTTTTGATGAAATCGGCTGGATATTATGTTAGATTTTGGTTCTTAAAGGTTTATAATTATAGATGCGAGTTTTTGATGAAATCAATTCGATTTTGGATATGGGTTTTTGATTCTTTCACCTTTTGTTCTTCAAATTGAATTAGCATCGTACTAGACTTTCAAATTTGAAGAAGAGTGATTTTTGAGTGTATTTTTATTCAAATGATTTTGTCTTGTTTGTAAAAGATTTGGTGGATGGTGGTTGCAGTGTATTTGAACCAAATTACCAATACAAACACTTTTCCTACTCAATTACAAAAATAAACACTTTCAAATTGCTTTATCAAAATCTACATTCCGAGCAAATGGTATTGACCTGCTCGCCCCTTTTGCTCGCGCCCCTTGGACTGTGACTGACAGTGGAAATGTAAGAGTGTACAACATGGATAACACTATAAAATATGCTTATATACAACATAGAGACACATCCATTGGGACTTGAATCTAGAAACTCATGTTTGGTAAAACAACTATGCTTATATACAACATAGACACATCCACGCGGGTTTGTTTCTTAAAGACCTTCAACACAACGAGCAACTATTCTTTGCTCTCCCCTTTTGCTAAAAGACAATCAACGAGCAAACTTTCCTCGCCACTCATTTACTCGCCGATTTCAATCTATTGTTGGTGCTAAAAGAAAATCAAGACAACGAGCAAACGTTTCTCGCCCCTTTAGTTTACTCGCTTGGTAGATTTCTGTAACACCAATTTTGAGGGTTCATTTTCGTAAAGTGAATTCGTATAAGTTCATTTCAAAAATTCACACTTGTACTTGATCTTGAAGCAACACATAGGGCATAACTAAGCAGGGGTGTTTGGTTCATCTATACTATATAACTAGCAGGGTACCTGCGCGTTGCAGCAGCGGGTACCCTGTGACAATTAACCTGAGAAATAAATCCCGATGAGGCATGGCTCACAAGTTTGTATCAGTTCCAACGAGTCCTCTTTGGTTCATTTTCGGATGGCTTTTATTGGCTAGCCGAACTAGTGGCGACACCGGTTCCCGGTTGAACCCGTGGTCCGGTCTGGTTTTCAAAACTATATGTACCATCAACTTGTTAGATTGTATAAATTTTTGTATGCTTTATTAGTTTGTACAATATGTATAATAACATGTAATTTTCATTTTAAGAGTGTTTTAAAAATAACATTAATTAGTGTATTTAATTATTTTATATTTTGGATTATGTTGTAGCTTGTTTAGATTGTATATTGTGAAAATTTTATTGTACTTTTTAGTAAGAGGGTGTTTTAATTTGTTGTATTTAATTTGATAGCTATGCTTTTAACTGGTTGTACAATGTGAATAACTCACTGTATTTTTAAGTAATGATGTGTTTTAATAGGAGTATTAATTATGTTTCAATTTAATGTTGTAATGCTGAATTTTAAGGAATTAAATGTATAATTGTGTTGATATTACTTGTACCTTTAGCATTAAAAGATGTAATGTTGAATTTTAAGGTTTGCATTAATTTTTAGGCCATTAATGGTCAAAAGTGGCGTGTATATGTAGCTACAAAACTTGCAAATGTCTAATTGTATTGATTTTAATGTATTAAATGTCTAATTGTATTGATATTACTTGTACTTTTAGCATTAGAATATGTAATGCTTAATTTTAAGTATTTCTATATTTAGTAGGCATAAATGCTTTATAAAATAGTTAGATAAAGCATTTTGGACTTTCTATAAAAAGAGGTCTTAAAATATTTAAGACCAAAAATATTTCTATTAAAGGAAGTCTTAAACAATCCAGTTGTGCAGATTTTTATTCACAATGTACAAACAATACATCATGCTTTCAATTCAGTCAAATAAAACGTGTGAAAGTTAATACATGAAAATTAAGTGTCTTTAATTGACTTGTAACAACACATTTCAATAGCTTCTTGTAGAAACATCAAAACTAAAAGTCTTTACTTATAACAAACAATCATACACCACGTATAAGAACCCCCACCCCACACAACAACCATTTGAACTTTCGTCTCCGTCAAAATAAACTCACGATCCCAATATCATCTCAGTCAACAAACTACAAGAACCAAACTACAACTCGCCAATGCTTATCACACACAAAAAAATACAAAAGGCAATAACAGTAACATCATAACAAAGAACAAAACCAAGAATCCTCCCCTGCAACTGACAATCTACATTTTACTTCAAACAAGAATAAAACATCAAACTTTTGAATTTCGGCTTTTATGTATATTTATGCATGTAAAAGTTTAAGGCAATAATAATAATAATAATAATAATAATAATAATAATAATAATAATAAAAGATGGCTACACACATCTAGAAAAATGAGTAAGTTTACTGCATTTTTAGGTGATTTTCCCTTGTTACTTCGCACATTACCTCGCCAAGAAAGTTATAGATAATTCTTTTAAGCATAAAGGAATAATTTCTTTTTGTTGTTGTTAGAATTAAACATTTTTTTAGAGAATATAGCTTCTTTGGTTTATCTCATCTAGAGTACTTTGGTGGTTTTGCTTATGGCTAGTTCTGTGGCTTTTAGTTTTATGTTCTTGTAAATTTTTCCTTAGAACGCTTCCACTATGTTTTTGACACCAATTTTGAGTAAAAGAACCCAAAAATGTCCTCTAAGAATCCCAACGATGCTGCATTTAACACAGTACTACGTGCATTTACTTGCAAGTCATTACCTCCTCTGACTAAAGATGAGGTACTCACAAAATGTAGTAGTTGGCTGGGTGACATAGCTTGAATTTTGCCCTACATTCAAAACTGCAAACAGTGATGTATGATTATAATATTGACACATGTTAACGGCAAAATAATTCGTGTAAACCAAATACCCTTTGTGTATACTCCCTACATCCCAAAATAAATGTTCACTTGAAATTGCACAACGTTTTAGGAAAGGATAGGATCCTCTCATGTTCATTTTGAACATGATGGGCCATGTTGAGTTTTATGTGAGAGTGAAAAGAAAAGTCGGGTATCATTGCAAAACTTTTATTTTATTTTAATTTAAATTTACACTAACAACAATCGCAACATCACATCTCATCACAAAAGTGTTTCAATATGTACACTTCTATGACATGTCACATAAAAACATCGATACATGTCACATTTTGGATTATATACATAATCCAAACGTGTATATTAGAACACTTTTTAATTGTTTGCACCATTTAATGGAACACTTTTTAGTTTACGTATCAAAACGGTACTTTAGAGAATGTTCATTGCTATTTAATAACCTAACCCCTGTTTTGATTACCAAAATGAAGAGGACGATCAATAAATATAACTTATTTTGACAAGCAAAGATATATGAGTATTTGTATTAGATATTAGACTAATCACGAATGTAGGTAGGTATATATTTCCGAAGCTTGACAAACATGTAAAACCCAAAAGTCTGTCTTTCCTAAATTTCCCATACAATTTGAGTTTTCCTAAGTATGGTGAACTAAACCTATGTTTTGAAACTTTATTACTTGAGAACCACATAGTATATGATTTATAACATATGAATAATATGGAATCGACGCACATTGCTCTAAACTTAAAACATCACACGTTTGTAAGTCATATGGGCCGAACATATTTTGTTTTGAGACATAAACTCACACGTATAACAAGTCCATATAAGGGTCCGATTCCCATAAAAAAAATTTGTACACAACAGGTTCTGTTGGATCGATGTATAATCTGACCAAACTAACTATGTAGCATGTAAAGGTTTAACAATCTTGAATAACTCCAAAACTACTAATAATGAAACAATGATATAACTCTGTTAAGTATGCGGAATCTACTTCAACAAAGCTAAGAAGAATAATAAAACTTCAACTTTTATATTGTAGGACCGAAAGTAATGATTTTTATGTGATTCGGGAGGTCGAGGTTGATCATTAAAGATGAAATCCATGTTTAGTTTAGAGAGAGAAAGAGTAGAGAGAGGGTGAAGAAAAGGAAGTTTATTATCAATGAAAGAACAATTACACAATTTCTCACACCCCTCATGGAGAGTCATGAGGGGTATTTATAGGCTCATCCAATTACATGTTTGCCTAATTCTACATAAGTAGTCCCTAAGGACACAACATGTTACATATCTAGTCCATTTCACTTGTGTGACGTTATCTTTATAAAAAAGCGAGGCTAACAATCTCCCTCCAAGATATCGTCACACGTGAATGGTTACAATGAGACCTATAAACAAAATAGATATAAACTATTTTGACGTTGTTGAAGTGCAGAGTCTCTGTAGTCTAGATACTGAGGCAGACTTGAAGTTCTCTCTTTCGACGATCTCGGCGTATTGACGGCAAAGGTCTTTGTAACTCTGAACTTCAACTGTAATGGTCTAGTTAGGTCATTACTCCCTCCTAACTAGTGAGCCTTTTCTTTCTTTTTCCTGCTCCCTCCTGAACCGACAACTCTCTTTTCATCACGCAGCGGATAAAGTAGATTCAAAAGTGTAGGAACATGGTTGTGGTTCAGGGAGCATCGTAACAATATAACTCACATAACATTGCATCTAAGTTGGTAATAAGCCCTGATGTACACACACTACTTCTCCATTCACGATGTTAAGCACAATTCTCTCAGTCAATCCAATCACTGAAGACGAAACATCACTTCTTTTGGCATGTTCTTCTCCCTCCTGATGGTTGCGAGTTATCGGAATCATCATAATGTTGTGTACATGCCGTATAATCACCTTGTACTTGATGCAATTTAGAAGCCATAACAGCTCATTGAAGCATATTCTGTGAGTATATGTCGCAAAAATACTCTCAATACTTTTCTCTCAAATCAACCTGTAATCGAACCTCATTTGAATTTACCGGCTACTTGTAATGACCACATATGGAGACAGCCCGATATGACCAGCTTGAAAAAGAAGTAATCATCCCATCTTGTAACTTAATGCTTATACGATAGATGTGACTTAATACCTATACTGAGCACTACAATGTAACTCCTTTAAGTATGAGGTTGCACGAAATATTCGCCACTTGTTCTCCATTTTCTTGTGCTTATTTGTTCATGGGTGTAACACCACCGAATTTTGGGTGTTTGATTTTAGCTTATTTTTATTTTTGGTTCATGTAACTTGCTGTCATAATTTAAATCTTAGGATTTGGGTGGCTTAAAAATGTTTTGTCAAACTAAAAGATTGATTTTTGGATAGCTCGTTGTGACTAAACGAACCAAATTAATATTTTTGAACTTGTAATTATAATTGGAATAAATTGTGGCTTTCGGTTATGATGAGCTGAGCCGAAGGCTAATAGCTTTGAACTTATTGTTTAGCAAATGTAATTTTTTTTTTTATTTCTTTCATACCCAATGGAATTAATATGCCGTAGTTATGACAAGTCGCACTCTTTGTTGCCAATGACTCTGAACTAGATAAACGGTTTATTTTTCCGGAATTGTTTAAGTTGTTTGTTTTTCGGAAATGGTTCAAAGTTGCTTATTTTCCATGAAAATAGTCTGTATAGTTTAAGTGTCATTTTTTCAAAAATTCTATTATTGCTTATTAGTTAGCATGCATTGTTTTATAAACCATATTATTTTTTTATCTTTAGATTTCAGATTAGCGGTATGTGATTATAGTGCACTTTTGGATGTGATGATCCAAAAGGGGCGTCTCGGGTATGTTCTTGTTTAAATTTTTTCATATCGGATTATAATATTTCTATCTAATCATTTTATGTTGTATAATAGAGGTTTTGTAAAATATGGAAACGTCCAACAAACGACAAGGTCATGCCAAAATTTTCTAAAATTTCTATACTTAGTAAGATTTTTACAAAATTTATATTATCATAAATTTCGACAAAAAGAAGAAAAATACTAAAATTTATAAATATTTTAGAATTTCTTTTAAATCACTTAGAGTGCTTTTATAACATGTTTTCTTTTATCAAAAACATTCTTTTGCTCTATTTTGAGATTTTCGGATTCGTGTCAAATTCTATTCTTTTATTATTTATTTACTTTCTTGATTTTCCTAGGAGATGTATTATATACTTTGATTTTTTTTAGTTGTTCATTTCTTTCGCTTATTCAACATAAGTAATATATAAGGTGTATATATTACATACTTGGTATTATTTTTCCGATTTACTTTAATTGACCAACTACCAAGCTAAAACTCGAAATATAAATCTTTTATCAACGTGCTACGTTGATGTAACAATCCATTGGAAAACTAAATTTGCATTTGTTTATTTTCGCGTGTCATACTTTCAATATAAGCTTTGTCTTCTATGATGATTCGTCCGGTTACCATTGTATTGTACCTACCAATTCTGTATTTTTGTTAATTAACCATCTGCTTCGAGGACCTTAGTTCACATGGGATAATGAAGACTAATTACGAAACAAGTACCCTTACCTTTTCCCAGTCACCCCGCCAGCTGACAGCATTAACTGAATTCCGGGTCCTCATCTTTTCGCATGCGAACCGTCTGGGGATAAAGCGAGTTAAGCTCCGGGACGGAGCTCTCTTAAGGGGAGAAGACTGTAACATTTCATAATTTCAAGGTCCATATCTAATTCATATTCTATTCCTATTTCCACTTGAGTAAAAATTTTATTTTTACTTTCTACCCGATTTAACAATTTTCACGTTCCTAGCTATGCATGAGCCGTTTTTAGGATTTCTATCCGTTTTCATGTCATTATTTGTTTAATATTCCATAATATGCTTCTAGTATTCAAAAATTTCTATCTTTCACATTTCCCACTTCGTTTCACGATTTCGTCAAATTTTGGTAACAACTCGTGTTTTCAGTCTGCTTTTTTTATTTTCAAATTTGTTAAAAAAACCCCAGAAAATCCAAGGCTCTCATGAAATATGAAAATTAGCCATTTTAACACTTCATAACAACTTCATAATATTTTTATAACACTTTTCTAAAATTCACGTTTTCAGGTCACCCGGTACTGCGTAATTCGTGTTTTTAAGACCGTACGCTTGAGTTAAATCCCACAAACACAATAATACACTAAATATTAATCCAATGTTAATAAAATATTATCTTTATCATTATTTTTCAAGCTTTGGTCATTCACCACTTCTCACACTTCCAAATTACCACTTTAAACCCCTAAATACTACTCATTACCTTACATAATCACTCTAACACTTATACATACATTATATAAATCATTTTTAAAAGAAAAATGAATCCAACCCTCCCCATATACCCCATGGCCGGCCATAGTGTCACACACACATACTTCATTTGTTTTAATTTCCAAGAAGGTGAAATACATCATTCTCTCTCTTACATGCAAATGAGTTTTTGTTATTCATTTATTTATGGTTTTACTTCAGTACGTAAACCCTCATGATTCTAAACATGATATACTTGATTCATTAGGACCATAGGTTAAGGGTGATTGTGTTTTGGATAAGTTATGTTTAGGTTAGGATTGATTTGTGATTGCTGAAATTATAGGCTGTGATTATAAAATGAGTAAAAATTGTACATACCTAGGTGTATGTCTCAGGATCATGTGTCAAAAAGGCTCACCATTATAAGTGTTACGATGATTAAACTATGAATTTTATGGTAAAAAGGGTCAGATTCTGTATGTTGTTGGCATTCGGGGAAAAAATAAAGTTTTATTCTATAAATTTTTGAAAACCAAATATGCTACCTATACTATACAAATATAGGTATCACCACCAATTAGCCTCACCTTTATAGGACCTGTAGATTTCAAATGGCGGCCGATACGGTAAGCCGTAAAATTCAGTCACACATTTCATTAGGACAGGTCTGTAAAGAATATTTATAAAAAGTGGTTATACCTGCAAATTTTTGAGTAAACTTATATTTACAGTACACTAGGGACTTAAAGGAAACTATGGATATAAAGAACTTAAAATTTGGACTTACGGTTTGCAAGTAGTGAGTTTTGGAAGTCGGGGAAAGTTTTCAGCCACTAGTAAAACTAATGAAATGTGATGGGTAAACAACTCGGGAACTTACTATTTTTGGAAACCATGACCATATGACTTGGGAAAACCCTTAGTACAATGTCTTGACTATATGAATCAATTATAATAATATGCATCCATTCTCGTATTCAATTAGCATTCACTTAGACACATTTCTTGTTATAGGTCCTTTCTAGTTTTGCTTCGACCCTTCGGTTGTTTTCATTCGTGCTCTTCCACTCTAATACTTAAGGTGAGCTCATAGCCTTGCCTTTACTTACTTAAATGCTTTATAAACCCCGCGACTGAGATACATGCTTGTTTTACAAATTGATGAACAATACATGTGTTCTATTTATTACTTATTAATTTATTTCCTGATTTGCGTACATGGCAATGTCAATTGATGAACAATACGTGTGTTCTACTTATCACTTATAAATTTATTTCCTGACTTGCGTACATGGCAATGTCAATTGATGTACAATGCGTGTGTTCTACTTATCACTTATAAATTTATTTCTTGACTTGCATACATGGCAATGTCAATTGATTATAAATTTATTTCTTGACTTGCATACATGGCAATGTCAATTGATGAACAATACGTGTGTTCTACTTATCACTTATAAATTTATTTCTTGACTTGCGTACATGGCAATGTCAATTGATGAACAATACTTGTGTTCTACGGTTTCATGAGCTCGATGCTATAATTCTGATTTTGAATAATGGGCATATAACAACGTAGCTCATCGTATTTTTAAATTGAATTATCTTGTACTCAACTGATTACTTATTAAACTCTATGAATTCACTCAACTTTATGTTGACCTTTTATCATGTTTTATCTCAGGTCCGTAAGTTGCTTAAGCTTGGATGGGTGGTGCAAAGAAATGGATATCTACTTGATGGCTCATGTTTAATAAGATTTTTATTCGATAATGACTTAAACTTTTAAATCTATGTATTTCTAAACTTATGTTAAACTTTTGGGACCTTTTGCTTGACTCTGAAAATTATGAAATGTGAACTTTTATTAAAAATGTCTCTGTCTTGAGTTTGTTTACTATACTTGTATTATGTGACTGATAAATGGCACCCCATGTTGTATTCCGCTGCGTTCTGAAAATGGCGGTGTTATAAAATGTCACAAAGTATTTCTTATTCCCTAAAGAGGGAGTAGCATGTAAATCAGATAGGTCACTATGAATCTGTTGACATAAATAATGTCTAAAAATATTGTTAGCACATTAACAATGTCTCTATGTTTTGATAATTACAAAGCATAAACTCATTAATCTAAAACTTATGACGTAAACAAGTTTTTAGTGCTTAACATTTGTCTTTACATCCATATCACTTAAGGTATGAATAAACAAAGGATTTATTGCATTTTATGATCAAAGGAAAATTTTCTAATCACTAGAATTTTTATAAAATGTATTAAATATTCTATATCTTATACAAAATTACTTTTGGAATTAAAAGAATATGTTTAATTCATTATAAATATATGATTTCAAATTTCCAACAAAAAATGGCAAATTTTATCCAGAAAAATATTCTCCACTAAAAGACAAGAAAATCCAACGTTCTGAAGGGGCGGCCCCCATAATTCCTTAGGCGGCCCCCTTAATCATTAAGGGGACCGGCCATTAATTAAGGGGACCGGCCACGCTCCAGAACAGTATTTTTCTCCCCTATAAATACTGATTCATCCCACAGAATTTTCTCACCTTTTGCACTCCTAAACTTTCTGTTCTAGATCCACATTTCTATTCTCTTAATCCTTTGATCATAAGTGTATAATTCTTTGTTTCAAAGTGATTCAAACTTCATCCTCTCAAGTGCAAGAGAAGAATACTTCTATCCCCCAAGACAAGAAGTATTACAACTTGTTGTGACCTCCACATACAAGTTGTTGGTGCATCATCAAGATTATTTACATTACTCTTTGTGAAGATTGTTGTGTATATGTGATTGTAGATAGTTGTGCTAGGTATATTGATTGTGTGATTAGTTAGTTGTTTGGTGTGAAGAAGAAAAGTTAGGAATTAAATTATAGTGAAGAAGCTAGGTGTGAAGTTGTTAGTTGTGAAGTAAATTGGTGTGAAGAAGATAGGCTTGAAGTAGATAGTTGTGAAGATAGATAGGTGTGAAAAAGTAGTGTTGTGATTAAGTAGTAACTAGGTGAGAAGAAGTTGTGTAGAAGGTGTGACGAAGTTGTGGTGTGTATATTGGTGTGTAAGGTTTCTCCGCCATAAGGAGCTTGTTGACATAGTGAAGAAAACTCTCGAGTAGGTGACTCGAGGAGTGGAGTATGGCAAGGAAGGTGTCCTTGTAGCCGAACCACTATAAATCCTTTGTCTCGCGGTTAGATCTTTCCATATCTTACTTATTATCTTGCTTATATCGTTATTACTTTTGTAGACGTAGACGTATATATATAGTTGCTCATATAGTGCTAGTATTGATTTTACTTAAAGATCAAATGAAAGTTTCATTCACAAAACAAAGTTTTTACAATCTAACTAAAAAGGTTACATACATATAATTGATCATTTCGATCAAGTATAGTTTTCATACAAAATATAACTAAGGATTATAAAATAAACGATTACGTACTTATCCCACATATATAGCTATAATTGTTTATATTATGCATGTGTTGATTTCACATACTTAGCCTACATTGTTATTATTGTTCATACTTAGATATACTTGTTCATATATTCAAGATTTGAGTTCACATAAGATTGAATCAAAGTTTTAAAAGCAAACAAGGTTTTAAAACTAAAATAAGTTTTCATAATAAAATTAAAAAGACGTAAAACTATTCAACCCCTCCCTTTCTAGTTTTCCACAATTGGTATCAGGAGCCAAGTCTAGCAAGATTTTTAAAATATATTGTATTTTAAAACTTGTAACGATCTATGGAATCTGAAAAATATTTAGAAGGGCAATCTATGCAAAGACCACCATTATTTGAAAGTGATGGTTTTCTTTATTGGAAAAATAGATTCGAAACTTATGTGAAATTAAAAGATCTTGATCTTTGGCATGCTATTACCTTTGGTGATTTTCCTCCTATTCAATATAATTTTGAAACTAAAAAGGATGAAATTGTATCTTTTGAAAAACAAAATGATGATTTGAAAAAGAAACTATCAAAAAATAATGAGGCTAAAATGGTTATTTATAATGCGTTACCACGCAAAGAATATGAAAGAATTTTTATGTGTAAAACCGCAAAAGAAATTTGGGATTCTTTACTAATCACTCACCAAGGTAATAGTCAAGTTAAAGATAACAAAATAGATCTTCTGGTTCAACAATATGAACAATTTACGATTCCGGAGGAGGAATCAATAGATATGACACCACCAAAATTTTACAACGCAGCGGAATACTAATTTGGGTGTCACTTCATAGTTCATAAAAACAAGTTAAATAAAACGACCTCAAAGGAGACGTTTAATAAAATATCACATTCGATTTGATAAATCAGAGTACAAAGGTCTCAATAATTTATATTTAAAACTTAAGTTACAAGAGTTCAAAAATGACTCATTTGCATATTTAAAGAAAATAATTATCGAATGTGAAGAAAACAAGTCCTTCAAAGTTTGATATCCACGCGACTCCGATTGCTCCCAATGCTCAGCTAGCAAATAATACCTGAGAAAATACATGCTAAAAAGTCAACATAAAGTTGAGTGAATTCATAGAGTTTAATAAATAATAAGTTGAATACAAGCATTATTTATCGGGCGACAAGTATTGCAATTACATGTCGGTTTATTTGATTATAGTATTGAGTTCATGTAACCGAACCTTGACGATTTTTAATAATGCCCCGGAAAGGTAAATTTTGCCATTTACCACAATTCTAACTATTATGTGTCCGTATCCCGAACAAGGCCCGCCAAGCCTAATATGCATATCCATAATACTAGCGTTTACTACTCGAGTAATTAACGGTTCATGAGGGGACTTAATTGGCAAAAAGCATTCAATATCTATAATCATATAATCGGGTCAAGCATACCAAAACCTACTTGTATTCAGTTTGTAAAAACTAGCATGTATCCCCCTCGCGAGGTTTATAAAACATTAAAATGAGTAAAGGCGAGGCTATGAACTCACCTCGAAGTGAATGAGCAACCAACATAAGCAGATAAACAAAGAGAAAGGCACAACGGCAACCGAACTTCGCGATCTTATGCAACGATGAGAAAATATAAATATCAAAGAAGAAAAGAATGAAGGCATGAAACCTTAGTCGCGACCTAAAATAACGGCGCTATTAGAAGAATAAAATATATATATAAACTGACACATAAGTCGTATATATATAAATAAAGTATAGTAGAATCCATATGTGTGCACAACTTAAGTTATTTATTGTACAAGCTTTAATAAAAATATATACATATATATATATATATATATATATATATATATATATTCATTTCTAAGTTACGACACTTTTCCGAAAAATTTCTATTTTTAGAAAGTTTTTATTTTTAGAAGGTTTCTATTTTTAAAAGTTTCCATTTCTGGAAAATTTAGAAATTTAGGATGTTAATATCGACCCATAGTAATGATCATTTTCTCCGACAACACTAGCTTACCAAGATTTTATCCAAACACTCCACTTTTATAAATAATATATGTGTATATATGACCTAAACACGAACTTACCATTTTTAGACATCACCAAACGCACACTAACATTTTATTAGTCATCTAATAATATTCGTTAAAGTTTCTAGAGTTCAAACGAACTCAAAGAAGCTCAAAAACCCAATTTTAACCAAAAATCAGCAAGTATGACTACTTTTCCAAAAAGACGAATCACCAACTTTAACCCCAAAAATTTCCTATCGTCTAGCATTTTCATACCAAGGTTTCCCGAGTTTTTATGTAAATCATCAAACTAAGCAACTTTCATGTTTTAACGGAAGGCCGGTTCGGACCAGAAAAGGCTCAAAACCTCGTTTAAAAACTGCATCAGCTCACTTTTATAAACAAGTGCTGTCATTTTTTTAAAAGAAAAATGTAGAACTGATTTTAATCAAAATCACCCTCACTTTCGCACTTTCACACCCCAATTCCTCGCGGTAGACTAAAAACGTCGTTTCGGACCACTTTCGTGTTTTGGCCGAAGGCCGAAACGGGTCAGAAGGTGTCCGAAACAACCCATTTCAGTTCTGCCAGAAATTACCCATTTTCAAAAGTCCAGAATTTTAACACAACCATTTTCCAAACTTCGGACGGCCATAAAAACTTCGTTTTAAGAGTTACGGGTCCAATTTTTTTTAAAACGATCGTCTCGATGAATACTAACATATTTCAAAGCCTAAATTTTATAAAAATATTTTCACGACACCCGAACGAGGCGCCAAAAATTTCTGCAAAAATTTAACTCTTTCAAAACTTGTAATTCTCATTCAAACTTCATCAAATCAATATCACAACTTCGCAAAAGTATCACCAATCCTACTCCCCATCATCTAACGCATTAAACCAACAATTTCTATAGCTCAAAACTATTATACACACGATCATATGGATTCCAAAATAGTGAAAATAAACAATACATATAAATATAACAAAGAGGTATTGAAAAAGGTTTCAACAAACTTACAAAAACAAGATGAACACATGCAACAACCTCTCCAATAAACCCACGAAATTCGTCACAATCACACCCTTGATACCAAACGGATTTTTATTATCAAAACTTCATTTCCCATCATTTTTAATCAATATTTCATCAAAACCCATCAAGAAAACAACTATATACCCACGATTTGGGTATGAATCGGGGCGCACGAATAAGGTTCGTGGCCACTCACCTTCAATAAAGCTCCAAAACGTGATTTCTTCAAAAACCCAAAAAGAAAAGATAACAAAGGTGGTGTAAACGTGGTGATATCAATTCGTATGTGGTGTTAAGGTGGTTCAAAACGCGCGTGGTTTATACCAAAAGATAGATCGTGAAGAGATGGTTAAGATGGTGGTGTTATTTTAGATGTAGGAGTGGCGGTGGTGGCTGTGGAGGCCGTTTAAGGGGCGGCGATGGTTGTGTTTTGAAGAGAGAGAGAGAGTTGGTGATGAGAGTATTATTGGTGATGGTGTTTTGTTGTCAGTGAACCACAAGGACGATTTTGAGTAATTTACTCTTTTTATTAATTTTATTTTCTTTCTTTCTCTACCAATAATAATAATAATAATAATAATAATAATAATAATAATAATAATAATAATAATAATAATAATAATAATAATAATAATAATAATAATAATAATAATAATAAAAGTATTATTAATATTTAGGGTAAGGTGGCTAGGTGTAAAATACACGGACCAAACCCGAAACTCATTTAAAGTAAAACGACTCTCTCGAACCGAGCTCATTCCAAATATAATCAAAAATCTCGCGATACGTTCCAAAAATATAAATATCCGAACCAACATTTTAAAATAATTAAAATTGTTAGGTTATCATATTTTGTTTTCTTTTTAAGTGTATACACGGTATCACGGGTATGCTTGGTCCGTAAAAATATAAAAGAAACCCAAAAATTTGCATTTATAGAAAACGTTTTTATAAAATAATAAATAACTTATTTTATTATGTTTATTAAAATAATTTATGATAATTAAATATAAAATTAATTATTATCATGTCAGTACGCGCTGTGTATAGTTTTTTTTTTCACTTATTGCGAGATAATTTATCGTTTTCAAATCGAATGAGTTCGGAACAGTTCAAAAATGAAATATAAGTAATAATAAGTATAATTTATTATTAAAATGCTTCCGAAAAATTACGGGTACGCGTTACGACATACGCGATTAGATTCTCTTGGAAAAAAAAAATAGACGTAGAAAATGGATAAGTATTCTTTCATTAGAATATTATATTAATTTAATTACAAGGCGAAATTTACCAATGGTTACAATAGATAATGCTTTTGCTAAGTTTAACACTATCATCACAAGTTTAAAAGCACTTGATGAGAATTTTTCTAGTAAGAATTTTATTAGGAAATTTCTTAGGGCTCTTCATCCAAAATGGCGAGCTAAAGTTACGGCGATTGAAGAATCGAAGAACTTGTCAACTCTTCAACTTGATGAGTTGATCGGCAACCTGAAAGTCTACGAAGCAATAATAAAGAAAGACTCCGAGATTGTCAATAGAAAAAGAGAGCAAAGCAAGTCAATTGCGTTGAAAGCTAGGAAGGAATCTAGTAACGAGGATAGCTCAACCTCCGAAAGTGATGACGAAGAATATGCGATGGCCGTAAGAGACTTCAAGAAATTCTTCAAAAGGCGAGGAAGATTCGTTAGACAACCGCATGATGAAAGGAAAGCAAACCAAAGAAATAAAGATGACAAAAATGGCAAAAGTGATAGGAAGTGCTTCAAATGTGGTGATCCAAATCATCTCATCGGAAAATGTCCAATGATGTCAAGAAATCAAAATCAAAAGGCGTTTGTTAGAGGAGCTTGGAGTGATAGCGATGACGATGAGAAAGAAATCACAAATGAGGAGAAATGTATTATGGCTAAGACATCAAGCGAGGTACGTTCTGAAACCGAATACTTCAGTGACGAAAATTTATCATTAGACGAAAAAGACCTAGATAGTGAATATAATAGGTTATGCAAATTAGGTCAAAAGGTTATAGCTAAAAATAAATCACTAAAACATATTAATAATCTATTAGAAAATGAAGTACTCGAATTAAAAATTAGACTACAACATTTGGAAAAAGGAAAAGAAGTTTTTATAGAATGTAAAACATGCATAGAGGTTAATAATGAAAACGAAAAACTTAAAGATGAAATTTTCAAACTTGAAAAGTTTAAAAATTGTAGTAACCCACTTAAGAAAATAATAAGTGTTCAAGAAACTTTGGGAGATAAAACTCGTCTAGGATTAACCTCAACTAATGTTTCAACTAGTGAAAATAAAAGTATAAAGTTTGAATGTGAATCTAGTAAACAAAAATCATTAGAATCAAAACCTAAGTATATGCTTACAAAAGATAGAAAAATACCCATTGCGAATGATGAAAAAGTAAAAACTTTTTATAAACCATCCTTAAAGACCGAAGTAGGATCCTCTAAATTTAAATTAAGATCTAAAACTCCACCACTGAGAAAACCAAATAATCTTCATACTCGATCTAAAACACCTAAACCTAGAAGAAAACAAAATAGACAAAACTACAATAATACTAGTCATCAAATGTGGAATTATCAACCAAGTTACAATCCTTGGGGAATACTACCACCATACATGCATCCTAGCCAAATGTTGAATATGTTTGGACCAAACAACTTTGGACCAATGAGACAATGGGAACCAAGTGACTAAGCTGTCAATCTTGGAAGAAGTTGGAATATCATCTACAAATGACTTCTATAAGTCAACATGGTCACTTGAAGTGCTTGAAGATATTCCATTGAAAACTAAAAGGTACGCGTTTCTTTTAAGTTCATTGCTATAATTTGCATGCTTAGATATATGATTAGTTAGATTAATGCTTAGCCATACATATATGTGTACATAATAGCTTATATTCTTATAACCTAGAAACATCATTGGTTGACTCTCCTAGGAATAAGATAAAATTGTTCATTGCCGAACGAAATAGAAAATGGAAATCTTCTATATCCACTATTAGCAAACTTATGGTGATGAAGTGAAATGAGTTAAGTGGATCAATCGTTAATATAGAAGTAGGATTAGATCCCTCGCGTAAGAAAACTATGGATGAAACAAGCTCTCGTAGACTATGGCATTAAGTTAGATAAGCGTGCGAAAACAATGGAACTATAGATGTTAGGTTATACCCCATTCAACACTCTCGCATCTAACATATAAATTATCGTCTTCATTTCCTTAGGATCATAGGATATGTAGAAACGATAGCATGTGATAATAATAGGCTTAACCAATCCTCTTGAGCATGAGATCTTTAATAAACATTTTTTTTTAATATTTGATTTATGATATTTGTTGTCAAAAATCTAATATCTCTAAAAATATGCAAAAACCTCACATTTTGGAAAATAGTTTTTCAAATACTATCCCACTTTTAAATAACATGTTTTCACTATCAATATCCACAATTTTGTTTTGATCAAACTAAAGATTGGGAAAATATTCTTTACCATTCATTCACACATTTTGAAGTAAAAACCCAATCTATTTTATTCAAATAACTCTCACATCTAAGTGAAAACTTACTTTCAAACATTGTTGAATAATGCTAAAAACGTCTCTTTTAAAATCATGCATGGTGATCTCATATTTGTCATCTATATTTATATAAATGACACTTATAAGTGAACTAAATCAAATCAAGAGGATCATGATTTGTTCATTAAGACTTTGTTTGTAACAAGTCTAGAAATCCATGTTATCATAACTACCCACTTATTGCACATTGATACACATTAGGATTAATCCTCCTAGTTATGTAGTTATGAAATACTTGATGTTGCTTATTGTTTCCTAGCACTTATATTTTACTTGCTTGATGAGTATGTTTGCATGCTAGATGAAATTGCTTGTTTACTTAATTTCTTTGATTAACATGCTTTGGCTACATAATTGCCTACATAATTAGTATATGCTTAATTGCCTCAAAGAGTTGGACTTGTTTGAAATAAAAAACACAACCTTTCTGCAATTCACTACCAAAAACCCTTTTCTGGCAATCTGGGAATCACCAGATGGGCGGCCCCCTTAAATCATAAGGCGGTCCCCTTAATTATTAAGGGGACCGACCTCCAATTAAGGGGACCGGCCATCTGATGGTCGAAGGTGTTGTTTCTTTTTTCTACTTTTTAGCCCATTTTATCCTACACTTCCCAAAACTCATAAACCTATTTTATCCTAAACCTTCTATCAAAATTTATACATCTTTAATCCCACCAATCCTATATTATAAACACTCTCATTCCTCTCAATCTATACTCATCTCTTCATGACCTCTCCTATTAAACCAAAACCACCAAATAACCCGTTTGGAGAAGAAAGCCCAACTTCCATTAAAAGCCCGTAAAACCAAATGATGTTGTCAAACATCCAACACCAAATTCCTTCTATGTCTTCAACATTACATACCTAACACCTCACTCTCCTTCTCACCAACATTACATATAAAAAAACTCACCCATATCCTTCTACATTACACTCAAACCTCATAATCTTTTCACAACTCAAGTGATGTTGTTCATAATCAACCAACACCTAAACCTCACTCTCACACAAATGATCCATTTAACAACAAATCATCCATTCGTGCTTCCACTAATGCTCCTTCTTATGATGAGCATGCACAATTCCAAAACAATAATCCCAACCTCATTACCAACACTTTACATGTTACTCATTCAACAAAAACACCATCCACTCATGATGCATCTCTTCCACCCATATCATGTTTTCATGATTACCCAAGCTCAAACATGTCTCCACCACCAAGAGTATCACCACCACATCCTACAACTTCACATGCCATTCCTATGTTGCATGTTCAAACCCTCACCCAAGACAACTATCATGCTCCACTATCATCACCTTCCTCCGAACACTTAATGTTCGTTGAGGCGCTAAAAGAATCCCATGAGCTTTGTGATCTTTTAGCCTTACATCTTGCTCAACGCAATTTGGATCCACCCTCATCTAGATCACCCTCATCACCACACAACATAAATCAACTTGAGAAGCATGTCAACAATTGACCTTGTTGCATCTTTCTCCTAAAAACCATTGCATTCAATGAACACTTCACTTGGATTAAATATCTTCTCACTAGATCACATCCAATACCCTCACTTGAACAACATCCAAAACCTTGATCAACCTCTTCCACTACAAACTCTCCACAACCAAACTCTCCAACATTCATGACCCAAACATATACCTCCATTAATCTAACAACCTCACCCTAACTCAACCATCTTCATTCCAAACACTCCATCATCAACCATCTAAGCATACTATATGCTTATGATTTTCACTTTCAAATACGAATCAACCAACCCTTTGTTACAAGCAAGTCCGATGGCTCTCTTTGGCAAATTAGGATCTTTAACATAATCTCTTTGAATTAATTGTTATGTATCCTTAATATTTGTTTGCTATGCTTGTTATTTGTATATTGGATATTCTTCTATATATGCTTGGGCTTCTAATATTTTTCTTGCGAGCATTCCATATCTCGATCCCTTGGTGCCATCGAACGAGGGGGAGCACACATCAAGGGGGAGCTTTCATCCCGTCTAACTTCATTTATGAAGCTAGTCGGCATAACCTTTTTGATTTTACAAAAAGGGGGAGAAGAGAATGTTAAACTCTAATAATACTTGTCTAAAAGTTATTTTTTAGACCTAATGAGTTTAAGGTTTTGTAATCATCAAAAAGGGGGAGATTGTTGACATAAATAATGTCTAAAAACATTGTTAACACATTAACAATGTCTCTATGTTTTGATAATTACAAAGCATAAACTCATTAATCTAAAACTTATGACGTAAACAAGTTTTTAGTGCTTAACATTTGTCTTTACATCCATATCACTTAAGGTATGAATAAACAAAGGATTTATTGCATTTTATGATCAAAGGAAATTTTTCTAATCACTAGAATTTTTATAAAATGTATTAAACATTCTATATCTTTTACAAAATTACTTTTGGAGAATACGTTTAATTCATTATAAATATATGATTTCAAATTTCCAACCAAAAATGGCAAATTTTATCCAGAAAAATATTCCCCACTAAAAGACAAGAAAATCCAACGTTCTGAAGGGGCGGCCCTCTTAATTCCTTAGGCGGCCCCCTTAATCATTAAGGGGACCGGCCATTAATTAAGGGGACCGGCCACGCTCCAGAACAATATTTTTCTCCCCTATAAATACTGATTCATCCCACAGAATTTTCTCACCTTTTGCACTTCTAAACTTTCTGTTCTAGATCCACATTTCTATTCTCTTAATCCTTTGATCATAAGTGTATAATTCTTTGTTTCAAAGTGATTCAAACTTCATCCTCTCAAGTGCAAGAGAAGAATACTTCTATCCCCCAAGACAAGAAGTATTACAACTTGTTGTGACCTCCACATACAAGTTGTTGGTGCATCATCAAGATTATTTACATTACTCTTTGTGAAGATTATTTTGTATATGTGATTGTAGATAGTTGTGCTAGGTATATTGATTGTGTGATTAGTTAGTTGTTTGGTGTGAAGAAGAAAAGTTAGGAATTAAATTATAGTGAAGAAGCTAGGTGTGAAGTTGTTAGTTGTGAAGTAAATTGGTGTGAAGAAGATAGGCTTGAAGTAGATAGTTGTGAAGATAGATAGGTGTGAAGAAGTAGTGTTGTGATTAAGTAGTGACTAGGTGTGAAGAAGTTGTGTAGAAGGTGTGAATAAGTTGTGATGAAGTTGTGGTGTGTATATTGGTGTGTAAGGTTTCTCCGCCATAAGGAGCTTGTTGACATAGTGAAGAAAACTCTCGAGTAGGTGACTCAAGGAGTGGAGTAGGGCAAGGAAGGTGTCCTTGTAGCCGAACCACTATAAATCCTTTGTCTCGCGGTTAGATCTTTCCATATCTTACTTATTATCTTGCTTATATCGTCATTACTTTTGTAGACGTAGACGTATATATATAGTTGCTCATATAGTGCTAGTATTGATTTTACTTAAAGATCAAACGAAAGTTTCATTCACAAAACAAAGTTTTTACAATCAAACTAAAAAGGTTACATACATATAATTGATTATTTCGATCAAGTATAGTTTTCATACAAAATATAACTAAGGATTATAAAATAAACGATTACGTACTTATCCCACATATATAGCTATAATTGTTTATATTATGCATGTGTTGATTTCACATACTTAGCCTACATTGTTATTATTATTCATACTTAGATATACTTGTTCATATTGTTCAAGATTTGAGTTCACATAAGATTGAATCAAAGTTTTAAAAGCAAACAAGGTTTTAAAACTAAACTAAGTTTTCATAATAAAATTAAAAAGACGTAAAACTATTCAACCCCCCCTTCTAGTTTTCCACAGAATCAGTTCCAAAACTTCAGTTTCACGTTTCACACTTTGAAATGGTTTCTTAGTTATTTTGGTCATCATGCAAGTTTTACACTTTTCAGTGTCCATGTCAAAGGCTGGAATTAACCCATACTTGGACATATCTCGCATTCTCTTAAAGTGTACATGGCCAAGTCTTGCGTGCTATAGGGTTGAATCATGTAGTTTAAAGGTTGACATAAAAGCTGAATTAACAATATCATTAACAATATTAAGCCTGAACATATGATTACACAAATAGCCAAAACCAATAAACACACCATGTTTAGACAAAACAAACTTATCAGATTCAATAACTTGTTTATAACCACAATTATTCAAAACATTGCTAGAAACCAAGTTCTTTATAATATTTGGAACATGTAAAACATTAAACAAAGAAACAATCTTTCCAGAACTAAACCTTAAATCCACACATCCTCTTCCATGCACCAGGGCTGTTGACTCATTTCCCATATGAAGAATAGAATCATCATTCAATGACTCATAGGTCTTGAACTAGCTTCTATCTTTACACACATGAATTGTTGCTCCAGAGTTAACCCACCACACAACATCATCATCCTGCACAAAGTACACTTCAGATATATATATATATATATATATATATATATATATATATATATATATATATATATATATATATATATATATATATATATATATATATATAAAATAATAAATCTCAAAAGACTTATTAAATATATGATGACCTTTTAGAGAATTGGTATTACCATTCCTTGATCCACTTTTGCCTGATCCATTGACTTTATTGCCAATCTTAACACCTTTACAATCCTTCCTGAAGTGTCCATTTTTACCACACTTCCAACAAGTAGCTTTTGGCTTCTTGTTAAGATCATTTTTGGTGTTATCATGATGTTTACGTTTGCCCTTGTTGTCATTGTACCTGGAGACGTTGTTATGCTCCACCATATTGACAACTGATGGACCAGTAGCATTGCTACTCTTTGGCTTGTCATTGTCTTGTGCTTTGAGTGACTCCTCAATGCGTAAATGACTGCCCAACTCAACAAGAGTTAATTCCTCCTTCTTATGTTTAAGCATATGCTTGAAATCTTTCCAAGAAGGAGGTAGTTTATCAATGATACAAGAGACTGAAATAGCCTCATCCATGCTCATCTTGTGTTGTGTGAATCGATTAAGTATACTAAGAAATTCATTGTATTGTTCCATGACAGGTTTAGAATCGGCCATTTTGTAATTGTTAAAATTACTTACAAGGAACTTCTTACTTGATGCATCCTCAGCCATATATTTGGCTTCCAAGGAATCCCATAGTTCTTGAGAAGATTTAACATTCTGATAAATATCAAAGAGAGAATCAGACATACCATTGAGGATTAAACCTCTGCAGACATAATGATCATTATCCTATTTGCTTCTTGTCCTTATTTGTTCCACAATAGCATCGTCCCCATGATCATCAGGAATAGCAGTGCTCAGGACATACACCACATTTATACTTAACAACAAGAAGTGCATCTTCTTTTGCCATCTTCGGAAATCAACACCTTCAAACTTTTCCAGTTTAGAAAAGTTAGCAGCCTTATGTATCATAGCAGCAGCCATTGATTATCACTAAGTAGTTTCTATTGATTGTTAGTGTTTTTAGGGTTTCCCAGATCAGGGTGTAGATAATCAATGGTACCGGATATTCACTTGAATTAGTGTTATCACTTTCCAATAGAAACTATTCGACCCTATGCGTGTGTTACACGAATATGTCTATGGGATAAGACCAAGTGATGTTCTTATTTTAAGCACAAATCAAGAACCAGATTGTATTCAAGTGTTTAGTGTTTGTATGTTGTATATACATGCTGTTAAGTTACGATCTCTACTTATAATAGAGATTACTTAAACCCTAGACCATGGAATTACGAATGATTAATGGCCCATTAATCAAACCATAATAGTTTCCATAATAGCAGGAATCAGTGGTTAAAAGAGCAGTACAAATATAAGCCTAGCAATACAAACTTAAGCTTAGCAGTACAAACTTATACCAGCAACAGAATAAACTTATGTTGGCAGTACAAACTTAACACTAGCAGTAGTAACTGGTAGTATTAACACTAGCAGTAGAAACTCTACACAACTACTATTAGAGTCAGGTTATTCAGGGACCTGATGAGTGTACACTCCGTACCTCCAAGCCCATTTCCAGGTGTGAACTGATCCCTCAAGTGCACTAAATTTTCCAACAAGTAATGTTTAGCATAAGTTAGCTCATAGGCTTAATAGTAAATGTTTAGTTATCATATCATCCATGGAGTCGGGTCGGATCTTTACCCATTGTATGACCACTCCATAGCATATTTAGGGGCGTTTTTGTATGAACTATAAATACCCTTTTACGCCATTGGAAAGGGTTCGAGCTTCATTTTGTTTAACCTAATGCACATTATTTTCTCTCACTAAGAACTCCCATTTCTATCTCTTTCTCTATCTAGTATTTGGTCCAAAAAAAGATTCAAAAGTGTGTTATGATTTCATATATGTTACAATGTTAAATAAAGATATGGATCTAGTTCATTCTTTATTCAACTGTTTTGTTTCTCGTTGTTTGTGAGTGAGCAAGATTACCAAATCTTTTGAAGATATTCAAGGTAGATCTTGGGAGTGGCCACGCAAACACCTTGTCATCCCTACGAGGGGCCCAACAGTATTAAGCTCCAAAATAAATTTGAAGTAACAAATTCAATATTGAGTACAAGCAAAACCCATGAACTTTGTAACACTTCTGAAAACAATCCTTGTGACTACAAGTTACGTATAGAGCTAAATTGTTTCACAGAAATGCACTACATTCATGACAGTTATCTGGTATCTAAAGTCTGAGGATAACTATTCATGATTTACATAATAACAATATCCATAAAGTAAAATCATGTAGTTTTCGATAAGTCCTATATTCAATTCATTGAATCTCGTGTGAATTTGGTATGTCAAGGCATCAATATACTTTCAAGTATATCCTACCAAAACTCAAACTTGTCTTAGTTTAATGATATTCTGATTCTCATATCATTAATTGGCAATGGACGATTTAGAATAACTAATTTATTCATGGATTTAAACATGCAAATATAGGACAACAATATTAAAGAATGAAAAATAAACATAACAAATACTTTATTTCATTAAAAGATAATAAATGTTTACAATGCCCTTTATCCAAATGCTAATCAAGTTATGCATGAAACTACTAGCTAAACGAAGTCCAATTCCATTGGCAAGTTCAGTAAGCTTCTCTTTAAATAAAGCCTTAGTGAAAGGATCAGCAAAGTTGTCATCTGTATGAACTTTCAAGAGATTAATTTCTCCTATGTTGACTTGTTGTCGAACATAGTGATATTTTTGTAGAAAAGTTCTGGTGCCCTTCATGACTCTAGGTTCATTGGAAAATATGATTGCAGCAGAAGTTTTGCAATAAATATTAATAGACGATTCAATTGAAGGCATAACACCCCCTGAAATGAATTTCCTAATCCAAATAGCCTCCATTGCATCTTCTAAAGTAGCTATGTATTCAGCTTCTATCACATACATCACAATTGTACTCTGCTTCTTGCTCTTCCAGTCTACTACTCCTCCATTTTTAACAAAGACATAACCCGTTTGAGACTTCGCATCATCTTTGTCACATTGCCAGGACGCATCACAGAAACTTGTAACATCAAGTTCTGCAGCTGGATTTCCACCATACACTAGAAACATATCTTTCGTATTCCTAAGATACTTTAGAATATGTTTGACAACAATCAAGTAGCGATCACCTCGGTTCTGTTGAAATTGACTGGTGATATTTTGAGCGAACACAACATCTGGCCTTGTGCATCTAACCCCATACATGATAGATCCTAAAGCCGAAGCATAAGGAACTTAACTCGTGCGTGCCACCTCTACAGGTGTTGAAGCACAGTTTTCGCTACATAAGCCATGCTTTACTTCCATCGGCAAATATCCTTTTGTGGAATTTTGCAGATCTTTAATATTTTATCAATGTAAGCACTTTGACTTAAATTAGTTAACTGTTGTGATCTATCCCTGTAGATCTTGATTCCCAAAATGTATGCAGCTTCTCCTAAATCCTTCATAGAAAAAAACTTTCCAAGATATGCCTTAACACTTTGCAAACTTGGAATGTCTTTTCCCATAATTAATATGTCATCGACATATAGGATAAGGAAAATTACATCACTCCCACTAGCTTTGTGATATAGACATGGCTCATCAAGATTTTGAGTAAATCTAAACTTTTTGATTTCTTCATCAAATCTCTTATTCCATTGCCATGATGCTTGCTTCAATCTAGAAATGGATCTTTGAAGTTTGCATACACGGTTTAGAAATTGTTGATTCACAAACCCCTCAGGCTGCGGCATATAGATGTCTTCATCTAGGCGACCATTTAAGAAGGCAGTTTTGACATCTATCTGCCAAATCTCATAATCATAGTACGCTACTATAACTAAGAGAATCCTAATAGCTCTAATATCTACTTCAAGAGAAAAGGTCTTCTCGTAGTCAACCCCATAGGTTTGAGTAAAGCCTTTAGCTACCAGACGAGCCTTATAGGTGTGTACATTTCCATCCATGTCAGTTTTCTTCTTGAAGAGCCACTTACTTCCAACGAATTTAGCATTGGGAGGAAGGTCTACTTCAATCCAGACTTCGTTATCTCTCATGGATTGCATTTCCCCATTTATTGCAACTAACCATTTGTCCTTTTCAGGATCATTCATGGCAGCCCTATAATTAGCAGATTCTCAAAGATACCCTAATATAGTTTCCTCAACTTCTACATTACTATTTGATGTTATCAAATATCCCCCCACTTGAATTCTACTTGCCCTCAAGTAGACCTTATTAGAATAATTTTCAAAAATATAACTCTCAAGAAACTGGAAGATATGAATCTAAAAACCTTTTATGCTAGAACATATCAAAGCCGAACACCTCACAAAATGGGAACAAACACTCGTGCTCTCTCTCCAATCTAATTGTTAATTTCAGGGTGATCACTCAACACACAGTCATAGAATGTATTCTATCATAGGCTTGGCGGTTACACAAATCTCCACCACTAGAGCTAAAGTCAAAACAATTTTCATTGGAAATATTGGGTGACCATATATAAGGCTATTTGTAACAACCCGCATTTTCGGGACATTTCTCCTATTCACTATTCATCGGTTACTATTCATCAATTACTATTCACCGGTCACTATTCATCATTTACTATTCATCGTTTTCGGAGTCAGTTTGTGACTCCGAGAAGCGTTCAGAAATTTTACTATTCATGTGACACTATTCATTTCCGGAAGGAAATCACTATTCACGATTGTCGTTCGTCATTTCGTAAACTGAGTTTACGAGTCTTCAAATTCGCGTAACCAGTTAGGTTTAGCTGCGAATTCATGTATCATTCATTAATGACACTTCGTATAGACTAGAATAGTCTACACATTATCATCATCACTTGAGAACCTACACGGATATGCATTATTTTAATTTACGTATGCTTAATTTGTAATTAACGATACCACTCAGTTTTACTACTAACGTATACCCAATACTCCCGACTATGATCCTAACATATTTACATACTCATAATAATAATATAAAAATTATATTATTAATTTACCCGGTGTTTTGAAACCAATGGCTACATTTTACGGTCGGAGCTTATTACTCCGTCGGTTTGCGTTATTTCAAAACGATAATTATTCCAACACCCGATTCTCATCAGGAATAATATTTTACAACTTTTACAACTTCGTCGTATTTTATTTCACCTTGTTAACAGTTATTTTTAATTAACTCGGTACCCGATAACACCTAAAATACAAAATATCTAACTTATACATACAAAGGGGAGACAAGATTATTAATGAGCCACCAAGCCCCCTTTTTCCTCTCCTTGTTTGCCGCCCCCTTGCCCCCCCCCCCCCCCCCCCCTTGACCATTGACTTAGACCAAAGACTTTGACTTGGACCATATATATATACTCCTTTTTCCACCACATTTTCATTTTACACTAAACAAACTAGCACCAAAAACTCATCTCTTCTTCCTCCCTTGTGTGTGGATCGACCAAAGGAAGAACACCAAGAAGAAACCATCAATTTTTGAAGTCCAAGTTATAATCAAGTCTTGATTGTATCCCTAGTTAGGATTTTGAAATAAAAATCCCTAGGTTAATTACATATTTTCATCCAAATCATCTCAAATCTTCAAGTAAGTTACTAATAATCTTTTCTACTCTTTTAAACATCTATTTTATATATTTTCATGATCTAGTAACAAAACATGCAAGTATGTAAGATCCATACCACTTATTACTCATTTTGCTTTTATAAACACTAGATCTATAATTTTTATTAGAAATCTCATGAGATCCACCAAGATTGGTGATGTTTAGGAACCCATGACACCCTAAGAAGGTGTATGGTAGGATTTGGTATTTGGGAAGTTGATTTGAGATGGTTTGGTTAAGCCTTGAACAAGTTACAAACTAGGAAAGTTGATTTTCACAACTATATAAAAGCTACTGTCCCTTTTTGTTAAACGTGGGAAACTCAGGGTCTAGGGTGTAACTTTGGACCAAAGAGTTAGAAAATACATTCCGAGACGAAACTATGGCCGAAAACGGGGATAAAATCCGAGTTACGACGAAAAAGATATGCTATTTTCAAGATTTACGACGAAAACTATATTTTCTGAAAAATTGAATCTGTCCCGACTTTCTAGTTAAGGAAAACTGAGATTAAATGATATCTTGACTAGCCGAGACCTTGAAAAACCTAAAGTATACTTGAATACCTTCGCAGGGATATAAAGAACATAGAAAACGGGCTTATAACGAAAAAGATACAAGTGTTTGAAATCCGACGATATATATAAATTTCCATCAGCTTTTGTACACAAATAGAGTTTTGACGTAAACTGTCTTTGCGAGACATCACTTTCACGGCTGTTTTTCTTTATGATCGGATCAGTTTGAGTCCGAGCCGTAGTCTTATGAAATCAAGATCTCCTAGCAAGCTTTTCAAATCAATTGGCCGTTCGTCGAATAGACTTGTAACGAACAAACTACGACCTCATCTATATACCCGATAAACTATATATTTTGACAGCTTTTGCTATAATGAAATTTTCTAAGTGTTGAACATAATATTTTCAAATAGCAACAATAAGAGTCGATTCTCTCATTGATCAAGACCCGTATAGCCAAAAGTTAAATAACACGACTTCAAGATATTGTTACAAGGTTTTCAAAAACGCCGAGCTTGACCATTAACCCCTAACGTACAACATTTTCGCGACTTGTTTTGCGAGGCCACTTGGGGCATATTTTCAAGTTATGAAAATGCTATTTTTGTGACGAAAACCTTATATTTACCGTTAAAACACCAAACAAGGATCGTGGAGTACCTTTTCAACACAACTACATGAAAAGTGGTTATTAACTTAACGAGACGTCAAAATGTATTTTTTGACGATAAACACTATTTTCAAAACTAACGAGTGGTATCGATAACATACGTACTTGCATGTGTAGCATCATTTCGTTTCTTACATAAGAAACTATCATTCATTAGGTTGCGATTAGAGATCGTGCCTCATTTCAGTGTATCCACTTTTGTCATCATAGCTATCGCACCAGGTGAGTTCATACCCCCTACTTTTACTTGTTTTTATAACTGTTTTGGGGGAGAATACATGCTCGTTTTTGACTAAACTCAATGCTTGAATGCGCAATTGTTTACTTAAACACTACTGTTTCTTTGAAGGCTTGATTGATTATTCAAATGCACCTATGTGTATATCAGTTGCATACTTGATTATTTTCTCGCATACACAAGCGTTTTATAAACATGCAACACACTTTATGAACTCTTGCTTTTATGCAACCCACTTTATGAACTCTTGCTTTTATGCAACACACTTTATGAACTCTTGCTTTTATGCAACCCACTTTATGAACTCTTGCTTTTATGCAACACACTTTATGAACTCTTGCTTTTATGCAACCCACTTTGTGAACTTTTGCTCTTATGCAACACACTTTGTGAACTATTGCTTTTATGCAAACACTTTTATGGACCACACTGAAACTTATGCTTTATTTACACTATTACGCGGATTAGCCTAAGCCCTTGAATCCCACTATGCCCAAACTCATGAACCGTCAATTCCTGCTGGGAAGCGCGAATGTTATAAATAGATCTATTGGTGGTGACTCCCCCGTTCGGTTTGACCGGATAGGCAAACGCGAGCGTATAACATGTCGAATTACAAGTGTAACGGGATCAACACTTGCCGGGCCTTTATATTTAACATGCTTCTAGAGCATGCACACTGTCGTAGCTTCGGTTGCATGAACTTAGCGCTAGCGTAATAGACTATTTTTCTATGTGATATTATATCTGTTGTAATGATCACACACACTACTCATGGTCCACAACTCTGATTTTACTGTAAGGTAAACTTTATTGTTATGACATTGTGAGTTACACAATGGTCACAAAACTCTCTATTGAACCCACAACACTATTGTTTTAATACAAACTTATGAACTCACCAACCTCGTGTTGACACTCTTTAGCATGTATTTTCAGGTTTTAAGCAATGGCACGCTACTGGAGGTTTTGGCAGGGCATGGCATGGTCATAGAAGACTCTGATATCCACTTGGGGACCATTTTAAACTATTTTACGGGCCTACTTCCGCACTATATTTTAACGATGTAAATTCAATACTTTTGGCTAAATGATTTTATTCTAAATGATTGAAGTGAAAACCAGTTTTGAACTTGTGTTGTAATACCAATTGAGTTACACCCCAGCTACATGTATGCTTCCGCTGGACCCGATTTTGGGGGTGTGACAGATTGGTATCAGAGCTTTGGCTATAGCGAACTAAGTGTTTTTAAAACCTAGACTATAGCTACTTTCAAGAAAACTTAACCCTATGACCGCCACGTGCCTGCCTGCCAAGCTGAAGCCCCATTTGTGGTTAGTTGCTAACATAGGTGATGAGATTTGTGTCTCATTATCTGATATGTTATATTCACTTATTATAGTCGATTACTATAATTGTCTTTCATATAAGCATGCTCATGTATCGTATATGTCACCACGTTATGCTTTTCCTTGCATAGCTTCATAAATTGACCTCGAGTTTGGTCACTTGCTTTTGTCTTTTAGAACGTCTTGGTATTTGGGAAGGACATAGTCTTAGTATAACTGAGCTGAGTATTTCAAAATTTATGGAACCTCGGTGGAATATAGACTGGTCATCTATATTCAACCCGGGATAGTGAGATATAGGCTGACCACCTATGTCTGACTCAGAAATGAATTTTGCAATACTGAGAATGGTTATAATAAAATTCTGTCTAGATTGAATTCTCTACTCAAATTCCCAAATGTTTCATTTACGTGTGTGTAAACACTCGTTGGCAGAACATCCATACTTTTCACCATCTCGTTAACCACCGATTGGAAGCACGCCAACTGGTCATTTCATCTCATGGACATTTACGTCTATGCACGATACACTTATATCACAATATTTCTTTTATCACAATCTCATTTTGTCGCAGTTGTCACAATCTTTCCCCTTCTCACCCTCATTATCATTTCCTTTCCCCATCCCCATATATAAGGGATTAGCTAACACTCTATATACTCTGATGTCACTCATCCCTCACTACTCCCTATATTGATAAGTGGATATTATCAATGACCTCCTTAGGAAAGACTTTCCATACCATCTATAAGGAGGATCCCTCGGTACATTGAAACCATTCAAAACTCAACAGAAATCTCAGGATACCACAAAATCCTTTCGAACCACTATCACTGGCCTGACTGCCACAATTCCACCATATGGAAAGTATTGGCTTGACTGAATTACAAGATTAGTTTCGATGCGAATGCTCACAAAGCAACACTATAGAGATACATCCAACCTCTTAACCAAGACTATAGATTGAACACGACCTCACCAATGGACATTATTCAAACATGTTACACACCTGCGCATTTGTGCAGACATACATACCTGGCAATTTTATCCTCTTAATACTTTTACTTTTAAGTGGATTTTTCTCCAAACTACCATTATACAAAACATATATCTTGAAAGAAATACTTTCTGAGGCACTTATTTTGACAAGCAAATTCCTTTTGGTTAACCTTTCACAAAACTATTGAATGTTAGGAAATTTTAAACATCAATCTTTGGTAAACCATACTATCCACTTTATATTGAAAATAGTCCTATCTTGCATAACTACTAGATTTTGAAACATCGAGAAAAATGTTACTTGGAAAGCCGGTTGCTTGAAGTTGTAAATTTATTTACTCAGGGAAGGTTTATGAACAAAACACCCAATCTCCAAAACAAACTTTGAAAATCAATCACTATATTACATCTCTTATACCTTTAGGGGTTTGTGATTTATAACTTGGGGAAAATCTTAGTAATGGAGACTAAGCATCGTAGGTGGAGAAAAACTCAATCCATGACATCCTGCGGAGGATCACAACCTTATCCTAATCTATTATTTTCAACAACACCCTTTGACGGACTTAACCTTGTAAGTCTTTCCAAAACAAGATTCATGATACCCATTTCAATTATCCCCAATAGAGGAATTTGATTCAGCTCAAACTCCTAGCGATTTCATTAAGATTCTTTTGGAACTACACCCCCTATTATCTTCAGACCAATGGTCGGAATTGGAGGTTGATTCAAACATAGGGAGATATACCCAAATCGGGTGTGATTGACACTAGAAATGGTTGGATTAACCATTTGCCATAAATCAAATTCAGTTGCAACCATAGTTACCACACGAGCTTAGAGACTACACCATTCGAAGCACTCTATGGCCGAAGTGCCAACATCCATTGAAGGATTGAAATTTGGAAAAGCCCAACTCTCTAGTCCAGTAAGCATTCATGAACCCGATATACACTGGACCATTCAACATTTCTGACAGAGTAGGCCTGGTGGCCGTCAGACTTGAACCTTGTTAGAGTTCAATAGCTCACACGATAAGAATCATCATCTTTTCACCAATACCACTCCAGAGACCAACACAAACTGAACTTCGGGACGAAGTTCCTTTTAAGGGGGTGAGACTGTAACAACCCGCATTTTCGGGACATTTCTCCTATTCACTATTCATCGGTTACTATTCATCAATTACTATTCACCGGTCACTATTCATCATTTACTATTCATCGTTTTCGGAGTCAGTTTGTGACTCCGAGAAGCGTTCAGAAATTTTACTATTCATGTGACACTATTCATTTCCGGAAGGAAATCACTATTCACGATTGTCGTTCGTCATTTCGTAAACTGAGTTTACGAGTCTTCAAATTCGCGTAACCAGTTAGGTTTAGCTGCGAATTCATGTATCATTCATTAATGACACTTCGTATAGACTAGAATAGTCTACACATTATCATCATCACTTGAGAACCTACACGGATATGCATTATTTTAATTTACGTATGCTTAATTTGTAATTAACGATACCACTCAGTTTTACTACTAACGTATACCCAATACTCCCGACTATGATCCTAACATATTTACATACTCATAATAATAATATAAAAATTATATTATTAATTTACCCGGTGTTTTGAAACCAATGGCTACATTTTACGGTCGGAGCTTATTACTCCGTCGGTTTGCGTTATTTCAAAACGATAATTATTCCAACACCCGATTCTCATCAGGAATAATATTTTACAACTTTTACAACTTCGTCGTATTTTATTTCACCTTGTTAACAGTTATTTTTAATTAACTCGGTACCCGATAACACCTAAAATACAAAATATCTAACTTATACATACAAAGGGGAGACAAGATTATTAATGAGCCACCAAGCCCCCTTTTTCCTCTCCTTGTTTGCCGCCCCCTTGCCCCCCCCCCCCCCCCCCTTGACCATTGACTTAGACCAAAGACTTTGACTTGGACCATATATATATACTCCTTTTTCCACCACATTTTCATTTTACACTAAACAAACTAGCACCAAAAACTCATCTCTTCTTCCTCCCTTGTGTGTGGATCGACCAAAGGAAGAACACCAAGAAGAAACCATCAATTTTTGAAGTCCAAGTTATAATCAAGTCTTGATTGTATCCCTAGTTAGGATTTTGAAATAAAAATCCCTAGGTTAATTACATATTTTCATCCAAATCATCTCAAATCTTCAAGTAAGTTACTAATAATCTTTTCTACTCTTTTAAACATCTATTTTATATATTTTCATGATCTAGTAACAAAACATGCAAGTATGTAAGATCCATACCACTTATTACTCATTTTGCTTTTATAAACACTAGATCTATAATTTTTATTAGAAATCTCATGAGATCCACCAAGATTGGTGATGTTTAGGAACCCATGACACCCTAAGAAGGTGTATGGTAGGATTTGGTATTTGGGAAGTTGATTTGAGATGGTTTGGTTAAGCCTTGAACAAGTTACAAACTAGGAAAGTTGATTTTCACAACTATATAAAAGCTACTGTCCCTTTTTGTTAAACGTGGGAAACTCAGGGTCTAGGGTGTAACTTTGGACCAAAGAGTTAGAAAATACATTCCGAGACGAAACTATGGCCGAAAACGGGGATAAAATCCGAGTTACGACGAAAAAGATATGCTATTTTCAAGATTTACGACGAAAACTATATTTTCTGAAAAATTGAATCTGTCCCGACTTTCTAGTTAAGGAAAACTGAGATTAAATGATATCTTGACTAGCCGAGACCTTGAAAAACCTAAAGTATACTTGAATACCTTCGCAGGGATATAAAGAACATAGAAAACGGGCTTATAACGAAAAAGATACAAGTGTTTGAAATCCGACGATATATATAAATTTCCATCAGCTTTTGTACACAAATAGAGTTTTGACGTAAACTGTCTTTGCGAGACATCACTTTCACGGCTGTTTTTCTTTATGATCGGATCAGTTTGAGTCCGAGCCGTAGTCTTATGAAATCAAGATCTCCTAGCAAGCTTTTCAAATCAATTGGCCGTTCGTCGAATAGACTTGTAACGAACAAACTACGACCTCATCTATATACCCGATAAACTATATATTTTGACAGCTTTTGCTATAATGAAATTTTCTAAGTGTTGAACATAATATTTTCAAATAGCAACAATAAGAGTCGATTCTCTCATTGATCAAGACCCGTATAGCCAAAAGTTAAATAACACGACTTCAAGATATTGTTACAAGGTTTTCAAAAACGCCGAGCTTGACCATTAACCCCTAACGTACAACATTTTCGCGACTTGTTTTGCGAGGCCACTTGGGGCATATTTTCAAGTTATGAAAATGCTATTTTTGTGACGAAAACCTTATATTTACCGTTAAAACACCAAACAAGGATCGTGGAGTACCTTTTCAACACAACTACATGAAAAGTGGTTATTAACTTAACGAGACGTCAAAATGTATTTTTTGACGATAAACACTATTTTCAAAACTAACGAGTGGTATCGATAACATACGTACTTGCATGTGTAGCATCATTTCGTTTCTTACATAAGAAACTATCATTCATTAGGTTGCGATTAGAGATCGTGCCTCATTTCAGTGTATCCACTTTTGTCATCATAGCTATCGCACCAGGTGAGTTCATACCCCCTACTTTTACTTGTTTTTATAACTGTTTTGGGGGAGAATACATGCTCGTTTTTGACTAAACTCAATGCTTGAATGCGCAATTGTTTACTTAAACACTACTGTTTCTTTGAAGGCTTGATTGATTATTCAAATGCACCTATGTGTATATCAGTTGCATACTTGATTATTTTCTCGCATACACAAGCGTTTTATAAACATGCAACACACTTTATGAACTCTTGCTTTTATGCAACCCACTTTATGAACTCTTGCTTTTATGCAACACACTTTATGAACTCTTGCTTTTATGCAACCCACTTTATGAACTCTTGCTTTTATGCAACACACTTTATGAACTCTTGCTTTTATGCAACCCACTTTGTGAACTTTTGCTCTTATGCAACACACTTTGTGAACTATTGCTTTTATGCAAACACTTTTATGGACCACACTGAAACTTATGCTTTATTTACACTATTACGCGGATTAGCCTAAGCCCTTGAATCCCACTATGCCCAAACTCATGAACCGTCAATTCCTGCTGGGAAGCGCGAATGTTATAAATAGATCTATTGGTGGTGACTCCCCCGTTCGGTTTGACCGGATAGGCAAACGCGAGCGTATAACATGTCGAATTACAAGTGTAACGGGATCAACACTTGCCGGGCCTTTATATTTAACATGCTTCTAGAGCATGCACACTGTCGTAGCTTCGGTTGCATGAACTTAGCGCTAGCGTAATAGACTATTTTTCTATGTGATATTATATCTGTTGTAATGATCACACACACTACTCATGGTCCACAACTCTGATTTTACTGTAAGGTAAACTTTATTGTTATGACATTGTGAGTTACACAATGGTCACAAAACTCTCTATTGAACCCACAACACTATTGTTTTAATACAAACTTATGAACTCACCAACCTCGTGTTGACACTCTTTAGCATGTATTTTCAGGTTTTAAGCAATGGCACGCTACTGGAGGTTTTGGCAGGGCATGGCATGGTCATAGAAGACTCTGATATCCACTTGGGGACCATTTTAAACTATTTTACGGGCCTACTTCCGCACTATATTTTAACGATGTAAATTCAATACTTTTGGCTAAATGATTTTATTCTAAATGATTGAAGTGAAAACCAGTTTTGAACTTGTGTTGTAATACCAATTGAGTTACACCCCAGCTACATGTATGCTTCCGCTGGACCCGATTTTGGGGGTGTGACACTATTGGTGTAGTGTTGTTACTAACATACTACGGCAAAGGCGACAAAGCCAATGGTACATGACCGGAACGCCGGGCAAGACACCAATGACTGCTCAATTCCCTCACCTAAGTATGATTCACAACTAAAGGGTAGGATAAGACATGGGATTCACAATAATGGTGTGAAATAAAAATGAAAGCAAATAGTCTTAGCCTATAACCGAGTTGTTACCACTTGCCATTCATCCAAAGATCAAGCTCCAAGATGCTAAACTGGATCATATAACAAGTGCATGTGCATTAGCGGATGTCATGATGGGCACAATACTTGGTCTTCATGTTGGTGATTATGAACCAACAACTTCATTCTTCATAGGTGATCGAAGTGGCCTCTTCGATACTAAATCTTTAAAAGCTCTAAACAAGGTACTATACAAGGTTGCACCATAAATAATTTATCTACATACGGAATTTCACATTTTTTTATCACATTACAAGAAATAATAAAATACATCCCCCCCCCCCCCCACTTGAGATGAATCATACATGGAAATTATGGGGGTCTCAAATGATCTTCAATGATAGGTCTTCAACTTAGGCGGGATTTCTGAATCTCTTAACTAGAACCTCAAATTAGACCAAGTGGCAACTTCCCAATCATAAACAAAGACTACACGGGAGGCTAAGGAGAATAGGTGTATCGAAAATTTTATATTAAGGGTAAGAAACGAAAGGATAGGATCAAAAGGGTGTATCTAAAGGTATCTTGCACTAAAGATAAGTGCAAACAAAGGGTTTAAACATAGGTGTCGAAGAGTCAATGTGACTAATTGATAAACACACACATATAAGCTGTTTGGGTGATAATCCTAAAATATTGCCTTTTCAAAAAGTTTCTTCTAAATGTATTAAGAAAACTCAACACACTACTCGTCTATGGTCTCGAAATGATGTAAAGGCCAAGTTTTAAAGTCTACAAACTACCGGCACACTCATAATTTGGTGAATTTAGGGTCAATCAGGGGAAACTAAATAGGTTAATCCTCACCATGATATTAGGGGTAAAATGTGCTCGGCTAAGGACTATTCTAGTTAGGTTCAGAAAAACATGTCAAAATTTTAAAAATGGCATAATTTTTCAAAATAAACTAGAGAAAATTGGGGCAAATAAAGTTCAAGTTATTATTCTACTCCCGTCCCCCACTTGAATTGTACAAGGTCCCTTTTGTACGTAAATAAAAATATAGGAGATAAGTAGAATTAGAACGAGAACTTCCCTGAAATTTTGTTCTTGAAAATGATAGAAGGATCATGTTTGAGAAAACGTACCTTCCCTTCGCCTAATGAGCAAACTTCATATCCCTGAAATCACACAACTACCAAAAGCATAAAACCTAAAAAGAAAAATAAACGAAAAGTAAAAATCCTAACTCACTTTCGTAGGAATCACGGTTGCATTTAGCATATGTAACAAGCCTTTTAAACCACTTGGTGTCCCAAGTTGGACGAGTGAAGTCTTGTGAGGGTTTACAGGGAACACACCCACAAAGTTCATTTAAAAACTAATAAAAGGTTAAAGTATGTTTTGTTACAAATATTTTAATTTAATTTGGTACAGGAGAAAGCTACGGCGTTGTGGAAACTAGGAGCTACGCCGTAGGTGATTAAACCTAGCAGACTGACACCTGGAGGTTGCTACGGCGTAGTAAAGGATATAGCTACGCCATAGTTGTGTTCTGGAGGCAGTTTTTGGAGTGAAAACTCCAATTTCATCTCCTTCACCGTCTATCTTTTTTTTTACCTGCAAAATGATTAGAACAAAAACATACAAAACCCAACTATGCTAATAAAAGTAAAAAAAACAAAGGGATAATTCGGGTTATCTCCCGAAAGTGCACTTTTGTTTATTATCGAGTCTTAAAGTTAGACTCACTTCTGCGATGTTTACGGTTGTTTTTGGACTATCCCAAGCTCGTCCATCTCTTTCATTAGATTATGTCTTACCCAAGCAACATTGGTAGCGGTGCGACAATACTCCTTCCTTTCTATTCTCTGCACCTTATAGAATCTTTCGTCTGGTCCTAAATGGTACCGGGTCAATTCATAAGTCTCTGCAATGATTGGGGGAGGTCTATTATATGGCATTCCCAAGAGTTTACACCCCCGTTGCTCGTAGGCCTCGTCATCCAAATCCGTGAACCCATCATGTCCATGTAATTTAAGGAAAACCATTATTCTGTCTATGTCATCATCATCGGAGTCCGTTCCTTTAAACCAATTGTCTTCAAGTTTATCTTCAATAAGCTCTTTTTTGTAATGGTCCTTCTCCTCTCCCCACCTGGTTTTGTATTCTTTATCGTTTTCTACAACCACATCATTGTTAACCTCAATTTATCTCAGGTTAAACTTACTCATGCATCCCTTCCAAATATTTTCTTTGTTGTAGCATCTATTCTTCCATACTTGATTTTTACCCAGTCTTTAAAACTTAACCTATCAAGCCATGGTAAATCACATCTACAATCATCATTAGTCGAGGTTCATAGGTACTCGTCATCATCAACCCTTGCAATGCTACTCCCTCCATTGCAATAGTCATCGTATGGATCGCACAATGCCTATAATTTATCTCCATTGACATCACGGGTCTTAATTTGCTAGCACCAATGTCTTTTTCCAAAAGAATCATCCTCCACTTCATATGAGGAACAATCCTTATTTGCATGATCGATGCTCCTATTTTGCACAACTTTGTCATCTTTAGTAAGAGGCTCATCCTTTTTGCAAGGACCATTTAGAACATCCCAAATCTTCCATTTTTCTTCACTTTCAACATTATCATGAACGATCCAAACCCAATCATCAAAGGGCATAGTTCCCTTCCAATTAAGGTTTTTTCTCTCACTATCATTTGTTGAACACCATAAGTGTTTGTTGTTTTGTATTCTTTCTTCGTTACCCCCACCATTGCAACGATCGACATTGGGGTTACAAAATGCCCATAAATCGTACCACTTTTCATTATCCACTGGTATTGCTTCGCACCAATGGTATTTTTTTACAATTACCTTAGTGTTACCCTCCGTCTTCTTGTGATGTTGAGCCATCACTCCCATAAGACTTTTAGCTTCAGTACCCTTCACCGGGGTAACCCTTATACTTGATATACTTTTAGGCTTTTGTTCCAAATCAACACCTTCGCTACACCGTAGCTTAATTGAAGGGCCATGGCGTAGTTCCTCTCTGGTACATTTCTCTTGCAAAATTTCACTAGGCAAAATTTTATGATTGGTGGTTAGGTGCTCATGTGTATTTAGATCAGGAGTAACGCCATTTTCTACATCATTTCTAGCGTTTCCATTATTAATTACACAAATGGTTTCTACCTTGTGACATTTTCCTCCTTCATCCATATTAAAAGCAATTTTTTTTATCGTTGACCCTTAAAGAAATTAGTTTACTAAAAACATAGATCATAGAGTGGGCCGTGGAAAGGAGTGGTCTTCCTAAAATTATCGGTAATTCACTATCTTCTTCCGTTTCAAGAATCACAAAATCAACGGGAAAAGTGAATTCGATTTTAACTAACACATTCTCAACAATCCCCTTAGGTATGCTAATTGTTCTATCGGCCATTTCAATAGTCATACAAACAGGTTTAATTAGACCAAGACCTAAACGTTTGTACATAGAAAATGGCATTATGCTTATACTAGCCCCTAGGTCAGCTAAAGCATTGCTAATAAACAAACTTTTAATTGAACAAGGGAGAATGAAAATTCCTGTGTCTTTCTCCTTTGGATTCAATTGATGTTGAATGATCGCTAAGCATTGGGCATTTAGCTTCACCTTTTCTTCTTGTTTATTATCCAAAGGATAGAGCTCCACTTCATCCAAAAAGGCTCCTTCATCATCGGAGTCCGTCTCCTCACGTTTAGCAAAATATTCTAGTTCTTCATCTGAGTACCTGAAAGGAGTATAAAGTGGTTCACCATTGTTAGAAAATATGGCCTTACAAGCTCTAGAATCCTTAGAAAAGCTGCCCTTAGTTTCCGTAGTTCGCTTGGCACTTGATTAGTCAAAAGCCCAATTTTGGTTTCAAGGCTCCTAATAGTGTCGTCATGACTCTTTAGGTCAAGTGCAGTTCCTTCTTGAAAACTTTTAAGCCACTCTTCACATTCCTTTTGCTTCTTAGCCGACTCATCAAGGTATTTTTGAATGGAATCTTCGAGGCTAGTTCTTCCGTATGAAGGTTGGTTATCTATTCTAGAGTAATAATTTGGAGGTCATGTACGATACCTTGGTCCTCCATTTCCTTGGAACGGTTTTCCTTCTCTATACTTTACTTCCTCAATTCTCTCATCATCTTCTTTTAACGGACAATCCTTGGTCAAGTGAGCTCCTTCACATATCTCGCATCCTACTTGAATGGCATGTACATTTTCCTTGAGCTTCTTCATGTCTCGGCCCAAACTTTCGAGTTTGTTGGTGATGAGGGCAATTCCATCCGAACTTCCAACAATGCTCCTACCGCTTCCCCCATCATGCCACTTTTAAGAGTGGTCTGACATATCTTCAATTGCCTTTAAGGCTTGAATGGGGGTCATCCCAGGGATTGGCCCCTGAGAATCCAATGTTTGCCTTGTGGAGATGTTGATCCATTTGTAGAAGATATTGACAATCTATTGTTTGTTGAGGTCATGAGTAGGACATTTGTAAAGTAAATCATTGTACCTTTCCCATGCTTGGTACAATGTCTCGTCTCCATCCTGTTTGAAGTTGTGAATGTCTTCAAGCTGTTTTTCCGTCCTCGAAGGATGGAAATACCTTTGTATGAACTGCTTCTTCAAGAGATCCCAAGTGCTGACAGTCCCTGCTGGTAACCTATCAATCCATCTCTTGGTAGCTCCAGTTAGTGTCATAGGGAAAACACAAAGCATGATTACGTCGTGAGACACCCACGAAATATTGAACAAACTGACAATGTATTGAACATTGTCAATGTGCTCATGAGCATCTTCCGTCTTGTTTCCCAAAAAAGGGGTCTTTCCCTAACTCCCTTATGAATTGGTTCTTAATCTCGAACTGCACATCCTCTCCAATCGTCGGCCTAACCAAACCAGGCCTTTGTTTTTCTCGTGTCAGAGCAAGATATTCCTCGAGAGTAAGGGCATCGATATCATTATCAGCCATAGTCCGTGAAACTTGAAAAGAGATCGTGAGAAACTAAAAATTAAAAAAAATGCAAAACTTAAATAAAATCCTAATAGCTCCCCGGCAGCGGCGCCAAAAACTTGATGCAGGATTTCTGACCAGGTTTTAATATTTCTAAAGTCTCGTTTACCTAAGTTCTACCTAATGCACTATCAGGCAGTGTACCCGGTCGTGTATGGTATAGCTAAATGGTAAAGTCGAGGTTGTCCCAAGAGCTATGCGTGCGGAAATTATCTAAGTTTAGTGTCACTATATTAAAGGGGGTTTTATTATTGATTAATTAAACTACTAAAATGAAATAAACAAAGCAATTAAATAAGCGAAGGAAATACAGATAAGAAGAATAGTGTTAACCAAACTACTAATCTTGGTATTAACATGACAAGTTTTCTAATTAATGCATCCTATCGTTTCATCTGGGGGTTTAAGTCGATAGACTTAGATGGTCAAATCGCCTATCCTATCTTACACCTTGCCCTATTCTTGCGACTGTAACATGGCAAGAGTTCCTTGGATGGTCGCTTTGCCTATGAGGTGCAAGAGTCGTTAAGTGCCTCTATTAACTTAGAATAGTCTAGCGGGATGCGGCCTTTCGGAACTTACATCCCCTCTAACTTCTTAAGTAAATCTATTTGGTAGGTGGTCATTTATTAGAATTTCCACATGAATGATGATATTTCTATCACCAAAACACACCCTTATCCACTATGGGTCCTATGGACAATTCTCCTAGCCTCAATGGAACTACCAAATATTATTTCTACCAAAACTAAAGTGTCCTAAGACATGCTAAGAAAGTATTCAAATAAAACGATAATACATGCGAGAAAACTAAATCATGGCAATAACAATTTCATAATCAGGCTAACACCCAAGGTGTTTAGCTACTCATATTAATAAATGCAGAAAATTATATGTTCAACATGATTAATGAAGACATAAATTCGATACAAGAAATATAAATGATTAAACTTATGGTTGAAGCATGAATCCTCCCTTGGAAGATGTCTTGAATGCTCGGTTGAACTTTGTTCTCCCTGCTCCCTAACTTCCTCTGAACTTCTCTGTGGTGAAGTGGTGGAAAGTGATATCTAAAACTCAGAATTAGGGCCGGTATTTATAGTGCCCGACTATGCTACGACGTAGCTCTAGGGTTGACTACACCATAGCCTTTGTAATTTGCAACTACGTCGTAGCTTGATCAATTGCTATGGGCGTAGGACTCTTTTCGGCACTTCTACGGTGTAGTTATACAGAGAACTACGCCGTAACTTCATCAGGGATCATGGACTATTCTTCACTGTTTAAATTAAGGACCTACGGCGTAACTTGAATGTTTGCTATGCCTGTAGAAGTCTTCTAGGATAAGCTACTACTGTATTCTAAATATTGACTACGTCGTAGATCTTCGATAAGTGTTGATTGGTCTTTATTAAGTGCTACGGCGTAGGTAGAGCACACCTCTACACCGTAGTTAGTGTAGATTCCGCATACTTCAACTATTTTCATAAATAACCTTCCATTTCCGCGTCTTTTCGTTCCTAAAGCAAATAAGAGTATATATCCTAACAAAATGTCATAAAAGATGAGTATAATAGGGGAAATTAACACTAAAATATCGGTACTATTTGATGTTATCAGTCATTATCTCTCTTGGAGGTGTTTTTTAAGCTTATATTTAGGTTTATGAGCATATTTGATTTCAGCTTATATTTCATAAGCTCTAATTTTGTAGTTTATTTTGAGACTTATGATCTTATATAAGTTTATATGATAAACATATATAAGCCCACAAGACTCAAAATTAGACGGAAAATTCGGGCTTATGAAATATGAGTTGTTTACCTATGATATGTAAAACATGATTAAGAGTGGAGTGCGTTGGTTGTGTTGTTCTATTTCTTATGTAGAACGATAAGGGCCCAAAGGGATTATTAAAAATCAAGAGTTTGGGTAACACTCAAACAAATCATGTGTATGTGTGTGTATGTGTTTACTATGTGAAATAGTGTAAAAGCATGTAGAGAGAATCATCCTTTTTTTTTGTGTGGGATGCCTTCTATTTATAGAGAGGCATCTAGTGTTTAAGGATAAACCCCATGTAGATGATCAAAGGCTGTAAACAGGCCAGGTGTTGATTATTTGATGGGTAGACAAGAATGACATGTGGTAACTCCCCCTTTGGTCGTACCAGGTCGTGACCATCTCCCATATTCTTGGGCGTGTGTCTCCCCTTGTCGAATGTCAGATAGTACATCTTAACCATTATTGACAATTGGGAGACAGTTGTCTCATGCATGTATTCTACACAGCCTGAGAGGTTTTCCTAGGCTATGTGCGGCTTGGGAATATGGTCGAGCTTTATTAAGTGTTGATAGTGGGCCTTATTGAGTACTGATAATGGGCTTGACTTTGGCTTGTAACTAGTGGGTTTGGGCGACTAATATTGATAGGCTATCAAGTCCCTCTAATCTAGTATTATATCATGAGCTAATGGTATGACGCTGGACTAACTTGTAGGGATTATCAGGTTGATAATTCGCTTTATTAGGCTGACAATCTGTTGGAACACGAAAAGAGTAAATCATTAGTCAAGGACTTCTATTTATCTTTTGTAATAGAATATGGTATGTTGTGTAAGTTGTGTCCCACGACAACAAGTTACTATCACAGAACTTGTATATCTACGATGGCATGCTTGGCTAGACGTCGAGTATAAATACCCCCTACCTCATGGGTAATGAGGTGTGTGTTCTTATGATAATCTATGCGAGACTTTTCTATGATCTCTTGTTTCTCTCTCTTCTCTAAAGTGCTCACACCCACTTTATATTACGTAGATTAGTTATAAGTAGACGTGATATTATTGTAACAACAATTGGTATCAAGAGCCAAATATGATTTGTTGTTTCACGTAGTGTTTGTTTTAGTGTTGTTTTAATCTTCGTTAGTTTTGGAAGTTTTAGTTGAATTTTATACCTTTCTCTATCTAGAATATATTTGTCACACCCCCAATTTACCTGACTTGCAGCAGAATGGAATACCTGGGGGTGTCTGTCATAGCACCACAGTTACAGTTACATTGAACGACCTAAAGTGTCGTTTGGAAAATACTGCATTTGATCATTGAAATAATCCAGAGTTTACAAAATGAGGTCCCCAAAATGTGTTGCATGTTTATGAAAAACAAGTCATACTAGATCAAACGTTTACATAAGTGCATGAAATAATGATGAGACGCGTCGACTCCGCGACTCCATGAAGGTCCAAATGCATGTCACATGAGCTACCTTAATAACCTGAAATACATTGCTAAAACGTCAACACGAATGTTGGTGAATTCCATAGGTTTGTAAAATGTAATGATGTACGGCCACCACAAGTAAAAGTGCAAGATAAAAATCTCATGAAAATTGTACAATAGACCTTAAGCTCATGACCCCGAAGCTATGACTGATGTATGCCCCTCCCGAATGTTTTACCAGAACACTCGTAACTGTAAAAGACATGAAATGCATCCGCTTACGGTTGATAATCACTACCACGGATGGAGGCGTCACCCTCGATAGATCTATCCACTCACTCTCGCTTACCGGCAAATTAACGGTCCATGATAATAAACAGGGGACTTTAACTGATTGGTAAGGAAACTTAAGCAATGTACATATGTTTGAATACTTGGGCTCGTACTAAAATGATTGATGCAATGTATTCCCCCCCCCCCCCCCCCCCCCCCGTGGGATTTGAAAACAATCAAAAATGTTGAATTGAAAACGGGGCTATGAAAACTCACCTTAACTGATGAAACTGTGATGAAGTGAAATGAACAACAATGAACAATTAGCTGCCGCAACCCAATATGATGGTACCATGAACATGTAATGAGCTGAAAAACAAGGCGCGCACACTAGCCGCAACCTAATATGAATAATGAACGATCTACTTTAGATCACCAAATGATGTTATGAATGTCCATGCACATGTTCCTATACCACTCTACTCTTTGGAAAATACTTGTTGTTATCAAAAATATATATTCCAAGACTTAGGAAAAATATGGCTATTAGAAAAATAAAACTAGTTGCAATATATATACTTATATATATATCGTATGTACCAATGTTTGTTTTGAAATTCTCGGTTTGAAATCCTTGAAATAACGCCTTGTAGTAATGAAAATATACTTGTAATCACTAATACATCATTAGTTATGAAATTGGGTACTTGGTTAATATTTCTAGAAAATCTAGAATTTAGTACGTAGTGTTATTATTATTTCTAAAAGCTGCCAATTATAGAGGATTTTTGCCGATATTGAAACGTGAATATCTTTGTCGTTATAAGCCCGTTTTACTTGTTCTTTATATCCACGGTTACGTCTTAACATGTAGTAATATATTTTAGAAAGCTTGACCCCTCCGGGTTACGTCTAAAGTCTCTTTTTGTCCGACGAAAAACGTCCATCAGCATGTATTTTTCCGGAAAATACTTTTCGTCAATAAATTTGCAAAAATCATAACTTCTTCGTTATAAACTCTTTTTAATCCGTTCTTTCGCCTACGGATTCGTTTTTGAAAGTATTTTCTAAAAATTTTGCCAAAGTTTCCTTTGTGTTTACTGATTTTCCTGGATTTACCAAAATGGGACAGAATGTTTATATAGTTGTTACAAACCCATTTTTCTTGCTCAAAACTAGTTTCAACCTCAACCAAAACTCTTGCAAACTCCACAAATCTATACTAATCCTAACATACACCTTCTTAGGGTGCCATGGGTTCCTAATGACTAGTAATCAAGTTAATTTAACAAGGGAACACCTAAATCACAATCTAGGGTTTGTATGTTCAAAAAGTATACAAAAATAAAGTGGTATAGCTAGTTTGTGCATGAAATTAAGCATGAATACTATAAGATACATATGTTAATTAGATGAAAACATGAAAATAATTTTGAATACTCACTTTGAAATAATAGGTGATGAGATGATTAGAAACCTTGGATTACTTGTATTTTTGTTGGATGATTCTTGATTAGAATGATGAAATGAACAACTTTGTAGCTTTAGCTTTTGAAAAATGATCACTTGATCTTTATGTTTATATTGGGTCGTGTATATGGTGAAGAGAAAGAGATGAGAAGTTGAGTTTTTGATCTAAAAAAAGATAAGTGTTTTGTGATTTGTGTTTGTAGATATTTTGGTATAAGTATAATGTATAATAAGGGTACATTAATGCTAAAGGTTAAGAAAACTAGTCATGTGGTTATGGTGTGGTTTTTGTATAAAAAGAAAGAAGCAAATTGTGATTTGAGTTGTTAATTAATTCCTAGTGTAGTATTAGTGTAGAGATTTAGTTAGTTTAGTTATAATCGGGTACCGGGTTTGCTAGAAATAAATGTTAAAGAAGTTATCCGGGTCAAAATAAAGTTATAAAAATGTTAAAAATATGTTGGGTACAAATGTTGAGTGATCGGGTGATTATTGTTTAGTTTTCACGAAAACCGTCGTAATATTCATAAGCTTACGTTATAAATAAAATAAATTTCTATAATACTGGGTAAATGAATGTTATAACTTTTATGATGATAAAATGGATATAAAAATATGTCGGGACCATTGTGGGAATATTTAGATATATTCGTCGCGTATAAACTGTGTGTTAACGTTTATTTATAAATAATTATAAGGAAAACGTTAAATGTATCAAATATATATAAATTTGAAAATCCTAAGAGTGGTATAACATGTAAATGACCTACTGATGATATGCAGACTGTCTCTAGTCCGTATGCAGTGTCCTTACTGATAATGAAATGAATTCGCACCTAAACCCATACGGTTACGCGAATTTTAATACCCGTAAACTAAATTTACGATGAAATGAATAATGCACGTGAATGATGAAATCTTTTCCGGCAATGAATAGTGTTCTGTGAATAGTAAAATTTCTGAATGCTTCTCGGAATGTCAAACTGACACAAAAAATAATGAATAGTAAACTGATGAATAGTGTTTTGATGAATAGTGTTTGATGAATAGTGTTTTTCCAAAGTTCGGGAAATGACCTGAAATGACCTGAAATGGTGAGTTGTGACAGTCTTCCCCTCTAAAAGGAACTTCATCCCGAAGTTCAGTTTATATTAGTATCTGAGAATGTATTGGTGAAAAGGTGATGATATTCGAGAATTCCAGCGAACTCTAACGATAGGAGTTCGACTCTGATTCAACTTTTTGACCATACGGTCCATGGTTTCTGTTGGTTCTCTTACAAGGTCTGAGATTGTCATTTGGGTTGGATCCCTTCCAATGGAATCATGAGTGACTCATCTGAAAGTCATTTTTGGGGATTTGAAAATGTGAAATATGCTCGTGTAATCCTGTTGTTCTCTGACAATGTTCAAGTCTGACGGCCACTATGCTTTCTCTGTCAAAATATAAATGGTCCAGTGTATATTGGTGTAACTTTCCAAGTTTTCTGAACGATAACATGCCTTTCCTAGGCAGAACTTTCTGCATAACTCTGCAGAACTTGAAGTTTTAATGGTTTGCGACTTATTGAACTTGTAACTGATTCTTGACTTGTAGAAAATTTCTGGTTATCTCATGAATGCCTACTGAACTAGTGAGTTGAGCTTTTTCTGAGTTTAGCCCATCAATCGATGGTCTGCGCTTCTTAATGTTTTAAATGTGGTACTGGTAATATATACTGCTGAATCTGCCAGAACTCAAGTTTGTATGCTAGTTGGTCGATTCTAAAATGAATCTTAAATAGTCCAATATGCTAAAGGTTCAACCTTTCTTGTTATCCAATTTGTATCATGCCAATCCAAGGCATTGCTTTTAACTTAATTTGTTCTCCCACTTGAATCTGGATGGTTTGTTGTTCAGGATATCCAATCCAAATGATGTGTGTTATGTACCAACCTAACTTCTGCCAGTTTCCCGTTGTTGGTGTGATAACTATTGTTGTAGATGAATTTGATTTATGTTGAGTGATTAGTCCAACCATTTCTAGGGTTAATCACTCATACTCTGAGTATACTTTCCTATGTTTGAATTGTTCTCTCGCTTTGACCATCGGTCTGAGGATGATAGGTGATGTTCACATCTAAATGGGTTTCTGAAGGAAATCCTGAATTGATTACCTGAAGTCCAAGTTGAAACGGTTTCCTTAACAGGAAAAACTGAAATGGGTACAATAAACCTTTGTGACTAATTCCACAACGTTCGGTCCTTCGAACTTGGCGTTATCTGAAAGGGATAGAATATAGGTAACAATTTGATTCCTTGTGTTTTGTTCCAACGGATGATAAGACATATGTTTTTCTTTGTCTATTGGGTTTGGTCTCCACTACTGAAGTTCGTGATTAATTTGTGATGTCCTTCCTAATTCCTTCATCACATATACCAATATTCTTTACTGTCAAGTCACAAAATCCTAAATGCATAAGCGATGTTGTAGGGAAGTTGGTTCTGGAAATTTGTCTCGCGATTGTGAGTTTTGGTTGAAATCTTTTTCTGAATAAACGAGTTTAGAAAAATGAAGCAAATGATTTACTGGGTAATATTTTTCTTGATGATTCAAAATCCAGTAGTTATGAAATAGGAACTGTTTTCAGACATGTTGTGATTAAAACTGCTTACCAAAGTTTGATGTCTATATATATTTCTCATTGTACAATAGTGTTGCTAAAGATTGACCAAAAAGGATCGTACTTGTTCAAAATAGGAATTTCAGAAATCATTTTTCCACAAGGTATGTGATTTATGTAAACGCATCAACTTTATTTAAAAGTGAAAACACTAACAAGGATAAAATGGTAGAATAGGAAATGTTTGCTTAAATGCATAGATGTCTAACACTTAGTTCCTGAGGTTGGATAATGTCTATTGGTGGTTATCTGGCATAACTACAAGCATAGGTATTTAGACTAACTTAAGTCCTGAAATATTTTATCGTTGTAATTGGCAAGACGAAGGTATCACTTGATGTTGTGTCGATGAATGTCTATTCTGTTTTCCCATGTAGATGAGGAGATATGTTCTGGTTTGATCCCTTGCTTGGTATGAAGGTGAAGTTATCTGAAATTTCTAGAGACATAATGCCTTAGAGGAATCTACATCGATATTCTTGATTCAAACAATTGTCCTTTGTGAAAATTTACTGCAGGAAAGTTTATGTATGGATGAGGCCATGTTTAAATGAAATGCTCTACTGTCTCAATTAGAAGCTTGGTTTATTTCTATTGTGTTGTCCTGCGGACATTTATATTGAGTTCAATCCTGTAGCTCAGTCTAGCTAGTACCCTTGAATAATAACATTGGACAACTAGGTCAGAGATGGTGATTCGGATGGTCTCGCAGTATCTTAGAATTTGTTGTTGAGTTATGAATTCTCTCACTATATACTTCTAGTCCTGGTTAGTAGTTCTGTAATCCTTTCGTTGCTTTTATTGTATTGAGGAATCCTGCATGTAATTGATATGGAAAGTCTCTCTTAGGGAAGTCAATGGGACAATATCCAACTTAATGGCTAAGTGAGTGACAGGTAGGGTAAGTATCCAGGGATAGTTCAGCAAAAGGGATGTTTATGGAAAAGTTCCTTTGTTTACAAAACTTTTAGATGAAGATTGTTATCAACAATCCTTTGAAAAGGTAATTACTTCCTTCATGGCATAATCCTTCCTGAATTTTACATAGGTGATCAGGCTATGTACAATTGAGGACTAATGATGCGATGTTAGATTTTGTCAAAATATCATAACTTTTCATAAAAGTTTTAGATGGTGTTCAACGCATTGTTATTAAAATGGTATCCTGATGTTTTCTTTCAAATAACATGAAAATTGCCTCGCGTAATAATAGTAAATACTTGGTGTAATGACAGAAAAATCAATTTATAGGATGGTAATAAAATAGCTTACTACAAAAAATTTTCTGTAAAACAATTTCCCCATATGATAGTAAAATAGCTTGAATGGTGTATTGGATAAGTGGGTGAATCTTGTCGAATGGTAATAGTCTACTAATTCATCAAATACGAAATCAACCTAATCCCTGATAAGACAATGCTAAAATGTTGCGAAACGATTGAAGTCTGAGCACTTGGGATAGAAAATGGAGTAAACGATGGTTATGATTATCACCTAGGTAACAAAGGATAGATATTACATTGGATAGGAAAGTGCTTAATACCACTAGGTCATGTCATCGTACCAACGGTAAGTACAAAAGGAAAGATACAACCCTAAAGGGCTCGAACTACGGTTTTTATATTGAAACAAAGCTCCTCCTGCTGAAGCATTGTTGTTATCCTTGATGTTGCTAATATCCTGACGGTTCTCTTTCAACAGCTCACGCTATTCCTTGAGCGATTCAGTCTTGATTCCAAGTTCCTGATTTTTCCTTGTTCCTTAACTCCGGGCAGTCATTCTTGAAATGCCCTAAGTTTCCACATTTGAAGCAACTCCCTGGGATCTTCTGATTTGTGAGTTTCCTACAGTCTTCAGTCCAATGACCCCGCTTCTTGCACACTCCACACGTTTTACTGCAATGACCTCGGTGATGTTGATTACACAGGTTGCAGTAAGGTAACTTTCCAATATACCTTCTCTTTGTGTACGGTTCTGCAGCAAAGGCTCTATTTACTTCTTGTCCCTTGGGTGATTGTTGAGCAGCATTGCAACCTAGATTGTTGTTCCACTTCCTTTTATTGTCACTATTGTTTCCTGATGTCTCGGCGTGAACTATGAGTTCCTTTGCTTCGATCGCCATTTTGATAATGTACTTTTCAAGTTTCTTGCTTTCCGGTTCATCCATTGCAGGACCTAGTCATGTTGATTCATAAAAATGAGTAGTGTACTTGTCAACATCATTTCCTACCATGGTAAAGTTTACTGTTTCCTGTTCCTTTGCTCGTAATTCACTTCCTACACAAAATGTTATACCCATCATCCTTCTTAGTTTCTCCCAAGAGTGTGAGTAAGCAGCATCATCTCCTACCATCTTAATATGTTTGGTCCACCATTCCTGGGCATGATCCTGAAAAGTGCATGTGGCGAACTTAACCTTGTCTTCCTTATGACAGTCGCCACATTGAAATTTTGTTTCTATTTCTTCGAACCATTTGAGAAATTTCTTTGTGTCCCTAGTTCCGCTAAAGGAGGGAGGATTGCACCCCATAAATTCCACGTGAGTAAGTTCCTTAGTGAGGGCGGTGGCTATGTTCTTGGCAATGACTTGTCCAACAGCAGCTTGCGTCATGCTTGGAGTGGTTTGCTTAAATCTCTCTTCATCAAATCATAAGAGACCATGAGGATCTATAGGTAATCAAAGTCATCATATTCACAACACATGAATATAATACATGAAAATTTCGGTCTACGTGAACTGGTATCACAAATAGCACAACCATTTCTTACATAGTAGAGTCACACTTGATATATTTGTTTGTACAACAATCAAAAGACAACAAGTTCTTTAGACTATATCCCACACTTTCTGTGGCTAGGATAATAGTAAAAACTAGTGAGGATATAAGTCTGGTCCAGGGACTTCCTGGTGTCCCTCTGTGTGAAATCAGGTTTGTGGCATCATAAGGTCGAGATAGTCCTGAAGTGGTGTCTGAAGTTGTGCATCAATCAAACCTTAGATAATGTAGGTTCTGAACCATTCCTGAAGAATCTGCGGATGTTCCTGTTGAGTCCGTGATATTGATATTATCTACTAGATGTTATCTAGTTCATGGCAAGTGGGAATGGAAAATGAAAATGACAATGATGGTACTAGTGAATGGAATACTATCCTCTTTCGCGCTACCTCGCGACATCCAAAAGGTAAAACTGAAGTACACACAGTGGGAAGGCCAATAGTGTAATAAGTAACTGATGGTGGTGGTAGTACCTGAGTAGTAAGTGCCCTACTAGTGATGGAAAGAAAACACACTATCTTCCTTGCAATAAGCATCCTAATAAGTCCATTAAGATTAATTCTGAATACACTACCAAAAGGCATTCTATGTATGGGCTGAATGATAGGAAAACCGTGTTCCTATGGCAAATCAATAGTGCTAATGGTGGTGTAAGTGCAACTGGTGGTATAATGGTAGTGGAAGATGACAAGGCATCTTCAATGTCGGAATCCGATAAAAGGATGTCAGGGTGAGTATCTGAAGGCATGTCACTTGTGAACCAGGTCAATAAAATGATATATATATATATATATATATATATATATATATATATATATATATATATAATATATATATATATATATATATATATATATATATATATATATATATATATATATATATATATATATATATATATATATATATATATATATATATATATATACAAATATGAGTATAAATAACTCGCACAAGGTATGCATGAAACAACATGTATCATGATTATGCACTTATGATGAAATGATGAGATGCTATGATGGTGTGGTTATAGTCTAGGGTCCAAGATACATCCTAGTTCGCTATAACCTTAGCTCTGATGCCAATCTGTCACACCCCCAATTTACCTGACTTGCAGCGGAAAGGAATACCTGAGGGTGTCTGTCATAGCACCACAGTTACAGTTACATTGAACGACCTAAAGTGTCGTTTGGAAAATACTGCATTTGATCATTGAAATAATCCAGAGTTTACAAAATGAGGTCCCCAAAATGTGTTGCATGTTTATGAAAAACAAGTCATACTAGATCAAACGTTTACATAAGTGCATGAAATAATGATGAGACACGTCGACTCCGCGACTCCATGAAGGTCCAAATGCATGTCACATGAGCTACCTTAATAACCTGAAATACATTGCTAAAACATCAACACGAATGTTGGTGAATTCCATAGGTTTGTAAAATGTAATGATGTACGGCCACCACAAGTAAAAGTGCAAGATAAAAATCTCAGGAAAATTGTACAATAGACCTTAAGCTCATGACCCCGAAGCTATGACTGATGAATGCCCCTCCTGAATGTTTTACCAGAACACTCGTAACTGTAAAAGACATGAAATGCATCCGTTTACGGTTGGTAATCACTACCACGGATGGAGGCGTCACCCTCGATAGATCTATCCACTCACTCTCGCTTACCGGAAAATTAACGGTCCATGATAATAAACAGGGGACTTTAACTGAATGGTAAGGAAACTTAAGCAATGTACATATGTTTGAATACTTGGGCTCGTACTAAAATGATTGATGCAATGTATTCCCCCCTGTGGGATTTGAAAACAATCAAAAATGTTGAATTGAAAACGGGGCTATGAAAACTCACCTTAACTGATGAAACTGTGATGAAGTGAAATGAACAACAATGAACAATTAGCTGCCTTAACCCAATATGATGGTACCATGAACATGTAATGAGCTAAAAAACAAGGCGCGCACACTAGCCGCAACCTAATATGAATGATGAACGATCTACTTTAGATCACCAAATGATGTTATGAATGTCCATGCACATGTTCCTATACCACTCTACTCTTTGGAAAATACTTGTTGTTATCAAAAATATATATTCCAAGACTTAGGAAAAATATGGCTATTAGAAAAATAAAACTAGTTGCAATATATATACTTATATATATATCGTATGTACCAATGTTTGTTTTGAAATTCTCGGTTTGAAATCCTTGAAATAACGCCTTGTAGTAATGAAAATATACTTGTAATCACTAATACATCATTAGTTATGAAATTGGGTACTTGGTTAATATTTCTAGAAAATCTAGAATTTAGTACGTAGTGTTATTATTATTTCTAAAAGCTGCCAATTATAGAGGATTTTTGCCGATATTGAAACGTGAATATCTTTGTCGTTATAAGCCCGTTTTACTTGTTCTTTATATCCACGGTTACGTCTTAACATGTAGTAATATATTTAGAAAGCTTGACCCCTCTGGGTTACGTCTAAAGTCTCTTTTTGTCCGACGAAAAATGTCCATCAGCATGTATTTTTCCGGAAAATACTTTTCGTCAATAAATTTGCAAAAATCATAACTTCTTCGTTATAAACTCTTTTTAATCCGTTCTTTCGCCTACGGATTCGTTTTTGAAAGTATTTTCTAAAAATTTTGCCAAAGTTTCCTTTGTGTTTACTGATTTTCCTGGATTTACCAAAATGGGACAGAATGTTTATATAGTTGTTACAAACCCATTTTTCTTGCTCAAAACTAGTTTCAACCTCAACCAAAACTCTTGCAAACTCCACAAATCTATACTAATCCTAACATACACCTTCTTAGGGTGCCATGGGTTCCTAATGACTAGTAATCAAGTTAATTTAACAAGGGAACACCTAAATCACAATCTAGGGTTTGTATGTTCAAAAAGTATACAAAAATAAAGTGGTATAGCTAGTTTGTGCATGAAATTAAGCATGAATACTATAAGATACATATGTTAATTAGATGAAAACATGAAAATAATTTTGAATACTCACTTTGAAATAATAGGTGATGAGATGATTAGAAACCTTGGATTACTTGTGTTTTTGTTGGATGATTCTTGATTAGAATGATGAAATGAACAACTTTGTAGCTTTAGCTTTTGAAAAATGATCACTTGATCTTTATGTTTATATTGGGTCGTGTATATGGTGAAGAGAAAGAGATGAGAAGTTGAGTTTTTGATCTAAAAAAAGATAAGTGTTTTGTGATTTGTGTTTGTAGATATTTTGGTATAAGTATAATGTATAATAAGGGTACATTTGTAACAATTCACATTTTTCAGGATAATTACTATTCCCGGAAAATTTCACTATTCACTTTTACTATTCATTTTTCCCGAAACTTTCCCGAAAGTTGATTTTTATTTGATTTTATCGAGTGATAAATCATTTCCATGGCAAATTAAAAGTTTGACATTCATAAGCTCATTTTCGTGAAAGTTATTAAGGAATTACACGTTTTAGGGTAAAACGTCAATCAGAAATTCTACGCACAACGAAATTCAACCCCGTCAGGTGACCCCACATCGGAAAAATGTTTGACACACTCATGATTTATTTGAGAATTAATCGTGACTGAGAAAAACATGACCAAAAACTTCCCAGCAGGTCACCCATGCCTGTACTACTCTCGCATGAGCACGCTTAACCATTTGGGCGATTAACCGTGAGACCACAAAACGCGTTTCTAAGACTTTTTGAGTTTTCAACTTATTATAAAAAGTCAACATATTTTTCCCTCCTCCATTGACCAAAAATCATCCCTTGATGTTATAAGTCATTCCTTGATTTTTAGGCTTACAGTTTGATGTCTAAAAGACATTTAATACCAACCGACACTAGACTGAGCCCAGTCTAGACATTATAAGTCATTTTAAATCATTTTTATCACATTAGAAAAGTAACATTTTACTTTTCTCAATTTTACGCAATATTCGTACGTTTTACGTATTACGCGTTTTAGACCCGTGTTTCCAGCTTTTAGCAGGGTTTTACCACCCAAATGGAACCTACCACTCATTTTATATTTTATTATGGAGTATTTTGACATGTTTAACCATTCTTCCAAGTTCCATAATTTTACGACACCCGGTTTTACGTTTTGAGGCTTAATCATTTACGATTGGCATTTCCCGGAGTCAAAACTAACCAAGTATCTTGGATAATACCAAGAAAAGTCCACACCCTTGCTCTCCAAGTTCATGAACCGCCTCAAGGAGGGGGGATTCACACTATGTGGCTCAATCTCATGCTAGGAGGCCTTAGATGAGAACATGTGTAGAACTTGGTGAACAAGTGTTGACTAGTCAAGGAAAGTAACCTCCTCATTGAGCTATAAAAGCCCCTCTCCCCCCCTCTTGTGCCGTGCATCCCTAAACCCCATAACCATTCCATCCTTTGCTCATTTCCTTCCAATTTCTTGCAAGGTTCAAGTGTTTCTTCAAGGTAGAAACCCTAGTTGATCTTAGGTTACCAAAACTCTTCCAAACCCTAACATACTTGGTGATTTATCTTGAGTTTAAATCCACTCAATTCACCTCAATCTTCATCATTCATCTTTCAAGAATACCAAGGGTAGAAAGGATGCATGAAGTGAAAAAGGGTTGAAGCAAGTCTATCAAAGTCCTATCCTTACATGTTAATTTCCTTTCATCTTTGAAAGCCAAAAGTTGTGAGCCAAACCCTAACTTGATTCTTGTTAAATAATCATGTTCATGTTATTTACATATTATTTGTGCTATATTATGTCTTGTATTAATGTCCATGATGTATAAAAGTGAGCAAAACAAGTTATGGTTATTGATTGTTACAACAAGTTACTAAAACAAGTAAACTAGTGACTTTCTTGGTAAGACCTGATCAAAATGGTAAAAATATGATATTTGATCATTACATATTACAGTAGAGGACTTAACAAGGAAACCGTAGCAACTTGAACCACCCAAAACGAGTATACGAGTCAAAAGTTACGCCCATTTGAAATTACCAAAGTTTCCGGCAAAACTGCCAAATACCATTCTGATCAAATTTGGGTTTTGAAAGTCCCACTTCTGGTCCGATTCATCAAAAAGTTAAAACACGAAAGTTGTCCGGAACGACATTTTCATTCAGGGATAAAGAAGCTCGAGACCTAAAAACACTTTCCGAGTGATAAAATTCTTCAAATTCTAAACAGCCCATTTTTAGGCGAAAGTCACAAGATTATGGTTATACTTTGAAAGGAACAAGAGGTCTTATGACCTATAATCAAGACCACAACCATGGCTAGAGCCAAGGTTGTGTCTCATGACCTTGAAACAAGGACCAAAGGTCATGGCTAGGCCATGACGAAATGACCATACCAACTTTCATAGGCGTAAACATGAAACAAAGAGTTGACGAGAACTTGAACAAGCAATTTGGATCTACTTCATCTAAAGGAACCATGAGATATTACCAAGAGAAAATGGTCATACAAAACTTATGAAACATACCCTAATAACAATCTTCATGTACTAATAAACTTTCCTAAGTTTATTCAAATATCGGACATGTAACCTTTCGGATCAAAACTTATATCTATTTATTTCATCAACTACTACAATAGTAGGGAGCCTCATGTGAGGAGTTCATTATGTAAGCCGTCGAGTTGAGTTGTGGATTTACGAGTTAAAGTGTCCTGGCTCCTCGAACGCTTACTAACATGACTTCTGAATTATGTCGGCCCGAACGGTAGTAAACGATATACAAAACATACATGTTCATGAATCTTTTCTGTCAAAGACTTACAATATACATCATACCACATCATGGACTAAATGCAAGATATATATATAGGCACTACTTCATATTCTTTACTCCAATCCTAAGTCGCGACATTCTATTATAGGTTGCTCATAGAACCTTCACGATTCAACCGTTACATTCATTACTTGCTATCTTACTTAAGGTGAGTTCATAGCCCCACTTTACATTATTACAATGTTTTACAAACCCTTGGGGGGAATACATGCTATTTATAACCGAGCACAATGTTTTTAAATTGTATGCTTACCTGATTGTTTTATTATCACTAAGTACCATCCTTGCTAAACCGAGATCCTTTATTATGAACCATTTAATCACTAGTAATAGTGAGCGCGAATATTGTGAATAGGCCTATTGGGATTGACGAATCCCATTTGTATTGACTAAGTTCAAACAAATGCATTAATATTTGAGATTTAGGTATGTTAGCAAAGTACCTACCGGGATAAATCTGCCGATCGATATTGGTACACGTTAACGTTATGGTGTCATAAGCTTAGTGTATAATACATGTTCCGGGCGTATAATAACGTAGCCTACCTGTTTTGTTTTCCAAACATTGGTGTGAGCCTATAACTCACACTACCAACATATTGTGTTCAATCGATTTAACAAACTCTATGAATATCACTCAACCTTTGTGTTGACCTCTCAAGCATGTATTTCAGGTTCATGACGATCAAGGATGGCACGGAAGGACACGGATACTCAAGAGGGCTATAAATTTTATTATCATTCAAAACTCACTTAATGTGATTTGTAAACATGGAACCAATTGGGACCTCATTTTATAATCTCTGATATTTATATATTTTGAATGATACATCTTTTAAAACGACTCAATTGGAGTTCGTTTTCTATTATTGTGACTATTGTGCCGTCGAGTAACACCCAGTTCGAATTCCGCTGCATCCATGAATTGGGGGTGTTACAACATTAATGCTAAAGGTTAAGAAAACTAGTCATGTGGTTATGGTGTGGTTTTTGTATAAAAAGAAAGAAGCAAATTGTGATTTGAGTTGTTAATTAATTCCTAGTGTAGTATTAGTGTAGAGATTTAGTTAGTTTAGTTATAATCGGGTACCGGGTTTGCTAGAAATAAATGTTAAAGAAGTTATCCGGGTCAAAATAAAGTTATAAAAATGTTAAAAATATGTTGGGTACAAATGTTGAGTGATCGGGTGATTATTGTTTAGTTTTCACGAAAACCGTCGTAATATTCATAAGCTTACGTTATAAATAAAATAAATTTCTAAAATACTGGGTAAATGAATGTTATAACTTTTATGATGATAAAATGGATATAAAAATATGTCGGGACCATTGTGGGAATATTTAGATGTATAAACCGTGTGTTAACGTTTATTTATAAATAATTATAAGGAAAACGTTAAATGTATCAAATATATATAAATTTGAAAATCCTAAGAGTGGTATAACATGTAAATGACCTACTGATGATATGCAGACTGTCTCTAGTCCGTATGCAGTGTCCTTACTGATAATGAAATGAATTCGCACCTAAACCCATACGGTTACGCGAATTTTAATACCCGTAAACTAAATTTACGATGAAATGAATAATGCACGTGAATGATGAAATCTTTTCCGGCAATGAATAGTATTCTGTGAATAGTAAAATTTCTGAATGCTTCTCGGAATGTCAAACTGACACAAAAATGATGAATAGTAAACTGATGAATAGTGTTTTGATGAATAGTGTTTGATGAATAGTGTTTTTCCAAAGTTCGGGAAATGACCTGAAATGGTGAGTTGTGACAGTCTTCCCCTCTAAAAGGAACTTCGTCCCGAAGTTCAGTTTATGTTAGTATCTGAGAATGTATTGGTGAAAAGGTGATGATATTCGAGAATTCCAGCGAACTCTAACGATAGGAATTCGACTCTGATTCAACTTTTTGACCATACGGTCCATGGTTTCTGTTGGTTCTCTTACAAGGTCTGAGATTGTCATTTGGGTTGGATCTCTTCCAATGGAATCATGAGTGACTCATCTGAAAGTCATTTTTGGGGATCTGAAAATGTGAAATATGTTCGTGTAATCCTGTTGTTCTCTGACAATGTTCAAGTCTGACGGCCACTATGCTTTCTCTATCAAAATATAAATGGTCCAGTGTATATTGGTGTAACTTTCCAAGTTTTCTGAACGATAACATGCCTTTCCTAGGCAGAACTTTCTGCATAACTCTGCAGAACTTGAAGTTTTAATGGTTTACGACTTATTGAACTTGTAACTGATTCTTGACTTGTAGAAAATTTCTGGTTATCTCATGAATGCCTACTGAACTAGTGAGTTGAGCTTTTTCTGAGTTTAGCCCATCAATCGATGGTCTGCGCTTCTTAATGTTTTAAATGTGGTACTGGTAATATATACTGCTGAATTCTGCCAGAACTCAAGTTTGTATGCTAGTTGGTCGATTCTAAAATGAATCTTAAATAGTCCAATATGCTAAAGGTTCAACCTTTCTTGTTATCCAATTTGTATCATGCCAATCCAAGGCATTGCTTTTAACTTAATTTGTTCTCCCACTTGAATCTGGATGGTTTGTTGTTCAGGATATCCAATCCAAATGATGTGTGTTATGTACCAACCTAACTTCTGCCAGTTTCCCGTTGTTGGTGTGATAACTATTGTTGTAGATGAATTTGATTTATGTTGAGTGATTAGTCCAACCATTTCTAGGGTTAATCACTCATACTCTGAGTATACTTTCCTATGTTTGAATTGTTCTCTCGCTTTGACCATCGGTCTGAGGATGATAGGTGATGTTCACATCTAAATGGGTTTCTGAAGGAAATCCTGAATTGATTACCTGAAGTCCAAGTTGAAACGGTTTCCTTAACAGGAAAAACTGAAATGGGTACAATAAACCTTTGTGACTAATTCCACAACGTTCGGTCCTTCAAACTTGGCGTTATCTGAAAGGGATAGAATATAGGTAACAATTTGATTCCTTGTGTTTTGTTCCAACGGATGATAAGACATATGTTTTTCTTTGTCTATTGGGTTTGGTCTCCACTACTGAAGTTCGTGATTAATTTGTGATGTCCTTCCTAATTCCTTCATCACATATACCAATATTCTTTACTGTCAAGTCACAAAATCCTAAATGCATAAGCGATGTTGTAGGGAAGTTGGTTCTGGAAATTTGTCTCGCGATTGTGAGTTTTGGTTGAAATCTTTTTCTGAATAAACGAGTTTAGAAAAATGAAGCAAATGATTTACTGGGTAATATTTTTCTTGATGATTCAAAATCCAGTAGTTATGAAATAGGAACTGTTTTCAGACATGTTATGATTAAAACTGCTTACCAAAGTTTGATGTCTATATATATTTCTCATTGTACAATAGTGTTGCTAAAGATTGACCAAAAAGGATCGTACTTGTTCAAAATAGGAATTTCAGAAATCATTTTTCCACAAGGTATGTGATTTATGTAAACGCATCAACTTTATTTAAAAGTGAAAACACTAACAAGGATAAAATGGTAGAATAGGAAATGTTTGCTTAAATGCATAGATGTCTAACACTTAGTTCCTGAGGTTGGATAATGTCTATTGGTGGTTATCTGGCATAACTACAAGCATAGGTATTTAGACTAACTTAAGTCCTGAAATATTTTATCGTTGTAATTGGCAAGACGAAGGTATCACTTGATGTTGTGTCGATGAATGTCTATTATGTTTTCCCATGTAGATGAGGAGATATGTTCTGGTTTGATCCCTTGCTTGGTATGAAGGTGAAGTTATCTGAAATTTCTAGAGACATAATGCCTTAGAGGAATCTACATCGATATTCTTGATTCAAACAATTGTCCTTTGTGAAAATTTACTGCAGGAAAGTTTATGTATGGATGAGGCCATGTTTAAATGAAATGCTCTACTGTCTCAATTAGAAGCTTGGTTTATTTCTATTGTGTTGTCCTGCGGACATTTATATTGAGTTCAATCCTGTAGCTCAGTCTAGCTAGTACCCTTGAATAATAACATTGGACAACTAGGTCAGAGATGGTGATTCGGATGGTCTCGCAGTATCTTAGAATTTGTTGTTGAGTTATGAATTCTCTCACTATATACTTCTAGTCCTGGTTAGTAGTTCTGTAATCCTTTCGTTGCTTTTATTGTATTGGGGAATCCTGCATGTAATTGATATGGAAAGTCTCTCTTAGGGAAGTCAATGGGACAATATCCAACTTAATGGCTAAGTGAGTGACAGGTAGGGTAAGTATCCAGGGATAGTTCAGCAAAAGGGATGTTTATGGAAAAGTTCCTTTGTTTACAAAACTTTTAGATGAAGATTGTTATCAACAATCCTTTGAAAAGGTAATTACTTCCTTCATGGCATAATCCTTCCTGAATTTTACATAGGTGATCAGGCTATGTACAATTGAGGACTAATGATGCGATGTTAGATTTTGTCAAAATATCATAACTTTTCATAAAAGTTTTAGATGGTGTTCAACGCATTGTTATTAAAATGGTATCCTGATGTTTTCTTTCAAATAACATGAAAATTGCCTCGCGTAATAATAGTAAATACTTGGTGTAATGACAGAAAAATCAATTTATAGGATGGTAATAAAATAGCTTACTACAAAAAATTTTCTGTAAAACAATTTCCCCATATGATAGTAAAATAGCTTGAATGGTGTATTGGATAAGTGGGTGAATCTTGTCGAATGGTAATAGTCTACTAATTCGTCAAATACGAAATCAACCTAATCCCTGATAAGACAATGCTAAAATGTTGCGAAACGATTGAAGTCTGAGCACTTGGGATAGAAAATGGAGTAAACGATGGTTATGATTATCACCTAGGTAACAAAGGATAGATATTACATTGGATAGGAAAGTGCTTAATACCACTAGGTCATGTCATCGTACCAACGGTAAGTACAAAAGGAAAGATACAACCCTAAAGGGCTCGAACTACGGTTTTTATATTGAAACAAAGCTCCTCCTGCTGAAGCATTGTTGTTATCCTTGATGTTGCTAATATCCTGACGGTTCTCTTTCAACAGCTCACGCTATTCCTTGAGCGATTTAGTCTTGATTCCAAGTTCCTGATTTTTCCTTGTTCCTTAACTCCGGGCAGTCATTCTTGAAATGCCCTAAGTTTCCACATTTGAAGCAACTCCCAGGGATCTTTTGATTTGTGAGTTTCCTACAGTCTTCAGTCCAATGACCCCGCTTCTTGCACACTCCACACGTTTTACTGCAATGACCTCGGTGATGTTGATTACACAGGTTGCAGTAAGGTAACTTTCCAATATACCTTCTCTTTGTGTACGGTTCTGCAGCAAAGGCTCTATTTACTTCTTGTCCCTTGGGTGATTGTTGAGCAGCATTGCAACCTAGATTGTTGTTCCACTTCCTTTTATTGTCACTATTGTTTCCTGATGTCTCGGCGTGAACTATGAGTTCCTTTGCTTCGATCGCCATTTTGATAATGTACTTTTCAAGTTTCTTGCTTTCCGGTTCATCCATTGCAGGACCTAGTCATGTTGATTCATAAAAATGAGTAGTGTACTTGTCAACATCATTTCCTACCATGGTAAAGTTTACTGTTTCCTGTTCCTTTGCTCGTAATTCACTTCCTACACAAAATGTTATACCCATCATCCTTCTTAGTTTCTCCCAAGAGTGTGAGTAAGCAGCATCATCTCCTACCATCTTAATATGTTTGGTCCACCATTCCTGGGCATGATCCTGAAAAGTGCATGTGGCGAACTTAACCTTGTCTTCCTTACGACAGTCGCCACATTGAAATTTTGTTTCTATTTCTTCGAACCATTTGAGAAATTTCTTTGTGTCCCTAGTTCCGCTAAAGGAGGGAGGATTGCACCCCATAAATTCCACGTGAGTAAGTTCCTTAGTGAGGGCGGTGGCTATGTTCTTGGCAATGACTTGTCCAACAGCAGCTTGCGTCATGCTTGGAGTGGTTTGCTTAAATCTCTCTTCATCAAATCATAAGAGACCATGAGGATCTATAGGTAATCAAAGTCATCATATTCACAACACATGAATATAATACATGAAAATTTCGGTCTACGTGAACTGGTATCACAAATAGCACAACCATTTCTTACATAGTAGAGTCACACTTGATATATTTGTTTGTACAACAATCAAAAGACAACAAGTTCTTTAGACTATATCCCACACTTTCTGTGGCTAGGATAATAGTAAAAACTAGTGAGGATATAAGTCTGGTCCAGGGACTTCCTGGTGTCCCTCTGTGTGAAATCAGGTTTGTGGCATCATAAGGTCGAGATAGTCCTGAAGTGGTGTCTGAAGTTGTGCATCAATCAAACCTTAGATAATGTAGGTTCTGAACCATTCCTGAAGAATCTGCGGATGTTCCTGTTGAGTCCGTGATATTGATATTATCTACTAGATGTTATCTAGTTCATGGCAAGTGGGAATGAAAAATGAAAATGACAATGATGGTACTAGTGAATGGAATACTATCCTCTTTCGCGCTACCTCGCGACATCCAAAAGGTAAAACTGAAGTACACACAGTGGGAAGGCCAATAGTGTAATAAGTAACTGATGGTGGTGGTAGTACCTGAGTAGTAAGTGCCCTACTAGTGATGGAAAGAAAACACACTATCTTCCTTGCAATAAGCATCCTAATAAGTCCATTAAGATTAATTCTGAATACACTACCAAAAGGCATTCTATGTATGGGCTGAATGATAGGAAAACCCTGTTCCTATGGCAAATCAATAGTGCTAATGGTGGTGTAAGTGCAACTGGTGGTATAATGGTAGTGGAAGATGACAAGGCATCTTCAATGTCGGAATCCGATAAAAGGATGTCAGGGTGAGTATCTGAAGGCATGTCACTTGTGAACCAGGTCAATAAAATGATATATATATACAAATATGAGTATAAATAACTCGCACAAGGTATGCATGAAACAACATGTATCATGATTATGCACTTATGATGAAATGATGAGATGCTATGATGGTGTGGTTATAGTCTAGGGTCCAAGATACATCCTAGTTCGCTATAACCTTAGCTCTGATGCCAATCTGTCACACCCCCAATTTACCTGACTTGCAGCGGAAAGGAATACCTGGGGGTGTCTGTCATAGCACCACAGTTACAGTTACATTGAACGACCTAAAGTGTCGTTTGGAAAATACTGCATTTGATCATTGAAATAATCCAGAGTTTACAAAATGAGGTCCCCAAAATGTGTTGCATGTTTATGAAAAACAAGTCATACTAGATCAAACGTTTACATAAGTGCATGAAATAATGATGAGACACGTCGACTCCGCGACTCCATGAAGGTCCAAATGCATGTCACATGAGCTACCTTAATAACCTGAAATACATTGCTAAAACGTCAACACGAATGTTGGTGAATTCCATAGGTTTGTAAAATGTAATGATGTACGGCCACCACAAGTAAAAGTGCAAGATAAAAATCTCACGAAAATTGTACATTAGACCTTAAGCTCATGACCCCGAAGCTATGACTGATGAATGCCCCTCCCGAATGTTTTACCAGAACACTCGTAACTGTAAAAGACATGAAATGCATCCGCTTACGGTTGGTAATCACTACCACGGATGGAGGCATCACCCTCGATAGATCTATCCACTCACTCTCGTTTACCGGCAAATTAACGGTCCATGATAATAAACAGGGGACTTTAACTGATTGGTAAGGAAACTTAAGCAATGTACATATGTTTGAATACTTGGGCTCGTACTAAAATGATTGATGCAATGTATTCCCCCCCGTGGGATTTGAAAACAATCAAAAATGTTGAATTGAAAACGGGGCTATGAAAACTCACCTTAACTGATGAAACTGTGATGAAGTGAAATGAACAACAATGAACAATTAGCTGCCGCAACCCAATATGATGGTACCATGAACATGTAATGAGCTTAAAAACAAGGCGCGCACACTAGCCGCAACCTAATATGAATAATAAACGATCTACTTTAGATCACCAAATGATGTTATGAATGTCCATGCACATGTTCCTATACCACTCTACTCTTTGGAAAATACTTGTTGTTATCAAAAATATATATTCCAAGACTTAGGAAAAATATGGCTATTAGAAAAATAAAACTAGTTGCAATATATATACTTATATATATATCGTATGTACCAATGTTTGTTTTGAAATTCTCGGTTTGAAATCCTTGAAATAACGCCTTGTAGTAATGAAAATATACTTGTAATCACTAATACATCATTAGTTATGAAATTGGGTACTTGGTTAATATTTCTAGAAAATATAGAATTTAGTACGTATTGTTATTATTATTTCTAAAAGCTGCCAGTTATAGAGGATTTTTGCCGATATTGAAACGTGAATATCTTTGTCGTTATAAGCCCGTTTTACTTGTTCTTTATATCCACGGTTACGTCTTAACATGTAGTAATATATTTTAGAAAGCTTGACCCCTCTGGGTTACGTCTAAAGTCTCTTTTTGTCCGACGAAAAACGTCCATCAGCATGTATTTTTCCGGAAAATACTTTTCGTCAATAAATTTGCAAAAATCATAACTTCTTCGTTATAAACTCTTTTTAATCCGTTCTTTCGTCTACGGATTCGTTTTTGAAAGTATTTTCTAAAAATTTTGCCAAAGTTTCCTTTGTGTTTACTGATTTTCCTGGATTTACCAAAATGGGACAGAATGTTTATATAGTTGTTACAAACCCATTTTTCTTGCTCAAAACTAGTTTCAACCTCAACCAAAACTCTTGCAAACTCCACAAATCTATAATAATCCTACCATACACCTTCTTAGGGTGCCATGGGTTCCTAATGACTAGTAATCAAGTTAATTTAACAAGGGAACACCTAAATCACAATCTAGGGTTTGTATGTTCAAAAAGTATACAAAAATAAAGTGGTATAGCTAGTTTGTGCATGAAATTAAGCATGAATACTATAAGATACATATGTTAATTAGATGAAAACATGAAAATAATTTTGAATACTCACTTTGAAATAATAGGTGATGAGATGATTAGAAACCTTGGATTACTTGTGTTTTTGTTGGATGATTCTTGATTAGAATGATGAAATGAACAACTTTGTAGCTTTAGCTTTTGAAAAATGATCACTTGATCTTTATGTTTATATTGGGTCGTGTATATGGTGAAGAGAAAGAGATGAGAAGTTGAGTTTTTGATCTAAAAAAAGATAAGTGTTTTGTGATTTGTGTTTGTAGATATTTTGGTATAAGTATAATGTATAATAAGGGTACATTAATGCTAAAGGTTAAGAAAACTAGTCATGTGGTTATGGTGTGGTTTTTGTATAAAAAGAAAGAAGCAAATTGTGATTTGAGTTGTTAATTAATTCCTAGTGTAGTATTAGTGTAGAGATTTAGTTAGTTTAGTTATAATCGGGTACCGGGTTTGCTAGAAATAAATGTTAAAGAAGTTATCCGGGTCAAAATAAAGTTATAAAAATGTTAAAAATATGTTGGGTACAAATGTTGAGTGATCGGGTGATGATTGTTTAGTTTTCACGAAAACCGTCGTAATATTCATAAGCTTACGTTATAAATAAAATAAATTTCTAAAATACTGGGTAAATGAATGTTATAACTTTTATGATGATAAAATGGATATAAAAATATGTCGGGACCATTGTGGGAATATTTAGATATATTCGTCGCGTATAAATCGTGTGTTAACGTTTATTTATAAATAATTATAAGGAAAACGTTAAATGTATCAAATATATATAAATTTGAAAATCCTAAGAGTGGTATAACATGTAAATGACCTACTGATGATATGCAGACTGTCTCTAGTCCGTATGCAGTGTCCTTACTGATAATGAAATGAATTCGCAACTAAACCCATACGGTTACGCGAATTTTAATACCCGTAAACTAAATTTACGATGAAATGAATAATGCACGTGAATGATGAAATCTTTTCCGGCAATGAATAGTGTTCTGTGAATAGTAAAATTTCTGAATGCTTCTCATAATGTCAAACTGACACCAAAAATGATGAATAGTAAACTGATGAATAGTGTTTTGATGAATAGTGTTTTTCCAAAGTTCGGGAAATGACCTGAAATGGTGAGTTGTGACAATATTACACTTCGTACGTGATATTAAGATTACTCATTAAGGTGCTTAATCTGGTAAAACGTATATTAGGATAACATATTTGTGAAAAAGAAAGTGTTTTTCATCATTGTACTCAAAACTTTTAAGTATTTAGTGAAAATTTAGGTTGATTTTTGTGTTTTAAGGGTTTTAGAGAAAGTGTACTTTTGTTCGTGAAAATAGGGGTTTAGATTTGCTCGCATCGTAAGGATTTTTGGCTGCGATACTAGGTGTTGTAACACCTGCGATAGATAACTTTGTATGCGATAAGTGTCTGCGATAGTAGTTGGTTTGGGCTGCGAAAGAAAAGGTTGTGATACTTTCTTTGCGAAAGTTTTTGTCACCCACTACTTACGAAAGAAAACTTTTGCTCAAATCGCAAGAAATTGCTGCGATAGCTCTTGTATTGGTGTGATATCACAAAGGTTCTGCGACATCTGATTTTCCAAGACTTTCTGTTACCCACATTTTACAAAAGAAAACTCTGCCTAATTTTCTAGTTACTGTTCACAAGACTTACTTGCGATATCTTGACTTGAATACTTTTATAAAATTTCAAATCCCTTATAAGATTAAAATTATTAAAAGACTTTAATCATTCACATATCACTATTCAAAACTCCAAACAATTAACCATCTCAACTTTAAACAAACTAAAACACCATTCTCAAACAAAAACAACATCTCATAACAAGATTCATTATCACAATGTCTACTAATCAAGATGCATTGGCAACAGGGAGTGATGCTAGGCCACCCATGCTGTATCGGGGAAACTATGTTCCATGGTCCTCAAGGTTTATGAATGTTCTAATGGGCTACAAAGAATGTAAGTTGTTGATTAACTCCATCAAAAATGGTCTGTATGTAATGAAAGAAATTCCTGATGTTGAACATAAGGGAAAGACACGACTACAAACTGAATATGACTTAGGTCCAAATAAACTTGCTCAATTTGAAGTTGACATTCATGCCAAGAACTTAATTCTTTATGGGTTAAGAAACGACATCTACAATGCCATTTACAGCAATCGCACTGCTCATGATCTATGGAAAGCCTTAGAAAGATTGATGCAAGGGGCAGGAACTTAAACTCAGCAGACTCTAGCTTTATGGAATTACCAATCCTTCAAGCAACTTCCCGAGGAAAGTCTTGAAGATGCTTACATTCGATTCAAGAAACTTATCAATGAAATGAACCGTCATAACCTTAAAAGATCTAACATTGAGCACAACACCATGTTTCACAAACCTTCAACCAGAATGGAGACGTTTTACCATTGCCATCAGACAAAATCAAGACTTAACTGCTAAAGACATCAACAACTTGTTTGATCTTCTGAAACATAAACAGGTTGAGGTCAATGATATTCTAGAACAAAAAAGAAAAGGAGCTCTCAGCTCAACTTCCCACACAATCATCGGTTGTTGATCCTCTTGCTTTAGTATCTTCATACCATCAAAACCAATCCTCCTTCAACTCCAACAATGAAACACATTACTCACCAGTGGACGAAGCAATTGACTCCAATCAAGATCCGAAAAATGTTGAACTCACTAAGATTGTTCAAAACTTGGCATTAGGTCCTTCTACAAACGCCCAACCAACAGCAATCTTCGAACTAGTTATGCACCAACTGCATTGAACAAAAGACAAGACATTCCACCAAGAGGTGAAGTAGCACGTCAAGGTGTACAGAGGAATGATAAGAATGATGTAGGTCAAGATAATCAAGAACCAATATGCTTTGGTTGTGGTCAACAGGGTCACTTTGCAAAGAATTGTCCAAATCGGAAAGTGCATAACCGGGCTTACTATAGACAGAAAATGTTGCTAGCTGACATGGAGGAAAAGGGCAAAATTCTTAATGCAGAAGAAAATGACTTTATTGTGGATACTGATGACGAAGGGGAATTATTGGAAACAAACATGGTGTACATGGCTTCTTTGGAGAAAGTGGATGTGTTTAAAGCTCCTAATGATGATGATACTCCAAGCTATGACATTGATGTTGAAGAAGTTGATTCTCTTGAAAACAAGGTACACACATCAGATGCTTGTGATAATGATGATCTTGATGAATTTATACATGGTCATATTAGTACCATTAGTAAGTCAACTAGAGTTAACACAAGTAGTGAAACATCTACAAGTGCTACACCGAAGTTACCTACTAATAGTACCGATAGAAATCATGCATCAACAAGTCAATATCATATTGATATGCTTCAAAACTATGCCACTATTCAAACTCAAATTCAGAATTATGCTAACTTGATAAAACAAGAACATGATAAAAGTGCTTTTAGAAAAGAAAATCAAAGACATGTTGTATGAAGAGCAGTCTGAATGGCCACTAGTGCTAAAATGTCAAATTCGAGATTTACAAGACGAGATTTTTCATTTCAAAAGTAATATCACATGTTTTGAAAAAACCAAAAAGAATCTTGAAAGTGAAGTTTCAAAACATAAAGATTAAAAGGCTAATTGTATTCAACGATTACCAAAGCTGAAACTAAATTTTGCACTACCAATCAGAATCCTCAGACTGCATACATGTTAATCCCCAAACCAGATTCAGTCATGGATCTAAAAAAAGGACTTGGTTATTCTAATCCTTCTTATCTTGAAATGGTCAAACGTCAAACACCAAGTTTGTATAATACAGATTACATGAGACGTGATACATTCAAAAATTACATGTTTATTCCAAATGACATCTCTAATGAGGAAATTCAAAAATGTTTAAAGGTCAAACAAAAGAAAACCAATTTCTCGTACTTTAGTGTCGATTATGGTTTGATAAATAAGGAAAATTCTCTTGAACGAAAATCAACAAATGCTAAGAAACATGTGGATCATACCACAGTCAATCCATATGATTCTAGCCAATATGAGAGTTTAGCAAGAAAAGCTTTTTGTCATCTCAGAAATCAAATAGGTGGATCGTTAAGGATTATTTGTGCAAAGCAAGAGTTTCAAACTGATGAACTTGTGAGATCTAATTCCAATGAAATAGATGTCTTGAGGGAAGTCAAGAAACTGATAAAATTATTTATTGAGCCTCCCGTGAATAGCATTAACGATAAACTTAAAGCCTTTGAAGAGGCATTGATAACTGAAATGCAAAATGATTTGAAATATGTCACATCTCTTGAAGATGAATATGATCTTCTTTGTTTAAACTCGAACATTCTAAAGGAATATTTTCAAAATCAAATTGAATCATTCAAACCACAATTTGCACAAAATAAAGAGAAAATTGGGAATTTGGAAAATAAACAAACTTCTTTGGAAATGGAAAACATTTTACTCAAAGAGAGTCTAAAAAAGTGTTTGCAAAGAGTTGAACGAGAAATTATCTTGTTTTAATGCCAAATTTGAAAACTCTCTTGCTAAACTTGAAAAACAATCTTTAATGTTTGAATAAAATTGGCAACGAAAGATTGAAGTAAACAAATATGACAAGCTTTCCTACAAAAATTCTTTGAAACTAATCTTAAAAGAGAATGAGGAACTCAAATCTAAAGTGCTTGATTTGACGTAAAACAAGAATAATGAGTTTACTCCTAGACGCTAGTTGGAAAATAACAATTTTTCATATGTCCAACTTTTTTGGCATCTAAAAAAAATAAAATAAAATAAAATAAAATAAACTCATATTCTTGAGCCAAAACAAAAAGAGGTTTTAACCAATCCTAAAGTAATTGCTCTTGGAATGTACAATATTGCATCTACTTCTAATTGTGAACCTTACGGTACAAATGATATGCTTTATAAGAAAGAACTAGAAAAAGCTAGGAAGCAAGAATTACTTAGTCAGGATATGCCTCTAGATGCACCAATGTGTTCTTTGACTCCTCCCCCAATAGAAAATAATCCCAAAGAGTCAAAGAATCACAAGAACAAGAATCGTAAGAAACAGAAGCTAGTTCAACATGATCAATCTACAAAATCTCCTAACGCAGATTACTTTTTTTTCCAAGTTTAGAAACTACTTGTAGCGGGGAGAGACCACTTAAGAGAAATGCTTGGAAGACTAGAACCTCTCAACCTCAAGTTGTAGAAAAACCTAGATATTTTAATGCTTTCAATAATAAACGCTCTAAGCGAATGGATGAATGTAAAAACTTAAATCTACATGGATCTGTTGCTTCTAAAAGAATGAATGCTCGTTCTAATTCTGTTGCTTATAATTCCGCTTCTGAAAAACGTGTGCATGATAATATGAATTGTGAAAACATGAATGCCAATAGCACTAGGACTTCTACATCGAAGCTAAGAAATACTACTCAAAGAGAACAAAAGCCAAGGATCTCTAAGGGTAGGAATCTAGATCACTGTGACTCTAATCCTAGATCATGCTTAAAGTGGGTTCCCACTGGAAGAGTGTTTAAACACGTAGGTTATAGGTGGCAACTAGTTAAGAAGCAAGAAACACCTACCACTACTCAATTAGAAATTCAATCCATTAGGTGTGCATTCTATACTGTCTAACTACGTGGAACCACTTTATCAGTAGATTCCCAATTTTCTGTTTTTTGCTTTGATGTGCACCTTGTCCAAGTGTGCCTCTGGTACCTCGACTCGGGGTGTACCCGACACATGACCGGGAACAGGGTACTGCTCAAGAACTTTGTGGCCAAATCTTAGGTATAGTGCGTTTTGGGAATGATCACATAGCTAAAATTACCGGTTATGGAGATCTCATTCATGATAAGGTCACAATTCAACAAGTCTACTTTGTCAAAGGACTGGTCACAACTTGTTTAGTATTGGTCAATTCTGTGATAGCAGTTTAGAGGTGGCTTTTAGAAAACATTCTTGTATTGTTCGTACACTTGAAGGCTTTGATCTTCTTAAAGGCTCCAGGGATTCGAACTTATACCAAATTGCACTTCAAGAGATAACATCACCAAAACCAATTTGTCTGCTCGCAAAAGCAACATCATCACAGGCCTGGCTATGGCATCATCGTTTCTCTCATTTGAACTTCAGAACGATCAATGACCTTGCTCAAAATAATTTAGTAAGAGGATTGCCAAAACTATCTTTCAAGAAAGATCATCTTTGTTCAGCTTGTGAATTAGGAAAGATGACACGTGCAACACTCAAATCAAAATCTGAACATAGTTCCGTTGCTCTTTTGCATTTATTACACATGGATTTGTGTGGACCGATGCGTGTCGTCAGCAGAAATGGAAAGAAATATATTTTGGTTATTGTGGATGACTACTCACGATACACTTGGGTTCATTTTCTTGCTTCTAAAGCTGAAACACCCAATGTTATCATCAAGTTCATCAAAAGAATACAAGTTGGTCTACAAGCTCAAGTCCAATATGTAAGAACAGACAATGGAACGAAGTTCATGAATTAGATTCTTTAGAATTTCTTTGATTCTACTGGCATTACTCATTAGAGATCCGTAGCTTACACTCCTCAACAAAATGGTGTTGTTGAAAGATGAAACCGTACATTAGTAGAAGCTGCAAGAACAATGTTATCCTCCGCAAAACTATCATTAAATCTTTGGTCTGAAGTTGTATCAACCGCTTGTTTCACACAAAACCGATCTATCATTAACAAAAGATTCAACAAAACTCCATATCACATCCTTCACAAACAAAAACCCGATGTAAAATACCTCTGCACCTTTGGATGTCGATGTTACCCTTTAAATGATCGAGAAGATATTGGAAAATTAAAAGAAAAAGGAGATGTTGGAATTTTCCTTGGATATTCCACACAATCAAGTGCATATCGTATTTACAATCGACGAACAAAGTTGATACAAGAGACAATCCATGTTCATTTCGATGAAGTAGAAGAAATGGCTTCTGATCACACAAGTTCAGAACCCGTGCAACCGACTATGACTTCTGAACAACACGGTTTAGGACTCGTGCCTAACTCAACATCATCAACACCAAAGCTTAATCATATTCCAAAGGAAGCGTTAGATGGACTATTTGAAAACTTCTATGATGAATCATCTAGAGGAAATAAGATGAAAGTGTCTACATCATCCGCTGCAACTCCGATTATCAAAGTAAATAATCAAGAAGACATACCATCTCCAGTATCCGGTTCATCAACAACTACTTATGAAGTTGCTAATCCCACACCAGTTACCCCTCCAATTATTCATATTCAACAAGACCGTTTTTCAAACAATGTCACTCCAAACTCCCACATAAATGTTGATGATCAAATAATTACCAATGCATCGTCTGAAGAGGACCCATTCATCAATCCATTTGTGACTCCCGAACAAGAGATTTACGTTGCTTCGAGGGTCTATAGGCAAATTAGGCTTGTTGTTGCATGTAAAGGACTCTTTCTATGACTAACCTTGGTTTGCCATTTTTTTTCTTTGCTCTACATCAAGGATCTTGCTTAAAAAGATTATGATTAAATGAAGGAATAATGTCAGGGGATAAAGGGAAATGAGTAATTTTTGGTTATGAGAAATTGAAAAGTTATAACGTAACTTCCCCACTCCTCCTAACCCCTATTTATAAAAAAATTGACGGATTAGTGGAAAGCGTATGGCAACAGCCCATTAGGCCAACAAGCCCCACAAATACGCGTGTAGATGACAAGCCAGGCTTATAATCCTTGCAAAAATGCAAGTTACATTTTCTAGATGGCTTTGAGTTGTATTAGGATAAAGTATCATTAAATGTTTGCGTGAGGAATACAAGAGAATCTTTTTGAAATGATCTGAATTAGGTTGACTTGATGTTTAGGCGGCTTGTGTTCCGTCCTTTCGACTGTACATGGCATCAGCCTGACATCATTTACATGTGCGTCGGCTAGGGCATGGGATCTACACGTGTATTTGTGGGGCTTGTTGGCCTAATGGGCTGTTTTCATACGCTTTCCACTAATCCATTAATTTTTCTATAAATAGGGGTTAAGAGGAGTGGGAAGTTACGTTATAACTTCTCAATTTCTCATAACCAAAAATTACTCATTTCCCTTTATCCCCCGACGTTACTCCTTCATTTAATCACAATCTTTTTAAGCAAGATCTTGGATGCAGAGCAAAGAAAAAAATGGCAAAATAGAAAGAGTCCTTTACATGCAACAACAAGCCTAATTTGCCTATAGACCCTCGAAGCAACGTAAATTTGCGTAGCTAAACACGTCTTAGATCAGGAACGAAACCAAAAATCAAATATGACAGATTGCACAAAATTTTTTGAACTGTAATATAATAGAGTTAAAAAGTAAACAAAAACTATGATTTCATTAAAACGATAAATGAATAAACATACTACCCCTCTAATTAGGGATCCTATGATCTTTCATAACGAAAAAACGCTTACGTACACCTTCATTTTTAACTTTATTTTTTATTTTTAAGTATACTAATTAAATAACACTAGAAATACATTTTGATAGACCAGATGCATTTAAGAAAATTCAATGTTTTTTAAAAATAAAATAACACTAAATCCAAAACATTAATAAGTGTCTCGAGACCCTGCGGGAACCCTTGGTCCGTCTTGTCTTAGATGTTCATGAACAATCTTTCGATAATATCCCAAATAATAGATTGAAGTATTGGATATTAAAAAGTAGAAGGTCCTCAAATGAAATGAAATTGGGAATATATATATATATATATATATATATATATATATATATATATATATATATATATATATATATATATATATATATATATACTAGTTTTCGAAGGGGCGGGCATGACTTGTAATTTTACTTTTTTATTTAATCATGTACGATGGGCGGCCATGACTTGTAAATATCCTTTGAATTTATTAGTTTACGAATAGCAAGAAATATATTATTTTTTTGTATAGCGTAAGAAGGGTAGTAAATAATGGTTGGGGAAGTGGAAAATTAGCCCGCCCAATGGGCACTTACAACAGTCAAGATTCAATCTGTTTCAGTTTGTTAAATTCTTGCCAGTATACCAACAGCTGTTGGGGTATGACTGGGCATGACTTATAAGCCTGCCGGCATGAATTATAAGCTCTCCCGATGGGCGGACATGTCTTATAATTATCGTTGGAATATTTTTCTATAGCGAAGGCATTTTAAATCATACTCCGTAGGTAATAATCAAATATCACATAATCAAATGATACCGGTTTTAGTGATACCGTCAATGTACACTTTATAGTCTTACAATAAGGAAATAATAGTTCAAACAGTTACATGTCGTCCTTTCTAACGGTGATACGTATCATGTTAGCCTGCAACGTAGCATAACAGAATTATGAATTTGATAGTTTATGTTCATAAAACAAAATGACAAAACCAAATAAGTTGAAATTAAAAGTTTGAGGCATTAAAAACTTGCTCATATCGCCATATCTAAATTGTGTATCTCATTTTGTCTACCAATTAGATGTGAGTGTCCTAAGGAAATGCATACAATGGGTTAAATAAGTTCATTGTTACACTCATATCCTTCCCTTCCGGATTACACAAACTACAACAATGTAATATATATTACATCATGCTCTTGTTGTGGCTGCGTATGCTAACCTCTTTCCTAATCATTCATTTTGTAGCGGTCCAGTTGTATTAACGGGGGAGCCAAAAGAGCATGTGTATTACAATAATCTATCCCCTTACAGTATTTCATCACCAATGCACGAAATATTCCTGAGAGAAAGGACCACTTTAAGGTTGTATAAAGAAATGAAAACATAAATATTGTTAATAATACAATTAGTAACTAAGAAATTCGGAACCAAATTAACCTGGAGGAAAGAAAAACCGATGAAGGCGATGGCAAAGGAGCATACGGAGGCAGAAGCTGATTGATTATGGAAGAGAAAGTTGAATTCAAATTAAAGTAATAACTTTTCGGAAAAGCCTTGTAGCATTCCAATGCTCTCGTCCCATGTTCCAACAAGAAGACAGAGTAAATTATAGACATATATTTCCGGATTTCAAATTTAACTAAATATGTGATTGTTGAATTTGAGTATAATCAAACTCAGAAACCCGCTTAGTGCCAACAAAGCCCTCCTCTCCTGCAAATGCATATGAGCAAATATAAACATATGTTATCATGTATATTAGGCAGTGTTGCAAATATCGGCCGTTTGGTCAAAAATTGGTCAACATATCGATTAATCGGATAAAAATCGGCCAAAGCGGGCATAAATTGGCCAAATCGGACAAAAGTCGGATAAATCGGCCAATTCGGTGACGGATAAAAATCGGTCAAATCAGGGGAAAATCGGCCAAATTGGAAGAAATTTGGCTAGAGGCCAAATCGGGCATATAGTTTCAATTTTTTTAATTTTATTTATAAAAAATCCAATCCGATTAATCCTCGCCTAATCCCCGCTTAACCGATTAATTGCTTGGCGGTACCCGGCCGCCACGCTACTGCCTAGCGAATTTTGCAACCTTGATATTAGGACATAAGATATAGTAAAGGTAATGAGTTGGATGAGTATAACTTTAACATGAGAGAAACCCAACTTTCACCACACACAGTTTCTTCTAAAATTCAATTCGCCATGAAAGATGTAACTTTAACATGTTTTTTTCCAAGCAAAATATAAACTTACAATTTAAGAAACCAAAACCTTATCCATACACATAAATTCTAAAGAGTGTACTATGGATAACATTGAAAACTATAGGTGGTGTAGCCATGGTTGCATTTTAGTCGGAAATGTCCTCTCTTTCAATAGAACATTGCCCAACTTACAGAAGTTCCACAATGAAAGCTGATGCACCTCCTCTTCCATTACACGCACCTGCTGCTCCGTATTTGCTACCTTTCTGCTTCAAAACCTATATAATCACAACAGTTATAACTAACCACAAATCTATATTTGTACTCTTACTTTGTTTCATTCACATAAGTACCTTTTGACTCTCTTTCACATATGTAAAACTTACCTCCAAAAGAGTGACTAAAATACGAGCACCACTGAAACCTAGAGGATGTCCCAATGACACACCACCACCATGTACATTAAGCTTCAACTGCAAAGTATATACAAAAAAGATCATTAAAAAACGGTAACAGACTGAAGCTTAATGAATTGGAGTAATGTTTATACTTTATATGCAATTAGGAGATTGCTGGGTAATATAAACATGCCATATGCCCATAGCATTACTAACTGAAAAATAACAAAATTCAAATAAAGTATTACACAAACATTACTATAAAGACAAAAGTAAAGCACCCGTGTTCATATTTTGAGTATTCGTCATCATCATATTTGAGATCAAACAAACTGTTTTCAACTTATCAAACTTGGACTCATTTTTTGCTTTTTTAAAAAATAATAATTTTCTATACATATTGACTAAACTTGTGCATTGTGACATTTAAAGAAAGGAAGTCATTGATAAGAGATGTTTGCATACTTCAATCACTTAGTCACTAACTGTTCATTGCATACTTCACACATAGTACCTAAATATAGTATCATGTAAGCACAAATTGACTATCAGAAAAAGATAGCCTAAGGATGATTATCAATTCTAACGATTTATTAACATTAATATCTCCTCAAACCTGCTTTTGCTATTACGAAATTCATATTTGCCTCTAGAAAACAGCTACCCTCAAACCATTTTGTGAATGTGAATCCCAAAACAGGGAAAATCTACCTAAAAACAGTATGTTTTCAGGCTAAACAATATAAGCTTAATAAAAAATAAACAAAAGTAAACAAATACCTTTTTTTTCCTTACATGTACATGAATGTGATGTTTTTAATGCTTCATCTTTGAGCCCAACACGGCGATATCATATACAAAAAATAGAAGTTGGCCGATCTGTCAAAGTATCCAATTTCAAATCTAACAAATTCACATTTTTTTCAGTAAAATAAAGTAAGTATTTAGGCACTGCCATACAAATGACACAAACATATACCAAAGAACATACATGATGATTCATGTATCCAACTATCAAAGAACGAAGATGAATCTATCATCAATAATTTTAATTCATCCATTTAAGAGATAATAATTGATTGTAAATAAGAAAATAGAAACCTTTTGATGACTACTTCTATTCAAAGACGAACTTGACAGTTTGGCCATTGAATGTAATAGTTTAAAATTCAGAAAAAAAAATAATAATATGTAAAGAAGTATGCCACGTTTTATCTAATAAGTTTAATGATCAATTCAAAAAAAGTTTTTGTCTGTACAACTCTGCGATGGGTTTAGGAACAACTTAAAAGAGAATTTTGTAGCTCAAAAGTTCTCTTTTGACACGAGCATCTTAAGAAAAAGCTGGATCAAAAAGACCATCTGTCCATATATGAAAATGTTGATGATAAAGAGACAATATAGACTCAGACATGAGGTCTATAAGGATAAGGTTATATAGGTTGTATAACATGGATTAGTCATTTGATTACAATCTGCTAAACGGGTCCTTTTCCATTAATTGAGCCTCCGATGAAGAGCTGTTGTGTAAAGGGCACATTTTAGTCCTTTTACATGAATATGGTTTCACAATGAATATACATAAACGAAATTAAGATTGACAATACTACTAACTTTCCACAGCCTCAGTATGTTGCTCCTTAAGAAGATCTTTATAAACCTTAACCTTACATCGTTCATCACCTGTACATTGTCCAAAATTACACTGAAAAAGTGAGAAGCCCATTCCCTCTAAGGCGCTTTTAGTTACTAAATAAGGATAATGCTAATTGGCACCAAGGCCTAAAAATTGTTTGGTTCACATATACGTAGACATAAAGCTCATGAATGAATGTTAGCTTAGCGAGTAGGATTTCAATATTACCTCCTAAACTTTTAGATAATGCTTTCAACCTCATCAGCTTCTCAAGATAGAGATCTGCACGCACACAAACACCCATGGTTGATAGTGAATTTCATATTTAATGTGTGAATAACACTTGCTCTAATGCAGGTAATGAATGCAAAATCTGATTGATCAGTAAGAGCTTGTATAGAAGTTTAATCCAATACAAAGCATTGTGATCCTCGTGTATATAAAGATGAAATAGTATTACAATAGAAGCATTTTGAAGTGGTGCTTCAAAAATCCTACATCTAATTAAGAATGACACTCGCATTAATAAGAATGAATACCTTTAAAATTCTTTGTTGCCCGATATCATATATCCTTCCAACCACCAAAGCCAGCATTTTCTTAAGCTTAAAGGTCAGAGCTCACCAGGTGAGAATTCCCCACAGCACTACTCCATGGGGTGGATACATTTATGGAGTCTAGAGATGTTGAAATGTCAGCTTCATACTAATCAAACAGCAGGTAAGGTATCTGATGACACATTTCACTTGTACAATTACTTTTTGCCATTAAGAGCATGTTTTTGGGTTAGGTTATGTAAAAGTAATTATGCCTCTTAGCTTATAGGTTCACCCCGTGTATAATATCTCTAAAAAGAATCCATCTTGACTTCTTTATGAGAAGTTATTTAGTTCATAATACTTTTTAATCGAAAAAGTTTTTGGGCAAAAATAGTGGCTAATGATATGCAACTAATCTGAGCCAAACACCCCAATAATCTAACACGATTCAATGAATGATTTTTAAATAATTTTATTTAAAATTGTGTTACTCGCAGAAGGGTTATTTAAGCGTTTCACGTATTCTACATATTCAAGTGATCAACATAAATCTCGAAGCGTTGTGTCAATTATATTTTGCGGAATTGCATACATCAGGTCAAATTATTAAAGAGAATTGGTTTTACATCTGAAATGGTTATAGCTAATTCCAGAAGCTACATTCCTTACTTTCGTGTCATGGTATTGAAGAAGATTTGTCAATAAGGGAACAACTTCCATAACAAAGTCGTTTACATGAGATGGGGGTTTAAAATCCTTCCTTATATTTTTGTAATCAAATCCAACGATTTAAAATTTTGAATGTGATATACACATGAGAATTGTTTAAAACTCGAAACATAATAGACGTCACTTATGCACTTTATTACTTATAGATTTGTTGTCGTATTCCTCTGCAGATAAATTAAGCATTTCTTCTTCGATAATATTTGGTCTTAATATGTCTTTAGCTTCGGGCTAAATCTGCAATATATCACTAAAAACAAATCAATAAGCTAAACATGTTTAACGCTATAATTTGTGATTGTTCCGCGTAACACCATACACATTCATACTTATTTCTCGCTCATCACTTAATCTCTAAAACACATTTGATTTTAGAATGGAGCTGACAGAGTAAAAAGTACAACAATCACATTGTATAAACCACTTACAAATAACTAACTATTTAAACAATTAAGGGAGATATTAGTATTATACAGAATAGCAAAACCCTCATAAGAAAAATTAAAAACCAAATAGCAAAGCCATTCAAACATAATCTCTGCATTATGTTTCATTACAGATTGTGTATGAATTGTATAATAAATGAAATTTAGCAAAGAAATAAAATGCTACCTGCTGTATACTACGTCTCTCATCAGCCAACTCTTTCTTGCCAATAAATTAAGTAACTTGGCGGCAGCCTCAAAAAGCTTCCTCATTTTAGAATACTTGTCTTCCGCCTTCCCGATGCACAGCTGTGCCATCCTTAAGTTACTCTCATGAAAGAGTTGCAAGAAAAAAAATCATATATCATTATAGGTCTCTCTTAAACAAACGTTAAGATTTTATGAGATCATAACAGATCAGACCTTACGACTCATAATCTCCACTCATATTTGCTACATGGAACTTTATATCCATCTCGTCACTAAGAACCATAATAAGCACAAAAGTAACTAAAGTGTGTTTGTTTAAGCTTAGCCAATTAAGCTTACACAAACACCCCCTAAGTATGCTTTCACAGTGGAGCTGCACCTTCAAGGTCTGCAAGGTGAAATTTAGTATGTGTGATACCTAGTCTGGATTGTGAAAATTACATGGCTGAAATGAAAAACTTTACCCCAATATTGACACCATAGTGTGTGCGTAACATACCAACCTGAATAATAATAATAGTACTCATAAATCCAATGAATATAAGAAATTGAAAACTGAAACTAAGCATTTCTATACCAGTTGACGACTGTCACAATCCGAACAAACAACCTGCAATATGCAAGAAGTCATTGTAAAAGAAGGGAATTAAAAAGAAAAGCTTAAACATTTTTAAATATGAAAAAGACAGGAATCAATAAATTCACTTGCCATGGGGCGCTGAACGTTTCCAATTTGTTATTTCTATACGAACTCTCGGAATCATCATCTGTTGGTTCATTTATGCGCCCACAATCCCCTGAAGTTAAGCAGAGCTAAATCATGTCTGCAAGCATCAAACCTCGTTATAAACTCGCGCGAATAATTTGCTTCCATCTGTTAGGCATTGAAAGTTATACATAGTTACAGAAATAGCCCCACGCCCGCAAGATATTTTCGATAAAATATGACATTTATGAGTCAATTTAAAAAAAAAAACATACCGGCCCACTTACAGAGGGGAACTGGTTGATAACAAAAAAAGTAAGTTAACAAAAAAAAAAGATATAAACATACTACGGTAAATAAGACTTCATGCTCGTTAGCTAATCTTTTGATTAATTCTGCATCCAACGTCTTGCAAAACCGAGCATCGGCTACTCTTGCAGATATGTTATGTGCTTGAAGCAAGCTAGTTGTGCCTAGACATTGTTGTATGATTTGAACCATATCCCTAAATTGCAACCCTAGTTCCTTTAAGTAGGATTCTTCCCTCACCAAGATGTTTAAAGTCAAACGAAGTACCTTAAATATTCACTCTCATAAAGAGTTGATATGCATTATAAGATTGTCGTTGGTTATAAAAAAATACCCATATTATAAAAACAATTAATATTTAAAAGAATCACGGTGGCGACAGAGCGCAATATCACCACGTTTCTAATTAGGTTAACAACATCCTCAAGAGCTCTACTTTTTCCCTTGAAATATTCTCAAGTTTCTTTCTTTAAACTTAAGAGAATTAGAATCAGATATGTCATGAGATTGGGATAAGAATTACAAATCTTATGATGCTCTTTTGACAAATGTAGCAGCTGAACCTATAAACAAAATAAATGAATTGAAGAGTTAAGAAATTACGCGGCATATATGGTTAGGAACATCATCACATGAAAAACCATACCACTTTAAAAAGGAAAAAAAAAAAAAAAAAAAAAAAAAAAAAAAAAAAAAAAAAAAAAAAAGATATACCACCAATATACTCAAAAAGAGAATGAGCAGCTCAGTTGTCGCAATAAGTCACAATTTTGTTAAGATGGTTTTGTTGCTGCAACTGAAATGCCAAGAAGTAATCTGCGATATCACTCCAGCGATGTTGTTTTAATCTCACTTAGCAGTATACTTCCTCCTAACAATGAAAATATTATAAGAAACCGATACATATCACGACAGTGTAAAATACTATGATTCAACTTCGTTCAAAGAGGAATTACATTTCAATTTCATATTATTGATCAGGTGACCTAACGCATGATAATGATAGATGATGCAACAAAGACATGCAAAAGGCTGTGTAAGCTATCGATTTTATAGCTAACATTCATCAATCAAACTAATATATACAATGAGACGCATAAAGATATGAAATTTGTTTGACTACTATAATTCAGGGATAATAATGATGCCAAATAATGATTTCAAATTTACTTTTTCTACTCACCGTGTTCACTTGCTTCAAATAATGTAAGGGTTGTTCTTGACACTGGGATCCCATTTCTAAAGCACAGTATATGTCACGTTTCTTGGATAGAACATTTAAGCATTGTACATGTAAAAGCAACAAAATAAAAAATGTGTTCCAGAAAATTACATATAATAAAAATCATAAGCACTCTAATTACAACACACCGAGACAATTCCATTTTGGCAGTTTGGTCATCTTCATTCGTATTCACCTGCATGAAAGCAACAATAATTATTCAAGAACTAAACAAATGACACTCCAAGATCAGTAAAGGGGCCCCGTCCATTATTCCTTTGCGAACTGCTACAGACTTTTTATAGCCCTTCATTTATACCTAGTGCAACTACCAATTATATCTTCTATGCAGCAAAGCAGCAACATACTTAAAAGGCTAGTTATATCTTGTATGCAGCAATAAAATAACATAAGCTCAAATAAGCTCGACTACCTTTAGGTATAGGATGAATCGATTGATTACTGGCATACGCGGCATCAGGACTACCTTTTTATCCATGATAGATACCTGTAACAACGGATGACCTTGGAAAGACTTGGTGTCACTAAAGATGTCTCTTATATGTCCAACATCCCAAGCTTCTTATCACTAATAAGAGGCCATAAGTCTGATAAAATAACCTAACCAACACGTCTACAAATAATAGCTAAACGTCGGGCTGTAACCTATACGAAGCATATTATGAGATGTGAGAAAAGGTATTTGATAGGCAAATTGATGTCCAAGCCCAAGATGAGCCGCAACTGTGGCGATCCGAATAACGACAAATCATTAGCATAGGAATGGTAAACAACCAATATAATTATAGTAAGCCCATAATATGATTCACTTTGACATGTAAAGAAGAGTTGTGACTAAATAGTATACCTTTCTGCCACCGACCCTCGTCACAAACCACTTTATCAACAAAATCGGAGTATCAATGGTTTCAGTGTGAATCGCCCATATACTTCTTGTCAAAACCATATACGTAGTATCAGATCACATGAGAGACCTTACCTAAAAGCAGCAAGTGCGTAAAATCTTTTCAAAAACATAACAAAGGTAGATCTAATTTATAAAAATCCTCTTCTGTGACCCAAAACCATTAACAGCAATAAGAAAAATAAAAATTAAAACAATCAATGAAACATAAAAGTAGATACAAACAAATTTTAGATAGTACCTTGTGGACTCGAGCCGTTCCAAAAATCAATCACCTGACAAATTCAAACATGAAAAACAATAACAATTTTGCATTGTACTACATAATGGATTATTAGGGTTTTGACACAAGCACTCTGAAATGTGGTTCTCTTCTAAATAGATAAAGACCAAATTCTGGTCATAAGGCTAAGCTTATAAGCTTTACCAATTACTAAATATGGTAATAAGCCAACCAAACACCCCCTTAATCCTTCACACCCACAAGTCATACAAAAAAAAGATTTAAAGAACTGTATAGTTTACGAAACCGACATGAGTCAATGATCTTGTTCATGAGTTTTCACCCTTTTGTAAACATTCAAATCCATGTTTCTCTACAAATTCAGTCACATACCTGATAAAGTAGTAACACCAATTGATTACAGTATTCAATATATTGATTTAGGACTTAGGAGGTTGCATACATTAAAAGACATACCTTGTTACAATTTGTTTGCACTTTTCTATCATAGTTACAAAATCGAATTACGAAAGAAACAACACTTATATGAAACTAATTTTCTAAAAATCACAAACAAATAGCTTCCTCCTAAAGAAGCCAATAAGCAATCCAATAGTTTTAAATGTCACCATATATTCATTTACTTGCCTTCACTTGTAGAATGTGGGTGGCCAGTATTCCTTTTTGTGCCGCTTAACTGCAACTGTGTTCTTTCATAGGAGCTGTAATAACAAAACATGGCAATAAGTGAATATAATGTAGATGATTGTGTCTATATAATGTATATATGTTCTATTTTTAAACCTTTTTGCTAGTAATACCTCGATATGAAGGCATGATATTATCTCCTTCATCTATTTTTTGGATGTGTGATTTGACTTCTGTTATGATAGAGATGCAGGGATTATTTTTAGGGTTGTAGAAGGATATACGTAAGAATGATATGGGATGAGTTGGGCTGGGTTACGAAGTAAATAATGTTTTTTTTTCCTTTTCTTTTTCCAATTTATAGATTTAGCTTTGCAAAGTGTAATCAAAAAATTGTATTGCTCTAGTGGTTGGCATGTTTCTTAACATTTAAAATGTCCCAAGTTCGAACCTATTCGGCTTCAATTTTTTTTAAAAATAATCCGGATTTTAATACATTAAATTTACGAAATTCATTTAAAAATTAAAAAAAAAATTAAAAAAATTGCTTACATGTGATGACATGGCTGAAATTGAATTACTGGGCATTGACTGGGCAATGAGGTGGCATATTTTTCAAATGCCTGTTATATATATATATATATATATATATATATATATATATATATATATATATATATATATATATATATATATATATATATATAATTAAAATGAGAAGGGTTGTGGTTACTTCTTATCCTTTCTATTTTAATTATTCTTCCTATTTGATCATATATATATATATATATATATATATATATATATATATATATATATATATATATATATATAATAAAAATAATAAAAAATACTATAAATAAGGGAATTCGGGCCAAAAGTAGGGTTGATGTTTACACAAAAAACAACTTGGATCTAAAATTGAATGAGGCTAGGGAGAAGTAAAAAAAGGTTTCTGAGGGTGGTTGCCCTTCTCACCAGCCAATGATTTCATTTTTCACAAAATCAACAACCACTCTCACACATTCTTGCAAAAACACACTCTCATCTTACATATGCATCCACAACCTTCTATGTATGTATGTATGTATGTATGTTTGTGAGAGAGAGAGAGAGAGAGAGAGAGAGAGAGAGAGAGAGAGAGAGAGAGAGATATGAAATGCCTGAAAAAGATGTATATCTGATTCGGGGGTGTTTGGGAATTGAGATTGTTTATGTTTTAAGTGCTTATTTTTCTACTGAAATTAAGTACTGAGGCTGTGATGATATTAGTCTGTCTCATTACGATCCAGGTTGTGAAATGGGAACAATGTTTTAGAGATAATCTTGCATCTTGGCTGGGCAAATTATTAAATTTGCAGCCATGGCTGATTATTCCACTTGTTCCTTTGTGTAAACAGATCTGAGCCTCATTCTTTTACAATTTTTTTTTTTTTTTTTTTTTTTTTTTTTAGAGAAAATACATGAAAATGTTTTAATTTTGATTTTTTTATTATTATTATTATTATTTTTTTGGTTATGAAATGTAATAGTTTCTATCTTGTGAAAATTCGAAGTTAGCATTTTGCAATCTATCTTGTGTAGATGGTAATCGTTTGAAATCCTTTAGTCTTGAAATCAAACTGGAGACTGAAACAGTGTTGCAAATTGTGACGTTTTTGCAAGTACCGAACGCTAGACATTTGAACATGAACTCTAGCTTAGAACAGCAGCTTACTTTGCACCCTTGTAAATCTAATCATGAACTTTGTCAACATTGAGTTAGAGACGGAAAACTGAAGACTCTTGAAGCGTCTATAATATCCACTTGGCATCTTAATTGAGGATCGGGTTTTGACTCACATCTAAAACCAAAATGAAAGACGGACACGATGAATATTGCTTGAAATCCTTGAATGTCCTCAGTTTGACCATATGACCTGATGCCAGTGCGTAAATTGTAAATGGTACTGAAAAGTAAAATCTGCCCAACTGCAACTCTCACATCAGTTCTCTTAGATGGTTAGACCATACATAAATGAAGGGCAAACCAAAGATCGTGGTGGAAAGAAAAGAGGATGTTGATGATAGACATCATAAGCAACTACAATCGGAGAAAAAGAAGTCGACCTAAGGTTTTAGACACATATTGATATAGGGAACAGAGCTGCTAGAAAGTTTTAAAAAATGGTATAGAAGGCCTAACTTGAAGTAACGAGGACTTAAATGTGGGTTTTTTTTTTTCCTTGGGAAGGCTTTTTTAAGGAGGCAGTTTCAGTTGGTGCATCAATCTCCTTCGAAGCGGTTTATGGATAGTTGCAGTGATTCTTGCTTATTGAAGTGGTTTTTTCGTATTGTTTCTCTTTGTGGCATGTCACAAGTGATTTAGTGGGTTGTTCAAGCGTTGCTTGAGGTTAATGTGGTGCTTCTGCCACATTTCATTGTACTTATTTGGTTTTGTGATTAATATATTTTGCCCGGGTGAAGGTGGTGATCATAGGCGTGTAGTCATGGGTGTACATAATAATTTAGTGATAATCTACAAAATGTGGTCACAGTATGCCTAAAGTCTCAAAAAGGATTCCATTCTGTAAAACATACTAATACTAGTACAAAGTAAGCAGTACAACATTTACATCAACTATTGCTATCTCTGTAAAACATAATAAAAGAATGTAGCAGTCGTTGTTTTCAATGCTGCACTGCTCTCTTGAAAATATTCATATTGATGCAGAACAATTAATAGAGACTTTGCAAATTACAATGCTGTGAATAGTCGACACCACATATTGTAGTTTTTCATACTCAATGAAATGAACTGAATGTTTCTGGATATACACCACATATTGATAAGTAGGTCTCACTTTATTACTGATCTAAAGTTGACTACAAAAGTAACCTAAACAAAGTATGGGATTGAATGGAAGAGTATCTCATATATTTGGGGTGACAGAATGGCACCTGTATGTTAGAATAACACGTGGAATATGGCAAGGTTTTTAAGATCGAGATCTTACGCAGGATCATTTTTGTTTTTGTAAATCATAAGATCAGATCGGGATCCTAAGATTATACTATAATGTCATTTTTTAATACTAGTATTTGTAACATTCATAAACACAAAATTATATTAATGTTTCATATAAATGTTATCCTAAATTATATGAATATAAAATGTTTAAGAAAATTAACATGTAGTTTCTTTATATTCCATAAAACATAATCCATAATTTTTTAGTTTTTTAGTTTGCAGTTTAAGAAAAGTAAGATCTTAAATTTACTAAAATCCTACATACTCCAGAACGTTTTTGCTTTGCAATATCATAAAAACTTGTGATTTTAAGGAACTTAACAACCATGGAATATGGTGTTGAATATGCCATACAATCAATTTTAAGGAACTTAACCATGGAATATGGTGTTGAATATGCCATACAATCACTGTATGAATGTTGGATACCGCTAAAAGCAAAATGCATGTTAACAAATTATCCAAGAAAGCAAGACACCCAACTGGTGCTCAATATGAGATATTTTGCCAGGCAAAAATTTTCATGATTCAATAAATATCATAGCCGAGTATCATGACCAAGTTATGGTAGTCTCTATTCGTTCTTTTTTATTTCAAATTGTGTTACTGAATTGTCCACTATAAAGAAGTTTAATTGAACTTCTTATATCCTTATTTAGAGTTATTGTTACAAAGTTTTAATTAGTTAATGCTAAAACTCTAAAAAAAATATTATGAAAACGTAAGCCGTAATACACATGTTCAAGACACGGGAATAAATTTGTTAATCTTAACATTAGTTAGCAAACCAAAATAAGTACTAAAGAATTTTGTTCCTCTTGCGACTTGAAAAAGGCCTAATTTGACTTTTTAATAAACTGATAGAAACATAAAAGTTCCAGCATGTTGATTTATGTATCATGTGTACTGACCTAGAGATCGCAACTTTAACTCGGGTCCCTGATAGAAACATAAAACAGTAAATCTTTGGCTTTATTCTTTGTAAAACCATGAAACCCTACCATAATAATGCAATACTATTAAATGAAAAACAACCAAAAAAGAGATATCTTTGACCTAAAATAATAAGGAAAAACACCTGGAACCAAAGAGGTTAAATCGAAATTAACAGCCACCGTTAATAGTGGCCTTGATGCTAAGTCTTGTACACAATGACCTTTTCCCCCAAATTTGTACTTAGATTCATAGTACAAAAACACAGAATGCAATAACGCATTTACTGCACCAAACCCGACCCACCCAAATATTTTTTTAACTTCTATGCAACAGAAAAAGCGGGTTTTTCATAAACGGGCAATAACTGATGATCAATTACCCAGAGACCGAAAATACACGGCTAATCATCCCTTGTGTCCAAGTTGCAGTTTCCTTTAGCTGTTCGTCGTCAGATTGAAGGCACTCTCCCAGAAAGTCACTATAAAATGTCAAATCTTTGAACAATGTCTTCACATGTGGACCAAGTGCATCTGCAAGATCGCCCAGCACTGCTACCGCAGCTCTTACCACACTCTCATCCCTACAAAACACCATTACAAAAAAGCATAAGAACCGCAACAATCTGAATTTTAGCAAGTCTACATCTTAGAGGTTGTAATTTCGACCCATTGATCTACATATGGAGTTATTTTGGTGATGTTTTAACATTAACAAGCCAAACAAGACATGCTACACCCTCCTTAAATGTAAACAAAAAGGGTCAGATGAGTCTGATGGGTTGAAAAGTCCTCTTGAAGAGTAATCAGACCCATAAAACCTCCCTTACAGATTCCTTCAAACAAAAAGCTAGATTACAAAATATATACTGATAATTACCAACACACTGATATTCATGGAATGATTAAAAAAACGGAATAAAGAGGTAATTTAGGTTTGGTACAACTTCAACCAACCTATTTTCATACAACCTGTAACACCTGCCCAACTCACATCTAAAATAGTTGAAGACCACACAAAGATGATTTGTTTTTTAATCTAGAAAATCATATACCTTAGTAGCGTATAGTTTCAGAATGACCTAATCCTACTTTCTACCCACAAGCAGTTCAGTCAGGCTCTAAAGTATAGTTGTCTAAAAGGGGACAGTATCAAAAACACAACAAGCGGTTCAGTCAAGAGAGTTTGAAATCCTGTCATTTTGCTACTCTATCTACAGGGTATTAGTAGCCATTTCCAACTGTTTTACAATGCGTCCAATCACAAGCAAGCCATAGAAATGAAAAATTGTACACCTTACGTGTGCCGTGAATTTGAGATGAGAGTTTACTACAGCTCAAAACTAGTTAGTAGCCAAAAGATCATAAATGCTCGTTTCCGTACTTGATGCTATAATGCATGTATAGGTTGCAGTGGTGAATATAATAAATATCATTTACATCACAAAAGCTTAGTAAAACACGACATTCAATCTATTTATTAAATTACAAATCTAGTATAGAGGTTTGAGTCAGAAATAGAATTTGACAAATAATTCGGAAACACAAGAACAAATTGTTTAGTCTCATGTATTTAGAATATCTGAGATACACAAATTCAGATGTTCCATTCCATTTCGTTATATATGAAATAACTTAGTTTTTAGCATGTGTCTCTTTACTGTTCAATATTTTAAACATCAAGTGCTTAATACTTAAGAAATATGATGGACATAAAAGTTCAAATATAATGTCACTGTACATTAATCACTTTTTTTGTGTTTAGCAGCTCAGCATATTCAAAGGTGTAAATAAGAAACAATGTGACAGAACTTGATGCTTTTGCAAATGTATTTTGGCCAAAACATACATCAGCAGTAAAATCACATGCACTAAGTGAGAAAATTACCAGAGGCAAGTAAATATATATAACCAAAACAAGAAGAAACAATTCATACCTTTGGGCGTCCTTAACAGCCAATTCTATGAACTTCACGAGGTGTGGCGCATGAGGCAACATAAGCTCAGCCTTTGAATTCTTGAATCCTTGTAAGATACCCGAGTAAGCCTCAAAGATACTCCGCTTGAGCTGATTGCCATACTCAACCATCTCTTCGTCATTGACATCTATCTGAGCACACACTTCCGCAGCACCTTGCATCATTGGCATTGCATAAGGGGCATACTTTTCAAAGTGTTCCCCAATTGCAAGTGCCACATCACCAAAACATGAAAAAATTGGAGGCTTAACAGAACGATGTAGGTCGCCACTCTGGAGATCCTTAAGAAGCAGTGTCATGATATTGTCACAATAAGGCAACATCTTGTCATCCAACGCCCGGCATATATCACCAACCACTCCAACAGATATAGAACAAACTTGGTATTCCTCAAAATTCTGAAGACCCATTTCTAAATATTTGTAGAACTCCGGCATGTATTTCCCGAATTCTGGTCCAGTGGCATAAGCAAGAGAACCAATGGCAAGCATTGCTTCTTCATGAACTGTTGAACTACGGCAAGCAAACACTTTGAGAAACAACAGCATAATCTGGTCAGCAGCCTGAAAAATAATAGGCTTAGTTTCATCAGCACTGCTAAGTTTCTGTATAAGAACTTGCAAGACACCACAGAGCAAAGCTTGCAAATCTCCTTGTTTTTCTCTATCATCTGATGAAATTATCTGAATCTCGATTGTCTGTCCCAACTTGGTCATAATAACAGAAAGAAGTTGTGGTAAGATTTGAGATGTTTCAGCAAGGCTGGAACACCTAACGACCTCATTCAAGGTTTCATATGCAGCCGACCTTAACTTTGTATCATTGGCATCTGTTCGTTCAGCTGTTGCGATAAGAGAAGTAACAATATCTGCAATGTAAGGTGTGAGAACAGAGGAGCCGGCCTCAAAACCTTCATAGCCCTGAGCAAGATAATATATAGCCCCACAAACCTTCTCGGCAACATGGGGAGAATCCTTGATGCTTTCTAAAAGAACTGTCATAACCCGTTGGAAGTTAGCAGGTGAAATAACAGAAAATCCAGTGGCTGGGCTATGAAGTAACTCAAAAATACGGCCGAGAGTCCATGCAGTGGTGTCTTTGACATGGCTGTTCTCGTCCTTCATCGCATTAAGCAGAAAGTCCATTGCGGAAGTGACCATTGGGGAAAGCTTTTCAACACTCGGGCCTTCGAGAATTGATCCAAATGCATATGTAGCAGCCTCACGAGATCGCCAGTCTGACTTAGAGATATTACCCTGAACAAAAGGCATTACTAATGGAACAATAGCATCTCCAACTGTTCTTGCAACAAGACCAAGGCACGTTCCACCTGCCATAGAGAGATTCCAGACTCCGTCATCCTGATCCTGATCTTCGTCCTGCTTCAATAAAGTTTCAAGCAACATCGGAACTAACAATGATAGAGCCTTCTCAATGAAACGTGAATGAGGGTATGAATCCCCACTCTCGCCACTCTCAAAGTCTTGAAGCTCGATCTCTTCATCACAAATAGTGCTCCAAAATTCAATTGCTTGAAGAGCAACATTTTCCTCATCTCCTTTGACAGCATTTGCAGTTAGCTCAAAAAGGGTCTGCATATATGGCTCCAAGACATCATAGTATGTTGATGCTATTGAAACAAGACATTCGAAAGCAGCCTGTCTTATTTCGCATTCCTTTGCCATGGCCGTTTCACAAACAACTTTCATGATATAGTTCCTCTCCATCTCGTTCTCAAAATTTGTCTGTGCGAAGTCAAGAGCGTTGAATAAAGCTGTAGTTGCTGCAAGACGCACGGAACTCTGCTCAGCAACATTCATGCCTTGAACGACAGCAGTGAGGACTGAGTTAACCTCGTCTTGCACTAAATCATTGTGAGATATTTCCTCACATACATAGCCAAGGGCCTCCAACGTTGCTTGTTTCAATGATGCTGGCTTATCTTGTTGTGACATATTTCCAAGCAACAAACTAATAAGTTCTGGCCACTCTTTTCTCGGGATTTCTATGGAAGCAATTTTGGCGATAACTTGAGCAGCTGTGTGCCCTGCTTCAGAAACCGACGAACCAAGAGTACTTAACAGAAAGCCTTTGATTTGTGACCTTAACTGCACGTCATTTGACACCCACCGTTGCACTAAATGTTCCTTTGTAGTAGCATCTTTAGCATCCAAACTGTTCTTAAGAACAATACCGGCCAATCTACGAGACTCCAGAGGTTTACCATCATTGGAGAGCTCAACTGACAAAGAGAGAAGAAAACTGGGAAGGTTCTGCTCCTGGAACTGCCGAAGCTGACCTTCTGCCTCTGTTCGGACCTTTGCATCTGCTGATTGAGCAGATAGAAGGAATTCTGTAATCTCCACCACGGCCATTGCTTCCTGCTCATTAAAAAAAATAAAAAAATAAAAAAATAATAATAATAAAAAAAAGAAAAAAAAAATCAATTACTTCATAAGTCAAAAGCATGTATTTACACGTAAATTCAGTCATGCAGCTACAAAAACACAGCTGAGAAAAGAGCTCATAAAAAATCCATTAAGAGAGAACAAACCAAAACATAACCATGAGGCTTATGAAACAAATATCGTAAAGACGAAAATACAAATACCACATCACAGCATGAACACTACCTTTACACATAACACAGAAATAACAGTGGAATAAATGTCTAATATATTGGTGTCAAATTCAATCAAACACTATGATATCAATACTAGACAATTTTTCTCATACAAACTTAGATTACTTTTAATCAGATTACCAGTTTTTAGTGTTCCAATCATACGACTTAAATACTTACATTAGTATCCACCTATTTTTAAGTATATAAGTACTTTGGGTGTGTTTGTTTCATAAGCCCTTTTTTTTTTTTTTTCTTTTTTTCTTTTCTTTTTTTTTTTTTTTTTTTCTTTTTTTTTAATTAAGAAACTTATGGGCTTATATAGATTAGACATATGAAACATAAGCCAAAATGAGATAAGCTTATAAGTACAAAAATAAACTTAAACAAACACCCCTTTAAAAGAAGAAATCCCAACCACATTAAAATAAAATGCAACTGATTAACAATTTAGGTAAAGCTCATCTCCATCACTTTAAGCACTTTGCCCCAAAACAAAACAGTAAAACACACACATAAAACAAACATCAGAAACATGTCACAATGTCAATTCATCAATTAAAACTCATAGTATATCACCATCATATGTTTATGGTACAAATAGCGATTAACTAAAACATTCAAAATCTCACTAAGGGGTGTATGTTTAAGCTTATATGATTTCAACTTAGGTTTCATAAGCTCATATTTATAGTTAATTTTGATAGTTATGGGCTTATTTAAGCTTTTATATCATACTAAGCTTATATAATCCCATAAACTTCAAAATGAGCTTATGAAAAATAAGCCGAATTCACAGAAGGTGATACGCCCAAACATAAGCTTAAACAAACACCCTAAGCATACCACCAAAAAACCTACATATTATATTCTTCATCATTAGTTACTTATGCTTCAACAACAATAACTCAAAACACATATATTTACAGGGTGTTTGTTTAAGCTTATATGTGGGCTTATGAGCTTATTTGATTTCGGCTTATATTTCATAAGCCTCAATTTTCCTGCTTAGTTTAAGACTCTGGGGCTTATATAAGTTTATCAAATAATAATAAAACTTATATAAGCCTACGAGTCTCAAAATAAGCCAGAGTTTTTAGGGCTTATGAAATATACGCCGAAACACAAATAAGCTCATAAGCCCCATCATATGTTACAAACACTAATTAACAATACAAATCACCTTTTCAAAAAAAAAAAAAACATCGAACTAACCTAATCCAATATTAGCCACTAAATCAATAAAATCAGTAAACCTAAATACGATAATAACATCAATAAACGAGTAAAGTAAGATCTGTAAATAAATCACATAAAAAAGCTCATAAACCCTAATTAACTTAAAACCCTAATTAACTAAACCTAGATCTACGGTTAACATCAAATAAATCACAGCTGAAATTTAAAAATAATAATCGAATAAATTAAAATAATTATGATACCTTTAGATTTAATTGATTATGTGTGCCGCAAAGCGAGAGTGAGTTATTTGAGTAGAATGAATATATTTCGAATGAATGAAAGGGAGCGGGAGGTATGATGAGAAATATATATTGTTAAACGGGCAGCTGACCCAACTGACCGACCCACCCTTCTAAAACCCTAGTTTTCTTTTCTTTTGTGCTTTTTTGTTTTTTGTTTTAATTAATGGGATTGCGATCAAATTTGAACTTAACGTCATTTGTGGAATTTTTATTATCAAAAGCTGAATAGTTTGATAGTCCATAGAGTATTATTTTTCTTTTTTAATGGCGCAATGGGTTGAGACTGGGGTTGGAGTTGGGCTAGAACTTATATCATAAGCTGAGAGCTGAAGTTTATATTTTTATAAAGATGTTTGACAAATTAATTAGAGTTGAAGTTTATTTATATAAAATCGCATAAAAACATATCATATTAAATTCATATATGTTTTTCAGCTTTTGCATTATAATCCATTATATTTTGAAGAGTATTTAAGTAATTTGACTAGCTATAAGCCCTTACAAACTTTTTTCTATATGTTTAGGTTTTTTTATATGTTTAGGTTTATGGAGTTTTATGGCTTATAAAACCTTTCATCAGCATGTATGACAAAAGAAAACTTATTTTATAAACCGGCTTATTTTAAATGCTCAATCCTCAATAAGCCCTCATAAGCCATGTGCCAAACATAGCTTTAAACAACAAGGTCGTGTTAGGAAGTAATTTTTATTTTTTAGTTCATAAGATTGACATGTGTGTGTATATATATATATATATATATATATATATATATATATATATAAAGGGTTGTGGTGAAGGGGCTGGAAGGGGTGATTGGTGGGCTTGAGGAAAGGGGCTCATGGTAGTAGTGGAGCTAAGTGTATTTTGTTGAGGTTGAGTGATGGATCGCGGTATGTTGTGGTATATGGTGTTGAGGAGTATTTAAGGGAGTGTTGGTTTCGTATGTTTGTTGGTAATTAGGGTTAGTAGGTGGAGAAGTTGTGGTGGGATTAAACAAAGTGTGGTTAAGGAGAAGGAAAGGTGTGGGGTCTAAAAAGGTATTTGTAGGTGGGGCATTGGGTGTCATGGATTGGCAGGGAAATTGGGTTTCGTCGAAGGTGACGTATCTAGAGAGGATAACTTTGTTTGTTTCAAGATCGAGGCAACGATAACCATGGTGATATGCGGGAAAGCCCAAGAAGATGCACGGGGTTGCACGTAGTGCGAGTTTGTGAGGGGAGTAAAGGTGGGGGTAACAAAGGCACCCGAATATGCGTAATCGGGAGTAGTCGGGTTGTTTATGAAAGAGTCTTGTGTAGGGGATTTCATTGTTTATGGCGGTTAAGAGTAGAAGGTTGAGGAGATATATGGCCATGTGGAGGGCCTCGACCAAAAAGGTAGGTGGTAGGTGTGCTTGAAAAAGGAGAGTACGTATGGCGTTATTTATTGTTCGTATCATTCTTTCTTCTTTGCCATTTTGTTGAGAGGTTTTTGGGCAATAAAATCTAAGTTGGATACCATGTTTAGCAAAAAGTGTGTGTAGTCGGTTATTATCGAACTCACCACCATGATCACATTGGAAACTCTTGATTTCACATTTAAATTGATTTTTAACATAATTACGAAAATGTAAAAATTTATCAAACATGTCAGATTTAGAACGCAGGGGATAAATCCACAAATAGTGAGAGAAATGATCAAGAAATAGAACATAATATTTAAAACCACTAGAACTAATATTAGGAGAAGTCCATAAATCAGAATGAATAATATCAAAGCAATGTTCAACAATAGAATCCGAACTATGAAAAGGAAGCTTCACATGTTTGCCAAGTTGGTAAGCATGACAAACATGTGTAGACTTTTCTTTATTACATGAAATAAAATGATGGGAAACAAGGGATCGTAGCACTTTGTCACCAGGATGATCGAGACGTTGATGCCACGTGGAGGAACTTGTGGAGAGAAAAGCAGTAGGGATAGTTGACGGTTTGGTAACTGGATAGAGATCGCCCGAACTGTCACATCGAAGAAGGATGTGGCGAGTCAAGAAATCTTTTAAAGAAAAACCAAAAGCGTCAAATTCAATAGTGCAATTATTATCCCTAGTAAATTGACAAACAGAAATAAGGTTTTTGATGATATTAGGGGTGACAAGTACATTATGAAGGTGAAGAGGGCGATGAAGAGAAGGAATAATGCTATGGGCGGTGTTAGTGACGGGAATAGAATGACCATCACCAACGTGAACAGATGGGTATAAACATTTATTAAAAAGTGTACTTAAATTACTTGCATTAGAATTTAAATAAGAAGATGCACCTGTATCCATGTTCCATGTTGGGTCTTGCGATGTTATGATGCTAAAAGCACTAGGAAGTGAGGTAGCTTGAGATGGGTACATGGCGGGTGCGGGTCCTAAAATTCCGACTACGTTCGGGGCTGCCAAAACGTGTATGATGATCATGAATAAATTTGCATCTATCCCCGAATCGACAGGCTCGCGGAAAATGAATACAAAACTGATTAGAGGCTTGGTTACCCGTTCCCTTGGCCGATTTATTAGATTTTTTAAATGCTCAATCCTCAATAAGCCCTCACGGCTAGCAATTGTATTTGGTATTAAATTTGGTTTCCTTTTTCCCCTAAAACACCCCTTGGCCGAATTTTATATATATATATATATATATATATATATATATATATATATATATATATATATATATATATATATATATATATATATATATATATATATATATTATTTTTCTTATTTAAATATTACACTCAAAACCTTGTGCTCTTGATATTTTATAAGGTCCTATATCGAAACCTAACGTCTTACGCGATAAACCTCCGTTTTTACGACGACTCGAAAAATTATCATTTCAAAATAAAGTTTCCAAAAATAGAAGTTCACACTCTTTATAAATATAACTCCCAAAACCAAACTCCACGTAACTTACTAACGCTCAAATGTTTGAACGAAGACTTGTTACGAAAAACCACAAAACTACACAAGTCATTTTTACACCACCAAGGTGATCAAAATGAACTTATCCCAAAATCAATATTATTCAACTCACAATGATAAAATCACGCAAAGGGATTTAGTGCTAAAACTCACCTATATCACACATATACCACACAAAACACATAAGTCATACCAAGTAAAAGTTAAATAGGTCGAGACTATTAGTCAAACTAACCTGTTAAAATCACGGTTGTTACATCATCCCCCACTCAGGGAAATCGCGTCACGAGATTTAACTACTCGTCTTACTAACCACCTCAGCAAACAAATTTGGGTACTTAGACCTCATCTGATCCTCACGCTCCCAAGTAAACTCAGGAACGTGCTTCGATTTCCAACGTACTTTCACTAATGCTATCTTACCACGCTTCATACTCTTGACCTCACGATCCATATTCTCAACAGGTTCCTTAACAAAGTGAAGATTCCTGTTAACCTTAATCTCATCTAAAAGCACTTGCAAACTAGCGTCCGCCAAACACTTCTTCAAATTAGATACGTGAAACGTATCATGCACATTACTTAACTCCTTAGGCAATCTCAACCGATATGCCACAAGTCCAATCCTTTCCGTAATCTCAAACGGTCCTACATATCTCGGTGCTAACTTGCCTTTCTTACCGAAACGCACAACACCTTTCCAAGGAGACACTTTTAACATCACAAAATCACCAACATTAAACTCTAACGGCTTACGGCGATTATCCGCATAACTCTTTGGCGATCTCTCGTTGCCTTAAGTCTTTCCTTAATCTGGAAAACCATATCCGTAGTCTCTTGCACCAATTCAGGACCAATTAGTTGGCTAGTTCCAACCTCTGCCCATAGAACATGTGACCTACATTTCCTTCCATACAACATTTCAAACAGTGCACACCTAATACTGGAATGATAGCTGTTATTATAGGAAAACTCAACTAAAGGTAGATGAGCATCCCAGCTTCCTCCAAAATCAATAGCACACGCTCTAAGCAAATCTTCTAAGTCTGAATCGTTCGCTCACTTTGCCCATCAGTCTGTAGATGATAAGCAGTGCTCATATCCAAACGTGTATCCAAAGCCTTTTGCAACGACTGCCAAAACCGCGAGGTAAACTTACTATCTCGATCTGAGATAATCGATACCGGTACCCCATGTCGTGCCACAATCTCATTGATATAAATCCTTGCCAGCTTCTCCATCTTATAGTCCTCACGAATGGCCAGAAAATGTACAGACTTTGTCAGTCTATCCACAATGACCCATATCGTGTCATGCCCATTACTTGTTCTAGGCAACTTGATAATGAAATCCATCGTTATATTCTCTCACTTCCATTCAGGAATCGGTGGTTATTGTAGTAAACATGAGGGTTTCTGATGTTCAGCCTTAACTTTCAAACAAGTTAGACATTTACTAACATACTCAGCTATTTCCCTCTTTATTCCTGGCCACCAATAAGCATCTCGAAGATCATAATACATTTTGTCAAATCCTGGATGAATTGAATATCTCGTCTTATGGCCTCATCCATGATCAACTTTCGTACATCTCCTACCAATGGAACCCATATTCGTCTAAGAAATATAGTCCACCATCCTCCTTTTTCTCCATTTGTTGATCCAATTCACGCAGCATCTCAGCTGTCGCGTTCTCATCCTTGAGGGCTTCCTCTTGTGCTGCCAATATCTTACTCTTGATCCCCGGTTGCAACATCATGCACATAGCTCACACACACTTAGGCTTAATCCTTTCCTTTCTACTCAACGCATCAACCACCACATTCGCTTTTCCAGGATGATAGTGAATCTCACAATCATACTCGCTAAACAATTCTATCCATCTCCTCGGTCGCATATTCAGCTCCTTCTGAGTAAAAATATGCTGACGACTCTTATGATCTGTGTAGACAACACTTTGTGCCATAGAGATAATGTCTCCAATTCTTGAGAGCAAATACTACTGCACCCAGCTCCAAATCATGAGTGGTGTAATTCTTCTCATAGATCTTGAGTTGTCTGGAAGCATAGGCTATTACCTTCCCTCTCTGCATTAGTACACACCCAAAACCTTGATTCGACGCATCACAATACACCACAAAATCATCCGGTCCGTCAGGTAACGCCAAAATAGGTGCATTGCACAAGCTATCCTTTAGTGACTGAAAAGCCATCTCTTGTTCTTCTCCCCAGACATACTTCTTATTCTTCCGAGTCAACAAAGTGAGGGGTTTGATAATCTTTGAAAAATTCGCTATAAATCTTCTGTAGTACCCTGCCAATCCTAAGAAGAACGTATCTCAGACAGCGTTGTAGGAGCCTTCCAATTCTTGACCGCTTCAATCTTACCAGGGTCTACATGTATACCTTCACTATTTACTACATGTCCAAGAAAATGTACCTCCTCAAGCCAACACTCACAATTTGAAAACTTGGCTAACATCCTCTTCTTCTTCAATAAACAGAATGATGACCAAATCGACGATCTATCCTAAGGAAACGACGCGAACCATGACCGGTCGAACCAAAACGTATATTAAATGAACTTAAAGAATTACGAACTGTCGACTAGTGTAATAAACGAATACCAAATCAAAACTAGAAAACACAAAATGAGGAATTTCACCAATAAAAGTTGACACGGCTCCAATGTTCATGAAAACCCATACAAAGAAAAGATAGAATATACGTACCCATAGAAATCCACAAGCGTACCACAACGAAAGAAACACTTGATGAACCAATTACATATCAAGTTTGGTAAATGAGAACCATAAATAGTTCTTATTTTAGCACTCGACCTTACCCAGAAAAATGAATATCGCCTTCACAGGCCATACCTTAAACTTATACATTTTTTTTTATTTAATATACAAATCCTTTTATGTAAGAAAATCATTTCAGATATGTTAAGTCACTTTAAGTAAAACTTTCTTAAATTCCATATTAGACATTTTTTTCACACTTCATTTTCACCATAAAAATAATAGTTTCCAATAAATGACCTTGAAAATACCCAAAATGAGTTGTAAAATACCCTAAGGACTCTAACACAACCTCTTAATCGAATGCAAAAGACATAAAAGAATCACATAATCAAAATACTCATCAAACGAACTCATACCAGTGAATACTCACACAAATACATTGCAAACCAAACGAAGAACGTAAAGACTCATTCGTACAACGATCAAATTAAGATCATAGAAAAACATCAATACTAACATATCGTAAAACATGTCACGAAATCCAATTGGTGTGTAAATGAGGGATTAAATATCCGCACCAACTTGTCACGAACCAATAGTACTCGAAGAATAATATAATATTCATTCGAGGAATGAATGAAAGAAATAACCAAAGAAATGAACCAGTATCCAATAGAAACGAATCCGAATGACCAACACCTATCACAATGTTGAATAGGAAGGATAGGGCATCCGTACCATCATGGTACAACAGGGATGCTAACCAAAGATTTAGGTATGCGAACGAAGTGTCTAGTAAACGAACCAGCTTAAATATCACCACGTTAGTACCAACAGATAATCGAGGTATCAGCATATGATAGGTAGGATGGAATCTTACCACCTACATACCCCAACATATAACAACTACCCAAACGGTTAAGAGAATACTTCTCTAACCATACAGCCATCATCAACATGATATCACATAACATCTACCACAACATATAACAATATGTAGGATACTCATAATAATAGCTTGTGTGGTTCTTGCGTTTATGGTTAGATTAAAGAAAGATTAGAGAGAGAGATGGGAGACTTCTAGTAAGAGAAATAGAAATGTATTAGATTGAAATGCATGAGAAGTTCCAATCCTCTCCACATGTGGAGAGGGGTATTTATAGTTACTTACAAAACGCCCTCCTGTGGGCTATGGATCGGGTGTACAGTGGGTAAAGACCCGTTCGTCCTCCACGGTGTTACTTAAACTAATCTACGTACTAACTAGATATTAATAAGACTACGTGCTACGTAATGCTAATCTATACTCGGGGTGACCGAGTCTTTCACGTGAATATTTATATTCCTAACAATCTCCCCCTAAGGGAGGTCACCCCGGAAAATACAAATTGAATTCTAGCATTCTATTCTTCAAATTGAATCTTCGTAGCTCATAGTTAGTGATTCTTCAGTCATTAATCTTTGTGCAACCAGTAGTAGAATTTTGATGACTTGTTTTATATCTTGGATGATCTTTGAAGATTCTCTGTGTTTATCATCCAAATGTGTGTCTCCAAGTCATCTTTGTGCAGCATCGTCTCCATGTGACGTGGACATCTTTGTATCGGCATGCTCACACTTTTCTGGATCATGATTTTCAGCATCAGAGTTACAAAAGCATAGTTGAAGGCCTTTCAATTATCATAATTATGTTGATTATAATGTCGAAGTGTGAGCATGTGGTGATGGATCAGCATCTTTGCAGCAATTCAACAGCAACCGTCAGAAATTCCTGCAAGTAAACAGTTAGCAACAAATCATCCGGCACTTACAGGTTCAGACTTCAAGATTGTTAACAGCATAGTGTGAATACTTTCTCTAATCCTTGCCAAGGCCGTTCCTAAATCGGATACCCCTAAGAGGGCTTACAAGATCTACCTAAGTAGATCAACGATTAGGTGAGTTGCTGGAGATCACTCCACGACTGTAGACCATTTAGTAACTGCTACGATCACTAAGCGTAATCCATAAGGAATTCCCGAAGTGACCTGCTTTCAGGGCTGTTAGATGTTGATCCTAGCAGGAGTTTCCATTCAATCACTGAGAAACACTGAGAACTACATAAGTAGATTCCCTCATAAATGTTCTGGCAGATTGCTGGGATCTGCGTAGGACTCATAATTATACAACTGGTGTCCTGAAGTTGAACAACCATTGTAAAAGTAGCACGTGTTCCTAAGAGACTTTGGTTGTATCTCGCGGCTCTAGACTCGATAAGTACAAAATTTGGTCGTTAGAGACTGGAGCGGTATCTCCTGTTTCAATATCAACATGGCTCGTAATGGGCGGTCGATATATTATGCAGGGTTCCCCGTGAGAATGAAACAAGCTCTTTTGAGAGATGGTGTGTGCTTAGTCACATACCTTTTTCTTACCAAATTAAGACCAAAACAACAAAAAAGGAACCAAAAATGCCAAAGATATTGTGTTTTTGTGTTTATGATCATACAGGAACGGATGTTGCAAAAACAGGCATAATTGAGGCAAAAAAAGACAAAAACGAGCACGAGATTTGGAAAATTGTCAAAAGTCGGAGCTTGGATGGGAAACAAAGCATGATGGAGCATTACCGGATTGACTCGACATATTTTGAAGAAAACGAAGAAAAAGACAAAAAGTCAAAGATCGAAGTCAATCCCGAGAGTGTGACATGGGGGGAGTGTGAAAACCAAACCCAAAACCTTAACCCTTATCAGCTTTTACCCTCAACCATGGCCAAATTACCATTTTACCCCTCACCCGACACCACAATTACCAAAATACCCTTTTACCCTAAATCCCAAAGTCTTAATCGCAAAATCATTTTCAAAACCAAATTCCATTTTCAAAATAAAAATTCCAAAACCATTTTGTCAAAACCTTCTCATTTTCCTTTTACTTTATCTATTATTATTATTATTATTATTATTATTATTATTATTATTATTATTATTATTATTATTATTATTATTATTATTATTATTAAAAAAACTACAAAAAGAATTATTTTTACAAAAAAATCAGATTTTTAAAACCTAAAAACCTCAACACTAAACTATTCCTAATTCCTAAACCCAACTCTAACCTACACTCCCCCATACACTCCCAAGCCCAAATCCTAGCCCTACAATCTAGCTCATCATTCTGCAAACCCAAATCCACCAACACTAAACTCAAACCAAACCCAACCCATCCACTAATAAATCCAACACACCCCCGTTTTACACCTTTGACTAATTTCAGTCAAACACACGCACCTTCTTCTTCTTCCCCCTTTTACCCACTAAGTAACTCCCTCCCCCATGACCTTTCCTGAAACACTCAACCTCCTCCTCCACCATCAAAAGCATTACCCACTATCACCTCCTCCAATGCCTCATAAAATTGTACCTACCACTGCCAAGCTGGCAATCCACCACCCATATTGGGCGCCAAAACAAATTGGAGGGCTAAGATTGTTTCTATAATAATTAAATGGATGGGATTTGTTCACAAGAAGCACAAGGTGGTCTCAAGCCTGTTTACCCTCACAACAAAAGCACAAGATAGATATGGACAAAGAAGCAGTGAAACCCTAGCTTAATTTGTAGTATAAATAGAACATGATTGTAGCTCATTTGATCAGTAGGGTTTTTAGTCTCAAATGTTAGTTTTATTTTAAGTTGTCTTTAAAATTATGTATTGCCTATTTTGATTCAATGCAAGTCTTCACTTAAACTTTTTAATTTTATTGTCTTTTCAAACTGCTTATTTATTTTTGCTTATTACTATTGCTTATTCATAGATTTACCCCTGCTCATTTAGCTTCCATATAGCTTAATGCAACTTTCTCTTTCAAAGACTTAGCTTAAAAGTACTTCTTCATTCAATTGTTTTCGAAAACAGTCCCTTATGAGGTGTTCGGCTCAAGAAGTTTTGTTGGCCTAAAAGTTGCTGTAACCATTTTTGAATCAGCTATAGTCTATTATTATTGGAAGTTTTCAAGTCAAATGTTGAATTCTCAACTAGTTTTCAAGCCTTCCTAGTTGGTTTCCAAAATTTTTTGTCACCACTGTTTTTTGTTTAGCACATAGGTTAGATTCTAGTGTTCTACTTCTTACATGTTTTTAGTGCTTCACAATAGCTTAGAATATGATAATGCATGTTCCTATAAGTAGGTAGTTGACATTGCTTAGTCAAATCTCATGTTTTACCCACTTTGTACCCTGCTGCATCAGCAGCCTGTAGTCCCACTAAATCCCCTTTGATCCAAGTTTTAGATAGGTTAGAGTTAGATTTAGGCATGGAAATTGGTTTTGCTAGCAAGTAGTAGTTAGACTTCATTTCTTTCACCTTATTTTAGCTTTTCAAGCTTGCTTATTTGCTTATTATAGGGCTGCAACAAAGCCCCATTTAGGCCTGCAATTTCAGTTCTACCCCACAGCCCCTCAATCAAGCAATTTTAATTTCTTTATTTTTGCACCAATTGACCTGAAAATTGGTCCAAAACTTATTTGCCAGCTTGTGAACATTAGTATATTTTTAGATTAATTTTTGGATTTTTTTTACGAGCTTGTACAAGCTCTTGAATATGCCCCCTAGGCTGTCCTGTGCATCAGCAATCCTTAGAAGTTTTTCTGTTTATTCTGTTTCCTGGCTATTTAGACTGCTTATTATGCCCCCTTAGCTTATTAGGACTTATCCATAGTTGCCTTAGTATAGTTTTCCCCCCTAGTGTAGTTTGTAGTAGCTTTGGTTAGCTTTTTGTTTATGCATCAGTTTGATGTTTTAGTATTTTTGCTCTCATTTGTCAACTGTTGAGGTTCATAAGCTCTTACCAGCTTATTGGGAAGTTTTTAGAAAAGTTGTTTTTTTTTTACAAAAGGTTAATTTTGTCAACTTCCAAAAAGAAAAAAAAAAAAGTGTAAATTTTTTTGGGACAAGTGGGAATCGAACCAGGGATCTCTACACAACACAGACACAAACAACCACTCCCTCAACCAACTGCTCCCCTTAGTTTTTATTGTTAACGTTTGTTTCGTTTGATATTTATAGAGTATATTGTTTTGCTTATTTTCCATTTAGACCCTGTTTGCTTATCACACTGCTTATTACTAAGACTTAGGGACTTTTTGTAATTTTCTTATCTTTCTGTCATCAGTATGTATTTTATAAAAAAAATTTAGATTTTTCCAATTGGTTTTAGTAATTTTTATCATTTAATTTAGTTTATTTAGTAATTTACACATAAGAAAAAAAAAATACAAAAATCAAAAAAATATTTTTCTTTTTCTAAAAATTTTCTTTCATCCTTAGAATCGTAGAAAAATTATTTTTACACCCGTAGGACTAGTGTAGCATAATATTCACTTTTTATTTTGCGCACTCGCGTTTATTTAAATAACTTTTACGTTTTTAAATTTAGATTACGTTCTAGGGTTCCCTAGCTTCCTATTATCATTCCCGTAGAATTTTAAGTTTTAATTTTCATTCCTTGTTTGTATTTATGTTTTAGTTATGTTTATTTAATTTTTCGTACGTTATTTGCAATTTCTCGTAATTCCGCAGTACCAAATAATCTCTCAAGATCCTTACAAGCATTTTAATCTCAAATCTTTCACGATATTTCCCATTCACACCTCGTTGGGACAAGACCCGGGTAATCACTTGCCCGGTATATATCGTATTAACAAGTTTTTGCAAGTCATCCTTTTCACAAAGGTTGATTAGTAAATTCCACTCACGTCTAGGGGTGGCAATTTCTGACCCGACACGAAACCCGATCTGAAACTGACACGAAAATTACACAGGTTCGGGTTGAGCTAAATAGATTGTGGGTTAGGTTTGGGTCAACATATCTAACCCGTTTATTAAACAGGTCAGGTTCGGGTTGGGAATAAAATAAACTGGTCGACCCGCCAACCCGTTTAAGTTTTTTTTCTTAATTAAAAATTATTTATATTTAATTATACGGGTTAAATGGATTAAACGGGTCGACCCACTAACCCGTTTAACTCGTGTAATGTGCCAACTTATATATATAAAACGGATTAAATGGGTCAACTCGAAACCCGTTTAACATATTCAACCCATGTAACCTATTTAACCTGTCAACCTAAGTATATATACGGGTTAAATGGGTCAGGTTCGGGTTACGTGTAAACAGGTTAGGGTTGACATAGCTGACCCGATGATTTAAATGGGTCAGGTTCAGGTTGGGGTTTTCTGACCCGCCAACCTGACAACCCGAACCCGCCAACCCGAACCCGACCCGAATTGACACCCGTCACGTCTACTTTGTATCTATTTAATACGCATTTCACACGCAATCAAATTTTGGTGCCGCTGCCGGGGAGGTTGTGTTGCGACAATATAGTTATGATTTTAACGATTAGTGACTTGTAGAACCTTCGTCAAGAAGTTATCATTTCACAAAAATATATATATATATATATATATATATATATATATATATATATATATATATCACATAAAAAAATATACAAAAACATTTTTCGTTTTTCTTGTTAAATAAAAATAAACATAAAAAAACAACCATCGAGAAACATTTGATAGAATACTACCTAACTGGGGGTATGACCATTAATAAGTTCCTAAACCAAAAATTAAAACTTGCCTTTGTATCCCTTGTGAACTCGGTTCACTTTTGATTGAAAGCGGTTCTAGGTAGGTTCTGACATTAAATTGCGAACCGAAGAAGAACGGGTACGTAAGTGGCATTTATTGCTCACCTTTGTTCTCCCGCCACTCTAAGAATTTTTCATTCAAAGTAACCATTTGCTTGTGATTATTGGTTTAAGTTCCCTGTATTTTTGATTTGGTCGTGTTTTAATTGAGTTGTTTTTTATAGTGCATGCGCACTCGTTCGTCTATGTCATCAAGCCCTTTACTTGAACTCGCAAGAATTCCAAGAAGACGTAACCGACGAAGTTCCATCCCAATAGTCGAACCTGAGATTCGTACTATTGACGATCCACCAAACATGGCGGATGATTAGCCTATGTGTGAGCTTCTCCAAGCACCCATCGAGGGTTATGGAGATGCTATCGTTGTTCCAGCCATCGTGGCTGATAATTTTGAGCTCAAGACCGGGTTAATGAATCTAGTAACCTCGAGCCAATTTTATGGTTTTGAGAGGGACTATCCTCACTCTCACATTCGATGGTTTAACAAAATCACATCCACCATCAAATACAAGAACGTCCCTCAAGAGGCAATCAAACTTCTTCTTTTTCCATTTTCTCTCGAGGGGGCTGCCTGGATTTGGCTTGAAAAACAACCCCCTCGTTCAATTGAAACATGGGAAGATTTGGTTAAGAAGTTTGTGAACGAATTCTTTCCTCCTTCTAAAACCACAAGTCTTAAAAATGAAATCACCAAATTCACTCAAAAGTATGATGAATCATGGGATCGTTTTAAGGAATTGCTTCGCAAATGTCCTCATCATGGTTTCTCCGAATTGATGCAACTCGACACTTTCTACAATGGTGTGAGCCAAGCTGATCAAGATTCACTTAATGCCTCAGCTGGAAGTAACTTTTTGAGTAGAACCACAAAAGAAGCTTTAGCTATCATTGAAAACAATTCTAAGGTCCGCACTACATGAATCAAGCCGGTTGTTTCCCAAGTGAGTGTTGGTCCTTCTACTTCATCCCCTGTGAGTCAATCTAGCACCGATGCTAAGATTGACAAACTCATGGATGCTATTCAAGCTTTGATTCTCTCCAACCAAAAGAAAGTCTCTTTCACACAAACTTCTTCACCTGATGAGGTCAAGAAAGTGGAAGTTTGTGTTACTTGTGGTGGCCCTCACGCATACTACAATTGTATGGCCACCGGTGGTAATCCATTTGAAGCTAATGCAATAGTCGGGACTTCCAATCAAGGAGGTAACCAATACCGTCCTCAAATGGAACCGAACTATCGTCCTAACCACTACCCTGGGCCACCCGGTTTTAATCAAAACCAAAATGTCCAAAACCGTAACCAAAACCAGAATCGAATGAACCAATGTTTTCAAAACCAAGGGAATTTCAATCAAGGTCAAGGTTTCCAAAACCAAGGAAACTTTAACAGAAATCAAGGTCAGGGTAATTTCAACCAAGGGTATTTTCATGGAAACGGGAATCAAAATCAGGGAAATTTTCAAAACCAAGGTTTTAATCAAAACAACCAAGCCCAGAATTTTCCTAACCAAACTCAAGTTGTTGCTCCAACTCAACCATCGTCGGATGAGTTGTTGAAGCAATTCATGAAATCCCAAGAAGAAATGAATAGGTTGTTGGTCAGTCAGATCTCAAAACTCAAGAAGTCTTTAAATGATCGACCCTCGGGCTCAGGAACTCTTCCGAGCAATACGATCGCTAACCCGAGGGGCGATGTAAAGGTAATCACAACCAGAAATGGTGTTTCGTATGATGGACCCACGATTCCTTCTACATCTTCTTCTCCTCCCAAGGTAGTGGAACGTGAACCTGAGGTGACAAAGGACAAAGTGCAATTTACTAGTCTACAAAGTACCGCACGCATCCATCCTCAAGTTGTCCAAAAATTGAAACCCAAAATTGTCTTTGAACCTCAAGAAACTCTCGTTGAGATTCCTGAAGTTCCTTTCCCTAAATCCAAACCTTCAATACCTTATCCAATACGTCTTCATGAGCAAAAGCTCTATGAAAAAGCTAGTCACCAAATGGATAAGTTCTTTTAAATCTTTCAAGATTTGCGCTTTGATATAAGCTTGGAAGATGCTATCATTCTAATGCCCAAATTTGCATCAACAATCAAACACTTGTTAAGCAACAGGGAAAAGCTGTTTGAAATGGCTAAAACTCCATTGAACGAGAATTGCTTAGCAGTTCTATTAAAGAAGCTTCCTGAAAAGCTTGGAGATCCTGGAAAATTTCTCATTCCTTGTGTTTTTCCAGGAATGGTTGAATGCTTTGCCTTGGCCGTTCTTGGTGCAAGCATCAACCTGATGCCTCATTCAGTGTGGAAGAAACTTTCTCTTCCTGAACTTACTCCTACATGCATGATTCTTGAGCTTGCACGTCGTTCCATTTCTCGTCCACTTAGCATTGCCAAGGACATATTTGTGAAAGTAGGAAAGTTCCATTTTCCTGCTGACTTCGTGATTGTTGATTTTGATGCTGATCCGAGGGTTCCCCTCATTCTTGGGAGGGGATTCCTAAGAATGGGCTGAGTTTTGATCGATGTTTTTGATGAAGAAATCACTCTCCGTGTTGGCAATGAGGCCATTACCTTCAATCTCGACCAAACTTTGAGATACTCTTCCAATTATGACTCTATGTCAATCAACCGAATCGATGTCATCGATGTTGCTTCCAAAGAGTATTCTTAAGAAGTTCTTGGTTTCACCAATAATTTTTTGAGTGGCAATACCACTCCTTCTTCTCAACCTATTCTTGCTGATTCTTCCCCTTCCCTCACTCCGTTTGAGGGAAGTGACTTCATCTTGGAAGAAATCAAAGCTTTTCTAAAAAGTGATTCAATTCCATTGGCAATTGATGACGAGGTCATTGACCTGAAGGGAGACATTCTCCTCCTTGAGAAATTGCTTAATGATAATCCTTCATCATCTTCTTCCCTCCCTCCAAAACCACTTCATATTGAGGACCTCAAAACCGCTGAAAATTCCAATTCTACTGATAATCCTCCCGAGGTTGAACTTAAGGACTTACTGCCTCATCTTGAATATGCATTTTTGGAGGGCACCAATAAATTGCCCGTCATAGTTGCTAAAAACTTGAGTGTTGAGGAAAAAGCCGCTCTCTTAAAGGTTCTAAAGTTACACAAGCGAGCCATCGCTTGGAAACTTTCTGACATTAAGGGTGTTAACCCGGAATTTTGTATGCACAAAAATTGAATGGAGGATGACTTTAAACCGGCGGTTCAACAACAAAGAAGGGTGAATCCAAAAATCCACGAGGTGATCAAACAAGAAGTTATAAAACTCCTTGATGCCGGATTAATTTACCCTATCTGGGATAGTCCTTGGGTGAGCCCCATTCATTGCGTACCTAAGAAGGGCGGCATAACTGTTGTTACAAACGATGAAAACGAGTTAATTCCTACTCGATTGGTAACGGGATGGCGTGTGTGCATTGACTACCGAAAGTTAAATGACGCCACCTGTAAAGACCACTTTCCTCTTCCCTTCATGGACCAAATGCTCGAAAGACTAGCGAGAAACGAGTATTATTGTTTTCTTGACGGTTTTTTGGGTTACTTCCAAATTCCCATTGATCCTCAAGATCAAGAGAAGAACACTTTCACGTACCCCTACAGAACGTTTGCCTACCGACGCATGCCTTTCGGCTTGTGTAATGCTCCGGGCGCATCCCAAAGGTGTATGATGGCCATATTTCACGACATGATTGGGAAAACTATGGAGGTCTTTATTGATGATTTCTCGGTCGTTGGAAATTCTTTTGAAACATGTCTCTCCCATTTGGACAAAATGCTTCAACGATGTGAAGATACCAATCTTTGTCTAAATTGGGAGAAATGCCATTTTATGGTCAAAGAAGGCATTGTCCTTGGTCATAAAATTTCTAAGAGCGGGATTGAGGTCGACAAAGCTAAAGTAGATGTCATTGCTGAACTACCTCCTCCCACAACTGTTAAAGGTGTTCGGAGTTTTCTGGGTCATGCTGGATTTTATCGTAGATTTATCCAAGATTTCTCAAAAATATCTCGGCCAATGACCCGACTTCTTGAAAAAGAAACTCTATTTGTCTTTTCTGATGAGTGCATTGAAGCTTTTCAAACACTCAAGAAAAAGCTCACTGAGGCACCTATCTTAGTTGCCACCGACTGGGACTTTCCATTTGAACTTATGTGCGATGCAAGTGATTTTGCCATAGGTGCAGTCTTGGGGCAACGCAAAACCAAGCATTTTCAGCCTATACACTATGCAAGCAAAACTTTGACTGAGGCTCAAGCTCACTACACCACAACGAAAAAAGAATTGTTGGCTGTGGTGTATGCTTTCGAGAAATTTCGGCCATACTTGATCTTGTCCAAAAGCATAGTGTATACGGATCACTCGGCTCTCAAATATCTCTTTGCAAAGCAAGATGCAAAGCCGAGATTGCTCCGATGGGTTCTCCTCCTACAAGAATTTGATATCATCATACATGATAAAAAAGGAGCTGAGAATCTTGCTGCTGATCACTTATCCCGACTAGAGAACCCTCATCAATGTGTTCTCGAGAAACAGGAAATAAATGAAACATTTCCTCTCGAGAAACTTAATGTGATCTCTTTTCGTGGTGATTCCAATACCCCATGGTTTGCCGATTTTGCAAATTACCATACGGGTAATTTTGTTGTTAAAGGGATGTCGTCCCAGCAAAATAACAAGTTTTTCAAAGAAGTGAAACATTACTTTTGGGACGACCCCTATTTGTTCAAAATTTGGGTGGATCAAGTCATCCGAAGGTGTGTGTACGGACAAGAAGCTAATGTCATTCTCAAGGCTTGTCATCATTAGCCCACCGGGGGACACCATGGCCCGAATTACACCGCCAAGAAGGTGTTTGATTCCGGATTTTATTGGCCCACCATCTACAAAGACGCCCATGACTTGGTCAAATCTTGTGACACTTGTCAACGTCAAGGAAAAATTTCGCGAAGAGATGAAATGCCACAACATATCATTTAAGTTTGCGAGATCTTCGACGTTTGGGGCATCAACTTCATGCGCCCGTTCCCATCTTCACGAGGGAACAAGTACATACTTGTGGCTGTCTACTACTTATCAAAATAGGTTGAAGCGAAACACTGACAAAACCTACCTTTCAATTCTTCTTACCCTATGAGCTTTCAGCAAAGGACAGATTTCTTGGTCCATTGACATCGATCAACGAAATAGACCTCCTTCTTTCACTTTTGTCGTTGTCTTCCAATTCAAATAGCCCCATTAAGTGAGTGTTCCGCGAGAAAAGAGAGGCTGACATCTTTTCTTATCTATCTATTTTCGTAAATGAAGAAGATAAGTGAGAGCTTACTGACTGCATCTTCTAAGAAGGGCTTGGAAGAAGAAATAGAATCTCCTTTCCCCACTAACAATGCCCGAGTTGTTGTCAAGTTTCTTAAATCTCTATTCTCTCATTTTGGAGCTCCCCGTGCCATCATTAATGATGGTGGTACGCACTTTTGCAATGACCAATTCGCAGAGGTTATGCTTAAGTACGGTGTTACTCACCGCCTTACTACCGCGTATCACCCTCAAACAAGTGTCCAAGTGGAAGTTTCAAATCGAGGGTTAAAAAGAATTCTTGAAAGGACCGTAGGCGAAAATCGTGCCTCTTGGTCGAACAAGTTAGATGATGCACTATGGGCTTTCCGCACGGCTTACAAAACCCCCATCGGGTGTACTCCTTATAAGCTCGTGTATGGGAAAGCATGTTATCTACCATTAGAGCTCGAGCACAAAGCCTATTGGGCTTTAAAGCATGCTAACTTTGATCTAAAGTCCGCGGGTGATCATAGGAAAGTTCAAATTAATGAACTCAATGAGCTTCGTGATCTAGATCACGAGAACTCTTTGATCTATAAAGAGAAAACAAAGAAGATCCACGTCTCCAAAATCAAGAACCTAGTTTTCAACGTTGGTGACCGAGTCCTTCTTTTTAACTCTAGATTGAAGATATTCTCGGGTAAGCTCAAAACCCCCTGGACAGGACCATTCACCATTGCCAAAGTATTCCATTATGGCACCGTCGAGTTATCTCAAACCGACGGACCAAACTTCAAAGTGAACGGTCATAGGTTGAAGCACTATTTTGGAGGGGACATACCACCCATGGTTGTCTCGGATCTCCAAACTTTTCCCATGGACCAATGAATTTGGGGTCGAGTCAAGCTAGCGACTCGGTTATCAAAAATACTAGCATTGCATGGGTGATAACCCGTGTTTCTGTCTTCTTTCTATTTTCTAATAAAGTAATGAGAAGGGGGCAACCTCTTCGGTGTCTGGTGTTTTGTGATTGTTGTGTATATTCAGGATTTTTCCCGGAGTGTGTTTTTTGGGTAAAAGGGTTAATTCACCCCGGTAAAATATATTATCCAAAAAAAACGTTGAAGTACAAAGGACGATGGTGATTCCCTCGCCTCAGTCCCTTAGGACACTTACAGACTCGAATATAAGAATGACACAACATTCCTATAACTTACACTAAAGTGAACCTACCAATAATGACAAAGTACATAAAAATTACAATACTACTCAAGAGAAGTACTTGAGCCTTCTATATCACTATTGTGGTCCACTCTAACTTCCATGAAGAATCCCCGTATACAACCAAGCATTCTTCAAAACCTACATGCTCTTCAACATATCATCCTAGCAGCATGAACCATCAAAATTGTGAACCCATCTGCTGGAACATGTAGCAACGATCATAGGGTAATAAGAACCCTAACTTCCAAAGTATCACCATGCCAAGTGATAATAACTTACAATCATAAGTATAAGTCAGATATCAACAGCCAAAGATGATGAAATAAAAACAACTGCAAACGACCTAATAACATATGAATAAACATAGGGTTGTAGAAACCCTAACAACCATGCAACAAGCAACGAACATGTAACATCCATGCCATGATCACCCCATCAAAAGCCACGTAGAATCAATAAGAGAATGATAAGGCCACCATGCAACGAACCAGATCCAACAACATGATAAACAGTACACGTACAGGATCAAATCACACCCAATCAATACAAGAGTTTTTGAATAAGAACCCTCAAACTTAACTTCCAAGTGAACATCAACACACAACACCTCTACCCACGTAGAACATCACACTCTCCCAAACCCATATACCAATAATCAACCATCATCACACGAACTTGTAGCTCATCCAACAATACCCTAACGAGGGTATACATCCAGAATCCCAAAACTCAATACGAGTTTACTTCCAATCAAACAATAAAAACCTAAAGAGGTTTTATAAACTGTAAGCACAAATCCAATAAACCAATCGACCCTAAAAAGAAGTCGACTAGAATAAAAATAATAAAGGATCGTTGATGTTGAATTTAACACAATGAATACCAAGCGATCCAAGAACCATCGAAACCCTAACAAACGATTTCAATCAATAGCGATTATAAGCCACTAAATCGTTTAGGGTAAATAAAAGAAACCTGATCTAAACCTTAACAAGGAGGTCGATTACAAAACCAACTATAATGAGTGTCGGTTAGGGTTTAGAAAAGGATGAAAACCACCAGCAGCCGCCATCAAACTTTAATCACAAACACTTACAAAGTCGATTGCATACCATAAAGGTAGAGAGGCAACTTGAATGGATTATGATCAGACTCATAAAGAACAAATGGCGACCATAATATCCTAGGGACGATTCCCGAAAAACCCTAATAAAAGACAATCGAATCCAAAAAAAACAGCTAAAAATCAGTAATACCATAAACTAATCTAATAAGAAATCAAATCAGTGATGGAAAACATGATCAATGGATGAATTAAGTGAAAAACGATTGAAAAATAAGGGGGTTAGGGATTCGGAAATCGTCCCTAGTAGGGAGAGAATTTTAGGGTTTTTTTTTGGAGACTCTCGTGCTCGTGTTTTGTCTTTACTCCACTCGAGTATCATTCATCGGTGCCCAATGAAGTCTGGTATCCAATAATCTTATTGACTAACGTTATCTTTTGGCATAATTCATAAACGGCCTTAGATGTTACGTAGGATGACCCTTACCTTTGAAACATTGAGGACAATGTTTAACTTTAGTCTGGGGGGGGGGGGGGGTATCTTCGATTTGATTTGACTTGCACTTTCATTTAGCCGTTTACTCATGCAACACTGTTTTTCTCCAAAAAAAATGAAAAAATTGATTAGAAAAGTACAAAAAAATGAGAAAAATTTGAAAATTTTTGCAAAAATATAATAAGTTTTGACATCTTGTTTGACTTTCCGCTGGGTAGAGTAAGAATAGAAATTTTGACTTGACAGGCGTGTTGAGCCCTAGCATGTTCCCTTAACTCTTCAGGCTAAGCATCCGCGGATCTCATTACTCGAGATTTTAAATTTGTGGAGAACGAGAAATGATAGAAAAGTCATTAGTGTGATTAGATGCTAGACGTAGAATAGTTGGATTTCTTTACTGCTCATAATGGTTATTTGTATTTCCTTGCTCCCGCAAGATTGAAAACCCAAAAATAAAATAATTAGAATTACGCGTTTTCAAAAGTTGTCTAAATTTCCGCTCACTTTACGTGTGGCATAAGCATTAAATGGGCCTTGGATCCTTTATTCTGAAAGGCGTTTTGGTCTTGGAACTCCCCGTTTTGTTCTATGCCACACGAGGTTCATAAATAACACCATTAATATGTAATAAATGCCAAAAATAGCTACGGTTCGACAAGCGAATCCTTGCATCCTTTGTTCTGAAAGGCGCTTAGGTCTGGGAGTTTCACCATGAAGCTCTGTATGCTTGAGGCAAAGTAAAAATGAAATAAAGTCATAAGTACCAAAAATACTTGCGGTTCGACAAGCGAATCCTTGCATCCTTTGTTCTGAAAGGTGCTTAGGTCTGGGAGATTCACCGTGAAGCTCCGTATGTTTGAGGTATAAGTTATATATAAAACCAAGTTGGAAAAAAATGTTGAAAACATGAAAAATGAAAAATATAATAAATGTGGTGTGAATGTGTGAGCCTTTTGAATTAAGATTTAATCGATTTTTAAATCCGCCTAAATCTATTGGACTTTAAACCTATCGGAACGAAAATGAGAAATCATTTCTTTAACAAAGTCTAGATACAATAAGACTTGGGAGCAGGAATTTACAAGCAGCATTTATGAGTAGTGTTAGCATCTAATGACATTTTTGGCTATGATTTCGTTTTTACGCTTAGCTTGGGGACTTGTGAAAAATCAGGGACGATGAATTCTATTTGTATGGACACTTTTTCATGAGATGTGTTTCTTACTCTGTGACCCTAAACGTTATTGAAAAATGATGAAAGTCAACATCCCGTCACATAATAAGTGGAGAAGTTCAAAAATAGTAGTGTAGGAAATAAAGATGAAAAACGGGGCGTTTTCGGGAATAAATGATTTTTTAATCTCTTTTGAAAATCTTGCAACTTCTTCAACGTTAGTAAAAAGAGTTATGAAAATTATTTATCTCAAAGAGCGTGAATTGATCACATTGCGTGATGTCACAACTCGTAATTTCTGGTCACTTTCCAAACCTCGACAATTTACTATTCACAAGTTACTATTCATCATTTACTATTCATCGATCACTATTCATCGTTTTCGAGGTCAATTTGACATTCCGAGACACATTCAGAAATTTTACTATTCACTTGACACTATTCATTTCCGGAAGAAATACCACTATTCACGTGCAATATTCATGTCATTGTAAATTTAGTTTACGAGTGTTCAAATTCGCGTAACCGTATTGGTTCAGGAGCGAATTCATGCATTATTATCAGGGACATTTCATACGGACTAGAAATAGTCGACATATCATTATTAGGGCACTTGCATACTATTCCACTCGTAGGGTATTCAAATTATATTTTAATATAATTAACGATTTACGTATGTTTATTTTAAATAAACACTAATCTGCGAACTATAAATGAAACTAACACGTCCGACACTCCCGACTATGATCCCAATATATCTTTATATTCATTTTTATAATATAAAATTTGATTATATTAATTTACCCGGTATTTTGGAAATTTATTTATTTCGTATCGTACGCCTAATTTAATTACGACAGTTTTCGTAGAAACTAAATAATAATTATCTAAACACCCAATAATTTTACCCAACCTATTTTTATAATTTTTATAACTTTATTTTATCCCGGTTAACTCCGTTAAAATTTATTTTTAGTTAACCCGGTACCCGGTACACTTTAAAACTACAAAATAACACATAATAATACACAAAGTCACAAAAGTCTACACATTCATCCCCCCCCCCCCCTTGACTTTGCCGCCCCCCCATGTGATTTCCTAGTTTTATGGATCTTGTTCTTACATTAAAACTTATACTAACTTTTTATAATAATAATAATACTAATAATACATAAGAAGAATACTACACTCTTTTTCTCATTCTTCACAAGTTCAAGCAAAATTTATTTCTCTCTTTTCTCTACTCATATGCACGGCAAACCAAGAGGAGAAGCAAGAAACCATAAAATTTTCCAAGATCAAATCTATTCAAGCTCATTTGGTAATCCTTGTTAAGGTTTTGAAATAAAAACCTCAAGGATAATTAAGTATTTCTCATCAAAATCTCTTTAATCTTTCAAGTAAGTTAATAAAAACTCATTTCATAATTTTTACAAGATATTACTATGGTTATATATTTTTCTTACAAGAAATCATGCATATATTGGCTTATACCACTCCATTTTGTATATATTTAACTTTTAAGCCCTAGAAAGTGATTTTGTTTAGATCCTTGTTAGATCTACTTGGTTTTGGTGATTAGGAACCCATGACACCCTAAGAAGGTGTATGGTAGGATTAGATTAGTTTTGTGGTGTTTGAAAGTGGTTTGATGGATGATGGAACTAGTTTGGAGACTTGAAAATGGTTTTTGAAACTTTTGATATACCTACTGTCCCCATTTTTATTTCGTGGGAAAATCAATAGATGGTGGCCAAGTTTTGACCAAAGATTTAGAAAATACATTCAAAAACGAAACTTTAGGCGAAAGAACGGATTAAAACGAGTTTATAACGAAGGAGATATGATTTTTGCAAATTTAACGACGAAAACTATTTCTTATAAAACTGCTTGCTGTTTGGCAGATTTCAATGGGTAAAAAGAGGTATTAAACGTAACCTAGAGGAGCCGAGTTATCAAAAATATATTAGTATATACAAAAACGAATCCGTGGACATAAAGAACAAGGAAAACGAACCTAAAACGACCGAGTTATACCCGTTTTAACATTGTCAAAACTATATATATATATATATATATATATATATATATATATATATATATATATATATATATATATATATATATATATATATATATATATATATATATAGTCACAAATAAAAATAATAACGTACGTACTAAATGGTATATTTTCTAGCAACGTTACTAATGACTATTTTCTTAACAAACGAATACGTACGACCCGAGGGAATATTTATACGACATGACGACGTCATTCTAAGGTTTTGATACAAGGATTATAACGCTAACTTTTTCGTACGAGTTAATATGACAAGTTATATACTTCTCTAAATAGACCTATTTTTCCTAAGTATGGAAACTATTTTACCATGACGATAACTAGTATTTCCAAATTACGAGTGGTATGAGTATCATGTGCATGTGCATTCATTTCATTACGGCTTGATCTAAGTTAGATCACGGTTATTCATTTAGGTTGCGGCTATTGTTCGCGCCTCGTTGTCCCGATTACTTTACCATCGTTGTACCATCTTTGTACTATCACTCCAGGTGAGTTTCATAGCCCCGTTTTAATTCTATATTTTGATTTCAAATCCCACGGGGGAGAATACATTGCATTACTTATTTTTGTGTACATGCCTAAGTATAAAATTCATACATTGCTTAAGTTTCCTTATTTACCACGTCTTGAAAAGTCCCCTTTTATTATCATGGACCGTTAATTTCTGGTACTAAGCGGGAGTGAGTGGATAGATCTATCGAGGGTGACGCCTCCATTCGTGTTTGGGTTGCTCCAAATGGAACGAATGCATTTCATGTCTTTATTATTAGAGTGTCTGGTAAACACTCATTGGGGCCAAGTATCGTCTAGCTTCGGGGTCATGAGCTTAAGAGCCAATGTATATACTTTCCGGACATCCTATTTCTTGGCATTATTTATGGCATTTGTACACTAGATTTTACTTATAACTCTATGATTATTCACCAACATTCGTGTTGACCGTTTTTCGCAATGTATTTCTCAGGTTATTAAGGTAGCTCATGTTGCATACATTTGGACCTTCATGGAGTCGCGGAGTCGACGCGTCTCACCATATTTTCTGCACTTATGAAACGTTTGATCTTGTTGAACTTATTTTAACTATATTGGCAAACTCTTTTGGGACCTAAGCTTTGTAAACTCTGAATGTTTTAATGATCAAACGCTGTATTTTCTAAACGACACTTTAGGTCGTTCAATATAACTGTAATTATGGTGCTATGACAGTCACCCCCAGGTATTCCATTCCGCTGCCATTCAGGTATTTTGGGGGTGTGACAGATTGGTACCAGAGCTAAGGTTATAGCGAACTAGGATATATCTTGGACCCTAGACTATAACCACATCATCATGACATCTCATCATTTCATCATAGGTGCATATTCACTATACATGTTGTTTTACGTACACACTGTGCAAGTTATTCATACCCATACTCATATATATATATATGATTATATTGACCTGGTTCACAAGTGACATGTCTTCAGATACCCACGCTGTTATCCTTTCATCGGATTCCGACATTAAAGATGCCTTGTCATCTTCCACTACCATTTTACCACCAGTTGCACGTATACCACCATTAGCACTATTGATTTGTTATAGGAATAAGGTTTTCCTATCATTCAACCTATACATAGAATGCCGTTTGGTAGAGTATTCAGACTTAATGGACTTATTAGGATGTTTATTACAAGGGAGATTGTATGTTTTCTTTCCTCCACTAGTAGGGCGCTTACTACTCAGGTACTACCACCACCGTTGGTTACTTATTTCACTATTGGTCGCCCCATAGTGCGTACTTTAACTTTACCTCTTAGATGTCGCGAGATAGCGCGAAAGAGGGTAGTATTCCATTCACTATTATCACCATTATCTCCTAACTCATCACTGGGATTTCATCGTCATCAATGTTATTCTCATCCTTTAGAATACCACCATTGTCATTTCCTTTTCCATTTCCATTTGCCACGAATTAGATAACGCCTTGTGGATAATACCAAGATTACGGACTCAACAGGAACATCTACAGGTTCCTCAAGAATGGCTTAGAATCTACGCTATCTAGAACTTGATCGATGCACAACTACAGATACCACTTCAGGACTATCTCGACCTTATGATGCCATAAACCTGATTTCACCTCGAAGGATTACAGGAAGTCTTTAGACTAGACTTATATCTTTACTAGCTTTTGCTATTATCCTAGCCACGAGAGGTGTGGCATAGTTTGAAGAAACTTGTAGTATTTTGATTGATGAACAAACAGAATCACCAAGTATTGACTCTACTATAGGGGAATGGTTGTGCTATCTATGATATTGGTCCATATAGACCGAAACTTTCATGTATTATATTCATGTGTTATGAATATGATGATCCTTATTACCTATAGATTCTCATGGACTCTTATGATTTGATGGAAATAGATTTAAGCAAACCACTCCAAACATGACGCAAGCCGCTGTTGGACAATTCATTGTCAGGAATGTAACTACCGCCCTCACCAAGGAACTTACTCACGTGGAATTTATGGGTTGTAATCCCTCCTTCTTTAGCGGAAATGTAGACACAAAAGAATTTCTCAAATGGTTCGAAGAATTAGAAACAATCTTTCAAAGTGGTGACTGTCGTAAGGAAGACAAAGTTAAGTTCGCCACTTGCACTTTTCAGAAGCATGCCCAGAAATGGTGGACTAAGTATGTCCAGGTAGTAGGAGTTGATGCTGCTTACTCACACTCTTGGGAGAAACTAAAAAGGATGATGAGTTTGAAGTTCTGTGTGAAAAGCGAATTACAAGCAATTGAACAAGAAACACTAAACCTTACCATGGAAGGAGATGATCTTGTCAAGTATACTGCTTATTTTTATGATTTTGCTCGACTAGGCTCTGCAATGGATGAACCGGAAAGCAAGAGACTTGAAAGGTACGTCGGAGGACTTTCTCCTGAAATTCGTAGGATGGTCATCGCATGTGAACCCAATACCATGTCTGAAGCTATCCAGATGGCAATCGAAACAAAGGAACTCATAGTTCGCGACAAGACATCGGGAGACAATAATAACAACAAGAGAAAATGGGTCGGTAATCAGGATGCTAATGCTACTCAACGACCATTTAAGATACAACAAGTGGTGGAGACCTTTACTGCTGGGTCAAGCCAAAAGAAAGGATATGTAGGTAAATTACCCGAGTGCAACAGGTGTCAGTTTCATCACAAAGGACGTTGCCCGGAACCATGTGGCAACTGTAAGAAGATCGGACACAAAGCCAAGGATTGCAAGGCTCCCACCCTCACAAAGCATCAGGAACTCACGGTAATCTGCCGTGAATGTGGAGTAGTGGGACACTTCAAGAGTGAATGCCCGGTGTTGAGAGACCGGAACTGGAGGAGGCGTTTCATGTTGTAAAACTATAGTTTGAGCCTCTAGGGTTGTACTTTCTTTTGGTACTTCCCATAAGTACGTTGATGTAACCTAGTTGTATTAAGCACTTTCCTATCCAATGTAATGACTATCTTTTGTTACCTCTATGATAACCATAACTTTCGTTTACTCCGCTTTCTATCCCAATCGTTCAATTTTCAATCGTTTCGTAACATTATGTCATTGCCTTATTAGAGATTAAGCCGATTTCGTATTTGACGGATTAGTAGATTATTACCATTCCATAGGATTTACCCATGTATCCAATACACCATTCAACGAGTTTTATTTCAAACTATTTTACTACCTTATGGAGAAATTGTTTTTACCAAATTTCTAAAATAAGCCGTTTTGTTACCGTACTATAAACTGATTTTTCCGATATTACGCCAAATACTTACTATTATTACGCGAAACAATTTTTATGTTACTTTGAAAGAAAATATTAGAATACCATTTTTAATAACAACGCGTTGAACACCATCTAAAGCTTTTGAGAAAAATAATATTATTTTGATTAAATCAAGCATCGCATCATTAGTCCTCAACTATACATAGCCTGATCACCTATGTATACTTCAGGAAAGATTATGCCATGAAGGAAATAGTTACTTTATAAAGTATTGTTAATAACAATCTTCATCCAAAAGCGTTTTAAACAAATAAACTCTTTTATAAATGTCTCTTTCTGACAAACTCTCCCTGGATACTTACCTCACTTGTCACCCATTTAGCCATTAAGTTGGATTGTTCCATTGACTTCCTTAGGAGAGACTTACCATATCAAGTACTAGGAGGATTCCTTGATACAAGAAAAACAATAAAAGGATTACGGAACCATTATACCTAGACTGAGAAAAATTTATAACTCAACAACAATCCTAAGATACCACGAGACCATCCGACCCACCATCCCTGACCTAGTTATCCAATTTATTATTCAAAGTTACTAGCTAGACTGAGCTATAGGATCGAACACATTGTGAAGGTACGCTAAGCAACACCATGGGAATAAACCAAGCCTCCTAACCGATACTGTAAAGTGTTTTGAGTTAACATGGTCTCATCCATACGCAAACTTCCCTGCAGTAAGTTCTCGCAAAGAATAATTTATTCGAATTATGGATATCGATATAGATTCCCTCAAGGAATTGTGTTCTCAAGAAATTCTAGATAACCCCACCTATACATCGAGAGAAGCATCAAACTCAAGAATATCTCCCCAGCTACACGTGAAGACAGTACGGAAATTCATCGACAAAGTATCAATTGGAACCCTCATATTGCCAACATGATAACAATTTCAACGATAAACCATCTCAGGACTTAAGTTGGTTGGATACCTAGACTTGTAGCTTTGTCGAAAAATCGCCAATAGGCATTTTCTAATGTCAGGAACCGAATGTTAGACACTTATGCATTTATGTGAATATTTCCGATCCTACTATTTTATCCTTGTTAGTATTTTTATTTTTAAATGAAGTGGATTTCAAAATTTTGTCCATACAAATCACATATCTCGTGGAAAATAATTTTGAATTGCCTATTTTGAATAAATACGACCCTTTTTAGCCAGTATTTACTTGAACCATTATACAATGAGAAATGTTTAAACATCAAACTTTGGTAAATAGTTCTATTCACAACATGTTTGAAAACCGCGTCACATTTCATAACTATTAAATTTTGAATCATCAATAAAGCTAATATAGAGTATACCATTTGTTCCATTTTCTAAAATTGTTTATTCAGAAAAAGATTTCGACCAAAAAACTCGAAAATCGCGAGATAAATTTTGGAAACAAATCACCATACTATATCGCTTGTGCATTTAGGGCTTTGTGACTTGACAATAAGGAATATTGGAAAATGTGATGAAGGAAATTAGGAGGAACACCATAGAACGATTACAAACGTTAGTAATGGAGACCAAGCACAGTAGGCAAAGAATGACACATGTCTTAGCAATCCATTAGACCAAAACACAAGAAATCAAAGTTTGTTACCCATAGTCTATCCCCTTTATATGACGCTGAGTTCAAAAGACGTAACGTGGAGGAATTAGTCACAAGATTTATTGTACCTATTTCAATTATTCCCGATAAAGGTGATCGAATCACCTCAGACTTCTAACAATCATTCTAAGATTTCCTTCGGAACCTCATTAAGATGTGAACACCGCCTATCATCCTCAGATCGATGGTCATAACGAGAGAACGATTCAAACATAGGAAAGTTATACTCAGAGTATGAATGATTGACTCTAGAAATGGTTGGACTAACCATTTACCATAAATTGGATTCTTTTACAACCATAGTTATCGCGCGAGCATAGAGACTACACCATTTGAGGCACTTTATGGTCGAAGTACCAATTACCTATTTACAGACCGAAATCGGAAAGTTAAATTCACTGGTCTAGAACTAAATTATGGGACAACAAAGGAAATTTCACAAGTCAAGAACCGGTTACAAGCAACGAGAAACTGGTAGGAGTTATGTTGGTACATGACGCATATCATACGGATTGGGTATCCTTGAACAACAAACTAACTAGATTCACGTGAAAGAACGAGCTAAGTTAAAAGCTTTGCCTTGGAGAGGCATGATACGATTTTGGTAACACGAGAGATTGAACTTTTAAGTATATTGGACCATTTCAGATTCATTTTAGAATCGACCAACTGACGTAAAAGATTTGAGTTCTGACAGAGTTCAACAACATATATTACCCATATTACATTATAAACCTGAAGAAGCACTGATCATCTATTGACGAACCAAACTCGGAAAAAGCCAAACTCACTATTCCTGTAAGTACTCATGAAATAACCAGAAATTTCCTACAAGACAAGGATCAATTACAAATTCTATAAGTTGTAAACCACTAAAACTTCAAGTTGGTAGCCAGATCACGTTGAAAGTTCTGCCTAGGAAAGGCATGATATTATTCGGAAAGATTTGGAAAGTTAAAACCGATATACCCTGGACCATGTAATAATTCAGACAGAGTAGGCCTAGTAGCCTTCAGACTTGAGCCTTGTTAAAGAACAGCCGGATTACACAACTATGTTTCACCTAATCAAATCCAGGAAATGACTTTCAGATTAGTCAATCATAATCCCATTTGGAAGGGAATCCAACCTTGAGACAAACGTAAACTGGGTAAGAGAACCAGTAGAAAGCATGGACCACGAGGTCGAACGGTTGAAGCAAAGTCAAATTCCTATCGTGAAAGTTCGCTGGAATTCTTGAAAAGGACCCGAATTTACTTGGGAACGAGAGGACCGAATGCAACTTAAGTACCCACGTCTTTTTACCAAATATACTTCAGAGACCAACCAAAACTGAACTTCGGGACGAAGTTCCTGTTAGAAGGGAAGACTGTCGCAACTCGTAATTTCTGGTCACTTTCCAAACCTCGACAATTTACTATTCACAAGTTACTATTCATCATTTACTATTCATCGATCACTATTCATCGTTTTCGAGGTCAATTTGACATTCCGAGACACATTCAGAAATTTTACTATTCACTTGACACTATTCATTTCCGGAAGAAATACCACTATTCACGTGCAATATTCATGTCATTGTAAATTTAGTTTACGAGTGTTCAAATTCGCGTAACCGTATTGGTTCAGGAGCGAATTCATGCATTATTATCAGGGACATTTCATACGGACTAGAAATAGTCGACATATCATTATTAGGGCACTTGCATACTATTCCACTCGTAGGGTATTCAAATTATATTTTAATATAATTAACGATTTACGTATGTTTATTTTAAATAAACACTAATCTGCGAACTATAAATGAAACTAACACGTCCGACACTCCCGACTATGATCCCAATATATCTTTATATTCATTTTTATAATATAAAATTTGATTATATTAATTTACCCGGTATTTTGGAAATTTATTTATTTCGTATCGTACGCCTAATTTAATTACGACAGTTTTCGTAGAAACTAAATAATAATTATCTAAACACCCAATAATTTTACCCAACCTATTTTTATAATTTTTATAACTTTATTTTATCCCGGTTAACTCCGTTAAAATTTATTTTTAGTTAACCCGGTACCCGGTACACTTTAAAACTACAAAATAACACATAATAATACACAAAGTCACAAAAGTCTACACATTCATCCCCCCCCCCCCCTTGACTTTGCCGCCCCCCCCCATGTGATTTCCTAGTTTTATGGATCTTGTTCTTACATTAAAACTTATACTAACTTTTTATAATAATAATAATACTAATAATACATAAGAAGAATACTACACTCTTTTTCTCATTCTTCACAAGTTCAAGCAAAATTTATTTCTCTCTTTTCTCTACTCATATGCACGGCAAACCAAGAGGAGAAGCAAGAAACCATAAAATTTTCCAAGATCAAATCTATTCAAGCTCATTTGGTAATCCTTGTTAAGGTTTTGAAATAAAAACCTCAAGGATAATTAAGTATTTCTCATCAAAATCTCTTTAATCTTTCAAGTAAGTTAATAAAAACTCATTTCATAATTTTTACAAGATATTACTATGGTTATATATTTTTCTTACAAGAAATCATGCATATATTGGCTTATACCACTCCATTTTGTATATATTTAACTTTTAAGCCCTAGAAAGTGATTTTGTTTAGATCCTTGTTAGATCTACTTGGTTTTGGTGATTAGGAACCCATGACACCCTAAGAAGGTGTATGGTAGGATTAGATTAGTTTTGTGGTGTTTGAAAGTGGTTTGATGGATGATGGAACTAGTTTGGAGACTTGAAAATGGTTTTTGAAACTTTTGATATACCTACTGTCCCCATTTTTATTTCGTGGGAAAATCAATAGATGGTGGCCAAGTTTTGACCAAAGATTTAGAAAATACATTAAAAAACGAAACTTTAGGCGAAAGAACGGATTAAAACGAGTTTATAACGAAGGAGATATGATTTTTGCAAATTTAACGACGAAAACTATTTCTTATAAAACTGCTTGCTGTTTGGCAGATTTCAATGGGTAAAAAGAGGTATTAAACGTAACCTAGAGGAGCCGAGTTATCAAAAATATATTAGTATATACAAAAACGAATCCGTGGACATAAAGAACAAGGAAAACGAACCTAAAACGACCGAGTTATACCCGTTTTAACATTGTCAAAACTATATATATATATATATATATATATATATATATATATATATATATATATATAGTCACAAATAAAAATAATAACGTACGTACTAAATGGTATATTTTCTAGCAACGTTACTAATGACTATTTTCTTAACAAACGAATACGTACGACCCGAGGGAATATTTATACGACATGACGACGTCATTCTAAGGTTTTGATACAAGGATTATAACGCTAACTTTTTCGTACGAGTTAATATGACAAGTTATATACTTCTCTAAATAGACCTATTTTTCCTAAGTATGGAAACTATTTTACCATGACGATAACTAGTATTTCCAAATTACGAGTGGTATGAGTATCATGTGCATGTGCATTCATTTCATTACGGCTTGATCTAAGTTAGATCACGGTTATTCATTTAGGTTGCGGCTATTGTTCGCGCCTCGTTGTCCCGATTACTTTACCATCGTTGTACCATCTTTGTACTATCACTCCAGGTGAGTTTCATAGCCCCGTTTTAATTCTATATTTTGATTTCAAATCCCACGGGGGAGAATACATTGCATTACTTATTTTTGTGTACATGCCTAAGTATAAAATTCATACATTGCTTAAGTTTCCTTATTTACCACGTCTTGAAAAGTCCCCTTTTATTATCATGGACCGTTAATTTCTGGTACTAAGCGGGAGTGAGTGGATAGATCTATCGAGGGTGACGCCTCCATTCGTGTTTGGGTTGCTCCAAATGGAATGAATGCATTTCATGTCTTTATTATTAGAGTGTCTGGTAAACACTCATTGGGGCCAAGTATCGTCTAGCTTCGGGGTCATGAGCTTAAGAGCCAATGTATATACTTTCCGGACATCCTATTTCTTGGCATTATTTATGGCATTTGTACACTAGATTTTACTTATAACTCTATGATTATTCACCAACATTCGTGTTGACCGTTTTTCGCAATGTATTTCTCAGGTTATTAAGGTAGCTCATGTTGCATACATTTGGACCTTCATGGAGTCGCGGAGTCGACGCGTCTCACCATATTTTCTGCACTTATGAAACGTTTGATCTTGTTGAACTTATTTTAACTATATTGGCAAACTCTTTTGGGACCTAAGCTTTGTAAACTCTGAATGTTTTAATGATCAAACGCTGTATTTTCTAAACGACACTTTAGGTCGTTCAATATAACTGTAATTATGGTGCTATGACAGTCACCCCCAGGTATTCCATTCCGCTGCCATTCAGGTATTTTGGGGGTGTGACACGTGAGGACATAACAATACCTTAGTCTGGGGGATTTTGGTGTGTGCTTAGTCACACACCTTTTTTTTTTTTTTTTTTTTTTTTTTTTACCAAATTAAGACCAAAACAACCAAAAACTAACAAAAAATGCCAAAGATATTGTGTTTTTGTGTTTATGATCGTGCAGCAACGGATATTGCAAAAACAGGAATAATTGAGGCCAAAAAGACAAAAACGAGCACGAGATTTGGAAAATTGTCGAAAGCCGGAGCTTGGATGGGAAACAAAGCATGATGGAGCATTACCGGATTGACTCAACATATTTTGAAGAAAAACGAAGAAAAAGACAAAAAGTCAAAGATCAAAGTCAATCTCGAGAGTGTGACATGGGGGGAGTGTGAAAATCAAACCCAAAACCCGTAAATACCCTTTTACCCTTAACCTTAACCCTTATCAGCTTTTACCCTCAACCATGGCCAAATTACCATTTTACCCCACACCCGACACCACAATTACCAAAATACCCTTATACCCTAAATCCCAAAGTCTTAATCACAAAATCATTTTCAAAACCAAATTCCATTTTCAAAATAAAAATTCCAAATCCATTTTGTCAAAACCTTCTAATTTTCTTTTACTTTATTATTATTATTATTATTATTATTATTATTATTATTATTATTATTATTATTATTATTATTATTATTATTATTATTACTAAAAAAACTACAAAAAGAATTATTTTTACAAAAAAATCAGATTTTTAAAACCTAAACTAATTTTACTAAACCTCAACACTAAACTATTCCTAATTCCTAAACCCAACTCTAACCTACACTACATCATACACTCCCAAGCCCAAATCATAGCCCTACACCCTAGCCCATCATTCTGCAAACCCAAATCCACCAACACTAAACTTAAACCAAACCTAACCCATCCACTAATAAATCCAACACACCCCCGTTTTACACCTTTGACTAATTTCAGTCAAACACACGCACCTTCTTCTTCTTCTTCTTCCCCCTTTTACCCGCCAAGTAACTCCCTCCCCCATGACCTTTTCCTGAAACACTCAACCTCCTCCTCCACCCTCAAAAGCATTACCCACTATCACCACCTCCAATGCCTCACAAAATTGTACCTACCACTGCCAAGCTAGCAATCCACCACCCATATTGGGCGCCAAAACAAATTGGATGGCTGAGATTGTTTCTATAACAAATTAAACAGATGGGATTTGTTCACAAGAAGCACAAGGTGGTCTCAAGCCTGTTTACCCTCACAACAAAAGTAGAAGATAGATATGGACAAAGAAGTAGTGAAACCATAGCTTAATTTGTAGTATAAATAGAACATGATTGTAGCTCATTTGAGCAGTAGGGTTTTTAGTCTCAAATGTTAGTTTTATTTTAAGTTGTCTTTAAAATTGTGTACTGCATATTTTGATTTAATGCATTACATAAATATTTTAATTTTCTTGTCATTTCAAACTGCTTATTTATTTTTGCTTATTACTACTGCTTATTAATAAATTTACCCCTGCTCATTTAGTTTCCATATAGCTTAATGCAACTTTCTCTTTCAAAGACTTAGCTTAAAAGTACTTTTTCATTCAATTGTTTTCAAAAACAGTCCCTTATGAGGTGTTTGGCTCAAGAAGTTTTGTTGGCCTAAAAGTTGCTGTAACCATTTTCGAATCAGCTATAGTATATTATTATTGGTAGTTTTCAAGTAAAATATTGAATTTTCAACTAGTTTTGAAGCCTTCCTAGTTGTTTTCCAATTTTTTTTTCACCACTGTTTTTTGTTTAGCACATAGGTTAGATTCTAGTGTTCTGCTTCTTACATGTTTTTAGTGCTTCACAATTGCTTAGAATATGATAATGCATGTTCCTGTAAGCTAGTAGTTGACATTGCTTAGTCAAATCTCATGTTTTACCCACTTTGTACCCTACTCCATCAGCATCCTGTAGTCCCACTAAGTCCACTTTGATCCAAGTTTTAGATAGGTTAGAGTTAGATTTAGGCATGGAAATTGGTTTTGCTAGCAAGTAGCAGTTAGACTTCATCTCTTTCAGCTTATTTTAGCTTTTCAAGCTTGCTTACTTGCTTATTATAGGGCTGCAACAAAGCCCCATTTAGGTCTGCAATTTCAGTTCTACCCCACAGCCCCTCAATCAAGCAATTTTAATTTCTTTATTTTTGCACCAATTGACCTGAAAATTGGTCCAAAACTTATTTGCCAGCTTGTGAACATTAGTATATTTTTAGATTAAATTTTGGATTTTTTACGAGCTTGTACAAGCTCTTGAATATGCCCCCTAGGCTGTCCTGTGCATTAGCAATCCTTAGAAGTTTTTCTGCTTATTCTATTTCTTGGCTATTTAGACTGCTTATTATGACCCCTTAGCTTATTAGGACTTATCCATAGTTGCCTTAGTATAGTTTTCCCCCTAGTGTAGTTTGTAGTAGCTTTGGTTAGGTTTTTGTTTATTCATCAGTTTGATGTTTTAGTATTTTTGCTCTCATTTGTCAATTGCTGAGGTTCATAAGCTCTTACTAGCTTATTGAGAAGTTTTTAGAAAAGTTGTTTTTTTTTTTTTTTTTACAAAATGTTAAATAGTGTAATGTTTTGTCAACTTCCAAAAAGAAAAAAAAAGTGTAAATTTTTTTAGGACAAGTGGGAATCGAACCAGGGATCTCTACACAACACAGACACAAACAACCACTCCCTCAACCAACTGCTCCCCTTAGTTTTTATTGTTAACGTTTGTTTAGTTTGATATTTATAGAGTTTATTGTTTTGCTTATTTATCATTTAGATCCTGTTTGCTTATCACACTGCTTATTATTAAGACTTAGGGACTTGTTGTAATTTTCTTATCTTTCTTTCAATAGTAAGTATTTTGTAGAAAAATTTCAGATTTTTTCAATTAGTTTTAGTAATTTTTATCATCTAATTTAGTTTATTTAGTAATTTACACATAATAAAAAAAATACAAAAACCAAAAAAAATATTTTTCTTTTTTAAAAATTTTCTTTCATCCTTAGAATCGTAGAAAAATTATTTTTACACCTGTAGGACTAATGTAGCGTAATATTCACTTTTTATTTTGCGCACTCGCGTTTATTTAAATAACTTTTATGTTTTTAAATTTAGATTATGTTTAGGGTTCCCTAGCTTCCTGATGATGCGAAAAATGATCCGTTTTTAGGGGGTCATTTAAGCCCAGAATTGAATTTATTTGATCAAATATTGCCCTAAATCGTTCTTTTTGTGATTTTAGGTACTTTTGGAGTGAATTCTGGAAAATGAAGTATTTTGGACGTTTTTAGAGCATAAAAGTGAAGAAAACAGCAAAGTCTTAATTTTCCTTGCTGGGAACAGTACCTGACGGCGTCACCAAATTCTACATGACGACATCAAGAGTAAAACAAGAGGTGAAGTGGGTAGAGTCCATGACGATCCAGAGAGTTTTTACACTAGGGGCGTGACAACGTCACCATAGGCCGTCATGGTCCCATTACACGTGATGGCTTAGAGAAGGTTACTCTTGACGGCGTCATATCTGGATCCAGGCAATCCGATATTATTATGTGCGGCGAGTTGACGGCGTCAGATTTCTCTTCTTGACGCCGTCACGTTGGAAAATCTATATATAGTTTTGTAATTTTCATTCATTAGAAGAGGACAATTAGAGGGATAACTTGGAGAAACCCTAGCCCGATTTTATCAGTATTTTCAAGGGTTTTTACCATTTGAAACCTTTCATGTTCAATTAAGATAAGTATCCTTTCAATTCATTCAATATGTCTATGTGTTGTTTGAATATATCTTACGCTTGTCTTGATTTTAACATGCTAGGCTAGATCTCTTGTGTGTTTGCTTAGATGTAGTGAAACCTAGATGTTGATTATGGGTTGATTGCTTGTTTATAGTTGTTACGGATGAATGATTTCGATGTTAGGCTTAAGAAAACTGGCAGACTTCCATAGGGTGTAACACCCCCAAAATACCGCAGCGGAAGACTGTGTCACAGGGGTGCTACTTCATAATACAAAGTACAAGTTATAGAAAACGAACTCTAAATGAGACGTTTTGAAAAGTTACCATTCGATTAATGAATTCAAAGTTACAAACATGAGATTCCAAAGTATGATACAAAAATGTATACAAAGTTTTGAATGGTAAATGATAAAAGCGTAAGTCTTCAGAATATGCAGCTTGACTCTAAGTTCCACGCACTAGCTATCGCCTTACTAACCTGAGATAAACATGCTAAAGTGTCAACACAATGGTTGGTGAGTTCATAGAGTTTGTCTTAAAACAGTTGAAAAGCCTTAAAAGAATGTTCACACAGCAAAGGCATCGTGAATCCACTCAGTTACAAGTCCCGCCATAAGAGACTTGTAACCTGTGTGTTCACAACCCACTGCTACAAATATAGTATAATAAAGACATGTATAAGTTCATCAAAACAGTTTAGCAATTAGTCGTGAGTCTACACTTCATCTCCGAAGACCTCACGTTTATGATGTATCCAACATTCGCAAATGTTAGGATGTATCAATAGCCTCAATGGTCATCCAAGGTCTTAATTTGGAGCCACCGGAAGTCTCAATGGTCATCCAGCAACTTAATCTGGAGCCACTGGCAGTAACACAATCAAGTATAACGCAGTTAAGTATAACACAATCATGTATGTATGAAATCAAGTATAATGCGATCAAGTATAAGACAATCAAGTATAGAACAATCAAGTATATTGCGATCAAGTATTTGTACAAGTAAGCAAGTAGTTGTGCATGTATCCCCCCCAAAGAGTTAAAACAAGTATGAAAAAGTAGGGGCTATGACTCACCTTAAGTCTATGTAGTGAGTAATGAAAATGGTAGTCGAATCGCGAAAGTCTCTAAGAGCAGCCTATAATAGAACGTTGCGACTTAGGTTTGGAGTAACGTCTAAGAATACAAAGAATTGCCCATATATGTCTTGCATAATGTTCATGATGTAGTACTTAGTATATAGTGTAAGTCGTTGAATATAAGTGGTCTATGAAACATGTATAGGTTGTAAATCTCTTACTACCGTTCGGGCCGACATAATTCAGAAGTCATGGAGTAAACGTTCGAGGAGCCAGGACACTTTAACTCGTAAATCCACAACTCGTCTCGACGGCTTACTCAATGAACTCCTCACATGAGGCTCCCTACTATTGTAGTATTTGATAACATATATATAAGTTTTGATCTTTAAAAGTTATATGGTCTTTAGCCGTGGCTTTGCCGTGACCTTTGTCATTGTTACCATGGTCTTGAGACTCAACCTTGGCTTTAGCCATGGTTGTAGTCTTGGCTTTAGGTCATTAGACCTCTTGGTCTTAGTAAAACATAACTATAATATAGTGACTTTGGTCTAAAATGGGCTGTTAAGATTTTGAAGAAAATTATCACTCGGAAAGCGTTTTCAGGGCTCGAGCTTCTTTGTTCCTGAACGAAAACGGCGTTCCGGACAACTTTCGTGTTTTAACTTTTTGATGAATCGGACCAGAAGTGTGACTTTCAAAATCATAATTTGATCAGAATGCTATTTAGGCAGTTTTGCCGTTTTGGTTTCGCTAACTTCAAACGGTCATAACTTTTGACTCGTGTACTCATTTTGGGTGATTCAAATTGCTATGTTTTCCTTGTTAAGTCCTCTTTAACAGTAAGTAAGTGTCAAATATCAAAGTTATACTATTTTGGTCGTGGTTCTCCATAAAAATCACTAGTTTGCTTGTTTACTTGTCATAAGTTAACATATGTATACCAATACTTGTTTTATCCATTTTTAAACATCATGAACACAATAACAAGAACATATATAGCATGAAAGAAACATAATAAGCATGAAAATGATAATTAAGCAAGGAGTATGTTAGGGTTTGCTTACAACTTGAGGCTTTCTAAAAGAAAGGTAAGTAACTAGTAAGGTACGGACTTTGATAGACTTAAGCTTCACCCTTTGCAATCTATGATAAACCGAGGTTATTTGAAGATTATAACGACGCCTTCTTGAAGTCCAAAGCTATTTGAAGATTATAACGACGTCTTTTTGGAGACTTTAAAGTTATAACAACTTTTCTTAGAAAATTTCCAAGATTGAAGATCAAACACTAGTTTTCTTTCAAAAACTAGTTAACTTTCTTACAAAATATAAGAAAAGTGCCTTAGGTTTTAGGACTTGAAGGTTATAAGAAGGTGTGGTGCAAGTTTTCTATGTGTTTTAGCTTGGTATTTATAGGGTAGGAAAAATAGTTAACCATATATTGGGTTAGAATTTAACCATGGTTAGTTTAAGACACTTGTAATGATCTAAAGAATCAATGGTCAAGATTTAACCACACATGGTGACTCCACCACCCCTAAGTCGGTTCAAGGAGGATAAGGGTGACTAGATGAGTAGTCATGGTCTTTGGATGGTAATATCCTAAGTATGTAGCTAGTTTTGACTCCGTAAATTGCTAACCGTAAGTTTTTAGGCCACGAAACGTAAAACCGGGTATCCTAAAAATATGAAACTTGAAAGTATGGTCAAACATGTCAATATAGTCCATAATAAAATATAAAATGAGTGGTAGGTTCTATCGAGTGCGAAAACCCTGCTAAAAACTGGAAACACGGGTCTAAAACGCGCAATTCGTGTAAAACGCTGAACTGAAAAACGTAAAATTCCGAAACTTTTGGAATTGTCCTAAAATGAGAGAAAATCATATTTCTATTGTTTATAATGTTTTATGGATATATCGGGATGCTGGAAGGACGTTTAAACCTAAAAGTAAATCTCGGACACGGCTTTGTGATTTTTGCAGAAATGATCCGACGAGCGTCAAACTCTCGGATTATCGTTAAAATAGTTTAACTTACGAGAATATGAAATAAAAATTTCTGAGATGAATAGTGAAAAGTGAATAGTAAAAGTGAATAGTAAAAAGTGAATAGTGAAATTTTCGGGAATAAAAGTTAACCTGAAATTGCGAATTGTTACAGTCTCTACCCCTTAAGGAGAACTTCGTCCCGAAGTTCAGTTGATGTTAACTACTTACGGTGTGTCTAAGAGAATTCAGGATCTCTAAAATAGTCGTGTTTACTCTGATTCGTCTAAGGTTCTGGTTAAGGAGTTGTATCAGCTACAATTAAGCCCACTTATTTATAACACATTACTTACATAAAGAAGCGTCCAAATTTATGTAAGTAAGGTCTCATAAACTTATGGTTCGGTGATTTACAATTTCTTTATTTAACTGAAGAGGCTTCCCAATCCATTTAAATAAGGAGATTCTAAATCATCCTACTTAAGAATTTCCGACACAAAATCCGCCTTCTGAGGCCGATAGTAAGATAATCAAGTCATCAAATCCCTAAAGCTAAACAATAATATTATTTAACTCAAATCTTGTGTCTAATCAAACAAGAACTGTCACAAGATCAAGTTAACTAATTAGTTATTACTGAGCTCCATGTTTTTAATGACTCGATGAATCTCTGGGGCTCCTTATAATACTAAAGTCACATCATCTAACAGCGTGGAACTAAGCAAACCTCTAACCAAAAGCATATATGTATGTATTGTGTGTAAGGCAAATAAAGAGGAAGGTCCCAACGTATATAGCAGTTATAGTCTAGGCACTAAATGCAACCTAGTTCTCTATAACCAAGGCTCTGGTACCAATCTGTAACACCCCCAAAATACCGCAGCGGAAGACTGTGTCACAGGGGTGCTACTTCATAATACAAAGTACAAGTTATAGAAAACGAACTCTAAATGAGACGTTTTGAAAAGTTACCATTCGATTAATGAATTCAAAGTTACAAACATGAGATTCCAAAGTATGATACAAAAATGTATACAAAGTTTTGAATGGTAAATGATAAAAGCGTAAGTCTTCAGAATATGCAGCTTGACTCTAAGTTCCACGCACTAGCTATCGCCTTACTAACCTGAGATAAACATGCTAAAGTGTCAACACAATGGTTGGTGAGTTCATAGAGTTTGTCTTAAAACAGTTGAAAAGCCTTAAAAGAATGTTCACACAGCAAAGGCATCGTGAATCCACTCAGTTACAAGTCCCGCCATAAGAGACTTGTAACCTGTGTGTTCACAACCCACTGCTACAAATATAGTATAATAAAGACATGTATAAGTTCATCAAAACAGTTTAGCAATTAGTCGTGAGTCTACACTTCATCTCCGAAGACCTCACGTTTATGATGTATCCAACATTCGCAAATGTTAGGATGTATCAATAGCCTCAATGGTCATCCAAGGTCTTAATTTGGAGCCACCGGAAGTCTCAATGGTCATCCAGCAACTTAATCTGGAGCCACTGGCAGTAACACAATCAAGTATAACGCAGTTAAGTATAACACAATCATGTATGTATGAAATTAAGTATAATGCGATCAAGTATAAGACAATCAAGTATAGAACAATCAAGTATATTGCGATCAAGTATTTGTACAAGTAAGCAAGTAGTTGTGCATGTATCCCCCCCAAAGAGTTAAAACAAGTATGAAAAAGTAGGGGCTATGACTCACCTTAAGTCTATGTAGTGAGTAATGAAAATGGTAGTCGAATCGCGAAAGTCTCTAAGAGCAGCCTATAATAGAACGTTGCGACTTAGGTTTGGAGTAACGTCTAAGAATACGAAGAATTGCCCATATATGTCTTGCATAATGTTCATGATGTAGTACTTAGTATATAGTGTAAGTCGTTGAATATAAGTGGTCTATGAAACATGTATAGGTTGTAAATCTCTTACTACCGTTCGGGCCGACATAATTCAGAAGTCATGGAGTAAACGTTCGAGGAGCCAGGACACTTTAACTCGTAAATCCACAACTCGTCTCGACGGCTTACTCAATGAACTCCTCACATGAGGCTCCCTACTATTGTAGTATTTGATAACATATATATAAGTTTTGATCTTTAAAAGTTATATGGTCTTTAGCCGTGGCTTTGCCGTGACCTTTGTTATTGTTACCATGGTCTTGAGACTCAACCTTGGCTTTAGCCATGGTTGTAGTCTTGGCTTTAGGTCATTAGACCTCTTGGTCTTAGTAAAACATAACTATAATATAGTGACTTTGGTCTAAAATGGGCTGTTAAGATTTTGAAGAAAATTATCACTCGGAAAGCGTTTTCAGGGCTCGAGCTTCTTTATTCCTGAACGAAAACGGCGTTCCGGACAACTTTCGTGTTTTAACTTTTTGATGAATCGGACCAGAAGTGTGACTTTCAAAATCATAATTTGATCAGAATGCTATTTAGGCAGTTTTGCCGTTTTGGTTTCGCTAACTTCAAACGGTCATAACTTTTGACTCGTGTACTCATTTTGGGTGATTCAAATTGCTATGTTTTCCTTGTTAAGTCCTCTTTAACAGTAAGTAAGTGTCAGATATCAAAGTTATACTATTTTGGTCGTGGTTCTCCATAAAAATCACTAGTTTGCTTGTTTACTTGTCATAAGTTAACATATGTATACCAATACTTGTTTTATCCATTTTTAAACATCATGAACACAATAACAAGAACATATATAGCATGAAAGAAACATAATAAGCATGAAAATGATAATTAAGCAAGGAGTATGTTAGGGTTTGCTTACAACTTGAGGCTTTCTAAAAGAAAGGTAAGTAACTAGTAAGGTACGGACTTTGATAGACTTAAGCTTCACCCTTTGCAATCTATGATAAACCGAGGTTATTTGAAGATTATAACGACGCCTTCTTGAAGTCCAAAGCTATTTGAAGATTATAACGACGTCTTTTTGGAGACTTTAAAGTTATAACAACTTTTCTTAGAAAATTTCCAAGATTGAAGATCAAACACTAGTTTTCTTTCAAAAACTAGTTAACTTTCTTACAAAATATAAGAAAAGTGCCTTAGGTTTTAGGACTTGAAGGTTATAAGAAGGTGTGGTGCAAGTTTTCTATGTGTTTTAGCTTGGTATTTATAGGGTAGGAAAAATAGTTAACCATATATTGGGTTAGAATTTAACCATGGTTAGTTTAAGACACTTGTAATGATCTAAAGAATCAATGGTCAAGATTTAACCACACATGGTGACTCCACCACCCCTAAGTCGGTTCAAGGAGGATAAGGGTGACTAGATGAGTAGTCATGGTCTTTGGATGGTAATATCCTAAGTATGTAGCTAGTTTTGACTCCGTAAATTGCTAACCGTAAGTTTTTAGGCCACGAAACGTAAAACCGGGTATCCTAAAAATATGAAACTTGAAAGTATGGTCAAACATGTCAATATAGTCCATAATAAAATATAAAATGAGTGGTAGGTTCTATCGAGTGCGAAAACCCTGCTAAAAACTGGAAACACGGGTCTAAAACGCGCAATTCGCGTAAAACGCTGAACTGAAAAACGTAAAATTCCGAAACTTTTGGAATTGTCCTAAAATGAGAGAAAATCATATTTCTATTGTTTATAATGTTTTATGGATATATCGGGATGCTGGAAGGACGTTTAAACCTAAAAGTAAATCTCGGACACGGCTTTGTGATTTTTGCAGAAATGATCCGACGAGCGTCAAACTCTCGGATTATCGTTAAAATAGTTTAACTTACGAGAATATGAAATAAAAATTTCTGAGATGAATAGTGAAAAGTGAATAGTAAAAAGTGAATAGTGAAATTTTCGGGAATAAAAGTTAGCCTGAAATTGCGAATTGTTACATAGGGTAACTTGCTTGAACGTCTTAAGAAACATGAACCAATGCGTACTAGGGTTTTATGGTTGTATTTAATGCATGATCGAATTCTAATGATCCCATGTTAGGAGCTTCTTGCAGGCTCGACATAGGAGTGAAGTAGGAACTTATAGAGTTGGGGAAGTACGTACGCCACCCCACGATTGGTATTAAGGAATATAACCCGTCATCCACGCAATTGTAACAAACTATCAACCTGTAAAAGATATATAGGGAGTAATGAAATCTAAGTAAACACAATTTTCTCATTTATTGTTCACACCACTAGTTTAATTAGCTTTATTTATATTTTTGTTATTTTATTTTGATTGCATCTTTAGTTATTGGGTTAGTTGATTAGCAACTAATTCCGCCCACTCTTCCAAAACCCGAGATTTTAGTTGCTTTTATAAAAATATAAAAAATACAAAAAGAATCATCCCTCACCTCTAAACTTAATTTTTAGGCTTTCTAATCCTAGCGACACTATTCCTGAGTTGAACGATCAATCCCCCGGTACTTGTCACTATACTATACTACAACGATCAGGTACACTGCCTGGTGGGGGTTGTAAGCTTTTCGAGATCCCTTGAGAGGTAAAGCCTGGTGCAATTCCCACGCATCAAGTTTTTGGCGCCGTTACCGGGGATTGTCTATCTTTACATTTATTCCTAAACTTTTGCAAAAGAGTGCGGCGCTATCAAGTTTTTGGCGCCGCAGCCCGGGGAATAGTTATTGTTTAGGTTAGGATTTCTTTTTAATAGGTCTACTTGCTAGATTCCTTTCTAGTAAGATTTTATTTTATTTTTAGGTTTTCTTTAGTCTATCTTATTTCTTCGTGCCTTTGTTCGTAATCTTTACCATCCGAGATCATGGAAGGTGATAACATCTTTGAAGCTATAACATCCCGTAAAATTTTCCTACGATTAACACGTTATTACAACATAAATTAACCATTTTTACCCATAACAATTTTTTTTTATATATATACTTTGTCAATTACAATGTTATTCACTCTTACCTTGAAACGATGTTTACACCTGAACCTTAATAATCTAGATACCATACATAACTTAAAACGTTGATACTTAATAATTATACGTTTCAATAATTACCAAATATAATTTATATAAATCCCGAGCCTACAAAATTCCCATGCGTACTCACTAATAATAACGGACTCTTTATTCTTGGCCCCTTTCCTTTGGACCTAATTCATTAACGAACTCACCAAGCTCCACAGCTCAAGCACACCTCTAACTATTATTTTTACAAGTCACAAGTACATGTTTGCTTTGGCTCAGTTGATCATAACTTTTACACACGACATACCTCTTTTAATTCACAACTCTATACTTCTAAGAACCATGAATGACAATTGTTATCAACTTTCGAATATAATTATGATACTAGAATATTGATCAAGTTAAGGCACCTTACACATTTCATCTCAATTTGACATAAATAGTAATTTTGTTCCAATGACAATTCATATAAATTCTAATGAACCACTAACTTTCTGTAACGAATTTAAATCCCAATTTTAAGGCCCTTCTGGTCCGAACCAGGAAAAGTGTAAAAAATGAAAGTTGTCCGAAATAATGTTTTACGTCTACACTCTTGAGATTTTTAACCAAAAATGCAATACTAGGCCGTTATCTGTAAAATACGACCTGGACTCACCTTGAATGCTACTACCTCGAATACAACCTAATAGAACCCATATGCAACTCTTACACCAGCCACCCTTGCTCCCCAATCATCACAAGACAAATACTAAACACATGGTCAGCTGTCATAAACTATTTCACACCTCTCATTGTCCATCTACACTTGTAACTTCTCGATTTGACACTAGGGGAGGCAACATGCAATCCAACCGATCCAAAACTCAACTCTTGAGTTATCTACACTCCAAACTTGTCCTTATAAGTAGGCCATGCAAATGATAGTTAACTCCCTACAATTCACATCACAATTATTCATACTAGTTTCTGTCGAGCCAAGGTACAAGAGAAGCAAAGTTGTGGAAACTTGGGACTAATATTGGTTCATGAATGAGCCCTAACCAAGCTGTACACCATCACTCTTCCACATCCCTCACAATCCTTGAACCAAACTTAAACTCAAACTATTACTCTTATTGATTCCTGTCGTGAAAAGAAGAAGAAGAAACTATGCACGCAAACATTTCACTTTTGTTGTTCCTGTTGAACGAGAAGGAGGGGAAGAGAACAAGAGGTTCAAGTCAAGCCTAGGAGCTTCGAAGCTTTACTCATGATTCATGGATTTCCTTTTTGTTTTACTCGACACTATCAACTTTCCTTTGCCCACTGTAAGTCTCGATGCACTTTTGCTCATTTACCATCATATCTCTTCTCAACTCAAGCATGCTAGACTTTGTTTTGTGACTCATGTACATGTGTAGTATGTTTTGTTTATCGAAAACTACTTGGTTGATACGAATACAATCTTACACATACACATTTACATACTTATGAGTTTACAAGTTTGGTTTGGGAAACTTGTATGGCAATATAACTAAGAAGATATAAGCCATAAGACTTAAACGTGAAACTCAAGATACTTATTATAAGTGCATGAAAGCCTGAGAAAACTTTGAAAAGTAAAGCAAATCGAACTAGTAAAAGCTTATACAAATTGAATTAAGAGGTTTTAGTTTTATTTTTAAATGGGTTGAATGCTATATTAGATTACACACACAGGTTGTTAGTTCCACACACACAAGATGGTTAATTGGTTTATGTTCTTAAAAGTTTTAATAGGCTCGTATTTGTTCGTATTGGAATAATTGATTAAGAAGAAGATTGTTTATCACTTATTTGAAGGTGAAGTGGAGTTTCTTGGATGAGTGTTCTTATCATACCTTATAGCAAGAGGTAACTTGTTTGTGCATTATTGTTGTGACAAAGACTTGATGAATCTAGCAAATTGGTGTATTATCTACAAACTGAAGGTGCTTAATGTCACGTTTGCTATCACTTTAAGGAGTTACATTGTAGTGCTTAGTGTCTCATATTAGTTGAGGATTTTGTCAAGAGGTTGCAGTCTACTCATATTTTTGGTTCTTGGTATGAGTTTGGAGTCACATGGTTAGTACAAGATATAAGGCACAAGTTTGGGTTATTCTACTTCTTCATCAAATTCGTTATACTTGATTTTCTTCATCAGTGATCATTACAAGGAGCTTACAGATTTGAAGAATCATGAAGATGGTTAGCACATTGATTTCAGTGGAAGTATTTTATCATGTGTTTTAATCATTTGATGTTCATGCACCACTCAAGGGGAAGTTTCTACTGTTTACATTTGTTCTCTATTTGTTGATAACAAAAAGGGGAAGAAATCTTGGAGTGGCATAGCATAGCATAAGGGGAAGACATAATTGTTTCATTCATGGCGAGATTTTATTATCTCAACTTCTCTACTTCGTCTAGGGAAGTTCGTACAAGATTCGTGATTGTTTTGTTATCATCAAATAGGGGAAGATTGCTGGGTTTTATTGATTTGATGATACAAAACAAGAAGAATGAAACATGAAGGGCTTGAAGTGACAAGAAAGGAAACTACAAAAAGATGGAGGATTTGGAAGATTCTAGAAGAATATTTAGTTTCCTAATTGTATTATGATTCCTCTTGTAAATCCTAGATTTCTCTAGTATATAAAGAGACATAGGGTCATTAGTTTAATTGTACGTACAAGATGTAAAACACCAAAGGGGTGTGTGTGTGGGAACCTAGGCTAGGGATTTGGGAAAATGCCTAGGGTTAGTGGTTAGTGTTTAAGTTAGTTCAGCCTCAAGATTAAGTTGTTCTACCTTGATCAAGTAGAATTGGGGCTATAAATATTATGTTAGAGATGATGACGAAGAACCTTGTTGATAATAATAATAATCTTTATATTATTCCGTTGTGCTTATTATTATCATTGTTATTATGCTTTATTGTTTATCCTAGATCAATGTCTAAACAACATGGAGTCCAAAACGGTCCTAGAACTTATAGAAGATGGTGTGCATGAGTTCTATCACAAACCATAATGAAATGTACATAATCAAGAATGTAACCACACACACTACATTTAGTGCATCAGTGTAGGACAAGTTCACATGATTACATAGTTATAAGTTATCAAAAGATTAATACAACTATTACATGACATGATGAAGCACAGTTAGATGGTACGTTCCATGAGCCTGTATTCCCCTTCACGAATTCTCCCACCAACAAAACATTCCAGACTTCGGAAAATTCATCTTTCCAGCAAGAGTTTTCTGATGGCTTGAAGAAATTGCTTGTTTCTTTGGAATACCTCTGTAGTCCAGAATGCAGTGTACTTCCCTTCCTTAGCAATTCTGTATTCTTTGATCCTTAGATCCAGAGCAGCTTCCACCTGTTCGAGCGTTCCATCACTGAAGTGGTGAATCTCTTCAAGTCTCATTAGCATTCGAGTGTTGAAACAATCAGTAAAGACCATAGCTCTAGGAGTCTCAATGACTGCGTAATCTTTCCTGAATTCCATGTCTCTTGCTTCCCATCGAGGTCTTGTGAGGTTGAGTTGAGTCTGATAACTTTCAATACCTAGCTGGAAGTCCTTAACTCTTTGCCTGATAACAAGTCCACGGATCCACTGAGTGACAGTAGAGACTAGAGTTTTTGTTTCAGCTTTCCTTGGAGATGTAGTAAGTAGAGATCCTCAAAGTCGTTAGGATGTAGATGCTTGAAGTCACCCTCGGATATGACATGCTCCCAATAGCGTGACCGTCGAAGAACAATCTTTTTCATGTAATTGTATCCACAGGTAGGAAAGATCTCAACTCGAATTACACTTAGAATTCTTTTCTTCGAGTAGGCAGCTTTGGGATCACCAGCAGCAGTGTGTCTAGCAACATAGAACTCATGCTTTTTGAACCACCAGTGGGAGATACCAAAGGATGCTGCTATATCATATTTGCACTCTTCATCACACCACATATTATCCAGTACCATTTGTTCCAAACCTACATTTGTATAGCAAGCAACTTTCATTTTGGTGATGGACAGTGCAATTTTGTTGCCAGAGCGAAGATACTCAAGGTTTTTGTTGAAGAAGAAGTCTGCTTGAAGAGTGAATCGACCTGGAGATCCTCCAAGAGGAAGTGGTTTCCCGAGGTTGTAGTCAAGGATGACGTCTTCAACTTGATCAGTAAGCATCTTGTGACATTCTTCCATTTGATACTGTAGATGCACTATATCAGGATGGATAAGCTTTGACAATCTCGTAAGCGGGTCCCTCCAAGTCCTTTTTGGTGAGTCTGGATATCCCTTGTTTCTTGCAATACCATTGAATGAATGCACCCATATCTCCTGTCTGAGCTAGTAGGGAGTTTGTGGGAGGAGGAACATAGTTATCTGCGATAGCATATGCCCAGTTGTTATCAGGGACAGACTGATCGTCGGAGGTGATCATCCACTCAGGTTCAGGGGAAAGAGACTCTTCTTCTGCTTCATTGGGTTTCCACCACGTGCCAATAACATCCTTAGTAATGGTTACAGGAGTAGTAGGAGACCCATCTCTTCGTGTAAATGATTTCCACCATTGATCCCGTTTAGGTTTGTGAGGAGCCGTGTTATCATCGTCATCATCTTCCTCCTCAGCAGACGAAGGGTCTTCGTCGGGTAATCCAGTATCATATCCTAGATCATGTTCTACAGAGACTGATGGCATATGTCGGGTTTCAGTTGTCATCCATACTTTGTATGTGACATGTCGGGAAGACTTGGGATAACTGGATTCAGTTGTAGGGTCAGGCTGATCCTTCTGAGAAGATGATTGTGGTGCGTGAGGTGGTTGCATAGATTGGTTGAGGAGGAGCCCCTGATGGTGGTTTAGGGATGTTCTGTTTACGTTTCTTTCTTCTTCGTTCTTCGGCCAAATCTTTCTCAAGCTCATTGGAGTTGTCAACCTTCATGGACCGTTCTAGTGACTCATACAGCTGTTGATGTGCCTCATGTGCTTTGTGATGATCTGTTTCAAACATTCGTTGATGCAGCAGATCTTTCATCTCAAAAGTGGATAAGTCTCTGAATCGAGCTTTGAGTGGTGCCTCCATGGCACGTTTAACAACATCAAACACCTGATCGTCAACAGCATCACGTACCAATGCATTAATGTTGAGATGTTCGAGCTTAGAGATTCTGGAAGCTTGATGGTGGATGACTTGATGCAGGTTGAGCTGTTGGAGATCTTTAAGTACATCCTGGTGCTTCTCAAGCATGGTCCTGATGTCTAGAATTTCATCATTTGCCCTTTCAACAGTAGACAGGGCCCTTTCAACTTGAGATGACAAGTTTTCATGAGTGCTTGGAGGGATGGTGGTAGTGGGTGCAGCAGTGGAAGTATCTCTTGATGATGTAGTGGTGGGAATCGGTATGGTCATAGTGGGAATAGTAGACATGTCTTGTTCGATGGGAACGTTTACCATAGAGATGACTTCACTCTCATTGGTAGGTTTAGAGGTTTCCTTCCCTTCAGGATTGTCATCAACATCGAGATCCCCATAGGTGAAATCATGATCTAATTGCTTGAATGAGGAAAGAGTTCCCGTTGATGTATCAGGTTCAACAAGCAGCTTTTGTTCGTCAGATTTCATCTTTAGATTCACTTGAACCCCAGGATAAACATATGCCACAAAATCATCTTGCAGTGTCGAGTGGGGTTCAGTAGTGGGTAAGAATTCTGGTGGAGGTGAGTCCCTAGATGACTTTTCCATGGTGGCAGTTACAGGAACCTTTTCTTCATTATTAGAAGCGTTTAAGTCGGACTCTGAATCACTGGATTCAATGAAGAGTTCATGATTTTGTGGCTGCTCCTGTGTGTCTTTAAAGGAAACCTCCTTAGGTTTAGATGGTTCATTTCTTAAATTCGTACTGAGGTTCTTTTAATTTTGAGGCAGGTGATGAGATGTGAAGGAGTGTATGTGCAGCTTGTTCCTCGGTTATGACACTCTTACCTTTCCTGATAGTCTCCGGTAGTTGCTTAAGTTTACCAGACTCTAGCTCTTTAATGCTGACTCCTGTCAAAGGGGGACCAGGATATGTCTCACTGGGTTTGAGATTTTCTTCGACAGCCTTCTGAATGTCAGCAGCTTCTGTTGGTGACAGTATTTTAAGAGGATTGTCATCTGTATCTGTATCTGTAGCTTGCGCTTTCTTGGTTTTCTTGGACCCAGATTTACTGCCAGTTTTGCTTCTTTTGTGTTTCTTAGTACCACTTGACACCACCTCAGTAGTTGAGACATCTTTGCATTTCTTTGATGTAGGTTTGCTTGTAGTGGTCTTGACGATTGATTGTTTGCGATATGCAGCAACCTTGTTCAGATAACTCTTGTAATAAGGTGCGTCAAGGTTATTGCTGGAGATAAGAGCTTCAGGTATATCCATTCCAAACACTTCTTGATCCGTACCCTTAGCAACAAACTTGAGGTTTCCCACACAGTGTTCATCGGATGCCAGGTGCACTGAGGATTCGGGTCTAGGTTGTAGATTATGAGATTGTTGGAGGTGAAGTATAATGAGCTTAGTAAATCTGATACTGGGGATTAGAGACTTGGATTTCCATTTCTTGCTTTCTTTGTGAGTTTCCAGCTTCATCTTGTCATCTAAGAAGGTATTAATAGAGTGAGCGAATTCTTCCCAGATTCGTTCAACATAATCAATATCTTTCCCTTTAACAATACCCCACAGTATCTGCAGTGCTGGGGCACGCAGTCTCTCATGTCCTGATGTCTTCCCCGTGAGACACAAGTTGATAAGTGTGATGAGCACTCTCCAGGGTTGGTACATTTCATTTGTGGACATAGACGATAGTGTGGTGACCTCCTTAGGATACCCTAGATCATTCACAAACTTTAGTAGGGCCTCAGGATTAGGTGGGGATGAGAATGGTTTGTCAGGGAGAATTGGGTTGATCTAGAGAGCATTCCTGAGCGTTTCTTTAGAAATTTCAAACCATTGTTCATCGAGTTGACAACGATAAGTGTTGTTGTCCTTGTTATGGGTCATGGTGTTCCAGAATGGCTGGATGTATATGGATGGAATTGATGATGAAACTGTGAAAGCCCTGAAGAAGGATGTGTTTCTCAAAATATCCACATCAATCTTATATGTGGGATTATTCTGGGGTTTGTCCGCATCTATGTAAAGATTACTTTTCCCAATGGTGATCCATTCATTGTATGGTAGGATTGCATCATCAGTGCGTGTGGGTGGTGGTGGTACAGGACCCAGTTCAGTTGGTACATTCGCGTCAGCCATTTAACCGCACAATCACCATAAGACACCATGAAAGATACATATGTATGGTTAGAGGTTAGTTAGATCACTGAGACAATGTCATGAATAACATCTTGAACACACGAGATAGGATAATCATGACATGCAAACGTAACCTTAAGAGTGATGAAAGTAGACATAATAACTAAGCTGAACACAAGCGCACCACATATATACCGAACAACAACACAAGACAAGCCATTAAGAGCATACATACTATAGATAGGCACACAACAAAGAAATATATTCACAAGTAACACTATGCGAGAAAACAAAACACACATATGACCGAAACAAGTCATTACCCATGATTATGGACTACTTGCGAGTGATAAGTAATCAACCCGCTGGTGAACAGGAAAACAATACTCAATCCGTATAACAACTCGCTACATTATCATATATGTCAACTCGCTAGCATATAAGGGTGTCAACTCACTAATTAGTTAAATAGGATCAACTCTCTAACTTTCCTAAGCCATCCCTCTACCAGGAATTTTAACCAACTCGCTACCTGAAGTCTTAATCAACTCGCTAACTGAGTTTTAACCAACTCGCTACCAAGAACTTCAGTCAACCCGCTATCGGAAATTTCAGTCAACTCGCTAACAAGAACATCTGACAACCCGCTAACAAGAACATTAATCAATTTAGCAAATAGGACTATCCGTCTAATTGCTATTAAGAACGTTATCAATCACGCCATCAAGAATAACTGCAACACGCTATGAAGAGATCTGATAACTCGCTAGCATGAAGCAAGTGTCAACACGCTACCCATCATACATACAACTCGCTACAAAGAAATAGCGATAACTCGCTATCAAGAGTTACAATCAACTCGCTAATAAGAATTTATCAACTCGCTAGCAGGAACATACCCTAACACCCCAGTAATCAATCGAACAAGACCAAGATCCATACTATCCATTCAACACACAAATAAATCAAAACCTTACAGTCCCTTAACATAACACAAGGTATAAACCACCTTGTAGAATCCTAGGTACAAATGCAAGCGACTCAAAAATCCTAGAGTAAATACACACAAAGATACTAGGGTGCAAGGGATGGGATATCACCATAACAGCCCACCGATCATACCCCAACAAGTATAACTCAAGAATAAGCACTAACCGCTTAATATTAATCGAAAGAATGGAGCGACCTAGGAGAAAATAAAACAATGATTTAGACAAGTGTTACAAGAGATAAACATGACCAATTAATCATCATAGTCCAAAGGTTAGATCAAGACCAGTTAGGATGAAGCGATTGAACACAGAAAAATCAAAAATTTGAGCAGCGAGTTGGAGAGGGTATAGATGACCAGGTGAATATACCAACTCGCTATCTAGCAAATATATATACTCTCCTTTTCACTTTCAATAAATGACCAAACAGACCCTCTATTTTCAAAATGACCAACTCGCTATAATAAACACATTTTTTCTCTTTCAACAAATGACCAAACATACCCTCTATATAAGTTCGGATGGTGTATTTAAAAGGTAAGTCCCTCTACATGTAAACAGAGGACAAATTAAGCATTTAAGAGCAATACATAAACATCAAAAAGAGATACACCACAAATACACATAAACTTTAAGCAGAGATACACCACAGATGCATATATCAGAATACACTCTCCCCCTCAATCAATGACCTGAGTTTAAGAATCCAAATCGTAAGGTTGTTGATTGACCAGAGAGATGCATGAATTAAAAAAAAATGAGCGGTTTGCAATCAGAAATAATAGGAAGCCATAATGGCAAGATTTAAACTTCTGTTCGAACTTCATTTAAAGACCCGTGCCATTATTGAATGATATTTCTAGAACCGTAAATGTTATCGATGCCAGAAGACTTGCCAATGCAAAAAAAAATTGTGATAGCTAGAATTTAAGAGTTAGCTAATTCTACATGAAACTGTATAAGTATATATATACAAAGGGTACTAGATGAACGATCTCAAACATTCATACACATCACGATTACTGAAGTCCGAGTCCTGATAGGAGAGTTACCAAGAGTCATCATCCAACGTTCAACATTGTCTGTTCACCTGAGTCCCTGTTACTGTAGAGAGAGGTATTTTACATCACCAAACTTTGAGTTTCTCTGTAGAAGATCCTGCACCAACATGAGGATTTTGCTTGTTCGGATATGAGTTAGTGTTGTTAGAGCCCGTACAGTGGGAGTGTTGTTAGAGGCCATACAGTGGGGGTCATACAATTAGCTTTGATGATTTCAGAATACCACATTGGTATCCAACTAAGACCAATCAACTTAAAGATTCTACCCGTAGGGACCCACTTAAGGCAAGTATTGGAGAGCATATCATCAGATCTTCCTGGTCTGATGGAGGACTGCCTTGTAGATGGTGAGTTGAGCCTTATGGGATATTTGCTCTTAAGTGATGGAATTCTAGCCACGGTTGGGATACCTACATTAGCTACACAGTCTTTCCTGATGAGGTTCTTGAGATACGGCACAACCTTATGATGACATTGTGAAGTGACTGGTTTTGATAATTCCTATTTAGTATCTGCTTGGAGAGCTCACCTTGATTTAGGAAACTTTGATCTATTAGTACAAAAGGCAGATAGTTGTCTAGTAGACCTAGGTTTTCTATGTGGCAGGGACGGAGGTGCTCCCACAGTTGAAGATTTATCAAACTTAGTGTTCACATCTTTCTTGGTCAATTTTAACAGTTCATTTTTTAATGTCGTGATCTCGAAGTTTTTCTTCTGAAGTTTAGTTTTGAACTCATCATTATGTGCAATTAAAGACTTTGTGTGCAAGACAGTTTTAGATCTCTCTTCTTTGATAAATTCATTTAGTGTTTTTCTGTGTCTTTTCAAAGATTCATTTTCATTACGTAACACTTTTACCTTGTGCACTAACTCAACAAAGGTTTGAGAGTCAGTATTGTTATCTTGTGTGGCTTTGACCTTAAGGTTACTACACATATCATCCATCACATTCATCACATTAATATGGTGCTTGAGGCGGTTGATTGTCAGATCTTTGGTTTCAATTTGAGCTTTTAACTCATTAATCATGAAATATTCGCGGACCTTAGGAAGTTCTGAGTTCTTGCGTGGTTGGTTGATTAGAAACTGTTCTTCATTTTGTTGCATCGCAATTTCAAGAGAAATACAGTGCTTTTTCAATTGAGAAAATCTGTTAGACAGTTCTTTAAAAATATGTATGTCAACCGTTTCATTTGATTTTGTGAGTTTGTTTGAAACCAAAGGATCTGACACATCGCCGTTTGTAGCATCCTGGTCACAATTCTCCCAAATAGGATTCGTGTAGATTGAATTAGACATGACATCACTATCAGTCTCTTCCAGTGGACATGAATCATAGATGGGTAAATCCTGATCAGGATCCTTGTCACAATCAGAAGCATGAACTTCTGGAACTTGATGTTGCCTTGTGACCTGCTGGTGTGAAGCATCCACCTCATATGTAGAGAGGACTTCAGAAGATTCAATACAAGTCCTTTCAGCTGTGGCAACCTCACTTGTTAGTAGGAGGTGTGCACGTTCCTTGATAAACTCCTTAACATTCCCAGTGATCTGAAGTATAGTGACTCTGAAGGCATCCACATCTAATCCAGTATGATCGGCAAACCGTTTACTCGTCATATGGGAGTCATAGTCATATTTCATTGTGAATCTTGAGTCAATGAATGCTTGAAGTTGTTTAAGAATCATCCCAAATGATGCAGTACAACTTTTTTCAGAGAAAAAAGCTTTGTTCATTTGTAGTTGCAGTTGATCTAAGTACAAGGTCATAGTGACAGTGAATGATTCAATGTCATGTCCAAAGAGTGTCACAAATGCACGTCAGTAACCTCCAGAGTAGCCTGATTTTTCAAAAAGTCTTTCAATGTGGGTGTGAAGTAGCTTGAAGTATTCAGCACATCCTTCAGAGATTTGAGGTAGCATAGTTGATTTCAGAGCAACAATAGATTGATTGCTTGTCATGTTGAGGTGATTGAATGAGACTTAGTTGCAAAAACCACACAAGTTTGACCAACAACTCGCTAAAAATTTGACCAACCCGCTGGATAGGATCGACACTCTATAGTAATCAACTCGCTAGAAGCCTTAGCCTATATCAACTCGCTGAAGTAGTCAACACGCTAAAGTCTGATCAAATCTCTACATACGCCAACTCGCTACTAATATCAACTCGCTAGAAATCTTAACCCGCTGGAACTTGTCAACTCTCTGCATACACCAACTCGCTAGCATCATCAACTCACTGAAACAGTGACCTCAACTCGCTGGAACATTAAGACAAAAATGTCGCTGTCTAGCGATTTGGCTTTATACCCAGAAATAGCAAAACGCCAACTCTCTACCTCAACTCTCTAACCAAACCTGTCAACCCTCTACTTAGATATGTCAACTCGCTGGTATGAAACTCCACTCGAATTCCCTATTACACCTAACAAATGAATGATACAACCACTCCAAATGCAAACCTAGGAACTTATAACACAACTAATCAAGAAAGTACAAGAAAAACACCAAGAAAAACATCTAACGAAACCAAACAATGAAGAAAACCACTAAACGCATTTTGAACCAACCTAAAACACAAACTAAGTAATGAATACGAGTTTACCACCAATCCTAGGATAGAACCATGGCTCTTGATACCAATTGTAATAAACTCTAATATGAGAACATGGATGATTTAGCGTTTAGAATGATTTTAGGATATGTTTTCTAGTGAGAAGTTAGAGAGAGAAAGAGATGAAGTTGGGAGCCTTTGAGAGAAACTTGTAATGTATTAGATTGAAGTGAAAGGTCCAGCCCCTTCCAAGCTAGGGAAGGGGTATTTATACTTACAACCAAACGACCCCTGAAACGGGCTGTGGAGCGAGCTGATAGTGGGTAAAGACCCGACCCAACCCAACTCCACAAATACTAACTAATACTAAACTACGTTCTAACTAATATGATAAATACTACGATCTACAATATGCTAAACTATACTCGGGGTGACCGAGTATTCATATGAATAAACGTATTCCTAACAAGTTCCTTGGTTCTGAACCAAATGCCAGAATCTGGAAGTAATATTTTATTTTCAATATACTTAGTTTATAAGGCAATTAATCTCGATACATGACAGGACTACCTCATTTTATACAGGGCCAATTCTACATACCAAAATATCAACTTTCTTTTGTGTATGGTTTTGTACACAATGGAGTTGTCTACAACAGGGCTTCGTTAAAGTTAATGCAAAAAATTCAATACAAAATCATAAAAGAAAAACCACCAAAGGGAGTGTTTGGGATTGCTTTTTAAGAGTACCTATCTGCTTAAAATAAACTTTTAAGTGCTTGCAAGTCGTAAAGTAAAGAGATCTGAACTTTTTTAGTTTTCAGAATGAAGCTGATAACCTTGTAAAAAAGCTAATCCAAACACCCAGAACATCTTTATCGACTTCCTATGAAACCTTTTTAGTTTTCAGAATGAAACATAACATTCAAAATACATAACAACTAAGGAAGTCGATAACGTCGAGACATCGTTGACCGGCTACGCCTACTACTTTCATAGGAAACACAAGAACTTGTTCCTGCTTTAACTACTCTTTTCAATTCAAAAGCAACTTTTCCTAATTTGGTAACATTAACAGATTTCCCTTTTGCCTTGTATTTCTCAACAGCAGGTGACTTCGCCATCTCAGGTTCGTAATTTAGCTCCTCTTTTGAGCCATCTTACGCTCCATTGGAACCACAACTTTCTTCTCAGCTATGCTTTTACCATCCCTTCTAGAGTTGTCTGGCAACTTCTTTACGCATGTTCGACATTTGTTAAAATACCATGGCATTGGTATACTATTCCTTAACTTTTCTTGTTCCAGGTCAGCGTATCTTTCTGTTTTAATTTCTATTGGTAGTTCTGGTCTGAGAAATTGGTTATATCTGATATGTAAAAGAGATGGTTTTAGAATAATTAAACCATTTGTGTTTTACAGATTACAACCGAAGTGTTATCTTTCTAGTTTTTGGAACACGTCGGCTGAAATATGGCAATCTGCATAGGGGTACCATTCACATGTATTAGTCTCCTAAATATAAAAAATTTACACTATCGTCGTAACGTAGTGCTAATATATTGCATTCATTAGTAGCCATCAACAACATCATATTAGCGTCTCCCCTTTAAAAAATATGTACAAAAGGATAACTCAAATTAGTCATACCTCTACTTATATCTTGCATGAAGCCACCTTTATAAATATGTCTGATTCGCTTTGGGACAGGGCCGATGAAAGCCACTCGTATGATTCACTTGTGTGGAGCCACCTGTATAAATCCATCTCAATGGATAAAGGGTTACATTGTTTTAAATATCAATATCATAAAACAACATAATCCGCACAAAGTTACAAAATTATCATGCAATATAATTTATTTTGAGAGATAGAGGGAGAATTTACTTACCATGAGTTAGGTTCGAAACTCATCAGCAACCGTTAAAATCCATAACCATTGTAACATCACCCCTCAAATTCTTAATACCTTAACAATGTAACAAACCAAAAAAATATTGCTGATTGACACAAACATGAAGCTAGTCAATCGATTAGCATGTATTGATAATAATTAAGAATAAAAAACCACATCTAACAAAGTCGACATCAACAAAATATATGTGACCAACTGTTCCATAATGTGATCTTTAGTTGCTCTATATATAATGATATTAGGGCTTTGACTTTAAAAAAGAGATATATAATGACTAACCTGCGATCTTTAGTTGCTCTGTATATAATGATATTAGGGTTTTGACTTAAAAAAAAGAGAATATAGTGTGTGAATCGAGCAATAATTAATGAATAGATATTGAGTTTCCTAAGTTGCAGGGATTTTATAGCTTTATAGATTAGGATTTGCAAGATATAAACAAAAAATGTGTTAGTCAAGTGGTTATCATGTCTCTTAATGATACAAACACCCTAGGCTCAATTCTTACAAGCGGCTAAATTTTTATAAATATTTAATCCGATTTTAATTACTTAAATTGTTGCTTAGGTGGACAAAACTAATTATAAAAATTGCTTAAATGGCCAAAATGTGATGACATGGCAGCTAAATAATTACATGGCATTGAGGTGGCATTAAGGACGTTATACGCCTCCTGTTATATATAATGTGTGTATATATATACATACATACATACATATATATATATATATATATATATATATATATATATATATATATATATATATATATATATCCAGAAATCAATTAATTATAATTATATTGATTTAAATTTAAAAACTATTATATATCTCTTATTTATCTCTAATATTCATCACAATTATATTGTTCATAATTATGAAAGTTTGGATATATATATGAAAGAACATATTGTTCATATTTACCTTTTAGCCTCGAATGATGAAAGGTCATGTTGATTTTGGGATATATGTGAGAATTTAAAAGTTTGAAAAGGATATTGATGTAATTACAAAAGTGAGAAGGACATAATGTAATATTGAACTTTAGTAAGTATATATATGTAACTGCCCCAAGATTTAATTAGAGTCAAAAGTTTGACTTTTTGACCAGCGAGGTACATATGTGTTGACTATTGACCAACGAGGTATAAAGGTTTAACTTGTTGACTTTTGACTAGCGAGGTACAAATGTGTTGACTAGGTCAATGTTTGACTTTGTTGTGGTCTTACTTCGATGGTTGACCACCAAAATTGACTAGTTAAAGTAGTGACTATAGTTAATGTTTAACCAGCGAGGTAGAAAATCTATCAAGCCGAACCCATTTTGAACTATAGTGGGGTAGTAATTAAGGCATTAAGCATTCAAGGTTATACCAATTTGGTGTAAACACATTATCAAAGATTCAAACGAATATCCAAGCATTTTCCTAAGCCTAAGCCATGAAGTATCAAGCACTTCTAGTAACTAAATCCTCAAGAACACTTCTACTATGTTAAACAAACCTAAATCATCAAATCGTGCATCTAAAGTGATAAAAGTGGTTTGGTATTAGCAAGAACAATCGAATGCAATACGTAATAGTTCTATGAAAGCATTTATTCACTATAAGCTACTTAACCAATTTCTCAGCGAGGTAGCATACGAATCAATCAAGGACCTTTCAATCTAACAAATTATGTTACGACATCCTAAAAAAGTGATTTGAAGTCTTTTCTAGTCAGAATCAAGTAACAATCAAAGCATACAACACACTAAATCAGTATAATCCTATTCAAAGTTTACATTTCACTAGAATTGGGTTGAAAAAGTCCCTTTTAGATTTGGTGATTTTAGCGGGGTAGTAACACCGAAGTGGGCAGAGCAACAGCGAGGTAGTGATTTTGATATTTTTTGAAAAGTGAATTCTACTTTGTTGTGCTGATGCTTTTATAGTCCAAGTCAAAGCTCGTTGTTGACCAAAGTAGTTTTACATTTTTAGTCCCTTAACTAAGTAGGTAGTACGTTTTAAGTCCACATTTTACAAAAGCCCCCCCCCCCCCCCCCCCCCCCCCGCCGCCCATAAATTAAGAATTCTTTGTAGTTTAGTCCAAAAGCTTTTGAGGATTAACCCCCCTTCAAATATTGATGCGGTTTTTCCAATTTTCTAAAAAATTAGTTTTCTTTTTGTTAGGACCCTTGATCTTATATCATACACAAGTTATATAGAGATAATAGAAGAGATAAGTAGAGAGAGAGAGAGATGGAGAATAGAGATGGATACTTCTAGTGAGAGAAAGGAAAGATGTATTATGTTTAGAGAGAGAAACACATAGAATTACACATAGAAGCACCACCTCCAAATGGGAGCATTTGGAGGTTTATATAGCTAAGATAAAGAGATGGGCCGGGCTTGGGCTTTTGTAAAGAGCTAGACCTAAACTTATACAATATTAGATTAAACCAAGCCCGTTTACCCTTAACTAAACTACAAGACTGTTACAACATTATTACAAGACTCGTTGATACAACAATGATCGTCACTTTTAATGCTAACAATCTCCCCCTAAGGGACGATCATTGAGATCTCCCTTTGATTACATAAATGATCAACACTTCTAATGCTAACAATCTCCCCCTAAGGGTGATCATTGAGATCTCTCTTATGTGACCTTGATCTTTGTTCTTTGAAGCTTGTTCTCTTTGAACTTTGAGTCTTGTTGTGTAATAGTTTTGCTAGTTTCTTTGTTCCTTCATGCTTTGTGATCTTTGATGATTGACTTTTCATTGTTCTTTGTTCTTTTGTGATGTGGAGTTATCTGCCTTTCGTCACTTCTGCGTCTGTGGTGGTTGTTTGCCATTCCAACATGCTCATACGTCTTTAGTCTTTGTGATACATGCATTTGTAGTTCCCGTTCTTTCACACAGATCTTTGTCACTTTACTTCTGTAGATTCTTTCATATTGCGTAGAATCTTTCTTTGAACCTTTCTTTGCTTTGATCTTTGTGAGAACTTTCCTTTGACTTCGAGATGCATGTATGAGCATGTGGAATCTGTCGCCATGGAGACGAAGTGTCCCTGCATATAAACAGTTAGCAATAAAACATCCGGTACTTACAGATAAGAATTAGAGATCGTCAACAGCATAGTGTGAAGACTCCTTCTAACCCTTACCAAGGCCGTTCCCATGTCAGATACTCTCGAGAGAGCTTACGAGACCTACTTAGTAGCTCAATGACTGGGTGAGTCGCTGGGGATCACTCCACGACTGTAGACCGTTTGAAACCACCGTGAACACTAAGCGTAACCCATAAAGAATTACCGAAGTGACCTGCTGTCAGGGCTGCTTGATGTTGACCCTGGCAGGAATTTCCATTCAATCATCGAGAATCACTTGTGTGAATTCTCTCATAAATGTTCTGGCAGATTGCTAAGATCTGCGTAGGACTCTAAAGTTTACATCTGGCGTCCTTAATGATGAACAACCAGTGTAGAAATATTATGTGTTCCTATGAGATCTTTTGATGAATCTCGGGGCTCTAGACTCGATAAGTGCACATTTGGTTTCCTATGCGGAGATTAGGGAGAGGTCTCCTGCTTCAATATCAACCATCTCTAAGAAACAGGTCGATAGATTATGCCGGTTCCCCGTGAGAACGAAACAAGCTCTTTTAAGAGAACTTGAGTGGCTAGAAGGTTTAGTGCAGTGCGTCACTGGGTCCATGACGTCTTTATCTTCAATACCGGTGTCACCTTAGTAGCAACCAGTAGCATATGAATTGAACCCGGTGTCTGCCCTAAGGTTGAACATATGGAGGGCTATTTCTTTTCACCCTTTTTCATAAATTTTCTTTTTAATTCTTCAACCCCTTCTTTCTCCTTTCTCATTTTCTCCTTTTTTCAATCATACCTAAGGACTTCTAATTCTAATCTATTGGAATTGTCCTTGGGTAGATCCCTCCGGCTCTGGCGGATCATAGGACGGTTTTCCCTAACCTTAGTCACCTTATAACTCCATGAATCCTATAATTGCCATGAAACCTTTGATTGAAAATCTCTCAAAGTGTTTATGAATATAAACACATTTTTGTTGACACTTTGAGAGTTTTTGTTTCTTATGAAGGACTCCCCCTTCACATGTGCTCATGAATTTTTAAGAAATTTGCACATGCGTGAGGAGTTTGCACTTTTTGAATTGATCCACTTTCATTGAACATGACCGATTCGAGACACACTTACATCACTAGTTAGACTAGCTTGAAGTTATTACCCGTCCTAGTCAAGTCCAAAGAAAGTCTCTCGATACGGTACATTCTACTCAGACAAGTTCTATTCGAGACACGCTTACATCACTAGTTAGACTAGCTTGAAATTATTACCCGTCCAGGACAAGTCCTTTCGATTACTGACATTTTAAGCTTCGTCAATTCATTGGTACTTTCTGAGTTGAGCTCTTTTGAGATTCAGTCACAAGCTTTAAACATCTTTGATCACATTTTAATCATGTCTTCTCCCCCTCAAAAATAGCATATCGTGATATTTTTGATATCAATTGATTAAGAAAAAGCTTTTTGGAGAGATAGACAAATTTGTTGTTGCATGAATTCGGAACTATTTTTGTTTTAGAAATACCCCCCCTTAAAACTCGCATATGTTTTTGAGAAATGTTAAACTTTTTAAAGTTTAGAGGGAAGGAGTCGTCTTGAAGCAAAATTCTGAAAGAGAAAGAAGTTTCAGATTTGTTGAATTTTGCATCAAGGTTTTTTGAAACACAAAGACTTCTCCTTGTTTGAATAGGAATGTCGCACTGAGGCGTACAACAGTGTCCATTTTTAGGATAAGTGCACTTTGTTGACGAAAAACATTTTTGCGTAGCACTTTCCTTTCTTTGAAAACTTGAGTTGTGCACTGTAAGGTGTACACAAGTCATTTTGATGATGAGCACCGATTTTGATAGATTTTGAAAATCTTTTTGAAAAATCTTGAAAAGGTGGTGCTCAGAATGTAAGAGAATTTTGAAAATCTAATTTATCATTTGATCAACAATCATGGTCTTGAGCTTAAAGATTTTGAAAGTTTTTCTAAAGAAAACTCAAGCCAGATAAGTGTTTGGTTCTCGTTTTAGGATAAGTGCTCGAAAAATATTTGAAATCTTTGTTTTGATTAAGCACTTTCCTTTCTTTGAAGCACGGGTCCTGAACTGATATGTCCAGAAGCCATTCGATTAAGTTCGGGTTTCGTACTGAAGTATACGAAAGCCATTGTGAAGAAACTTTTGAGAAACAACATGTTTTAGAAAAACATTTAAAAGAACTCTCGCTCAAGCATTTGTACATATCTGTATCATTGTTAAATGACATTTCTAGAAACGTACAGAATATCGATTATACAAGAGACATGTCGTGAGAAGAATATTTTTGGATTTTTTGATTTTATATTGTTTTTGGATTTTTGAAATTTTATATTTTTGTATTTTGTTTTTGTTGGTTTTTCAAATTTTGTATTTTGTTTTTGTTTTTATAAAAGAAAGGGAAAATCAAAAATAGAAGATTTAAAGAATGATTTTATAGAATTTACAGAATTTGAGCCCTCTGATGAACTGGGTTCTGAGATAGTTGAAGCACCTGCAACCAAAGACGAAGAGGTTTCACAAATAACAGTGTTAGAAGTACATGAATCATCACTCTGCGGGTGTTGACTATCAACGGTTGTAATGGTTTCTACTTCCTTATCCTGATGATTATCACTATTATTTGTCTTGGTGCAACTATCAAAAATCTTTCCTGTAGGAATCCATCTAAGACCAACTGTTTTAAAAACTTTCCCCGTAGGAATCCACCTAAGGTAAGATCTAGACGTAGTTTTCTTATCAGATGCAGCGGATGTCTCAGTTTTGGAAAAACTACATCCTTTAGATATCCACCTATTAGGTTTCTTACCATTTTGCTTGTTATCAACGGGTTTGTTTCGATTTGGTGTCTTAGTGGATTGTGACTTGACACATGAATTTTCTTTCTTGAGAAATTGTGCAATACATGGATCGTGATCAGCTGAGAAAACACATTTTTGACATGTAGGACAGACAAATTCAACATTCTTGTTTAACACAGCAATTTTAATTTTGTCACTACAGTCTTTTGGAAATTGTTTGTTGTTCGATGAGACTTTGGAATTCTTTGTGTTGCATTCTACGTTTCTAGCATTCTCTTTTGTGCCACTACTCTTAGATGCAAGCCAATCCCTAGTAATTTGTAGATTGTTCCTAGGTAATGGTTTACTACTACTAGCAGTGCTTTGGAATCTTGTAGAATTCATCACACTAGGTTTTGAACCTAAAATTCCATCTTTTCGAAGTTATGCCTTTTTCCTTGCTTCTTCTAGATGGTGATTGTGGACCATGTCATTAGAACCAACAGACTCTTTAACTGTTTTTGTAGTCACATTTGGTGTACTATTCCTAGAAGAGCTAGGTGCACTCACATTTGTATTTCTTTCAACAACCAATTTTTGTTTTTCAATAATCTTTTCCATTTCCTTTTTCTTGAGCAAGGGTTGTGGAGTGACTGGTTTTGACAAATCCTTTTTCTCATCGACTTTTGGAGCAAACCGAGAAATTGACATTTTTGGTTTTTGAACCATGTTTGAAACATTTGGTTTCTCCGAAGTCGATGGTTTTGCAAACTTAGTTTCCACACCCTTTCCTTTTATACTTATAAGCTGAGCTCTCAAAAGATCATTTTGCTCTTTCATGTCCTTGTAGGCATGCTCATACGACAATTTTTCATACTTGCATTCCTCTGATTTTCGATCAAGTTGTTTGAAAAATGACATGTTTTCTTTTTCAAGTTTTTCAAGAGCATTTTCATATTTGGAAACAATTGCGGAGGTCTCAGCTCTTAGTCGTTCATCGTCTTGAACAAAATATGTTTGTAAAATGATGGACATAATGTCAGTCGTCATAACAGCTTCGAAGAGAGAATCATTTAGGTTTTCCAAAACATTCATGTTTTCACGAGTATCATTAGCTTCGTTTACCAGGTATTTGTGGTCCTTGACAAAGTCGGCCGTTTCTTTTAAAAAAGCTTGTTCAAAATGGATTACCCTCGTACTGATGTTATTCAGTGGGATAGTAATTTCGTTTTGAAACACCTTTTTCTGCTCAATATGAAAACTGGAATGCCAGTTGTTAATATTGATTGAAGTTTTAGAAGCAACAATATTTTGAAGTTCTTGAATTCTCTTTTTAACGTCATCAAGAATTTCTCTAGCCTCACTTGTATTAAAAGTGTTGTTAGAGGACATTTGCTCCATTTTTGAAAGAGATTTAGAAACAACTTTCTTTTTAGACAAGAATTTCGCAAATGGTCGTTTTATGGAAAACGCAGATGGTTCTGTTTGTGGAACAAAAGTGATTCCTGAAAGTTTGTTCAATTTGTTGTAATCAATGGGTTTCAAATCCTTTTGTTTCATTTTATTTATGCTCTCTTCGACATGTTCAATTGTTAGCACAGAATCCCGAACGACGGGAGGATCATGTTTGGTATAAATCACATTACCATTGTACAAAACATTCTGTTCTTGCTGAGCTTTCTTGAGATTACAAGGGGTGTTGTTACCAAGAGCCATTTTATGTTTCGTATGGTAAATCGGATTAGTTTGATTTGAAATCATTTTCATTGTTTGACTCGACTGACCCGACTTAACCACTAATTCTTCTAAATGAGCAATCATGTGTTCTGACTCTACGATTTCTTCCAAAAGTTTGTCTTCTTTCTTTGCAAAGTCCTTTTTCAACTCATCCCTTTCTTTTTCAAGATTGGTATAAGCTGTTTTTTGTTTAGAAAGTTGGTTTTGTAAATCAGAAATTTCCGCGTTTAAAGATTTTATCTTTTTGAAAGAATTAACATCAAGTGTATCAAACTTGAGTTGCGATTGTTGTTCTCTTGAAACGGAATTTTGATAACCAGTTTCTAATTCAGACAATCTTTTGTTATGAAATTCAAAAGCTTTAACGGATGCTTTGTAACTCTCAAGCTCAGCGGTCAATTTTACATTCGCGTTCTTAACATCGCGATTGACCTTTTTCACTTTCTCAATTTCAACACCACAATTATTTATTAATGATTCAAATAAAGCACGAGTTTCCTCATCATTAGCACCATTTTGTGCAACTTGAACTCCATTAGGATCCATGTATGGAGTTGCATAGTTAACATTGGTATTAACTTGCTCCCCCACATATGTATCATAATTAGGTTCAGGTGGCACATAATGTGGCTTCTCATGAGCAAACTGATTAGCATTATTACCACAATTTGGTACCTCATTGAATGAATCGGAATCATAGGTAGGAGGAAGATCAGAATCACTGCTTGATGTTGTTGCCTGGTGAGAAGTCATGAAACAATCAATCCCATTGTGATTAAGCACATTCTGATTCACATTCTGATTCATTTGATTTCCAACATACTGCCCTGCATATTGCATTTGATTCCCCATCTGTATACTCGAAGCATATCCTTGCTGATTGTTGTTGTGTCGTTGGATGTTTAATGCATTGAAGACTGATGCAAAACCGTTGGATAAAGTACTCGTGATACTGTCATGGTGAGATTCCATTGATTCAATTCAAAGTGAAACGTTGTTCTGAGGATGTTTTGAAAGATAACAACGGTTGTTGTTGAAGATTAGATGTTATGGTGAAGGTGAAGAACGTTTTCGGTTGATTTTTTGCGATTTAAAATTTTCCCTCCAAAAAATGAATACGAAAATTTTCTTTCTCAAAATTTGAAAATCACAAAGAAATACAATTCTAATATTACCAGAAAAATTTGAGTTTTCAAAAATTTTGACGCCAAATTTTACCGAAAAAATTTGAATTTTAGCCTAAAAATTTGAATTTTGGGCCAAAATTTTCACCGTTATACCAAAATTTGAATTTCGCGTAAAAATTGAACGTTTAGTCTCCTGTAAAAATTAAATTTTACTCAACTTTTCCCGCCAAAAAACTTTTTTTTTTCTTTTTTTTTTAGAATAACTTGTGTAGATGAATGGATCTTATAGAAGGTATAGATGAAATTCCAATTCTCGAAAACTTGCACAAATGTGTTCTCGAAACTTTGTCAGAAAGTAGTTCTCGAAAGCTTTGGGTTTGCGAAACTTTTTGATCTCGAAATTTTTCGAAAATATGTGTTCTCGAAAAACTTGTGATCACGAAAATTTGTGATCTCGAAATTTTTTTTCGAAAATGTGGGTTCTCGAAAGTTTGTGATCTCGAAAATTTGTGATCTCGAAACTTTTTGAATTTTTTGAAACTTATGTATTCTCGAAACTTATGTATTCTCGAAAGTTTGAAGGTTTTCGAAAAAAATACACAAGGTTCTCGAAAGTTAGTGTTTTCTCGAAAAATTGCAATTTCGAGAATACAATCACTCAAAATTTTCGAAATTATACAATTTCAAAAATATGCCAAAATTCGAAGTGTTTACTTTCTTATACAAGAGAGAAATCATTGAGTACACGATCGGTAACACTTTAGTAGCAACGAAGAGAATTCTCGAAAAAGTGTCTTTTGTTGTTCTCGAAATTTTGGCAGTTTTTATATTGAAAGAAAGCTATCCAAGAACAAGTTTTTAATCCAAGATTTTTGTACAACTATCCTTAAAATGATGAAATCTTAAAGAAAGTTGCAAACTTGAACCACTTTTCAAAATATTTGAAAGATCTCGAAAAATAGTACAAAGTTCAAATCGTAATTTTTTTGAAAGAAAGTTTGAAACTTTTTGTTTGTAATAATTTGTAGCACAAGTTTGTAAGCAAAGATGTGATAGAAACCAAGAAACAAACACGAAAGTACAAAAATTTAAAAAAAAACGAGATGAACAACAAGTTTTTGAATTGATTTTTTAACAAAAAACCACCTACTACACCTTCTTCCGGCGATTGATACCATTTGTTAGTACCCTTGATTCAATATCTTACACAAGTTATATGAGAATTATAGAAGGGATAAGAAGAGATAGAGATAAAGAGAAAAGAGATGGATACTTCTAGTGAGAGAAAGGAAAGATGTATTATGTTTAGAGAGAGAAACACATAGAATTACACATAGAAGCACCACCTCCAAATGGGAGCATTTGGAGGTTTATATAGCTAAGATAAAGAGATGGGCCGGGCTTGGGCTTTTGTAAAGAGCTAGACCTAAACTTATACAATATTAGATTAAACCAAGCCCGTTTACCCTTAACTAAACTACAAGACTGTTACAACATTATTACAAGACTCGTTGATACAATAATGATCGTTACTTTTAATGCTAACAATCTCCCCCTAAGGGACGATCATTGAGAGCTCCCTTTGATTACATAAATGATCAACACTTCTAATGCTAACACTTTTATTTTGAGGGTATGTTATATTTGCTTTTAAGTACAAGTCTGATGCAGGTTTTACTGACCAGGTCTTAAATTTATATTATGTCTCGATTACCTAAGGTCTACCTAAATGCACTAACGGACAGTGTATCCGGTCGTGTGTAGATTAGTAACTGGCAAAACCGAGGTTGTCCCAAGAGCTATGTGTGATGGATCCTATTTAAGTCTAATGTCACGTTTTAAACTAGTTTTGAGTTGAAATTATTAATTAAACTAAATAAACAGAAATAAAATAATTGCTAAAAGTAAATTGAGTTGTGAGTAGTAGGAGAAAGTGTACTAGCCTAGTTGGTCATCCTATATTGCTATGACTATGTTTTCTATAAAACTATTCGAATGTGTAACAATTTGCAATTTCAGGTTAATTACTATTCCCGGAAAATTTTACTATTCACTTTTACAATTCATTTTTCCCGAAATTTTCCCGAAATTTGATTTTTGTTTCTTGGCCTCGAGTGATAAATCATTTCCATAGCAAATTAAAAGTTTGACACTCATCAGATCATTTTCGTGAAAGTTATTAAAGAATTACACGTTTTAGGGTAAAACGTCATTCAAAAATTCTACGCACAACGAAACTCGACCGCATTAAGTGACCCCGCATCAGAAAAATGTTTAGTACTCTCATGATTAATTAGAGAATTAATCATGACTGAGAAAAATATGACCAAATAAACCTCGACCGTGAGAAACAGGAATTCTCGTCTTTAAGCACTTTTACTTAGCCGTAACCTTAGCCTATACCTGCACCGCGTTTCTAAGACAATTTGAGTTTTCACATTTTTGGAATAAGTCAACATATTTTTCCCTCCTCCTTTGACCAAAAATCATTCCTTGATTTTATAAATCATTCCTTGATTTTTAGGCTTACGGTTTTAAGTTTAAAGACATTAAATACCAACCGACACTAGACTGAGCCCAGCCTAGACATTATAAGCCATTTTAAGTCATTAGTATCCTATTAGAAAAGTTACATTTTACTTTTCTCAATTTTACGCAACTTTCGTACGTTTTACGTATTACGCGTTTTAGACCCGTGTTTCCAGTTTTAGCAGGGTTTGAGCACCCCAATAGAACCTACCACTCATTTTATATTTTATTATGGAGTATATTGATGTGTTCTAGCATATTTATAAGTTTCATATTTTTAGGATACCCGGTTTTACGTTTCGTGACTTAACAACTTACGGTTAGCATTTCCCGGAGTCAAAACTAGTTACATAAGCTTGGATAAGATCATCAAAAGTCCACACTTGCTCCCCAAGCCTTATGAACCGCCATATAGGGGGGGAGGGGATTCACACTTGTGGCATGATCTCATGACTTTAGCCATTAGATCATACTTATTTACAACTTGGTCACCAAGTTTAGGCACTTTCCTAACACTTTCCTAACCTCCTCATCCTAACCTATATAAATGATCACACATGACTTAGAAAACTCATTCTCCTTTCTTTCTTCATCAATAAAAATGACACACAACAAATCCCTAGCACCATGATCCTTTGATCTTCAAACTTTAAGTTACACATAAGAGTTCAAGGTCTTAGTATTCTCTACCTAGTTCTCAAGTTTGTTTGGTGATTCCATGGTTGATTTAGGAGCTACACAAGGTTACTAGGGCTGAAGTTAAATGATTTTCACAAGGGTTAGATCAAGGCTAGCAAGGGTTACAAGAGTTGTGGTAAAGGGTTTGCAAGCATAGGTTTAGTGTCCTAGTTCATACTTGACTTCCCTTCTTAAGAGAAAGCCAAAAGTTGTAAGAAACCCTTATACACTTTCTTCCTCCATATCATTTTCATACTTATTATGTTTCTTTCATGCTATATATGGTCTTTTTATTATGCTCATGATGTATAAAAACAAGTAAAACAAGTTATGGTATGTATATGTTAACTTATGTTGTTTAAACAAGTAAACTAGTGACTTTTATGGAAGAACCACGACCGAAATAGTACAACTATGATATTTGACACTTACTTACTGTTATAAAGGACTTCAAAAGGAAAACATAGCAATTTGAATCACCCAAAACGAGTACACGAGTCAAAAGATACGGCCATAAGAAGTTAGCGAAACCAAAACGCCGAAACTGCCAATACCCTACTGTTTGCATTCTGCCATTTTGAAAGTCACCATTATGCTCCGATTCATCAAAAAGTTAAAACACGAAAGTTGTCCGGAACGACGTTTTCATTCAGGAACAAAGAAGCTCGAGCCCTGAAAACGCTTTCTGAGTGATAATTTTCTTTAAATTCTTAACAGCCCATTTTTAGACCAAAGTCACTATATAATAGTTATGATTTAGTAAGACCAAGAGGTCTAATGACCTAAAGCCAAGACCACAACCATGGCTAAAGCCAAGGTTGAGTCTCAAGACCATGGTAACAATGACCAAGGTCACGGCAAAGCCACGGCTAAAGACCATATAACTTTTAAAGATCAAAACTTATATATATGTTATCAAATACTACAATAGTAGGGAGCCTCATGTGAGGAGTTCATTACGTAAGCCGTCGAGATGAGTTGTGGATTTACGAATTAAAGTGTCCTGGCTCCTCGAACGTTTACTCCATGACTTCTGAATTATGTCGGCCCGAACGGTAGTAAGAGATATACAACCTATACATGTTTCATAGACCACTTATATTCAACGACTTACACTATATACTAAGTACTACATCATGAACATTATGCAAGACATATATAGGCAATTCTTCGTATTCTTAGACGTTACTCCAAACCTAAGTCGCAACGTTCTATTATAGGCTGCTCTTAGAGACTTTCGTGACTCGACTACCACATTCATTTCTCATTACATAAGCTTAAGGTGAGTCATAGCCCCTACTTTTTCATACTTGTTTTAACTCTTTGGGGGAGATACATGCACAACTACTTGCTTACTTGTACAAATATTCAAAACATTTATACTTGATTGTTTTATACTTGATTGTCTTATACTTGATTGCGTTATACTTGATTTCATACATACATGATTGTTTTATACTTTGGGAAGTGGCTCCCAGTAATCTTTTATCTTTGGAAGTGGCTCCCAGTAAACTTTTATCTTTGGGAAGTGGCTCCCAGTTTTTTTTGGGAAGTGGCTCCCAGTTGTCTTTGGGAATTGGCTCCCAAGTGAGGTCTTCGGAGATGAAGTGTAGACTCACGACTAATTGCTTAATTGTTTTGATGAACTTATACATGTCTTATTCATACTATATATGTAGCAGTGGGTTGTGAACACACAGGTTGCAAGTCTCTTATGGCGGGACTTGCAACTGAGTGGATTCACAATGCCTTTGCTGTGTAAATATTCTTTTAAGGCTTTTTCAACTGTTTTAAGACAAACTCTATGAACTCACCAACCATTGTGTTGACACTTTAGCATGTTTATCTCAGGTTTGTAAGGCGATAGCTAGTGCGTGGAACTTAGAGTCAAGCTGCATATTCTGAAGACTTACGCTTTTATCATTTACCATTCAAAACATTTTGTATACATTTATGTATCATACTTTGGAATCTCATGTTTGTAACTTTGAATTCATTAATCGAATGGTAACTTTTCAAAACGTCTCATTTAGAGTTCGTTTTCTATAACTTGTACTTTGTATTATGAAGTAGCACCCCTGTGACACAGTCTTCCGCTGCGGTATTTTGGGGGTGTTACAGATTGGTACCAGAGCCTTGGTTATAGAGAACTATGTTGCATTTAGTGCCTAGACTATAACTGCTATATACGTTGAGACTTTCCTCTTTAGTTGCCTTACACACACTACATACGCATATGCTTTTGTTAGATGTTGGTTCCACGCTGTTAGATGATGTGACTTTAGTATTATAAGGAGCCCCAGAGATTAGCCGAGTCATTAAAAACATGGAGCTCAGTAATAACTAATTATTTAACTTGATCTTGTGACAGTTCTTGTTTGATGAGACACAAGATTTGAGTTAAATAATATTATTGCTTAGCTTTAGGGATTTGATGACTTGATTATCTTACTATCGGCCTCAGAAGGCGGATTTTGTGTCGGAAATTCTTAAGTAGGATGACTTAGAATCTCCATATTTAAATGGATTGGGACGCCTCTTCATTTAAATAAAGAAATTGTAAATCACCGAACCATAAGTTTATGAGACCTTACTTACAAAAATTTGGACGCTTCTTTATGTAAGTAACGTGTTATAAATAAGTGGGCTTAATTGTAGTCGATACAACTCCTTAACCAGAACCTTAGACAAATCAGAGTGAACACCACTATTTTAGAGATCCTGAAATCCCGAATTCTTTTAGACACACCGTAAGTAGTTAAAATCAACAGAACTTCGGGACGAAGTTCTCCTTAAGGAGTAGAGACTGTAACAATTCGCAATTTCAGGTTAATTACTATTCCCGGAAAATTTTACTATTTACTTTTACTATTCATTTTCCCAAAATTTTCCCGAAATTTGATTTTTGTTTCTTGGCCTCGAGTGATAAATCATTTCCATAGCAAATTAAAAGTTTGACACCCATCAGATCATTTTCGTGAAAGTTATTAAAGAATTACACGTTTTAGGGTAGAACGTCATTCAAAAATTCTACGCACAACGAAACTCGACCGCATTAAGTGACCCCGCATCAGAAAAATATTTAGTACTCTCATGATTAATTAGAGAATTAATCATGACTGAGAAAAATATGACCAAATAAACCTCGGCCGTGAGAAACAGGAATTCTCGTATTTAAGCACTTTTACTTAGCCGTAACCTTAGCCTATACCTGCACCGCGTTTCTAAGACAATTTGAGTTTTCACATTTTTGGAATAAGTCAACATATTTTTCCCTCCTCCTTTGACCAAAAATCATTCCTTGATTTTTAGGCTTACGGTTTTAAGTTTAAAGACATTAAATACCAACCGACACTAGACTGAGCCCAGCCTAGACATTATAAGCCATTTTAAGTCATTAGTATCCTATTAGAAAAGTTACATTTTACTTTTCTCAATTTTACGCAACTTTCGTACGTTTTACGTATTACGCGTTTTAGACCCGTGTTTCCAGTTTTAGCAGGGTTTGAGCACCCCAATAGAACCTACCACTCATTTTATATTTTATTATGGAGTATATTGATATGTTCTAGCATATTTATAAGTTTCATATTTTTAGGATACCCGGTTTTACGTTTCGTGACTTAACAACTTACGGTTAGCATTTCCCGGAGTCAAAACTAGTTACATAAGCTTGGATAAGATCATCAAAAGTCCACACTTGCTCCCCAAGCCTTATGAACCGCCATATAGGGGGGGGGGAGGGGATTCACACTTGTGGCATGATCTCATGACTTTAGCCATTAGATCATACTTATTTACAACTTGGTCACCAAGTTTAGGCACTTTCCTAACACTTTCCTAACCTCCTCATCCTAACCTATATAAATGATCACACATGACTTAGAAAACTCATTCTCCTTTCTTTCTTAATCAATAAAAACGACACACAACAAATCCCTAGCACCATGATCCTTTGATCTTCAAACTTTAAGTTACACATAAGAGTTCAAGGTCTTAGTATTCTCTACCTAGTTCTCAAGTTTGTTTGGTGATTCCATGGTTGATTTAGGAGCTACACAAGGTTACTAGGGCTGAAGTTAAATGATTTTCACAAGGGTTAGATCAAGGCTAGCAAGGGTTACAAGAATTGTGGTAAAGGGTTTGCAAGCATAGGTTTAGTGTCCTAGTTCATACTTGACTTCCTTTCTTAAGAGAAAGCCAAAAGTTGTAAGAAACCCTTATACACTTTCTTGCTCCATATCATTTTCATACTTATTATGTTTCTTTCATGCTATATATGGTCTTTGTATTATGCTCATGATGTATAAAAACTAGTAAAACAAGTTATGGTATGTATATGTTAACTTATGTTGTTTAAACAAGTAAACTAGTGACTTTTATGGAAGAACCACGACTGAAATAGTACAACTATGATATTTGACACTTACTTACTGTTATAAAGGACTTCAAAAGGAAAACATAGCAATTTGAATCACCCAAAACGAGTACACGAGTCAAAAGATACGGCCATAAGAAGTTAGCGAAACCAAAACGCCGAAACTGCCAATACCCTACTGTTTGCATTCTGCCATTTTGAAAGTCACCAGTCTGATCCGATTCATCAAAAAGTTAAAACACGAAAGTTGTCCGGAATGACGTTTTCGTTCAGGAACAAAGAAGCTCGAGCCCTGAAAACGCTTTCTGCGTGATAATTTTCTTTAAATTCTTAACAACCCATTTTTAGACCAAAGTCACTATATAATAGTTATGATTTAGTAAGACCAAGAGGTCTAATGACCTAAAGCCAAGACCACAACCATGGCTAAAGCCAAGGTTGAGTCTCAAGACCATGGTAACAATGACCAAGGTCACGGCAAAGCTATAACAATTCGCAATTTCAGGTTAACTTTTATTCCCGAAAATTTCACTATTCACTTTTTACTATTCACTTTTCACTATTCATCTCAGAAATTTTTATTTCATATTCTCGTAAGTTAAACTATTTTAACGATAATCCAAGAGTTTGACACTCGTCGGATCATTTCTGCAAAAATCACAAAGCCGTGTCCGAGATTTACTTTTAGGTTTAAATGTCATTCCAACATCCCGATATGTCCATAAAACATTATAAACAATAGAAATATGATTTTCTCTCATTTTAGGACAATTCCAAAAGTTTCGAAATTTTACGTTTTCCAGTTCAGCATTTTGCGCGAATTACGCGTTTTAGACCCGTGTTTCCAGTTTTTAGCAGGGTTTTAGCACCCGATAGAACCTACCACTCATTTTATATTTTATTATGGAGTATATTGACATGTTTAACCATACTTTCAAGTTTCATATTTTTAGGATGCCCGGTTTTACGTTTTGTGACTTAATAACTTACGGGTCAAAAACTAGCTACATACTTAGGATAATATCATCAAAAGTCCACACCTTGTTCTCCAAGTTCATGAACCGCCACTAGGGGGGGGGGGGCATTCACACTTGTGGCATCATCTCATGACTTTAGCCATTAGATCATATTTATTTACAACTTTGTCTCCAAGTTTTAGCACTTTCCTAGTAACCTTCCTAACCTCCTCATTCATAGTATAAATAGCAAGCTAATCCCTTCCTTTCTTCATCACCAAAAACGCCACAACATAAATACCTAGCACCATGATCCTTTGATCATCAATATACAAGTTACACTACAAAGTTCAAGGTCTTAGTATTCTCTACCTAGTTCTTAAGTTTGTTTGGTGATTCCATGGTTGAATTAGGAGCTACACAAGGTGATTAGGGGTTGAAGTGAATGGTTTTCACAAGGTTTATATCAAGGCTAGCAAGGGTTACAAGAGTTGTGGTGAAGGGTTTGCAAGCATAGGTTTAGTGTCCAAGTTCCATACTTGACTTCCTTTCTTTAGAAAGCCAAAAGTTGTAAGCAAACCCTAACATACTCCTTGCTTAAATATCATTTTCATGCTTATTATGTTTCATTCATGCTATATATGGTCTTTGTATTGTGTTCATGATGTTTAAAAATGGATAAAACGAGTATTGGTATACATATGTTAACTTATGACAAGTAAACAAGCAAACTAGTGATTTTTATGGAGAACCACGACCAAAATAGTATAACTTTGATATTTGACACTTACTTACTGTTAAATAGGACTTAATAAGGAAAACATAGCAATTTGAATCACCCAAAACGAGTACACGAGTCAAAAGATACGGCCATAAGAAGTTAGCGACACCAAAACGCCAAAACTGCCTATACCCTACTGTTTTGCATTCTGTGTTTTTGAAAGTCACCCTTCTGGTCCGATTCATCAAAAAGTTAAAACACGAAAGTTGTCCGGAACGACATTTTCGTTTAGGTACAAAGAAGCTCGAGCCCTGAAAACGCTTTCCGAGTGATAATTTCTTCAAATTCTTAACAGCCCATTTTTAGACCAAAGTTACTATATAATGATTATAATTAGATGAGACCAAGAGGTCTAATGACCTAAAGCCAAGACCACAACCATGGCTAAAGCCAAGGTTGAGTATCAAGACCATGGTAACAATGACCAAGGTCACGGCAAAGCCACGGCTAAAGACCATATAACTTTTAAAGATCAAAAACTTATATATATGTTATCAAATACTACAATAGTAGGGATCCTCATGTGAGGAGTTCATTAAGTAAGCCGTCGAGACGAGTTGTGGATTTACGAATTAAAGTGTCCTGGCTCCTCGAACGTTTACTCCATGACTTCTGAATTATGTCGGCCCGAACGGTAGTAAGAGATATACCACCTATACATGTTTCATAAGCCATTTATATTCAAAGACTTACACATTATACTAAAGTACTACATCATGAACATTATGCAAGACATATATAGGCAATTCTTCGTATTCTTAGACATTACTCCAAACCTAAGTCGCAACGTTCTATTATAGGCTGCTCTTAGAGACTTTCACGATTCGACTACCACTTTCATTTCTCATTACATAGACTTAAGGTGAGTCATAGCCCCTACTCTTTTCGTACTTGTTTTAACTCTTTGGGGGGGGGGGGATACATGCACAACTACTTGCTTACTTGTACAAATACTCAAAACATTTATACTTGATTGTTTCATACTTGATTTTCTTATACTTGATTGCATTATACTTGATTTCATACATACATGACTGTCTTATCTTTGGGAAGTGGCTCCCAGTAAACTTTTATCTTTGGGAAGTGGCTCCCAGTTTTCTTTGGGAAGTGGCTCCCTGTTGTCTTTGATACATCCTAACATTTGCGAATGTTGGATACATCATAAAAGTGAGGTCTTCGGAGATGAAGTAGAGACTCACTACTAATTGCTTAATTGTCTTGATGAACTTATACATGTCTTTATTATACTATATGTTAGCAGTGGGTTGTGAACACACAGGTTACAAGTCTCTTATGGCGGGACTTGTAACTGAGTGGATTCACAATGCCTTTGCTATGTGAACATTCTTTTGAGGCTTTTTCAACTGTTTTAAGACAAACTCTATGAACTCACCAACCATTGTGTTGACACTTTAGCATGTTTATCTCAGGTTAGTAAGACGATAGCTAGTGCGTGGAACTTAGAGTCAAGCTGCATATTCTGAAAACTTACGCTTTTATCATTTACCATTCAACATTTTGTATACATTTATGTATCATACTTTGGAATCTCATGTTTGTAACTTTGAATTCATTAATCGAATGGTAACTTTTCAAAACGTCTCATTTAAAATTCGTTTTCTATAACTTGTACTTTGTATTATGAAGTAGCACCCCAGTGACACAGTCTACCGCTGCGGTATTTTGGGGGTGTTACAGAAGCCACGGCTAAAGACCATATAACTTTTAAAGATCAAAACTTATATATATGTTATCAAATACTACAATAGTAGGGAGCCTCATGTGAGGAGTTCATTAAGTAAGCCGTCGAGATGAGTTGTGGATTTACGAATTAAAGTGTCCTGGCTCCTCGAACGTTTACTCCATGACTTCTGAATTATGTCGGCCCGAACGGTAGTAAGTGATATACAACCTATACATGTTTCATAGACCACTTATATTCAACGACTTACACTATATACTAAGTACTACATCATGAACATTATGCAAGACATATATAGGCAATTCTTCGTATTCTTAGACGTTACTCCAAACCTAAGTCGCAACGTTCTATTATAGGCTGCTCTTAGAGACTTTCGTGACTCGACTACCACTTTCATTTCTCATTACATAAGCTTAAGGTGAGTCATAGCCCCTACTTTTTCATACTTGTTTTAACTCTTTGGGGGAGATACGTGCACAACTACTTGCTTACTTGTACAAATATTCAAAACATTTATACTTGATTGTTTTATATTTGATTGTCTTATACTTGATTGCATTATACTTGATTTCATACATACATGACTGTTTTATACTTTGGGAAGTGGCTCCCAGTAATCTTTTATCTTTGGGAAGTGGCTCCCAGTAAACTTTTATCTTTGGGAAGTGGCTCCCAGTTTTCTTTGGGAAGTGGCTCCCAGTTGTCTTTGGGAATTGGCTCCCAAGTGAGGTCTTCGGAGATGAAGTGTAGACTCACGACTAATTGCTTAATTGTTTTGATGAACTTATACATGTCTTATTCATACTATATATGTAGCAGTGGGTTGTGAACACACAGGTTGCAAGTCTCTTATGGCGGGACTTGCAACTGAGTGGATTCACAATGCCTTTGCTGTGTAAATATTCTTTTAAGGCTTTTTCAACTGTTTTAAGACAAACTCTATGAACTCACCAACCATTGTGTTGACACTTTAGCATGTTTATCTCAGGTTTGTAAGGCGATAGCTAGTGCGTGGAACTTAGAGTCAAGCTGCATATTCTGAAGACTTACGCTTTTATCATTTACCATTCAAAACATTTTGTATACATTTATGTATCATACTTTGGAATCTCATGTTTGTAAGTTTGTATTCATTAATCGAATGGTAACTTTTCAAAACGTCTCATTTAGAGTTCGTTTTCTATAACTTGTACTTTGTATTATGAAGTAGCACCCCTGTGACACAGTCTTCCGCTGCGGTATTTTGGGGGTGTTACAGAATGCTTCAAGTGGGGCGGACATATATCACTAGGTTCCTTTGGTTGATTTCCCTAGCCTATCTCCCTAGAATCTTGTCAGGAACCAAAGGCACTACCCTCTGTAAGTAAGCCAACGTACGGTAGACTAGTTTTAGTCACTAAGTGCCACTACATACTAGACTTATCTTGGTGTGGCCCGACATCTCGGATCTTAGACCACACCTCTAATTACTTAAGTTTATCCAACCCGGAAGGTGGTCCTTTGGTCGATTTGCACACAGGCAAATGGCTAGTTGTTAGCATTCCCATTTCCCTCGCAACCTAAATACACTAGGGTCCTTTGGTCGATTCGCCTATCGTACCAAGTACAACCAGTTCTTCTAAACTACCGCAACTAGATGATCTAAGATAAACTAAACATGCATACACTAGAAGCATTATGAAAAGTACGAAAACATAATCACAACAATATAGAAATCATAACTAGGCTAGCACCAAAGGTGCTTAGCTGATCATATTATAAAGTACACCCAAATCAATGTTGAATGAAGACATGAATTCAGAAATGTAATTAAAACAATGAAAAACTAAAACTTATGGTGTTATAGGCGTGATCTCTCCCTTGGAAATGCTTCGTATGCTGCTGTAGATTGCCTTTCTAAAACCTCCCTTCGTTCTCTGACTTTTTCTGGTGAGAAGGTTGTGTCAAATGCAGAATTTAGGGCTGGTATCTATAGGCCCGACATAGCTACGGCATAACCCTAATAGTTGGTTATGCCATAACTAGTGTTATCGTGAAACGATCTTATCCATTAACATTGGCTACGGCGTAGTTGCTATACTGGTTACGCCGTAGCTCCTTAGGGTTTTCATTTATGCCGTAGTCTTCATGTGTGGTTACGGCGTAATCTTGAAAAAATCTTGGATCACGTACTGTTCCTTAACTACACTGTAACTCCATAGTGTGGTTACGGCGTACCCTTCTGGGCTGTCGAATTCTTCTAAGTCTTCAAATGATTATGGCATAACCTTATGAGTTGGTTACGCCATAACTCTTGATAAGTGTTGACTTGGTTAATGTGTTTGAATTCCTAGCTACGGCGAAGCTTTCTTCAGCATACTAAGATGTGTATCTTTTGCAAGTTCTTTCCAATTTTCGTGTCTCTTTAGCTCCTATGCTCATTTGTAACCTGGAAACAAAATATAAAGAAATCAAAGCATATATCCTTATAATCAATACAAAAATGGGCATATTAGGGGGAAATTGACACTTAAATATCAGGACTATTTGACGTCATCAAATATCCCCCACTTAAACTCTACTTACCCTCAAGTAGACCTTATTAGAATAATTTCTAAAAAGATATTCCCCAAGTAACTCGAGAAATATGAGATTAAAAACTTCCTATGCTAGAATTTTCAAAGCCGAACACCTCACAAAATGGGAAACAAACACTCATACTCTCTCTAATCTAAGTGTTAATTTCGGGGTGATCACTTATGTAATACCCCAGGCAAATCCCACATTGGCTGTGACTTGGAGTGATGCTGGGACATATATGTTAACATTCGCCTTATATGACACAACGCGTTTTGTGGTGGAACGGTTAATCGGCCATACGGTTAAGCGTGCTCATGTGAGAGTAGTACTGGCTTGGGTGACCTGCCGGGAAGTCTTCACATGAGGGCCACAAGAACAAAGCCGTGAGCCTTCGGGCAAAGCGGACAATATTGTGGTCTATAAGGCGGGGTGTTACAACTTAAAGCACAATTATAGTATGTATTCTATTATAGGCTTGGCGGTTACAAAAATCTCCACCACTAGAGCTAAGGTCAAAAAAATTCTTTAAGGCAATATTGGGTGAACAAGTATAAGGCTAAGGGTGTAGTGTGGTTACTAACATACCATGGCAAAAGTGACAAAGACCATCGGTACATGACTAGAACGCTGGCCAAGACACCATGACTGCTCGATAATCACCTACGCATTATTCAAGACTAACGGGTAGGATAAGACATGGGAATACACATAATGGGTGAAAAATAAAAATAAAGAAGCAAATAGTCTAAGCCTACAATCAAGTCGTCACCGTTTACAGTTCATCCAAAGTCCAAGCATCAATACGCAAAACCGAATCATAACAAGTAAGTGTGCCATTAGTGGACGTCATGATGTGCACATTACTTGGTGTTCATGTTGGTGTATAAACATCACCAACTAAATTCTTCAAATGTGATCGAAGTGTCCTCCTCGATACTAAATCTGATAAGCTCATAAACCTGGTGCTATACAAGGGTGCACCATCAATACTACTATTTACAAACAGAAATTCACTTTTTTTTATATCATAACTAAATACAAAAATACTATCATCCCCGCACTTTAGATGAATCATATATGAGAATTTTGGGGGGGGGGGTCTTCAAATGATCTTCAAACATATGTCTTCGTTGTAGGCGTGATTCCTGAATTTCTTTACTTAGACCTTGAACTTGAGCAAACAATGACTTCTCAATCATACACCAAGACTACATGGTATGCTAAGGCGAATAGGTGTATCAAAACAATATATTATAAGGGTATGAAACGAAAGGAAAAGCTCAAAAGGGTGTATCTAGGGGTATCTTGTACTAAAGGTGAGTGCAACAAAAGGGTTTAACACGGGGATTGAAAAGTCGAGGTGACTAATCGATAAATGTACACTTATATACACATCTGGGCTATTTGGATATTAATCCTAGAATATTGCCTTCTCAAATTGTTTCTTCCAAGTGTATCAAGCTAACTCGACACACTATTCGTCTATGGTCTCGAAATGATGTAAAGGCCAAGTTCTAAAGTTTACAAACTACCTGCACACTCAATATTTGATGGATTTACGGTAAATAAGTGGAAATAGATAGGCTAAATCTCACCATAAGAAATCAAGGGATAAATGTGCTCGGCTAAGGTCTATTCTAGTTAGGTTAGGAAAAACATGTCAAAATTTTAAAAATGGCATAATTTTTCAAAATAAACTAGAAAATGAGGGCAATAAAGTTCAAGTAATAATTCTACTCCCGTCCCCCCACTTGAAATGTACAAAGTCCCTTTTTTACTAATAATGAAATATAAAATAGGAGAAAGTAGAATTAGAGCGAGAACTTCCCTGAAATTTGCTCCAAAATGAAAAGAAGGATCACGAAAAGAATGTGTGCCTTCCTCTTGCCTCCATGAGCAAACTTCAATTCCCTGAAATCACGATAATACCACAAGCATAATTCTAAAAAATAAAAAGAAAAACAAAAACAATAAATAAAACCTAACTCACTTTCGTAGGAATCATAGTTGCATTTAGCATATGCAACAAGCCTTTTAAACCACTTGGTGTTCCAAGTGGACTAGTGTAGTCTCGTGAGGGTTTGCAGTGAACGCACCCACAAAGTTCATTTAGTACTAATACAAGGTTTTGGTGTGTATATTTTAAAAATTGAGAAACTTGTCACAGAGAGTGGTTACGGCGTAACCTCATTACTGAGTTACGCCGTAATTAGTGAAACCTGGAGATGCATCATAATTGATGCGCGTGCGTATATCGTTGTAGGTATAGATTATTCTTATCAAGTTTTAAATTTATATTTAGCCGGCTTAACTTATAACGCACACTAACGAGGTCAGTGTACCCGATCAATGTAGCTAGTTGGTAAGTAGAGTGTCGATCACTAAGAGTGGAACGTCAACACCTAGAAAGTCTATCAGTATTTTAATTCCTAAGTTAGTTTTACAAACTAATCTAACTCAAGGGGGTTTTTAGCCTAAGAGACTAGCATGATTTGAGTTGATTATAATTAATAAAACTAATGAGATAGAATACACGAATGGCGAACACGTACATAGATAGATAACATATACAGATAAGAGACCTGACGAATGATTAAGTAGCTTGTCACTTTTTTATTGCTAGTTTTATATGATGAGTGCTAAAATCTATTCTCTCTTGTTGGTATCTTAATTATAGGTGAGTAAACTCTTAATGATTACTTATGTCTATATTATTTAACCTTTTTTAAGGGCTTACACTAACTTATACTACTAGTGAATAAATCGTGGGAGGGGTATGGCAGCCCAAGCATTCCATAGCTAGACATAGAGGTTATCAATGCACATATAATAAGAACCAAATAAACATTATATAAACTTTAATCGATGGGAAAACAATATAAAGGGGAGTCCCATGGCATAGACAAGCCCAACAATCCTCATGGATTAAAGGGTACTATTACAATAAAACAAAACTACTTAATGAATTAAAACACTAGCTGGACCTTCTTACTGCTCTGAAATCTTCATTTGGTGGTGTCTTGTGTTGCCTATTCGTATGTATTCTTCTCCTTAGAGATACTTTTTTGCACTTTATAATTCAGCTGTTGAATGGGGTATTTGATACGTGGGAATCACACCAGGCTTTACCTCTCGAGGGATCTCGAGAAGCTTACAACCCCCACCAGGCAGTGTACCTGATCGTTGTATTATAGTATAGTGACAAGTACTGGGGGATTGATCGTTCAACTCAGGAATAGTGTCGCTAGGATTAGAAAGCCTAAAAACTAGGTCTAGAGGCGAGGGATGATTCTTTTTGTTATTTTATATTTTAATAAAGCAAGTAAAATCGGTTTTTGGAAGAGTGGGCGGAATTAGTTGCTAATCAACTAACCCAATAACTAAGATACAATCAAAATGTAATAACCCGAAAATTTCAAGTTATTTATTTCCTGTAAGACTGAAAAAATTATTTTTAATGAGACCGTTCAATTGTTTCACTTATTCTCCTATTAAAATTTTTGCTTTCATTATACTTTAAAGCAATGACGAATATTGTCAAACAAATTTTTGGCGAACTCACATTCCATTTTTACTAAAACCGCACGCGTACCGACACCGTGATAGTATGGCATAGGAATAATTAAATACGAGGGCTCAATAAAACACAAGATTCGTTTATTCCCACTCAAGCATTACAAAATCCAAAGTATCTACCACATCTTACTTTTACCTTTTATTTATACACTCTTTAAAATAAAAATCTAAAACAAACAATACAAATAAAGAAAATACAAAATAATAATAATAATAATAATAATAATAATAATAATAATAATAATAATAATAATAATAATAATAATAATAATAATAATAATAATGATAAGAGATAACAAAAAAAAAAAAAATCGTCCTTGTGTATATCCCACAAAAACCGACCCCCACCCCATTCTCTTCTCCCTTTTGAGAAAAAATACAACACAGCCACTTCTGCTCACCCCTCTCTCTCTCCCATCGATATTATCAAGCAAAGACAAATCTGAGACGCTGCCAATTCTGATCTCGCCGACCCTCCTCTTCGCCCCGATGGTTAAACTAGACTCCAAGAAAGAAGTACAACACGCTCCGCGTGTTCCTCACCTGGGGACAAACCCTCACCGCTGCACCCGCTACTAGTGAACCCCCCCTTCTCCATAGATAAAGATAAGAGGAGTCATGGATGACTCGGACCATGTGGAGTTTTGCCTGAAACGGGTGTACCCAACTCGTACGATTGCTCCAAGTGGGGTGATACCCTCCGCTTTCAACCCTATATAAACGATCGATCCCCATGAGGTTCCACACATCCAAAAATCTTCACAATCAAAATACTAGTAGCTGTTGAAGAGAGTTTCCTGAAGTTCAAGGTGTGTGGATCGCTTGTGGGATCAAGATCGAGCCTTGTTTGTTTGTAACCAACCTTGTAATCGACTCTTATTGGTAACTCACTTCACTTCTTATTTCGGTCCGAAATCTATAACTATTTTCTTATGATTTTAGTTAGTTTTGATTTTTATTGCCTCGTTAGTTTTCCTATGATGAATCGAATTTGTGGGTTGAATGTTAAATTTTGATGTTGATTTGTTTGTGTGGCTAAACCTGAAACTAAACTAAAAAAAAAAATTGGATTAAGTATCGACTCAAATATTCGAGATATGTATGTTCGGCTTAGCTTCGAATCCTGCTCATTGATGTTAAACTCGTGTCGTTCTGAGGTCGGTTTGGATGACCCGACTGATTTGGTATCTTTAGCTCATTTGTCCCTCGTAATGCTAACCCGTGTATTGCCTCGTTAACTACTTGACTTGCCCATTGTCCTCAAACTTGGCTGTGAAACACCTTCCCCTCGAAAGGGTTGTGTTGTCAAATCAGCTTAAACTCAACACCAAGGGGTGTTGAGTAGGTGTCTTGTGTTGTGTAATCATTATTATACCTATATAAACTCCTTAAGGACTTTGTTGCGTAAGTCTTGGTCTTGTCTCGCTTGACATTAAGGATGTGTTGAAATTGTTGTCTCGGATTTGATCTTGGACCTGTTTAATTTAGTTTGCGTTTAACTAAAATGGTGTCGACTTCTCATCCATTTTAATGCCGAATCAGATTTAGTTCTACTTAGCTTTGATATATTCGATTATAGGTTGCATTAATAATGGTTTTTCTTGCTCGACTCACGATGAAGGACCAACAAGGAGTTGGGTTACCCTTTGATTTGGTTGTCGACAAACCCACATAGGGGGCGTTGTTACTCCCTGCCTTAGTACGCAATTAAGGGTAGTGTGTTGCGTTGTTTTCGGATCACCAAGATGCACTCCAAGCTGGGTACGTTTGGACGTCGTATCAGTCCTATCAAGACACCTCGAGGGTGTTTGTCACTCGTCCTAACACCAGCCCTCGTTAAAGACTTTAGGTCTTGTTAACTAAAAAGTTCGAGTCAAGCTTTTAACCCTTGCGTCATTACTGTTTTTCCCACGTCAAAAAAAAAAGATGTCAAAGAAGTATTCATTTATCCCTTGTGTTGAGATCAGATCACGCTTGGGCCAAGCCCAACCTACAACAGTTATCTTGGAATGAGTATTGGTACAAAGCCCACAGAACCTTTTGGGTGCGTCTTGCATACAATTCATTTCGTGTTCGACTGATCGTCTCCAGTATTTCGACTTAAGGTTAATTCACGACTGGAATCCCGACTTCGACATTATTTCACAATGTACTCTAAAAACTATTAGATGTATTCTTATAAACAAAATTTTAATATGACAAATAAATATAGTTTTTCTCGATGTCAAACTACGACAACTTATAATATTTATACGCTATTATTTATTTTGACACTTAGTTATCTCGTACAATTAAAACATACATGCAAATCAAGCCCAATTTTATAAAAATCTTACAAGTATATTTAAATACAAATAAAATAAAACTTTTACTTAAAAGCAATTGTTTTCACAATATATGTATTATAAATTAATATTTACATATAAATACTTATAAATATTTAAAAATATAAATACAAACTTTCAACAACACCACTCTTAGTTTTCTCCGACGACATCTAACATTCATTTCCTTCCGCACTTCGTCTCTCAGTTATCGTCAAACCAGAAAGCCTATTCGTTCTCGATATGTAAGCACTTCCAAGAGCCAATATTTAAAAAACTATTTTCAAACTTAATTAATGCCACACAAGCAACAACAACAAAAATGTTTTGAGAACTTTTAAACTTATCAAGTCTTAATCTAGAATTTGCGAACTAAATTATGCCATACTAATCTAGGTCACGCGTCGGAGCTACTACCTACCATTTGACTCTATTACTTTTCTGCTACTATTGCTAAGGTGAGTTCATAGTCCCACTTTTTACTATGTTTTCAAATCCCGTGGGGAGATACATGCTATAAATCTGAACACAAGTATTTTTCTGTATGCTATCCTGATTGATATTGCCTAAGTTACCGCTATTGCCAAAAGTCCCTCATATCATGAACCATTAATCACTTGCGAGTGAACGCGGATATAGTGAATAGATCTATTGGCAGTTGACGCCCCATTTGAAGTTAGCCTGGAATGGTAACCGAATGCACTATATTCGAATAACTTAGGAACTGGCAAACTCCTAATTACCCGAGGGCCCTATTACCTGCATCATATTATTATGTGTAGGCTTTTATCCCATAAGATTTTATATATCTCTTATGGCAGCATAACAGTGTTAAGGTTTGCGTATCATGAGGCTTAGTGCAATATCTTACGTTACGACGTTACTATTTTACAACTATTTGGCCTGTGTTCAAACTATTACAATTTAAACACTGTGGATGCACTCAACCTTTGTGTTGACCTTTTTAGCATGTTTTATCTCAGGTAACTAATTAGCATCTATGGTACGGAGTGGATCAGGGCACCCTTTGGATTTCACTTAAAAATGTTATCATTCACTTTTTTTTCAAGACATTTTCATTATGTATTTCTAAACTTATTGAACCCGTTGTGGCTACTCTGATTTTATGTTGATGAATGATAACAAATTTTCTCAAAACGACTCTTTTATGTCGTTTGCTATGATTATGGCAATGTATCTATGAAGTAATACCCCGCTTAGTCTTCCGCTGTTTCAGTTCGATTTTCGGGGTGTTACACAAAATAAAATAACAAAAATGAAATGAAATCTAATTGAACTAGTGGTGTGAACAATGATAGGGAGAGTTGTGTTTACTTAGGTTTCATTACTCCCTAGATATCTTTTACAGGTTGATAGTTTGTTACAATTGCATGGATGACGGGTCGTATTCCTTAATACTAGTCGTAGGGCCGTGTACAATATTCCCTAACTCTATAGGATCCTACTTCACTCCTATGTCGAGTCATTAGAAGCTCCTAACATGGGATCATTAGAATTCTCCTACGCATTAAATACAACCAAAAATCATAGTACACCTCTCATCATGTTTCTTAAGACGTTCAAGCATGTCACCAATGGAAGTCTGTTAGTTTTCTTAAGCCTAACATCGAATACAATCATCCGTAACAACTATAAACAAACAATCAACCCATAATTAACATCTAGGTTTCACTACATCTAAGCAAACACACACGAGATCTAGCCAAGCATGTTAAATTCAAGACAAGTGTAAGATATATTCAAACAACACATAGACATATTGAATGAATTGAAAGAGTACTTATCTGAATTGAACATGAAAGGTTTAAAAGGGTAAAAACCCTTGAAAAAGCTGTAATATTTGTACTAGGGTTTCTCTCCAAAGTTACACCCTACTTTTCCCTCTCTAATGAATGAAAATTGCAAAACTATATATAGATTTTATAGGGTAACGGCGTCAAGAAGGAAATTCTGACGCCGTCAACTAGCCGCCCATAATGAAATCGGATTGCCTAGATCCACTTTTGACGCTGTCATGTGCACTTCTGCTCTGGGCCGTCACTCTTATTTGGACCATGACGGCCTATGGGGACGCCGTCATGTCCCTAGTGTAAAACTCTTCTGGATCGTCACGGACTTTATCCACTTCCACCTCTTGTATTACTCTTGACGCCGTCACATAAGAACTCTTGACTCCGTCAGGTACTGTTCCCAGCAAGGAAAATTAAGACTTTGCCGTTTTCTTCACTTTTATGCTCCAAAAACGTCCAAAATGCTTCCTTTTCCAGAATTCACTCCAAAAGTACCTAAAATGACAAAAGGAATGATTCAGGGCATTATTTGATCAAATAAATTCGAATCCGGGCTAAAATGACCCCCTAAAAACGGCTCATTTTTCGCCTCATCAAATACCCTTACACTTGAGATTTGCTTGTCCTCAAGCAAATGCGCTTTTATTCTAATCAAAATACAAGTTAGGGGTCATTTAACACTAATATAAAAGTAATTACAACAAATAATCGTTCCACTAAAGACCAAAGACAAGCACGGAGGTCATATACTAGCACCTCACAAATAGTGTTTTAGATACTCACATCCCTCGGGTGTAATAAAATATATATCACAATATGGAAATGGAAAACATCTCTCACTACCTGTCATAGCAAAATAGATTACCATAGGCTTGGGAAAGGTTCAAACCTCCACCACATGGCGTAAGCACCTAGGATAAACTATCAAAGAGGTCTTTTAAAAGGTTATAACGTTAGGTGTAGGGATATGGAATACACGGTTTTGTTGGATAAAGGCAATCTTTACTGGTGGCGAGTTAATCATATTGGTTAATTACATGTACAATATGGCGTTGCTAAGCCGAGACTAGACTCGACTTAAGCTAATAAATGAAAAATAACAAAAACTTAAAACAAACATAAAATGAAACGGGATGGTAGTCCGTATGTTTTTCTCTTTTCTTTTTCTATTTTTATTTATTTATTTATTTTTTGCATACACTCTTACCCTACCATCCAAAATAATACATCATAGGGAATGAACATTCCCCTTACACTTGAATTTTTACATACTTTACAATAAACTAATCTAATGACTCGAATCAAGATAATCAAAACACTTGGAGTACTTTTAAAATTAACGCACATATGGGGGTAATAATATGATGTTCTTCCCAATTACTCCATAACACAAGTACTTTACCCATGAGTCCCAATTGTCCCAAAACAATATGTACAAGGATATGACTCGACTTAGCAACCGTGTAATCAATTAGATAATTAACTAAGGGTTTAAACAAATAACAATAATGCACTAAAGATGAGTGCATACACGGAAGGCTAAGGCGATTTGGGTGTACATTTAAGTGGGTAACAAATTCTTCCTTTAAGTAAGATGCTTAAAGTTAGAAACGAAAAGATAGGCTCGGAGGGGTGTACTAGGGGTTTCGTGTACTAAAAATGAGTACAACGCTAAGGTGTGGGAAAAATTAATTGACTTTACTAGCCAAGTAGTATGACTTAAATGGTCAAGTAATTATGATATGAGTTTAACACAAGGGTGATCCTAATGCCTCTTATCATGTAGTAAATCCTACTACACGAATGTAGTCTCACTAGCGGTCTCGAGATGCATCACTAATGCAAGTTCTAGAATCTAAATGCTACCGGTACACTCATAAGCAATAATAATGAATGCTTTTTCTATCAAAGCTAAAGGCGAACCTCACATCTTTGGGTGGAAAATTTTTCTGAATAGTACGGTTTTGTGCTAGTCATACGACTCCTATGCATGAGACGCTTGCTAAGGCTAAAGTTTCACTCCTAAATGTTGTAAAAAAATTTAAATTTGGCGCTAAAATTGCACTAACAAGTATTTCTCTTAGTTTTATTACACACCTACCATCGAACAAACAAACTCAAGTGCAATAGTATCCTATAAGGTATCATCATTTACCCTCCCCTTACACTTAGGATGAACATTGCCCCCAATGTTCAATTAACGAATGTAAAAGTAAAACAGGTAAAAGAATGAAATCAAATACTCCCCTGATTCATTCGGTGTAGATAGTGTGGTAACAAGGTTAGATCTTCCTCCAAGAAAATGAACAATTAAAGCTTCCCTTCCAGAAAAATAAATCATCTTCTTGTCATACATAACCTGTTAAACCTAAGAAAACAAACAAGGCAACCTCACGTAAAATCGGCGGCAATCTATATATACTAACAAGTCCTAGAAATCAAATTAAGATATAATGCTTGTGGAATGAATGGTTGCAGATTTCCTGGAGTTTATAAAACTAAAGAATTAATAAAAACTTTAAGACTCCGTTAGAAAAACAAAACTAGCAAAATTTCTAGAATTTTACACATGACGCCGACATGAATTAATTCCTGACGCCGTCAGAAGTGACCTGCAAAAATCTTTATGTTAAGTTTCCGGAAAATTTCTGGAAAAAACTTATGTCCTACTTCCTGGAAAATCCTGCAAAACATCATTATGACTCGATACAAGCATTTGACTCTAACAAATACTAATACACAAGTCCATTTAATATTGTGGAGAATCATGATCAATTTCGTTTCTTAAAAACATATTTGGGGTGTCCCCTTACACTTATCTTTTGCAAAATACCTTTGTATGAAGTTAAGACGAAGTTAAACAACAAAATAAAGTATTTTCACAATTTTATTTTTGAAACATGATCTACCAACAATAAAATAAAGCATGCATACGGAAACAAATAACAATCAAACAAAATAAAATCACACAAAACATGGGTTGCCTCCCAAGAAGCGCTTTTCTTTATTTACGAGTCTTGTAGCTAGACTCAAGGTCATGGGCAATTACGTTATATGGGTGAGTTCCTCATTAAGGACATTTTTGGGATCAAACTTGGGTTTCAATTTCCTAACGGCTTTCTTGGTACGGTATGACCTCTCAAACTTTTCTCCATCCGGATCATATAAAATCATCTTCATATGCCATGATCCGTCACCTTCCTTAGGTGGCTTGTCCCACCTCCATTTACACTTATCCCCCTCTCTTTTCCACTTATTCATCTCTATGTTAATAGGCATTACGCATAAGAACTCAATCATTTTCCTAAAGACTAGGAGGTCCTCAAAAGGGTCTAGCTCCTCATCTCTAGCTATGAGTTGTTCCAATGAATGTGTTTTATCGATGAAATCTTTTTCTAGACAGAATGGGCATTGAGGTCCTATAAAGTTTCTTTCTGTCTAAGGTCCATATCTAGATGGTCTCCTATTCATCTCTACCCAATGTGGTGTCGGTTCGTCCTCACAATCGTAGCTATGCTTCTTAACATCATATACCGACCAAGTATCGCCCTCACCTACCGCTGTCTTAGACTCCTTACAATCTATCATGGCGCTAGCGGTTGCTAAAAATCCTCTTCCTACTAACAATGGGCATGTAGTATCACTAACAATATCTAGGACGTGAAAATCCGCTAAAATAGTTAACTTCCCTACGTGAACAAATATATCCTTGATCATCCCAATCGGGTGGGCAGTACTCCCATCCGCTAGACCAATTAGTACCTCCATCTCCTCTAACTTTCCTAGCTTAAGAGTGGTGAAAAGGGATAGGGGAATCAAGTTGCGGCTTGATCCTAAATCGGCTAGTGTGTCGAAAGCTTCAGATTTTCCTATCTTACAAGGCAAAACAAATATACCCGGATCATCAAGCTTCTTAGGCAACTTGTTTTGAACAAAGGCGGTCCCATTTTTACCAAATTTAAACTTCTCATATTTTTCTAGTAGGGCACTATAGTAGGGAGCACGGGCTAAGACATCAATGACGGGGCGTTCAAGGTGGAGGTCCTTGAATTCATCATCAAGGTCTTGTGTAGGAAGTGTTTCAACTTTATTATTGACCGGGTTGATATTGGGTGTTTCATTCGATTGGCCCTTTTGAAGAATTTGGTTTTGCTTGAAACACGTGCTCATTGATTTAACCGAGTAGTATTGCGGACAAGAAGTAGGTGACGAAACTGATGATATGGAATTAACGTTTAGTTTCGGGTTCTTGACCGTGTCGCTTGGGAGTGCTCCCATTTCTCAGTCATTGAGAACTTTCAACAATGTGTCAATTTTAGTGGTCATCTCGCTTTGCTTTTGTTTGAAATCGGCTTCAAACTTAGATATGCGAGCTTCTTGAGATGCCATAAACTTGGACATCAACCCTTCAAGATTGTTGGTACTACCATAGTTGTTAGAAGGATTGTTGTTGAAAGTACGGTTGGAGGGTGGACCGTCTGGTTGGTAACGATTAGGCGGATTGGAAGAATTGTTTTGGTTTTGTTTCCACCTAAGGTTCGGGTGATTTTTCCAAGAAGGGTTGTAGGAATCACCGTAAGGGTTTGGCTCGGGTTTGAAAGTGTACCACTTGTCTCCCGCTTCGTCGATACGCGAGGATGCGTAGTGCGCAAAAGCTGTTCCGGGGATTTCCACGCAATCACGAGTGTCATGAGGACCACTACATAATTCACATGAAGAAGTGATTTTGTTCACTTGGCTTGAAGTCTTAGGAGCTTCGTAAGATTTCATGAGAAACTTGACTTGGTCCTCAAGTTCCATGATCCTACGGTCGGGAGTGCTAGAATTGTTCAAAGGCAAAGATATTGCCTTGACCGTTTTGTTCAAATCACGGGGATCATTCCAACTTTCGTTGTCATAGAGAGCAAGATCTTCTATGAGTTCCCATGATTCTTCCGCACTTAGATCACGTAGCTTGCCACTGGCCGATTGGTCAATGGTTCGCCTTGTGGAGAGATCGATATGGTCATACAAGATTTGGACTTGGAGCCAAAGATCTATGTCATGATGAGGGACTTTTTGGAGTAAGTCCTTGAAACAAGTCCATGCTTCATATAGAGTTTCACCTTGACGTTGTTGGAACATCAAGATATCATTTCTAAGCTTGGTAGTTCTCCCCAGTGGGAAAAATTGAGCAAGGAAATGAGTGGTAAGATCATCCCATGAGGTGATGGATCCCCCAGGTAAACGTTTAAGCCATTGACTAGCTTGATCACGTAGAGAGAATTGGAATAGGCGTAATCGGGTCGACTCTCTAGTTGTAACATCAAGGTCTATAGAATCTACGATCTTAAGGAAATCCTTGAGAAGTTGATTAGGTTCTTCAGAACGAAGTCCATGGAATACACATCCGCTTTGCACCAACTGGATGGTGTCGGATCGCAAGGGGACACATTGGCTCCTTGAGTGAGCTCAATAGTGTTTCGATAGCCTTGGTGGCTAGGACGGGAATACTCTCCTAGGGTTTGGGGCCTAAGAGGTTGGTTTGCTAGTGGTGGGTTTTGTGGGTGGTTTTGTTGTGGTGGGTTGATGGGTTCAAAGATGTTACCACCTTCCATGATGTCGGATGGTAAAGGTTACGAACAAAGACACGAAGAAATGAGATAGACTAAAGAAAAACCTAGAAATAAAAATAAAATCTTACTAGAAAGGAATCTAGCAAGTAGACCTAATAAAAAGAAATCCTAACCTAGACAATAACTATTCCCCGGGCTGCGGCGCGAAAAACTTGATACGTTGGAATCGCACCAGGCTTTACCTCTCGAGGGATCTCGAGAAGCTTACAACCCCCACCAGGCAGTGTACCTGATCATTGTAGTATAGTATAGTGACATGTACCGGGGGATTGATCGTTCAACTCAGGAATAGTGTTGCTAGGATTAGAAAGCCTAAAAACTAGGTCTAGAGGCGAGGGATGATTCTTTTTGTGTTTTTATATTTTTTATAAAGCAAGTAAAATCTCGGTTTTTGGAAGAGTGGGAGGAATTAGTTGCTAATCAACTAACCCAATAACTAAGATGCAATCAAAATAAAATAACAAAAATGAAATGAAATCTAATTAAACTAGTGGTGTGAACAATGATAGGGAGAGTTGTGTTTACTTGGGTTTCATTACTCCCTAGATATCTTTTACAGGTTGATAGTTTGTTACAATTGCATGGATGACGGGTCGTATTCCTTAATACTAGTCGTAGGACCGTGTACAATATTCCCTAACTCTATAGGATCCTACTTCACTCCTATGTCGAGCTGTTAGAAGCTCCTAACATGGGATCATTAGAATTCTCCTACGCATTAAATACAACCAAAAATCATAGTACACCTCTGTTCATGTTTCTTAAGACGTTCAAGCATGTCACCAATGGAAGTCTGCCAGTTTTCTTAAGCCTAACATCGAATACAATCATCCGTAACAACTATAAACAAACAATCAACCCATAATTAACATCTAGGTTTCACTACATCTAAGCAAACACACAAGAGATCTGGCCAAGCATGTTAAATTCAAGACAAGTGTAAGATATATTCAAACAACACATAGACATATTGAATGAATTGAAAGAGTACTTATCTGAATTGAACATGAAAGGTTTCAAAGGGTAAAAACCCTTGAAAAAGATGTAATATTCGTACTAGGGTTTCTCTCCAAAGTTACACCCTACTTGTCCCTCTCTAATGAATGAAAATTGCAAAACTATATATAGATTTTACAAGGTGACGGCGTCAAGAAGGAAATTCTGACACCGTCAACTCGCCGCCCATAATGAAATCGGATTTCCTAGATCCACTTTTGACGCCGTCATGTGCACTTCTGCTCTGGGCTGTCACTCTTAGTTGGACCATGACGGCCTATGGTGACGCCGTCATGTCCCTAGTGCAAAACTCTTCTGGATCGTCACGGACTTTATCCACTTCCACCTCTTGTATTACTCTTGACGCCATCACATAAGAACTCTTAACGCCATCAGGTACTGTTCCCAACAAGGAAAATTAAGACTTTGCCGTTTTCTTCACTTTTATGCTCCAAAAACGTCCAAAATGCTTCCTTTTCCAGAATTCACTCCAAAAGTACCTAAAATGACGAAAGGAACGATTTAGGGCATTATTTGATCAAATAAATTCGAATCCGGGCTAAAATGACCCCCTAAAAACGGTTTATTTTTCGCCTCATCAGTATTTATACTTTCTGTCTAAGGGTTTGATACGGCGCATCAACATAGTTGATGCGACGTATCTAGATAGTTTCGTGTGGGGTTCAAGATTATTATATTCTGGAATATTTGTACACCGTCTTCAGTTGTGGTGTAACTTGAATCTCTATGCAGCACATGTCTTTCAGTATCTTAGATAATCTCCGGTGTAGTCTTGAGATTGATGCGCCGTATGTAAGGTAGGTAATATGGCATATCTGGAGTAGATAAGTCAGATCTTCTTCGTTGACCAAAGTTTCATATGTGGCGCATGAGATTAATACATGCGGCGCATTCTTCAAAGTCATGCAATGGTCTTCGAATTCCTCTAAGTATGGTCGTACGGAGCATCTGGCTAGAATGATACGGCATATCTCCTTCAATTTAGTAGACTTTTCCAACTTGATCCATTTTGCAACATTTTACGTCCAAAATAGCTAACTTTCACTTAACGCTTGTTTATAACCGAGGATTACAAAAGTAATGGTAAGTCAATTCTCATAGATAATATTATAAAACAAGTCAAATACATAGGACAAATGATGACAATAATATGTACTTATTTGATGTCATCAAATATCCCCCCACTTGAACTTTACTTGTCCCTAAGTAAACTCAAGATTAAAACTTATGAAAATGTATCCTAAATAATGTTTAGGATTTATTTTTATAGTTAAGAACTTATTCGTTCTCATCATAATTACACAACCAAACGCTTAACGAAATAGAAATAAAATAAAATCTCTCAATCTCACAACTAATCAAATTTGCTCAATTGCTCGGTTATGACGAATATTCAATCATATGCTTGGCAAGGATACACATCTCCACCACTAAAGCCAAGGAGTAACAAGTCTAAAGCGGTAAATAGGTCATGAAAAGGTTTTTGGGTGATACCTGACTTTGTTTAAACATCTGCTGCATAAACCTAGTAATTTGCTGGCGCGAGTCTGCGATTCCTCAAACAACGGATGGTCACTATTGTGTTTCTTGGATCAATGGCACGAGTCCTTGATCTTTTAAATGATGGATGGTCACTAATGTGTTTCTTGGATCGCTGGCGCGTTATTTTCATAACGGATGGTCACCAAGTTGCACACCAGATCGCTGGCACATCATTTGATCAATCTTAAACTAGGATGGTCACCAAGTCATACACCAGATCGCTGGCGCGTTATTCGATTAGTGTAAAACTTGGATGGTCACTACCTTATTTATACATTTGACATTCTCACTAGGCCATTATCATACTCGAATGCTCGAAAGCTAACAACGAATATAATAATTTGGTAATGGGTATGATACAACAAGGAAATAAAAATTGGTTTAAAATAAAAAACATTTAGACAAAACAAATAGATTAAGTCCTAATGTGGTTAATCGCTTTCCCAACCATCCTATGAATAAGGCACAAATCATTGACTAACTCACACTTTAACACGGAAACTCACGCTTTAGAAGGTAGACATGAATCAGACTCAAAATATCTTAATCAAAGAATAAACCTTAGCTGACGTTCCTATAACGGCCAACTCCCATTCAATCCATAAATATAGTACAACAGCAGTAGCGATATCTCTACTAGTACATAACTTCACATTGTTGGTATTTCAAACTTCCAACTTATTATTTCTTTTTATTTTCTCATTTTTTTTGATTTTTTTCGAACTTCAAATAAAAATAATGGTGTAAAGTTTCACCACATCACTATCACGATAATTCTGGATAATTTTTCTTTTCTTCTCATAACTTTAGACATAAAGCTAATAGTGAAAGTAGCAAACACACGAAAATAAAAAAATATAAAATATTTACTTTTACTCCATTGCATTGTGCAATTTACCAACCTAACCAAAGATAATAAAATAAGCACACGAATACAGGAAGCGAGGGGAAACACACTTTAACCAAAAGCAACTAACCACGAACTTAAATCTATAGGGTAGGCTAAGGTTTAAGGTGTAACAAAACAATTTTAAAAATATTTATGAAACCAATTTACCAAGTTAGACAAGTCACTCTAATTATATCAATAATACTCATTATTGTGGTCTCGAGTAGTATACAAGCCAAGTTCTAAAGTTTACAAGTCACCGACACACTCATATTTTTGTGGAATTTGGGGTAAATATTAGAAAATGAATACGTTCAATTCTCACAATTGTTAAATAAAGGTTATGTGTGCGGCTATGCAATTTAGTTTTAACAAAAACATGCTATAAATTTTTTTGAATTTTAGCATATTAAGCACAGATTAACACATATATTTGAAAAATAACGACAACTAACGTTCTGATTCTCCATCCCCCCACTTAGGTTAAACAACGTCCTCGTTGTTTGTATTTGAAATTTAAAATAGGAAATGTAAAGAATTAGAATAGAAAACTCCCCTGAGATTTGCTCGGTATGATCCTCCATTATGCGTTTGTAAGCAACTTTTTATTTTCTGTGAGTAGAAGGCGTTTAGCCCTCCATGAATGACGTCTCCACAGAAAATACAGAACGTATGTATACCACCATTCTTGGTAACACATGTGTTAAGAAAATCACAGCTAGTGCTTTTTTCATTCGTGGTAAGCGAAAAATAAAACCTAAAAATTTAAAATTAAAAATCTGGAAATTTCATCAGGCCAGTCGATACGCTGCATCCATAGAAAGGGATGCGCCGTATCGACCCTGGAATAAATATGAAGTAAATTAATAAAAAGGATAAGTACGTCGCATCTATTTTACCAGATGCGCCGTATTGAGTTACCAAACAGAATGAAAACAGTCTGTGTATAAACATTTCATTTTCCAAGGCTTATCACTCGTATTCACTTTGGACAATTGTTGAACTTAATGCCAGTCTCAATCATACAACCTTTAAAACATAAACTATAAGCATTAGATATATAGCAAAATAATAATAATGTAAAGTACATGTCCCAAAAGAATAACTATGTAACGAAACATGTCCATAAACCAAACAAGCAAAGTCTAAGATGCATGCTGATTATCTGTGGGAGGTGTTGAAGTACTGGCTCCATTAGTCCTTCGTCGGACTCTGCGGCGATCATAACCAATATGCGTATCTGTGATGATGGGCCCATCATACATCTGGTACCTCATCCTACGCTCCTACATGACCTCCGTCATTCTCTCAACTAACCATGACCCTAACTTGTTCTGCTCTTCAACAATGCCTCAGATGACCTCTCTCTGCTCCTCTATACTACCCCTCAATAATCTAAGATCCTCCTCAACTCTATCCAATCTTTGAGAAGTGGTACGTGGAGCAACCTGAGGTGCCGGTGGTGGTACCTGTGGTCGCTCCTGAGCTGGAGCAGCAACCGGGGTACCCTGATCACCCCCTGCTCTGGCTCAACTATAACTGGTCTAGGTGGACCCAATGGTACCCAATGATAAGCACCCAACACCATCTCACAAAACCGAAGTCTCATCTCTAAGTAATCGGCATCAATCCTGGGCAACTCCATCAAATAAACATCAAGCCCTGCAGGTACCACCTCTGTAATCACTCCGAAGTGTCGTGCCAATCTGGACACGAAATGTCCTCCGGTCATCTGGCTCCTCCGATCCCTCCCAAGAGCAACTCTATGAAGATAGTGGGCCAAGAATTGAGGGACATTCACTACATGTCCCTCGTCCATGCTTCTGATAAGGAAAAGGTCAAGAGTGGTCACCTTCTCAAGCGACTGACCTCTCCCAGCAACCGTCAATGCTATCAACCTATGACACAGCCTCCTCATAGGCTCCCTGATTAGAGTATATGATGGTGAGGTAGTGGTAGAGTCACCACCTAAAGATATCCTCATCCATTAATTCCTAAGGTCCATCCTATCAGGGACCTCTCTCAAACTCTCAGTCCAGTATCCTGCAAACCCAACAAATCCATCTGCACAAAATTAAGAGTTAGAGACAGTCTGTAAAAGGGTAGATAGGTAGATACGACGCATTGTATAAGATAATGTAGTGTATCTATATCACATCGTAATAATAGACAGATACGGAGCATGTAACAATTAAATTTAATGTGTCGGATTAGATAAGGAAGGTACGACACATCTCCTTTATGCCGTATCAAAAATGATAATACGACGCAACAAAGGTCTGATTAATTTTAGTGAAAAATTGTTTGGTACGCCGCATCAGAAAACTGATGCGCCGTATCTCTTGTTATATCAGCATAAAAAGAACAGGTTTTGTCACGCATCCCAAGAAACCGAAAACGTAGCGCAAACAATAGTTCAACATCAAAAACCTTTCTACCCACTTTTTCTAAACCATAAAACCACACTTTCCCCCTTTTTCTATTTCCCCCAAAATTTTAAAACAAAACCCTAAATTCGTATTAATAAAATTAGGGCAAATTATTCAATCACAATCAAATCAATAAAAGGGGAAATCATCCTAAACATATCCTAATCAAAATCCCTAAACCAATTCAGTCCCAAATTAACGAAAAATCATAAACCCTAATTTATTAAAAATAATAAATCATAAAAATCAAATTGGGATAGTATCTTATCAATAGTAGGGATTTGGTCTACGAAATCAATTAAGAAACTTCGTTCAAGATTATTGCAAGATTTGGTGTCTAGTGGGTGTTTTTGACTGTGTGTTATTTTTAGGGGTAAAAACCAAATCCAGCGCATTGCGTCTGTTTATATAGGGTAAAAGCGATGCGCCGCATTGTAAAAATATAATGTGTCGTATTTATTAAAAAATGGTTGACTGGTCAAGGTAATCAATTGGGCAGAAATACGATGCAACAGATAAGTTAAATGCGCCGGATTGGTAGTGAACAAAAATTAAAAAGGAAACGTACCTTGGCTTCCGCAACACTTTTCCTTATACACCAACTTGGGGTCAAATGGTATACCATATGGTATATATAAATTCATTATGAGATTGTTAGGTATGTCCATTTTAGGGTGCCTAAATATCATAATCTTATTATAAGTTATTTTCCAATGTAAATAGTAAACTATTCCAAGATTTGAAATAGATAACATTTTAAGTTCACAAAAGTTGAGACTTGAGATTATGATCTTCAGGTGATGTATTACAAAGGACATAATATGATTTTTTTTATTATTATTTTTTATTTATTTTTTTACTGAAATCACAACTTATATTGTTAAACTTGGTGTTTTCAAGGTTAGGTATTTCATACGAAAAGAGGTCAGTATCAATTTTTAATATGTCAATTTTTTTCCTTTTTAGCAAACCTTTTCTAAAAAGATTTCTTTTCAGACATGACTTTGCGATATTCAGTTTTAGGTAAAGATGATTCATATTTGTCATTAATTATTGGGGAGGAGTTTAGCAAAGAGTCCTCCTTATAGCTAAGTGAATCATAATAAATAATAGCTGGAAATTTAATTTCAAATAGTTGAAGACACTCAATGTTACCATCACTGAGTTCCCTTCTTATCTTACCGTTCATTGCAATTTTTCCAGTCGTCGAAGATTTGATCATTCCAACAAGCATCTCCTATTAGATTTAGAATGTATTCTTCCATAGTGATGCCAGGTTCATCCATTATTCTGAAAATAAACTAACTTGCGCAAAAGAAGAGTGAAGTGATCAAACTATATGCAGAACAAAAAGAAATATGCAAAAACAAATAAGAAAATAATGCAAATGTAGAAAAATACAATAAATGCAATTATACTAATACACAACAAAGTTAGTGTAACAATTCGCATTTTCAGATTTATTTCAATTCCCGAAAATTTAACTATTCACTTTTACTATTCATTTTTCCCGAAATTCTCCCAAAATTTGATTTTTGTTTCTTGGCCTCGAGTGATAAATCATTTCCATGGCAAATTAAAAGTTTGACACTCATCAGATCATTTTCGTGAAAGTTATTAAGGAATTACACGGAATTACACGTTTTAGGGTAAAACATCATTCAAAAATTCTACGCACAACGAAACTCGACCGCGTTAAGTGACCCCGCATCAGAAAAATGTTTAGTACTCTCATGATTAATTAGAGAATTAATCATGACTGAGAAAAACATGACCAAAATAAGCCTCGGCCGTGAAAAACTGGAATTTTCAGTTTTTAAGCGTTTTTACTCAGCCGTAACCCTAGCCTATACCTGAACCGCGTTTCTAAGACAATTTGAGTTTTCAACTTATTAGAAAAAGTCAACATATTTTTCCCTCCTCCTTTGACCAAAAATCATTCCTTGATTTTACAAGTCATTCCTTGATTTTTAGGCTTACGGTTTTATGTCTAAAAGACATTAAATACCAACCGACACTAGACTGAACCCAGCCTAGACATTACAAGTCATTTTAAGTCATTATTATCCTATTAGAAAAGTTACATTTTACTTTTCTCAATTTTACGCAACTTTCATACGTTTTACGTATTACGCGTTTTAGACCCGTGTTTCCAGTTTTAGCAGGGTTTGAGCAACCCAATAGAACCTACCACTCATTTTATATTTTATTATGGAGTATATTGACATGTTTAACCATACTTTCAAGTTTCATATTTTTAGGATACCCGGTTTTACGTTTCGTGACTTAACAACTTACGGTTAGCATTTTACGGAGTCGAAACTAACTACATAAGCTTGGATAATATCATCACAAACCAATACTTCCTCTCCACGTTCATGAACCGCCATGGGGGGGGTGATTTACCACCCATGTGGCTTGATCTCATGCTAGGAGGCCTTAGATCCTTACATGTGTTAACCTTGCTCTCCAAGGGTTGACAAGTCAATGAAATGTAACCTCCTCAAGACCCTATATAAGCCCCCCTCCCCTTTGTTGGCCGTCCCATATACCACACACCAACAGCATCTCCTTTGCTCATTTACTTCCAAGTTTTGTGCAAGGATCAAGTGCTATATCAACACATAAACCCTAGTTCGGTTTTGATTCATCAAAACTACTTCAAATCTTTAGAACTTTGGTGTTTTCTCTTGAGTTTGAATCCACTCAAGTCACCTCAACTTTCATCATCTTTCTTTCAAGAATACAAGGGTAGAAAGATTGCTTGAAGCAAAGTAGGGTGAAGCTTAAGTCTATCAAAGTCCGTACCTTACTAGTTACTTACCTTTCTTTTAGAAAGCCTCAAGTTGTAAGCAAACCCTAACATACTTTCTTTCTAAATATCATTTTCATGCTATTTATTTTTCTTTCATGCTATATATGGTCTTTGTATTATGTTCATGATGTATAAAAACTAGTAAAACAAGTTATGGTATATATATGTTAATTTATGTTTTTTAAACAAGTAAACTAGTGACTTTTATGGAGAACCACAACCAAAATAGTACAACTATGATATTTGACACTTACTTATTGTTAAATTGGACTTAACAAGGAAAACATATCAATTTGAATCACCCAAAACGAGTACTCGAGTCAAAAGTTATGACCATTTGAAGTTAGCAAAACCAAAACGCCGAAACTGCCGATACCTACTGTTTTGCATTCTGCCATTTTGAAAGTCACCCTTCTGCTCCGATTCATCAAAAAGTTAAAACACGAAAGTTGTCCGGAACAACGTTTTCGTTCAGGCATTAAGAAGCTCGAGCCCTGAAAACGCTTTCCGAGTGATATTTTTCTTCAAATTCTTAACAGCCCATTTTTAGACCAAAGTCACTATATAATAGTTATGATTTACTATGACCAAGAGGTCTAATGACCTAAAGCCAAGACCACAACCATGGCTAAAGCCAAGGTTGAGTCCCAAGACCATGGTATAATGACCAAGGTCACGGCGAAGCTATGACCAAAGACCATATAAACTTACCCTAATAACAATCTTCATGTAAAAATAAACTTTCCTAAGTTTATTCAAATATTAGACATGTAACTTTTCGGATCAAAACTTATATATATGTTATCGAATACTACAATAGTAGGGAGCCTCATGTGAGGAGTTCATTAAGTAAGCCGTCGAGATGAGTTAGTGTCCTGGCTCCTCGAACGTTTACTCCATGACTTCTGAATTATGTCAGCCCGAACGGTAGTAAGAGATATACAACCTATACATGTTTCATAAACCATTTATATTCAAAGACTTACACTATATACTAAGTACTACATCATGAGCATATTGCAAGACATATATAGGCAATTCTTCGTATTCTTAGACGTTACTCCAAACCTAAGTCGCAACGTTCTATTATAGGGTGTTCTTAGAGACTTTCGAGATTCAACTACCACTTTCATTTCTCATTGCTTAAGCTTAAGGTGAGTCATAGCCCCTACTCTTTTCATACTTGTTTTAACTCTTTGGGGGAGATACATGCACAACTACTTGCTTACTTGTACAAATACTCAAAACATTTATACTTGATTGTTTTATACTTGATTGTGTTATACTTGATTATCTTATACTTGATCGCATTATACTTGATTTCATATATACATGATTGAGTTATACTTAATTGTGAGACTTCCAGTAGCTCCAAATTAAGTTGTTGGATGACCATTGAGATTTCCGATAGCTCCAAATTAAGTTGTTGGATGACCATTGAGGCTTTGATACATCCTAACATTTGCGAATGTTGGATACATCATAAACGTGAGGTCTTCGGAGATGAAGTGTAGACTCACGACTAATTGCTTAACTGTTTTGATGAACTTATACATGTCTTTATTATACTATATTTTTAGCAGTGGGTTGTGAACACACAGGTTGCAAGTCTCTTATGGCGGGACTTGCAACTGAGTAGATTCACAATGCCTTTGCTGTGTAAACATTATTTTGAGGCTTTTTCAACTGTTTTAAGACAAACTCTATGAAGTCACCAACCTCGTATTGACACTTTAGCATGTTTATCTCAGGTCTGTAAGGTGATAGCTGTTGCATGGAGCATAGAGTCGCTTGGCATGTTTTGAAGACTTATGCTTTTATCTTTACCATTCGATATGTTTTAAAACTCTTATGTATTGTATTATGGAACTCAAGTTTGTAACCCGGAATTTATTAATCGAATGGTTACTTTTCAAAACGTCTCATTTAGAGTTCGTTTTCTATACCTTGTACTTTGTATTATGAAGTAGCACCCCTATGACACAGTCTTCCGCTGCGATATTTTGGGGGTGTTACAGATTGGTACCAGAGCCTTGGTTATAGAGAACTAGGTTGCATATACTACCTAGACTATAACTGCTATAAACATTAAGACTCTCCTCTTTATTTTGCCTTACACACACTTCATGCGCATATGCTTATTGCTAATTGTTTGTTTAGGAGAAACCCCAGACAATAGTCAAGTCATCAAAAATTTAGAGCTAAGTAATAATTGTTTAATTAACTTAATCTTGTAACAGTTCTTGTTTGATAGGACATAAGATTAAGTTAAATAAAGGTTATTAGTTTCCTGTAGAGATTTGATGATTTGTCTTATACTTACTTTATATGATTCTAATACCTAGAAGTGATTCATATGTCGTAGTACGACACTCAAACCTTTCTACAAGCACGACTAGTCCTTTTCGTCATATCACCTTCTCTAGATACCTACACTACATTACCCTTTCACAACTTAAGAGTAGATGATAGAAAGTCTACCGAATTATGTAGTATCAATTGTTGAGATATGTGTGCCTGGTAATATGTATACGTGTGAAAGGAAGCAATTATAATTATGGTGGCCAACATAATTATAAATGCGTCACGATTCACATAGACATATGTGACCATGCTTACATTAATCAACGATTGACTCAAAATTGACAAGATTTAAGACTAAGTAGTCTAGGAATATCACCTCATATCTGACGTCGACAAAATGTCCCTCCTTGTAGATATCATGGCACCAAAGAGAGTAACTCGTAGCACTAGCCGAGGTGGTGCAACACCAAGGGGCGGAAGAACTGGTGGTCGTGGAGGTAGAGGAGCTGCTCACGACACTAGTAACCCTAGTAATGATAGTGGAAGAACTGGTGGACGTGGAGGTAGAGGAGATGCTCACGACACTAGTAACCCTAGTAACGATGGTGGAAATCCAAATGTCTCCACCATTATTGCCCAACAACTACAAAACCTACTTCCCACCATAGTCACACAAGTTGGCAATCACATGAACAATTCGGGAAACCACGGAAGCATAAATGACACTACAAATGATGGAGGAAGGAATGGTAACAACAACAACAACAACAACAACAACAACCATAGGACTGGATGTACGTATAAGGAATTTACGTCATGCAAACCAATTGAGTTTAATGGTAAAGGAGGTGCATTGGCATATACACGATGGGTCGAGAAGATGGAGTCAGTGATCGATATCAGTAACTGTGCAATCCACCTGAGAGTGAAATATTCTGCATGCTTGCTATCAGAAAAGGCATTGACATGGTGGAACATGCAGATTCAAGCAAGGAGTAGAGAAGCAGCTGTAGGCATGACATGGGACGACTTTAAGGGACTACTGAAGGAAGAGTACTGCCCAGTTAATGAAATGCAAAAACTAGAGGACGAGTTTTGGCATCACTCTATGGTAGGGGCTGGTCATGCAACCTACACAGATCGGTTTCATGAACTAGCTAAACTAGTTCCTCATCTGGTTACCCCTGAATCCAAAAGGATTGAGAGGTACATCTATGGCCTTGTTCCTGAGATTCATGGGACAGTAAAAACAACCGTGCCTTCCACAAATTAAAGTGCAATATTAAGAGCAGGGACCCTAACAGATGAGATGGTTAGGAATGGAACTTTGAAGAATAGTGATAAAAGTAAGGGAGCAGGTGAATTGGGCGAGCAAATGGGTACAATGGTTGATAATAAGAGAGCAAGAGGATTTGCGGCAACAGTTTATGATCAGGGAAAGTATGAAGGTCCACATCCTAAGTGTAATAAATGTGCTTATCATCATCAGAGGTCTGAGCCGTATCGAATGTGTACTAATTGCAATCAGAAGAGCCATTTTACAAATCAGTGTAAAGCAACGGCAAGGCAAGTAACACCGGTGAATGCGGGCAATATAAGAAACAACCAAAAGACATGCTATGAGTGCAACAGCCCAAACCACTTCCGAGATACTTGTCCTAAGTTAAATAGGGCACAGAGACAAGTGTTGGATAACCCGACTCTAGCAGTAATGCTTGAAGAAAATAACCTAAACCGTGGATACAATGTTAGTCCACCTCGGGGTCGAGCATACTAATTGGGTGCTAAGGAAGCCCGCAATGCGTAACGGGTACGTACCTTATCCTACCATATTATTCTATTCTAAATCTAGCTTTATTATGCCGCTATTAAGATAAGAGACCTAGACACACTAAACTTCGGGACGAAGTTTCCTGAAGGGGTAGAGACTGTAACAATTCACATTTTCAGATTTATTTCTATTACCGAAAATTTTACTATTCACTTTTACTATTCATTTTTCCCGAAATTCTCCCGAAATTTGATTTTTGTTTCTTGGCCTCGAGTGATAAATCATTTCCATGGCAAATTAAAAGTTTGACACTCATTAGATCATTTTCGTGAAAGTTATTAAGGAATTAAACGGAATTATACGTTTTAGGGTAAAACGTCATTCAAAAATTCTACGCACAACAAAACTCGACCGCGTTAAGTGACCCTGCATCAGAAAAATATTTAGTACTCTCATGATTAATTAGAGAATTAATCATGACTGAGAAAAACATGACCAAAATAAGCCTCGGCCGTGAAAAACTGGAATTTTTAGTTTTTAAGCGTTTTTACTCAGCCGTAACCCTAGCCTATATCTGAACCGCGTTTCTAAGACAATTTGAGTTTTCAACTTATTAGAAAAAGTCAACATATTTTTCCCTCCTCCTTTGACCAAAAATCATTCCTTGATTTTACAAGTCATTCCTTGATTTTTAGGCTTACGGTTTTATGTCTAAAAGACATTAAATACCAACCGACACTAGACTAAGCCCAGCCTAGACATTATAAGTCATTTTAAGTCATTATTATCCTATTAGAAAAGTTACATTTTACTTTTATCAATTTTATGCAACTTTCGTACGTTTTACGTATTACGCGTTTTAGACCTGTGTTTCCAGTTTTAGCAGGGTTTGAGCAACCCAATAGAACCTACCACTCATTTTATATTTTATTATGGAGTATATTGACATGTTAAACCATACTTTCATGTTTCATATTTTTAGGATACCCGGTTTTACGTTTCGTGACTTAACAACTTACGGTTAGCATTTTACGGAGTCGAAACTAACTACATAAGCTTGGATAATATCATCACAAACCAATACTTCCTCTCCAAGTTCATGAACCACCATAGGGGGGGGGGGATTCACCACCCATGTGGCTTGATCTCATGCTAGGAGGCCTTAGATCCTTACATGTGTTAACCTTGCTCTCCAAGGGTTGATAAGTCAATGAAATGTAACCTCCTCAAGACCCTATATAAGCCCCCCTCCCCTTTGTTGGCCGTCCCATATACCACACACCAACACCATCTCCTTTGCTCATTCACTTCCAAGTTTTGTGCAAGGATCAAGTGCTATATCAACACATAAACCCTAGTTTGGTTTTGATTCATCAAAACTACTTCCAATCTTTAGAACTTTGGTGATTTCTCTTGAGTTTGAATCCACTCAAGTCACCTCAACTTTCATCATCTTTCTTTCAAGAATACAAGGGTAGAAAGATTGCTTGAAGCAATGTAGGGTGAAGCTTAAGTCTATCAAAGTTCGTACCTTACTAGTTACTTACCTTTCTTTTAGAAAGCCTCAAGTTGTAAGCAAACCCTAACATACTTTCTTGCTAAATATCATTTTCATACTATTTATGTTTCTTTCATGCTATATATGGTCTTTGTATTATGTTCATGATGTATAAAAACTAGTAAAACAAGTTATGGTATATATATGTTAACTTATGTTTTTTAAACAAGTAAACTAGTGACTTTTATGGAGAACCACGACCAAAATAGTACAACTATGATATTTGACACTTACTTAGTGTTAAAGAGGACTTAACAAGGAAAAATAGCAATTTGAATCACCCAAAACGAGTACCCGAGTCAAAATTATGACCATTTGAAGTTAGCAAAACCAAAACGCCGAAACTGCCGATACCTACTGTTTTGCATTCTGCCATTTTGAAAGTCACCCTTCTGATCCGATTCATCAAAAAGTTAAAACATGAAAGTTGTCCGGAACGACGTTTTCGTTCAAGTACAAAAAAGCTCGAGCCCTGAAAACGCTTTCCGAGTGATATTTTTCTTCAAATTCTTAACAGCCCATTTTTAGACCAAAGTCACTATATAATAGTTATGATTTACTAAGACCAAGAGGTCTAATGACCTAAAGCCAAGACCACAACCATGGCTAAAGCCAAGGTTGAGTCTCAAGACCATGGTACAATGACCAAGGTCACGGCGAAGCTATGACCAAAGACCATATAAACTTACCCTAATAACAATCTTCATGTAAAACTAAACTTTCCTAAGTTTATTCAAATATTAGACATGTAACTTTTCGGATCAAAACTTATATATATGTTATCGAATACTACAATAGTAGGGAGCCTCATGTGAGGAGTTCATTAAGTAAGCCGTCGAGATGAGTTGTGGATTTACGAATTAAAGTGTCCTGGCTCCTCGAACGTTTACTCCATGACTTCTGAATTATGTCGGCCCGAACGGTAGTAAGAGATATACAACCTATACATGTTTCATAAACCATTTATATTCAAAGACTTACACTATATACTAAGTACTACATCATGAACATATTGCAAGACATATATAGGCAATTCTTCGTATTCTTAGACGTTACTCCAAACCTAAGTCGCAACGTTCTATTATAGGCTGTTCTTAGAGACTTTCGAGATTCAACTACCACTTTCATTTCTCATTTCTTAAGCTTAAGGTGAGTCATAGCCCCTACTCTTTTCATACTTGTTTTAACTCTTTGGGGGAGATACATGCACAACTACTTGCTTACTTGTACAAATACTCAAAACATTTATACTTGATTGTTTTATACTTGATTGTGTTATACTTGATTGCCTTATACTTGATCGCATTATACTTGATTTCATATATACATGATTGCGTTATACTTAATTGTGAGACTTCCAGTGGCTCCAAATTAAGTTGTTGGATGACCATTGAGACTTCTGATGGCTCCAAATTAAGTTGTTGGATGACCATTGAGGCTTTGATACATCCTAACATTTGCGAATGTTGGATACATCATAAACGTGAGGTCTTCGGAGATGAAGTGTAGACTCACGACTAATTGCTTAACTGTTTTGATGAACTTATACATGTCTTTATTATACTATATTTTTAGCAGTGGGTTGTGAATACACAGGTTGCAAGTCTCTTATGGCGGGACTTGCAACTGAGTGGATTCACAATGCCTTTGCTATGTAAACATTCTTTTGAGGCTTTTCAACTGTTTTAAGACAAACTCTATGAACTCACCAACCTCGTGTTGACACTTTAGCATGTTTATCGCAGGTCTGTAAGGTGATAGCTGTTGCATGGAGCATAGAGTCGCTTGGCATGTTTTGAAGACTTATGCTTTTATCTTTACCATTCGATATGTTTTAAAACTCTTATGTATTGTATTATGGAACTCAAGTTTGTAACTCAGAATTTATTAATCGAATGGTAACTTTTCAAAACGTCTCATTTAGAGTTCGTTTTCTATACCTTGTACTTTGTATTATGAAGTAGCACCCCTATGACGCAGTCTTCCGCTGCGATATTTTGGGGGTGTTACAGTTAGAAATTAAAAACTAAATAAGTTAAAAACCTAATTAAAATACTAATAGATATTTAGATATTAAACAATTCACTCCTCGGCATCGGTGCCAAAAATTTGATGCGCGTGTGTATATCGTTGTAGGTATAGATTATTCTTAATGAATTCTAAATTTCTCTTTAGCCGACTTGACCTATAACACACACTAACGAGCAGTGTACCCAATCAATGTAGTTAGTTGGTAAGTAGAGTGTCGATGTAATATCCTGTGAAAAACCCAGTTATTAATAAACACTAAATATGAAGTAATTGTGTGTTACTGTTCACACACCCATTTTTAGGCAAAATTTTAAACTTTTGTTTACACTATGCAACTACAAATCAATATATGTTATGTGATTCACGCAACTCTAGAATGAGCTCTCACGCAACCACAATATCCTGGACAATGTACAACACAAACTATGAATCAATTTTGATCACCTATGCAACACTGTACACTCACAACCCCTGGGACCCACTTTTCTCACAGTGGGCCCCACATTGCCAATGTAACTATTTTACACTCAAGTGGGCCCCACAATTGCTAGCCCATGAAATGAAATCCAAATACAACCACACGGATCAAACTATACAACTTATATATGGGCTAACTATTCCCTAAGCCCAAAGACAAGCCCGATCCATAAAAAAAATATGGTATACGATACATACATGAACATACGATCACTTTGGCTCTTGTATTCAAAATCGACACAAACAACATATGGAATAAATTACACAAACTCATTGTTCACCCACAAAAGAATCGAGATCAACTTATATCTCAACATAATACGTATAAATGAACAAAGAAACAATAGCAAAGCTTATCGAGGTCACTTCAACTTCACAACATGTCCAACTTGGGTCAGTTTATGTTAAACGCATTTCTATTGATTCTCTTGTACTCTAAAACCACTCAAATGAGTTCCTAAGTGTTCCTAGGCAACTCACAAGTCTCTCAACTCAAGAACGTGTCCTAACTTTTCTCTTGTGTCTCAATATATATACAAACGTACCCAACAAACTATCACAACATACACAAGAGTGCATGAGACCTCCTAAGCCAATTAGAAACTCGTTATTATGCATGATAAGCCAAATGACCTATGCTAAACACTTCTATACACTCCCAAGACCTCACATCAATAAACTCGACCTATAACTATTTATTTTGGTTACGTTTAGCTCATTTGGACTCCTAAGTGTTTCACAACTTCCACAAATCTCACAAATGACTCTAAGTACCACTTAACCCTATCAATAATCGATCACAACACCCCTAGATTACAACTCGATCACCAACTTGTGTTTTGGTCACGTTAACACCCAAACGGGCTCTTTGAACATTTCTGCTACCAAACGTGCCCTTAAACACTTTCCCACTTCATCTGTTGACCACATGCGGACTAAAACACTTCAACACAACTCTTTCTCACCTTTTTTACATAACACTCAAAATAAAATCGATCATCTAGAAACTTATGCTTCGTCATCTCACTCAAACTGAAATTTACAACCCTTCGCACACTTGGATAACCAATTTGCGAGCCAATCATGCTACTCTACCTGCCCTTACTTGTTATCCCTGCCATATCCTCTTTGTCCTATCCACTTGAGTCCTTATCTCATGTTAATATACCCCCATGCAATCTACTCCTACGTATACCTCAAACAAACACTCCCTTGCTCACTGTTGATACCGAGAATAAACATAGAAGCCATAAGGTGATCCCAAGCTCAACCAAGTCATCCAAGAGCCTCTCCTAAGTCCCCGGTGTGCCAAAAATCAAGTCACACCCTCTCGAGTCCTCCCCATGTCTCAACAGAACTTAAACGACCCACCTTTGAAGGTGTAGTAAGTGTTTCTCAACACTTAGTTTATTTTGAGTCACATTTCATGTTTTCTATATGTATAACTGTAACACCCCCAATTCATAGATAGCAACAGAAGCTAGATCTTGGGGTATTACTCATGGAAACATAGTTACAATAATAGAAAACGACTCAAAAGAGACGTTTTTGTAGGAAAAGAGTTACCATTCATTTATTCATCAGAGTTTTACAGTAAAAGAAAAAATTTTCCAAAACATAGGTCCCACAGACTCGGTGTAAAGTAAAAGATTATGAATGATAACAAGTCTGGACATCCTCATATCCAGTGCCACTCAGTGCCTTAAGTCCTAAGGGCCTAGTTACCTAGGATAACATGCTTAAAGGTCAAAACTAAGGTTGAGTGAGAGTTATAGGTTTAGGTTGTTATAGGGTTGAATACAAGTTCCACAGGGTTTAGCTGAAACCCTTGGTTTGTGGAAAAGTAATGAGAGAGTATTATTGCACTAAGCTCATGACACCCCACGTTAACATGTCTATGTCATGGGGCACTGCAGACCCTTGCATGACGGGAAGTAATAAGGATTAACTTTCCAAGGTTAACCCTTTTAGTTCTCAAATATAGTGCTATTGGGACCCGTCAGGGCAAACCAACGGGAGTTGTCAAACTCCAAATAGATCTATTCACTATACTCGCATTCACTCGTAAGTGATTAGATTATGGTTCATGAAATTGGGTGTAATGTAATGATGGCATAGTAGGTACTCATGCAATAACTAAAGAAAAAGACTTGTATTCAATTTAAAGCATGTATCCCCCTCACGGGGTTTGCAAAGCATTTAAAAAGTAAGGCTCTGAACACTCACCTAGGATTAGAGATGAGTGTCGGTGCTACTAGACGGCCTACTCACGCAACCTGGTGTAGTGTGTATGTCAAGCCTGAGTAGGTGCATTCTAAGTTCTCATAATTAAGTATTCTTAAGGTTTTCTAGATTTAGATATAACATAACACCGTTCGGGCTATCATAATCCAGAGGCAATTATACCCCTCACATGAAGCTCCCTAGTATTGTGTTATATTGTTATATGCTTAGGTTACAAATAGAACATAACACCGTTTGGACCATTATAATCTAGAGGTCATGTAGTAAACGTTTGAGGAGCCAGGGTACTTTAACTCGTAAACCCAGCAAACTCGTCAAAATGAATACCCAAATGAAACCCCACATGAAGCTCCCTAGTATTGTGTTATGTTTTATTTAAAACAAAAAATAGGTTTTTATATTTATGAAAATACTTCAAATATACCCTTAAGTTTACTAATTGACATAATATACCCTTAACCTAATAACTTTTACGGTTTTAGTTCTTAACGGTAATAACTATATATAACTACATCCTTATACTATATAACTTTACAAGATAGGTCCTAACACTTTATACTTCTAAGATATGGCAAAAATAGTCCCTAGACATAATATTTTCAGAAAGTTACAATATATACCCCTATGCATGGAAACATTTGCAAAACTAGTCCTTTCTCTATATAAACTATATTTTTATGAAACAAAAAGCTTTCATAGCTTATGGTTAACTAATATAAGCCTAGTAAAGTATCTTAGACCAGCTCATGGCTCATGAAAAGGGCTGGTTGCATGAAAAACATGGTTTTGACTCAATTTAGGGTTTAGAAATGAAATCGATAAAATGAAAATGGTCAAGGCTCATTCATGGGTTCCTAGGTGATCTAATACTCCTAAGTATCATAATAGGTCAGTACTAAAGCTAATAGGATCAAAGATTAAGCTTACTTGGGTCAAACTAGGGTTAATAAGGGTTTAGGGCTTTCTCGATGGGTTTTCACTTCGACAGGGGTTCGTGGCTTGATTCTTTTGACTCCTAGGGCTTCTATGGGTCGTGTACTACTACTAGTTATAGAAAATTGAAGGTGGAAAGAAGTGGAGGTCTGGTTTGAAGTGTTGAGGGGGTATGGAGCTATTTATAGGGCTCGTTAAGGAGTAGTGAGCAAGAAATAGCTACATGGTGTAATGAGGAGGGGGTGACTCATGGCAGCTAGAGGGTGACCAAGGAGGGCTATGGTAGTAGCTAGGGGGATGGAGATGGTGGTGGTCACACCTAGGGGTGGCAGTTTCAAAGTAAACACAAGTAGGTGATGCACCTACTTGTAAGCTCCTATGGTGGTGTGTGCTAGGGTGCTTGGTGATGTTAAGGAGGAGGGTAAGCTACTAGGGAGGTAGCTTGAGGTGCTTTAGGTACTTAAGAAGCTTAAGGAGCTAGTTTAGTAAGGTTTTCCTAGGTATAGGGTTAGTTTAGTACCTAGGTTTGGTTTAGGGTTTAGATTATGGTTTAGTGCCTATCTTAGGGTTTATCTAGGGTTTAGGGACTATGATTAAGGTTTAGGAATCATTTCCTAAGTTGTGGTAGCTTATTCTAAAGAATCAGGAAGGTTTTGACCTAGTTTCAGGACTATAAAGCCTATTTAAGGTTCTGTGCTTAAGGGACTTGTACTATGAGCTAGGAATAGTGGTACTAGGGTTTTAGTGAGGTAATGTAGCTAAGATATCCTATAAATAATCCTTGAACACTTTCAAACTAGTTTGGATAAGAAATTAGGGTTTTAGAGATAACCGTACACACATAAGGCTTATTTATGGTTTGTAATGGCTATAGTGTACTAGAGTGATAGAATACTTATTGAAATGATGTTTAGAACTTAGGCTTGATATACTAGGAGATTTACAAGGCATAACCTTGATGATATTTGGCAATAGTGGTTGCGTGAGTCGTCTAGGGGGCTATGTAAGCTACTTTACATAGTAGGTATAAGTAATGATACTTACGGGGAATTGTAATGAAATATGTGTTAAGATATAGTGGGGAATTGTGTTTTAGCATTATGCTAAGGTATTGTGAGGATAGCTAAGGTATAGTGGTGATAGCTAAGGCATAGTGGTGATAGCTAAAGCAAAAATTTTAGCCTGAAAAGTGCTATATAGATAGGATAAGTATAGTAACCTAAGTGAGTTTTGTGAGATGTTACAGTCTTCCTTCCTAAAAGAGAAATATCATCCCGAGATTTACCTAGGAGTATGAGGATAGTGGGGGAAAAGATGAGGGTATTTGGCATGAATTTGATCCTCTCATTCCCAGGTATACTCTGGTCCTCTTTGGGAGTTCCAGCATACCTTAACGATAGGGATCCGATGGTGTTTTAGATTTTTGACCTCTTGGTCCATGATTTCTAAGGTTTCGTCTAAAATTGAGCTTATCATCCAACTGGAGCTCTTTCAAAGGAATGACGAGAGATTCGTCGGATAGGCATTTCTTAAGGTTGGAGATGTGAAATATATCATGTACATTACAGAGGACTTCCGGAAGCTCAAGTCTGTATGCCACTGGACTAATTTGCTCTAAGATCCTAAATGGGCCAATGTACCTTGGATTAAGCTTTCCTAGCTTACCGAAATGAAAGACACCTTTCCTAGGTGATACCTTAAGCATGACATGATCTCCTACTTTGAATTCTAAGGATTTACGCCTAATGTTAGCATAACTTTTCTGCCTATCTCGCAAGTGCCTACGGATTTGAACAATTTTCTTAGTAGTCTCATGGATTATCTCTAGACCCGTGAGTTGAACTTCTCCAACTTCGGCCAACCAGACAGGGGATCTACACTTTCTACCATAAAGTGCTTCAAAAGGTGCGGCCCTAATACTAGAGTGATAAATATTGTTATAAGATAATTTGATCAATGGTAAGTGTCTTTCCCATCCTTTTCCAAAATCAATCACACAAGCTCGAAGCATATCTTTGAGTGTGAGAATAGTTCTTTCACTTTGACCGTCGGTCTGAGGGTGATATGTCGTACTCATGTCTATCTGAGTACCTAAGGCACTTTGCATAGATTGCCAAAATCTAGAGGTGAAACGAGTATCGCGATCTGATATGATAGATATTGGCACTCCATGCCGGGAAACTATTTCCTTTAGGTACAACCTTGTAAGGGTTTCCATACTATCAGTTTCTCGGATAGGGATGAAGTAAGCGGATTTTATAAGACGATCGACTATGACCCAAATGGTGTCATGTCCGTTCGATGTCTTAGGGAGTTTTGTAACGAAATCCATCGTGATTCTTTCCCACTTCTACATGGGAATCTCAGGCTGTATCAGTAAACCGGATGGTTTCTTGTACTCAGCCTTCACTTTGGAGCACGTTAAACACTTGCCTACATATTCAACAATATTTGCCTTCATGTTAGGACACCAATAGTGTTTCTTCAGATCCTGATACATCTTATCAGAACCCGGATGGATTGAGTACTTGGATTTATGGGACTCGTGCATGATCAAGTCTCTTAAATTACCAAAATATGGTAACCAACTCCGATTCTTGATACAACTAGTTCCATCTAGACGGGCTTCAAAAGCCTTGTCCATTCCTCAAAATTTCTTAGACGGAAGATTTTTTGCCTTAAGGGCATCGTTTTGGGCTCTAAGAATTTGAGAGGATAAGTTCGGATGAAGAGTCATAACGAAGGATCTAACCCTAAGAGGTTTGATTCGTTCCTTATGGCTCAAGGCATCTGCTACTACGTTAGCCTTGCTAGGATGATAACGAATCCCACAGTCGTAATCGGCGAGTAGTTCAATCTAACGACGTTGTCTCATGTTCAACTCTTTTTGTTTTAGAATATGCTGTAGGCTTTTATGATCGGTGAAAACCGTACATTTTGTGCCATACAGATAATGTCTCCATATTCTAAGATCGAACACAACGGCTCCTAACTCTAAATAGTGGGTGGTGTAGTTTTTCTCAAGGGTTTTGAGTTGTCGTGATGCATAGGCAATGACCTTATCCCTTTGCATTAGTACAACTCCTAATCCTTAATGAGAGGCATCACAGTAAATGAAAAAATCATCGTTACCCTTGGGTAATGCCAATATTGGAGCTTCGCACAACTTCGTCTTTAGAAATTGGAAAGCTAACTGTTGATCCTTTCCCCAGACAAACCTTGTGTTTTTCTGGGTTAACTTAGTCAAAGGTTTTGCAATCCTTGAAAAACCTTCGATAAACCTACGGTAGTAACCGGCTAATAATAAAAATTGGCATATATCGGTGGGTGTCGTGGAAAATGACCAATTCCAAACGGCTTCTATTTTGGCGGATCGACATGAATTCCTTGATTATCTATCAAGTGTCCAAGAAATTGCATGACACTAATCCAAAAATCACACTTAGAGAACTTTGCATAAAGTTTCTCTTTTCTGAGTAATTCAATGATTATTCTCAAATGAGTAGCGTACTCTTCCTCGTTATGAGAGTAGATAAGGATATCAGCTATGAACACTATAACAAATTTATCCAAATACGGTTTACACACCCGGTTCATGAGATCTATGAAAACTGCAGGTGCATTTGTTAAACCAAATGGCATCACTTGAAATTCATAGTGTCCAAACCTTGTCCTGAAAGTAGTTTTAGGAATATCCTCATCCCTAACTCTCAGTTGATGATAACCAGATCTTAAGTCAAATTTTGAATAGACGCGTGACCCTTGAAGTTGGTCGAATAAGTCATCGATCCTGGGTAATGGGTAACGATTCCTAATGGTGAGTTTATTCAACCTACGATAATCGATACACATCCTAAAATATCCATCTTTCTTCTTTACGAATAAGACAGGAGCTCCCCAGGGTGATGTACTCAGATGGATGAAACCCCTATTGGTTACTTTTAAGAGTTGTTCAGATAGGTCCTTCATCTCTGAAGGAGCTAATCTATAGGGTGATTGGGCAACAGGTGCCAATCCGGAAATTAAGTCGATTTGGAATTCTACCTGGCAGACGGGAGGAAGTCCAGGTAAATCCTTAGGGAAAATGTCCAGAAATTCCCTAACTACGGGGATATCTTCTTACCGTTTTTCATTTGGCTTTGTCTCTGTTACTTGGGTAACGAAGACTGGGTAGCCCCGAGAAATAAACCTTTCGGTTTTGACACAAGAAATGAGATTTAGTCAGGATCTACTCCGATCTCCTTGGATTATTAATGTTTCACCGTTGACATGAATATGGATGGTTTTCTCATCACAAAGAATCTTCGCTTGATTCTCGGACAACCAATCCATACCTATGACAACGTCAAAACTACCGAGTATGATTGGCGTGAGATAGATTTAGAAAGGGTGGTTTAAGAGAGTCAGGGTACAACCCGGGATGACGGTGTTAGTACTAACTAGTTTTCCGTCGGCCAATTCTATGTCATAGTGGGTATCTTAGGGTGCTAGGGGAAATCTTAATCCTAGAAGCAAGGGATCTATTTATGAAGCTTCTATCAGCTCCAGAATCAAATAATACCCTAACTAGATGTTGATTTAGAAAGAACATACCCATAACTACGTTCGAGTCCTGTTGATCATTCCTATCCCTTAACATGTAGGCTCTTCCCTGGGCACCATCAGTATTCTTCTTAGGACATTTATTTGTATAGCGTCCTTTTTCTCCACAAGCATGACAAGTAACTGTCACTGGTAGCTGATTGCTCCCAGTAGCAGGTCCCTTGAGCTTGTAATCCTTAGACTGATGACCCACCTTGTTGCAAGTGTTACACTTAACAAAACAAGGCCCTGTGTGATGTAAGTTACATTTCTTACACAGAGGGGCTTTCCCAGCATAACCACTTCCCTCAGATGGAGTGGCAGCATAAGCTCTAGTAGCTTCTTTCCTAGGGTTTGGTTTGGGGTAAGGGTTCGTATGATTATTGGTATTGGTGTTAGGGTTACGAATATTGTTATTATTGTTAAAAGATCTTTGATCATCAAACTTTCATTTATTGTCTCAGGGCTCTGGCACAGAATTATGCTTTCTTACTTGATCCATTAACCTCTGAGTGATAGTTATGGCTTCCTCTAAGCTTTGAGGTTTAGAGGCAGTAACATTCCCCTCGATACTACGAGGCAAACCTCCAATAAAAACTTCCATTGTCTTTTCAACAGTTGGCTCCATTGTGGGACACAATGTTGCCAGCTCCTGAAATCTCCTAATGTAAGTTTTTATATCATTCCCCTTAACTGTCAAGTTATAAAATTCATCCTCCATTTTCTTGACCCTAGTCCGGGGGTAGTATTTCTAAACCAGAAGATTCTTAAACTCAGTACAAGTGGTCTTATAAGCTTCCTCAATACCCCTCGGTTGGGCATATGAGTTCCACCAGGACAAAGCCTCTTCTGTAAGAGTACCGGTAGCAAACTTGGCTTTACAGTCCTCAGTACAGTTGCTACGGGCAAACACTGATTCGCTTTGTTCAAACCAGCGGACTAATCCTACAGCACCTTCCGAACCTTTGAAATTGAAAGGTTGGAAGCTCATAAATTCCTTGTAGCTACTCTTCTTTGCTACAGGAATTTCTCTCGGCTCGGGGTTTCTAGGGGGTATCAGCGTTAGCCATGTTAGCAGCTCTGGATTCTATTGCCGCAGTCACACTGTCAGCAACTAGTTGCCTAATGGCATCCGAAGTCATGGCGGGGGTAATAGACATAGACGTCCTCCTAGTCGGTGCCATTCTAGCACTAACTGACAGATAGCCAGGAATAAGAAGGATATCATAAGTCGGGCATAATATAAAATTATGAGAATTCTAACAGAGATATTTTGTTCGATACAAGTTCTAACTAACAGAACATTATAGAGGGAAGACGGAGGATTAAGAAAGGAATAATATCATAAGTCGACCATAATGACGATAATGAGATCGACATAGATATTCTTACAATGTCCTAACTAATAGAACATTGCAGGGAAACATAAGATTAGAAATACAAGTTCTAACGCTTAGAACATTGTAGGATAGAATGGAGGGATGGAAGTATAAAACTAATGATGGGAATCCTAATAAGCATTAACTTTTCTAGGAACTAGCTTAAGGTCTCGGTATGATCCATAGTGAAGTATCTAAATTCCTAGTCATAGATTCCTTAAAGAAATAGTCGGTATAGCTAATCTAACTGGGAATAAAGATCCTATCGATGATGACGTAAACTCTTCACGAGATTCGAAATCTAAGTTTCTAGCTCTTAGGGTAGGCTTGGGATAACTAAAGGGTATAAAGTATATAGTAATTCTAAATCTACCAAAATATAATACCTAAGAAATCTTAGCACGGAATAGTCAACTAGGTATGGGGAAATACTATAACCTCGATATATTAGAAGCAACTAACACACTTATCTTACAAAGTGAAACCTTAACAGGTACACTTGTTTATGCTACACGTCTAAAACTATACATACATAGGATTCTAGGTCATAAATTACCACACTACTAGCCTTATTTGCTATTCTTAAGTTCCTGGATTGCATCTAAGAGATTTCTTATATCCGACCTATGATTAACCTGAAGGTCTGATAAGGAGAAATTTGTTACGCTTCTAGGGGGTCATTTAAGCCCTAAATTGTGTTTTTATGATCAAATATTACCTCAAATTGTTTCTTTTGTCAATTTAGGTACTTTGGAGAAGAATTCTGGAAAATTGAACATTTTGGACGTTTTTGGAGCATAAAGTTAAGAAAAAGACAAAGTCATATGAAGATAAAGAGGTGGATAATAGCTTTACACTTGATGCGTGATGAGGCGAAAAATGATCCGTTTTTAGGGGGTCATTTAAGCCCGAATCCGAATTTATTTGATCAAATATTGCCCTAAATCGTTCCTTTTGTGATTTTAGGTACTTGGAGAGTGAATTCTGGAAAAGAAGCCATTTTGGACGTTTTTGGAGCATAAAAGTGAAGAAAACGGCAAAGTCTCAATTTTCCATGCTGGGAACAGTACTTGAAGGCGTCAAGAGTTGTTCTTGACGGCGTCAGAACCCCAAGAATAAAATACCGTAGTTGATGACGGCGTCACACATGGCGTTAGATGTAGATCAAGGCCGTCCGAGGAAGTATTTGGCGGCGAGATGACGGCGTCACACCTTTGTTCTTGACGCCGTCACCCCGATTTTCCTATATATAGTTTTCTAGTTTTTCACATTAAAAAGGGAGAAGTTTTGGAGAAACCCTAAAGACGAATTTGGTGCAACTTTTATAGGTTTTTCAAGGGTTCCAAACCCTTGATACCTTGCATTGTAATTGAGATAAGTGTTCTTCTAATTCAATCAATATGTTTATGTGTTGGTTGTCTATATCTTGTTCTTGTCTCAATTCCATTATGCTAGGCTAGATCTCTTTTGTGTTTGCTTAGATCTAATGAAACCTAGATATTGATTATGTGTTGATTACTTGTTTATTCTTGTCTTGGATGAATGATTTTATATGTTAGGCTTAAGAAAACTGGCAGATCTCCAAATGGTAACATGCTTGAACGTCTTAAGAAACATGAACCGAGGCGTACTAGGTCTTTATTGGTTGTATTTAATGCATGAGCCACTGTTTACAATCCCTATAGTTGTGCTGGGTCATGGTGTAGGAGGAGATAAGAGCTCATAGAATTGGGGAGTTATGTATGCTACCCCATGAATGGTATTAAGGAATACAATCCGTCATCCATACAATTATAACAAGTAATTAACGTGTAAAAGATATCTAGGGAGTAATGAAGTCTAAGTAAACACATTTTCTCCAATTACTGCTCACAACTTTAGTATAAATTAGTTTAATTTCATTTTTAGTATTTTATTTTGATTGCATCTTAGTTTTGGGTTAGTTGAATAGCAACTAATTCCGCCCACTCTTCCAAAACCCCGAGATTTTAATTGCTTTCTAAAAAATATAAAAACACAAAAATAATCATCCCTCACCCTTAGAACTAGTAATTAGGCTTTCTAATCATAGCGACACTATTCCTAAGCTGAACGATCAATCCCCCGGTACTTGTCACTATACTATACTACAACGATCAGGTACACTGCCTGGTGGGGGTTGTAAGCTTCTCGAGATCCCTCGAGAGGTAAAGCCGGTTGCGATTCCCACGCATCAATGCGCCAGAAAGAAATTTGGAAGATTACACGTGACGGTGTCACGTTATAAAACGCCAAGGCCGTCACGTGTTAACGTAAAGAGAGACGCGCCAGAACCCTTTTGAACTAGAGGGCGTCAAGAGTAGATCTAGGAAATCTGAGAAGATGTACGGCGGCGACTTGACGGCATCACGACCCAAAAGGTGATGCCGTCAGCTTGTATATTCTATATATATTTTTGGATTTTTCATTCATTAAAGGATGAACTTTTGTGAAACAAACCCTAGACGATTTTACAGCTTCTGTAAGGGTTTCAAACCCCTTCTTTCATCCATTTTTAATTGAAGATAAGTTATCCATTAATCATTCAATATGTATATGCGTTGTTTGATTATCTTGTATGCTTTTCTTTCTATTAACATGCTAGCTTAGGTTTATTTGTATTTACTTAGATCTAATGAAACCTAGTTATTGATTATTGATTGTTGGTTTGTCATTAATTGTTGTGGGTGATTGATTTTAGCGTTAGGCTTAAGAAAACTGGCAAATCTCCTATACAGTAACTTGCTTGAACGTCTTAAGAACATAATCGGATGTGCACTATGGTTTTATTGGTTGTATTAAATGCATAAGTAACTATTAATGAGGCCATGATATGATACTAAACTTGTCACCATAGGAAGAGATAGAAGCTTATAGAGTTGGGGAAGATCGTATACGGCCCCGTGAATGGTATTAAGGAATGCAACCCTTCATCTACGCAATTGTGACAAATCAATTAGTCAATAAAAGATAACTAGGGAGTAATGAAATCTAAGTAAATATGCTTTTCTCCATATAGAAGTTCCTACCAATTTATTTTCTTGTTATTTTATTTTATTGTTTAAGTAGTTATTTGGGTTAGTTGGCTAGCAACTAATTCTGCCCATTCTTCCAATACGCAAGATATTTACTTGCTTTCCATAAAATATAAAAATACAAAAAGAATCATCCCTCACCTTTAGACCTAGTTAGATTAGTTTCAATCTTAACGAACACTATTCCTTGAGAGAACGATCAATCCCCCGGTACTTGCCACTCACTATACTACATCGGTCAGGTACACTGCCTGGTGAGGATTGCAAGTTTCTCAAGATCCCATGAGAAGTAAAACCTTTTGCAAGGTTGCAAAACACGCATCAAGTTTTTGGTGCCATTGTCGGGGAATAGTTATTGCTTAGGTTGAATTTTATCTTTATTAGGTCTACTCACTAGATTCCTTTCTAGTGAGATTTTTATTTTATTTTAATAGGATTTCTTTAGTCTATCTTCTTTCTTCGTTTCTTTGTTCATAACGATTACCATCCACCATCAAGGAAGGTGGTTATATCTTTGATCCCGTCAACCCACCACAACAAAACCCACCATAACCAAACCAACCTCCTAGAGCACGCACTTTAGGAGAATACTCCCATCCTAGCCACCAAGGCTATCGAAATACCATTGAGCTCACTCTAGGAGCCAATGTGTCTCCCTTGCGATCCGACACCATCTGGTTGGTGCAAAGTGGATGTGCATTCCATGGACTTCGTTCCGAAGATCCAAACCAACATCTCAAGGATTTTCTTTAAATCGTAGATTCCATAGACCTTGATGTTGAAACTCGAGAGACAACCCGATTGCGTCTCTTCCAATTCTCTCTACGTGACCAAGCTAGTCAACGGCTTGAGTGTTTACCCGCGGGATCCATCACCTCTTGGGATGATCTCACCTCTCGTTTCCTTGCTCAATTTTCCCACCAGGAAGAACCACCAAGTTAAGGAATGACATCTTGATGTTTCAACAACGTCAAGGAGAAACCCTTTACGAAGCTTGGAATAGTTCAAGGACTTAGTCCAAAACGTCCCTCACCATGGTATTGATCTTTGGCTTCAAGTCCAAATCTTCTATGATCATGTCGATCAATCCATGAGGCAAACCATTGACCAAGCAGCCGGTGGTAAGCTACATGATCAGAGTGTGGAAGAATCTTGGGAACTCATAGAAGATCTTGCTCTTTATGACAACGAATGTTGAAATGATCCCCGTGATTTGAACAAAACGGTCAAGGCAATATCTTTGCCTTCGAATAATTCAACCATTCTTCACCGTAGGATCATGGAACCTGAGGACCAAGTCAAGTTTCTCATGAAATCCTATGAAGCTCCTAAACCTTCAAGACAAGTGAACAAAATCACTTCTTCGTGTAAATAATGTAGTGGTCCCCACGACACTCTTGATTGCAAGGAACTCCCCGAATAAACTTTTGCGGACTACGCATCATCGCGTACCGACGGAGTGGGAGAAAAGTGGTACACTTTCAAACCCGAGCCAAACCTTTACGGTGATTCATACAACCCCACTTGGAAAATCACCCAAACTTTAGGTGGAGACAAAACTAAAAAACGCCCTAAAACAATCCTTCCAATCCACCTAATCGTTCTCAATCAAACGGTTCATCCTCAAACCGTACTTTCAACAACAATCCTTCCAACAACTATGGTAGTACCAATAACTTTGAAGGATTGATGTCCAATTTTATGGCATTTCAAGAAGCTCATTTTGCTAAGTTTGAGTCCGAATTCAAACAAAAACAAAGTGAGATGGCAAATAAAATTGACACCTTGTTGAAAGTTCTCAATGACCGAGAAATGGGAGCACTCCCAAGCGACACGGTCAAGAACCCGAAACTAAACGTTAACGCAATTTCTTCAGTTTCGTCTCCTAGTTCTTGCCCACAATACTATTCGGTCAATGCTATGAGCACATGTTTCAAGTAAACTCAAGTTCTTAAAAAAGACCAACATGATGAAACCACCAATAAAAAGTCGGTTAACAAAGTAATTGAAACACCTCCTATTCAAAACCTTGATGATGAATTCAAGGAGCTCCACCTTGAATGTCCGGTTATTGATGTTTTAGCTCGTGCTCCTTACTACAATGCCCTTTTGGAAAAATACGAGAAGAAGCTTAAATTAGGCGAAAAAGGTACCACCATCGTTTAAAATAAGTTACCTAAGAAATTATATGATCCGGGCATATTTGTTCTACCTTGCAAGATCAGAAACTCTGAGGCTTTTGACACATTAGCCAATCTTGGGTCAAGCCTAAATCTACTTCCGTTGCCCCTTTACACCACTCTTAAGCCAGTTAAATTAGTTGAGGAGGAATTAATCATAGGTCTTGCGGATGGAAGTGTCGCATATCCGGTTGGGGTAAGGGATTTATTAGTGCACATAGGAAGACTAACTATTTTAGCCGATTTCTACGTCCTTGATATGGTTAGTGACTCTACATGCCCTTTGCTAATAGGAAGAGTATTTCTACCTACTGCAAGTGCAATGATTGATTGTAAGGAATCTAAAATAGCGGTAGGAGAAGGCAAAACTTGGTCGATATACGATGTTAAGAAACACACCTATGATACTAACGAGGAACCAACACCTCATTAGGTAGATATAAATAGGAGACCTTCTAGATATGGACCTTGGGTTAATAGAGACTTCATAGGACCCTAACGCCCATTTTACCTAGAAGAGGAATTTGTAAACCGAACACACACGGTAGAACAACTCTTGGCTAGGGACACAAAATTGGACCCATTTGAAGATCCTCTAGTTTTTAGAAAGATGATTGAATTCCTAAGAGTCTTACCCATTAACATAGGAATGAATATGTGGAAAAGCGAGGGTGATAAATGTAAGTTGAATTGGAATAAGCCACCTAAGGAAGGAGATGGATCATGGCACATAAAGATGACATTATATGATCCGGATGGAGAGAAGTTTGAAAAGTCATACTAGACAAAACGTACCGATAGGAAGCTAAAACCTAAATTCGATCCTAAAGATGTCCTCGATGAGGAGCTCACTCACATAGGATAGGGCATGACTTTGAGTCTAGCTACAAGACTCGTTAATAAATAAAAGCGCTTCTTGGGAGGCAACCCAAGCTTTATTTGTTTGTTTGTGTGTTTAGTTAATTTTATTTGCTTCCGTATGTATGTTTTATTTACATTGTTTATGGTTCATGTTTCAAATTAAATTGTGAAAACGCTTTATTTTGTTTTTAACTTCGTCTTAACTACATATAAAGGTATTTTCCAAAAGATAAGTGTAAGGAAAATCCAAATTTGTTTCTAAGAACAAGTTGAACATGAACAATAACAACGTTAAATTAACATGCATATTAGTATTTGTTTGAGTCAAATGCTTGTATCGAGTCATAATGAATATTTTGCAGGAATTTCAGGAATTAAGGCATGGGTTTTTCTGTAAATTTTCCGGAAACAAAATATAAAGTTTCTGTCAGATAAATCAGACGGCGTCAAGTATTCCAACATGACGACGCCAGGTGTAAATTTTCTAAAAATTTTGCAAATTTTGTTTTTCTGCCGGAATTGTAAAGTTTTGTAAAATCTTTAACTTTTAAACTCTAGGAATCTGCAAATATTCATTCCACAAGCATTATATCTTTACTTTCTTTCTAGGATTTAATTTTATATAGAATTTACCGCCAATTTTACACGAGGTTTTTCGTGTTTGTTTTCTCAGATTTAACAGGTTATATTGGACCAGAAGATGATTTATATTTCTAAATAGAAGCTTTTCTATGTTCATTTTCTTGGAGGAGGATCTAACCATGTTACCACATTATCCACACCGAACGAATCAGGGGAGTGATTGTTTCATTCTTTTATTTTCTTTACTTTTAAATCTTTTAATTAAACATTGGGGACAATGTTCGGCCTAAGTGTAAGAGGGGGGGGGGGGAAATGAAGATACCTTAGAGACTACAATTACGCTTGATTTTTGTTTGTTTAATAGTAGATGTGTAATAAAACTGAGAGAAATATTTGTTAGGGCAATTTTAGCACCAAATTTAAAATTTTTTGTAACATTTAGGAGTGAAACTTTAGTCTTAATAAGCGTCTCATTGATAGGAGTTATATGACTAGCACAAAAACCGTACCACTCAAAAATTTCCACCCTAAATATGTGAGGTTCGCCCCTAGATCTTTAGGAATAAGCATTTATCTTTAATGCTTACGAGTGTACCGGTAGTACTTAGATTCTAGAACTGGCGTTAGTGATTCATCCCGAGACCGCTAGTGAGACTACATTCGTGTAGTTAGGATTTACTACATGATAAGAGGCCTTAGGATAACCCTTGTTTTACACCTGTAATATAATTACATTGACTTCATTGGTCAAGTATGTAACACCCCCAAAATACCGCAGTGGAAGACTGTGTCATAGGGGTGCTACTTCATAATACAAAGTACAAGGTATAGAAAACGAACTCTAAATGAGACGTTTTGAAAAGTTACCATTCGATTAATAAATTCTGAGTTACAAACTTGAGTTCCATAATACAATACATAAGAGTTTTAAGACATATCGAATGGTAAAGATAAAAGCATAAGTCTTCAAAACATGCCAAGCGACTCTATGCTCCATGCAACAGCTATCACCTTATAGACCTGAGATAAACATGCTAAAGTGTCAACACAATGGTTGGTGAGTTCATAGAGTTTGTCTTAAAACAGTTGAAAAAGCCTCAAAAGAATGCTCACACAGCAAAGGCATTGAGAATCCACTCAGTTGCAAGTCCCGCCATAAGAGACTTGCAACCTGTGTGTCCATAACCCACTGCTAAAAGTTAGTTTATACAATGCACCGGATTATATTCACCCAAGGTCAAGAATAGACACAAGGGCGGGGGACATCTTCCCAAATAGTACTACGTCATCCAAGGTTAAGTATAGACACAAGGGTAGGGGGTATCTTCCCATGAGTACTACCAATACCACTCTGACAGAATAGAGTATTATGTATGCATGTAAATACGAATCTTGTATTTAAATTAAGCAAGTATAGTGTAACAAGTATGTATAACGCAATCAAGTATAATGCCAATCAAGTATAACATAATCAAGTATAAATGTTTAAGAGTATTTGTACAAGTAAGCAAGTAGTTGTGCATGTATCTCCCCCAAAGAGTTAAAACAAGTATTAAAAGAGTAGGGACTATGACTCACCTTAAGCTTAAGTGATGAGAAATGAAAGTAGTAGTCGAATCGCGAAAGTCTCTAAGAGTAGCCTATAATAGAACGTTGCGACTTAGGTTTGGAGTAACGTCCAAGAATACAAAGAATTGCCTATATATGTCTTGCATAATGTTCATGATGTAGTACTTAGTATATAGCGTAAGTCTTTGAATATAAATGGTTTATGAAACATGTATAAGTTGTATATCTCTTACTACCGTTCGGGCCGACATAATTCAGAAGTCATGGAGTAAACGTTCGAGGAGCCAGGACACTTTAATTCGTAAATCCACAACTCATCTCGACGGCTTACTTAATGAACTCCTCACATGAGGCTCCCTACTATTGTAGTATTCGATAACATATATATAAGTTTTGTATGACAATTTCTTTGTAATATCTCATGGTTCTTTTTAGATGAAGTAGATCCAAATTGTTTGTTCAAGTTATCGTCAACTCCTTGTTTCATGTTTTCGCCTAAGTAAGTTTATATGGTCATTGGTCATAGCTTCGCCGTGACCTTGGTCATTGTACCATGGTCTTGAGACTCAACCTTGGCTTTAGCCATGGTTGTGGTCTTGGCTTTAGGTCATTAGACCTCTTGGTCTTAGTAAATCATAACTATAATATAGTGACTTTGGTCTAAAATGGGCTGTTTAAGAATTTGAAGAGAATTATCACTCGGAAAGCGTTTTCAGGGCTCGAGCTTCTTTAGTCCTGAACGAAAACGTCGTTCCGGACAACTTTCGTGTTTTAACTTTTTGATGAATCGGACCAGAAGGGTGACTTTCAAAATGGCAGAATGCAAAAACAGTAGGTATGGGCAGTTTTGCCGTTTTGGTTTCGCTAACTTCTTATGGCCATAACTTTTGACTCGGGTACTCGTTTTGGGTGATTCAAATTGCTATGTTTTCCTTGTTAAGTCTAATTTAACAGTAAGTAAGTGTCAAATATCAAAGTTATACTATTTTGGTCGTGGTTCTCCATAAAAATCACTAGTTTGCTTGTTTACTTGTCATAAGTTAACATATGTATACCAATACTTGTTTTATCCATTTTTAAACATCATCAACACAATAACAAGAACATATATAGCATGAAAGGAACACAAAGAGCATGAAAATGATAATTAAGCAAGAAAGTATGTTAGGGTTTGCTTACAACTTGAGGCTTTCTAAAAGAAAGGTAAGTAACTAGTAAGGTACGGACTTTGATAGACTTAAGCTTCACCCTTTGCAATCTATGATAAACCGAGGTTATTTGAAGATTATAACGATGCCTTCTTGAAAGTCCAAAGCTATTTGAAGATTATAACGACGCCTTTTTGGAGACTTTAAAGTTATAACAACTTTTCTTAGAAAATTTCCAAGATTGAAGATCAAACACTAGTTTTCTCTCAAAAACTAGTTAACTTTCTTACAAAATATAAGAAAAGTGCCTTAGGTTTTAGGACTTGAAGGTTATAAGAAGGTGTGGTGCAAGTTTTCTATATGTTTTAGCTTGGTATTTATAGGGTAGGAAAAATAGTTAACCATATATTGGGTTAGAATTTAACCATGGTTAGTTTTAGACACTTGTAACCATCCTAGAGATCAATGGTTAAGATTTAACCACACATGGTGACTCCCCCCCTAAATGGCGGTTCCATAAGGATAAGGGTGACTAGATGATGACTCTTGGTGCTATCTTGCTTAGTTTGTGCATTTTGACTCCGTAAAATGCTAACCGTAAATGATTAAGCCTCAAAACGTAAAACCGGGTGTCGTAAAAATACGGAACTTGAAAGTATTGTTAAACATGTCATGACACTCCATAATAAAATATAAAATGAGTGGTAGGTTCCATTTGGGTGGTAAAACCCTGCTAAAACTGGAAACACGGGTCTAAAACGCGTAATTCGCGTAAAACGCTGAACTGGAAAACGTAAAATTCCAAAACTTTTGGAATTGTCATAAAATGAGAGAAAATCATATTTCTATTGTTTATAATGTTTTATGGACATATCGGGATGCTGGAATGACGTTTAAACATAAAAGTAAATCTCGGACACGGCTTCGTGATTTTTGCAGAAATGATCCGACGAGTGTGAAATTCTCGGATTATCATTAAAATAGTTTAACTTACGAGAATATGAAATAAAAATTTTGGACGTGAATAGTAAAAGTGAATAGTAAAAAGTGAATAGTGAAATTTTCGGAAATAAAAGTTAACATGAAATTGCGAATTGTTACAGTGTCTACCCCTTAAGGAAACTTCGTCCCGAAGTTTAGTGTGTCTAGGTCTCTTATCTTAATAGCGGCATAATAAAGCTAGATTTAGAATAGAATAATATGGTAGGATAAGGTACGTACCCGTTACGCATTGCGGGCTTCCTTAGCACCCAAATAGTATGCTCGACCCCGAGGTGGACTAACATTGTATTCCCGGTTTGGGTTATTTTCTTCAAGCATTACGGCTAGAGTTGGGTTATCTAGCACTTGTCTCTGTGCCCTATTTAACTTAGGACAAGTATCTCGGAAGTGGTTTGGGCTATTGCACTCAAAGCATGTCTTTTGGTTGTTTCCTATATTGCCCGCACTCATCGATGCTCCACACCTATTTGCAAAATGACCCAACTGTTTGCACTTTGTACACACTCGACAGGGCTCAGACCTCTGATGATGATAAGCACATTTATTACACTTAGGATGTGGACCTTCATACTTTTTCTGATCATAAACTGTTGCCGCAAATCCTCTTGCTCTTTTATTATCAACCATTGTACCCTTTTGGTCGCTTGATTCACCTGCTCCCTTCCTTTTATCACTAATCTTTAAAGTTCCATTCCTAACCATCTCATCTGTTAGGGTCCCTGCTCTTAATATTGCACTTTGAATTGTGAGAGGTTCGGTTGTTTTCACTGTCCCGCGAATCTCAGGAACAAGGCCATAGATGTACCTCTCAATCCTTTTGGATTCAGGGGTAACCAGATGAGGAACTAGTTTAGCTAGTTCATGAAACCGATCTGTGTAGGTTACATGACCAGCCCCTACCATAGAGTGATGCCAAAACTCGTCTTCTAGTTTTTGCATTTCATTAACCGGGCAGTACTCTTCCTTTAGTAGTCCCTTAAAGTCGTCCCATGTCATGCCTACAGCTGCTTCTCTACTCCTTGCTTGAATCTGCATGTTCCACCATGTCAATGCCTTCTCTAATAGCAAGCATGCAGAATATTTCACTCTCTGGTGGATTGAACAGTTACTGATGTCAATCACTGACTCCATCTTCTCGACCCATCGTGTATATGCCAATGCACCTCCTTTACCATTAAACTCAATTGGTTTGCATGACGTAAATTCCTTATACGTACATCCAGTCCTATGGTTGTTGTTGTTGTTGTTGTTGTTACCATTCCTTCCTCCATCATTTGTAGCGTCATTTATGCTTCCGTGGTTTCCCGAATTGTTCATGTGATTGTCAACTTGTGTGACTATGGTGGGAAGTAGGTTTTGTAGTTGTTGGGCAATAATGGTGGAGACATCTGGATTTCCACCATCGTTGCTAGGGTTACTAGTGTCGTGAGCATCTCCTCTACCTCCACGTCTACCAGTTCTTCCACTATCATTACTAGGGTTACTAGTGTCGTGAGCAGCTCCTCTACCTCCACGACCACCAGTTCTTCCACCTTTTGGTGTTGCACCACCTCGGCTAGTGCTACGAGTTACTCTCTTTGGTGCCATGATATCTACAAGGAGGGATATTTTGTCGACGTCAGATATGAGGTGATATTCCTAGACCACTTAGTCTTTAATTTTGTCAATTTGAGTCAATCGTTGATTAATGTAAGCATGGTCACATATGTCTACGTGAGTTGTGACGCATTTATAATTATGTTGGCCACCATAATTATAATTGCTTCCTTTCACACGTATACATATTTACCAGGCACACATATCTCAACAATTGATACTACATAATTGGGTAGAATTTCTATCATCTGCTCTTAAGTTGTGAAAGGGTAACGTAGTCTGGGTATCTAGAGAAGGTGATATGACGAAATGGACTAGTCGCGCTTGTAGAAAGGTTTGAGTGTCGTACTAGGACATATGAACCACTTCTAGGTATTTAGAATCATATAAAGTAAGTATAAGACAAATCATCAAATCTCTACAGGAAACTAATAACCTTTATTTAACTTAATCTTATGTCTTATCAAACAAGAACTGTCACAAGATTAAGTTAAATAAATAATTATTACTTAGCTCTAAATTTTTGATGACTTGACTATTGTCTGGGGTTTCTCCTAAACAATTAGCAATAAGCATATGCGCATGAAGTGTGTGTAAGGCAAAATAAAGAGGAGAGTCTTAATGTTTATGGCAGTTATAGTCTAGGTAGTATATGCAACCTAGTTCTCTATAACCAAGGCTCTGGTACCAATCTGTAACACCCCCAAAATACCGCAGCGGAAGACTGTGTCATAGGGGTGCTACTTCATAATACAAAGTACAAGGTATAGAAAACGAACTCTAAATGAGACGTTTTGAAAAGTTACCATTCGATTAATAAATTCTGAGTTACAAACTTGAGTTCCATAATACAATACATAAGAGTTTTAAGACATATCGAATGGTAAAGATAAAAGCATAAGTCTTCAAAACATGTCAAGCGACTCTATGCTCCATGCAACAGCTATCACCTTATAGACCTGAGATAAACATGCTAAAGTGTCAACACAATGGTTGGTGAGTTCATAGAGTTTGTCTTAAAACAGTTGAAAAAGCCTCAAAAGAATGTTCACACAGCAAAGGCATTGAGAATCCACTCAGTTGCAAGTCCCGCCATAAGAGACTTGCAACCTGTGTGTCCACAACCCACTGCTAAAAGTTAGTTTATACAATGCACCGGATTATATTCACCCAAGGTCAAGAATAGACACAAGGGCGGGGGCATCTTCCCAAATAGTACTACATCATCCAAGGTCAAGTATAGACACAAGGGTAGGGGGCATCTTCCCATGAGTACTACCAATACCACTCTGACAGAATAGAGTATTATGTATGCATGTAAATACGAATCTTGTATTTAAATTAAGCAAGTATAGTGTAACAAGTATGTATAAAGCAATCAAGTATAATGCCAATCAAGTATAACATAATCAAGTATAAATGTTTAAGAGTATTTGTACAAGTAAGCAAGTAGTTGTGCATGTATCTCCCCCAAAGAGTTAAAACAAGTATTAAAAGAGTAGGGGCTATGACTCACCTTAAGCTTAAGTGATGAGAAATGAAAGTAGTAGTCGAATCGCGAAAGTCTCTAAGAGTAGCCTATAATAGAACGTTGCGACTTAGGTTTGGAGTAACGTCCAAGAATACGAAGAATTGCCTATATATGTCTTGCATAATGTTCATGATGTAGTACTTAGTATATAGCGTAAGTCTTTGAATATAAATGGTTTATGAAACATGTATAAGTTGTATATCTCTTACTACCATTCGGGCCGACATAATTCAGAAGTCATGGAGTAAACGTTCGAGGAGCCAGGACACTTTAATTCGTAAATCCACAACTCATCTCGACGGCTTACTTAATGAACTCCTCACATGAGGCTCCCTACTATTGTAGTATTCGATAACATATATATAAGTTTTGTATGACAATTTCTTTGTAATATCTCATGGTTCTTTTTAGATGAAGTAGATCCAAATTGTTTGTTCAAGTTATCGTCAACTCCTTGTTTCATGTTTTCGCCTAAGTAAGTTTATATGGTCATTGGTCATAGCTTCGCCGTGACCTTGGTCATTGTACCATGGTCTTGAGACTCAACCTTGGCTTTAGCCATGGTTGTGGTCTTGGCTTTAGGTCATTAGACCTCTTGGTCTTAGTAAATCATAACTATAATATAGTGACTTTGGTCTAAAATGGGCTGTTTAAGAATTTGAAGAAAATTATCACTCGGAAAGCGTTTTCAGGGCTCGAGCTTCTGTAGTCCTGAATGAAAACGTCGTTCCGGACAACTTTCGTGTTTTAAATTTTTGATGAATCGGACCAGAAGGGTGACTTTCAAAATGGCAGAATGCAAAAACAGTAGGTATGGGCAGTTTTGCCGTTTTGGTTTCGCTAACTTCTTATGGCCATAACTTTTGACTCGGGTACTCGTTTTGGGTGATTCAAATTGCTATGTTTTCCTTGTTAAGTCCTATTTAACAGTAAGTAAGTGTCAAATATCAAAGTTATACTATTTTGGTCGTGGTTCTCCATAAAAATCACTAGTTTGCTTATTTACTTGTCATAAGTTAACATATGTATACCAATACTTGTTTTATCCATTTTTAAACATCATCAACACAATAACAAGAACATATATAGCATGAAAGGAACACAAAGAGCATGAAAATGATAATTAAGCAAGAAAGTATGTTAGGGTTTGCTTACAACTTGAGGCTTTCTAAAAGAAAGGTAAGTAACTAGTAAGGTACGGACTTTGATAGACTTAAGCTTCACTCTTTGCAATCTATGATAAACCGAGGTTATTTGAAGATTATAACGACGCCTTCTTGAAAGTCCAAAGCTATTTGAAGATTATAATGACGCCTTTTTGGAGACTTTAAAGTTATAACAACTTTTCTTAGAAAATTTCCAAGATTGAAGATCAAACACTAGTTTTCTCTCAAAAACTAGTTAACTTTCTTAAAAAATATAAGAAAAGTGCCTTAGGTTTTAGGACTTGAAGGTTATAAGAAGGTGTGGTGCAAGTTTTCTATGTGTTTTAGCTTGGTATTTATAGGGTAGGAAAAATAGTTAACCATATATTGGGTTAGAATTTAACCATGGTTAGTTTTAGACACTTGTAACCATCCTAGAGATCAATGGTTAAGATTTAACCACACATGGTGACTCCCCCCTAAATAGCGGTTCCATAAGGATAAGGGTGACTAGATGATGACTCTTGGTGCTATCTTGCTTAGTTTGTGCATTTTGACTCCGTAAAATGCTAACCGTAAATGATTAAGCCTCAAAACGTAAAACCGGGTGTCGTAAAAATACGGAACTTGAAAGTATTGTTAAACATGTCATGACATTCCATAATAAAATATAAAATGAGTGGTAGGTTCCATTTGGGTGGTAAAACCCTGCTAAAACTGGAAACACGGGTCTAAAACGCGTAATTCGCGTAAAACGCTTAACTGGAAAACGTAAAATTCCAAAAATTTTGGAATTGTCATAAAATGAGAGAAAATCATATTTCTATTGTTTATAATGTTTTATGGACATATCGGGATGCTGGAATGACGTTTAAACCTAAAAGTAAATCTCGGACACGGCTTCGTGATTTTTGCAGAAATGATCCGACGAGTGTGAAATTCTCGGATTATCATTAAAATAGTTTAACTTACGAGAATATGAAATAAATATTTTGGACATGAATAGTAAAAGTGAATAGTAAAAAGTGAATAGTGAAATTTTCGGAAATAAAAGTTAACATGAAATTGCGATTGTTACAAAGTAATTCTCCCACACCTTTGCGATGTACTCATTTTTAGTACACGATACCCCTAGTACACCCGTCAGACTCTATCTTTTTCGTTTCTAACTTTAAGCATTTTACTTAAAGGAAGAATTTGTTTACAATCCACCCCAAATGTACACCCAAATCGCCTTAGCCTATCTTGTATGCACTCATCTTTAGTGCATTATTGTTATTTGTTTAAACCCTTTGTTAATTGTCTAATTGGTTACATGGTTGCTAAGTCGAGTAATATATTGTATATATTGTTTTGGGACGATTGGGTAAAGTACTAGTGTAATGGAGTAATGGGGAAGAACATTAATTATTACCCCCATATGTGCGTAAATGTTTTAAAGTACTCCAAGTGTTTTGATTTTCTTGAGTCGAGTCATTAGAATAGTTAAATGTAAAGTATGTAAAAGTTCAAGTGTAAGGGGAATGTGAATTTCCTATGATGTATTATTTTGGATGGTAGGGCAAGAGTGTATGCAAAAAAAATAATAAAAAAAAATAAAAAATAAAAAATCAAGAAAAACAAAAAAAACTTGAAAAAGAAAGAGAAAAACATACGGACTACCATCCCGTTTCTTTTTATGTTTTTGTTAGTTTATGATTAGCTTAAGTTGAGTCAAGTCTTGGCTTAGCAACGCCGCATTGTACATGTAATTGACCAAGATGATTAACTTGCCGCTAGTAAAATATCTTTTATCCAACAAATTATGTTTATCATATCCCTACACCTAATTTTATAACCCTTTAAAAGACATCTTTGATAGTTTATCCTAGGTGCTTACGCCAAAGTGGTGGAGGTTTTTTATCCTTTCCCAAGCCTATGGTAATCTATTTGGTATGACATGTAGTGAGTGATATTTTTCCATTTACATTTGTGATATATACATTTATAACACTCAAGAGATGAGAGTATCCAAACAATATTTGTGAGGTGCTAGTGTATGATTTCCATGCTTGTTTTGATTATGGTGGAACAATCATTTGTTGTGATTACTTTTATATTAATGTTAAATGACCCTTAGCTTTTATTTTGATTGGAATAAAAGCTCATTTGCTTGAGGACAAGCAAATCTCAAGTGCAAGGGTATTTGATAAGGAGAAATTTGTTACGCTTTTAGGGGGTCATTTAAGCCTTGAATTGTCTTTTTATAATCAAATTTTACCTCAAATTGTTTCTTTTGTCAATTTAGGTACTTTGGAGAAGAATTCTAGAAAATGGAGCATTTTGGACGTTTTTGTAGCATAAAGTGAAGCAAACGACAAAGTCAAGAATCCAAGCTGGAAATAGTACCTGACGGCGTCAAGTGTCAAAAGGTGACGCTGTCACATGAAGATACAGAGGTGGATAATAGCTTTACATTTGATACGCCAGAAAGAAATTTGGAAGATTACACGTGACGGTGTCACGTTATAAAACGCCAAGACCGTCACGTGTTAACGTAAAGAGAGACGCGCCAGAACCCTTTTGAACCAGACGGCGTCAAGAGTAGATCTAGGCAATCCGAGAAGATGTACGACGGCAACTTGACGGCGTCACGACCCAAAAGGTGACGCTGTCAGCTTATATATTCTATATATATTTTTGTATTTTTCATTCATTAAAGGAGGAACTTTTGCGCAACAAACCCTAGACGATTTTACAGCTTTTGTAAGGGTTTCAAACCCCTTCTTTCATCAATGTTTAATTGAAGATAAGTTATCCATTAATCATTCAATATGTCTATGTGTTGTTTGATTATCTTGTATGCTTTTCTTTCTACTAACATGCTATCTTAGGTTTATTTGTGTTTACTTAGATCCAATGAAATCTAGTTATTGATTATTGATTGTTGGTTTGTCATTGATTGTTGTGGGTGATTGATTTTAGTGGTAGGCTTAAGAAAATTGGCTAATCTCCTATACGGTAACTTGCTTAAACGTCTTAAGAAACGTAATCGGATGTGTACTATGGTTTTATTGGTTGTATTAAATGCATACGTAACTATTAATGAGGCCATGATAGTATACTAAACATGTCGTCATAGGAAGAGATAGAAGCTTATAGAGTTGGGAAAGATCATACACGGCCCCACAAATGGTATTAAGGAATGCAACCCTTCATCCACGAAATTGTGACAAATCAATTAATCAATAAAAGATAACTAGGGAGTAATGAAATCTAAGTAAATATGCTTTTCTCCATATAGAAGTTCCTACCAATTTATTTTCTTGTTATTTTATTTTATTGTTTAAGTAGTAATTTGGGTTAGTTGGCTAGCAACTAATTCCGCCCACTCTTCTAATACCTGAGATATTTACTTGCTTTCCATAAAATATAAAATACAAAAATAATCATCTCTCTCCTTTAGACCTAGTTAGATTAGTTTCAATCCTAACGAACATTATTCCCTGAGAGAATGATCAATCCCCCAGTACTTGCCACTCACTATACTATATCAGTCAGGTACACTGCCTGGTGGGGACTGCAAGATTCTCAAGATCCCTTGAGAAGTAAAACCTTTTGCAAGGTTGCAAAACAACACATCAAGGTCCTCTATTATCATTTCAAGGGTAGAAAGCCTAACATGAGCTAGTATAACCTCATCAGCATGTCCTTCTTATTTCTTTTGTAACTTATCAATCTGACTACGGGCTTTTTCTAATTCAGAAGCTAACCTATCAAAGTCCTTTTGTGTAATAACTCTACCTTTTCCTAAACTGTAGATCTTAGTTTCTATTTCCTCGATACGATTTAGGGATAACTTACCTAAGTGATCTATAACTTCTTCTATTTGTTCCTCATGCCTTTCTAAAGGACTCTTACATGAACTACATCCTATCTCAAATCTAGGAGGTTTAGGTGGTATAATACGGATTTTCTTATAGGGTGGGGAAACTATTTCCGGGACATAAAAGTCTCGGGGATCAAAAGGTGAGGGTGGTGGGGCTAACACTAGTACAGATATGGCCTTTCGTCACACATAGCGTATTTCGAATGGTCACACAGCAACATATTTACGTGACTAAATGTACCAGCCTTAAATAAACAGCCACAATTGATCCGACTTGTGTGACCATTTCATAAAATATACGTCACACATTTGTGTATATATGTGACCAGAGGGTAATTGGTAAATATTTTTTGACATTTTAGTCACTTTTAATTCAGGACGTGTGACAGATACAAATCAGCTCGAAACATTAGTCACACTATATATATACATATGTGTCAAATATATATCACACAATTAAAAAGTGTGACCAAAATAGATATATGGTCACATGAGGTAATTGTGTATATGGCTAAATTATATAGTCAAGTTTGTCACACATTATTTAAACGTGACTGCTATTCTTTGCCGAATATTTAGCCACATAGCATTTGAAATGTGTGACAACTGAAAAGTAAGTTTGAAGCGTTAGTCACGGTATGCATTTAATAGTGACAAATATATGTCACACACTTGACGATTGTGACCAAATGTCATATATGGTCACACTAAACCATAGAAACATGATTAAGTGTAACGAAATTAGATACATATGGTCACATAAGTTAATATGTGTGTCTAAAGTTTAGTGTGTGTTTGCTTGCCAAATCCTAATGTGTATAGTCACACTTAATTGAAGCACGATCATGTGACTATAGGCTTTACAATAGTCACACCAAATGTGTATCTAAATGATGTTTATAGCCACATTATAAGGGTATTATATGTGACCAATACATTCAAAATAGTCACATTGTGAAATATTCATGTGACTATTATTTATAGCAAAGTGTGAAGTCATGAGTTATCATTAACATTGATATTAGTCACATTGAGTTTTTGTGTGACTAAATCATAGTCATATTTTGTCACACATTACTTAAGTGTAGTCACAATTCGATAAATATGGTCACACATTTCTGATAACTTATGTAATTTGATATTCACTTAATTGAGTTCAATCTATTAGTCATGACTGCACATTGACTACTTTTTCAACCATTGTTTTTTCAACAAAGTGCCTGAAATTGAGAATCTTTCATACCAAACACTGTTTTTTTCAACTCTGCACTATATAAAGGCATAACCACATACATGAAAACTGCATATACAAGACAACTGTAACAAAAATATGCAGGGTGTTTACTACTGGTAGTACATAGTTAATACTGCTAGTACACAGTTTATGATGCCAGAAATTATAGTTTTGTATAATCTGGAACCCTTTAAAAGAGTATTCGCAAGTACGAACTAAACAATTAACACAACAACAACAACATAAATTCTTTAAAAGAGTATTGCAGCAAAACAAAAGCTTAAATAGGTTCTGCAGACAAAAATAAATCCCTAAACAGAGTGTTACAGCTTAAGAATGACATGTGCTTCACTTTGATTTTCATATAACAATACCTTCACAATCGGTTTGATAGTAGGCATCTTTTGCTTGTGGATTTATTCGCGGCAATATGTTATCATTTTGCTCGTGAATGACTGTACTAAATTCCTCATCGACATCGTCATACGTATCTTTGTAATTCTTGGTAAGTGTTTTAAAGACAATAGACAATTTTTTATCTGCCTGGTCTTTCACATAAAAAACTTGTCGTGCTTATAAGGCTAATATGAACAGATCATTCTTGTGGCCTAAATTATTCAGGTCTACCAATGTGTAACCAAGAGTATCGCGTTTGACCCCACCATTTTTTGAATTAACCCAATCACATTTGAAAAGAGGAATTTGCATGAAACGGTAATCTAGTACCCACATCTCTTCAAAAATCCCATAATAAAATGCTTTTCTTGTGGTTGCAACTTCTTTGGATATGTGAAGATCTGCTGCCTCAACACTAACCCCACTGTTCTGGTTAACTATGCCATCATTACTTTTTGTACGAAATGTATACCCAAATGATATCCACTTCACAGTTTCTGATACACTATCTTTGGATATTGCTAACTCTCTCTCAACTTGACTTTCATTACAAGTATATATTACCTTTGAATTGCAGGAACAACTCACTTATATTTATCAATAGACAAACAAGTAGTATAAACAACATACGAGTAATTACCTCTTCGTGTAACCACTTAGCAAAAGATTTAGTGTGCTCATTCTCCAGCAATGCCATTTTTTTACCCGGGTATTTTGTTTTCAAAAATCACTTGTGTCGGCTGAAACAACACAATGTATTTGATTATTATATTTGATGCAACATTTTAAGCAACGAAATAGACATGTGTTAGTAATACTAACTCGATATATGGCACAATTTCATCTGTATTCTGTATTACATCGTTCTCTAGGGGAATAGTGTCGTTAGGATTAAAAACTACTTAAACTAGGTCTAGAGGTGAGGGATGATTCTTTTTGTATTTTTGTATTTTTAGGAAAGCATGTAAAAATCTCAGGTTTTGGAAGAGTGGGCGGAACTAGTTGCTAGTCAACTAACCCAAAATTACTACAAATGCAAAATAAAATAAAATAACAGAAAAGTAAATTGTGGTGAACTTCTTATAATGGGAAAAATGTATTTACTTAGACTTCACTACTCCGTAGTTATCTCTTACCGATTAATTGATTTGTTATAGTTGTTTGGATGAAGGGTTGTATTCCTTAATACCAGTCATGGGGCTGTGTACATCCTTCCCCAATCTATAAACTTCTATCTCTTGCTATCCAGGCCTCGTAAACAGTTACTTATGCATTAAATACAACCAATAACATCATAGTACACATCTGATTACGTTTCTTAAGACGTTCAAGCCTATTACCATGTAGAAGTATGGCCAGTTTTCTTAAGCCTAACGTGAAAATCAATCAACCAAATCAACTAATAACAACCAATCAACCAATAATCAACAACTAGGTTTCATTAGATCTAAGTAAACACAAAGAGAATTACGCTAGCATGTTAATTAAAAGACAAGACAAATGATTAGTTAAACAACACATAGACATATTGAATGATTAAAAGGAAGACTTATCTTCAATCGAACATGAAGGAAAAGAGGGCTTGGAAACCCTAAACTTACAGCAAAATTCGTCAAGGGTTTTTATCTCCCAAAAGTCACACACTTAATGAAAGTGTTAATACAAATATCGCCTAAAAACGTTATTTATATTTTACGATCTTTGCTATGTTTTGTTAACGACAAAATGTAAACTTTAGTTTCTAAGTAAAACATAATCTTAGTTTTAAAGACTTGCATAAACTAGACTTTTGCTACATTTTACATTTTATAAAACACAACACTTTTTATTTCTTAAAATAGAAATGTCACATCACATTTATGGCAAGTTTTGTCAATATACATTTATGGAAAGAAAGTGTGTTTGACTAACTTTGTGTTTGCTTGCAAGTTATGTGTTTGACTAGGGGTAATGAGATGTGACATTGTTTGGTTTACAAGGTGTAATGAGATGTGACATTGTTTGGTTTGCAATATTTATTGCAAAACCAACTGCAAGCCCGGCGGAACCCTGGGGGTACACGGGCGGAACCCATCTGAGGGTTCCGCTGTATCCGCCAGGCCTGCAGAAGGCTTTGCTATAAATACCAAGCCACAAGTTGATTTTTGGTTAATCACTCTACATCATATTTACACACATTCATTCATTCTTTCATCTAACCCTTTAATATTTCATATGTGAAGTTTCTTTTTGTAGCAAAGAGATTCACGAGTTCATTAAAAGTAACAAGTATTCAACACAACATTGCAAGACTTGTTAGCTTAGCATTGTGTAGACTTGCATAGTTTACACTTCATTTGATTGTGTATTTTCAGTAGTGATCGGTTAGTATTTTAGTCCTCAAAATACAAAGTGTATCGGGAGTAGTTGTACCCTTGTAAAAGAACTAACGGGAGTGGTTGTACCCTTGGTAAAGAACTCGACATCTAGCTTAGTGTCGGTAAAAAGTATAAGCGACGTGTAAGGTTTTCTCCGCCGGTGAAAGGAGCTTGTTGACTAGTGAAAGAAACTCTCGAGTTGGATACTCGGGGCGTGGACGTAGGGCAAGGAAAAAGAGTCCTTGTAGCCGAACCACGATAAAACTCGTGTTGTGGTTTGATCATTTCTTTCATTTACTTGCATGTTATATATTGTGTTTATGTATATATCTTTGATCAAACGGAAAGTTTCAAAGCTAATTAAACAAGTTAAAAAGATTTTAAACGGTAAACTATTCAACCCCCCTTCTAGTTTTCCACAATTGGCATCAAGAGCTACGTTACTCAAGCTTTTAAAATATATTGTGTTTTAAAACTTGAAACGTTCCATGGATTTTGAAAATTACAAAGAAGGGCAATCTATGTAAAGACCGCCACTCTTTGAAGCAAATGGTTTTATATATTGGAAAAACCGCTTTGAAACTTACGTGAAATCTAAAGATATAGATTTATGGTATATAATCATTGATGGTGATAACGTAGTTACTAACATCAAAGATGATGATCAAAAGAAATTGATTGGTAAAAATAATGAAGCTAAAATGATGCTTTACAATGCTTTGCCTAAGAAAGAATATGAAAGAGTCTTTATGTGTAAAACCACCAAGGATATTTGGCAATGTTTAATTGTCACTCATCAAGGAAACTCACAAGTTAAAGATAACAAAATTGATCTTCTTGTTCAACAGTATGAACAATTTGTTATTTCCGAAGATGAGATTATTGATAATGCTTTTGCTAGGTTTAACACTATTATTACTTCACTTAAAGCACTTGATGAATCTTTCTGTAGTAAGAACTTTGTCAGGAAATTTCTTAGAGCACTCCATCCGAAGTGGAGAGCAAAAGTGACGGCAATTGAAGAATCCAAAGATCTTTCAAGCATGTCACTTGATGAGCTAATTGGAAACCTCAAAGTTCATGAAATGGTAATGGAAAAAGATTCGGAACTAGTTAGAGGCAAGAAACAAAAAGTTAAGTCCATTGCCTTGAAAGCTAGAGTCCAATCAAGTGATGACGAAGAATCTACTTCGGATAGTGATGATGAGGAATATGCTATGGCCGTTAGAGACTTCAAGAAGTTCTCTCGTAGAAGAGGGAAGTTTGTAAGGCAACCTAAAGATAACAAGAAAACTTTCCGAAAAGATCATGATGATAGGAAAGGAAAAGTTGAAAGAAAATGCTATAGGTGTGGAGACACAATTCATCTTGTAGGAGAATGTCCAAAACCACCCAAGAGCAAACCTCAACAAGCTTTTGTGGGTGGTGCTTGGAGTGACTATGAAGGAGATGACGATGAGCCAAAGAATGATGATATTGCTCTCATGGCTCACAACTCAAATGAGGTACTCTCCGACTCATCTTACTCGTCTATTGATGATGACACCTTACAAAAAGAATATAACAAAATTTGTGAATTGAGCTTAAAAATCATAAACAAAAATAAATTTTTGAAAACTAAAAAGGAGTTTTTAGAAAATGAAGTTTATGAGTTGAAAGAAAAAGCCAAGAGATTAGAAAAGAGTAAAAGTATTGACACATCATGCAAATCATGTGAAGAGCTTAAACTAGAAGTTGAGAAACTTAAAATTACTCAGAATGATCTAATAAAACAAACCACAAAGTTTAAGAAGTTCGATAAGAGCATTTTTTGTGCGAATGAAATTATGAAACTTCAAAAGTCACCCTTTGATAAAACAGGACTAGGATTTACGAAAATAGAAACTTTAAAGGGCCAAACGAAACAAGAAAAGAATGCACAAGAAACTAACAAAACTGCTACAGCAGCCTGCGGATCAGACGGAACCCAATCCAGGGTTCCGCCCGTTGGACCCGAAGGTTCCGCCAGGTCTGCTGCAGCAGTAACTCCATCCACATCGGATCGTTCAAAATTTGTTAAAGTTACGTATAAAAATGGAAAAAAACCTGTTTTTAAAACTGGAGTAGGACTTAGTAAAAACGAAATTAGAGCTAAAACTACTCAACCAAGACCTAAGACTCCAATTCCCAAACGCCCCTTTCCAAAGAGCAACTTAAACGCTCGACCAAACTACCAACATGTTTGGAACCAAAACACTTCTGGACATTACCAAACTCCAAATTACATGTCATGGAACCCTTATGTTCTATTTTCATACTTGGAACAAGTTAATGGTATGCTTAACCAAAATGGACCCATGAGAAATTGGGGACCAAATGTTTGAGTGTTTTTCATAAAATAGGTGTGCCTCAAAGTTTGTTTGGAACCGGATGAATGGATTAAAGATAGCGGTTGTTCAAGGCACATGACGGGTAACAAAAGCCTCTTCACTACTTATCACAAATGTGACGGAGGTAATGTTACGTTTGGTAGTAAAGCTAAGAGCAAAATCATCGGAAAAGGTACAATCTCTCATGACTCCCTTTTTATAGATGATGTAGCTCATGTTGATAACTTAGGTTTTAATCTCCTTAGTATTAGTCAACTTTGTCGTAATAAGTATAATGTCCTTTTTAGTGAAAACGGAAGTAAAATACTTAAAGATGGTATAACCATAGCCAAAGGTGTCCTTAAGAACAACGTATACGTCATGAAGATGGATCCAACATCTAGAGACAAACTTTGTCTTACCTCATTAGATGAATCTTCAACTTTATGGTATAGACGTTTAGGACACGCTAACATGAGACTAATCCAAAACCTCTCCTCCAAAGACTTAGTTCGAAACCTACCTAAGTTGAAATATGACCAACACTTTTGTGATGCTTGCAAAAATCGGTAAACAAGTCCATAGTAGCCATAAGGCTAAAAACTTGGTTTCTACATCTAGGTGTCTAGAACTTTTGCATATGGATTTATTTGGTCCATCTGCTATACAAAGTTATGGAAGTAACTTCTACACTTTGGTCATAGCTGATGATTATTCAAGATATACTTGGACAAAATTTTTGAAAAGTAAAAATGAAGCTTTTGATAAATTTGAGATTCTAAGTAAGAAAATTCAAAATCAAGTAGGGTCTAATATTGTGTCTATTAGAACGGATCACGGTCGTGAATTTGATAATGAATTTCAATTTGGAAACTTTTGTGATATTAATGGTATTACTCATAACTTTTCGGCTCCACGTACTCCTCAATCTAATGGTGTAGTAGAACGTAAAAACCGGACATTGCAAGAGATGAGTAGAACAATGCTTAATGAACAAAACATTCCACAAAAGTTTTGGTGTAATGCCGTTGACACATTAACGTACATTTTAAATCGAGTCTTAATTAGACCATTTTTGAATAAAATTCCTTATGAACTATATAAAGGTAAAAAGCCTACATTAGGATACTTTAGAGTGTTTGGGAGTAAATGTTTCATTCTTAACACCAAGGATTATCTCACCAAATTTGACCCAAAGTCTTATGAAGGTGTATTTCTTGGATATTCACAAAATAGTAAAGCTTACATTGTTTTGAACAAAGAAACCTTAAGAGTCGAGGAATCGTTGAACGTAACATTTGACGACAGTCCACCTCCCTCTAAGACATTACCTTTGGTAGATGATGACTTAGTTGAAAGCCAAGCAATAGAAAATCAAGAGATTTTAGGTAATGACAAGGAAGATGAACTATTAAACAAAGAACTTGTCAATGTCAAAGAATCTAAAAGTCATACATTAGATGGTGTCATAGGGAACATTAACGAAAGAACGCTAAGGTCAAAAGTTCAAAATGAAAGCAACTACTTTTGTTTCGTGTCAACCATTGAACCTAAAAACATTAATGAAGCCATTAAAGATGAGTCTTGGGTAATTGCAATGCAAGAAGAGTTAAACCAATTTGTTAGGAATAATGTATGGACATTAGTTCCTCAACCAAAGAGTCAAACTATAATTGGAACAAAATGGGTCTTTCGTAATAAAATGGATGAAAATGGAATTGTGTCTAGAAACAAAGCTAGGCTAGTTGCACAAGGATATAACCAACAAGAAGGCATTGACTACGATGAAACTTTTGCTCCGGTTGCTAGGCTCAAGTCAATTAGAATCTTACTTGCATATGCATGTGCACACAATTTTAAACTCTTTCAAATGGACGTCAAAAGTGCATTTCTAAACGGAGTCATAAATGAAGAAGTGTATGTTGCTCAACCACCGGGCTTCATCAATTTTGAAAAACCAAATCATGTTTACAAACTTAAAAAGGCTCTTTACGGACTTAAGCAAGCTCCAAAAGCATGGTATGATCGACTTAAAACCTTCCTAGTTGACCATATTGTTGATAATACTGTCAAGAATTATGTGTGGATTTCTCAAAAATAATGCATGACGAGTTTGAAATGAGTATGATGGGAGAACTCAACTTTTTCCTAGGACTCCAAATTAAACAACTAGAAGATGGTATCTTTTTTAACCAATCTAAATATATTAAGGACATGCTCAAGAAATTTGGATTAGAAGATTCGAAACCAATCAAAACACCCATGTCCACGGAAACTAAACTCACCAAGGATGAGGAAAGTGAATCCGTAGATAGCACTAAATATAGAGGTATGATTGATAGTCTACTTTACCTAACGGCTAGTAGACCCGACATTATGTTTAGTGTTTGTCTATGTGCTCATTTTCAAGAAGATCCTAAGACTACTCATCTCGAAGCCGTTAAAAGGATTTTTAGGTATATTAAGGGCACTACACATTTAGGTTTATGGTATCCCAAAGGAACGGGAATAGACACCATAGTGTATGCCGACTCGTATCATGCGGGTGACTATGTCGATAGAAAAAGTACAAGTGGTATTTGTACTTTTGTTGGACATTGTCTCACTTCATGGTTCTCTAAGAAACAAACGGCTCTTGCTATCTCAACAACGGAAGCCAAGTACGTTTCGGCCGGAAAGGCATGTCAACAAGCTCTTTGGATGAAGTAAGCTCTTGTCGACTACGGAATTCAACTTAATGACATCACAATTCTTTGTGACAACAAAGGTGCCATTGATCTTAGCAAAAACCCGGTTCAACATGCTCGTACCAAACATATTGAAATCCGTCATCATTTCCATCGTGACAATGTTCAAAAAGGAAATATCTCAATCGAGAAAGTTTCTTCCGAAGACAACATAGCCGACATTCTCACAAAACCCCTTAAACGTGAACCTTTTAACCTTCTTAGGCTAGGCTTAGGACTCATGGAACCTACGTTGTAGTTCTGAACATTAGACAAAAATCAAAACAAATCCATAACTCTTTTTCTCAGTAGGGTCGGCGGAACCCTCAGACACAACGAACGGAACCCATTTCAGGGGTCTGCCGTATCCGCCGACCTGCAGAATCAATATTTTTGTTTATATTAAACCAAACACCCATTATCTCACCCACTTCCAAACTGTTACTATTCACTTTATCATCCATCCATACCTACGAATTCTTGGTCTTCCTTTCACTTGCATTGCAAATCAATCATCATTGTAAGTATTCTAAACTTGATTACAATCCTGATCTGAGTCTAAGAATTCTATTTTTGCACAAAAACAAAAACTTGGGGTTATGCATTAACTTAAGAAACTCATGCATGAAATTAGGTGTTTAACAAAACTAATCATGTTCCCCATAGTTAGGAATTGCATTCTTACTAAGTGTAAACATGTTTGCTAAAACACCCCATGACAATTTTTTCCAAAAATTTCTCACAAATAGGACAAATATTTTTTCGTCTCACATTGAGAATACAAAATCAAAATGTTATGTTTAAAACATCACTTGCATAAAGTCTCTTGAATGCTAAAGGGAATACATAACCAATATGTATTTTCGGGTACATTCAAATGAAGCTACATTGAACTAGGAGCATTTGGATTATCTTTTGTTTTATAACAAAACTTGCATTATAAAACATTTTTGAAGCATCAAAATGAGTCAAGATAACCGAACCTCCACATTGTTTTCATATAGGCACACACTAGAACATCCACATTATAATAGTAGTTTACTTAAACTAAAATGTGAAATTTTGTTGTTCTAGGAATCATCATGCCTCCTCTAACCCACTACGACCACAAGGACACCATTAAGTACCTACCAAAACACCACAAAACCAAAGGCCTTACCCCAAACCAAGTCAATGTTTTCAAAGCCTTAGAAAAACACTATGTCCATGAGGGTAGAACCATTGACCCGTCTTTCCTAGAAGGCACAAACCTTTACGCCGAATTTGCCACAATCAACTTTGAGTGTCTTTTAGAAATCAACGAGCCTATTTGTCCTAGATTAATTCTAGAGTTCTATGCATCCACTGTCCTCTCCACGGATGATTATGGTCACATGTCTATCAACTTTAGGACTAGTGGTCATCAATACTCCTTCACTCTTGAGGAGTTTGCTCAAATCATAGGTGTCCCAAACCGAGGTACTTGCATCTACTCCGACTTGAACTCCCTCTCAACTCTTGGCACCCTCCAAGACCGCATCCATCCTTATGACACACCTCTTGTATCAAAAGATGTACTTCGTGATCACCTCTTTGTTAGGACAACCAACACTAGGAGAACCCATTCGGGAAATGAAGTCGATAAGGACCCATATGGAATGGAAATGAATGAACTCAAGCCTTAATTCAAGAAATGAGAGGAAGTCCTTAGAGCCAGTGTCATTAGCACAATAGGAAACCGAGTATCAACCTTTGCCTTTGCTACAGGCTCTACTCCTTGTTCGTTAGGCAACCCTTCAACCTTGCCTACTACATGGCCAAGAGAATGGCCGACATTCCCGTGCATGGCACAACGGCTATGCCGTATGGAATGCTCTTGACCCGTCTCTTTAGGTTCATCTCTCCCATTCCACCAACTCCAAACGGTCTTCATCTTGACTACTCTCTCATTCCACACACCTTTGTCCCACTTAGTGATAAGAGAGTTTACAAAGCCCAAGGAAAACGTCCTCATCCTCTTACCTCCTCATCATCTTCCTCAATGAGTGAAGATGAAAATTTGCCCAACTCTAGGCTCCCACCTCTCAAATACCTATCCCAACTTCCGGATATTCAAAATGAGTCGGCGGAGTTCAAGCAAACAAAGGGGATGTTTAAGAATCTTGGAAGATTCCTTGGAAAGCTCAAGAACAAGATTGACCGTCAATGAGTGCGGGTGTGTGGGAGTGTTTGGCACTAGGTGCTATTTGAACAAATTTGGTTGTTTAAACAATGTTTATGATGTATTTGTGTGTTAGTACAATGTTTGATACAATTTGGAACATGTAGTATTTAACTTTGATGCAGGTAGACAACTTTTGGCAAGTTGTCAAATTTTCATGTTTATGATATTTTCACTAAGCATAGTGAAATTCTCGACCTCAAGGTCAAAGTCCTATGATATGTGTGTTTACGTGTCTATTTTTTGCATTGCCTAACCAGAAATGCACTATCTTTTTTATTTTAGGAGTTTTCAAAAATTTTGAAAATCGTCTCGCGGGTCAAAATCGCGGACTGCCACTTTTTTCAGCCCTGGCGGATCTGGCGGTACCCAAAATTGGGTTCCGCCAGTGTATTTTCTGGGCAACCCAGAAATGGCCCAACGGACCCCGCGGAACCCTCAAACGGGTTCCGCCTGTGTAACCTGAGGGTTCCGCCAGTTGCCTGCAGAAATTTTCTTTTTGTTTTCAACATTTCAACATCCAAACACCAAAATACAATCCTTTTATATAGAAACCCATTTCCTGCAATTTGTTTAGCACAATAGGGTACTTCTCATTCCTTATAACTCAACCAAAACCATTTCCCGCCAAATTTAAAAATTAGCCATAACCACCCCAAGGACCCTTCACACATAAAGGAAGGAACCCTTCTAAAGGTTCCTTGAAATCCCTGAGATTTATACTTCAACAAATCTACCAAAACCACTAAGCATTTAGTGCAAAACTTGTCTTCTTACTTCACCATTTTCATTGGATTGACTTTCATGATATGACAACCCACAATTAGTTTTCCAAATCATTAGGAACCTCCATTTTTGTATGGACTAACATCAAATCCAAACACTCCTTCCCACAATCCTTCATCACTATAAATTAAACCATCCTAAACACTATCAAATCACACCTTCTTCATCACAATTTCTTAACTTCCAAACCATTTTTAACCATGACCAAGTCAACAATCACTTCTCAACCATCACGACCCATCCGGAAAACCGCCCGGATAAGTGTAAAACAACTATGGTCTAATCAATCCATCAACCTAAGCTCCTCATCTTCGGATGAATTCACCTCACCTATAAAAAATGAACACTTTTTGAACCTTGCATCTCCATCTCCGTCACCCAATGAACCAAATGAGCTCACTCCACCACCTACTAAATCACCCATTGACCCAACTCCACCAAGTGCTCCAACCCAACCATCCAAAACTCCATCACCATCACCATTACCCAAAATTGAACCTATGAAGTTATTTGGGTCTCCTCCCACATCATCACACCCTTTTGTCCAAGATCTAAATGATCTTCCACCAAGACCTACACAACCACCATCTTTTGCAAATCAATCACCAAGGTCAATTCTTGACCTTGATGAGGATTTTAACCACACCCAACCACCACAACAAGTGTACCATCAACCCAAACCATTGTTGTTTCACCCTATCTACCATGACATCCATGGTCCTCTTTATGGAGAACCAAACTTTGGAAACCATGATCACCCAACTCCACCACATTCTCAAGCCCAAACCTTTGAGTCTTTCTTTCCTTCATATGAGGAAATCCAAAGCATGGTTGAGAACCACCTTCATCAAGCAATGAAATTTCAAACCACCTTGCTTGACTCAATACCAAATCCATCCTCCACTCAAGAACCAAAAACCAACCAACCCTCAAACCAAGAAACCAAAACCAACCCATTTCCACCCACTCATCCCCATGTTTGCTCAAATTGTGAGCAAATGGGTGCAAGCATCAAAACGTTGCTTCACCAATTCCAAGATGAAACCCGTTTTGCATTCCAACACGTCATAGAACGTTTGGATGCTCTTTCCCACCCAAACAAATCCTAGACAACCTTTGGAGGCCGTTTGTCCCATTTAGGAAAGTAGGATTTTATTTTTCTTTCTTGGTTATTTTTTAGTTTTTGTTTAGAAGTAGAAGAATATTTCACATTTCTTGTCTTTTGACTTTTCAAAGTCAAAATTTTACTTGGAATGATATTTTTTTCTACCTACTTTCGTGCATTGTTGGCTGATCATTTTTGTGTTGTCATCAATGTTGCAAAAATCGTGAATCGGTACTGAGGCGGTCGAGGGCCGATTAGCGATTTTTGACCGATTAATCGGCCGATTTTCTTGACTCGGCCGATTACCTTGGAAATTCCTCCAAGTTCCAGGGCCGATCGCCGATTAATTGGCCGATTCGGCCGATTTTTGCAACACTGGTTGTCATTGTGGTTGCAATGTGTGTGGTAACTACAAGCTTGACTATATATATCACCAACTAACCATTTTTTTTGTAGGATCAAAATCCATGTTTCCCATCTTGGCACTCCTTTTAGGGGGAGTAACAAGCAAGGGGGAGCAAGTGCATTATTCCGCTTCGCTACTCTACTTTTTGTTTCGACAAAAAGGGGGAGAAATATATTAAACCTTCAAAACTTAATATGATTTTTATCACTTAAGTAAAACAAGTTTAATATAATTTTTTTTAAGTCTTAAACACCAAGATTTTGTGAGTTACTTAAAAACAAAGTTTATGTTTTGTCATCAACAAAAAGGGGGAGATTGTTAATACAAATATCGCCTAAAAACGTTATTTATATTTTACGATCTTTGCTATGTTTTGTTAACGACAAAATGTAAACTTTAGTTTCTAAGTAAAACATAATCTTAGTTTTAAAGATTTGCATAAACTAGACTTTTGCTACATTTTACATTTCATAAAACACAACACTTTTTATTTCTTAAAATAGAAATGTCACATCACATTTATGGCAAGTTTTTCAATATACATTTATGGAAAGAAAGTGTGTTTGACTAACTTTGTGTTTGCTTGCAAGTTATGTGTTTAACTAGGGGTAATGAGATGTGACATTGTTTGGTTTACAAGGTGTAATGAGATGTGACATTGTTTGGTTTGCAAGATTTATTGCAAAACCAACTGCAAGCCCGACGGAACCCTGGGGGTACACGGGCGGAACCCATCTGAGGGTTCCGCCGTATCCGCCAGGCCTGCAGAAGGCTTTGCTATAAATACCAAGCCACAAGTTGATTTTTGGTTAATCACTCTACATCATATTTACACACATTCATTCATTCTTTCATCTAACCCTTTAACATTTCATATGTGAAGTTTCTTTTTGTAGCAAAGAGATTCACGAGTTCATTAAAAGTAACAAGTATTCAACACAACGTTGCAAGACTTGTTAGCTTAGCATTGTGTAGACTTGTGTAGTTTACACTTCATTTGATTGTGTATTTTCAGTAGTGATCGGTTAGTATTTTAGTCCTCAAAATACAAAGTGTAAAGAACTCGACATCTAGCTTAGTGTCAGTAAAAAGTATAAGCGACGTGTAAGGTTTTCTCCGCCGGTGAAAGGAGCTTGTTGACTAGTGAAAGAAACTCTCGAGTTGGATACTCGGGGCGTGGACGTAGGGCAAGGAAAAAGAGTCCTTGTAGCCGAACCACGATAAATACTCGTGTTGTGGTTTGATCGTTTATTTCATTTACTTGCATGTTATATATTGTGTTTATGTATATATCTTTGATCAAACGGAAAGTTTCAAAGCTAACTAAACAAGTTAAAAAGATTTTAAACGGTGAACTATTCAACCCCCCTTCTAGTTGTCAGGCTTTGGCCTCTGACGGCGTCAGGCTTTGGCCTCTGACACCGTCAGATCGCTATGTTTAGGGTTCTCGGATCACCTAGATCCACTTGTGACGCCATCCCTTTATAGTTGTTCTGGGCCGTCTCTTGTAGAGCTAAAGAGGGGCGGCCTTGGTTCTATAACACCTGACACCGTCAGGTGTTAACCTGACTTTGGTTCCTAGGGCGTCACTTGCAATAATCCACCTTCATTCTAGTATAAGGTGACAGCGTCAGCATGTAAAGCCTGACGCCGTCAGGTGTGATTTCCTGACTTTTCTTGACTTTCTTGTTTTCTTCATACTTGAGCATAAAAACGTCCAAAAAGCACCAAAATGCTTCATTTTCCAGAATTCATGTCCCAAGTACCTAAAATGACAAAAGAAACGATTTAAGGTAGTATTTGATCATAAAAATACGATTTAGGGCTTAAATGACCCCCTAAAAACGTAACAAATTTGTCCTTATCAAATACCCTTACACTTGGGATTTGCTTGTCCTCAAGCAAATGAGCTTTTATACCAATTAAAATACAAGTTAGGGGTCATTTAACATTTATATAAAAGTAATTACAACAAATGATTGATCTACCCTAATCAAAACAAGCACGAAAATTACATACTAGCACCTCACAAATAGTGTTTGGATACTCTCATCTATCGGGTGTTATAAGTGTATATATCATAAATGGAAATGGAAGAAATATCTCTCACTACCTGTTATAGCAAATATATTACCATAGGCTTGAGAAAGGATCAAGCCTCCACCACTTTGGCATAAGCACCTAGGATAAACTATCAAAGAGGTCTTTTAAAGGGTTATATCGTTAGGTGTTGGGATATGGAAAACACGGTTTTGTTGGATAAAGGGATATTTTACTGGTGGCAAGTCAATTGTCTTAGTTAATTACATGTACAATGCGGCGTTGCTAAGCCAAGACTCGACTCAACTTAAGCTAATAACAAATAAACACAATCATAAATAAAATAAAAAGAATGGGATGGTAGTCCGTATGTTTTTTCTACTTTTTTTTTTCTCATTTTTTTTTTCATTTTTGATTGTTTTTTCGATTTTTTTTTTTTTTTTTTTTTTTTTTATTTATTTTTTTTTTTTTTTAATACACTCTTGCCCTACCATCCAAAATAATACATCAAAGGAGCTTGTTTCCTCCCCTTACACTTGAACTTTTACATAAATTAAAATAAAGGCTCGAATCAAGATAATCGAAACGTTTGGAGGAATTTGAAACATTAACGTATATATGCAATATTGCAATGTCATGGGAAAGATTGAGTAAAAGGTTTGTTTGGACTTATTCAATAAACTAACATTTTAATTTTCTTGGCGTATGTAGATCCTTGTTATTTTTTAAAAGAAAATTTTGAATTAATATGTAGCTCTTTGTGGAAGAAGGTATATTTTCAACGAGTATGATTGTCTTTTCCTCATTTTAATATTATAGTTTTATAATATTTCTTGGTGCAGGATGTTGGTACTCTCCATTTAAAAAATATCTAAGTAAGAATTTGTGCTACAACGATTGAATTCATATATGACCTACCTCATATTTATTCCTCCTATTATTACTTTTCTATGCATACAGATGTGTACATGTATCATGTATGGCTTGTGTATGCATATGTATAAACATGCATACCCACTCGGTGCATAAAAAAATAGTGGATAATTATTTGTCTTACAGGAGAGAGAGAATACAAGTTTGTAAAAGATCTATCTACCTAGGGTTTCAAAGTTGTTTTTGGTATGTTTGTCTAAGTTCTAATCAATGCATTTATTGATCATTACAATATGATTAGGGTTCCTTCCTAAAATAGAAAATATAATTAAGAGATGGTAAAGCAATTTTGGAGGACGCCCTAACAATTCTTTGCTTAAAGCCAGTAGGACTTATTATTATTACCTTTCTATCTAGGAAGACTTTTAGATGATCGGCATACATAAAGGCTACGGTACCCAAGAAAAGGAGAACAAAGTAAGATCAAATAAATAAGCATGGGGAGAAGTGAAGAAACCAAGTGCTCGAAAACAAGTTTGGATTGGTACCCAAGTGAGGAGGAGGGGGAGGATGAGAGTGAGTCAAAAGAAGTTGTGGCGTCAAAGGATGGAGGTAGTTCTAGCAATAGCACGGTAGAGGAGAACGACAAGAAGCCATCGGTTCGACCTTATGTCAGATCTAAGCTGCCTAGACTCCGGTGGACAAATGATCTGCATCTTCGCTTTGTTCAGGCAGTTGAGAGGCTTGGTGGACAAGATAGTAAGTGATAATATATGGTTGTATGTTCTTTAAGTTTGTTATTGAACTGCTAGACCGAAGATGATGGTTTTAATTCCATTATGTGTACAGGAGCAACTCCAAAAATGGTTCTTCAACTGATGAATATCAAAGGACTTCACATCGCTCATGTCAAAAGCCATTTACAGGTTCTTATAGTGCTGATAATTAAAGAAAAAATTGTTCAACTGTTGAATTTATTTTCAACTCTTTACATCAAAAAAATGCTTTTAATCTATTTGTAATGGGTGTTTAATTGTTTCAGATGTATAGAAGCAAAAAATTCGACGACCCAAGCCAAGGTATGCTAATTGTTCATTGTACTATATTTCTAATAATCAATAAGTTAGGGTTCATCATATCATATATCTCTCTACTCTTTGGTTGTGTGATCTTTAACAATTTGGGAGTATTGTTGTAGGTGATCCTAGGATCGAAGGCGGAGATCGTAATATTTACAAGTTGAGTCAACTCCCTATGCTTCAATGCTACAACCAAAAATATGATTCAGCCGTCAGGTAATTAAAACCTAGCTATTTCAACTAACTACTACAAAAAGAAGAGATTAGTATTTATCAGTCACTTCTCTCTAGCAGTTTGCTTTCAATGCCTCTAGATCCTGTGTTTATTCTTTTAGAAGTTGAGTAATCATTTGATGTTTCATTTGAAGATATGAAGATGTATCACCTCACCGTCAAGACTGGATGCATAATACTTTGAGGGAGCATTGCTCATTTGATAAGACAAAACCACGATTTTATAACATGGTAGCCGATAGAATTTTGGCAATAAACCATGGGGGACAAGCAAATCACAGGCTTCAAAGAAGTCATCTTCCCCTCAATGCACAAAGTTCATCAAGAATCCAAGAGGTTAATGATAATTTTGGTTTAAGAATGAGTGAGAAAATGGAGATGTTACAAGGCCTATACCCCAAGCTGCCGGAAAGCTTGATAAAGCTCAATCCCTGCATGCTTCAAGAACATCAAAGTAGCCCTCTAAATTTGGAAAGTACAAGTCATGAGAATCATAAAAGGACAAAGAGGAAAGCATTTCATCTAAATCTGGACTTGAATCTATCTCTTGGGGTTCCTTCCAAAGACGCTGATATCCCAAATGGTTCGGAAGTAGATGGTGATGAGCGAGGAGAAGGTATGTTGGCGTTGTCATTGTGCTCACGCTCTTTGTCAATAGTAAAAAACAGGATCATAAAAGATGATGATCATTTTATTGATCCTAAAGCAAAAAAGGCAAGTACTCTGGATCTGACTATATGAATGAGACAAAATTCTAAGTGAGATCTTGAGGTACTTGTTCTAGATTATGCAATTGTGATTTTCTTGTTCTATCATCTGTCAAAGTTAAAAGATAACATTTTGCATATTACTCTTGTTTTATTGTTTGTCATAATTTGATCTCTTTTTGTTTGCTACTATAGGTACATATGTTGCTTTTATTTGTAAGCATTTAGTATCCCATATGTATACAAAAAGAGTAACTTTGTTGAAACAAACGACTAAATCTTGTGAAGATGGCAAGCAATCCTTACTCTTTCCAAGAACAACTCATTTACCCAAAAAGATACCAAGTATAGCGGTTGAAAAGTTAATCACGTTAATATATATGGCTTATTACTTTTTATTAAGCCAACATACAATTGCGCGCGCATATATATATATATATATATATATATATATATATATATATATATATATATATATATATATATATATATATATATATATATATATATATATATATATATATGTATATGTATATAAATGCTCATGGTTATTTATACGAATCATGTTTCATTTTCCTTAATATACATTAGTTATCAATTTCATGATTGAAGTAAAGCATGCATATGATATGATTGTCTCATATCTCTAATGCAGACAACAAAAGATAAAAGAAATGTCACAAATTTATTGTAAACCATTATCAACAAAATTTAAAATTGGTGATATTTTTTACACCAACTTATGTAATACAATTTATACCACCAAGTTTTTGTATCAGTTATATATTAAATATTGAAAATAAAAAGTAAAAACCATTTTATAATGCATAATGTAAACAATATCTAGATGGATCTCATATTGGATAGGTTTTTATGTTTTTCCATTGTTCATCTATCGTTATTAATAATGAAAAATAATTAACAGGAGTATAGTTTTAATATAATAAAGTATAAATAAAATTAAAATTAACTCTCAAGTTTATACAAACTAGTTAGCACAATTTAAGGGGTAGGATGTAAGATATTCAAATAGATATACAAGAATGTACATCACTTATAATTATTTCTTATCATTCTTATTTTATATTTTTTTTCATTCTTTTATTATCTGTACTGAAAATGTACATTGTTGCTTTTTTTTTTCGCGATTTGATAAATAATACGCACTAGCAAGAATCCATCGTTTCAAAGACTCCAATAACAGGAGTAACATACAAAATGCTTATGAAATAAACTTTACATAAAAAGAATATTATCTTTAGTCATACAAAATTAAGAGCCCATGATGCACCATGCATTTTATCCTTAACATCTTTGCAAAATCATCCAATTTTTTGTGGTATTATGTTCTTATTTCTGTTGCTCAACTTGTGTGACTGGCTTTTAATTTGTATTTTATATAGTAAAAGTTGGAATATAGCATTGGTACGTTTTAAATCACCTTATCCGGCGAAATTTTAATCATGGTACGTGAAATACTTGTCTTTCCTGTAAAAGAATATGTGTCCCCTACATGTGATTACTGAGATGAAGTGTATTGTTAGTTTAATACAGTAGCTAACGTCCATACATCCATAGGTAATAGAGATATTCCTACATATATTACATGGATTTCTTAAATAAACACATATAATCGATCCTTTCATAGGATGTGTGAAAGATTCCAGCTAGCTGTATAAATTAAAATAAAAAAGGGAACGAGTAAAATTTACCGCATCTTTTGTAATAGCATTCTTACTGGATTTTTAAAAACTAAAAGCATTGTCGATGAAGTTTTAAAATGTATGTTTATAATAACATATAATTTATGTGAAATTTATGTGTATAAACCTTTGCTATACCACAATTTATATAGACGAATAACAATTCATTATTTCTGTATATAAACCAAAGAAACAGAAAATAGTTGCAACTCAACTTTAGATAAAAAGAAAAATTTTAAGTTGTGAGGGGCACATGGTTAGATGCAGTTCATGAATATATAAAATTGTTTCCGAAAATAAATTCATTTCTAGATATATCAAAGCTGAATTTGGTAATTACATGAAAATTAAGAAAGTGCTAATGTCAAGTTGTCAACCAACATTTTAGTTTATTAACTACCCCTAACTATGTGCCAGTATTCACAAATCACAAGTTAGATAAACTCCAAGCAAAAACTATTAAAAATGAGTTAAACTAAGTGGGTGCTTGTTTGATTTTAGGTAATGGAAATGAAAATGATAATAGAAAGTGCTACTTCTCTAAAAAAACCACTATACCTGTTAAAAATTTGACTTCTGCTTAGCGCACAAGGAGCCATAACTTGAGTTATGAAATAACTCAGCGTCACGTCAGCGCCACATCATCTCAACACCAAATAACATAACACAAAAAACACTAGGAAATCATAACACCAAATAACACCACTTTCAGGAACCCACACTTTTTTAAAATAACAATTTACAAATTCTACCCTCAACAATTTCATTCATTAAACATTCAAACACTATATTATTAAAATTTGAATTTTAAATATATCCCGCTCCTATTTGAATTTGAATTTTAAATATATCCCGCTCATATTTGAATTTGAAATTAAAATATATTCCGCTCCTATTGTTTCAAACGGTTATAAATAGCATACCAATTTACAAAATTTTTTCAAACTTCAAACATTTGAAATGAATAATCGTTGGTCAGTAGAAGAAGAAATCTTGCTAGCTCAAGTTTGGGTTGTAGTTTATGAAGATGATGTCAACCACAGTGCATACTCTTTTTGGCACCGGGTTGTAGCCATGTTCAACAATATTTCTGATGATGTCAATCGAAACAAAGATATGGTCATGAGTAAATGGAGCAGACTCAACTGTGAATGTGTTGTATTCAATGATATTTACAAACAGTTGCGGCTAACAATCGGGGACGATCACAATGGTTGTCTCATGAATGCAATGAGAACTTTTAAAGATCGCTATGGTGGGAAAAGCTTCAAATATGTTCACGTGTGGGAGGTTTTGAGAAACCACCCCAGATGGGCCGAATAAAATACTTAACGGTGTTGTATGTCTTGTTTTCGTATCATATCTGTTATTTGTGTTGTATGTCTTGTTTTCGTATCATATTGTAATGTTTTTTTTTTATGAAAATGATTTTATTTAAAAGAAACATACTTAAAAGAAATAGAAACCTAAACATAAATTAAAAACGATACTAAATTAAAACATAAACCTAAACTTCAGTTGTAGTCCGGGTGATCCCAGGTTCGTCGTCGTACTGATCAAAGCTCGCAAACCTCTCTGCGTCTAACTGAGCTTCCAACCTTCTCAGCTCCCGCTCCTTGTCAGAGTTCTAGCCACCATCATCAACTGCCACATTTTCCTCAAAACTTAGCTGAAAGTGATCCAGATGAGGCACTTGTTGTTGTTGCTCAACAACTCTTGGTGCATATGAACTTGATGCACCGTGCACTAATTGTTGTTGTTGTTGTTGTTGTTGCTGCTGCTGCTGCTGCTGTTGTTGGTGTTGTTCAACCATAGCAGCTTTCACATTTTCTTCAAAACTCCAACGGATCTTGTCGGGGATTTTGGCCTGTATCTGGTTGACAAAAACCCACAGTGATTCAACAACAGCAGCATCTTTACGATATTCATCGTATAAGAACTGGTCCATCACATATTTCCTATCATTTGAGATGTCTGTACACGCTGCCTAGCGTTCTCTAAGTCGTCGTTTCAGTTGTTTCGCAAGCTCAAACTTCTTGATGACTTCCACAATAGCATTTTGGCGATCCTTGTCGCCTTTCTCGGTTTCTTGTTTGATATATCGTTGCAGTTGTTCGACGGTAAGTGGGAGTTTACAAGCCATTTTTTTTAATAACATAAGTAAATTAGTGGTATTTATAAGGGTTTGATTTTTTTTTTTTTTTTGAAAAATATAACCGTTTGTATTCAAACGGTAACTTTCAATTTTTTTTTTCAAACTAACGGCTAATATGGGGTGGTTTGTAATTTCTTTTTCCTTGCCTTTCTCACATTGCAATGCAAGTTGCCAGGATAACGTGTGCTGAAACGCAGCCCCAACGCAACTCACCAAGAAATCATTTTAACGCCATAACTTGCGTTGGAGATGTGCCACGTAAGAAAAACGCCGGTCCGGCGTTATGGCTCCTCGAGCTCTTAGCGAACTAAAAAAAAATACTTTTTTATATACTAATGTTGACACTGTTGTCTTTATGTGAGTAATAAAGAAAAATAAAAAATAATAAAAAATCTGTGATGACCATTTTACCCTTGAATTTTTGCTAATTGCATCCATCATCGCTAGGCTAAATTACATAAATGGTCCCTGTCGTTTGGAGAAAATTGCGTCCACCGTCCATATTTTTTTTCCAATTTTTTTTCAATTTTTTTTTTGAAATTATAATTTTTTCTTATGTTTTGTCCCTATTTTTTTCGAATAAGTTTGATGATTTACACAAATTATAAAATTTACAAAAGTTTATAATTATGAATTTGGTCAAAAACCGTGTATGTTTTGGTATTAAATAGCCATTGTTTTGTATTTTCAGGTTAAAATCTCAGGAGACTTAATGTAAAATGTCTTTCCGGACAACTTTTGGCTTTTACACTTCTGATGATTTGGAGTAGAAAGGGGTCAAAATCATGATTTAAAATTGATACAGAAATCGCTTAAGTTTTGGTAGTAAACAACCCTTGTTTTGCATTTTCAGGTTAAAATTTCGCGAGTCTTGAAAACATCATTTCGGACAACTTTTGTGTTTTACACTTTTGATGATTCCAACCAGAAAGCGGTCAAAATTTTTGTTCACATGTCACGAAAAAAAAATTTCTAAAAGAAATTGTTTCAAGCAAATAAAAAATTTGAAAAAAAAATCAGAAAAAATAGAATTTCGAAAAAAAAATGGAAAAAAATTCAAAAAAAAATAGGGACGGTGGATGCAATTTTCTCCAAACGACAGGGACCATTTAACTAATTTAGCTTAGTGACGGTGGATGCAATTTTCACAAACCGACAGGGACCATTTATGTAATTTGGAAGGGTAAAACCGTCATAATACTTAAAGAAAGACAACAGTGTCAATATTAGTTTACTAGAAGGGTACCCGCGCAATGCGGCGGCGGGTATTCGGTTACTATATTTGTGGCGTGCAAATATTTTTTCATTTTAAACCTTTCCTTATTTAGCGTTGTCCTGAATACTTTAAAACGTAGTAGATATATGTTTTTTAAAAGTAGAACATTTAAATTATTACTATAGTGTAATGTGTGTTTAGAGGCTGAGATTAAACTTTGTTAGTTTGTGGGTTAGTTTTTAGGCTTTATGTATATGAAATATGCATTAAAAGGTAATTATAGTATAGACGTTTCTTTTTTTAAATCATATTGCAGATTTTTTTTTTTTTTTTTTTTTATTTTTTTTATTTATATATATTTTTTAATTGGGTTGTTATATCACATTGATTAAATAAGCTATTGCAAGTTAATGAGGTTTATAAATATTAGTGGCTCCTACAATTAATGAGATTAAAATTCATAATGTAATGTAACTCCTATTCGTAAGTATGTGTTAGTTTGAAATCCTTCCAATTAAAGTTACTCTAAAATTATACCAAGGAACAAATTCTCACCATCCAATTAAAGTTACGTAAGTATGTGTTAGTTTGAATCCATCCATCTAGTTTGATATAATTGTGGAGATTAATCTAAGATTTATGTGTTAGTTTGAATCCATCCATCTAGTTTGATATAATTGTGGAGATTAATCTAAGATTTAATATGTAAACCTAAGTTCATGTTTTTTTTTCCCCTCTTTCTTTGTCATTTTACCTTTCATATTTATTTCTTTTCTTTTTTTTGCCCTTTTTTTTTTAATTTCGCTTTTTTAGTCATTTTTTTATAATTTACGTTTTTTTTATTCACGTTTTTTTTTCAATCACGTTTTATTTTTTTCGTCGGTTTGCATATGTTTTCTTACGTTTACATCCGTGTTCGTATGCTTTCGTCTGTTTTCTTACGTTTTTGTTCGTTTTCATACGTTTTCGTCCGTTTTCTTACGTTTTGTTCGTTTTCGTCTGTTTTCGTCCGTTTTCTTTCGCTTTCGTCCATTTTTCTTACGTTTTCATCCATTTTCAGACGTGTTTTTACGCTTTCTTACGCTTTTGTCCGTTTTCTTACGTTTTCATCCTTTTTTAGACGTGTTTTTACGCTTTCTTATGTTTTTGTCTGTTTTCTTACGTTTCCCCTATTTTCGTCCGTTTTCATACGTTTTCTTACATTTTCGTTCGTTTTCTTACGTTTTCATTCGTTTTCTTACGTTTTCATACGTTCTCATCCGTTTACTTTCATTTTTCATACGTTTTCGCCCGTTTTCATACGTGTTTTTACGCTTTCATACATTTTCGTCCGTTTTCATACATATTTGTCCGCTTTCTTACGTTTTCATACGTTTTCGTCCGTTTTCGGCCATTTTCAGACGTTTTCATGTGCTTCTGAACAGCACAAGTGATATTCTGAACATCACAAGTGATATTCTGTGATATTTAGAATTTTCACAAGCGATATTCTGAATATTACAAATGATATTCTGTGATATTCAGAATATCACAAGTGATATTCTGTGATATATAACAAGTATGTTTTTTTTAACATTTAATTCACCTGAGATATTTCATTGCTCTGTATATTTTTTATATATTATCACCAATGTATTTTCTAATACTTTTATAATTTTCAGTTACAAGATGGTTTTTGTGTCTTTAATCGCAATGGATAAGCACAATTTTTTTAAAAAATGTAATTAAAGTTATCTATCACTTGTGATATTATGCTATTAGTAGAAATAAAAGCGTTACTCTTTAGGTGAATTCTTACTTTGCTAAAAAAACAATGCTAATTTAATGTAACACTTGCTTGATTTTGAGAAAGTTTCTATTTTCATAGTTTGCTTCATTTTTATTCATTTTGATATTATAAGTGACACTTATTTATCCTTGTGATATAACACTTTAAGGAAGATGGAGAGTATTTAAATTGTTATTCTTTGTTACTTAAGAGTATATCACTTTAAGGAAGATGAAGAGTATATCTCATGTGATAAAGCAATGTAATATGACACTAATTCTGTTATTCTACATATGAGTATTATCATAGGTGATAAAGCAATAGAATGTAACACTAATTCTGGTATTCTACATATGAGTAATATCACATGTGATAAAATAATAAAATGACCAAAAGTAGACATCATTTATGTCTAGTAGGTGTGTAATAAAACTAAAAGAAATACTTGTTAGGGCAATTTTAACGCCAAATTTAAATTTTTTTTACAACATATAGGAGTGAAGCTTTAGTCTTAATAAGCGTCTCATGGATAGGAGTTATATGACTAGCACAAAAAACCGTACCACTCAAAATTTTCCACCCAAAATATGTGAGGTCCGCCCCTAGATTTGTTAGGAAAAGATGCTTATGAGTGCACCGGTAGTACTTATATTCTAAAACTTGTGATAGTGATGCATCCCGAGACCGCTAGTGAGACTACATTCGTGTAGTAGGATTTACAACATGATAAGAGGCATTAGGATAACCCTTGTGTTAAACCCGTATCATAATTATTTGACCAATAAAGTTAATACACTTGACTAGTAAAGTCAATTAATTTTCCCACACCTTTGCATTGTACTCATTTTTAGTACACGATACCCCTAGTACACCCCTCTGAGCCTATCTTTTTCGTTTCTAACTTTAAGCATTTTACTTAAAGGTAGAATTTGTTTACAATCCACCCCAAATGTACACCCAAATCGCCTTAGCCTTCCTTGTATGCACTCATCTTTAGTGCATTATTGTTACATGTTTAAACCCCTAGTTAATTGTCTAATTGATTACATGGTTGCAAAGTCGAGTCATATCATGTACATATTGTTTTGGGACGATTGGGGCTCATGGGTAAAGTACTATTGTTAGGGAGTATTGGGGAAGACGTCAATTATTACCCCCATATGTGCGTTAATATAAAAAAAGTACTGTAAGTGTTTTGATTATCTTATTTCGAGTCATTAGAATAGTTGATTGTAAAGTATGTAAAAACTCAAGTGTAAGGGGAATGCAAATTCCCTACGATGTATTATTTTGGATGGTAGGGCAAGAGTGTATGAAGAAAAAAATCAAAAAATCAAGAAAAAAATTAAAAAAAAAAAATAGAAAAAGAAAAATAGAAAAAACATACGGACTACCATCCCGTTTCCTTTTATGTTTATTTGATATTATTGTTAGTTTACGATTAGCTTAAGTCGAGTCAAGTCTTGGCTTAGCAATGCCACATTGTACATGTAATTGACCAAGATGAGTAACTCGCCACCAGTAAAGATTGTCTTTATCCAACAAAACCGTGTTTATCATATCCCTACATCTCACGTTACAACCCTTTTGAAAGACCTCTTTGATAGTTTATCCTAGGTGCTTACGCCAAGTGGTGGAGGTTTGATCCTTTCCCAAGCCTATGGCAATCTATGTGCTATGACAGGTAGTGAGAGATATTTTTCATTTTCATATTGTGATATATACTTTTATTACACCCGAGAGATGTGAGTATCGAAACACTATTTGTGATTTGCTAGTGTATAATTTCCGTGCTTGTTTTGGTTGAAGTGGAACGATTATTTGTTGCAATTACTTTTATATTAGTGTTAAATGACCCCTAGCTTGTATTTTGATTAGAATAAAAGCGCATTTGCTTGAGTACAAGCAAATCTCAAGTGTAAGGATATTTATGAGGCGAAAAGTGTTACGCTTTTAGGGCTCATTTAAGCCCTAAGTCGTGATTATTTGATCAAATATTGCCTCAAATCGTTCCTTTTGTCATTTTAGGTACTTTGGAGAAGAAATCTGGAAAAGGAAGCATTTTGGATGTTTTTGGAGTAAAAAGTGAAGAAAACAGAAAAGTCTCCAAAATCAAGGAGGTCAAGGGTTCGAATCCAATGGGGAGAAAATTAATCCCCTTGTGGCCACGGAGGTTCACCTGCGCCGACTCCAGGCTATCCAAAAGGGTAGTCGTCGTGGGATTAGTCGGCTCGCAATGTCGAGTCGGAAACCCATGTTATAAAAAAAATGGAAATAGTACCTGACGGCGTCAAGAGTTGCACGTGACGGCGTCATGTGTTGGAAAAGAGGTGGATAAAAAGTTTACGCGAGACGCGCAAGAATGTTTTTGGGACTTAACACGTGACGGAGTCACGCTTTGAGAGGCCAAGGCCGTCAAGAGCAATTTTACACATGACGACCAAGAGATGAAATATACATGACGGCGTCAGATCTGGATCTAGACAATCCGAGAAGAGTATTGGCGGCTAGTTGACGGCGTTAGGATTACAACGTTACGCCGTCAGACGTGTATTCTCTATATATAGTTTTCTAATTTTCATTCATAAGGGAGAGAACTTTTGGAGGAACTTTACCACAAACCCTAGGTCGAATTTTCACCTTATTGTAAGGGTTTCAAACCCTTCTTTCATCCATGTTTCAATAAAGATAAGTCTTCAATAATCATTCAATTTGTCTATGTGTTGTTTGATTCTATCTTATGCTTGTCTTTACTTTAACATGCTAGGCTAGGTTTGTTTGTGTTTGCTTAGATGTAATGAAACCTAGCTATTATTGTTGGTTGATTGTTTGTTATTAGTTGTTGTGGATGAATGATTTCGATATTAGGCTTAAGAAAACTGGCTAATCTCTAATTGGTAACTTGCTTGAACGTCTTAAGAAACATGAATCAGATATGTACTACGATTTTAATGGTTGTATTTAATGCATGAGTGACTACTAAGGAGGCCATGTTAGGAGCTAGTTGTCGGCTCGACATAGGAAGAGGTAGAAATTTATAGAGTTGGGGAAGATCGTACACGGCCCCACGAATGGTATTAAGGAATATAACCCGTCATCCACGCAATTATAACAAACTATTCAATTAATGAAAGATAGCTAGGGATTAGTGAAATCTAAGTAAACACGGTTCTCTCATTATTGTTTTTCTCAACATTTACTTTCGTGTTATTTTATTTTTATTGCATTTGTAGTTAATTGGGTTAGTTGACTAGCAACTAATTCCACCCACTCTTCCAATACCTGAGATTTTTACTTGTTTTCCATAAAGTATAAAAATACAAAAAGAATCATCCCTCACCTCTAGACCTAGTTTAATTAAGTTTTGATCCTAACGACACTATTCCCCGAAAGAACGATCAATCCGCCAGTACTTGCCACTACACTATACTACATCGGTCAGGTACACTGCTTGCTGGGGATTGCAAGCCTCTTGAGATCCCTTGAGAGGTAAAACCTTTTGCGAGGGCGCAATCTCACGCATCAAAAGCTGACAAATTGTCCATCAATAGGTTTGAAATCTGAGAGATAGGACTTATTGCCAGTCATGTGCCTTGAACATCCACTATCTGAATAACATTGATCTTCTATTTTAGTCTTTGGATGTTCCTACACATAAACTGTTAGAATTAAAAGTGACGATCATTATTGTGTCAAATAGTTAGTTAAATATATTCAGGTAATAGTTAGTAAATGTTAGTCCATTATATTAATGTAAAAGTCTAAATGGCTTGGCCCAAAAGAAAGCCCAAGAGTAAGCCCATTGAGGCCTAATGTAAAGATTATATAAACCCTCTTAGGCTTGTTAGGAGGGTGGGAGTTCATGTTAATCAAAGGTTTATTTTACACATAGTTCTCTCCACCTTCTCTCTACTTTCTCTCTCTAGTTCTTCTATCTCTCTCTAACATCATAATCTTAGGTGATAAAGCTAGATCTAAGGTCCTACAAGTGGTATCAAGAGCCAAGGGATAATTTTAGGTTGTTTTAGATAGTTTTTGAGTCAAAAAAATCATGTTTTTAGGTTGTTTTTTAAGAATCTGTCGAGTTACAAGCCCTAAGTTATCGAGTAAGACAAGGCTTTATCGAGTAAGGAAGCGCATTTCTCGGGTTGTATCGAGTAAGGGAACTGCTGTATCGAGTAACCCTATAGAGTAAGCTTATTTTTATCGAGTAAGGGTTTGTATTATCGAGTTAGCTCACTGTATCGAGTAAGGTTCCTGTTTATCGAGCAAGGTTTGCTTTTTGTGGCGAGTTAACCCTTTCCATATTGTGTATCGAGTAAGGATTTTATTAGTTCACTTAATAAGAAAAAATATACTTCGTTAACCTTAGAATGATCGAGTAAGGAAGGAGTTATCGAGTAAGCTAAAGTTATCGAGTAAGCACAAGTCTTATCGAGTAAGGTGAGATTTACCAAGTTAGGATCTTTTGCAAAGCTGTTTTTATCGAGTAAGGTAAGGTTTTATCAACTAAGGTTCAGATTTAAGTAAGCAAATAAGTTACCGTGTACCTAAAACTTTATCGAGTTAGAAAAACTATCGAGTAAGTACCTTCGATTTAGGACCAAACTTCAAACGGCTATAACTTTTGAACCGTAACTCCGTATTCAGCAAAATACCTATCAAAACGACCGTGAGACCGAGGAGAATGACACGCTGAATCGAGGCGAAGTTTCGAGGTCCAAAATTGCTCCAGAGTGAAGTTATAGAGGTTTTAAGTTTTTAGACCAAACTTTCACCAAAACATCTAATCTACTACAACAACCTTCGTTATCTTCAATGATCCAAGATCAACTTTATCATACATCATAATTGAATGGAAAAGGAAATAAAAATAAGAGAGAGAGATTCAATGAAAGCATTTAAAGTGTTCAAGTCACAAGTTGAGAAAGTCATTAATACATCAGGATATGAACCAAGGTTCGATCAGGCGTTTGAATACTTCATCCGAGTCCAATTTCTCCATTTCAAAGACAAACTGATTCGAAGCCTGAATCAGCTTGAAAAACTACTCAATGAAGAGGAACTTCATACAAGTAACTGCAAAGAAGCTCTTAAAGTGATCCAAACTCAATTTCAGAGTATCTTTAACCCTTGGATAATGAACCAGTCAGAGTTTATCGATGCATTTTACCAAAGATTTTGGGTAAGCTATGTGACCTTTCGAACTAAATGCGTCAATCAAATGCATGAACTCGAAAAGATACTTGAAACTGAGGAAGCTGAGTTAAATGAGATTGAGTAGCTGAAACGGGAAAGAGAGCAGATGGAAAGAGAGATGCAGTTTATGGAAAAAGAGGTGATTGAAAGAAAGACAGATGAAGCTGACCAATCAAAAGAGGAAATTGTCAATGAGGGTGACGCATCAGATGCTAGTTTGATCTTCACGGGAAGTGATACATCTTTAGATCAGCAGATTGAAAACAACAGTCCAAGGTATGATTCGGATGTTGATGGTGTTAGGTCACCATTTCTACAACATAATCACTTAAGAATTCTAGAGAGAGAAAGTAAGTAGAGAGAGAAAGTGGAAGGAACACCTAATGAAAATAAGAGACAAATAACCTTACTAGTGAACCAACCAACCTCAAAATGAGGTTATACATAGCTATTTATAGGTAAGGATTAGGGCTTCTCTAAACTTAGACAATATGACATACTTAGCCCTTAGACTTTATCCAAACCTATAAACCAAGCATAAAACTTACAAAACTTATAAAATAACTAACGTTATAACTAAGTAATGCAACCTATACCAAAACTCAATGACCGACACTTGAAATAATAAAGTCTATTCCCAACAATCTCCCCCTAAGGGTTGGTCATCAAAGGTTGCTTGACGTCGTCATCTTCTATACTTTGACTTTGTAGTCGACGTCCTCAAAAATAGTTAGAAAAATCTTTCATCGTTCTTTGTACTTCGTTCTTTGTTGATGTGATGGTGATCATGTTATGAAGTTGTCTGCCGATCGTCCCTTCGGTGTCTGTGGTGGTTGTCCGCCATTCCAACATGCTCATACATCTTTGGACTTTGACTTATGAAGGCACGAAGTTCCTTTGCATACACTTAGATCTTTAGTCTTTATACTTTGCAGATTCTTCTTTTTGGCGTAGAATCTTTCTTTGAACTTTGTGGTGCTAAGATCTTTGGGGGAGCATTCATTTGCTTCAAGATGTATGTATAAGCATGCTGGAATCTACCATCATGGAGGAGATGTACCTGCAAGCAAACAATTAGCAATAATCAACCGGTACTTACAAATAAGGAATTAGAGCTTGTCAACAGCATATTGTGAAGACTCCTTCTAATCCTTATCCAGGCCGTTCCCATATCAGATACTCCCAAAGGAGCTTACGAGACCTACTAGGTAGCTCAATGACTGGGTGAGTCGCTGGGGATCACTCCACGACTGTAGATCGCTAAAGAACCACCACGAACACTAAGCATAACCCTTGAGGGGTTACCGAAGTGACCTGCTGTCAGGGCTGTTTGATGTTGACCCTGGCAGGAATTTCCGTTCAATCATTGAGAAATACATAAGTAATTCTCTCATAAACGTTCTCGTCAGATTGCTATGATCTGCGAAGGACTCGATAATTTACAGCTGGTGCCCATTGATGTAGAACACCAGTTGTAGAAATACTAAGTGTTCCTAAGAGATGTTTGATGTATCTCATGGCTCTAGACTCGATAAGTGCTCACTTAGGTTTCCTATACGGAGACTAGGGAGGGGTCTCCTACTTCAATATCAACTATCTCTAAGAGATAAGTCGATAGATTACACTGGTTCCCCGTGAGAATGAAACAAGCTCTTTTAAGAGAACTTGAGTGGTTAAGAAGGTTTAGTGCATTGCGTCACTGGGTCCATGACGACTTTATCTTCAATACCGGTGTTGCCTTAGCAACAACCAGTAGCATATGAGTTGAACCCGGTGTCTGCCCTAAGGTTGAATCACATGGAGGGCTATTTCTTTTCACCCTTTTCATTACTTTTCTTTTTAATTCTTCAACCCCTTCTTTCTCCTTTCATTCTTTACTCCTTTTTTTTTCGTATCGTACCTAAGGACTTCTAGTTCTAACTATTGGTGGTGTCCTTGGGTAGATCCCTCCGGCTTAGGCGGATCATAGGACGGTTATTTCCTAACCTTAGTCACCTTATAACTCCATGACTATCCTATAATTGCCATTGAAACCTTTGAAAATCTCTCAAAGTGTTTGTGTTTATCAAACATTTTGTTTAACACTTTGAGAGTTTTATGTTTTCTTATGAAGGGCTCCCCCTTCACATGTGCTCATATCTATTTTAATAAATTTGCACATGCGGGAGGAGCGAGCATTTTTTGAATTGATCCACTTTCAGTGAACAAGACCGATTCGAGACACGCTTACATCACTAGTTAGACTAGCTTGAAGTTATTACCCGGCCTGGTCAAGTCCACAGAAAGTTTCTCGAAACAGTACATTTCTACTAAGACAAATCCTTCTCGAGACACACTTACGTGGCTAGTTAAAGAGTTCCATTGTCAGCTTTTAGGTGACAACTAGCTCTAGTAACTAACTTGATGTTATTACCCGTCGAGGAAAAGTCTTTTCGAATTTACTAACTTTTATGTTTCGTCAATTCCTGGGTGAATCTGAGTCTAGCTCGCATGAGATTTGACATTTCAGCAACTTTTAACTTTCATATTTTAATCACTTTCCTTTTCTCCCCCTCAAAAATAGCATATAAAATGATGTTTTTGAGAAACATTTGATTAAAATATGCTTTTTGAGTCTTATGGGGAGATATCAACAAGAATTTTTGTTTTCCAAAACGATGAGTTTTCAAGTGCTCCCCCTCAACAAGTGAATACTCATTGAGGTGAAATACTTATCTTTTGAGCAGAATTATGAAAATCAGAAAAATGTTTGATTAATTCTACTCAAAAGTAAGAAGCCTTCGCTCCTTATATAAGGATTGAGGCACTGAAGCGTACCTCAGGGTCCTTTAATTACAAGCACGGGTTGTACACTATTATGTGTGCACAAACCAGAGTTATAGATGAAGATGAAACAAAGTTAATGTTATACCAAACTGATCATATTCGAGGAGTGTCTGGACGGCGGTAAGTGAGTATATTCGGAATAGGTTCCCTTGCTCCAATTAAGCTCTCCAAAGTGCGTATCTGCTCCCTGAACCTCAGCTTTTGATCAATCCTAGCCAAGAACTTAAGTGCTTCTTTCACATCTCTTTTATTCCATCCCACTTTAATCCCACTATCATATTCTTTGAGCTTTTCATTCAGCTGAATTCTGACAAATCTGAGAGTCTGATCCCCGAACTTATGAACCTCTTCGTATTTCATGAAACAGTAACTATCGTTGTGCGGGTAAACCACTCCAAAAGGTTTTTTGTTGAAGATGAAAGGTCTTAAATGCGGGATGTTAGGAGGATATAACTGTGGAGCAGTAAAGTTGAGTGACTTTTGGTAACTTTCGACCCCAAGTTGTGCATCTTCGACTCTTGCTTTGATAATGGTTTGGCGCATGAAGAGCAAAATGGAGTTGATGACGTCATACTGAAGGCTACCGGACAAGTTTTGAAGTTTACCTTGAACCTTGAGCAAGTATATGTTAGCAATGTCGTTGAGGTTCAAGCGATGATAGTCAGCTTCACTGAATGTATAAAGTTGATCATCACTTTGGCGGACCTCAATTTTATCAAGAAAGTTATATCCATATCTCTTCTCGGTACTTGGGACTGCTGTGATGGCAAGAATGCGATGATTCGAGAAGACTCTGTGATTGGATCGAAATGTTAGCTTGTATTTGTAGAACCATTTACGCATCTCTGGCCAGGGAAGAGTACATAAGGCAGCTTCATGATTATATTTGGAGATAGAGGTGGAATGCAAGCCTCTCATTTGATCTTCGAGTGTTTCCAGAGGATATGAGGCGGCTCTGAATTTGGTGAGAGATGTAGCATAACGGTGATTAGGATTCGTATTCCCGTGAATAAGATAGAGAAGGTCTTTGTTGAAGAAGTATTGCTTAGGGAGATTAGGATCACTTGGAGGACCAACAAGGGGTAATGGTTGAGTAAAATCTTGATATTGGAATACATCAACGAGGGGTTCCGTGCCATGATAGAGTTTATCCCAAGAAGGTCTCTTTTCCCAAGTAATGTTTTCAGACAGAGCTCTTGCAACCTCCTCCACGTTGTATTCAAACTCAAGTTCAGTGGTGGTGCATGTTTTGAACTCGGTGAACCCTGCTTTGCGAATCTTAACTAAGTCAGACAACTGAAGTCTTTGAGTCTGCATCACCCTTTTAATTCTTTTTGTGAAGCCTATAATTGATCCTTCAGTCATTTCTTCAGCTTCAGTGTCATCAGGGTAAGCATCAACCATTTCATCGAACCAGTTAAAGGAAGGAGCATCAGGGTTAATCCATTCAGGAGCTGGAATTAACTGAGCATCTTTGGGCGGTTCCGTAATGGTTTCGGTGATAAGTGGAGGGATTTCATCCACATCGACATCAGCATCTTCAGTTGTTTGTGAGGGGTGAGGATCCGCAGTAGATTGTGGAGGGTTTGGATCAGTAGAAACGTTAGTGGTTGCTGTTTTGGTAGGAGATCTGGAGGTGGAACCGGACACTTTCTTCCTCTTGTCAGGTTGTGGCTGATCGTCAGGGTCGGAATCATCATGTCGACGCTTAGTGGCAATAGTCTTTTTGCAGGATTCGCTTTTCTTTTCTGCTTTCTTGATAGACTTGATAAGTGCCTTGCGTAGATCATTTTCTTCCGGATCATTCACAATAGCTTCCAGTAATTTGCCTTTGAGATGACTTATGGAAGGTTTTGGAGGTAGAGTCTGAATAGTGATTGGTGTAGTTTGAAACCTGTTAGAAACGATCTCTACAAGATTCCTGTTGACATAATGTCTCATAGCAGAAGGAAGTTCCTTCTGAACATACCTCTGAACTTCCCTCGGTAATATCAGTTTTACCTGCTCCTCAACTGCTTTATCCACATTGTAGATTTTGAAAGCTTCAACATCACGTTGTTGTTCTTGAACTTGCTGTGCAAGTGCTTCGTATTGGTCATGTAGTGATTTTAACAAGCTTGAGTGAACAACAGTCGTGTTAGGGCTTTGTAGAGGATGACTTTGAGGTTGTGATAAAGGTTGTTGTTGTGGTTGAACTTTTGGTGGTCCTTCATCAATACCTACAATGTCAATAGAGGTATCTTGACTGGTTTCGAGAAGCTCATCCTTTTTCTCACCATCCGATTCCTCATCATCATCATCATTCACATCTTCTTCATCATTAACTTCTTCACTTTCCGATTTATCTTCCTCATCGCTACTTTCTTCATTCTCGGATTCCTCATCGACTTTGTCTTTTGAAGCTTCAACTTCAACTTCATATTCAGCCGGTTTATCGAGTGATTCGTTTTTATCAGAACTTGATGACTCAGCTTCATCTTCAGAGTTATCATCACCTTGTTCAAAAGATGATTCGGTTTGTGAATGTGTTTCTTCTGATGTTTGATCATCTCTTTCTGATTCTGGAGTTGGGCTTACCGGCTCTTGAGTTCCAGAACCTTCACCTTTCTTAGTTACTTTTGCAATTCTTTCCTCTTCTGATTCTTTGCTTTTTCTTATGGTGAGTTGCAGTTGTTCATCTTCTTCGGATTCAGACATTGGTGAGGTTACTGATTCTTCTTGAGTTATTAAAGCTTTTCCCTTATCTGCCTTCTTGCTTGAAGTCTTTTCGAGTTTTTCAGTTTCTGTTTCCTGTTGAGCATCTCCTTCATCATCTGTAGGTTCATCTCGAAGAGTTGTCACTTTCTTCTTAAGCTCTCTTGTGACCTTTTTGGGTCTTGATTTGGGAATGGTTTTGATTGTAGAGGCTGTTGAAGTTTTATTTTTAGAAGTTCTCCTTCTCTTTGTCTGAGTCAAACCCACTTTTCCAATTTTCTGAGCTTCATCATACAATATGTATGCCTCAGTGTCACGAACATCATCAGGCATAAGACTATCGGGAATTCTCATTCCTTGTTTTTGAGTGTTTGTCTTCTGAATCCTGGTTTTAGAGTATTTATGATCCACAGAAGGGGGGTGTTTCTTATCTTCCGATCTACGATCAATATCTGGGTTTTTCTCCATGAAATGAGCAATGAGACACTTTGTGAATCTGTAGAATGGAATTTTTGATGTAGACGATTTGAGGAACTGTCTTGCGTGATTAACCATGTCCACCCAAATTAGTTGAGCATAGTCAATTTGAGCTTGTTTGACAACCCCCCAGAAAATCTGCATCATTTCTAGAGTAGGATGTTCATGTCCAGTTTCTTTGCTCGTTAAACTGTTGGTGAGAATTGAGTAAAGTGTGAGCCAGGGTTGTGGAATGTATTTCCTGTCAACGTGAGATATGTTATTGAGTTGGATTATGGATTCATCATACTGCAGTTCTTGAAGAAGTCTGATAACATCTGATAATGACGGCATATGAGAGAATTTCTTGAGATTAGGCAAACCGAGAACAGTGCGGAGAGTTTGTACATCAAACACCACAAGTTTGTGATCAAGATGAACCCCCAGTGACTTTTCATCTTTGCTGATTTCAACAGTCTCCCAAAACTGTGTTAAGTAGACTTCAGGTACTTCAGTGGTGATGGTGAGAAGGTTGTAAATGAAGTGTCTCTTAAGTATTTCCAGGATGATTGCACAAGTATCATGGCATGTGATTGAATCGAGATCTATCCTATGGTTTGTCTTAGCGATTACTCTTTCATCTCCTTGAATCAATTCGTGTCTAGGTGTTGATTTCTTTGCCATATCGAGACCTGAAATGATTCATAAACCAACAAAAGCCACGTGGTGATTAGCACGTTAGTGTTAGACAAAAGAATAATGTCTGAAAAACAATTGCCTAAGATAAAGTCAACATCACATATACAACTCATGATAAGTCAACCCAAGAGACACACATAATCCTCATAAGAATCAATCACAACTCTTAGACAAACATGAAACGCGATCCTTTTTCCATTTAAAACAAATCCATGACATGACAAATTTGGAAAAAATTTCGGCAGCATTTCTTTTCATAAAAATGGAAAAACTAGAACCCATACGTGATGGTTCCATTTCGAAACTCCTGTCTCGGAGTGAAATAAGTAAGAAATTAATAACTCAACTCGAAAAACAGTTTTGACTTATTGAAAAAAAATTTTGGACTTAACTCGATAAACTTGGAAACCATTATTGTTCCAAACTCGAAAAACATTTTAGTTCCAAACTCGATAGGTTGTTTCAAACTCGAATACCATTTATGTTCCAAACTCGATAAACCATTTTGGTTCCAAACTTGATAAAGTTGTTTCAAACTCGAAAAACCATTTATGTTCCAAACTCGATAAACCATTTTGGTTCCAAACTTGATAAGGTTGTTTCAAACTCGAAAAACCATTTATGTTAACCAAACTCGATAAGAAAGATTGCTCAAACTCGATAACATAAACAATTCAAACTCGATAGGCACCAGTATTGCATCCAAACTCGATAAGCCATAAAATAATGTCAAACTCGATAAGATTTCTAAAAAATAATCTCAAACTCGATAGGCACCAGATTTCATCCAAACTCGATAAGTCACACAATAATTCAAACTCGGTAACAACCAATGTAATCAAACTTGATAATAGACAAGACACTCAAACTCGATATCCCAAAAAAAATCTAACTCGATAAACCTATGAGCTTTTCAAACATGTTAAGCATATAAGCATCCCAAACTCGATAAGCCGTCAAAGTTCTTAAAACTCGATAAGCTTAAAGCAAACAATCTCAAACTCGATAATTGCCATGTAGTGTATCAAACTCGATAACCATGTGATTTATTTTCAAACTCGACAAACAGCACTCTTACAGTACAATACCACTAAGTTTTGGCAAACTTGAACACTTTAAACTCGATAATTACTTGAGCAACATCCAAAATTCACTACCTAATCAAACCAATCATTCATATAAGCACAAGACCCAGTGACATTATAAAATTCGAGCTTATGAAACCTAAATCACATAATAATCGCACAATCGTGGCAACTACAATCAAGGTAAAGGTGGAGATAGGCCCTAAGGGTCATGCCGCAATTGGTCATAACACTTAATTAGCTTAAATCACTTCATATAATAAACACCCAAATCGGAATTCACATAAACCCTAGAAAAATCGATTAGAACAATGCCAACCATTCAAGCAAATGTGATGAGCAAAAAAAAAAAAAAAAAAAAAAAAAAAAAAAAAAAAAAAAACTGATATGCATTAAAACTCACAATTACTGAGAAACGGGGGTCTTGAAAATCTTGATTATTATGAGAAAACTTTTAATGGGGCGCGTTTGGTGTTTTGAATGAGGAAAAAAAAAGCAGATATGATAACCATGGATATATTAAAGATTTTGAAACTAGGACACATTTGGTCCCTCAACTTGTTTTTCCAAACTAAACTTAACAAATAATGCACATTGAGTCCCTTGAGTTTCAAAATGACTATACGACTTATGAGGCTGAAAAAATGTTACTCGAATTATGGATGTAGCACCCTCTTGAACCAAACATAAGAAGTAATACGGAAAATTTAACATGTAATGGTTCAAGAGGAGTCAAGAATGAGATTTAGTAGTGATGAGAAAGAATTATAAAATAAAGAAGTTAAAAAAAATTTCTGTCTCCCCCTCAAGATATGCATTTTATAATGATTTTTCAGAAAAAACGTTGTGAACTTGCATATCTTAAACAAGGAAAACTTTTTTTTTTCTTTTTTTTTTTTTTTTTTTTTTTTTTTTTTTTTTTTTTTTTTTGAAAAATAAGAGAATATATACAAAGATTTTTTGTAGATGTTTGACGATCAATTGTGTTTTAAAAACTTTTCCAGATCATCTGGAGTCAAACATCGCATACCAATTTGGTGAACTAGACTCGCAAACCTTGATGGTGCTAAAGATTTGGTAAGTAAGTCCGCCAATTGGTACTCAGTCCCAACAAAATAAAGTTCAACGGTACCCTTTTCAACGTGTTCTTTGATGAAGTGATATCGAAGATCGATGTGTTTCGATTTGCAATGATGGACTGTGTTGCAGGAGATAGCAATGGCACTCTTGGAATCACAGTAGATTAGAATCTTGTTGAATAGGTAGCCATAATCCTTAAGTTGTGATCTCATCCATATGACTTGAGCACAACAAGCAGACATAGCTACATATTCAGATTCTGTTGACGACAGTGATGTGCAGTCCTGCTTCTTTGATTGCCATGACACAAGTTTATCTCCGAGAAATTGTAATCCACCAGATGTACTTTTGCGTGTGTCTAAGCATCCTGCATGGTCAGCATCTGAAAAAGCAATTAGTTCAAAACCAGAATCCTTCAGATACTAGATTCCCAAATTAATGGTTCCCTTTATGTATCGAAGGATTCTTTTGACCTCACTGAGGTGTTTTTCAGTTGGTTTAGACTGATAGCGAGAGCACATATAGACAGCAAATACTATATCAGGTCTACTAGCCGTGAGATACATGAGGGACCCAATCATACTTCGGTATTTGGTAGGGTCAACAGGTGTCCCATGTAAGTCAGCGTCTAGTTTTGTGGTATAGCCCATCGGTGTATTATAAGTATCACAACTCATCATCCCATGTTTCTTTAAAATTTCAAGAGCATATTTGGACTGATTTATAAAAATTCCACGGGGTGATTGATGAACTTGTAGTCCTAGAAAGAACGAAAGTTCACCCATCATGGACATTTCAAAATTATCTTTCATTAGTTTTGCAAAATCATTAGAGTAACTTCTTTTCGTTGAAGCAAAAATAATGTCATCGACATATATTTGAACAACGAGTAAGTCCTCCCCGTAGGTTTTTGTAAAAAATGTTGGGTCCACCAATCCTTTGGAAAATTTATTGGTCAGCAAGAAAGTAGAATGTTTGTCATACCACGCCCGTGGGGCTTGTTTGAGTTCGTAGAGTGCCTTTTTGAGTCGGTAAACGTGATTAGGACGCTCAGGATCAACGAAGCCTTCTGGTTGGCTTACATACACTTCTTCACGGAGGTCTCCATTGAGAAATGCTGTTTTTACATCCATTTGGTAAACAACCATGTTCCTATGTGCAGCATAGGCCAAAAAGATCCGAACAGCTTCATGTCTAGCCACTGGAGCAAAGGATTCAGCAAAATCAAGTCCTTCTAGTTGGGAGTATCCTTTTGCTACCAGGCGTGATTTGTTACGTATGACAGTTCCTTCTGCATCTAGCTTATTTTTCCAAATCCATTTTAGCCCAATGACAAAGACTCCGTCAGGTCTTTCAACTAATTCCCAGACTTCTAATCGGATGAACTGCTGAAATTCCTCTTGCATAGATTCAATCCAGTTGTCATAAGTCATTGCTTCTTTAATGTTCTTTGGTTCCTCTTGACAAACTGTGAGTGCATAGATACAAGTTTCTCCATCAATGTGAAGTCGTTGTCTTGTCATTACAGGTGCATCTGGATGACCAATAATATGAACTAGTGGATGGTCTCGAGTCCATTTGTGTGTTGAAGGGTGTAGTTGATAAGTATCTCGCATGTTAGCAGGATCCAAATTGCGTGTAGATGACTCAGCTATATCAGGAAATAGAGGAGCCGGTGCAAACGGGTTGAAGAACGCATCAGGATCATGCTCTGCGGGTTGTGGAACTGATTGTGGTGTAGGATATTCAGCTGAATGTCGGGAGTTAGAAACAATTTGTTCTCCTGTATATGGTGATGCAATTGGAGGACCGTCTTTCTCAACAGTTGTAGTAGTTTGTTGAGGTGATTCAGGTACTGGAATATTATCAGGTTGAGCAGCGGAATTAGATGGGACCTCAGTAGAACAGTATTCAATTGTATCATCAAAGAGTGGAGCAAACAAGGTTTCCAATTCTTTGCGGTTGAGTGGCAATGGTTCAGCCGAAGATTCCGGAGAGTGAAGACGGTTGAATTCGGGTCCTAAGCTGTGTTGCTCAGAAGCCATTTGTGTGAGTTCATCAAAATTAGCGTGAATAGTTTCTTGAATTTCTCTTGTTCGACGATTCCAGATTCGAAAACCTTTAGAATGTTCACAGTATCCAACGAACACTCCAATGTCAGCCTTTGCTTTAAGTTTACCTAAATCATCACGATCATTTTTCGGATAACAAAGTGCTCCAAATACATAAAAGTAGTCGATGTTTGGTTTCCTTTTGTGAACAATTTGATAAGGTGTTTTGCGATGGCGTTTTGTGATCATGCAACGGTTTTGGGTATAACATGCAGTTGAAACAGCTTCCGCCCATATGTAATCTGGTAATTGAGCATTAATCAACATAGTTCTAGCAGCTTCCACTAACGTCCTGTTGCGTCTTTCAACAACTCCATTCTGTTCTGGGCTTCTAGGAATAGATGTTTGATGTTCAATTCCCACTTTCTCAAAATATGACCGAAGTGTCTGATTCTTAAATTCAGTTCCATTGTCAGTTCTGACTATTCGGACCGTGTTGCGTAACTGAACTTGAATTTTAGTGAGAAAGGTGATGATCATTGAAGGAGCCTGATCTTTACTTCGTAAAAAATAAACCCAAGTCCATCTGGAGTAATCATCCACAATTACAAGAATGTAGCGTTTACCGTTGATACTTTGAACACGCATCGGTCCACACAAATCCATATGAAGCAGTTGTAGAACATGATTCGTACTGTGCTCTGGTTTAGAAGGAAAATGAGCTCGAGTACTTTTTCCTTGTTCACAGGCTGAACATAAGTGATCTTTGGTAAATCGGAATCTTGGAAATCCATCAACAAGTTTATAACGAGCAAGGTCTGTCATAGTTTTGAAATTCAAGTGCGAAAGACGTTTGTGCCATAACCAAGATTTAGTCGATTCTGCTTTGGAGAGAAGGCATATCGGAGATGTAGCAATCATATCTGACATTGATATGGTACAAAGATTAGAACCGCGTGAGCCAGACATCAGATCGTTTCCTTGTAAGTCACGAACGAAACAAGTTTTCTCTCGGAATGCAACTTCTAGGTCCCCATCACAAAATTGACCAACAGAGAAAAGGTTGTGTCCAAGGCCTTCCACATAATAAACACGACTGATTTCAATGTTCCCACTGACATAGTCACCATATCCCATGATTAAAGCGTAATGATCATTCCCGAATCTGACAGTACCAATGAACTTTGAGACAAAGTTTTGTAACAGTTTGAGATTGCCTGTCATATGTCGGGTGCATCCGCTATCAACAATCCAGAGAACAATCTGTACCACCTGCATCACAAGAAGAAGACACGGATGGAACAGAAGTAAGGGGTGGAACCCATTGAAAGTGCGGGTTCCTGTTGGTTAGAAGCACATGTATTCAACAATTTAGGAATCCATTTAAAGTCTGGTTTTTGTTGTAACCAACGTTGCCAATTCCAACTAGTTCGTGCTTTCTTAATGGTGAATTCACTAGTGGTTGGCTGAGTCCTAGATTTGTTCTCGGCACTTTTGGGGGTAACTTCTACTTCATTAGAAACCGTAGAGGGCGGCTTTCCTAAAATAGACTTAGAGGCAGTAGTGGGCCTAGAAGGAATGCGTGTCCTATGTTTCTTATGACGATTAAGAAGAGAATTAGCTATACACTTAGTATGTTCACCAGATGATACGCTTTTACGACAAAACACACAAGATGCATTAATATTCAAAACATTCAAAGGTTTATCATTCGTTACATTGAGATTTTTATTAGAATTTGCCAGATTAGAATCTAAATCCGATGCAACATGAGTTTTATTCAAATTCCTAAGGTGATCTTCTACTCCTTGAGCTTCTAGTGATCCTCTCTTACGTTGCCAGAGCCTATTCTTCTTTTTACTTTGTCGCTTGGGTCTGCTAACGCTATTAGGGGAGACTAGTCTTGTAGAAGTGGAGTTATCAACATTAGTATTTTGAACAACCTTTCCTTTATCAGTTTTGTCTAATTTATACATTCCTGGTGCTATCACCGTGGTGTCAACCATCTTTCCTTTTTCAAGTATCTTAATTTTCTCTTTCAAATCGATGATGATGTGATTTTTGTCCTGAATTTCAGACTCAAGTAAACCATTGCAATATCTGATGTCATCGCGGTTTTGTTGCCAATCGGCGTTTTCAATTTTTAAATCCGCAATTTCTTTCTCGTATTTGAGACACAGACTTTTGAAAGACTCATTGTTTTTGCAGAGTTGACAAGAGTTTGAAATATTTTGATTTTGAAGTTTCAATTCCGTTTTAAGACTTTGAGCTTGACACCATTCAAGCCTTTGTTTGAGTTGACAAATTTCTTTTGAAAACTGTTTTGTCACATCATCATTCTTTATTCTCAGCTTGTCATTCTCATGTTTAAGTGTCTCTAATTCCACTTTCAACAAGTTATTATCCACACAAAGATCATCCACAAGCATAGAAGTACCAGATTTATAGAGATCATTCATGATAACAGACAAAATATCAGCACTGAGAACTTGTTCCAAGAGTCGATCAGCATCTTTTTGTAAAACTCGATTTCTTTGTTTTTGAGTCAAAATTTCATTTTTAGTTGAGTTAAAAACGTTTATCATATTTTTGACCTCGTTTTGAAGTTCCTGATCCCAACGTGTAGCACAGAGACGGAGGTGTTTGACAATTGGCAGCATTTGTTTTTGAAAAATAACTCTCTTTTCTCGCTCGTAAGCGGATTGAAAAGTTTCAACTTTTATTTCAGAATTGCGTGCAATTGTTTCCTCCAAAATTTCGATGTCTTCCATAAAAGTTTTGAAATAATTTAAGACACGACAGGTTTTTGGTAATGGTGTAAGTTCACCGGATGATGGTAAAGGACCATTTATTTGTGCTACAGTTTGGACAGGGGCCGCATTAGAGGATGAAACATATGACTCTTCGACAAACCATGATTTCTCAGGTAATTCCTTTTGAGTCACAAAAGATTTAGAAAGAGGTAGAGCTTTTGAATAGTCATATGGTGTCCAGTATTGAACATAACTCATTTTTGATCGACTCTCGTCTTCAAGTTCTTCTTCTTCCTCAGTATCAAAAACAACAGCACGCACAATCGTATTATCAAGCATGTGGTCTATACTGTAAATCTTAGGATTTTCTTTGAATGCTTTGTGAAGAAACATTGATTTGAAATCGCAAAGTGCAAATCCTTTATCGGGTCTCGGTTTTAAAGAAAATTTCTGTATTGTTGTGACAGAGTTCCCGTGTTTGTAAACAATGTTACGAAATTCTTTGAGTTGTTTTTCAAGATCAACAATCTCACCAAGTAAGTCATTTATATACTTCCTTTTTCGTATTTTATGTTCACAAAACTCCTTTTTACAACTTGACAATTATGTTTCTGTTTTTGAAAGTACTGTTTAAAGACGTTCAACTTGCATTTTTAGTTCACACTTTTCACTTTCAAGTTTACAAATCAACTTTCCGTTTGACTCAATTAAATCTTGCATTTTGTGTTGAAGATCTTGCTCTTTGTTAAAAGAATCTTGAAAAGCTTTTTTCAAAACTTTTTGTATGTTTAATCTTGTCTTCCTGATTTGAAAGCTGAATTTTATAGCACTCAATATCTCGTGCAAGTGACGCATTTTTGTCTTTTAAAGCTTTGTTTATCTCGTTGCATTTTTTGATTTGCAATTGTTGAGCATTCAGTTGTGCACTCAGTTGTTTAGATACCAATATGAGGTCAGGGTCTGGATCAAATGATGGTTCATGTTGTTCTAAATGATCATGTTTATCATTCTCAATAGGATTATCAAATGAAACAACTGTGTCATCATCAAATATGACAACTGTGCTTATTTGTTCATCTGTTTGAGAAGATGAAGATGATTCAGATGGAACAACCTGCGCCATATCTGATTCATAAGCAGAAGGTGAGACTATATCATTTATAAAGCATGCATTGAGGTCATGTACCTGGGACAAGCCGTCAGTGTCATACACTGGACCTGAATCATTAAGCTTAAGTTCCTGCATGTTGGCCATAAGCATCACAGCTGCATTGGCTTCTAGATCTTCCATGTCATCGTCATTGTTCACATTTGCCATGAAGTTGTTGTCCTGTTCAGGGAAATGTCCATCTTTTTCATCTTGAAGAGCCATGAGTAATGCCTGCTTGTGAAACTTACTACCCCGAGTTCTCGGTTTAGGACATGTAGTCGCTATATGACCTTGTTCATTACAGTTATAACACCACACTGCATTCCCTGAGTTGGAGTTCCTAGTTGCAACTGGTTCAGACCTTTGCTGAGAAGAGCCTGAGTTGTTTCTGAACCCTCCATTGTTATTAAACCTCTGACCATTCCCAAAATTTCCTGAAGAACTTCCTGAACCAGATCGACCAAAGTTACGATTCTGAATTTCCACCCTTCCATCATTGACAACAGCTTGATTCCTTGTGTTAGAAGATGAACGTTGACGGTTGTTTGTTTTGTTAGAGAATTTGCTAAAAGCACGAGCAATAAGAGCAAGTCCCTGATTCAACGTGTTAAAGTCATCATCGTCATCGTCATTGGAGTTCGAGTAATACATTGCATCATTGTTGTTTAATGGAACAAGTTGAGTGGAAGCATTCTGTGGAGATGAATCATAAGGGACCATTTGGTTCAAGGTAGAAGATTGTGGATAACTGATGTAGTTCTGCTCTTGAACATATGCATGATTTGACATTGGTGGTGGAGCATAGGGAGATTGAGCTACGAGTGCCAAAGAATTTGGTGTTGGTGTTGGTGTGTATCCTCCTCGTAGAGCTCTATCTTTTTCCACTTCAGGTTCATGGTGTTTCAGAAAATCATACAACAAACCATATGGAGCATCATGAAGATTTTTTGTTTGACAAACAAATGTCACATATTTATGCCAATCCGGGCCAAGACTACCAACGAATTTGGAGTTGACTGCAATCCTTGGTACTGTGATTTTGTGACGTTCCAGATCATTGACCACATTTGTGAAACGATGATAGTAGGATTCGAGTGACTCTCCTGGTTAATTTGTGATGTCAGTGTATTCCATGTAGAGTTTGGATTCCATATCATATTTGTTCAATTGAGTGCCTTCCATAAGGAGATGAACATGTTCCCACATAGCTTTGGCTGTTTTCTGAGCATCGACACTTCGATAAATTGGATTTGGTATTCCTTGAAGTATATAAGCCATTGCATACTCATCAGCTTCACGATGTAATTTCTGTTCTTCTGTGAGTTGAGATTCTGGAAGAGGTTGATCACCAGGAGGACGTGGAGGATCAGCAGTTGGATCACCAATTTTAAATCTTGTTGGCCACTCAAATGGTCCTTCAAGTATCACTTGTTTCAAGAATTTCCCATGAGGTTTCTTAAGTTCAAGAAATCGTAAGAATCGAATTGACCATTGAACATAGTTTCCCGGTGTTAGCATTGGAGGTGTTTCAAGTGATCCTGCCTCATGTCGGGATTGTTGAGTTGTAATAACTTCACACATTCTGTCAAACCAGTGAGGTTGTTTGGAGGAAAACTGAGTGTTTTGTTGTGGCATTTGATATGGTTGTTGTTGAGGAATGATTTGATGTTGTTGCATCATTAGTTAATGATGTAGTGGATTAAATGGTTGTTGTTGAACGTGTGATTGTGAAGGTTGTTGATACGGTTGTTGCGGTTGTTGAAACGGTTGTTGATACGATTGTTGATACTGCGGATGATGTTGCGAAGAATGAGGAAAGTAATAATTGGGTGGTTGAGACATCTTTCGTGATTATGGTAAACTTAGATCGTTAAAGATAAATAAAGGTTGTAATTAGATTTGAAAAACTTGATATCAAACTCGGTATGTTAAGATGTTGTTTCAAACTCGGTATGTTAAGATGTTGTTTTCAAACTCGGTATGTTCAAGTTGGTTTCAAACTCGGTATCTTCAAGTTGGTTTCAAACTCGGTATGTTCAAGTTGGTTTCAAACTCGGTATCTTCAAGTTGGTTTCAAACTCGATAAGTTTAATCAAGATTCCTAACTCGGTAGATAGACTTGAGTTGGGCAGAGTTTCCCCTTAGTTAAAGTCACAATACACCTAACTCGATAAACGATTAGGGAATGAAGGCTAACTCGCCAAAATCTCAAACTCGGTAAGTAAATTAACACCTAACTCGAAAGAATGGAACACTTAACTCGATAGAACTTGGTATTCACCTAACTCGATAAGTGAAATGAACACCTAACTCGAAAAAATGGATCACTTAACTCGATAGAACTTAGTAATCACCCCTAACTCGATAGAACTTAGTATTCCCCTAACTCGATAAGTGAAATTAACACCTAACTCGCTAAGAATTAAATCCTAACTCGAAAAACTAGGCGATGAACAGTACCATTTTTTCCCAAATACACAACAAAACCAAGTTTTTACTACTAAATCAAACCTAACTCAACCTATATTATCCCTTGGCGAATGATACCACTTGTTAGGTCACCATTTCTACAACATAATCACTTAAGAATTCTAGAGAGAGAAAGTAAGTAGAGAGAGAAAGTGGAAGGAACACATAATGAAAATAAGAGACAAATAACCTTACTAGTGAGCCAACCAACCTCAAAATGAGGTTATACATAGCTATTTATAGGTAAGGATTAGGGCTTCTCTAAACTTAGACAATATGACATACTTAGCCCTTAGACTTTATCCAAACCTATAAACCAAGCATAAAACTTACAAAACTTATAAAATAACTAACGTTATAACTAAGTAATGCAACCTATACCAAAACTCAATGACCGACACTTGAAATAATAAAGTCTATTCCCAACAGATGGTACACACAGGAATGAAGCTATTTGGGACTCCGAAGATGATCATATCAGACCTTCATCCGACACAGAGATATTGGCTACGGTACAACATTCAAATGCTCATGATAATGTTGTTATATTTGATAATGTATTTGCTCATGATCAGGCACATCCTGCGCATCCTGAGTCTATTAGTGACACATATATGGTGGAACAGAATGATAGTAATATCACTCTTGCTACTCAAGATAGGGATCTTAATGGAGGTGAGCCTGCCCAGGATGGATCTTCTTATGAACAAGATCGTACCTTATTTGCTTCATTAATCTATAATTTCAAACATGAACTTGACAAGTACAAAAACGACAATCGTGAAGCTAAGCAAGCGAATGTCTTTTTGAACAAAGAGCTTGAGAGATTTAAGGAAATGGAAAAACGTTTTGAAAATGCAACAAAAAGAAATGTTGAACTTGAAATTGAAATCTCAAATCTTAAATCTCACGCTCAAAAGTTTGAAATGTATGGAGAGTCTGTCGAACCATTCTTGAAAAGAAAAGAAGAACTTAAAGTTGGTTATAGAGAAGCCATTTTGGATAAAAAAAAAAAAAAAAAAAAACATTCCATTCAAAAACTGGATGAACAAATGGTTCTTAACAAGATAAAGATTGATGCGCTTTTAAAAGAGATCTCCGATTTGAAAAGTGAAAATTCAAGGCTTCAGAAAACCAATTCAAATTTTGAGGTTGTTAACACAAAACTTGTGAATGAAAACAAAGAGTTATTGAAACGAGCAAACGATCTTGAAAACAGACTTTGTAAAATGGGACAGACAACTCAAACTCTGAACATGTTGCCTACTAATGCTGAGGACATTCATAAACAAACATCCAGAATAGGTTTTGTAAATATTGATCATTTGGAAAATAATTTGGAAAATGAAAAACGGGGTTTTCTAATCAAAGACATTCTGTTTGAGTCTGAAGATATTTTAAAATCTGAAGAGGAAAAACGTTTGAAAGTAAAACAAGGAAAAACCGCATTCTCATACCACAGCTTTGTGTATGGTTGTACACAATTAACAGATATACCCAGAGAACCTTTCAAAAGGAAAGACACAAATGTGAAAAGATATTTCAAAGAAGCTTAACTTGCTACTTATGATGCTAAGTTATGGCAAAATAGAGCAAGGAAACAATTTTGTAATCTTAAACATCACATTGATCAAACGTTGAAAGTCATTGGTGTTAAGCAACAATACAACATTGATGGTTTCTCTAATCTACTTTCATCGGAATCACGTCTAAAAGATTTTAAAAGATGAGATTGAACCTCGTGTGAAAGATATCAACTTAAGTTTTGATCGCTTTGAAAAATATCTCGTCACTGAAATAAGAGAAGATTTAAAGTACGTTCACTCTCTTGAAGACGAATTTGATGAAAAATGCTTAATAATTGACATTCAAAAAGAATTTTTCACAAATCAAATAGAGTCATTCAAGTCAGTATCTATCAGCCATGAGTATGAGTATGAGTATGTGAATTTTGAACAAACATCTTCTTTGAAATCTGAAAATCTTTATCTCAAAAAGAAAATCACCGAGCTTTCAAAAGAAGTAGCTGATGTCAAAGAAGAACTGTCAAAAAGAACTGCTCTGTTTGAGAAACATCTTGCAAAACTCGAAGCACAAAGTATCTCTTTCCAACTAAAACTGCAAGAGATGAATGAGAAAATGTCTTCTGAAAACTCTTTGACATCAGTGCTTAAAGGAAAATAAAAGATTTTTCAAGAAAATTGTGATGATCCCAAAATCAAGTTTGATCTTGATGAACTTGATACAAAAAATATTGATTTGGAACATGCTGTGGCATCATCACAAAAAGAAAACGAGCATTTGAAACAGACTTACAAAAACTTGTTTGATTCAATCAAGCGGTTAAGAGTTCAAAATCAAATTTCAAACAAATCTGACTCTCAGATCGCACAAAATCATCTTTTTGAGAAAGAAAAATCTGTGCTTCAAAAGAAAATTGTTGAATTGGAAAAGACGATTGCACAACAAACCAAGGATTTTGGTGATGTCAAAAATGAATTTTCAATTGAAACAGACAAATATGAAAAATATTTTGCACATCTTGAAAATCAAAATGCTTCTATACATGAAAAACTGGCATCATCAGATCATCTTTCTCATAAAAAAGAATACAATGATTTGAGAACTTCATACAATGCCTTAAAAGCAAAGTTTGATGATCTTAACCGGTCAAAAGGAAAATCTCAAGTTTCAAACGAGTCTAAACCACAAGTAAGCGTTTCAAAGAAGGTTTACACAGCTGAATCTTCAAAACCATTTTCGAAAAGGGTCTCTCAGTTTACTACCTATTCTTTGCAAAAAGGAAGGAAGTTTTCAAAGAGACCAAATTTTTCTGAAACATTCACTCCTCAAAAGGTTTCAAATGCAAGTGCTCATAAAGAAAAGAATCAAGGTTTTCAAACTCCATACTCTCGTTTTACTCTGGTAAAGCCAGTGTGGGAACCAAACCAAGGGTTGAGAGAGAGGCTAGATTGTTGTTTATGAGGATTAGGGTTTTGTTAACCTTAATTTTCTATTTTGTTAGGGTTCCTATACCCTTGGTTAATGCTTATACGTAATTGTTGCTGCTGTCTTGTTATGTTGATTACATGGCAGTGGTATTGCGTAGCTCTTGAATGTTAGGGTTTATGTATATCGCCTGTGCATGGTTATGGTGATTTGCTGTTCATGTTTACCGTTGTATTCACCATTGGTGTGGTTAACCCTTTGTGTTGCTGTTATGATCTGCTAGAGGGTGTTGGATTGTATTTTCTAAACTATTTCCTTGGGAATCGTTGCTGCTATTGTACGGATCATAGGTTGTATGCCTAAACCGTTTCTTCAATCATGGGTTTGAAAGGCGTGGTTGGAGATTTGGTGGGTTAGCTATTCGTCAATGCTAGTGGTGAGATTTAATCAATTGATGACAGGTACATTTTATGTAAATCTGCTGCTAGTTCGAATAGTAAAGGAAGATAAGTTGAAGGGTCTTGTTCAAAACCCTTAGCATCATCATGTTTGGTTAGGGTTTTTAACCCTTTTGATCATCCGTTTGCTGCTTATGCTTATGGATTCATGTTGATATTCGTGATATGTTTTTCCTTTAGTGATCACATGGTTATGAAGGGCTGGTGTGTATTTGATGTTTTTGATTTCAGTCTTTGTGTGATCATAGGAGGTGTCGTGGTATTGTGACTTGATCATTGGTTGTCTTCAAGTATTTCACTCGTATTGGTTGGAAGATTGGTTCAAGTTTACTATGCTGGAAGTTCTACGATTACTAAGAAGACTCAAGTTTTACTTGAATTATGATCTATTTTTATTCTTAACAATTGTTAGATGTGTTTGGTTATGTAATTTATAAGAATGGCATGTCATTCTTATATAGTGGTTATGGTAGTGTCCTAAGGGACTAAGATGAGGGACACGCCCTCATCCATTGTACTTCAACGTTTTTTTGGTTAATATATTTTACCAGGGTGCAGGATTACTCCCCTTTACCCAAGAAATGCTTCCGCTACAAGAAAAGAATGGCTATGCTTTGAAAAATCCTAATTCTCGAAGGTTTCCATTCATCTCAAAAACAATTTTTTGAAATGAAACGCCGAGTTTCAACAATGGATGGAAAACTTCTTCTTCAAGTTTTAAAACTCCAAGAGAGACACCGAGTTTCTCAAACAAGTTTCAAAAGCAAAAGAGTTTTAAATCACCGTGATTCCACGAGCTTTATTTCAAAATGAAACACCGGTTTTCAGTCCTCGTTGGAATTCAACTTCTTTGTCTCGGATTGACACAACTTATAAATGGATTTCAAAATATGGTAAACCCATTGGCGTCGTGCTTAAATGGGTTCCAAAGGTTGTTGTCTAAACTATCACATAATGACTTCTTAGTATTTCAGCTAAGGACTCGTTCTTCAAAGAAAGGAAAGTGCTTAATAAAACAAAGGTTTAAAGATTTTCCGTGCACTTATCCTAAAAACATTATGCACACATAACAGTGTATAACCCGCGATTTTCAAAGAAAGGTCAATGTTGTACATGTATGTGCGACAATCCTAAAAGATAAGAAGACTTCTCACCAAAAAGCTTATCAAAGTCTTCTTAATTTTTTGAGCAAAATTTTGAAAAATGTTTCAAAAGGTTTTCAAAACTTTTCATGATGTAGCTCAAGATATTACTCCCTCAAATCCTTAAAAGCTTAAATTTACTCAAAATGTTCTATTTTTAGGGGGGTAATAAAAAGATGTTCCAAAAAGATCATGCTTAAAGGAAACTAATACGGAATTAACAAACATCTGTTTCTCCCCATAAGCTATCCAAATTCAAAGGGTTTGATTAATCGGTATCAAAAATACCATGGATATGCTATTTTTGAGGGGGAGAAGGCATGATTAAAATGTGATAAAAAATGCTTAAAGATTGTGACTGAATCTCAGAAGAGCTCGACTAAGAAAGTACCAATGAATTGACGAATCTTAAAATGTCAGTAATCGAAAAGACTTGTTCTGGACGGGTAATAATTTCAAGCTAGTCTAACTAGTGATGTAAGCATGGCTCGAATAGGACTTGTCTGAGTAGAATGTACCGTATCGAGAGACTTTCTTTGGGCTTGACCAGGACGGGTAATAATTTCAAGCTAGTCTAACTAGTGATGTAAGCGTGTCTCGAATCGGTCATGTTAACTGAAAGTGGATTAATTCAAATAGTGCAAACTCCTCATGCATGTGCAAATTTCTTAAAAAATCCATGAGTACATGTGAAGGGGGAGTCCTTCAAAAATTGCAAAAACTCTCAAAGTGGTAACAACAATGTGTTTTATCATCATAAACACTGAGAGATTTACACAAAAAGGTTTTATGGCATATGATCAATAAATCTAGGATAATCATGGAGTAATAAGGTGATTATGGTTAGGTTTATGTCCAATGATCCGCCAGAGCCGGAGGGATCTACCCAAGGACAATTCCAATAGATTAGAATTAGAAGTCCTTAGGTATGATTAAGAAAAACGGAGTAAATGAGAAAGGAGAAAGAAGGAGTTGAAGAATTAAAAAGAAAAGTTATGAAAGGGTGAAAAGAAATAGCCCTCCAAATGTTCAACCTTAGGGTAGAAACCAGGTTCAATTCATATGCTACTGGTTGTTACCAAGGTGACACCGGTATTGAAGACAAAGACGTCATGGACCCAGTGACGCACTGTACTAAACCTTCTTAACCACTCAAGTTCTCTTAAAAGAGCTTGTTTCATTCTCACAGGGAACCGGTGTAATCTATCAACCTGTCTCTTAGAGATGGTTGATATTGAAACAGGAAACCTCTCCCTAATCTCCGCATAGGAAACCAAATGTGCACTTATCGAGTCTAGAGCCTCGAGATTCATCAAAAGATCTCATAGGAACACATGATATTTCTACACTGGTTGTTCATCATTAAGGACGCCAGATGTAAACTTTAGAGTCCTACACAGATCATAGCAATCTGCCAGAACATTTATGAGAGGATTCACATTTGTGATTCTCAATGATTGAATGGAAACTCCTGCCAGGGTCAACATTAAACAACCCTGACAGCAGGTCACTTCGGTAATTCTCACAGGGAACCGGTGTAATCTATCAACCTGTCTCTTAGAGATGGTTGATATTGAAATAGGAAACCTCTCCCTAATCTCCGCATAGGAAACCAAATGTGCACTTATCGAGTCTAGAGCCTCGAGATTCATCAAAAGATCTCATAGGAACACATGATATTTCTACACTGGTTGTTCATCATTAAGGACGCCAGATGTAAACTTTAGAGTCCTACACAGATCATAGCAATCTGCCAGAACATTTATGAGAGGATTCACATTTGTGATTCTCAATGATTGAATGGAAACTCCTGCCAGGGTCAACATTAAACAACCCTGACAGCAGGTCACTTCGGTAATTCTTTATGGGTTACGCTTAGTGTTCGCGGTGGTTTCAAACAGTCTACAGTCGTGGGGTGATCTCCAGCGACTCACCTAATCATTGGTGTACTTCGGTATGTCAGTGTAAGCCCTTTCGGGGGTATCCGATTAGGAACGGCCTTGGTTAGGGTTAGAAGGAGTCTTCACACTATGCTGTTGACGATCTCTAATTCCGAACCTGTAAGTACCGGATGTTTATTACTAACCGTTTTCATGCAGATACCCTTAACTCAATATTATCATCACCACCACACTAGTTTCCACATGCTCATACATACATCACAAAGTAAACGGAAAGCTCTCACAAAGATCAAAGGATAGCAATAGTCAAAGAAAGATTCTACGACAAAAAGAAGAATCTACAAAGTAAAGTGACAAAGATCAAAGTGAAAGAACGGGAACAACAAATGTACGTATGACAAAGACTAAAGACGTATGAGTATGTTAGAAAGGCGTTTAACCATCAAAGACAAAGAAGTGACAAAAGGCAGATGACACCGAATCACAACCATAACAAAGAACAAAGAACGCTGAAAAGACATTCATCAAAGTTCACAAAGCATGATTGGAACAAAAGATCTAGCAAAGCTATTACACAAAGACTCAAAGTTCATGAGAACAAGCTTCAAAGATGAAAGATCAAGGTCACAAAAGTGAGATCTTAATGATCACCCCTTAGGGGGAGATCGTTAGCATTAGAAGTGTTGATCATTTATGTAATCAAAGAGGGATCTCAATGATCGTCCCTTAGGGGGAGATTGTTAGAATTAAAAGTGATGATCATTATTGAGTCAAATAGTTAGTTAAATATATTCATGTAATAGTTAGTAAATGCTAGTCAATTATATTAATGTAAAAGCCTAAATGGATTGGCCCAAAAGAAGGCCCAAGAGTAAGCCCATTGAGGCCTAATGTAAAGACTATATAAACCCTCTTAGGCTTGTTAGGAGGGTGGGAGTTCATGTTAATCAAAGGTTTATTTTACACATAGTTCTCTCCACCTTCTCTCTACTTTCTCTCTCTAGTTCTTCTATCTCTCTCTAACATCATAATCTTAGGTGATAAAGCTAGATCTAAGGTCCTACATAAACTAAAGGAATTAGTTCCTTTTGGAGACCCAAGCCATTATTGACTTGGATCTGCCTCGTGTATCAATATAATTATATCTATCAAAGGTCATTGATACACCATTGGGATTGTTTAAGGTGTTTATTCCTTTTGGTCTCAATTCCCAATGTGTGGAGGCCTTCACAGCATTTCCTAAATTTACCCTGTTCTTTTTTACATGACCAGTAGTGGTAACTTTTGGCTTAGCAGTGGGAACTGCTGGCTCAGAAATTTTTGTTTTTGGTACCCACTTCTGATTGTAAACAACCTTTTTCTCATAAAAGGTCCTTTTACCTGTTTGTGCATGTGCTGATTTAACAAAAGTTGTAATTGGCTTTGCACTTGAAAAAAGTGGTTTTGGGTAAGCAGTCTTATCAATTCTAGGAGTTGCTAAAGGTTTAATGCTAACTTTTAGTTGAATTACTCTAGGAATTATGTTCTTGTGAGTATTTGGGTAAGTATGTTTTTGAAAAGTGTTTTCATTCACCCTTTTGTTCCCAAAAACTTCTCTCCTTCCCTTGTGGTAGTTACAATTAGCATGCAAGTGATCAAAACTTCCACAAATATGGCATGCTTTATTATTTATCACAAAATCACCACCAAGTTGTTGAGACTTAAGGATATTCCAGTTCCTCTGATTACCTACATTCCCTCTCAAACTGAACTAATCAATTCACTTTGTAACTCTTCCAACACTTTCTATCCTAATAAAATTCGTGTCTGTGAACTCCGCCAGTTTCTCCAACTCATGGCGGTCATTCTGCGTGAAAATGCACTGGGTTTAGTAAATGATCGCAATTGCATACCAGCATGTGTAGCACATATGCTTTATTACATTTTCACTAGACAACCTTACAATCTCGCTTATCTCTTCGCTATGCGAATTATGCATCTCAAGGATGATGACAGAAAGTCAATGCCCCATGGGATGCTCTTGACTCGAGTCTACCACTACTTCATGAGAACTTATCCCCACTTTCAAAATGATCAATACAACCTTGTTGTCGGAGTCATAGAACCAATAACAGGACAAAAAATCACACGATTCATCATACCCTAGAGGATGAGACGCATCAAAGAAGATGGAAGTCAACATATTTGTATTTGTTGAAATGGAATTACTTGCTATGATGTAGTACTTGTATTATGACCTTGAACGCTATGTGTAACTCTTATTATTATTGTGCTTGGACTATTCTTATCTTGGTTGTTGATTAGTATCATTACAAGATTTAACTCTTTCAAATTCTAAAAATGTTTAGATACCTGCAAATTGCAGAAATGAAAAAGTGGGTGAAAATCTGGGAACCTACTGCCGGCGGTCCCTTATCGTCTTGGCGGTCCCCCTGTGATAAAGGACCTTCTGGCATTTGACGAACCGTCAGCTAGGGATCACAAATTTTTGCACTGTTCTCTTCTTTTCTGTAATCCTAAGCCTACTGCATGTTTATCACTACCTTACCATGTTCAGATAAATAATTATAAGTGGTTAATGTTTCCTAATGCATGCTTTGTCCAAATCATAACCATGCTTGATTATTTAAACACCTCTTCTCTTCTTCAACCTCATCATAATCATCTCTCATTTCTCCTCTATCCCCTACAACGGTATCATCTTCCACTTCCTTACCAACAGATGAGGTAAAAAATGATCCGTTTTTAGGGGGTGATTTAAGCCCGGAATTGAATTTATTTGATCAAATATTGCCCTAAATCGTTCTTTTGTGATTTTAGGTACTTTTGGAGTGAAATTCAGAAAAAGAAGCATTTTGGACGTTTTTGGAGCATAAAAGTGAAGAAAACGGCAAAGTCTTAATTTTCCTTGCTGGGAACAGTACCTGACGGCGTCACAAGATTTTACATGACGGCATCAAAAGTAAAACAAGAGGTAAAGTGGATAGAGTCCATGATGATTCAGAGAGTTTTTACACTAGGGGCTTGACGGCGTCACCATAGGCCGTCATGGTCCCATTACAAGTGACAGCCCAGAGAAAATGTGCACTTGACGGCGTTAGATCTGGATCTAGGCAATCCGATATTACTATGGGCGGCGAGTTGACGGCGTCAGATTTCTCTTCTTGACGCCGTCACGATGGAAAATCTATATATAGTTTTGTAATTTTCATTCATTAAAAGAGGACAATTGGAGGGATAACTTGGAGAAACCCTAGCACGATTTTTACTGTACTTTCAAGGGTTTTTACCCTTTGAAACCTTTAATGTTCAATTAAGATAAGTATCCTTTCAATTCATTCAATATGTCTATGTGTTGTTTGAATATATCTTACGCTTGTCTTGATTTTAACATGCTAGGCTAGATCTCTTGTGTGTTTGCTTAGATGTAGTGAAACCTAGATGTTGATTATGGGTTGATTGCTTGTTTATAGTTGTTACGGATGAATGATTTCGATGTTAGGCTTAAGAAAACTGGCAGACTTCTATAGGGTAACATGCTTGAACGTCCTTAATAAACATGAACCAATGCATACTAGGTTTTTATGGTTGTATTTAATGCATGAGCGAATTCTAATGATCCCATGTTAGGAGCTTCTTGCAGGCTCGACATAGGAGTGAAGTAGGAGCTTATAGAGTTGGGGAAGTACGTACGCTACCCCACGAATGGTATTAAGGAATATAACCCGTCATCCACGCAATTGTAACAAACTATCAACTTGTAAAAGATATCTAGGGAGTAATGAAATCTAAGTAAACACAATTTTCCCATTTATTGTTCACACCACTAGTTTAATTAGCTTTATTTACATTTTTGTCATTTTATTTTGATTGCATCTTTAGTTATTGGGTTAGTTGATTAGCAACTAATTCCGCCCACTTTTCCAAAACCTGAGATTTTAATTGCTTTTATAAAAATATAAAAATACAAAAAGAATCATCCCTCACCTTTAGACCTAGTTTTTAGGCTTTCTAATCCTAGCGACACTATTCCTGAGTTGAACGATAAATCCCCCGGTTCTTGGATCAAAAGTGTAGATTGGCAGGGACACCTCACCCCTGTGTACCATAATGGTACCCATCAACCCTACCCAGCAAAGGTTTGATGCCTGTGAAATACCTCCACCCAATACCCAACCATGCTTGCGGAACGGAATCGAACTCGCGTCCTTCAGTTGGATCAAGACATCACATGGTTGGGCCCGCCTTCTAAGGTAGCTGGTTGATATCATTAGAGCTTATGGTCCCCATGTGAGGACTTCCCAGTTGGTCACCCAACTCGGTACTACTCTCAGCTAGGCTCGCTTAACTTAAATCCCCCGGTACTTGTCACTATACTATACTACCACGCTCAGGTACACTGCGTGGTGGGGTCGAGATCCCTTGAGAGGTAAAGCCTGGTGCAATTCCCACGCATCAAGTTTTTGGCGCCGCAGCCCGGGAAATAGTTATTGTCTAGGTTAGGATTTCTTTTTACTAGGTCTACTTGCTAGATTCCTTTCTAGTAAGATTTTATTTTATTTTTAGGTTTTCTTTAGTCTATCTTATTTCTTTGTTTCCTTTGTTCGTAAACTATCTCGATGGATAACAATAGCATTGATCGTTTGATTCCTGTTATTCGTGTTTTTCGTCATAGGATTTTCCAAGTGCCCGCCCCAATCCCTTCAGTGGAAAATGAGAACTCACCTAACCACACGCCTAACAACCACTTTGACAATAATTCTGAAATGGAGGAGTCTGACCATCATGATGACCATAGGGCTAGTCCTTTTTACTATTCAGACTCCGACGAGGACTTAGATGATGGTGACGTAATTAATGAGGGTAGGATGGAAGATGAAGTGGACCCTCTTAGGTATGTCAACCCTAGAATAAGGATTGAGAATGATAGCTCATTTAATATGCAATTTCCTTATAAGATTGGATTTAGGAGCTTTGATGCCTACCTTAACTCATCTCTCCCAATGAACGTAATATCGCGTAGTGAATATAATAAAATCATGGTAGATGAGTTAGAATACAAAGGAGATAACATTATTGCTAGGGCAATGTCATTGCATGTGTTTGTAGGAAGTTTTGTTTATCTCGTTGAGTTCATGGTTATGGAGAATCTAGGAGAATTTATCGATAGTAAGTTAACCCAAGTTTTGTTTGGGAAACCCTTTAAAAGATTAACCAACCTTGATGAAAAACTTATGGAAGGGTTAATTACATTTTCGGATGGGGATGAGGATTTTGTTTACCAAATGCCCCGTGCACACCCTAGGTTCAAGGATTTTTCCATGGAGAAGTGTAGTAGGTATCCGCCCCTAGAAATGCTAAGTGAGAATGATAAAACAAAAGGGCTTAAATATACTCATGAAAAGAATAAAAGGTATTATCGTGGATGTTTAGAGTTAAGTGATGATTATAAGAAAGATGAGGCGACTATTAGATGGCTCACCCTTGGTTATGTTAGCATAAGCGACACACGGTAGCCGATGACCTTGAGTCTAGCTACAAGACTCGTAAATAAAGAAAAGCGCTTCTTGGGAGGCAACCCATGCTTTGTGTGATTTTTATTTGATTGATTGCTATTTGTTTCTGTATGCATGCTTTATTTTTATTGTTGGTAGATCATGTTTCAAAATAAAATGGTGAAAATACTTTATTTTGTCGTTTGACTTCGTCTTAACTTCATCCAAAGGTATTTCGCAAAGGATAAGTGTAAGGGGAAACCCCAAATATGTTTTTAAGAAACAAAATCGATCATGATTTCCCACAATATTAAATGGACATGTGTATTAGTATTTGTTAGAGTTAAATGCTTGTATCGAGTCATAATGATGTTTTGCAGGATTTTCCAGGGAGTAGGACATAAGTTTTTCCAAAAATTTTCCAGAAACTTAACATAAAGATTTCTGCAGATCACTTCTGACGGCGTCAGGAATTAATTCCTGACGGCGTCATGTGTAAAATTCTGAAAATTTTGCTAGTTTTTTTTTCTAACAAAGTCTTAAAGTTTTTGTTAATTCTTTAGTTTTATAAACACCAGGAAATCTGAAAACATTCATTCCACAAGCATTATATCTTACATTGTTTTCTAGGATTTGTTAGTATATATAGATTGCAGCCGATTTTACGCGAGGTTGCCTTGTTTGTTTTCTTAGGTTTAATAGGTTATGTATGACAAGAAGATGATTTATATTTCTGGAAGGGAAGCTTTGATTGTTCATTTTCTTGGAGGAAGATCTAACCTTGTTACCACACTATCCACACCGAACGAATCAGGGGAGTATTTGCTTTCATTCTTTTACCTGTTTTACTTTTACATTCTTTAATTGAACATTGGGGACAATGTTCATCCTAAGTGTAAGAAGAGGGTAAATGATGATACCTTATAGGATAAACTTGCACTTGAGTTTGTTTGTTTGATGGTAGGCGTGTAATAAAACTATGAGAAATACTTGTTAGTGTAATTTTAGCGCCAAATTTAAAATTTTTTACAACATTTAGGAGTGAAACTTTAGCCTTAGCAAACGTCTCATGGATAGGAGTCGTATGACTAGCACAAAACCGTACCATTCAAAAAAATTTTCCACCCAAATATGTGAGGTCCGCCTTTAGATTTGATAGGAAAAGCATTTACTATTAGTGCTTATGAGGGTACCGGTAGCATTTAGATTCTAGAACTTGCGTTAGTGATGCATCCCGAGACCGCTAGTGAGACTACATTCGTGTAGTAGGATTTACTACATGATAAGAGGCATTAGGATCACCCTTGTGTTAAACCCGTATCATAATTACTTGACCATTTAAGTCATATTACTTAGCTAGTTAAGTCAATTAATTTTTCCCACACCATTAGCGTTGTACTCATTTTTAATACACGAAACCCCTATGATTGGCTCAGAACAGTCAACCTAAATTAACCAAGTATATGGTCAACAAGATCAAACTACCTACCAATGCTTCCGGGTAATATAGAGTATCACCAGGTCGTTATATCCCGACGAGGTGTGGATTGTGCTTTAGCGTACTTGTGATCGGGTGATTATTCATAGAAAGGGGTTGTAATGAGAATTATTTGAGAATTATGAAATGAAATAGCTTAGGAAAGCTATGTGATTGATTACTGGAATTGAGATTAAGAAGAATCGATTTAAAACCTAAAAACGTACGTTTTAATAAAAAAACGTACACTGACGTACGAGAAAGAAAGTACACCTGATGAACTGAAAAGGCTAGGAGCTTGAAATTATTATTTTTACAATCCTAATAAATTAAGAGAATTTTAAGAAAAAGAAAAATTATTTTTACACTATTTAATTATTTATTATTAATTAATTACTAATTATTAATTACTTAACTAATTTTAATTAATTTAAATTATTAAAAATAACAAACTAACTTAGAAAACTAAGAAAAATTTTACAAATCTAATTAACCATCACAGGAATCCTAAAAAATTATAAAAAGTTTGTTTTATAAGTTTTTACACTATTTTACTAATTATTATATTAAATATTAATTAATTACTAATTAAACTAAATAAATTATAAAAACTACAAAATGAACAGTAGAAATTCTAGAAAAATTACTAAAATTATATTATAGTCAACTCTTGAAGAGTGCCAGGAAGGGGGTTGGGAGAAGCCAAGTGGGGCCTGTGGGACCCACTGGTGGCCAGAAACCACCACCAAAGATGGTGGTGTGGTGGTGACCTGCAGATGCAGGGGAACCCCTTTCCCTGCAGCCTTGTTTGGGGGGCTGTGGGACCTACAACAAAATTACTAAAAATATAAAATAGGTGGGAAAATGAAGGAAAGATGGGAGGTTACTAATCCTGAAAGTTTCAAGGTCTGAAACTTAACACTAAATTCAGAACAATTCACCCAAAAAATGGGATTTATGCCTAAACTACGAATTTGACTTTTCAGTTTTCGTGCAACTTTGACTTATGTGAGATTTTAATGGTTCCAACTGATTTAATATGTTGTATTAAGCTATAATGGACTTGAAACAAGCTATGAAATACAATTGTGAACTAATATGGAAGATCTTGGACTCCAATTCCCCAACAGTTAACAGATATACAAAATTTGTGGTGATTTTGACTATGGCAACTTACAACCACCTAAAACTTGACTACCTTGGACTAATTTGATGCTAGGAAAGATGTTGGAACAGGTTTGGGACAATGAACTCCCCACCCACACAGCAAATCAGACTAAACCAAACACCCCTTTAAACCTGATTTGCAAATGAAACTTGAACAATCTTAAATTAAAACTCAATATATGAACTGATCTACATCTAATGAGCAATAATAATTCTAAATAAACACAGATGAGCAAAAAAATGAGTACAATGGAATGCAAACACAAATTGTGCAATGAAAAATGGAAAATCTTACAGAATGTCCAAGGTAAAGATCAAATGTGCACAAGGATCCAATACCACACTCCTAAGGCTCCCAAGAGCTCTAAACTATTGGCATTCACAACTTCTTTTTCCTTCTTCTGTTTCTCTATTTTATTTTTCTATTTATATATTTTTTTAGTGATTTTTCTGAATTTCTTGATTTTAAATGAAAGAGAATAAAAACTGATTTTTAAAGATGCTTGAGCTTAGAAAAGCTTTACAAGTGAGCTTAACTGATCATGAAACACCAACTGTAACACCACTTAAGATACAATGAAATTTCCACCTCAAAATCCACTTTTCAAATTCAGTGAACAATAATTAAAATTGAGATCAAAGATAGCTTGAATTACACAAAATAAACTGAATACAACCTTTTCTAACTTAAAAACAGAACTATTGAGCAAATTAAGCTAAGGGCGACATGTAAAAATTAAAACTAAACTATATTATACTACCTACTACTTCTCTCTTCTGTCTTTCTGACTTTTATAAGCCCTGGAGGACTTCCTTGACTTTCCCACTTCTCTGTGAGCCATAGGATGGCTTGAAATTGATCCTAGCTGTTGAATGGGTTTTGGCGGGAAATTGGTGGAAATTGCACTTGGGTGGATTTGGTTTGGCAGGTAAGGCTAATTAATGAGGGGGGGGGTTTGGTGAGAGTATTAATTAGGTTGGTGAGTGTTTGGTGGAGGTCGAGAAGAGGGGGAGACCAGGAAGCGGGAAATGGGGGAGGAAGGAGATGGTGGTGAGGTTTGATTGCTTCTTTGACCTTTGACCTTTGACCCTGCGTTTATATTAAAAAGGGTGGGCTGGGCTTTGGTGTGGTTGGGCTTGGGTTTATGATATTAAAAGGTTTGTTTGTTTTGGGCTTAGAATAATAACAAGGGTCCGGTTTGGTTATGTGTTACAAAGACCATTTTTGTAATTATTCTGAAATTTAGGGGCTGATTCTGCCAAACTGCCAAACTTGTTATAAGGGTAAAATATGCCAACTTTCAATAGTCTAAGGTTTAAAAATATAATTTTTCACTTTTGGTCCTTCAGGGACTAAAATTACAAATTATTGAAACTTGAGGGACCAAAATGTACTTTTCTCCAAACTTTTCATCTAAGGACCATTTCTGCCAACTTTTGATTTTTCAAAGACTTTTGTTGACTTTTCCATCCAAGAATATCTCCCAGGGACCAAATCTGACAAAATTGAAACTCCAGGGACTAAATTTGTAAATTTCCAAAACTTTTGAGATTTTTCACCAAAGGATTAAATATGACAACTTATGATTTTAAAAGGACCTTTGGTGATAATTTTCCATATTTTGAATTACCAGGGACTAATTTTGACATTTTATGAAAGTTGGGGGACTGAAACTGCCAATTTTGCAAACTTTGTTCATTTTTCATTTGTTTTTACTCATTTTTCATCTAAAACATATAAAACACAATTTTGAAATATTTTTAGTATTTTGATGCATTTCTGAGTGTTTTTGTATGTTTTGCAGTTCAGATTTGACCAAAAATGATGAGTGTTTGAGCACTCATCAATCCCCCACACTAAACTATTGCTAGTCTCTAGCAATAAACTGTTTTGAAAAACTTAATGGATTTTAATCTCTTTACCAAAATCCATTACTTCTGGAGTAGCCAGGTGTATCGATTCAAGTAAGAACTATGGTCCACCTGATAACCATGTGATTTTGAGCAAACCACCAGCTGTCAACGGATTTGATTCGTCTTTACCAAAAGCCGTTTGCTTCTGGACTAGCCAACTGTTGATGGAATAGTCAACATCTTGGTGATCTGATTACCAATTATAGTTTTTCCACTGCCTTTACCACAAGCCATAATCTTGCGGGCTAGCCAACTCATTCACTTTTTAGGATATGGCGAGTTGATTTACCATATAATTTTGGGCAAATTGCAAGCCGTTAACGGATTTGAGATATCTTTACCAAGAGCCGTTTGCTCCTGGATTAGCCAATCCTTTTGTCGTTTAGACATGGCGGACTGATAACCACAAAATTTTTGAAGCACCAGTGAAAAATTTTAAAATTTTTGAAAATTTTGGCCAAAAACGGGGGTACTAGATAGTAAAATGTGATAAAATTCGCTAGAATAGTGAAATACCCCCCACACTTAGAATGAATATTGTCCTCAATATTCAAAGTCCCGGCTATTATGCCGACTCTTTGAACGTAAAAGGGCAACATTACAAGCTAAATGTGGAAACACCAGTTTGTATTTTCACTTTCTTTGTAACCATAGTAGGGGTAACACCCCCACACTTAGGGTGAAAACCCTAAGTACATGCTACTGTTTTTGTTTACCGAGTCGCTAGCTTGACTCGACCCCGAATTCATTTGTCCTTGGGGAAGCATGATGTGGAAGAAACAATCTCCATCGGACTTTCATTCAAGATGTTTGGACAAACATTTGAAGCACGTGAAAGTTCCACACCGATGAGATATAATCCCGGCTCAAGATAATGGTAAATGAAAATGCCAGGATCAAAGATGGTATCTTCATTCCCGAAGGAGTGAAGAAGAGAAGAAGTCACCTTATAGGTGAAGAAAAGGAAGAAAACCATGATGAAAATCATGGTTTGATCTTCTTCCTCGAGAACAGGCTCATCAGCCTGAATTTGGATTTCAAGGGTTAAGCTCAAAAATATCCCGGGAGGGTGGGTGGGAATTTGCAAATCCTCATGATTGAGTGCATCTCCCCCCGGGCTATCAAACTCCGGAGGAGTCATGATATGATGAGTGAGTTCACCGGAGAACTCCTCATGAAGAGAATTATTCACAAGATGTGAATTTGTGAATTCATGTTCCGGAATAGACTCATCACAATCCTCATTCCGAATATCAAAGAGTGGATTATCAGAAATCAAAGTGAATTCAGATTCGAATTCAAACAGAGGATTGGTGAGAGTAGTATTGAATGTTTCGGGAACAAAGAGATTAACATTCTCTATTGGACTGTCGGGATCAGAAGTGAGTGGTGGATCATGATATAGGAGACTTTCAATTTCTCCCAGATCGGCTTCGAAATCAAGGAGACCATAATCACTTTCCGATGAAAGTGGATTGATGTGAGTAAGTTCATCGGCGAACTCCTCAAGAAGAGGATCAGCATCAGACTGTGGGAGTGATGCCTCAATATACTCAATGTCTCCATGAGATGTACAATCATCATTAAAATCTGAGAAAGTCTCAAAATGATCGTTTGAACACTCAAGAGGGGAAGGTAAATCACACATATGATCCAAAGTTCCCTGTGACTCTCTCGGGATTGGGACAAGGATCTCAAAACTAGACTTTATTAATTCGTCCGATTCCTTATTAGGAACAGTGATAAGATGCTCATCCCCCATGTTTAGAGAGTGAGTGTGAACTTCAGTTGTGATAACAACAGACTGAGGGAGATGAGAGGAGCTAGCATTCATGGTTTGTACAAGTTCCATTTGATCTTCTGCTAGTAATTTCTCCGTCACATTATTTTCTCCCTGCTTTTCAATGGGAGGAATCACAAATGATGAATCTGATGAACCCTTATAAAATTGAAGGATATCAAGGTTGTCTTCATTATCACTATCATCATTACAATCTACAAGAGCAGCTTTTCGAAATTTGGCACGTGTTATAGCTGCTTGTTCTAAGACTAGCAATTCTTCCATGCTCAATTCGTTTCTATCATCTCGTTCTTCGGCAAGTAATTCTGCCATAGATTTCTCACGAGAGTCTTGAAACGATGTAGTAACCAACTCCTCCTTAAGTTCTTTCAATATATCAAGAGCCTTTAGTAAAAGGTCTTGCTCAGTATCATGAGGAGTTGCTTGGATCATATCGTACTGTGGAGGTGGGTCTGAAAACGAATAGTCGTAATTGTTACAAGGAGATGGATTCCTTGTTTGACAATCCGAGCTAGAGTGTGGACCTCCACAGTAATCACAACAGTGAAACTGATGTGGCTGTGGGTTGTATGTGCTTGAGTTATAATTGTTATCAGGAAACTGCTCATAGACAAGCGTGTTTCCTGATTGACAATCCGAACTGTAATGTGAACCACCACAGTACTCACAACAGTAAAACTGCTGAGTCTTATGGTGTGGTAACTGATGGAATGAATCAGTCGTGTCATGGTAGGAATAGGGATTCTGGTTATAGACAGACCCGTTTCCTGACTCTACCATGCTACAGCTGGGGCAATTGCCACCATTATAAGGATCACCACACCAATGGCAAATAAGAAGGTGTGGATGAGACATAGAAAGAATCAAAATTTCATAGAGGGTAAAGAATGAAGAATCAAAAGAGTAGGAGGGTAAAGGTGAATATTTTTGGATTTTTGGATTTTTGGAAAGACATTTTATATACAAATAAGAAGGGTAATATTTTTGGGGTTTTTTTTTTTTTTTTTTTTTTTTTTTTTTTTTTTTTTTTTTTTTTGTGTGTTCGTTGAAAACTGAGTTTAAAATGTTTTCGTGAACGGTTTTTTTTTATATAATAATAATAAGATAATATGAACAAGGGTGGTAAATATACAATGGATGTATATCCAGGTTCACTAATACGCAAAATCGTTTTTAGAAAAATGCGCACAACCTCCCTGGCAGCGGCGCCAAATTTTGATTGGTGCTAAACAGTCAACCTAAATTGACCAAGGATATGGTCACCAAGGTCAAACTCCTTAGGCTCAATGCTCCGCGGAATATAGTGGTTTCCCTGGGTCGTTATGTCCCGACGAGGTGTGAATTGTATTCAAACGGGTTTGTGATCGGGTGAATTTGGACAGGAAAGGGTTTATGAATCTTTAAGCTAAAGAATATAAGAAGAAATAGCTTAAATAAGCTATATGAACAAGACTGGAAATTTAGAAAAACCAGAAATGTTTAAAACTTAAAAACGTGTACGTTCAGTTTAAATTTACGCGAACGTACGAAATGAAAAGTGAAAAGTGAAATCTGAAAACCCCCAGGGGGTGAAAATGACTTTTTTACAAACCTAAGGTTAAAAGAAAATTTTAGAAAAAGAAAATTAATTTTTACACTATTTAATTATTTATTATTAATTAATTACTAATTATTAATTACTTAACTAATTTTAATTAATTTAAATTATTAAAAATAACAAACTAACTTAGAAAATTAAGAAAAATTTTACAAATCTAATTAACCATCACAGGAATCCTAAAAAATTATAAAAAGTTTGTTTTATAAGTTTTTACACTATTTTATTAATTATTATATTAAATATTAATTAATTACTAATTAAACTAAATAAATTATAAAAACTACAAAATAAACAGTAGAAATTCTAGAAAAATTACTAAAATTATATTATAGTATATAAAAGTTAGGAAAAATATAAAACTAGGTGTTACTTTATAAAAACTAATTATGCTATTTAACACTTAATTATTAATTAATAAGTAATTAAACTAATATTAAATCTAATTAATGCTAAATGACAAAATTAAAATCTATAAAAATTACTGAAAGTACTTTGATATAAAAGGAAATTAAGAAAAATGTAAAAATACAAAGTGCTTAATGAAAATCTAAAAAGGAAAATTAAAAATTAAATTACATTAAATAGAAACTATCACTTATTTTAAATTTGATTTTTCTGGATTTTTCTTTTACAAACCTATTTTACACCTAAAAACAAACAACTTTTGTAAAAACAACTTTTATGGAACTTGAAAATAAGCTGAGTGTGAAGCAATAAGCCAAACAGTTGACTTTGGTTGACCAAGACAAGAAATAAGCTCAAATGGACTTATGTGGGGTCCACAAGGGTAAAATAAGCTGTAAATAAGGTATATGGACCAAAATAAGCTTGAAGGAACAAGATTGGACCCCTGGATAAGCCAATAAGCTGATAAGCTAATCCAAAAACCAAACACCCCACCCAGAAATGGGACAAGGTTTAGGGGTTGATTCAGGTGGGGTCCACAAGGTCTGAGGTCAAATTATTGGTCAACTCTTGAAGAGTGCCAGGAGGGGGGTTGGGAGAAGCCAAGTGGGGACTGTGGGACCCACTGGTGGCCAGAAACCACCACCAAAGATGGTGGTGTGGTGGTGACCTGCTGATGCAGGGGAACCCCTTTCCCTGCAGCCTTGTTTGGGGGGCTGTGGGAGTATGGGACCCACAGCAAAATTACTAAAAATATAAAAATGGTGTGGAAATGAAGGTAAGTTGGGAGGTTACTAATCCTGAAAGTTTCAAGGTCTGAAACTTAACACTAAATTCAGAACAATTCACCCAAAAAATGGGATTTCTTCCTAAACTACAAATTTGACTTTTCAGTTTTCATGCAACTTTGACTTATGTGAGATTTTAATGGTTCCAACTGATTTAATATGTTGTATTAAGCTATAATGGACTTGAAACAAGCTATGAAATACAATTTTGAACTAATATGGAAGATCTTGGACTCCAATTCCCCAACAGTTGACAGATATGCAAAATTTGTGGTGATTTTGACTATGGCAATTTACAACCACCTAAAACTTGACTACCTTGGACTAATTTGATGCTAGGAAAGATGTTGGAACAGGTTTGGCACAATGAACTCCCCACCCACACAGCAAATCAGACTAAACCAAACACCCCTTTAAACCTGATTTGCAAATGAAACTTGAACAATCTTAAATTAAAACTCAATATATGAACTGATCTACATCTAATGAGCAATAATAATTCTAAATAAACACAGATGAGCAAAAAAATGAGTACAATGGAATACAAACACTAATTGTGCAATGAAAAATGGAAAATCTTACAGAATGTCCAAGGTAAAGATCAAATGTGCACAAGGATCCAATACCACACTCCTAAGGCTCCCAAGAGCTCTAAACCATTGGCATTCACAGCTTCTTCTTCCTTCTTCTGTTTCTCTATTTTATTTTTCTATTTATATATTTTTTTTTGTGATTTTTCTGAATTTCTTGATTTTAACTAAAAGAGAATAAAAACTGATTTTTAAAGATACTTGAGCTTACAAAAGCTTTACAAATGAGCTTAACTGATCATGAAACACCAACTGTAACACCACTTTAGATACAATGAAATTTCAACCTCAAAATCCACTTTTAAAATTCAGTGAACAATAATTAAAATTGAGATCAAAGATAGCTTGAATTACACAAAATAAACTGAATACAACCTTTTCTAACTTAAAAACAGAACTAGTGAGTAAATTAAGCTAAGGGCGACATGTAAAAATTAAAACTAAACTATATTATACTACCTACTACTTCTCTCTTCTATCTTTCTGACTTTTATAAGCCCTGGAGGTGTTCCTTGACTTTCCCACTTCTCTGTGAGCCGTAGGATGGCTTGAAATTGATCCTAGCTGTTGAATGGGTTTTGGCGGGAAATTGGTGGAAATTGCAATTGGGTGGATTTGGTTTGGCAGGTAAGGGTAATTAATGAGTGGGAGGGTTTTGGTGAGAGTATTAATTGGGTTGGTGAGTGTTTGGTGGAGTTAGAGAGGAGGGGGGAGACCAGGAAGCAGGAAATGGGGGGAGGAAGGAGATGGTGGTGAGGTTTGACTGCCACTTTGACCTTTGACCTTTGACCCTGCGTTTATATTAAAAAAGGTGGGCTGGGCTTTGGTGTGGTTGGGCTTTTATTTACGATATTAAAAGGTTTGTTTGTTTTGGGCTTAGAATAATAACAAGGGCCCGGTTTGGTTATGTGTTACAAGGACCATTTTTGTAATTATTCTGAAATTGAGGGGCTGATTCTGCCAAACTGCCAAACTTGTTATAAGGGTAAAATATGCCAACTTTCAATAGTCCAAGGTTTAAAAATATAATTTTTCACTTTTGGTCCTTCAGGGACTAAAATTGCAAATTATTGAAACTTGAGGGACCAAAATGTACTTTTCTCCAAACTTTTCATCCAAGGACCATTTCTGCAAACTTTTGATTTTTCAAAGACTTTTTTTGACTTTTCCATCCAAAAATATTTCCCAGGGACCAAATCTGACAAAATTGAAACTCCAGAGACTAAATTTCTAAATTTCCAAAACTTTTGAGATTTTTCACCAAAGGATTAAATATGACAACTTATGATTTTAAAAGAACCTTTGGTGATAATTTTCCATATTTTGAATTACCAGGGACTAATTTTGACATTTTATGAAAGTTGGAGGACTGAAACTGCCAATTTTGTAAACTTTGTTCGTTTTTCATCTGTTTTTACTCATTTTGCATCTAAAACATATAAAACACAATTTTGAAAAATTTTCAGTATTTTGATGCATTTCTGAGTGTTTTTGTATGTTTTGCAGTTTAGATTTGACCAAAAATGATGAGTGTTTGAGCACTCATCACCCTAGTACACCCCTCCGAGCCTATCTTTTCGTTTCTAACTTTAAGCATCTTACTTAAAGGAAGAATTTGTTACAACCCACTTAAATGTACACCCAAATCACCTTAGCCTTCCGTGTATGCACTCATCTTTAGTGCATTATTGTTATTTGTTTAAACTCTTAGTTAATTATCTAATTGATTAGATGGTTGCTAAGTCTGGATGGTAGGGTAAGAGTGAATGCAAAAAAAAACAAATAAATAAAAAAAAAATAAAAAAAAAAATTGAAAAATTAAGAAAAAGAAAAGAAAAAAAAATAGAAAAGAGAAAAGAGAAAAAACATACGGACTACCATCCCGTTTCATTCTATGTTTATTTTAAGTTTTTGTTATTTTTGATTTATTAGCTTAAGTCGAGTCTAGTCTTGGCTTAGCAACACCATATTGTACATGTAATTAACCAAAATGATTAACTCGCCACCAGTAAGGATTGCCTTTATCTAACAAAACCGTGTATTCCATATCCCTACACCTAACGTTATAACCCTTTAAAAGACCTCTTTGATAGTTTATCCTAGGTGCTTACGCCAAGTGGTGGAGGTTTGATCCTTTCCCAAGCCTATGGTAATCTATTTTGCTATGACAGGTAGTGAGAGATGTTTTCCATTTCCATATTGTGATATATACTTTATTACACCCGAGAGATGTGAGTATCTAAACATTAATTGTGAGGTGCTAGTGTATGACCTCCGTGCTTGTCTTTGGTCTTTAGTGGAACGATTATTTGTTGTAATTACTTTTATATTAGTATTAAATGACACCTAACTTGTATTTTGATTAGAATAAAAGCGCATTTGCTTGAGGACAAGCAAATCTCAAGTGTAAGGGTATATGATGAGGCGAAAAATGATCCGTTTTGAGGGGGTCATTTAAGCTCGAAATTGAATTTATTTGATCAAATATTGCCCTAAATCGTTCTTTTTGTGATTTTAGGTACTTTTGGAGTGAAATTCAGAAAATGATGCATTTTGAACGTTTTTGGAGCATAAAAGTGAAGAAAATGACAAAGTATTAATTTTCCTTGCTGGGAACAGTACCTAACGGCGTCACAAGATTCTACATGACGGCATCAAGAGTAAAACAATATTCAATTCTAGTGTGGGGGGGGGGGGGGAATTCTTACGAATTTTATCACAAAACTTTCTTAGTACCCCCATTTTTAGGCCTAAATTTTTCAAAAATTTTTCACTTTATTTCAAAATTTTTGTAGTAATCAGTCCGCCAAAGTCTAAATGACAAATGGATTGGCTAGTCCAGGAGCAAACGGCTCTTGGTAAAGACATCTCAAACCCGTTGATGGCTTGCAATTTGCCAAAAATTGTATGGTTCCTCAGCTCCCCAAAAACAAATGAGTTGGCTAGCCCACAAGATTATGGCTTGTGGTAAAGGCCGTGGAAAATCCATAATTGGTAATCAGCTCACCAAGATGTTGACTTAGTCCTTCAAGATGCTGGCTAGTCCAGAAGCAAACAGCTTTTGGTAAAGACTAATCAAATCCGTTGACAGCTGGTGGTTTGCTCAAAATCACATGGTTATCAGGTGTGCCACAGTTCTTACACCTGGCTACTCCAGAAGTGATGGCTTTTGGTAAAGAGAATTTCAAATCCATCAGGTTTTTCTCAAAAGATTGCTAGGGACTAGCAATGTTTTAGTGTGGGGGATTGATGAGTGTGTAAATACTCATCATTTTTACCATTTATGAGCTGCCAAAACATCTAAAAACACTCAATATTGAATCAAAATAGTGAAAATATCCTAGGAAAGTGTTTTACCTGTTTCAAATGCAAAAATATCAAAAACAGATGAAAATCGCACAAAGTTTGCAAAATTGGCAGTTTCAGTCCCCCAACTTTCAAAAGTTGTCAAATCTAGTCCCTGGTCATTCTAAAAACTTGAAAAAGTCACCAAAGGTCCTTATTAATCAAAAAGTTACATAATTAGTCCTTTGGTGAAAAGTTTCACAAAATGTCAAGTTTAGTCCCTGAACTTTGAAAATTGTCAAAAATGGTCCCTGGGATATGAAAAACTTTGAGAAAAACAAATTTTGTCCTTGCACTAACCTTTTATGATAGGATTGGTCCTTGGTGGAAAGTTTGGTGTAAAATTACATAAATGGTCCCTGAACTTTGAAAGTTTGATGGTTTCAGTCCCTGGTGAAAATAAATTGGAAAAATCATCAAAGGACCTTATACTATTTATAACTTGGCAAGAAACACCCTTGAGTAAACTTTGGAAGAATGCCAAGTTTCACCACTCAACTTTCGGTAAAATGCAAAATTGGTTCTTGTGAATTTCTAAAACCAAATCGGACCCTTATTATTCCAATATAAACCATAGTCCAATCCAATATTACCACAAGCCCACCCCCTTCCTTTCTTTTTGGCCCAATCCACAACAAGCCCACCAACACCCCAAATAATATAAACTGGGGTCAAAGTTTGACCCCCTTGGTCAAACCGGTCAAAACTCCACCCCCCTTTCTCCTTCCCTCCCCCACATCCCAACTTGCAGGTCACCTCACCCATCACCTCAGCCCACCACCTTATCCCACCGCCCAAACCAATCACCCTCACCATATATACCTAACACCCCTCCACATTTAATGCACCCCCCTCTTGTCTGATTTTCAGATCAAATTGCAAGAAAATCATTTTGGCGCCAAAACTTAATCAAGAGCCAGGATCACTTTTCCTCACAATTGATGGTTGGGATTTATTCAGAAGGTCAAGTGGAAGCTAGTGGACCATCTTATCTCACAGCAGAGACACTCAAGAAGAAGAAGCCCTAGTTTTAGGAAATTAGTATAAATTAGAAGCTCATGTAAGCCATAAAAGGCATCTCTTTCTTTTTCTTGTAATCTTAGTAAAATTAGATTTAAATCTCAGTGTACTCTTTAGTTTTCAAGTTAATGTAAGCTTTGTTCAAGTTTTATGAAATTCGAATTTTAGTTAAAAATTTAAATTCCTTGTTATTTGTTTCACAAGCAACTTATTTAATCTCAGATTGAATCTTTAATCTTGTTAAAAGTTATTTTGAATCAAAAAGAAAGCAAAACTCAGAAAAAGAAAAAAAAAAGGAAAAATACAAAGAAAAAAAAAAGTAGCAGAAGAAGATGGAAGCAGAGGAAGCAAGGAATGGAATGGGGTATTAGTGAGTCTGTGGAGACTCTATAGGTGGTTCTAGTTCTTGTATTGCTTGGCTTGGATGGCATGAAGTAAGCCACACTTTTTATTTTTGATAATTTTTAGAATTTCAGCTTATTACCTATTCATGTATGCTTATTTATGTTTATTAGATCTTATTAGGTTGCCTTAAATCTGTTTCTAGAGATTAATCAGTGAGTTGCTTTGAAAAACTCAAAACAGTCCATTCATAAAGGAGTGTTTGGTTTAGATGAGTGCTGAGGCTTCTAGTGGATATTTGGCCTTAACCTTTGTCTCACTAGCTCACATTAGGTTTAGTTAGGATTTAGGTGTTGTAAAATTGGTACCCTAAACATAAGAAAGTCAAAACTCCACTTCATTTGCCATAACATTTATCTGTTATGTTTCTAGGTTCCAAGATCATTCAAATCAGCTCCTAAGTTGTTAGCATAACTAATTTTGGTTTCATTATAACCTATTATTACATCAGTAGTCAAATAATCAAGCCTTAAGTTCACTAAAGTCAATTTAGAAACAAAAAGTAAAAAGTCAAATTACACTTTCTCAGAAAATATCAAAAATTGTAGGATTTTTGTAGAATTTTGTAATGAGTTTGAGGCTTTGGGATTTTTTGAGTTTGTTGTGTCCCAGCTCATCTTTAAGATCCACCATTTTCTTCATTTTTAGGAATTTTGTAGTGGGCCCCAAAATCCTCCAAAGAGGGTTGCAGGGCAACCCACTGCTCTGTGCAGCAGTTACACAGCCCACACCACCACCTTTAGTAGTGATTTGTGACCACCTCAGTGGGCCCCACTTTTCATACTTGGTACCATTGAACCCCCTCCTACCAGGGATCATACTTTGACCCCTTGTTTGACCTAGGACTCAGTGGACCCCACTTGGTTTAGCCCCTCAACTCTGTCCCAGTTCTGTGTTCAAACTCAATTTGCATAAGTGCTTATTTGGAATTTAACAGCTTATTTGTGATCAATTTTTGTTGTTTCTAGCTTATTGAAGTTTGTTGAGCTTATTTGTACCCATTTCCACCATTGTGGACCCCACCCATAGTCATTTGTGCTAATTTGCTTGTTTAGTCAACATAAGTCAACTGATAAGCAAAAGGGGGTGCTACTGCTTATTTATAAGCAATTTTTAAAAGTGTTTTCACAAAAGTTTTCTATTTTCAGTGTTAAAGTAAGTTTGTAAAAGAAAATTCAAGAAAAACCAAGTTTAAATTAAGTGATAGTTTCTATTTAATTCAATTTAATTGTAATTTTCATTTTTAGATTTTAATTAAGTATTTAGTATTTTTATATTTTTATAAATTACCTCTTATATTAAAGTAAATTCAGAAATTTTTCTAGATTTTTATTCTGTCATTTAGTATTTATTAGATTTAATTTTATTTTTCTTAATTATTAATTAATATTAAGTATTAAATATCATATTTAGTTTTTATAAAGTAAAACTTAGTTTTTATATTTTTCCTAGCTCTAATATAATATAATAGAATTTTATAAAATATATATTGAATTTCTACTGTTCATTTTCAATTTTTCTTCTTTTAATTGTTTAAATTAGATTTAAAGTAATTAAAAAGTAAATAATTAGTGGAGTAGTCTTAAAACATAATTTTTAGAGTTTTTATAATTTTGTAGGATTCTAGTGATGGTTAAGTAATTTTATAAATTTTCTTATAATTTTCTAAGTTAATTTAGTATTAATATTAATTAAAAGTAGTTTAATTAGTTTAGTTAAGTTAAATAGTTTTTAATTAATAAAAAACTCATAAAAAGACAAAAATATTTATTTTTATTTTTTATACTTTCTTCAAGTTCTAATTTAAGTTTAGAAATTATTTTTGCAAATTTTTAGTTTAACTTGTAATAGTTATAATTATTAGTCAATATAAATTAGATTTTAATTAGTTTTATTAATTAAATAATATTTAAATAATATTTTAATCATTTTCATAATTCCATTTTCATTTTCAATTTCTTTTTAATTTTAAGTTTCAAAAAGTTCAAAAGCACCCCCTGTAGTTTGTTAAATACCAAAACCCCACTTTTCTTGTTACGTGAATCTTGATTGTGAATATGTGCATATATCTGAGTATCTGATTTTTTGTAAATATTATATCTGTGTACCAATACCAAAATAACAGTAGGAAATTCAATTCCACATCATCTGGGCTACTGTCCTCACTGCCACTCACTCATAAACGATTTCCAAAGCACCATTTCAATCTCGCTGGGACTTTAACGACCCGGGGAAACACTATACTATCACCGGAGTATTGGAACGAGGCTATCTTTGACTTATTGACCTTGGTCAATAATATCTGACCGTTTCAGACCAATCAACGCCGTCACGATGGAAAATCTATATATAGTTTTGTAATTTTCATTCATTAAAAGAGGACAATTGGAGGGATAACTTGGAGAAACCCTAGCACGATTTTTACTGTACTTTCAAGGGTTTTTACCCTTTGAAACCTTTCGTGTTCAGTTAAGATAAGTATCCTTTCAATTCATTCAATATGTCTATGTGTTGTTTGAATATATCTTACGCTTGTCTTGATTTTAACATGCTAGGCTAGATCTCTTGTGTGTTTGCATAGATTTAGTGAAACCTAGTTGTTGATTATGCGTTGATTGCTTGTTTATAGTTGTTACGGATGAATGATTTCGATGTTAGGCTTAAGAAAACTGGCAGACTTCTATAGGGTAACATGCTTGAACGTCTTAGTAAACATGAACCAATGCGTACTAGGTTTTTATGGTTGTATTTAATGCATGAGCGAATTCTAATGATCCCATGTTAGGAGCTTCTTGCAGGCTCGACATAGGAGTGAAGTAAGAGCTTATAGAGTTGGGGAAGTATGTGCGCCACCCCACGAATGGTATTAAGGAATATAACCCGTCATCCACCCAATTGTAACAAACTATCAACCTGTAAAAGATATCTAGGGAGTAATGAAATCTAAGTAAACACAATTTTCCCATTTATTGTTCACACCACTAGTTTAATTAGCTTTATTTACATTTTAGTCATTTTATTTTGAATGCATCTTTAGTTATTGGGTTAGTTGATTAGCAACTAATTCCGCCCACTCTTCCAAAACCCGAGATTTTAATTGCTTTTAAAAAAATATAAAAATACAAAAAGAATCATCCCTCACCTCTAGACCTAGTTTTTAGGCTTTCTAATCCTAGCGACACTATTCCTGAGTTGAACAATAAATCCCCCGGTACTTGTCACTATACTATACTACAACGATCAGGTACACTGCCTGGTGGGGGTTGTAAGCTTCTCGAGATCCCTTGAGAGGTAAAGCCTGGTGCAATTCCCACGCATCACTAACCACAAGCAAAAGACTCATAACCTCACTCAACTCATAACCACCAAACAAAACGCCAAAGATCGAAATCATTCCACCACAAACTAACTTCATTGATCTCACTCTCTATGACACCACTCCCTCTCCAAAGTCTCCACCATCCTCACCTCAAGCACCTAGTGCACCTCTCAAAACACCATCCACCAATGGAACATCCTACTCTTCATCAAAGCCATCCTCTAGCTCCAAGCCAACCTCACCACCTTTCTCATCACTTATCAAAAAGTTGTCTCCCTTGCTCACCCAATCTAGCTCGGGTGCTTACACTCCTTTTGTGGCTAATCAATCATCATCTCCTACCTTCTCTAGCTCTCCACCAAGAAACTCACATCCTCCTCCAACAAATCCTCCAAATCATACATCACCAAACGGGCCTTTGGAAAACATTCCTCCCACTCCATCATCATCTCTAAACCTGTCACACCCCCAATTTACCTGACTTGCAGCGGAATGGAATACCTGGGGGTGTCTGTCATAGCATCACAGTTACGGTTACATTGAACGACCTAAGTGTCGTTTGGAAAATACTTCGTTTAATCATTGAAATTATTCATAGTTTACAAAATGAGGTCCCCAAAAGGTGTTGCATGTTTATGAAAAACAAGTCATACTAGATCAAACGTTTACAAAAGTGCATGAAATAATGGTGAGACGCGTCTCCGCGACTCCATAAAGGTCCAAATGCATGTCACATGAGCTACCTTAATAACCTGAAATACATTGCTAAAACATCAACACGAATGTTGGTGAATTCCATAGGTTTATAAAATGTAATGTTGTACGGCCACCACAAGTAAAAGTGCATAACAAAAGTCAAGTAAAATAGTACAATAGACCTTAAGCTCATGACCCTGAAGCTAGACTGTTGAAATTATATGCCCCTCCTGAATGTTTTACCAGAACACTCCCAAAATGTCAGACATGAAATGCATCCGCTTACTGTTGGTAATAACTACCACGGATGGAGGCGTCACCCTCAATAGATCTATCCACTCACTCTCGCTTAATCGGCAAATTAACGGTCCATGATAATAAATAGGGGACTTTAACAGGTTGGTAAGGCAACTTAAGCAATGTACATATGTTTTGGTACTTGGGTCGTACTAAAATAATTGATGCAATGTATTCCCCCGTGGGATTTGTAATCAAAATATTGAATTTAAAACGGGGCTATGAAAACTCACCTTAAACTGATGATACTGTGATGAAGTGAAATGAACAACAACAATGAACGGTTAGCTGCCTCAACCTAATATGAATGATGAACGATCTTTTTAGATCACAAAATGATGTTATGAATGTCCATGCACATGTTTCTTATACCACTCTACTCTTTGGAAAAATAATTGTTGTTATAAAAAATATACATTTTCCTAGACTTAGGAAAATAAGGCAACTAGAAAAATAAAACTAGTTGAAATGTGTGTATATATATATACACACATTAATTATGAATTTGGGTACTTGGTATTATTTCTAGAAATCTAGAGTTACTACGTAGTTTTAGTATTATTTTTGGTCAAAAAGCTGTCAAAACAATATGAGTTTTGCCGATATTGAAACGTGAATATCTTTGTTGTTATAAGTCCGTTTTACTTGTTCTTTATATCCACGGTTACGTCTTAGTATGTAGTAATATATTTTGGAAAGTTAGACTCCTCCGGGTTATGTCTAAAGTCTCGTTTTGTCCGACAAAAAACGTCCAACAGCAACAATTTTCAGAAAATATACTTTTCGTCAATAAATTTGCAAAAATCATAACTTCTTCGTTATAAACTCTTTTTAATCCGTTCTTTCGCCTACGGATTCGTTTTTGAAAGTATTTTCTAAAAATTTTGCTAAAGTTTACTTTATGTTTACTGATTTTCCTGGATTTACAAAAATGGGACAGAACGTATAAATACTTGTTACAAATCCATTTTTCATGTTCAAAACTAGTTTCTACTTCAACCAAATCTCTTGCAAACACCACAAAGCTATACTAATCCTACCATACACCTTCTTAGGGTGCCATGGGTTCCTAATCACTACTAATCATGTTAATTTAACAAAGGAACACCTAAATCAAAATCTAGGGTTTGTATGTTCAAAAAGTTAACAAAAATAATGTGGTATAGCTAACTTGTACATGAAATTAAGTATGAAAACCATAAGATACAAGTATTAGTTGGATGAAAACATGAAAATAAATTTGATAACTCACTTTGAAATAATAGGTGATTAGATGATGAGAAATCTTGTGTTACTTGTGTTTATGTTGCAAGAATCTTGATTAGAATGACAAAAGGAACAACTTTGTAGCTTTAAACTATAACACCCCCAAAATCGATCAATACAGCGGAAGACTTAAAATGTCAGCGGAAGACTTTTGGGGTATTATATTGTGGATCTTTCGTCACAATTATAGAAAACGATTCAAGTGATCGTTTTACGTTTTATTTAAAATACCAAATATTCATAATTCCAAGAGAATTCGTTATTCAACAACAAGTTTTATTTAAAGAAAAATAAATGTTTCTTTATTTGCCCACTTCGTGCCTTTGCCATCCATTCCATTTAGTTGCCTGAGATAAACATGCTAAAAGTCAACAAAAGTTGAGTGAAATTCATAGGTTTATAATTAAGAGTTTGAACACAAGAGATAGATGTTTATTGTAATATCGATACAAATAAACAAGTTAGAAATCACATTCATTATTGCATTAAGCTCATGACACTCAACGATTCAACAGACATCAATATTTTCATAATAATGATGTAAAATATATATAGCCCCCAAGATAGGTATTTGCCAGTAACCTATTATATTCAAATAATGTGCATTTGCTGACTTTCCTCTAGCAACCAAATGGGGATTGTCAATCCCTAATAGATTTATTCACAATTATTTACGTTCACCCTTCAAGTGATTAAGGTTCATGATCGAGGGACTTTTGGCAATAGCTACTTAAGCAATAATAAGATCAGGAAAAGACTTATGTTCGGTTATTGAGCATGTATCCCTCCCACAAAAATAAGTTAAATGTGGGCTATGAACTCACCTTAGTAGAACAAACGTAATCTCAACGATGCAAGGCAACGGCTTCACACACAACCTATAAGATATGGCACGTTTCAGTTCTTAAGTCTCGTTTTATTGCGAACGTTTATTATTAATTATGAGTAATCGATAAAGTGCATACGTGATGTGTTACGTCGTATAAAAATAGATAATGGTTACGTATTGTTTTATTCATCTAAATTTAGTTATTCGTTATATACGTTTTATTCGTATTATATATATATATATATATATATATATATATATATATATATATATATATATATATATATATATATATATATAATAAGTTACGTTTATTATTTATCGTTTTAATATATATTCAATATATATATATATATATATATATATATATATATATATATATATATATATATATATATATATATATAAGTATAAATATATATAATTTAAAAAAATTATTATTAAAATCAATATTACTATTCAATCCTTCATGTTCCTCAATTTTACACTTTTTACCCTTAACGGAAAATATTTACGTCGTTAGTCCAAAAATTATATATATTTATGTTTTTAGTCCAAATATCAAATATTTATAGTTTATATCCTTTAGAAAAATAGTTTTATATTTTTCACCCAAAGTTTACAAACTTTACATTTTTAGTCCCTAACCTTCGAACATTTGCAAAAATGGTCCAAACATTACCAAATTTAAAACGTAGCATTTTTATTATTTCAATAAGCTCATAAAGTTTCAAACAGCTTATACCAATAGCTTATTAGCTTAAAAAGTGCTTATTTCATTAATTGGGCTTTAACGATCCAATTTAAGGGCCCGTTAATGTTTTATGATCCAAGGGGTTTGGTGGTATACTTGTTTAGTCAAAATCCATCTTTTTAAGTTACAACTTCATTTCAAAAGAGCTTATATGCTCAGCTTATCGTAATAAGCTAAAATGAGCTTTTTGGGCTTTTTGGCCCACGTAAGGTTTTTATTAATCTGAAAACTAGTTCTAATAGCGATTTACTTTGGGTCTCGTTAGGTGATTAAACGAAGTTATTAGGTCGACTTACTTATCATTCCCGTTAGTATTTCAAGTAAACAAATAGGTCGTGTAAAAATACTTAGGGGTCGTGTGTTGAAATTAGACATGGCGAGGCCAAAGTGTAGTCACAAAACTCAAGCGTATAACTTTATAAAACTGAAAAATAAACTAAGTGTTTTAGTACATATCGTGTAGGTTCAAATGACTTAGAAACGTGTGATATTTAGTATGTAAACGTTAATATAATTCCAATGTTATTATAGGTACTCCTTAAGGACTTAGTAAACATGTAATACGATATATAATAGATGCATGTCGCGTTTAAGTTTCTCATTTTATTTAGGTAAAGTGTTCGTGCAAAACAAGAAATACGTATATGAAAATAATGAAAATAACGATTTGAAGTCTCACCTCACCTCAAAAGGTGGAGTAAAACGATGAAAATGGTTCGTGTGTATGGTTCAACGCCTTGTGGTTCACTTCACGTCCCTCCAAGGTTCAAATAGCTCCAATCCTTGCTTCCTAGGTTCGTTGTGAGATATAGTTCTCCTAGCAATCCGTTCGTCCCTCCATTCACTCTCTCTCGTTAATATTTTAGTAGTATGGTACGTATAAGTGTAATTTAGGTTTGTGCTTGCATGTAGACGTTATATAGTGAGTTATAAGATGTGCAAGATCACATGAACGATCATGTTCCATGTTAAGCAAATAGTAGCGCCTCTCTCTTTGTCCAATGGCATGCGTACAAACCAAGTATCCTTGTGATACATTCCTGACACCATTTCTGTTCACTTACTTGTCATAGGGGAAGAGGGGAGGCATGGAAGAAGCCTTGTGCCACGTTTTGGCCTTATCTCCATGGAAGGTATCATGCATTTGCTTTGTACGTTTTTAGAGTAGTAAACGAAGGTGAGTGAGTGAAGTTTTGGTCTCGTGTGCATCTTTGGTACTAGGTAAATCATAATGTGTAATAAAATGGGTATGTCGTGTGTAGGAATCGTAAAATACTAGGGTGCGTTTGGAGTGTCGCGGCTAGCAGAAAAACAAAACAAAAATAACAAAAGGGTGCGTTTTAGGCTTAAAGCCCGTTTGGGCTTGCGTTTGGTCTCGGCCCAGCAGAAAGAAAGAATGAAATTAAAAAGGGAGTCCGTTTGGTTTGTCTTGTGGATTTCGTGGCCCAAAGGGTGTTGGGGGCCCACCTAGTGTGTCTCGATTATCGTGTCGAAGTTCAAAAATATTAGTGAGCGTTCTCGGGAAGTTTCATAGGTTCGGGGAATATATAAATAGTATACGTTATTTAGACGAAACGTATTATTAAATATAAACGCGTTATATAATTATTTATCGTTCGCAATAATTATAGGAAATCTAGGTTGTGTGTAAGCATCGTTCCTGGTTAAACAGTCAATCACAGTTATCGTAGTGGTTCAATATCAAGCCATATCATTAAAAAAAAATTTTGTTACCCGTAAAATGGTGTTAATTTATCGTAACATAGTTTTATTTATTCGTATGCATTTACTAATCGTAAGGGAAATTTACGAGAGGTTACATTACCTACCTCTTACAGGGAATTCCGTCCCGGAATTGTAGTCTAAGATAGTTGTCAAGGGTGTCTTAGGTGAAGAGATGTGGGTACTTGGAGCAAATCTGATCCTCGTGCTCCCAGGTATATTCCGGTCCTCGCTTGGAGTCCCAACGAACTTTGACAATAGGGATACGGTTTTGTTTTAGTTGTTTGACTTCTCTATCCATGATTTCAATGGGTTCTTCGGTAAAGACAAGGTTATCATCTAGTCGAATCTCTTTCAATGGAATCACGAGAGATTCATCGGATAAACACTTCTTAGGGTTTGACACATGAAAGGTGTCGTGGATCCGACTAAGTTCTTCGGGTAGTTCTAGTTTATAAGCCATGGGTCCTATCCTTTCCAGGATTTTGAATGGACCGATGTATCTGGGGTTCAACTTTCCATGCTTTCCAAATCGTACCATTCCCTTCCAGGGAGATACTTTCAATAAGACTCTGTCTCCTATTTGAAATTCCATGGGTTTCCTTTTTAGGTCTGCGTAGCTTTTCTGTCGGTCTCGGGCTGCCTGCAAGCGTTGCTTAATCTTAATGATTTTCTCGGTTGTTTCCCAAACGAGGTCAGGTCCTATAAGTTGTCTTTCTCCGACTTCTGCCCAACAAACGGGCGATCTGCACTTCCTACCATACAGTGCTTCGAATGGTGCTGCTTTTATGCTGGCGTGGTAACTATTGTTGTATGAAAACTCTGCTAATGGTAAGTGTTTATCCCAACCTTTTCCAAAATCAATAACGCATGCTCGGAGCATATCTTCCAAGGTTTGGATAGTTCTTTCACTTTGACCATCAGTTTGAGGGTGGTATGCTTTGCTCATATCTAGTTTAGTTCCTAAGGCTTTCTGCAACGATTTCCAAAAGTGAGAGGTGAAACGACTATCTCGATCCGAGATAATTGAAATTGGTACTCCATGTCGAGTGACAATTTCCTTCACATACAGTTGAGCTAGTGTATTCATCTCATCGGTCTCTTTGATGGGTAGAAAATGAGCAGATTTTGTGAGACGATCCACAATAACCCATATTGTGTCGTATCCGGATGAGGTTCTTGGGAGTTTGGTGATGAAGTCCATAGTGATTCGTTCCCATTTCCATATAGGAAGTTCTGGTCGTACAAGTAAGCCTGAAGGTTTCTGATGTTCTGCCTTTACTCTTGAACATGTCAAACATTTACCGACATATTCTGCGATGTCAGCTTTCATATTTGGCCACCAATATAGTCTCTTTAAATCCTGATACATCTTGTCGGAACCTGGATGAATGGAGTATTTTGACTTGTGGGACTCGTACATGATGAGCTCACGAATACCTCCAATCATAGGGATCGAACTTCTGTCCTTGAAACACAGTGTTCCATCGGATTTCTTCACGAAACCATTCTTATTCTCGGGCATACCGTAAATCTTTTCCTTGGGTCTGTTTTCTTCTTCAAGTGCTTCGTTCTGCGCGGTAATGATTTGGGATGGAAGGGGTGAGTAGATAATCATCCCTAGTGATCTAACTCGAAGGGGTTTCAATCGTTCCTTTCGGCTTAACGCATCTGCTACTACATTAGCCTTTCCTGGGTGGTAACGGATCTCACAATCATAATCGCTGAGCAACTCTAGCCAGCGACGTTGCCTCATATTCAAATCCTTCTGATCCAAAATATGTTGAAGACTCTTGTGGTCGGTGTACATGGTACATTTGGTGCCATATAAGTAGTATCTCCATAACTTGAGTGCAAACACTACCGCTCCTAATTCCAAATCATGTGTCGTGTAGTTTTCCTCATGTTTCTTCAGTTGCCGGGATGCATAAGCTATCACTTTGCTTCTTTGCATCAAAACTGCTCCTAGTCCATGATAAGATGCGTCGGAATACACTATAAAGTCCTCATTTCCTTCTGGGAGGGCTAATATTGGAGCTTCACAAAGCTTTTGTTTTAACAACTGGAAGGCTGCTTCTTCCTTTTCTTCCCAGATGTACTTCTCATTCTTTTGGGTTAGTTTAGTCAAAGGTTTTTCAATCTTGGAGAATCCTTCTATAAATCTTCGGTAGTAACCTGCGAGACCTAAAAATTGACGAATCTCCGTGGGGTTTGTAGGACATGACCAACCTTTAACAGCCTCAATCTTTGCAGGGTCTATGTGAATGCCTTGACTATCGATGATGTGTCCTAAAAACTGTACGGTGTGAATCCAAAAGTTGCATTTGGAGAACTTAGCGTACAATTCTTCTTTCTTGAGTAGTTCTAGAATGATTCGTAAATGTTCTGCGTGTTCTTCTTCGTTGCGAGAGTAGATCAAAATATCATCGATGAATACTATTACAAACTTATCCAAGTAAGGTTTGCATACTCGATTCATTAAATCCATGAAAACTGCTGGCGCATTGGTCAGACCGAACGGCATTACTTGAAATTCGTAGTGACCATAGCGCGTTCTGAATGCAGTTTTCGGAATATCCTCTTCTCGAACTCTTAGCTGATGATATCCTGATCTCAAATCAATTTTTGAGTATACACTCGATCCTTGCAATTGATCAAACAGGTCATCAATTCGAGGCAATGGGTATCGATTCTTTACCGTAAGTTTATTCAACTCCCAGTAGTCGATGCACATTCTAAAGGATCCATCCTTCTTCTTAACAAATAAAATTGGAGCTCCCCAAGGTGATGAGCTTGGTCGAATAAATCCTTTATCCGACAATTCTTTTAGTTGTTCTGACAACTCTTCCATTTCAGATGGTGCTTGTCTATAAGGTGCTTTAGCTACTGGTGCCGCTCCAGGTACTAGTTCAATCTAAAATTCTACTTGACGTACGGGTGGAATTCCAGGTAATTCTTCAGGGAATACTTCAGGAAAATCCCTAACGATAGGAACGTCATCGAGCGGCTTCTCGGATGTCTTATTTTCCGTAACTTAGGCCATGTATACTTGACATCCTTCCTTCATGTATTTTATTACTCGCATACATGAGATAATTCCATATCGAGGTTTGCTTTTGTCGCCCTGGACAATGAGTGTTTCATCCTTGAGTGGTATATGGACGGCCTTTTCGTCACAGTGAATCCTAGCACGATGGTGGGATAGCCAATCCATGCCGACGATAGCGTCAAAACTACCAAGTTGAACCGGCATAAGATTAATGGCAAAAGGTTTTTCGGATAAGGTTATTGTGCAATCTTTCATGATAGTATTGGTATCTATTAAATTCCCGTCAGCCATTTCGACTTCGTAGGTGGTGTTTAGCTTAGAGGGGGTAACATTAAGTAAAGGGGCAAACGTATCTGATATAAAACTCTTATCGGCGCCCGAATCAAACAATACTCTAGCATTATGATGGTTTAGTAGAAACGTACTGGTGACTACATCGGGTCCGTTTCCATCTCCGAGAAGGTATACTCTAGCTGGAGCGTTGATTGGTTCATTTCCTTTTGGGCAGTTCCTCCGGATAACAAGTGGGTGATACAACCTGTGTGTTGCTTCCTGTAGCCGGAATCCTACAGTTTCTGGTTTGATGACCGATCTTATGACATTTGTCACATCGAACGGTACAACGACCCTCGTGATGAAGTTTGCATCGCTGGCATAGGGGTGTCTGCCCGTTGTACCCTACACCTTCCGTGGCGGTGTAGACTCGGGGTTTTTCTTGTCTTTGATTCTGCTGTTGGGTGCTTCGAGTGTTGTGATATGGTTGGTGGTTCCGATTATTGTTGCGTTGGTTGTTATTGCGGTGATGACTGTTGTAGTTTTGTTGGTTGTTGTTGTGATGGTGGGTGGTTCTTTTATCGTCCAATTTCCTTTTAAGTTCATTGCATTTCACTTCTCGATCTAGAAGTTTCTGAGCAAGTTCCATTGCTGCTTCCAAGGTTGGCGGGTTTGCTGAGGTGACATTTCCTTCAATACTCTTAGGGAGTCCTTCGACATATTTCTCTAATGTCTTCTCATGATCGGGTACCATGGTAGGGCATAGTATCCTAAGTTCTTGAAATCTCCGGTTGTAACTTCTCAAATCAATTCCTTTCACTATTAAGGCATGGAACTCATCCTCGAGTTTTCGCAGTTCGGAACGGGGACAATACTTCTTTAGTATTTTAGCCTTGAATTCAATCCAAGTAAGCTGATGTGCTGCTTCTGCTCCTAGTGTTTGAACGGTAGAGTTCCACCAGGATAGAGCGTCTTGCATTAGTGTTCCCGTTGTGAAGCTTACCTTGTTGTTTTCCGAGCATCCACTTCTTTGGAAAACAGTTTCACTTCTTTCAAACCATTGAGCTAATTCCGACACTCCTTCAGTTCCTTTGAAATACGTCGGTTGACATGCTATAAAGTCTTTGTATGTGCAGTAGCGGGGTGCAGGTGCATTTCCATCTCTATTACGGGCTTGTCCAGCTAAAACGGCATTAACGCCATCAGCGATTGCTTGCTGGATTGCTGCCGGGGTCATAACTTCGGGGTTTGCTGGTGTGGCATTCGTGGTTGTTCTCCTAGTTCTAGCCATATTGCTATAAAAGAAGGTATATTATTAGAACATTTATAATAATCCTATCACGTTGAAAATACATATCGAGTAATAAAATAGTTAAATATAGGTCGTAGTTACAATGATTCGATCATTGAAAAGGTTTAAATCGTAAATTATCGTATGTTGGGATGACACACATTACGAATAAGTTTGACCTGTATGAACCAATATATTACGATATAATGCAACGTAAATAAAGATAAAATAAACTTCCATAAATCAATGTCAAGGTGTTACAACACTTATTGATACTTGTGCAAATGTTTACAAAACACGACAAGATATTCTTATTTGTAGGACATTGATTTTTCTTAACAAGGTGGTGGTCTCATGGTTTTCCTAAGGCCTTGTCTAGGCGGTTTTGAAGTTCTTGAATGGCAGTTGACATGGTTTCCATGGTTTGGTCTCGAGTTCTTTCCCTTTCTCGAGCTTCTAGCAGGGCTTGCCTAAGGCGTAGGTTTTCAGTGTTGATCCTCTCAATTTCTCGGTCTAAAGTTCCTAATGCTATTTCGGTCGAAGTGTTAGCCCCACATAGTGCTCCTATGAATTCCATTGATTCCCAAAATAAAGAATCCAACTTTTCAACCTTATCTTCTATTGCAAGATGACCAATTATGAGACTGTTCATATCATCTTCAAAGGTTTCTAGGAGTTCATGTGGAATCTTGTTGAGTATACTAGCGATGGAATCAAGTCGGTCTTCGTGGCGAACCATTCTTGCAGCTAATAATGGTATGGTATGGTGTATGGGTTCCCCAGTGACTGGCAGAATTCGGGAGGTAGAGTAAGAACTTTCCCCAAGTTCCCTTGTTGTTGGTGTTCCTTCTTGAGATCTCCAATATCGCATAATGGGCAACAAGAAAGACCATTTATGAGCATCTGCTCGCTTGTGGATCCTTCGGCGTCTGCGTTGAACACAAGATTCTGAGGTGGTTGGGCGGATTGGGTAAGTCCTTTGGTGAGGTGATAGTGGGACACTTCGGTAAGGTGCAGGTGGTGATGCTAGTGGAGGTGATGCTATGGGTGATGGTATTAGTGGCACAGTAGTAAATTTCCCGATTAGTAAATGTAAGCATAATTATAACCAATTTAAAATGCTTATAAGGTAAATAATACTTTTTACCAATTACTGGGATGCGTAGGCACGAAGGGCGTAGGATGGTATTTTATGAAAATTTTGTCCCGTTTAAAGTGTAGTTATAGTCCAATGTTCCCAAAAACACTTGGTTAACTATAACCGTAGCTCTGATGCCAATCTATAACACCCCCAAAATCGATCAATACAGCGGAAGACTTAAAATGTCAGCGGAAGACTTTTGGGGTATTATATTGTGGATCTTTCGTCACAATTATAGAAAACGATTCAAGTGATCATTTTAAGTTTTATTTAAAATACCAAATATTCATAATTCCAAGAGAATTCGTTATTCAACAACAAGTTTTATTTAAAGAGAAATAAACGTTTCTTTATTTGCCCACTTCGTGCCTTTGCCATCCATTCCATTTAGTTACCTGAGATAAACATGCTAAAAGTCAACAAAAGTTGAGTGAAATTCATAGGTTTATAATTAAGAGTTTGAACACAAGAGATAGATGTTTATTGTAATATTGATACAAATAAACAAGTTAGAAATCACATTCATTATTGCATTAAGCTCATGATACTCAACGATTCAACAGGCATCAATATTTTCATAATAATGATGTAAAATATATATAGCCCCCAAGATAGGTATTTGCCAGTAACCTATTATATTCAAATAACGTGCATTTCGTGACTTTCCTCTAGCAACCAAATGGGGATTGTCAATCCCTTATAGATCTATTCACAATTGTTTACATTCACCCTTCAAGTGATTAAGGTTCATGATCGAGGGACTTTTGGCAATAGCTACTTAAGCAATAATAAGATCAGGAAAAGACTTGTGTTCCGTTTTTGAGCATGTATCCCCCCCACAAAAATAAGTTAAATGTGGGCTATGAACTCACCTTAGTAGAACAAACGTAATCTCAACGATGCAAGGCAACGGCTTCACACACAACCTATAAGATATGGCACGTTTCAGTTCTTAAGTCTCGTTTTATTACGAACGTTTATTATTAATTATAAGTAATCGATAAAGTGCATACGTGATGTGTTACGTCGTATAAAAATAGATAATGGTTACTTATTGTTTTATTCGTCTAAATTTAGTTATTCGTTATATACGTTTTATTCTATATATATATATATATATAATAAGTTACGTTTATTATTTATCGTTTTAATATATATTCAATATATATATATATATATATATATATATATATATATATATATATATATATATATATATATATATATATATATATATATATATATATATATAAGTATAAATATATACTAGCTGATTACCCGCGCCTATCGGCAGCGGTGTCTAGTTTTCGACAAAGTTATGGCGGTTATGAGATCATTTTCGAAGAACCGTATTATATATTGTCCTGGTTGCGTAGCAGCATGTATAGTATGGTATTCGCATATAGCAGCGGCAACGAATATTTATCATTGATTTGCTTCTCGAGTTGCAATGTTTTTGAAAATAAGAAACCCGAGAAAGCAGGTGACCTGTGTGTTCGTGTGTGCAAGCACGTTTGTTTATATTACATGTGTCGTTTAACATTGGTTCAATTTTTATGTTTGGAAACCATGTATATAAATCATGCGTTATAGCTTTTAGAAAAAAGAAAAAAAACAAAAACAAAAACAAAAACAAAAACAAACAAATAAACAAAACTTGCTTTCTTGTTGTGTTTTACTTTAATCGAAGCCTTGCAAAGGTTATCAGACATTGCACTAAAGCTACTCTTTTGTCTTTCAAAACTGAAATACCAAGCTACATCTCCTGTTGACTTTTTTTTTTAGCATGTGAAATAAAATTTGAGAGTTTGTAGTCTTTCTAGAGAATCTTTCTTAGCAAGAGTTTTCTTGTAGTGTTGCTCTTTTTTGAAATTTCAATTTAAGGAACTTGTGCTCTATGAACCAAGGTTGTCAGGATCGCGATCCTGATCGTAGGATCGTACGATCCTACGATCCTACATATAAAAAACGAGCAGGATCGTAGCAGGATCTTAATTCTGTCAGGATCGGTATAGGATCGTAGGATCGCACGCAGGATCGTAGGATCGTAAACGATCCAATCCTACTACAAGATCATGTTTTTATCTCGAGGGGAGCAAGATCGTTTTAGGATCGTAGGATCGCATACAGGATCGTAGGATCGTGAACGATCCGATCCTACTAGAAGCTCAAGTTTCTATTTGTTTTTTCTTTTATCATTCATTTAAATTTATTTATCATATAAAATATTCTATAAAAGTATAAAACTACAACTCTTATATAATAATATATACATTTTCATAGGATCTTACGATCCTGATCCGATCCTACGATCCCGATCTTGTAAAGCCGAAAACGATCCTAGGTAGGATCCCGATCCTGACAACGTTGCTATGAACACAAGTTAATCACACCAAAAGTACAAAAAATGCTCATGAAAAAATACATATATTTATGTGGGTCCTCATATATTTTTGATGTATTTTTTTTGTGTTTAACTTGTGCCCCTAGAAAAACCTTTTTTTTAATCCTAACCAGTGTCCAACTTTTTTGTCCCAATTTGATTAGTCAACATCTACTCTGAGCTCCAAAATTGTTTAAATTTTTAAACTTTTTGAAATTCATATATTGGTTTAAGGGTGAGCACGGTTCCGGAACCGCACGGAACCGAACCGGAACTGCGAGAACCAAGAACTGAAAAACGGCTGGTCAAGGAACCGAGAACCGGACTGAGTAACATATCTCGGTTTCGGTTCGGTTCTCGGTTTGGTTCCTTGCGGGTCTACCCGATTAGAACCGAGTTTTTCCTTAACTTGACACAGAAAATCAATGCGTGCATGCATGGGTCATCAAAGAAGCCACGTCTCATTTACAAGCAAATTAGACGTTATCAATGTCAAACCATTTACATGGTCCACTAACCTTATGATGTAATATTTGAAATGATTACTTGCATAATAAAGAAACTTTTATAAATAACAACAACTGCTTTAGTGACATATTATGCCCATCTTATCTTAGTGTGGTCCTCTTGTCAACTTTTTATATTTTCAATGTATGTACTATTTTTTGATTTTTTTTTAAAGTGGACCTACTTTTAACGTATTATCTTAGTGTGGTCCTCTTGTCAACTTTTTATATTTTCAATGTATGTACTACTTTTGGATTTTTTTTAAAAGTGAACCCACTTTTAACATATCCAAGAGTATTTTCTTTTAGATTCAAAATAAAAATTTTATAGTTTCAAAAACCTTAAAAAAAAATCGAAAATTAAAAAAAAAATCGAAATATTTCGAATTTTTAAAAAAATTAATATATTTAAAATGTTTAATTATTTCAAAATTAAAAAAAAAAAATCAAAGTCAAATAATTCAAAATTTTCAAAATATTTCAAATTACAAACTTTAAAAATTTCAAAATATTATAAATTTCATAAATTTTGAAATTGCTAAAATTTTGAAATTGCTAAAATTACCAAAATTTTGAAATTGCTAAAACTGTCAAATTTGAGATTAAGGAAAAATGGGACCAAACATCACCATGGCTAGAAACAACAGTTACTATGAAACATGTACCATCACTGCCATTTATAAAACAATTTTTTCTTTTTGGATTAACCACCATAGCAGTAACACCATAAAAACTAAATAATATCTTATGGTTTTAATTAACAAACCTCGCTATAAATAACTAAAAAATCCGGGCAAGATTTCGGTATTTAACCACCACCAACCAATGAAAACCACCATAAAAAACGGCTCAACAACACCAAAAAAACAATCAAATATTTAACAAAATTTATCCACAAATATTTAAATGTAACCAAACAATGTCCGGCCATAGAAGCAGTGACAACAACAGCTTTTGGCGGCGGCTACGCATATTCCGGCAACGCAGAGATATTCCGTCAACAGCTCAATCTCATCTTTCTACTTTCTAGTATCTCTGTTTACATCAATAAAACAAACAAACACAAGTCACATATAACATATACATCTAACGAACATAAATATATATAACTTTAAATACCATTTAGCAGGCTTAGCGACGGCGGTTACTTTGTCCGGCGAAACAGCGGCGGCGGCGAAGGCGGCGAGTGGCGGCTGTAACCAAAAAACGCCAAAAAAATTTGTAAATACTTAGATCTAAAAATAAAATCTACAGATCTATAAGAAAAAAACTTTCAAAACTTAAATAATATTTATAGGTCTATAAAAAACAAAAAATACCTCAAACTTGAAAAACCTTTTTGGTGGGCGTTGGTATTGGTTGTCGTGGTTCTGTGGTTGTTGGGCTCTCGGTGGAGGTGCGGGTTTTGGCGGAGGGGTGGTATTCGGTGGTGGTGAGCTTCATTGGTGTAGGGGTTTGGTGGTTGTGGGTTTCGGTGGTGGGGATGATGGTGAGAGCATTATTTGTGTGTGTTGTATTATAGAGAGAGAGTGTGTGATAGCAGTTTTTAGAGAGAAGTATTATTTGTGTGTGTTGTATTATAGAGAGAGAAAATGTATTGGTATAATGAGTTAGTATGTGTGAATTTGATTATATATTTAGTGTAGGTTCGGGTGTAGGGTCGGGTGTTGAATCTTAATTTTAGGTTCGTAGTTAGGTTCGGTTTTTGCTTGGGGATATCCATGCTTTATAAGGGAGTATAGATAATTTAAAAAAATTATTATTAAAATCTATATTACTATTCAATCCTTCATGTTTTTCAATTTTACACTTTTTACCCTTAACGGAAAACATTTACGCCGTTAGTCCAAAAATTATATATATTTATATTTTTAGTCCAAATATCAAATATTTACAGTTTATATCCTTTAGAAAAATAGTTTTATATTTTTCACCCAAAGTTTACAAACTTTACATTTTTAGTCCCTAACCTTCGAACATTTGCAAAAATGGTCCAAACATTACCAAATTTAAAACTTAGCATTTTTATTATTTGAATAAGCTCATAAAGTTTCAAACAGCTTATACCAACAGCTTATTAGCTTAAAAAGTGCTTATTTCATTAATTGGGCTTTAACGATCCAATTTAAGGGCCCATTAAGGTTTTATGATCCAAGGGGTTTGGGGGTATACTTGTTTAGTCGAAATCCATCTTTTTAAGTTACAACTTCATTTCAAAAGAGCTTATATGCTCAGCTTATCGTAATAAGCTAAAATGAGCTTTTTGGGCTTTTTAGCCCACGTAAGGTTTTTATTAATCTGAAAACTAGTTCTAATAGCGATTTACTTTGGGTCTCGTTAGGTAATTAAACAAAGTTATTAGGTCGACTTATTTATCATTCCCGTTAGTATTTCAAGTAAACAAATAGGTCGTGTAAAAATACTTAGGGGTCGTGTGTTGAAATTAGACATGGCGAGGCCAAAGTGTAGTCACAAAACTCAAGCGTATAACTTTATAAAACTGAAAAATAAACTAAGTGTTTTAGTACATATCGTGTAGGTTCAAATGACTTAGAAACGTGTGATTTTTAGTATGTAAACGTTAATATAATTCCAATGTTATTATAGGTTCTCGTTAAGGACTTAGTAAACCTATAATACGATATATAATAGATGCATGTCGCGTTTAAGTTTCTCATTTTATTTAGGTAAAGTGTTCGTGCAAAACAAGAAATACGTATATGAAAATAATGAAAATAACGATTTGAAGTCTCACCTCACCTCAAAAGGTGGAGTAAAACGATGAAAATGGTTCGTGTGTATGGTTCAACACCTCGTGGTTCACTTCATGTCCCTCCAAGGTTCAAATAGCTCCAATCCTTGCTTCCTAGGTTCGTTGTGAGATGTAGTTCTCCTAGCAATCCGTTCGTCCCTCCATTCACTCTCTCTCGTTAATATTTTAGTAGTATGGTACGTATAAGTGTAATTTAGGTTTGTGCTTGCATGTAGACGTTATATAGTGAGTTATAAGATGTGCAAGATCACATGAACGATCATGTTCCATGTTAAGCAAATAGTAGCGCCTCTCTCTTTGTCCAATGGCGTGCGTACAAACCAAGTATCCTTGTGATACATTCCTGACACCATTTCTGTTCACTTACTTGTCATAAGGGAAGAGGGGAGGCATGGAAGAAGCCTTGTGCCACGTTTTGGCCTTATCTCCATGGAAGGTATCATGCATTTGCTTTGTACGTTTTTAGAGTAGTAAACGAAGGTGAGTGAGTGAAATTTTGGTCTCGTGTGCATCTTGGGTACTAGGTAAATCATAATGTGTAATAAAATGGGTATGTCGTGTGTAGGAATCGTAAAATACTAGGGTGCATTTGGAGTGTCGCGGCTAGCAGAAAAACAAAACAAAAATAACAAAAGGGTGCGTTTTGGGCTTAAAGCCCGTTTGGGCTTGCGTTTGGTCTCGGCCTAGCAGAAAGAAAGAAAGAAATTAAAAAGGGAGTCCGTTTGGTTTGTCTTGTGGATTTCGTGGCCCAAAGGGTGTTGGGGGCCACCTAGTATGTCTCGATTATCGTATCGAAGTTCAAAAATATTAGTGAGCTTTATCGGGAAGTTTCGTAGGTTCGGGGAATATATAAATAGTATACGTTATTTAGACGAAACGTATTATTAAATATAAATGCGTTATATAATTATTTATCGTTCGCAATAATTATAGAAATCTAGGTTGTGTGCAAGCATCGTTCCTGGTTAAACAGTCAATCACAGTTATCGTAGTGGTTCAATATCAAGCCATATCATAAAAAAAAAAAATTGTTACCCGTAAAATGGTGTTAATTTATCGTAACATAGTTTTATTTATTCGTATGCATTTACTAATCGTAAGGGAAATTTACGAGAGGTTACATAAACTTTGGAAAATTTTCACTTGATCATGGATTATGGATGAGGTCGTGGGTTTCAAAGAGAAAGAGATGAGGTTTTGAGCTTTTGATTCCAAGAAATTGTTATGTTTATGTTTTAGGTGTTTGTAAAGATATTTAGGTAAAGGTTTATAGTATAATATGATTACATATATGCATGAGGTTAAAAATAAAAGTCATGTGGTCTAGGGGTGTGCTCATGGCCGGTTTTTCATGGGAAAAAGAGAAGCAAAATCGGTTTTGGTAACTTAGAAAATGTAGTGTAATATTAGTTGTAGTTTAGTGTAAGTATTATTTATAATCGGGTACCGGGTTTACTAGAAATAAACATTAATGAAGTTAGCCGGAACAAAATAAAGTTGTAAAAATGTTAAAAATATGTTGGGTACAAGTACTGAGTGTTCGGGTGATTATTGTTTAGTTTTCACGAAAACCGTTGTAATATTTATAAACTTACGTTATAAATAAAAATAAATTTCCAAAATACTGGGTAAATGAATATTATAACTTTTATGATGATATAATGGATATAAAAATATGTCGGGACCATTGTATGAATATTTAGATATATTCGTCGTATTTATTAACCGGGTGTTAACGTTTATTTATAAATAATTATAAGAAAAACGTTAAATGTATCAAATATATAAATTTGAAAATCCTAAGAGTGGTATAACATGAAAATGCTGTTATGATGATATGCAGACTGTCTCTAGTCCGTATGTAATGTCCTTACTGATAATGAAATGAATTCGCACCTAAACCAATACGGTTACGCGAATTTTAATACCCGTAAACTAAATTTACGATGAAATGAGTAATGCAAGTGAATAGTGAAAATTTTTCCGGCAATGAATAGTGTTCAGTGAATAGTAAAATTCTCAAATGTTTATCAGAATATCAAATTGACCTCGAAAATAATGAATAGTAAAATGATGAATAGTGTTTTGATGAATAGTGTTTGATGAATAGTAAAATGTCAAAGTTTGGGAAATGACCTGAAATGGTGAGTTGTGATAGTCTTCCCCTCTAAAAGGAACTTCGTCCCGAAGTTCAGTTTATGTTGGTCTCTGAAGACATATTGGTGAAAAGGTGATGATATTCGAGAATTCCAGCGAACTTTCACGATAAGAATTCGACTCTGCTTCAACTGTTCGACCTAACTGTCCATGATTTCTATTTGTTCTCCTGCAAGGTTTATGTTTGACTTTGGGTTGGATTCCTTTCTAAATGGGATTATGAGTGACTAATTTGAAAAAAATGATAATACATGGTTGTGTAATCCTGTTGTTCTCTAACAAGGCTCAAGTCTGACGGCCACTAGGCCTACTCTGTCTGAATTATTTCATGGTCCGTGTATATCGGGTTTAACTTTCCAAGTTTTTTGAATGATATCATGCCTTTCCTAGGCAGAACTTTCAACATAACTCTGCCTACCAACTTGAAGTTTTAATGGTTTACAACTTATTGAACTTGTAACTGAATCTTGACTTGTAGGAAATTTCTGGTTATTTCATGAATGCCTACTAGACTAGTATGTTGGGCTTTTCCAAATTTCGATCCGTCAATGGATATTGGCACCTCGACCATAGAGTGCCTCAAATGGTGTAGTCTCTATGCTCGCACGACAACTATGATTGCAACTGAATTTGGTTTATGATAACTGGTTAGTCTAACAATTTCTAGGGTCAATCACTCATGCTCTGAGCATACTTTCCTATGTTTGAATTGTTCTCTCGCTTTGACCATCGGTCTGAGGATGATAGGTGATGTTCACATCTAAATGGGTTTCTGAAGGAAATTCTGAAATGATTACCTGAAGTCCAAGGTGAATCGGTTTCCTTAACAGGAATAACTGAAATGGGTACAATAAACCTTTGTGACTAATTGCACAACGTTCGGTCCTTCGAACTTGGCGTTATCTGAAAGGGATAGAATATAGGTAACAATTTGATTCCTTGTGTTTTGTTCCAACGGATGATAAGACATATGTCTTTCTTTGTCTAGTGGGTTTGGTCTCCACTACTGAAGTTCGTGATTAATTTGTGGTGTCCTTCCTAATTCCTTCATCATATATTCTAAATATTCTTTATTGTCAAGTCACAAATCCTAAATGCATAAGCGATGTTGTAGGGAAATTGGTTCTGGAAATTTGTCTCGCGATTGTGAGTTTTGGTTGAAATCTTTTTCTGAATAAACGAATTTAGAAAAATGGAGCAAATCATTTACTTAGTAATATTTTTCCTGCTGATTCAAAATTTCAGTAGTTATGAAATAGAAAAAAAAAAGTTTTCAAACATGTTGTGATTAAGACTGCTTACCAAAGTTTGATGTCTATGTATATTTCTCATTGTACAATAGTGTTGCTAAAGATTGACCAAAAAGGATCGTACTTGTTCAAAATAGGAATTTCAGAAATCATTTTTCCACAAGGTATGTGATTTATGTAAACGCATCAACTTTATTTAAAAGTGAAAACACTAACAAGGATAACATGGTAGAATAGGAAATGTTCGCTTAAATGCATAGATGTCTAACATTTAGTTCCTGAGGTTGGATAATGTCTATTGGTGGTTATCAGGCATAACTACAAGCATAGGTATTTAGACTAACTTAAGTCCTGAAATAGTTTATCGTTGTAATTGGCAAGGCGAACGTATCACTTGATGTTGTGTCGATGAATGTCTATTCTATTTTCCCATGTAGATGAGGAGATATGTTCTTGTTTGATCCCTTTCTTGGTATAAAGGTGAGGTTATCTAAAATTTCTAGAGACATAATGCCTTAGGGGAATCTACATCGATATTCTTGATTCAAACAATTGTCCTTTGTGAAAACTTACTGTAGGAAAGTTTATGTATGGATGAGGCCATGTTTAAATGAAATGCTCTACAGTCTCAATTAGAAGCTTGGTTTATTTCTATTGTGTTGTCCTGCGGACATCTATATTGTGTTCAATCCTATATCTCAGTCTAGCTAGTACCCTTAAACGATAGAATTTGACAACTAAGTCAGAGATGGTGATTCGGATGGTCTCACAGTATCTTAGGATTTGTTGTTGAGTTATGAATTCTCTCACTATATACTTCTAGTTCTGTTTAGTAGTTATGTAATCCTTTCATTGCTTTTCTTGTATCGAGGAATCCTACTTGTAATTGATATGGAAAGTCTCTCCTAGGGAAGTCAATGGGAAAATCCAACTTAATGGCTAAGTGGGTGACAGGTGGGGTAAGTATCCAGGGATAGTTCGGCAAAAGGGATGTTTATGGAAGAGTTCCTTTGTTTACAAAACTTTTAAATGAAGATTGTTATTACAATCCTTTGAAAAGGTACTTATTTCCTTCATGGCATAATCCTTCCTGAATTTTACATAGGTGATCAGGCTATGTACAATTGAGGACTAATGATGCGGTGTTAGATTTTGTCAAAATATCATAACTTTTCTCAAAAGTTTTAGATGGTGTTCAACGCATTGTTATTAAAATGGTATCCTGATGTTTTCTTTCAAGTAACATGAAAATTGCCTCGCGTAATAATAGTAAATACTTGATGTAATGAAAGAAAAATCAATTTATAGGATGGTAATAAAATAGCTTACTTCAGAAATTTTTCTGTAAAACAATTTCCCTATATGATAGTAAAATAGCTTGAATGGTGTATTGGATACGTGGGTGAATCTTGTCGAATGGTAATAGTCTACTAATTCATCAAAAACAAAATCAGCCTAATCCCTGATAAGACAATGCTAAAATGTTGCGAAACGATTGAAGTTTGAGCAATTGGGATAGAAAATGGAGTAAACGATGGTTATGATTATCACAAAGGTAACAAAGGATAGATACTACATTGGATAGAAAAGTGCTTAATACAACTAGGTTATGTCATCGTACCAACGGTAAGTACAAAAGGAAAGATACAACCCTAAAAGGGCTCGAACTACGATTTATATATTGAAACAAGGCTCCTCCTGCTGAAGCATTGTTGTTATCCTTGATGCTGCTAATATCCTGACGGTTCTCTTTCAACAGCTCACGCTATTCCTCGAGCGATTCAGTCTTGATTCCAAGTTCCTGATTTTTCTTGTTCCTTAGCTCCGGGCAGTCATTCTTGAAATGTCCTAAGTTTCCACATTTGAAGCAACTCCCTGGGGTCTTCTGATTTGTGAGTTTCCTACAGTCTTCAGTCCGATGACCCTGCTTCTTGCACACTCCACACATTTTACTGCAATGATCTCGGTGATGTTGATTACACAGGTTGCAGTAAGGTAACTTTCCAATATACCTTCTCTTTGTGTACGGTTCTGCAACAAAGGCTCTATTCACTTCTTGTCCTTTGGGTGATTGTTGAGCAGCATTATAACCTAGATTGTTGTTCCACTTCCTTTTATTGTCACTATTGTTTCCTGATGTCTCGGCGTGAACTATGAGTTCCTTTGCTTCGATCGCCATTTTGATAGCTTCAGACATGGTATCGGGTTCCCATGCGATGACCAACATACAAATTTCATGGGAGAGTCCCCCGATGTACGTTTCAAGTTTCTTGCTTTCCGGTTCATCCATTGCAGGACCTAGTCATGTTAATTCATAAAAATGAGTAGTGTACTCATCAACATTATTTCCTACCATGGTAAAGTCTAGTGTTTCCTGTTCTTTTGCTCGTAATTCATTTCCTACACAAAATGTTATACCCATCATCCTTCTTAGTTTCTCCCAAGAGTGTGAGTAGGCAACATCAACTCCCACCATCTTAATATGTTTGGTCCACCATTCCTGGGCATGATCCTGAAAAGTGCATGTGGCGAACTTAACCTTGTCTTCCTTACGACAGTCGCCACATTGAAATATTGTTTCTATTTCTTCGAACCATTTGAGAAATTCCTTTGTGTCTCTATTTCCGCTAAAGGAGGGAGGATTGCACCCCATAAATTCCACGTGAGTAAGTTCCTTAGTGAGGGCGGTGGCTATGTTCTTGGCAATGACTTTTCCAACAGTAGCTTGCGTCATGCTTGGAGTGGTTTGCTTAAATCTCTCTTCATCAAATCATAAGAGACCATGAGGATATAGTTAATAAAAGTCATCATATTTACAACACATGAATATAATACATGAAAATTTCGGTCTACGTGAACCGATATCACAAATAGCACAACCATTCCTTACATAGTAGAGTCACACTTGATATTTTTGTTTGTACAACAATCAAAAGACAACAAGTTCTTTAGACTATGTCCCACACCTTCTGTGGCTAGGATAATAGTAAAAGCTAGTGAGGATATAAGTCTGGTCTAGGGACTTCCTGGTGTCCCTCTGTGTGAAATCAGGTTTGTGGCATCATAAGGTCGAGATAGTCCTGAAGTGGTGTCTGAAGTTGTGCATCGATCAAATCTTAGATAATGTAGGTTCTGAACCATTCCTGAAGAATCTGCGGATGTTCCTGTTGAGTCTGTGATATTGGTATTATCTACTAGATGTTATCTAGTTCATGGCAAGTGGGAATGGAAAAGGAAAATGACAATGGTGGTACTAGTGAATGGAATACTATCCTCTTTCGCGCTACCTCGCGACATCTAAGAGGTAAAACTAAAGTGCGCACTATGGGACGACCAATAGTGTAATAAGTAACTGATGGTGGTGGTAGTACCTGAGTAGTGAGTGCTCTACTAGTGATGGAAACAAACATACTATCTTCCTTGCAATAAACATCCTAATAAGTCCATTAAGATTAAGTCTGAATACTCTACCAAAAGGCATTCTATGTATGGGCTGAATGATAGGAAAACCCTGTTCCTATGGCAAATCAATAGTGCTAATGGTGGTGTAAGTGCAACTGGTGGTATAATGGTAGTGGAAGATGACAAGGCATCTTCAATGTCGGAATCCGATAAAAGGATGTCAGGGTGAGTATCTGAAGACATGTCACTTGTGAACCAGGTCAATAAAATGATATATATATATATACAAATATGAGTGTAAATAACTCGCACAGGGTATGCATGAAACAACATGTATCATGATTATGCACTTATGATGAAATGATGAGACGCTATGATGATGCGGTTATAGTCTAGGGTCTAAGATACATCCTAGTTCACTATAACCTTAGCTCTGATGCCAATCTGTCACACCCCCAATTTACCTGACTTGCAGCGGAATGGAATACCTAGGGGTGTCTGTCATAGCATCACAGTTACGGTTACATTGAACGACCTAAAGTGTCGTTTGGAAAATACTTCGTTTGATCATTGAAATTATTCAGAGTTTACAAAATGAGGTCCCCAAAAGGTGTTGCATGTTTATGAAAAACAAGTCATACTAGATCAAACGTTTACATAAGTGCATGAAATAATGGTGAGATGCGTCGACTCCGCGACTCCATAAAGGTCCAAATGCATGTCACATGAGCTACCTTAATAACCTGAAATACATTGCTAAAACGTCAACACGAATGTTGGTGAATTCCATAGGTTTATAAAATGTAATGTTGTACGGCCACCACAAGTAAAAGTGCATAACAAAAGTCAAGTAAAATAATACAATAGACCTTAAGCTCATGACCCCGAAGCTAAACTGTTGAAATTATATGCCCCTCCTGAATGTTTTACCAGAACACTCCCAAAATGTCAGACATGAAATGCATCCGCTTACTGTTGGTAATAACTACCACGGATGGAGGCGTCACCCTCAATAGATCTATCCACTCACTCTCGCTTAATCGGCAAATTAACGGTCCATGATAATAAATAGGGGACTTTAACAGGTTGGTAAGGCAACTTAAGCAATGTACATATGTTTTGGTACTTGCGCTCATACTAAAATACTTGATGAAATGTATTCCCCCGTGGGATTTGAAATCAAAATATTGAATTTAAAACGGGGCTATGAAAACTCACCTTAAACTGATGATACTGTGATGAAGTGAAATGAACAACAACAATGAACGGTTAGCTGCCTCAACCTAATATGAATGATGAACGATCTTTTTAGATCACAAAATGATGTTTTGAATGTCCATGCACACCTATACCACTCTACTCTTTGGAAAAATACTTGTTGTTATAAAAAATATACATTTTCCAAGACTTAGGAAAATAAGGCAACTAGAAAAATAAAACTAGTTGAAATGTATATATATATATATATATATATATATATATATATCGTATGTATCAATGTTAGTGTTGAAATCCTCGGTTTGAAATCCTTAAAATAACACCTTGTAGTAATGAAAATATACTTGTATTCACTAATACTTCATTAATTATGAATTTGGGTACTTGGTATTATTTCTAGAAATCTAGAGATGCTGCGTAGTTTTAGTATTATTTTTGGTCTAAAAGCTGTCAAAAAAATATGAGTTTTGCCGATATTGAAACGTGAATATCTTTGGCGTTATAAGTCCGTTTTACTTGTTCTTTATATCCACGGTTACGTCTTAGTATGTAGTAATATATTTTGGAAAGTTAGACTCCTCCGGGTTACGTCTAAAGTCTCATTTTGTCCGACGAAAAACGTCCAACAGCAACAATTTTCAGAAAATATACTTTTCGTCAATAAATTTGCAAAAATTATAGCTTCTTCGTTATAAACTCTTTTTAATCTATTCTTTCGCCTACGGATTCGTTTTTGAAAGTATTTTCTAAAATTTTTGCCAAAGTTTACTTTATGTTTACTGATTTTCCTGGATTTACAAAAATGGGACAGAATGTATAAATACTTGTTACAAATCCATTTTTCATGTTCAAAACTAGTTTCTACTTCAACCAAATCTCTTGCAAACACCACAAAGCTATACTAATCCTACCATACACCTTCTTAGGGTGCCATGGGTTCCTAATCACTACTAATCATGTTAATTTAACAAAGGAACACCTAAATCAAAATCTAGGGTTTGTATGTTCAAAAAGTTAACAAAAATAATGTGGTATAGCTAACTTGTACATGAAATTAAGCATGAAAACCATAAGATACAAGTATTAATTGGATGAAATCATGAAAATAAATTTGATAACTCACTTTGAAATAATAGGTGATTAGATGATGAGAAATCTTGTGTTACTTGTGTTTATGTTGCAAGAATCTTGAGTAGAATGACAAAAGGAACAACTTTGTAGCTTTAAACTTTGGAAAATAATCACTTGATCATGGATTATGGATGAGGTCGTGGGTTTCAAAGAGAAAGAGATGAGGTTTTGAGCTTTTGATTCCAAGAAATTGATATGTTTATGTTTTAGGTGTTTGTAAAGATATTTAGGTAAAGGTTTATAGTATAATAAGATTACATATATGCATGAGGTTAAAAATAAAAGTCATGTGGTCTAGGGGTGTGCTCATGGCCGGTTTTTCATGGGAAAAAGAGAAGCAAAATCGGTTTTGGTAACTTAGGAAATGTAGTGTAATATTAGTTGTAGTTTAGTGTAAGTATTAGTTATAATCTGGTACCGGGTTTACTAGAAATAAACATTAATGAAGTTAGCCGGAACAAAATAAAGTTGTAAAAATGTTAAAAATATATTGGGTACAAGTACTGAGTGTTCGGGTGATTATTGTTTTAGTTTTCACGAAAACCGTCGTAATATTTATAAACTTACGTTATAAATAAAAATAAATTTCCGAAATACTGGGTAAATGAATATTATAACTTTTATGATGATATAATGGATATAAAAATATGTCGGGACCATTGTATGAATATTTAGATATATTCGTCGTATTTATTAACCGGGTGTTAACGTTTATTTATAAATAATTATAAGGAAAACGTTAAATGTATCAAATATATAAATTTGAAAATCCTAAGAGTGGTATAACATGAAAATGCTGTTATGATGATATGCAGACTGTCTCTAGTCCGTATGCAATGTCCTTACTGATAATGAAATGAATTCGCACCTAAACCAATACGGTTACGCAAATTTTAATACCCGTAAACTAAATTTACGATGAACTGAATAATGCAAGTGAATAGTGAAAATTTTTCCGGCAATGAATAGTGTTCAGTGAATAGTAAAATTCTCAAATGTTTCTCAAAATATCAAATTGACCTCGAAAATGATGAATAGTGTTTTGATGAATAATGTTTGATGAATAGTAAAATGTCAAAGTTTGGGAAATGACCTGAAATGGTGAGTTGTGACAAAACCTCGGCAATCCTATTCCTTACTACTTTGTTAACAACCACACCATGGGATGTGCATGTTGTTATCACAACTTTCATCTCATCACCTCTCTTCGAGATGAACTCCATATAATGTTTGGCCACTTTTAATTTCTTCTTGCACAACAAAATGTGCAACCAATTCCCCTTGCCACCATGCCACCTTTGGCTCCACCGTCTTCCTCACCATCATCCTCTCCATCCTCAAACTAGATATCTTCATTTATCTAGTTAATAATAATCAAGTGGAAGCTATATTTTTGGCCAAGCATGGTTGGGAAATAGTTTGTTGTATTAGTTGATGACTAATTATTGTAGGATTTGATGATGTCTTGAGTATGTGATGATTATGAATGATCTTGTATGCTTTCTGATTGTACAATAATTTGCACGACCAGGCCTTCGAAGATGATCAAAGGATATAGGGGATGTTGTGGTTGAGCCAAGCTTATGTCTAACCTGAAAATAAGAAATACGAAGACACTATGTTAAGTGATTGCACAGGGGTTGGGCCCTGCGAACCACCTCCAGCATGTAAATAAGTATTTGGTATGAAAAGTTTAGTGAAAATATAGTAAAGTAGAGTTATTGAGATTGCATACCAGACTCGTGAATCATCCAAACTATTTATAGGGGAGAGAAAAAGCTTGGAGAATGCTTACACCTTTCATGGAGGCGTCCCATGATAAGTGGCAACCGCTAGGGGTTAGTGTCCCACTCCTCCTGGTTTAGCAGGAAAGCTAAGGAGGGAGATGAGATGTGGGTTAGACTTGGTCTTCCCTATGTTTGGACTTGGCATTATTCTGTCCTTACATTTTATCGAAGGATACCCCGAAGGGTTTAATCCTTCGACTGGCGAATTCCCATCTGGTAACTAGGTCATTGGTGACTAGTTTTACGCCAATGAAAGTGTTAGGAGGCTAGCTAGAGCTTGCGATTATGTAGGTTTCAAGCAGGACCGAAGGGGAGTCCTTCGACCTGTTCGGAGGGTACATTACTTATGACTCTATCTAACTTCTACACCATTTCCCTAGTCTTTCAAAATCGATAAAAGAGGGAAACATGTTCTGAAATTTGAATACGCATTGAATGCGCCTATCTCACAGTGTTACAGCTACAACGACATATTTATCGGAACCCCCAAACGTCCATTCGAAATTTAAATGTTCGTTTGGAGTCTAGATACATAGCATTTATCATAACACGTGCGTGACAGTCAATAGAGGCATAAGGCCCTATAAATACACATAAACCCGAAAACCCTAATTACCTTCATTGACGCCTGCAAAATTTACACACAGTTGTTTTACTATTTTGAGCAAAAGGTAACATCCCTTTTCAATCTTTATTTAATACTTCAAATATTGCCGCTCGCCATGGATGCCAAACGTATTATTAGGCAACAAAAATGCAACCTTTCCAGGGAAGCGTTAGCCACCTTCCTAAAAGCGCATCCTATACACCAACAATACAAAGTAATTCTCCCTAGCAAAGACCAAAGCATTTACGATGACCCTAAAGGGTATGTTGGTCTGTACACCCATGCTTTCACTCGATCAAACTTAAGAATACCCCTCCATCCTCTGTTCTTAGAGTTGTTACAATATTACAAGGTGCATATATCAAGATTTAACCCATTCAGCCTGGCCAAACTTACTACCTACATAGTAATGTGTAGAGCGTACGGTTATGAGCCAAACCTGACTGTGCTACGGGGTTTCCTCAATTTGTGCCTTGGTGGCGATTGGTTAACTCTTTCTAAGAAGGGAGAATCAGATGTTCCCGTCTTAGTAACAAAACCCTTCACAAATATTACTGTTGTGACCAAGAAACACCTTTGGGAGGTCGAGGTTGATCGAAATATATGAAAACCATGGTTGTTTCTAGAGAGAGAAAGTAGAGAGAGAAGGTGAGGTGAAACAAAGATGTTTTTATTATGATAAATTATGTTGCACACCCACACTCCTCAAGTGAAGCCTTGAGGGGTATTTATATGCCTTACATGAGACAACTTTTACAATATTACACTAATAGTCCCTGCACTTTATGCATTCTAGTTGTCTACTCCAATTCACGTAAATATCGCTCAGCTTCATTTCTAACAATCTCCCTCCAGCTGGAGATATACGTGAATTGGTTACAATGATTCCTAACAAGTAAATAAAACAATCAAGTAAGCGCAGCAATGTTAAGGAAGACTTCATAGCTCTTTTCTTCATAAATATCCCCAGCAATCTTTCTTTACTTGTAGACGAATCACTTGCTAATCTAATTGGGTTATTACTTCCTCCCAATTAGTAAACCATTTTCTTTTACATACTCCCTCCCAAATAGACAACCCGTTTGATATAACCTTGATGCTTGTTGAAGAAGTATCTTTGAATTCTGCCCATATAATCTTCAGTCTCATGCATAGCGGAAAAATGAATCTTAGACTGATAATATGTAACTTCTTCACAGGTTTGTTTGGGGAGCATCATATTGTCATCTTTAACTCACTTAGAATGCTTCCAGTTCTTCAATAAAAGCCCCGATGTACACATTTCTCCCTCCTGGATGATGACGATATCTCGGAATCATCATAAATATGTGTACATAAACATATCATCTGGAAGCAACATACAAATCAATACCCCATGAGTGAAATGGCAATAACTATTCTCTCTACAATTCATCTCAGATCAACCTCTTTTCACTTCCATTGGCTAATAGTAAGTGACCATGTGTGGAGACAACCCGATATGACAAACTTGAGTGTGAAGTAAAATTCCCCAGACTTGTGACTTACGCTTGTACTATCCTGATTAAGAACCTATATGAGCACAACAACGTTACTCCTTACAATATAGGTAGTGGCATATACCCAACCATCCATCCTTTATTGTATATCCATCTCTTGAACAATCCACAACCTTGTGTGACACTGAGCACTACAACGTAACTCCTTAAAGTGATAGTTATTATGAGCATTAAGACCCAACTTATGCGTTTATAGATCTCACACATAGCTAGATGTCCAAGTCTTAATCACTATCCCATGAATGCTCAAACAAGGATCTTCAAAAGTCTTCATCCAACCAACCCCTTGACTTTGAGATACTAAGTGCACGAACCCGTGAAACGTCACTTCAAGCTCAAATAAGTAATAAACAAATTATCCCCGTAGTCACCTTTTGATAACGTTCAAAATTTAGCCATTGATCTTTGGTGAATCTTGATCAGGATCTTTTAAGCAATTCGTGGTGTGTTTTTGGTGAAGCTTGACATTCAATCTCGTTGATTCGTAGTGATTTCGGATTTTCCCTCCAAAAATATAATTTGAAAAATTTTCTCGCCCATAATTTGGAAATCACTAAAAATACAATGCTAAGATTACCAGAAAAATTTGAGTATTAAAAATTTTTACGCAAAATATCACCGAAAAAATTTGAATTTTGGCCTAAAAATTTGAATTTCGGGCCAAAATTTTCAACGTTATACCAAAATTTGAATCTCGCGTAAAAATTGGTCGTTTAGTCTCCTCTCAAAAATAAATTTTACTCAAATTTTCCCGCCAAAAAACTCAATAAGATCTTTTTTTTTTTTTTTTTTATTTTTTTTGGTAACTCGATAGTGCCCCTAACGCGGTAACCTTCAAACTCGGTAAGATCTTTGTAACTCAATAAGATCTGTGTAACTCGATAAGCCCCTAACTCGATAATGCTCCTTACTCCCTAACTCGGTAACCATTTCAAACTCTGTAATCATTTCAAACTCGGTAAGATCTTGAAACTCGATAAGATGTGTATAACTCGATAAGATCTTTTGTAACTCGATAAGCTCAGAAAAATTTGGCAGAGTTTCGTTTAGGTAAGCCCAATAGATATCCTTACTCGATAAACGATAAGGTTGGTTCAGCTTAACTCGGCAAAAGTCCTAACTCGATAAGCCTTTCCCAAACTCGGTAACAATTTCCCAAACTCAGTAACTATTTCCCAAACTCGGTAATAATTTTCCCAAACTCGGTATACCACTCCTAACTCGATAAAAAGTTTTCCTAACTCGAAAATTTTTTCTTAACTCGACAAGAATTGCTACCTAACTCGATAAACACCAAACTCGATAATCATCAAATCCAAACTCGATAAAATACCGATGAACAGTACCAGATTCGTTTTTTTCACCCAAAAACACGATTTTTCGCCACAAAACACCACGATTCGCCCCTGGTTAGCTCTGATACCATTGTTGTGACCAAGAAACACCTTCGGGAGGTCAAGGTTGATCGAAATATATGAAACCCATGGTTGTTTCTAGAGAGAGAAAGTAGAGAGAGAAGGTGAGGTGAAACAAAGATGTTTTTATTATGATAAATTATGTTGCACACCCACACCCCTCAAGTGAAGCCTTGAGGGGTATTTATATGCCTTACATGAGACAACTTTTACAATATTACATTAATAGTCCCTGCACTTTATGCATTCTAGTTGTCTACTCCAATTCACGTAAATATCACTCAGCTTCATTTCTAACAATTACCAACTGGAAAGGGAAATTCTTTTTTGTTCAAAGTACAATCATACCTCCACAATATCCAGCTCTCTTAGATGAGTCCTATCGATTTGACCGCAAGAAATTTAATGATCAATTGCCGGCCAATGTTCACAATGATCCACTTTACCAGCATCTTTCACGCTACCATGTGAACGTACAAACCTTTTCAGAGCCCATCTTATATATGGTGGGCATCGTTGATTATTGGGAGGGGTCTCTGTTGGAGCCTGAGATATGGTGTGAAGGAAAGAGTATGTAAACATATTTATTGAATAGAATAAGTAACTCATCTGATTGTAATTATGTTCTTTTTTCCTTCGCAGAGATGGCCTTCCAAAACTTTGTCATTTCTGGTGGTGCAAAAGAGGTTAGCTTTCTTCCTAGGGAGGCGACGGGTTTCAGCTATGGAGCTGGTTCCCCCTCCGTTTCTGTCAACGACAATAACATGGATGCCTGTGTTGTTGAAGAAAAGGCTGCAGCATTGGTTCCTCTAAACATAGAGGAAAATCCCCCTATTGTTGAGGATACTGCTGATTAGGATGAGTATCCTGCCAAAGAAGACCAGACCATTGCCGCTAGCTCCTCTGGAATGGGTAGTAGGGTACGTGAGAGGAAAGGAACCTCTGCAAAATCTATGAAGACTCCGTTAAAAAGGAAACCAGACATTCCCCTCCCTGTTTCTAGGCTTGTGAAACAAAAAGAATCTCGTGACAAAGCAATTGCTTCTATGGCTTCAGAGGATGTCGAAGATGAAGACATTCATGGTAAGAAAAAATCTAATAAGATTCGCAGATTTTTGTATTAGCCATTATCTAATTACCAAGTATTATGTAGGGTTATCCAATACCAAGGGATTGACAAACTCCTTTGCTTGCCATCGATTGGTCGAAGGCGTTACCTCAGCTGGTTGGAAGCGGCCGCTCGACGATATGTCTCTTGAGAGGTTGTGCGACCTTCATGAGAAGAGCTATACTCGGCAAGCCATTCTTGACAACCATCTCAACACCCGGACAAGGGAGTTGGTTCAAACTGTGAAAAATGCTAAGGAAGAGTTGAGCATTGTTGTGGCTAGGGAGGAGAGTAGGGAATTGAAATATGCTGAATTGGAGGCAAAATGTGACCAAGCCGCGAAGGATCTTGAAAAGAACCCAGTCGTGCAGGGCCTTCGAGTGAACACTATGAAGCTTGCCAGTCAACTTAAAGAAGCGCAAGTTGAGTGTAGGAAACTCAAATTGGAGGGGTCAAAACTGATTGGTTTACAAGAGAGGATTATAGCACTTGAGTCTAAATGCGAAGGTTTTGAAGTCGAAAAAAGTAGGCTGCTAACGCAGGTGGGTAAACTTAAAGAGGAAGTAAGTGGTTTGGTCTTGCGGTGTCAAGGTCTGCAAGAGGAAAGGGCCGAAGTTGTATCCAAGGTTATCCCATACATTGCCATGGAATTATACCATAGTGATGAGGTTGGAAAAGCTATAGAATATTTGGTAAATGCTGCGATTTATCATGGTAAATGTACCAACTTGGAGGAAATAGCTGCGATCAGAGAGCCTGTGATACTGTCAAAGGTAAAATACTACCATCCCTCCCATGAAAGGGAGTATGATCACATGAGCAATGTTCTGGCATCAGCAGAGTTTCCGTTCCTTAGTAAAGCAACCATTGATCCCTTGGCCTCTGTTACAAAGCTTCTTTCAAAAAAGCCTAGAAGGATCCGACCACCATCCCTAGGTAAGAAGACTTCACTCATGAAGCCCCCTATCCTTTGCATCATGAGGATCCAATTTCCTCCAAAAATGTTTGAAGGCTGCCATGTGGACATTGAATTAACCCCAAGGGTGGTGTGTACCCGAGAATAATGTTTATATTTTCTTTGTGTTTTGTATGACAATGGTTCTTTGGATATTTTCGCAATGTAATTTCACACTTGTTATCATTTTTTCTTCTCATAACATTGTTTGTTAATCTTAGCGTACAACCTAAGGTTTCTTTGGGGGAATATCCTTATTATGTGTACTTTGAACCAAGATTTTTAGCAATCGTATAATTTGACTGCTGACGGAGGGTCGCGACCCACTTCATCTTTTGTACTTTTTAGCGCAGAGGGCTTTTGAATACCCTAAGGCTCTTAGGAAAGTTAATGTGAATGTTGACGGATGTTTTATTTATATTATACAAGACAAGAATGTCTTGATACATCCTTCGAACATTGAAACTTAAAGGACTTGGCTGAATAAATCTTTGTTGTGCGAAATAGAAGATTCGAAGGAAAATATTATATCATTAATTAGGTAGGGAGGATTACATCATTTCAAGAAATGAACACTAGGACACCTACCATTAATGCTTTGTTCCCCAAATTGAGAAGAATGCAATACAAGGATTTTAAATAAATGAAATGCTTTGAAAGCCGTAAGTCTTATATGTAAAACTTACGAAGGTTAGTACCATTCCATGTCCTATCGACCTCATCACCAAAAAGTGTTTCGAGTTTATAGGCTCCGTTACCTTAGGCTTCAGCTATTACATAGGGTCCTTCCCATGTAGGTCCCAGCTTTCCTTAGTACTCGGCTTTGCTTGCACTATTGAGATGAAGAACATACTCTCCGGGCTTGAAAGTCGAAGATCGAACTCTGCTGTTATAGTATTTTCAAAATTTTGCTTGTACATAGCTTCTCTGATAGAGGCTATCTCCCTTCTTTCTTCGAGCAAGTCTAGGTTTTCTCGAAGTCTTTCCTCATTTGCGGAGGTTTCAAAGTTCACAACACTTTTTGTTTCAACGCTTATTTCTGAGGGAATGATTGCTTCTGTTCCATAGGTGAGGCTGAAAGGTGTTTCCCCATGACTTGACATAGGGTGCATCCTATGAGCCTAAAGAACCTGTGGAAGCTCATCTATCCATCCTTGGTGACTTTAACCATTGCCTTGAGGGTGATATACGGATGTGAATGATTGCTTGATTTTCAGACCTTTGCAAAAGATGGGAAACACTCCTTCGACGAACTGCTTTCTGTTGTCAGAGATAATGATGTGAGGCACTCCGAAGCGACAGATGATGTGTTCCCATACAAACTTTTCCATGTGTCTGCCTGTCAACGATGCCCAAGGTTTGGCCTCCACCCATTTAGTAAAATAGTCTATAGTAACCACCAAGAATTTTATTCCTTCCGGTGCCACTGGTAGAGGCCCAACGATGTCAATACCCCATTGGGAAAAGGCCATGCAGATGTGATGGAGGTCATATCCTGCTTCAGAAGTCTGGGAACATTCGAGTGAATCTGGCACGCTTTACATTTTTGTATTATGACTGTTGCATCCCTGTGCATCGATGACCAATAATATCCCAACTTCATGATCTTTGAGACAACGGATCGAGGTCCTGCGTGTAGACTGCAAGATCCTTCATGGACCTTGTATATTATATTCAAAGCTTACTCTTTCCCTACACAACGAAGCCAAGGGGAGAGGAAAGATCTCAGGTATAAGTTGTCCCCTATTAGTCTATATTGTGGAGCCTTGATTCTGTGTTTTCTTGCCAACTTCTGATCTTCTGGTAGGATTCCACTTATAAGGTACTCCCTGATCGGAGTCATCCAGTTATCTCCTTCTTCAAATATGACGTCCGACACTTCCTTCCTTTGAATGGACCTTTCTGCTAGAACTTCAACCAGGACCTCCTAAGTTAGGTGAGCAAAAGCCATCAAAGCTAACTTGCTCAATGCATCTGCTCTCTTGTTTTTATTCCTTTGGACATGATCAATCGTGTAAGATGCGAACCCATTTAGGATTTCCTTAGCTTTGTTTAAGTATTGTTTAATGGTAGGCTGCCTCGCCTCATAAGATCCTTTGATTTGGTTTGCAACTAGTTGCGAGTCAACGAAAACCAAAAGATGGCGTACCTCCATGTCTCTAGCTAAACGGAGGCCTGCTAACAAAGCCTCATATTCAGCCTCATTATTTGTTGATTCGAATTCAAACCGCAGCGCATAGGTGTACTCCTTTCCTTTTCGATTTACTAGCATTAAACTTGCTCCCGAACCATTGGAACTAGATGCTCCATCTGTGTACAGCTTCCATGCTTCTTTCTCTTTTGAAGGATTTATTTTAGGTACATCCATGACTTTGCCAGGTTCAGATGGGGTCTCGGCCAAGAATTCTGCCAGTATTTGACCCTTTATGAAGTTTCGGCCCTTGTATTCTATCTCATGTTCTCCCCATTCAATGGCCCATTTGGCTATCCTTCTCGACTTCTCAGGTTTAGATAGTATCTGTTTGATGGGCCTGTCGTTTAATACCGTGACGGGGTGAGCTTGGAAGTACCTTCTAAGACGTCTTGCTACATGAACTAGAGCTATAATTAGTTTTTCCAGCTCCGGGTAGTTCAATTCAGCTCCCTGTAAGACCCGGCTAACGAAGTAGATCGGGATTTGCTTCTTCTCCCTTTCTGCCAAGAGTACTACACTGATACTTTCATAGGATGCTGTGATGTACATATATAGTACCTCTCCTTTGACAGGGGCTATGAGTGTTGGTAGGATTTCCATGAACTCTTTTAATTTTTGGAAGGTTTTCTTATCCATGCACCCTTTAAGAGTTTTGAAGCATGGTAGCGATCAGTCTACACCCTTCGACAGGAACCTACTTAGGGCTGCTAACTTCCCGTTAAGGCTTTATACTTCCTTTAATGTCTTTGGGAACTGCAGATCTGTGAAGGCCTTTACGTTTGAAGGGTTAGCCTTGATTCCTTGCTTCGTTATTAAATGCCCTAAAAACTGCCCTTCTTCGACATCGAAGGAGCACTTCTTGGGATTGAGCTTCATATTGATTGCTCTTAACTAGTCGAAGGTTTCCTGGATGTCGGAGAGTAAGTCTTCCTCCGTCCTGCTCCTTATGACCATATCATCCACGTACGCTTCCAAATTCCTTCCTATCTGCTTGTTGAAAGCCTTATCTACTAACCGTTGATATGTTGCCCCTGCATTCTTCAAACCGAAGGGTATCTTTTTATAACAGTACTCCTTTTCCAGTGTGGAAAGCTATCTTTTATTCATCTTCTACTGCCATTTGTATCTGGTGGTACCCTTTGTAAGCATCTAGGAAGCATTTTAAGCTGAATCCTGATAAGGATTCCACTTTCCAATCTATCTGCTCTGGCAGGGGATAGCAATCTTTTGGGCTTGCTTTGTTTATGTCGGTGAAGTCGACGCACATAAGCCACCCTCTATCACTTTTCTTTACCATAATTGGATTGGCTACCCACGTTTGGTATTTTACTTCTCTGAGTATACCTGCCTGTACGAGTTCATCCACTTCCTTACAGGCCGGTGCGTTCCTTTCGGGTGCCAAGCTCTGACGCTTCTATTTGATAGGCTCGATGTGTTTGTACTCATTGAGTTTATGCTTTGTGCCGAAGGGTTTACCATCGATCATGAGATTTCTCGAAACCCCTATCATGTTGGAATATGTCCATGCGAAGACATCCTCGTTGTCTCTTAAAAGCTTCTCCAGTTTTGCCTTGAAGGTAACGGGGAGTTGCTTTCCAATAACCACCGTTTGCTCTGGGTAAAGTTCGTTTATCACAATACGCTCCTCAGCATCTCCGCAGCTTAAAATAACCTTAGGAGGGTCTTGGGGACTCTCCTTAATCTTTTTTCCGATGTCTTGCGTCTTTCTTTTGTTGTAACTAGAAAGCACAGTTCCAATACCGTAGGCTGTTTGAAACTTAATCGTTGCGTGTATAGTAGAAACTACAATACCCATTTTCTGCATGGCTGTTCTCCCTATCAGCAGATTGTAGGGAGAGGCAGATCGTATGATCGTGAACGTGAGATTTTCTGTTCTTGCGAGCCTTCCTTCGCCAATCGTTACTTCCAGGGGGATTTCTCCCAAAGGCCATGATGTTCCCCTAAAAATCCCACCAAAGGTATCTTTGAGTCTACCCTTTTTGATCTAATCGAAGGCTTGAGCTTCAAGAAACAGTGCTCATATATGATTTCGCAAGAACTTCCGCAATCCATGTAGGCTCTATTTACTTCTCGGTTGGATATTAGAACTTTAATGACTACCTGGTCATTTGAGTCAGGTTGGTCAGTCATAGGGGGAAACGTTATTTCCCCTATTGCGTATGCTTCCTCCTTTGTTTCTTTCCTTTTCTGACTTGCTCCTCCCCGACAAACCATGAGGATTGGAGCTTCGGTAGGGGGGGAAGTCTTTTTCCAACCGAGCATCAGAGATCTTTCTTTTCCCTTTCTTTATTCCCTTCACAAAGTGTGCTAGTTGCCCCGACTTTACAGCTTCCTCTATCTGCTTCTTTAGTTCCCTGCAACTGTTGGTCTCGTGACTAAAGTCTTAGTGGAAATAGCAATACTTGGTTGTGTCTTGGCTTCTGCCCTTACTAGTCATACGAGGAGGTTGTTCGAAGGTCTTTGCCACCCTATCCGTGGCCAGAATTTCCTTTGGAGACTTCGTGAGGCTCTCTATCAAGCCGTGATTAGGAATCTTGTTATAAGGAGTGAACCTGTGTTGGCTTTTGTTTCTGTTCCTCGATCCTTCCCACGAAGAAGCCTTTTGGGAACTTGTGGGTGTGTTCTCTGCCATCGATCGGAGCACCGTTGGTGGACACCTCCTTAGCTTCTATCCAGGTGTATGTTTTCTCCATAAGACCCTTAAACGTTGCAGGAAGGTCTGTGAATAAAAACTCTACAAGAGTTCAATTTCGTAGGCCATGCACGAAGCCAGAGATACGTTGCTCTTCGTACAGGCCCAGGATTTGTAGGGTTTCATCTGTATACCTTGTAACGAAACCTCGTGTGCTTTCATTCTCCCTCTGCTTGATGTTATGCACTGTTAAATGGGTCCTTGTGAATTTCTTCTGTTGGCTAAAGTGCGAACAGAACTTAGCCTTTAGATCATTAAGGTGAATAATGCTGCCTGGTTTCTTTCCATTCCACCAGATATGGGCAGAATCACGAAGGGTATACGTGAATATGTGGCAGGCTACGGGCATGGCCCACTTTTGCATCCTTATAGCTCCTTCGAATAAGTGTATAAAGTTATCCGGGTCCCCTTTTCCATCATAGGTGCCTATGTGGGAAGGCATCTTCAAACTATCGGGTAACGGATAGTCTTCAATCCATCTTACAAAAGGCATCGCAGGGCCCGCAGGCTTCGGATATAGACAGTTGTAAGGTGGCATGTTCATGAGGACAGTGTTGTATGGATTATGAGGAGGAGGTACCCCTGAAGGGGTTTGACTGGGATAAGGAGGGTAGGTGTACCCATGTTGGAAGGGTAGCCGTTGTACATAGTATACGAAGGGTGTACCATGGGCTGTCCGTAGGGCATAGCAGTTTGTGGGAACTGGTTGTTACTAGGTGGTACATTTGTGGGAGGATAAAGGTTTTAAGGATAGTTTGGAGTTTGGAATTTGGGGGTACATACCATTAGGAGGAAAGTTCCCTCCTGTATTGAACAAAGATGGATTGCCTCCTACGTGAGACACGTGAGAAGGCTGCAGAGGAACCCCTGCTTCAGTTCTCCCCAGGTGTGCAGCTAACAGTGGAGGTAGGTTTACCTCCGGGTTTTCCTTTCGTTGGCTCCTCCCATTAGAGCCTTCAGCAACCGTTCCCTCCCTTCCTGTGGGGGCCCTTTCGGGGACTCCTTCAAAGCCGACAGATCTTCCACCGGCCCTTCTAACAACGGGGGACCCAATACGTAGGGCTGGGTGAGTAGTCCCATGAACCGAAGGCCTCAGCTCCATTTCTATCTCTTCGTCGTATTCATCACTAGAGTATTCCAACTCCTTCCTCATCTTTGTGTTCCTAACTTGTCCCTTTCGAGCCCTTAACAAAGATTCTAGCTCTTCGTAATTAGCCTCGACGAAGGTAGGGCTAATGACAGGTTATGGGTTGGCTGATGTCGATGAATGGTGATTGGGTGTTATTTTAGGGTGAGATCGTGTTGTGAAGGTGGATGCCGTAATCAGCTGAAGACTGTTGGTGTCGGTTACTGGTATCGGGGTTAAAGTTGAGAAACCCGGTGGGGGTGTAACTTCTCTTTCTTGATTCATGCCGGAAATGTTGATAAAAATAATGCTTAAAAACGTTATTAATATTTCTCGATATCCCTATGTTTTGACGATCACAAAATGTAAAATCATTAAACGTAAAATCATTACGTAAATAAGTATTTAGTGACAAAATATCATTATATCCAACTAATTCACTTAAAGTATGAATAAACAATTGCCTAATACATTTTATGATCAAAGGAATATTTTTTTACTAATTACAAATTATATAAAATGGTATAAACATTTTATATATTTAGAAAAATACTTTTGGTAATTAGAGGAAAATGTTTATTTCATAATAAATAAATTAATTCAAATTTTTAACCAAATTCAGTTAAACTTTCAGCAAATAAACTTTCCCCAGAAAAGACAAAACTTTCTGGCCGTTACAGGTGGGCGGCCCCCTTAATTATAAGGGGCGGCCCCCTTAAATTCATGGGGGCCGGCCATGAATTAAAGGGGCCGGCACGCTCCTGTGTCAGAAAAGTTTTGCCTATAAATACTGGTTCAAATCTGTAATTTTTCCTCACCTTTTGCACTAAAAATTTCTGTCCAAATTCTCTCAAATCATCTTCCTAAAACCTTTGATCATAAACATATTAGTTCTTGTTTCAAGTGATCCAATCCATCCTCATTCAAAGTGCAAGAGAAGAATACTTCTCCAACATCTTGTTTAGAAGTATTGTAGAGTTGTGTATATTGTTAGTCATTGTGTAAATTATTTGTAAAGGTGAAGAAGGTGTGTAATAGGTAGATCTAGGTGGGTTAGTTGTTGTGAATAGAAGTAGTGAATAAGTAGTTGTGTTGTGAAGAAGAAGAAGTAGTGAAGGTGTGAGAAGTTGTGTAGTAGTAGTGGTGTGTATAAGTCGTGAAGAAGGTGTGTAGTGACTAGTGGTGTGAGATTGGTTCTAGCTACTATTAGAAATTGACATTTAGCTTAGTGTCGTTAATTGGTGTAAGCAAAAGTTGTGTAAGGTTTCTACGCCAAAAGGGAGCTCGTTGTGATTAGTGAAGAAAACTCTCGAGTAGGTGACTCGAGGAGTGGAGTAGGGCAAGGAAGGTGACCTTGTAGCCGAACCACTATAAATCCGTTGTGTCTTGGTTTGATCCTTCCATCTCTTGTTCATTACCTTATTTACATCTTTATTGTTTACATACTCATAAATATTTACATCTAGTTGTAGCTTGTGATATTGTGCCAAAATTGATTTCACACAAAGTTCAAACAAAAGGTTCATTCACAAAATAAAGTTTTTATAAATAACCAAAAAAGGATATAGTACATTCATACACATATACATGTATAATTGATCATTTCGATCGAGTATAGTTTTCACAACAAAACTTAAATTGAAGATTTTGAAAACAAAGTTTTAAAATCAAAATTGACGTAAAACTATTCAAACCCCCCCCCCCTTTCTAGTTTTCCACAATTGGCATCAGAGCCAGGTTAAACAAGATTTTTAAAATAAATTGTATTTTAAAACTTGAAATCGATCTATGGAATCGGAAAAATATTTAGAAGGGAACATGACATTTAAACCACCATATCTTGAAAATGAGAATTTTAGTGAATGGAAAAATAAATTTAAAAATTATATGAAATCAATAGATCAAGATCTTTGGCACATCATTTCAATTGGTGATATTCAAACAAAAACGGATTTTGAAAATCAATACAATTACCCCCAAACAAAGATTGATAAAAATACTAAAGCCAAACTAATGATTTATAAAACACTACCTGGAATTGAATATGAAAAAGTATTCTTTTGTAAAACGGCAAATGATATTTGGAAATGTCTTTTAAACTTTCACCAATTGAAATGTCGAGCCAAAGATGATAAACTTGATGTTGCACAAGAATTAATTGTTCTAGAAAAATTAATAGACAAACATTTAGTTGATGTAAATACAAGTGCTACTAGTTCAAATATGGTCATTGAAGGTATCAATAACGAAGATTACATGAGCCAAATCCGAAGAAAGATTATAAATGAAATATTGAGCGACATGGAAGGTGAAGAAGATTGTTATATAGCATGTGAAGATTGTGAAGCATATAAAGCCCCAAATGAGGTACAATCTGAAACCAAACATTTTTGCTATGATCAATTCATATTAGAGTTTTCCAAATTAGAAAGCAACTTCAAATGTTTTTGCAACATAAACTCAAATATCATGTTTAAAAATAAATCTTCAACATCTACTGAAGAGAATTTTGAAAATGGAAAAATACTTGCTAAATTTGAAAATAGTTCCAAATCACTAATATACTTACTTAATATTCAAAAGGCTTTTAATGACAAAACCGGATTAGGATTTAATGCTAATGATACTTTGACAAATAAATCAAATCAAATAAAGTTTGTAAAACCTAGTAGAGAAATTTAGAATATTACTCTAGTTAGAGAGAATTGCAAAAATCGTCACTAAAGTTTGGCCAAATTGCACGTTTCGTCCCGGAAGTTTGGAAAGTGCAAGGATCGTCCCTGTGAGAAACTTTTGGGGCAAAAATCGTCCCTGGCCTACTTCAAATGACTAAAATACCCCTGCCAAACTTTAGGGACGATTTTTGCAATTCTCTCTTTTTCAGATTCTTACTCAAATGGTCCCTGTGCTTCGCTGGACATTACAAATTTAGTCCTAACTTTTTTTTTTTAATTTATTTATTTAACTATTAATATTAGTATTATTTTTTTATACGATTTCATCCGTTTTTCTTTCGTTTTTGTCCGTTTTCTCACGTTTTTTTTCATTTTCATACGTTTTTGTTTTTTTTTCTTACGTTTTTGTCCGTTTTTCTCACGTTTTTTTCGTTTTCATACGTTTTTGTTCGTTTTTCTTACGTTTTTTCCGCTTTCATACGCTTTTTGTTCGGTTTTCTTACGTTTTTGTCCGTTTTTCTCACGTTTTTTCCGTTTTCATACATTTTTGTTCGTTTTTCTTATTTTTTTGTCCGTTCTTGTTACGTTTTTTTTTCGTTTTCATACGTTTTTGTTCGTTTTCTCACGTTTTGTCCGTTTTTCTTACGTTTTTATCAGTTCTTCTTACGTTTTTTCTGTTTTCATACGTTATTCTTTCATTTTTCCACTTTTTCGTCCGTATTTACACTGTCCATCACCAACAAAAAATTTCCAAAAAAAATTTTAAAAAAAAATTTAGAAAAATAAAATAAAAAAAGGTTCCGAAAAAAAATTTGAAAAAATGTTTTTGAATTTTAAATTTTCAAAAAACATGTTTTCGAAAAAAAATTTAAATAATTCCAAAATTTTTCTAAAAAAATATATTTTTTTTAAATATTTCTTCTAAAAAAATATATTTTTACTTTCAAATATTTTTCTAAAAAATTTTTATTCGAAAAAAATTTATTCGATTTTTTTAAAAAGTATATTTTTTAGACTTTTTTTAAATTTTTTTCTAAAAAATTCCAAAAAAATACTTTTATTTTTCGAATATTTTAAGAATTTTTTTTCGATAAATATGTTTCGAAATTTTTTTTTCGAACAAAAGAATTAGAAAATAAGATTTCGAAAAAAAAATAGAAAAAAAAAGTTTTTGAAAAAAAAATTTTGAAAAGAATTTTATTTTTTAAAAGAAAAAATCTTTAGACTTCATCCAAAACGGAAAAAAACGTAAAAAGAACGGACAAAAACGGAAAAACGTAAGGAAAATGGACAAAAACGGACAAAAATGTATGAAAACGAAAAAAATGTAACAAGAACGGACAAAAAACGTAAGAAAAACGGACAAAAACGTATGAAAACGGAAAAAAACGTGAGAAAAACGGACAAAACGTAAGAAAAACGAACAAAAACGTATGAAAGCGGAAAAAACGTAAGAAAAACGGACAAAAACGTATGAAAACGAAAAAAACGTGAGAAAAACGGACAAAAACGTAAGAAAAACGAACAAAAACGTATGAAAACGGAAAAAACGTGAGAAAAATGGACAAAAATGTAAGAAAAACGAACAAAAACGTATGAAAACGGAAAAAACGTGAGAAAAATGGACAAAAATGTAAGAAAAACGAACAAAAACGTATGAAAGCGGAAAAAGCGTAAGAAAAACAGACAAAAACGTATGAAAACGAAAAAAAGTGAGAAAAACGGAAAAAAACATAAGAAAAACAAAAAAAAACGTATGAAAACGAAAAAACGTAAGAAAAACGGACAAAAACGTAAGAAAAACGGACAAAAACGAAAGAAAAATGGACAAAAACGGACGAAACCGTATAAAAATAATAATACTAATATTAATAGTTAAATAAATAAATTAAAAAAAAAAGTTAGGACTAAATTTGTAATGCCCAGCGAAGCACAGGGACCATTTGAGTAAGAATCTGAAAAAGAGAGAATTGCAAAAATCGTCCCTAAAGTTTGGCATGGGTATTTTAGTCATTTGAAGTAGGCCGGGGACGATTTTTGCCCCAAAAGTTTCCCACAGGACGATCCTTGCACTTTCCAAACTTCCGGGACGAAATGTGCAATTTGGCCAAACTTTAGGGTCGATTTTTGCAATTCTCTCCTCTAGTTATAACAATTGTTTATCCCTTGAAACAAGAAAACCATTATCATTGTGTGAAAACATATTGATAAGAAATTCTTGCGCGTGTTAACAACATCTATACCATATGCATTCCAAATGCAATGGATGTTGTGACTAACCAGTTAGGACCCATAAGATTTTGGGTACCAAGTTGTTTTACATGTTAGGTGTCATAGTCATGAGGATTGACACACTTGCATATACGTGAAGTTTGGCGAACCATTGAGACATGCATTTAAACCGCACGTAATTATGCTTCAAGTACTTGCTGGCGATACTATGGAGTAGTCTTGTTATGGGTTCTCTATTGCTTTGCTTTCTCTCTACGATCTTCTTGGTATTCGTTGCTTCCTCTTTTCACTTTCTCATAAGCCTTATTGAGTTAATTCATTTTAAGATGCAAGGTACGTTCTCTCTTTTAATTATTACTCAAACTTCCAAGATTGTTAATTGTATGTTCGTGTGATAATTTTGTTTCTTGTATTCTTAACACTGCGGATTTATTCACTAAACCCTTTTAGCATGTACTACTTAATCACTAGCGTTTAGGATTAGGAATGATGGAGCAAATTGACAAAATTTTATTGCATTTTCTTAAATCAATTATTGCATAAAATTGCTTTATTTTCTCGTCTTCGTCCTTGAGACTAGGTATCTACTTCACACAAAAATTGATTATTGAGGACTTTACATTGCATAAATTTAAAAAAAAAAATAAATAAATAAAAAATAAAATAAAAAAAACCTCAATCTATCTAAACTATTCTCACTTTTAGCAACAAATATTATAAGTCATTCATAACACATTTTATCAAATTTTGATCATAATCATCATTAAGTATTTTACTTCAATATCATTTTGGCTCTTTCAAATCGAGTCTAGAATTTTCATAACTAAATACTCTTCATAGGATTAAAGTGCTTTATTAACATTAAAACCCTATAATTACAAATCCTCTTAATGAAATTTCTCTTTGCTTATTGATTGGCTCAGAGCAGTCAGATTATTATTGACCAAGGTCAATAAGTCAAAGACAGCCTAGAATCAATACTCCGGTGATAGTATAGTGTTTTCCCGGGTCGTTAAAGTCCCAGCGAGATTGAAATGGTGTCGTTTGAAATCGTTTTTGAGAAAGTGGCACTGAGGACAGTAGCCAGATGATGTGGAGTTGAAATTGCTACTGTTATGATGGTATTTGTACACAGATATAATATTCACAAAAATCAGATAACAGATATATGCACGTATTCACAATTCAGATTTACGCAATCGGGCTGAAAAAGTGGGTTTTTGGTATTTAACAACTACAGGGGGTGCTTTTGACACTTTTTAAAACTTAAAATTAAAAATGAAAAAGAAATTATAAAAGTGATTAAAATACTATTTAAATATTATTTAATTAATTAAACTATTTAAAATCTAAATTAAAATCTAATTTAAATAAACTAAAAATTATAACGATTACAAATTAAACTAAAAAGTTGCAAAAATATTTTCTAAACCTAAATTAGAACTTGAAGAAAGTATAAAAAATAAAAATAAATGTTTTTGTCTTTTTGTGAGTTTTTTATAAATTGAAAACTATTTAACTTAATTAAACTAATTAAACTACTTTTAATTAATATTAATACTAAAGTAACTTAGAAAATTACAAGAAAATTTATAAAATTACTTAACCATTACAGGAATCCTAAAAAATTATAAAAATTCTAAAAATTATATTTTAAGATTAAACTACTAATTATTTACCTTTTAATTAACTTAAGTCTATTTTAAACAAATAAAATAAGAAAAATAGAAAATGAACAGTAGAATATCAAAATATATTTTCTAAAAACTTATTATACTATATTAGAACCAGGAAAATTATAAAAACTAGATTTAACCTTATAAAAACTAATTAAGCTATTTAATACTTGATATTAATTAATAATAAGGAAAATTAAAATTAAATCTAATTAGCACTAAATGACAAAATAAAAATCTGAAAATTTTATCAAAATTACTTTACTATATAAGGTATTTAATAAAAATATAAAAACACTAGGTACTTAATTAAAATCTAAAAATGAAAATTAAACTTAAATGGAATTAAATAGAAACTATCACTTAATTTAAAACTAACTTTTTTGGATTTTTCTTTTACAAACTTGATTTACACCTAAAATCAAAGACTTTTTGTGAAAACAACTTATTTATAAATGAAAATTAAGCACAGAACACCCCCTTTAGCTTAACAGGTTGACTTTGGTTGACTGTTTGGGCATTTGAGCTCAAATGAGCTTGTGTGGGACCCACTATGGTGAAATCAGGTCCCAATAAGTTGTGTGAACTAGATTGAGTATGATTTGATCAATTAAGCCCTTGAGATAAGCTGATAAGCAACTAATAAGCACATTGATACTTTGTATTAACTCAGAAACTGGGACAAACTATAAGACCAAATTTAGGTGGGGTCCACAATGAATCAGGTCAAATGAAAGGTCAAACTTGAAAGCCTGCTAGGAGGGGGGTTGGGGGAAACTAAAACCTAGGTGTGGGAGCTACTGAAGAGGCCACAAAACACCACCAAAGTGATGGTGTTGGGTGGATGGTCTGCTGCACAGGGCAGCTTGTTGCCCTGCAGCTCACTTTGGAGAGCTGTGGGGCCCACCAAAAAAATCACAAAAATTAGATCAATGTAGGACTCAATAAGTGAGGTGGTAGACTACAAATCCTCAAAAACTCATGGTCTAATTCCTTCTACTAAATTCTAAACAATTGCTTGAAGTTTTGGAAAATTCTGAATTGCTCAAGTTGACTTTTTCTAAAAACTTAAGATTTTGACCTTTTTGAACTTGTGATTGATTTTTCTGATTGAAAGTGAAATTATAAGCTATATTAAGGTTACCTAAGGTTATCTAAACACTTAATGAACCAAAAGTGATGAACTTGGATCCCAAATTCCCAACAGTGGACTGTGGGGGGGAATTACTTTGATTTTTTTGACTTTTTAGCTATTGGTAACTAACTACATGCTATGACTAGTTTCTATGGTCCCTAAGTGAAATGTCTGAGCAAGTATTGACCACAGACAACAACCAAAACACAGCCAAGTGTTCTAATCCAAACACTCCTTAAGAAACATGAAAATATGATTTTTACATCAAAACACTAAACTAATCCATGAAACTGATACATAAGTACTAGTACTGTTGTAACAAGCTATTTTAAACATACTAACACCAAAATAAACAGATTTAAGAGAGGCTATAGTAAAATGCTATAAAATGGAAAAAGAACTTACAAATTAGCTTGTGAGAATGAAAACCAAGAACCATAGAACAAAACCTAAACTAACACCTCCCATGAGGTTCTAAAACCCTGAGAATCCAATAATTATCCCTGCTTCTTGCTTCTTGCCACTCAGAAACTGATTTTTATTTAATTCCTATTTTTTTTTTTTTTTTGTATTTTTGAGAATTTATGAGAAACTGAATTATACTAGTTGCAGAGCTGTAAAACCTTTTGAAAACTTGTTAATAAACTTATTTGAGCTTAAAGGAACAGGGAACAACAACATTTAACAGTCTTACATGAATTTGTTACATTCATCCAAAATCTACTAAATCTCAATTCAAAGAACAAGGTTGGACTTTAAGATTAAAGAAAGATTTAATTTCATTAACTAAACTGATTACAACATCATTGAAATGAAAATTACAACTGGAACTTGAAATTACACTAATATCGATTTTTCTAAACTACACTACACTACAACTACACTAATTATCTTTCTTCCCTGCTCCTCTTCATCTTTATAGCATCCCAGAGGGTTTGTGGGTCCCACAGGGTCAAATCCCACCAAAAATAGCAGCCAATGGATGAGTCTTGTTCTTCGTACCAATTTGGCGGGAAAAATGGCTTTTAAGCCAATTGGGTCTGTGAAGCCTAGACTAGGAGGGGGGTGATGTGATTGGATGTTGGGAAGTGTGAGGAGAGGATAAGGGATGGGGTGGCAGAGGCAAGTGGTGATGGTGCAAGGGGGAAAGTGATACCAGGTGGTTTGGTTTTGGAGGGGTGAAAATGGTGGGAAGGGTGGTGTCTGGTATTGCTTTGACCGGGGTCAAAGCTTATGGAGTGGATTGGTTTGTAACTGGGCTTAGGGATTGGGCTTGGAAAAGTGGGGATGGGTTTGTTTGTTTGGTTATTTATTAGTTAGGGTCCGTTTGGATTTGTAAATTAAAAACACAAGGACCAAATGTGTGATTTGGAAAAAGATGAAGGGTTGGATGTGGCATTATTTCCAAACTTCAAATAAGGATCAAACCTGCAATTTAACATTAGTACAAGGACCACAAGTATAAATTTTATTATTTTAAACCTCAGGGACCAAATCTGCCAATTCCACAAACTCCAGGGACCAAACCTGTAATTTTCTGATTTTTGATGGGTTTAATTTGTAACTTCTCAAAAGTTATCATAAGGACCAATTTTGTCATTTTAGAATAGTATAAGGTTTATTTTTCACATTTTCCATTTTTCAAAACCTTAGGGACTATTTTTGACACTTTTCAAAGTTGAGGGACCAAAGTTGTAAATATGTGTTTTTAAACTTTAAAGGACTATTTCTTACAACTTATGAATCCCAAGGACCTTTTATGACATTTGTACAAGTTTTGATTCACCAGGGACTAGTTTTGCAAATTTATGAAACTTGAGGGACTGAAACTGCCAATTATGCAAACTTTGTACGTTTTTCATTTGTTTTTTGCATATTTTGTGTTTGAAACATATAAAACACACCTCTAAGATATTTTAAGTATTTTGATGCATATTAGAGTGTTTTAGTATGTTTTGGCAGCTCAGATTAGTATAAAATGATGAGTATTTACACACTCATCACTTATACACTACACTTCAAAAACTTTTCTTACACACATTGTTGAATAATGCTAAAAACGTTTTCTCATAAATCATGCTTGATACTACATATGTAATTGTCAAATTATATAATCAAATATATATTTTTGACAATCGTGGGTTTAACAAATAAAATTAGGGAGATTTTGGATTGCTTCTTAGGATATTGTAACAATTCACATTTTCAGGTTAACTTCTATTCCCAAAAATTTCAATATGCATTTTTACTATTCACTTTTCCGAAATATGATTTTTATTTCATATTCTCGTATGATAAATCATTTCCATGGCAAAATAAAAGTTTGACACTCATCAGATCATTTTCGCGAAAGTTATTAAGGAACTACACGTTTTGGGGTAAAAAGTCATTCAAAAATCCTACTAACAACGAAACTCGACCGCGTTAATTTTTCCCGCATCAGAAAAATATTTGATACACTCATGATTTATTTGAGAATTAATCATGACTAAGAAAAATGTGATCAAATAAAACCTCGGCCGTGAGAAATAGAAATTTTCGTTTTTAAGCGCTTTTACTTAGCCGTAACCTTAGCCTATACCTGCACCGCGTTTCTAATACAATTTGAGTTTTCACATTTTTGGAAAAATTCAACATATTTTTCCCTCCTCCTTGGACCAAAAATCATTCCTTGATTTTATAAATCATTCCTTGATTTTTAGGCTTACGGTTTTATGTCTTAAAGACATTAAATACCAACCGACACTAGATTGAGCCCAGTCTAGACGTTATAAGTCATTTTAAATCGTTATTATCATATTAGAAAAGTAACATTTTACTTTTCTCAATTTTACAAAATATTCGTACGTTTTACGTATTACGTGTTTTAGACCCGTGTTTCCTGTTGTAGCAGGGTTTTAGCACCCCAATGGAATCTACCACTCATTTTATATTTTATTATGAAGTATATTGACATGTTTAACCATTCTTTCAAGTTTCACATTTTTACGATACCCGGTTTTACGTTTTATGGCTTAATCATTTACGGTTAGCATTTTACGGAGTCAAAACTAACCACATAACTAGGATAATATCATCCAAAGACCAAGTCATCCCCCTAGCATTTAGGAAACCGCCAATTGGGGGGGAGTCATACCCTTGTGTGGCTTGATCTCATGCTTAAGGCCTTAGGATGGTTACAAGTATACAAACTTGTTAAGAAAGCTTTGACTAGTCCATGCATGTAACCTCCTCAAAGCCATATAAAAGCCCCCTCCCCTCCTTGTTGCCGTCCCATATCACACACAGAAACACCTCACACTTAGCTAATTTACTTCCAAGTTTCATGCAAGAAATCAAGAGTATTATCAACACTTAAACTACTTCCAATCTTTTGAAACTTTGGTGATTTCTCTTGAGTTTAAATCTACTCAAATCACCTCAACCTTCATCATCTCTCTTTCAAGAATACAAGTGTAGAAAGATTGCTTGAAGTGAAGTAAAGTGAAGCATAATCAATCAAAGTCCTTACCTTACATGTTACTTACCTTTCTTTGTTGAAAGCCAAAAGTTGTAAGCAAAACCTTAACATACTTTCTTGTTAAATAATATTTTCATGCTATTTATATGTCATTCATACTATATTTTGTGTTGAGATTCTGTTCATGATGTATAAAAATTGGTAAACCAAGTTATTGTAAATAAATGTTAAATTATGTTAATTAAACAAGTAAACAAGTGACTTTTATGGAGAACCACATCCAAAATAGTATAACTATGATATTGGAAATTTACCTACTATTAAAGGGGACATAACATGGAAAACATAGCAATTTGAATCACCTAAAATGAGTACACGAGTCAAAAGTTATGGCCATAAGAAGTTAGCGAAACCAAAACGCCAAAACTGCCAAACACAACCTGTAAACGATATGACCCTTTTGAAAGTGGCACTTCTGCTCCGATTCGTCAAAAACTTAAAACACGAAAGTTGTCCGGAACGACGTTTTCGTTCAGTTACAAAATAGCTCGAGCCCTGAAAACGCTTTTTGAGTGATATTTTTCTTCAAATTCTTAACAGCCCATTTTAAGACCAAATGACCATGTAAAAGTTATGATTAATTGAAACCAAAAGGTCTAATGACCTAAAGCTAAGACCAAAACCATGGCTAAGGCCAAGGTTGAGTCTCAAGACCATGGAACAATGACCAAGGTCACGGCGAAGGCATGACTAAAGACCATATAAACTTACCTAGGCGAAAACATGAGCTAAAGAGGTTGCGATAACTTAAACATGCAATTTGGATCTACTCCATCTAAAGAACCATGAGATCTTACAAATAATTGTCATACAAGATTTAAGAAACTCATTCTAATAACAATCTTCATCCAAAAATAAACTTTCCTAAGTTTATTTAAATATTGGACATGTAACTTTTCGGATCAAAACTTGTATATATATATATATATATATATATATATATATATATATATATATATATATATATATATATATATATATATATATATATATATATATATATATATATATATATATATATATATATATATATATATATGTATGTATGTATTTTATCAAATACTACAATAGTAGGGAGCCTCATGTGAGGGGTTCATTATTGTAAACCGTCGAGATGACTTGTGGATTTATGAATTAAAGTGTCCTGGCTCCTCGAACGTTTACTACTTAACCTCTGAATTATGTCGGCCCGAACGGTAGTAAGCGATATACAAACTATACATGTTTCATAAACCATCTTTATTCAAAGACTTACACTATATACTAAGTACTACATCATGGACTAAATGCAAGACATGCATAGGCAATTCTTCATATTCTTTACTCCAATCCTAAGTCGCAACATTCTATTATAGGTTGCTCGTAGAAACCTTCGCGATTCGACCATCACATTCACTACTTGCTATATAACTTAAGGTGAGTTCATAGCCCCACTTTCGATTACTTAATTGTTTTACAAACCCTTGGGGGGAATACATGCTATTATTTTTCAACCGAACACAATGCTTTTCAATTGTATGTTTGCCTGATTGTTTTATTATCACTAAGTACCATCCTTGCCAATCCAAGATCCCTTATTATGAACCATTTAATCACTTGCGAGGGTTACTTGCAAGTGAGCACGAATATTGTGAACTGGCCTATTGGGATTGACGAATCCCATTTGTATTGACTAAGTTCAAACTAATGCATTAATATTTGAAACATAGGTATGACGGCAAAGTACCTACCGGGATAACTCCGCCAATTGATATTGGTACACGTTAACGTTTTGGTGTCATAAGCTTAGTGTGATAACAATAACTGTTTTGTTTTCCAACCATGAGCATGAGTCTAATTAACTCATACTACCAACATACTGTGTTCAACCATTAAACAAACTCTATGAATATCACTCAACCTTTGTGTTGACCTTTTAAGCATGTATTTCAGGTCCATGATGATCAAGGATGGCACGGATATTCAAGAGGGCAATAAATTATATTATCATTCGAAAACTCATCTAATGTAATTTGTAAACATGGAACCATCTGGGACTTCATTTTGTAATCTTTGATATTTATATAATTTGAATGATAAATCTTTTAAAACGACTCAATTAGAGTCCGTTTTCTGTTATTATGACTGTTGTGCCGTCGAGTAACACCCAAGTTGAATTCCGCTGCATCATTGAATTGGGGGTGTTACAGATTAGTATCAGAGCCATGGTTATAGAGAAACGGGTCTAATTGAGACCTAAACTATAACCACACCTACAAGCAAAAACATTTTATAGCCTTCTGCTCTCCGTGCCTTCCATCCTCAGATGATTATGGACATTTTAGACATCTTATACAACGCAAACATTTTAGCATATTGATATATGTACCCTTAGCATAATTGAGCATTTCCTCGTAAGTTTTAGAATTGTTTTAACATTGTAAATTCTTCTCATAGAAATAATGTGCGCACCTACTTCTCCCGATTATGTTCCCACTCTACCTAATAACTTCCAGGTCTTACCACCCTCACCCGAGTTCGGATTTGACTTCGTAAACGACTTCGCTTCTGATGACGAAGAAGAACCTTTCAAAGATTTAATCGACGAAGAAGAGGAGGAACTAATGCCAACTAATTTTGCGTCAAATACTTCTAATTATTTTGAACAAAATTGGGTTGAGTCAGACTCCGAGGAGGATGATGAATACGAATATGTACTAGCACCATTATCACCACCACTATCACTTCACTTTTATATCCCTACATGTGATGAGTTGGATCACTCATTATGGATCGTATCACGACCACCATAGATCCAACAAAAAAGTCAGCATGGACACTATAACCTCTCAAACTTCATCAACTCGTACCTCCATGACACACTAAACAAAGAAGTTGTCAATCAATCAGAGCTGCTAGGACCTTCTAACCCGCAATAGACTAATGTGATGATACTAGTTATCTTTTGTACTACTAAACTGAATAGACTCAGTTAGTAAACTCTGTAGAATCCATGTAATAGCTAGCAGTAGTTGTAAAACGTTGTAATTACTAAACTGAAAGTATCAGTTAGTAAATTTTGAAGAAGCTTGTAATAGGTTTTGATTTTGTAAATCAAGCAACGTTGTATGAATAAAACTCTTGCTTTATGCTATCATGTGTTATGATTCAAACCTCCAACGTAATTATTCTATCATTTCCCATAAAAGTTCATGCTTATTTCACAACTCTCTACTCACGACATATCTTTTATATAATAGAATCATGGCGCCAACGAAGAAAACACAACACCATTATCAAAAACCCTCTTATCATGTCTCCCATGTCTTCTTTACCCAGCTTCATCTCAAACCACTAAAACTCATCAAACAAAAATGAAGAACACAAGCCTCGTTCATCTTTTCACTATCATTATTTTCACAACCGTTGCAACCACAAGCTCATTAACAGATCTTGATGCACTTTTAAAGCTCAAATCATCCTTAGTTACACCACAAGCACCCTCATCAGCTTTACAAGATTGAGTACCATCTAAAAATTTTAAGAAACACAATACTACGTGACTAAACCGAACATCACATTATCGGTCCTTAATTATACATAGCCTAGCTACCTATGTCTAATTAGGGAGGGATCATGTTATGCTGGGAGCAGTCACCTGTATGTTTTCTTAGGAACAAACTTCTCACCTATAATCTTAAAACAAATTTCGTGTGAGTATAGGCAATTCATAAGTATTCATACGATAGAGTACGACAATTAATCACTCTTACTCTACCTTTCCCACATAAAAGTAAACCTCATCCTACGCCATACACTAAAACGACAAATCAAACTACATCACTAGTAATTCCAGACTCTAGTCCTCATAAGTAACCACACCTCTTCATCGACACCACTCCAACATATAACACACATAGAACTTCAGAACGAAGTTCCCGTAAGGGGTAGAGACTGTAACAATTCACATTTTCAGGTTAACTTCTATTCCCGAAAATTTCACTGTTCATTTTACTATTCACTTTTCCAAAATTTGATTTTTATTTCATATTCTCGTATAATAAATCATTTCCATGGCAAAATAAAAGTTTGACAGTCATCAAATTATTTTCGCGAAAGTTATTAAGGAACTACACGTTTTAGGGTAAAACGTCATTCAAAAATCCTACGCACAACGAAACTCGACCGCGTTAATTTTCCCCGCATCAGAAAAATGTTTGATACACTCATGATTTATTTGATAATTAATTATGACTAAGAAAAATGTGACCAAATAAACCCTTGGCCGTGAGAAACAGAAATTTTTGTTTTTAATCCCTTTTACTTAGCCTTAATCTTAGCCTATAACTGCACCGCGTTTCTAAGACGATTTGAGTTTTCACATTTTTGGAAAAAGTCAACATATTTTTCCCTCCTCCTTTGACCAAAAATCATTCCTTGATTTTTAGGCTTACGGTTTTATGTCTTAAAGACATTAAATACCAACCGACACTAGACTGAGCCCAGTCTAGACATTATAAGTCATTTTAAATCATTATTATCATATTAGAAAATTAACATTTTACTTTTCTCAATTTTACACAATATTCGTACGTTTTACGTATTACGTGTTTTAGACCCGTGTTTCCAGTTTTAGCACCCCAATGGAATCTACCACTCATTTTATATTTTATTATGAAGTATATTGACATGTTTAACCATTCTTTCAAGTTCCACATTTTTACGATACCCGGTTTTACGTTTTATGGCTTAATCATTTACGGTTAGCATTTTACGGAGTTAAAACTAACCCCATAACTAGGATAATATCATCCAAAGACCAAGTCATCCCCCTAGCATTTATGAAACCGCCAATAGGGGGGGGGGGAGTCATACCCTTGTGTGGCTTGATCTCATGCTTAAGGCCTTAGGACGGTTACAAGTATACAAACTTGTTAAGAAATCTTTGACTAGTCCATGCATGTAACCTCCTCAAAGCCATATAAAAGCCCCCTCCCCTCCTTGTTGCCGTCCCATATCACACACAAAAACACCTCACACTTAGCTAATTTACTTCCAAGTTTCATGCAAGAAATCAAGAGTATTATCAACACTTAAACCCTAGTTTGGTTTTGATTCATCAAACTACTTCCAATCTTTTGAAACTTTGGTCATTTCTCTTGAGTTTAAATCTACTCAAACCACCTCAACCTTCATCATCTCTCTTTCAAGAATAAAAGTGTAGAAAGATTGCTTGAAGTGAAGTAAAGTGAAGCATAATCAATCAAAGTCCTTAGCTTACATGTTACTTACCTTTCTTTGTTGAAAGCCAAAAGTTGTAAGCAAAACCCTAACATACTTTCTTGTTAAATATCATTTTCATGCTATTTATATGTCATTCATACTATATTTTGTGTTGAGATTATGTTCATGATGTATAAAAATTGGTAAAACAAGTTATTGTAAATAAATGTTAAATTATGTTAATTAAACAAGTAAACAAGTGACTTTTATGGAGAACCACGACCAAAATAGTATAACTATGATATTGGAAACTTACCTACTGTTAAAGGGGACTTAACAATGAAAACATGGCAATTTTAATCACTTAAAACAAGTACACGAGTCAAAAGTTATGGCCATAAGAAGTTAGCGAAACCAAAAAGCCAAAACTGCCAAACACAACCTGTAAACGATCTGACCCTTTTGAAAGTGGCACTTCTGGTCCGATTCATCAAAATTTTAAAACACGAAAGTTGTCCGGAACGACGTTTTCGTTCAGGTATATAGAAGGTCGAGCCCTGAAAACGCATTTTGAGTGATATTTTTCTTCAAATTCTTAACAGCCAATTTTAAGACCAAATGACCATGTAAAAGTTATGATTAATTGAAACCAAGAGGTCTAATGACCTAAAGCCAAGACCAAAACCATGGATAAGGCCAAGGTTGAGTCTCAAGACCATGGAACAATGACCAAGGTCACGGTGAAGGCATGACTAAAGACCATATAAACTTACCTAGGCGAAAACATGAGCTAAAGAGTTAACGATAACTTAAACATGCAATTTGGATCTACTCCATCTAAAGAACCATGAGATCTTACAAGTAATTGTCATACAAGATTTAAGAAACTCATTCTAATAACAATCTTCATCCAAAAGTAAACTTTCCTAAGTTTATTCAAATATTGGACATGTAACTTTTCGGATCAAAACTTATATATATATATTTTATAAAATACTACAATAGTAGGGAGCCTCATGTGAGGGGTTTATTATAGTAAACCGTCGAGATGAGTTATGGATTTATGAATTAAAGTGTCCTGGCTCCTCGAACGTTTACTACTTGACCTCTGAATTATGTTGGCCCGAACGGTAGTAAGCGATATACAAACTATACATGTTTCATAAACCATCTTTATTCAAAGACTTACACTATATACTAAGTACTACATCATGGACTAAATGCAAGACATATATAGGCAATTCTTCATATTCTTTACTCCAATCCTAAGTCGCAACATTCTATTATAGGTTGCTCGTAGAAACCTTCGCGATTCGACGATTACATTCACTACTTGCTATATAACTTAAGGTGAGTTCATAGCCCCACTTTCCATTACTTAATTGTTTTACAAACCCTTGGGGGGAATACATGCTATTATTTTTCAACCGAACACAATGCTTTTCAATTGTATGCTTGCCTGATTGTTTTATTATCCCTAAGTACCATCCTTGCCAATCCAAAATCCCTTATTATGAACCATTTAATCACTTGCGAGGGTTACTTGCAAGTGAGCGCGAATATTGTGAATAGGCCTATTGGGATTGACGAATCCCATTTGTATTGACTAAGTTCAAACAAATGCATTAATATTTGAAACATAGGTATGACGGCAAAGTACCTACCGGGATAACTCCGCCGATTGATATTGGTACACATTAACGTTTTGGTGTCATAAGCTTAGTGTGATAATAACAATTGTTTTGTTTTCCAACCATGAGCATGAGTCTAATTAACTCATACTACCAACATATTGTGTTCAACCATTAAACAAACTCTATGAATATCACTCAACCTTTGTGTTGACCTTTTAAGCATGTATTTCAGGTCCATGATGATCAAGGATGGCACGGAAGGGCACGGATATTCAAGAGGGCTATAAATTTTATTATCATTCGAAAACTCATCTAATGTAATTTGTAAACATGGAACCATCTGGGACCTCATTTTGTAATCTTTAATATTTATATAATTTGAATGATAAATCTTATAAAATGACTCAATTAGAGTTTGTTTTCTATTATTATGACTGTTGTGCCGTCGAGTAACACCCAAGTTGAATTCCGCTGCATCATTGAATTGGGGGTGTTACAGATATCTTTATTTTTTTTTTCATTAGGAGTTGAAGCAATCGCATCTTCACATATTTTGAATATAGACACAAATTATAGCTAAGACATGAGTCATTTTGTCACATTTGTTCCGTCACTAGCATCCCACTCACTAGTTGCCTTGGGCCCTTTCATTAAGTTAGTTACCTTAGGATATATGACTTGCTTAATTGTCCCTTTACACTATTTTCTTTGCATGAAATTAAATTATATGCTTAGTTGCCTACATGCATACTTTTCTTGCATACTCTATTAAGATAATACTTGATTAAGTTGCCTAAAGAGATGGACTTTCCCAAAACCAAACCTCCAAACAAACATCTTTCTGGAAAAATTTCTGTCAAAAACCATTTATGGAAATCTGGGAACCAGGCTCTTGGTGGGCCCCATAATTATCAGGGGCGGCCCCTTTAATTTTAAGGGGGCCGACCACCTGATGGTCGAGGTTCCCTGTTTGCTTTCTACTTTTTAGCTCACTTTACCCTATTTTGATTCCTCACTTCCCTAAATTCACAAACACATTTTGTCTAGTAAATCCTCCACTAATTTATCCTTCCATAAACACATAATCATCACACTATCAATACCTCTCCTCATCACATATCGTTGCTCAATCATTCCATCATGACTTCTCCCAACAAACCAAAATCAAAATCCTCTAAGCTAGCAAGGATGACTGAAAAGCCCACGTGGAGAAAGAAGCAAAGCCCTCGAAACAAATCCGTCACAACAAGTGGATTTGGTAATCAATCAACACCCCCAAACACTTACTTTCCCAACTACACTCCAAACTCACAAGGACACCCCTTTGAACCACTCTACAAACCTTACCACATTGGCCAAACATCCCATTTCATCCCAAATCATACATCTCCATTTCTATCCAACTACAATGATCCATATCACTTTGGTCAATCATCAAACTACAACCCCAACTACACAACACCAATTCATCCACCTCCACCAAATGATTCACTCCACATTACCACGGAAAAGCAAAAGTTCCATGAAAAAATCAACCAAATTCGTGATCTTAGTGATCTTAATGCTATACAACTTGCAAAACGCCACTTGCACAAAACTCCATCCTCTCCTTACTCAAATTGCCTACCTTACTCCCTTAACTTGGATCAAGTCATCAACCACACCCACTATTGTCCTTGTTGCTACTTTCTCCAAAAACAAATCCTTGACCTAAGCGAAGATATTTCGTGGATCGAATATCTCTTCACTCGTCCACATCCAATACCTCCATTAATTAGGTACAACATACCTAGATCCACTCCTTCCGCTCCACATCCCTCACCATCATACCACTAAATCCAATCACCATGTTTCCATCTCCTAATAAAATCACCATAAACCTTTGTACCCCATGCAAGTTCGAGACCTCAAGTCGGCAACTTAGTTATATCTAATGTAGGTTGCTAGAAAAGCATATATGTATACACATATATGTATGCCTTTGTACTAATGATTATGTTTTTAACATAATCTACTTTAATAATCAATGAATGTGACTTATGTTCTATAAATATTTGTTGCTTGGTTTTTATGCATGCTTTTCCCCTTGCTTTTGATCTTTGTTTGCATGATTAGTATATGATTATATATGTGCTTCTCTAATAGACCAAAACTAAAAAGAAATGTTCCAATAGAGCTTGCTGCAAACACAAAACAAATATAAACCATTTTTGGGAAATTTTTGAAATTTGGTCGTCTGGGAATTTACCAGTTGGGCGGCCCCTTTAATTTTAAGGGGGACGGCCATGAATTAAAGGAACCGGCCACCTGGAACAGTTTTTACACTATTTTCTTTTGCACCTTGTGACTCCTTTTGCTAGTCCCAGCTACCATTTCCCTTAAAAACTAAACTGATTTTGGAATCTAACAATGCAATTTCAAATTAATACCACTTCTAAACATGATTCCATGCTATAAAACCCTTATACACCTTTCATCCACACCCCATCATCATCACATTCATCAACCTCAACCAATTCATCATGTCATCACCAAAAACCACCACCTCCAAAAAATCCAAGAAACAAAAACTTGTTATCATCCCACCAAAACAACTTTTTATTGATCTCACTAATGAAGACATCACCACTCCATCACCACCACCTCAATGTTCATCTCCTAGTGCTCCAAATGCACCATTGAAAACAACATCAACACATGGAACCTCTAACTCCTCCATACCATCATCATCATCATCCATCAATGACTACATCAATAATCACTTATCACCTCCACCAAGAATACCTCCACCACCACCTATTGAAAATGCATCTTTAGACATCACTATTTCACTATCACCCATCACACCCCTTGATGCACATTTTTCACCATCTCCTCTCAATCCACCAAACTTCAATCCTATCCCATGGAGCTTACTTGAAGCTCATGGTGACACTTGCCTTTGTTGCATCCATAACCGTACCATCATTTTTGGCCTAAGAGATGAAATACACTACATGTTTTCATATCTTGAGAGCTTGTTTCCTCAACCTACACCAACAACATCTACACCTCCTCCACCATCATCAACTACACCTTCACCTCCACCAACATCAAACACACCTCCATCAACACCATCATCTCCACCTACAACATTGGTTCCACCCAACTAAGCATGGCTCATGGTTGGAAAATAAAATTGTCTAAACCATTTTGATGGCAAGCTCTAGGAAAAACATTTCTATTAGAGTTTTGGTTGCTTGTAAGCCCTTAGGGCTTTTGTTTATTGGTTGTAATGTTTATGCATCTTGGATGCATGTTGTTTGTTATTTTCAACTTTTTATTGAAGTGTTTCTTTCATGCTTATATTGCTTGTATTACTTATATATATACTTGTTGCATGCATCATATATATTGTATGTTCTAAGTATTTTAGCAAGCATTCCGTATCTCGATTTGTCTTATTACCTTAAAACGAGGGGGAGTACACGTCAAGGGGGAGCTAATACAACATCGGGATAACCTTTTTGATGTTCACAAAAAGGGGGAGAAGTGATATAAACTCACTAAATACTTGCATAAATAATAATTTTTTATTTAATGAGTTTAGATTTTGTAACCATCAAAAAGGGGGGAGATTGTTGATATAAATAATGCGTAAAAACGTTATTAATATTTCTAGATATCCCTATGTTTTGACGATCAAAAAATGTAAAATCATTAAACATAAAATCATTACGTAAATAAGTATTTAGTGACAAAATATCATTATATCCAACTAATTCACTTAAGGTATGAATAAACAACTGCCTAATACATTTTATGATCAAAGGACGGTTTATTTACTAATTACAAATTATATAAAATGGTATAAACATTTTATATATTTAGAAAAACACTTTTGGTAATTAGAGGAAAATGTTTATTTCATAATAAATAAATGAATTCAAATTTTTAACCAAATTCAGTTAAACTTTCACCAAATAAACTTTCCCCAGAAAAGACAAAACTTTCTGGCCGTTACAAGTGGGCGGCCCCCTTAATTATAAAGGGCAGCCCCTTTAATTTTAAGGGGGCCGGCCATGAATTAAAGGGGCCGGCATGCTCCTGTGTCAGAAAAGTTTTGCCTATAAAAACTGGTTCAAATCTGTAATTTTTCCTCACCTTTTGCACTAAAACTTTCTATCCAAATTCTCTCAAATCATCTTTCTAAAACCCTTGATCATAAACATATTAGTTCTTGTCTCAAGTGATCCAATCCATCCTCATTCAAAGTGCAAGAGAAGAATACTTCTCCAACATTTTGTTTAGAAGTATTGTAGAGTTGTGTATATTGTTAGTCATTGTGTAAATTATTTGTAAAGGTGAAGAAGGTGTGTAATAGGTAGATCTAGGTGGGTTAGTTGTTGTGAATAGAAGTAGTGAAGAAGTAGTTTTGTTGTGAAGAAGAAGAAGTAGTGAAGGTGTGAGAAGTTGTGTAGTAGTAGTGGTGTGTATAAGTCGTGAAGAAGGTGTGTAGTGACTAGTGGTGTGAGATTGGTTCTAGCTACTATTAGAACTCGACATTTAGCTTAGTGTCGTTAATCGGTGTAAGCAAAAGTTGTGTAAGGTTTCTCCGCCAAAAGGGAGCTCATTGTGATTAGTGAAGAAAAATCTCGAGTAGGTGACTCGAGGAGTGGAGTAGAGCAAGGAAGGTGACCTTATAGCCGAACCCTATAAATCCGTTGTGTCTTGGTTTGATCCTTCCATCTCTTGTTCATTACCTTATTTACATCTTTATTGTTTGCATACTCATAAATATTTATATCTAGTTGTAGCTTGTGATATTGTGCTAAAATTGATTTCACACGAAGTTCAAACAAAAGGTTCATTCACAAAATAAAGTTTTTGTAAATAACCTAAAATGTATATAATACGTTCATACACATATACATGTATAATTGATCATTTCGGTCTAGTATAGTTTTCACAACAAAACTTAAATTGAAGATTTTGAAAACAAAGTTTTAAATCAAAATTGACATAAAACTATTCAACCCCCCCTTCTAGTTTTCCACAGGAAAGGTAGTGAGTATGTTTGACTGGTTATTTTCTTGGAATAACGAGACCAATTGTAGCGGGTCCCACGGATGGCGCCACAGATTGTACAATAATTTGCACGACCAGGCCTTCGATGGTTATCAAAGGATATAGGGGATGTTGTGGTTGAGCTAAGCTTGTGTCTAACCTGAAAATAAGAAATACGAGATACTACGTTAAGTGATTGCGCAGGGGTTGGGCCCTGCGAACCACCTCCGGCATGTGAATAAGTATTTGGTATGAAAAGTTTAGTGAAAATATAATAAAGTAGAGTTATTGAGATTGCATACCAGACTTGTGGATCGTCCAAGCTATTTATAGGAGAGAAAAACAGCTTGGAGAGTGCTTACACCTTTTTCGGAGATCATGGGGGCGTCCCATGATAAGTGGCAACCGCTAGGGGTTAGTGTCCCACTCCTCCTGGTTTAGCAGGAAAGCTAAGGAGGGAGATGAGACGTGGGTTAGACTTGGTCTTCCCCATGTTTGGACTTGGCATTATTCCGTCCTTACATTTTATCGAAGGATACCCCGAAGGGTTTAATCCTTCGACTAGCGAATTCCCATCTGGTAACTAGGTCATTGGTGACTAGTTTTACGCCAATGAAAGTGTTAGGAGGCTAGCCAGAGCCTGCAATTATGTAGGTTTCGAGCAGGACCGAAGGGGAGTCCTTCGACCTGTTCGGAGGGTACATTATCACTTTCCATGAATGAATGAATGTTGATTAGGGTTAAATTATGTTAACATGTTGTGATGTTTGTCATAGTTGACTTGAAAATAGACTAAAATTATTCAACCTTAAAAATAGGAAGTTACTAAAATCACAACACATCTGCTAACCAGGACACCTACTGGCGGCGATCCTTTATTGGATTGGCGGTCCCTGTTCACTAAAGGACCGTCACCTCATCTAGGGGGAGCACTAAGATTTGGGAGCTTGTATTCTGTCGATCTCTTTGACGATGCCCTTTAAGGATGCTTGTATTCCGTCGATCTCTTTTCTCTCCTCACATCAACGATGCCCTCTTAAGGATGATTGTATTCCATCGAATTCTTTCCTCTCTTCAACATCGACGAAGCCTTTTTGATTCTACAAAAAGGGGGAGAAGTAACGGGAAAACTCATTAAAATTTTATCAACGCATAATTTTACCTAAAATGAGTTTATATTTTGTAATCATCAAAAAGGGGGATATTGTTAATATAAATAATGTCAAAAACGTTATTCGCATTATTCGGTCTTCTTGTGTTTTGATAATCATAAAATATGAAGACATGTTACGTAAAGTTACAGATAATAAGTTTTTAATCGAGGAAACTCGTTTCTTCCACGTAGCTACTACAACGTCACTTCAGGTATGAACAAACGTTATACCGACATTAGTAAAGTGATCAAAGAATTAAATTTTCTTCTAAACTTACATTTTTCAGTTTGACAAAACATTTTTCACAAAAGTATTTTTGTGTTTTTAAATAAATGTTTTATTAAGAAATTATATTCAAAATTCAAATATGTAACAGCTATATTTCCCCCAAAACAGTTAAGTTTTCACCAGATAAGTTTTTATCACGTCAGTATAAAAAGAGGAGCATCTTGTCGGGACGGTCGCTTAGTGATAAAGGACCATCGCATGTTTAAGGGACCACCACCTTCTTTCCTGTCATGTATAAATAATGAATTGTTCCTTCTCAGAAAATTAATTCCTCTTGGCACAAAAACTTTCTATTTCTGTTTTCTTTCTTCTTTGATCACTATAACATGTCGGTATATGTTTATAAGTGATTTCCTCTACATATGAAAGTGCAAGAGAAGAACTCTTGACGTAGATGAAGAATCAAGTTATATGAGTCCAGACACAAACATAACAAGTGTTGCGGTTCTATTCTTCCCTCTATTTTCTTCTTGAAAATATTGTAAATATTTCCGACTTGTGTTTGAGTCGAGGATGGAGTTATTTGTGTAAACTTAGAACAAGATGAAGATCCAAGATGTCTTGTAACTTGAATAGGTCTTGTATTTGTTGTGAGGAGAGTGGAGTTTTGGTTTGCAACTTAGGACTTAGTAAAGTTGGTGTGTGAAGGCTTGGATTGGGTGATGATCCAAGTGTGTCTTAGTGTGAAGGCTTGGATTTGGTGAAGATCCAAGTGTGTCATTTGTGAGAAGCCTTGGATTGGATGAAGATCCAAGTAGGACAAGTGAGCTTGTTTGTGTGGCCACGTGGGCCTTGGAGTAGATTGGTTCTAGCTACGATTAGAACTCGACATTCCGCTTAGTGTCGTTAAACTTTTTGTAAGTTTCTGTACGGATTGCTCCGCCTGAAGGAGTGTGTTGATATAGTGATTGAAAACTCTTAAGTATGGTACTCGGGGAGTGGAGTAGGACAAAGAGTGAGCTTCGTGCCGAACCACTATAAATCTCCGCGTCTCTTTGGTTGTGCTCTTTCCTTACTCTTTACATTACTTGTTTGTTTACATTTATTTGTAGCTTAATAGATATCATATAACTAGTAAAATTCAATAAGTTTGCAAAGGAATATTAACCAGACCTAAAAATAGCGAAACACTATAACAAGTAAAAAGAATTGGTGAAACTATTCAACCCCCCCCCCCCTTCTAGTTTCTACAAAGATTTCATATGTAGTTACGTGTGGTGTTTTTAATTGTTTGTATACATATGTTTACATGTTTTTACGAGGCAGCAAGAGATCCGAAAATATATAACGAGTCACATTATGTGTATTATGATCACAAACATATTTCAATAGTTAACCCATAGGGTTGGAACATCAACTATTTGACTAGAAAAGATACCAGTCTCGATATAACAGATTCCATAACTCTTTGTTATTTTATGTGGCGTTCTCTTTTATACAAAAGATTGTATTAACGAAATAAAAAATTATAAAAGCATGATTATCATTAGGCTTAACATGGCATTAACCATATAGTATTTAGTGTGTGTTAAAAAGAATCATGTGTATACCTTCTAATGCAAGTTAACAAAGCAACAACAAGGACAAACGACAAGGGTTAGGCTGTCACACGACCTAGAAAATCACCTAAGGTTTCCGTTCATCCAAAAACCAGATCACCACCTGTGCAACCCTTGAACCAAATCGATCACAAATGCAAACTTAGCCTCTTATTGTTTCTCTCAGCCACGAACTAATTTAGGGCCAGTTAGGGTTTTCTGTTTGTTTCGGTATGTGGATATAAAAAAACCGAATGATATTGATGTAAATGAAAGGTGTGTGCCGTGATTTTTGGGGAGATAGCTAATTCAAAATCATGATTCATAGTAGGAGAAAAACAAGGGATGTGATATACGGTTAGTTACAAAAAACATGTGAATAAAAGGGGAAAACAATTAAGGATCCGAATACTATGAATGTGTTATGTTGTTTAATAGTTTAAAGGGAGGATCAATATGCATCTCCTAGTTTAGTTTAGGGTAAAGATTAATAATGGGTATTTATCTCATAACTTACCATTTTTATATGCTTATTTATTTAATTAATTTAGGGTTTATTCCAAATAAGTGATTAAAATGTTAATCCACATTTTAAGTTAACTTACCTGATTTGGTGAGGATTCTCACAGTATCACCCTGTTAGAAGAATTTCGTCCAGAAATTAAATTGTTTCTACTACTATAAATTTTGTTACCGAATATGGGTGGGGAATTTGGTTTTCATATAATCAGTACATTCTCAAGTACGCTCATACCCACTGCTCGAGCTTCAACAACTTCTATAATTGGTACCTTGTTGTGTTTAGTTTATAAAACTTTCTAGATATTTGTTTTGATTGACTTCCTAGTTTGAAATCTGTCATGAAATCATATGGACTAATAATCAGTTAATCATTGGTATGTATTTCTTGGAGCTCAACATGTGTTAACCAAAAAGTTCTGTGGATGTTTCTAGCAAGGAAAAGATGTTCTTGTAAGTGTGTCAGGATGACAAGTTCGCTAATGAAGTTACTAACCCAGGTTGCACAATCGAGTTAATTGAAATTGAGTAAACTACGCCAGTTGTTCTTAATACAAAGGATTCAATGCTTGAATGATGAGTCCAGTGAAGGTCAAGGCTGAAATGAAAGGACTGGAAATTGAATTTGTACACTAATGTTGTGGCAGAAATTTATACACCGAAATGTAAATACTTCAAATGGAACATGATACCCAATTACAAATATCGAGTGAGTAGAACCGATGGTGCAAGCATTGTCCATCCTTGAGCAAATTTGTCAAAAACCATAAGCTATTTAACAACTTGACTCCAAATCAACCCCACACCTCATCAAACAAAAACTATCATGGAATTAAGTTAAGAGCTAAGAGTTGTTAAGTAGCTCAATCTTTTTGAAAAATCAGCTCAATTTTTGGGGTTTCTCCCAAACAAAACAACGAGTGAGTACCAACAGTTTAAGTTGGTAAGATTAGTGAAGGAGTAAAGGATACTCAAGTAAGTGAATTTCATTAAGAAAATTCGCAATGGTGATGAGGAAGCAAGGAGACGTCTGGTGTTATATTAGGTACATCTCTTATCAATAGCATACTTGTTCGCGTTTGATGTTTTGGCGTCAAAAGATATTTTGTGCCTTCTGTTTAATCTTACTCATGAATCGTAATTTAAGAAACTGAATGCAACGCTAGTTGTCAGATTGATAAAAGTTGTCACTTAATGTTCAAGTTTATAAAATGTAATTTGTCATTTCTTGTTGGGAATAAAATAATAATATTTGCTTTCAGTTATTTAGTCGGGTTGCGATTATTTAAAAAAAATTGTTTAAGTAAAAAAAATGTTTATTATTAGATGGTGTTTTCTAAATTTGTACTGTGTTGTCAATATAAATGATTATTGTTTATAAATTTCTAGTTTTAACTAGTACGTTAAAAGGTCTAGTTCCAATAAATTTTCAACCGTTATTAATCAGTCTTAAATAATTTATCAAGTTCTCTTATCTTACAAATTTACAAATTACTGGTTTTCTTATTGGGCCAACTAGTCCGATTAGTCAAATTTTACCAACGCGTCCAATCCAAGTTTACTTATGCGTTGAGTCCAATCATGAGTCTTTTAGCAAGTTTTAAGTTAAGCCCGTTAACAGGTTATAAGTTAAGTCCAAATAGGTTTACATATGTTAGGAGGATTTATTAGCCAAGAATTGAGGCAAAATAGTATGGCATAAAAAGGTTTATTATAGTTGCACTCAAGATAAAAAGGGTAATTACTGCTTATGAAAATCATAGAAGTAGAGATTTAAGAATATTATATGTTATGAAGAATACTTAATGGGTGAAGAAATGTTGCTTAGCTTATTAGGCATATGGGATGACTGCAAAGAATGAAAGGAAAAGATTTTTGGTTGTGCCTATCATGAAAAGATGTTTCTGCTGTAGTTGGTAGTGAGTTGTTGAGGGCAACACGTGATCGAATGGATCCCTCAGAGATATTTGAATTAATGAGATAGTTTCAATAGTCGCTAAGGAATGTGGTACGTATGTTTTCAGTTTGTTTCTTAAGGCGAGTAGTATGCAAAGATGAGGTTTAAAGTAAATCCTGACAGCACAAAAGGTTTATCGTATATTGTAACACATCAACACTCTGTTCCCGAGTTTTAATATGAAAGAGAAGAAGAGAAAAGACAAAATTAGACAGAAAAGAAGAGAAGAGTAATGTAATTTGTTTTTTTACACCGTGTTCCCGAGTTGAGAGAGAAAAGAAGAGAAAACCGATGATTTTACAATTATACCCTTTGTTATATACAAAATTTATATTTTATTCTTGGGCATTTAAGTCATTGTTTAATTAAAGAGTTTCCAAATATACTTTCCTCCCAAAACATCCCACTTTTGGGAAGAAAGTTTTGAAGAGAAATATAACCCAATTTCCTCTCCTCTTCTTCTCTCTTCTCTGCTAAAAAGACTCTGGAACACAAATTTATTTCGTTTTCTTCCCACTTATTTTCTTTTCTTTCAAAATTAAAACTCGGGAACGCAGTGCAAGAGAATCATGGTTGTGTATCGGTGTATTTTATTTGGTGTTTGGTGTTTTATTTACATTGACCTCATATGTTATTTGGTGTTTTATTTACATTGACCAAAAAGGTCTTACATACATGTTTCTTGGGGAAAATCTCGTATTAAGGTAATAAAAGTTTACAAGGGTGATATCTCCAATCATCCAGGAAAAGTAATTCTAGTGTCATCTTCATGAGCCGAAAAGAATGAGAAGTACCAATTAGTATTCAAACAATAAGAGTAGACCTTACTACGAGTTTCATAGTTGTCATAAAAGGAACTTAGAGGAGGTTTATTGAAGTGACCCATCAAGGAAGAACATGTAGTTTGGCATGTACGACTAGTTGAGCTTAATGATCAATGTATTATAAGATTTAAGGATAGAATCTGAGTATTAATGTTTGGTTATGCTCGGAATTTGTTATTAGTTGAAGCTCATGAGTTCAATTATTCCAACTAGGTGGTACTTAGATGTATTATGTCTTGTAATTGTTTTATTAGTGGTATGAAAATAGATATTTCAACCCGATATTATGTTAACAGATGTTTGACTTGATTATGAGTGAAAGCTTTAGACATCAAAATCCTTAAGGTATTTTACAATCCGTTGGTATAAAAGTGATATCGAATTGAAAAGTGACGAAGTTGTATAAAATTCAGGAACATAGCACAATACCATTGAGTAATAGTAGATTGTTTATTTAACTCAACCATTCCCCCGCCAATAAGATTTCTTATTAGTGGAATGAGTTAGGAAAGTTGTTTATCATAGTAGGTGTTATATCATGATATATTATTATTAATAGTATGTGTATTCAGGCTTGCTTGCAAATGTCAGGACGACACTTGACGCATTTAGGGAACTTGTATCATGGTTAGTCGAACCATTACTACATAGTCATATAATCAACAATATAGTCTCCCAAACTGCGCAAAAAGTCTCAACTAATACAACCTAATCCAAAATCAAACTGTAAATGCCTCGAATAGAAATAGTATGAAGACATGCAGTTAATGCTTAAGGTCTCTCTTTAAGCCATGCAGGAATCGATCTTCCTAACACCTTAAATAATCCCCTATAAAAGGTAAATTTTCAAAAGGATGAGAACAAATAAGGGAAAAATAAGTAATCTCATAGATAGATGCATCTATGATGTATGCTATAAGTGGAGTATGGATAGACAAGCATAAGACTTAAAGGCATAAGAAAATAATTAGGCAGCCATGTATCCATACTAGTATTCATACTACTCCAAAATAATATATCCACTACAGTGTGTCCATAATAACTAACCATTATAGTATCTCAAGGGTGTGGCCAATAATGACCTCTCAACTAGTCATCTACTAACTGGAGCTCAACCTAAGCTGGAATTAAGACCATTAGCAAGAACCAACATATCCAATACTGATCCTCCAAAATAGTGTTTGATTAGCACAAATGATATAAAGGCATCCTAAGAAGCACAACAACAACAAGACAAAGTGATACTAGCAATATAGTATATGTATAGTACAAGGACTTTTTGACCGAAAAATAGTCAAACAAAGTCCATCATGAGTATGAGGTTTAAATAGAGATTTGGGGTTTCTAAACTAATTGAGGCAAATAATAACTCAAAATAACACAAATAAACTAATAACGAAAGCACGTAATGCACAATTAAACTAAAACATAATCTAAACTTAAAACGTAACGCGTAAAAAGTAAAAACATAACCTAAAAGGGAAACTACCTAATTTAAACTACAAATTTGAATTTACAATTTAAAAACTAATTAAAAACTTGTAAAAGCACTGATCGTAACTTGAAATTTCCTAAAATGCAACTAAAAACAAAAACGGCCCGTTACCGGGCTCAGTAACGGGCTAAAACCTAAATTTTTTGAAATAAAAAGCCTACGGGGGTGAAAATAATTTTCCTAGATCCTAAACATAAAAGGAAAATTAAAAAAAAAAATTATTTTTTTGACCTATAAATAATTTATTATGAATTTAATACTATTTTAACTAAATAAAATCATTAAAATTACTAAACCTAATTATAAAAATCTGAAATTTTTTTGTAATAAACCTAATGATACCAGGAATAAGAGAAAATTACAAAAAGTCCTAAAGTATAATTAATAAGCAGAATATAAGCCTAAATAAGCTGAGTAGTATTAAAGCTAAACAAACAAGGATACCTTAAATTAAAAAAAAAAATAAAATAAAAATAAAATAAAAAAGGAAATATTAATCTGAGAAGACCCTAGGGCAGTTGGTAAAGAGGTGTGGTGTTGTGTCTAATTGTGTGAGTTACCCAGGGTTCGAATCGAATGAGGAGAAAAGTGTACCGCTTTTAAGGGGTCATTTAAGCCCGAATTCGTGATTATTTGATCAATTACTGCCCTAAATCGTTTATTTTGTCATTTTAGGTACTTTTGAGGAGAAATCTGGAAAAGGAAGCATTTTGGACGTTTTTGGAGCATAAAAGTGAAGAAAACGGCAAAGTCTCAAAATCCTTGCTGGGAACAGTACCTGACGACGTCAAGACTTCATACATGACGGCGTCAAGCTTGGCAAAAGAGGTGGAAGTGGAAAATATAACGTGACGGCCCAGAACATTTTTAGTGTTATTGACCTGACGGCGTCACCAAGGCCGTCAGGGTCAAAATGCAAGTGACGGCCCAGAGCTTTATTTCTACGTGACAGCGTCAAGACTAGATCTAGGCAATACGACTCTTAACTTGGTGGCGAGTTGACGGCATCAGAAGCTAACACATGATGCCGTCAGGATGTTTTATCTATATATATTTTTCCAATTTTTCATTCATTGTGGGTGGAACATTAGGAGGAACTTTATCACAAACCCTAGGTCGAATTTTCATCATATTGTAGGGGTTTCAAACCCTTCTTACATCCATGTTTGAATAAAGATAAGTCTTCCAATAATCTTTCAATATGTCTATGTGTTGTTTGATTCTATCTTATGCTTGTCTTTCTTTTAACATGCTAGGCTAGGTTTTTATTGTGTTTGCTTAGATGTAGTGAAACCTAGATGTTGATTATTGGTTGATTGTTTGTTTATATTTGTTGTGGATGATTGTATTCGATGTTAGGCTTAAGAAAATTGGCAGAATTCCATTGGTAACTTGCTTGAACGTCTTAAGAAACATGATCAGAGGTGTACTACGATTTTTGGTTGTATTTAATGCATAAGTGAATTCTAATGATCCCATGTTAGGAGGTTTTGGTCAGCTCGACATAGGAATGAAGTAGGAACTTATAGAGTTAGGGAATATTGTACACTGCCCTACGACTGGTATTAAGGAATATAACCCGTCATCCATGCAAAGCTAATCAACCGGTAAAAGATATCTAGGGAGTATTGAAATCTAAGTAAACACATCTTTTCTCATTATTGTTTCCACCACATTAGTTAATTTTCATTTCTTTTATTTTATTTTGATTGCATCTGTAGTTAATTGGGTTAGTTGGCTAGCAACCAATTCCGCCCACTCCTTCAAAACCCGAGATTTTGCTTGCTTTATAAAATATAAAAAATACAAAAAGAATCATCCCTCACCTCTAGACCTAGTTTAGTAGGCTTTCTAATCCTACTACGCTATTCTTGAGTTGAATGATCAATCCCCCGGTACTTGTCACTATACTACACTACAACGATCAGGTACACTGCCTGGCGGGGATTGCAAGCTTCTCAAGATCCCTTGAGAGGTAAAACCTATTGCAAGGGCGCAATCCCGCGTATCAGGTTTTTGGCGCCGCAGCCCGGGGAATAGTTATTGTCTAGGTTAGAATTTCTTTTTATTAGGTCTACTTGCTAGATTCCTTTCTAGTATGATTTTTATTTTAATTTATCTATCTCATTTCTTTGTTCCTTTGTTCGTAACCATTACCATCCACCATAAAGGCAAATGAAGATCTCTCTAACCTTAGAATCACTAGGAATCGTAGTTTCGTAAGAAATCTTGTTTTGCCTTATGCAGAACCTGAAAGGAAAATGCATAGGCTAAAGCAATCTCTCCCAACACCCGAACCGTCTGGCATAGCCATCAACTTTGATGAGGCTCTTTCGGAAGAAGATTCAGATAATCACCTTACACCCTCTAGCCCCCAATCCAACCACGATATGAGGACCCCCGAAACTCCCACCCCTAAGCGCCTTAAGGACTATTCTTCCCCGAATCCTCGGGTCTTCTCAAATGCCATTGTTTTCCCAAGCGAACGCACCGATGAGGTCTTACGTGCAAATGATGTTTGGCTTGTCCAAAGTGTATGCAAGTTTCGCGGATTGCAAACCGATGACCCAATTCAACATATTAGGGATTTCATGAAGATAGTGGACACCCTCCATACGGACGGGGCCACTAGAAACACATCCCGATTACGATTCTTTCCTTTCACCCTTCATGAAAAAGCCAAGGAGTGGTATGATAAACTTCCCTCCGAGTCTATTTTTACATGGGAGCAACTTATATCCAAGTTTTATGAGAAGTTCTTCCCAGAAGGGAAAACCTCAACATTTAGGGACAGGATCCTCCATTTCCGAAAAGGAAAGGACGAACCCATCTATAAATCATGGATTAGATTCAAGGATCTAATAAGACAAGTCCCCCATCATGGCATAGAGCTTTGGCTTCTGGTCCAAATCTTCTACGACAACGTCTCCCTAAACGACCAGAACGAATCAATAATTCGAGAAAAGGGAAAATAGCCAATCTAAGCGCCGAGGAAGGGTGAATAGGATTGAGGAATATACTCAAGACCAGGACGATACTTGGGATGAACCCGATTCGACTATGAGCATATCCGAAATCACACAAACACCCTCGGATCGGTTGAGGAAACTTCACGAAAGGGTGTCATATCTTGCAGGGTCACGAACAACTAAACAACTTTCAAATCCTTACTTGATCTGCGACTACTGTGGGGGCCCACACGAAGTAGAAGAATGCGGAGGAGAAATCACTACCGAAGATGCGTGTTTGTCGGGACATGACATCTTCGATGACCCCTCCCTTTTGCCTTTTTACCAAAACGATGATTATACCCTTTGGGGGAATCTGGTGAAAAGAAAATAAGGAGAGGAAGGCCCTGACTTCAAAATCAGGAGCACTTTTGAGGATGACCTTGAACACTTTACACAGGAAAAAGGCTTACAATTGAAAGGGCTTGACGAACTCATCACTGAACAACAGAATGACATGGAAAAATGGTTCAAAAAACTTAATGCCACCCTTGATGGCCATAACAGGCCCCCAGTAAGCCAAAAAGATCCCTTGCTCGCGGTTACTACTCGAACTCGAACAACAACCAAGGACCCTCCTTATCCAAGCCAACATCCTGTCGCCGTTGAGCCAAATAATCCCCACGAGGAGGAAGGTAATGTGAGCAATGAGGCTCCCGAACAACCTCCTCTGATAACCCCATCTCCACCAACTCCACCTAACCAACCTGTTAGAATCCCATTTCCATCCCGCCTAAAAAATCAGAAGATTGAGAACGATAATAAGAGATTCTTGTCATATCTAAAAGATTCAGTGGTCACCATACCTCTCCTTGATGCTTGCTATCACATGCCCAAGTATAGCTCATACTTCAAAAGATTGCTTGCCAACCGAAAGAAACTCGAGGGTCTTGTGACTCTGGGAGAAGAATGTTCGGTGGTGACCCAACGAGGGCTACCAAAAAAGGTAGACGACCCAGGCAGCTTCACCTTGCCCTGTTCCATAGGATCTCTATCGATAAAGAATGCTCTTGCCGATTTAGGAGCAAGCATCAACCACATGCCCTACTCCATGTTCCTCAAACTAGGATATTCCGGATTAAAACCAACCCGTATGAACATCCAACTAGCTGATAGATCGGTCAAATATCCCTTGGGGATATGCGAGAATGTGCTAGTTAAAGTAGGGAAGTTCTAATTTCCGGTTGACTTCGTGATCTTGAAAATGGAGGAAGATGACCTGGTGCCCATCATCTTAGGGAGACCCTTTCTTGCCACCGCTCGTGCAGTTATCGATGTTCACGAAGGCAAGTTAACCTTGCGAGTAGGGACCGATAGCTTGACCTTTGATATTAAAGACACTATGGACCTATCTCTCGAAGCAGCTAACCGGCTCTATTTCATCAGAGAGGTCGATGAATTAACTGATGTCATTGACAGCTGTGTTGATGAACAAATCGAAGAGGGCTGGTTGCGGGATGAGGTCTTCCTCCCCATAATGGAGAAGGAGAAGACGGAGGGCATTAGCGTAGTCTCCTTGTATCCCTGACAAGAGACCACTGAACCGCTCGAACTCCGTAAATCTGAAAACAAGCTAAAGCCCTCCATTATCGAGCCACCCAAGCTAGAACTTAAAGAACTCCCAAACCACTTGGAATATGCTTTCCTCCATGGAGAGGATCAACTGCCAGTGATCATAAATTCTTCCCTTGAACGTGAGCAAAAGGATAAACTCTTAGGAGTTTTAAAGAAATATAAGGGAGTCTTTGCATGGAGTGTAGCCGACATTAAGGGGATTGACTCCACCTTCTGCACGCATAAGATTCTTATGGAAGAAGACTATAAACAAGTCGTGTAACCCCAGAGGCGGGTAAATCCCAACATTAAGGAGGTGGAGAAAAAGGAAGTTTTCAAACTCTTGGATGCAGGGCTGATATACCCGATTTCGGATAGCCCGTGGGTTAGTCCTATACAGGTTGTACCAAAGAAAGGAGGGATGACTGTGGTGAAAAATGACAACGGTGAAATGGTGCCCCAGAGAACGGTTACTGGTTGGCGGGTATGCATCGATTATAGAAAGCTCAATGATGCCACCAGAAAGGATCACTTTCCCCTCCCGTTCATTGACCAAATGTTGGAAAGATTAGCCGGGCATGAGTACTACTGTTTCTTGGATGGATTCTCAGGGTATTTCCAAATCACCATAGCCCCTGAGGACCAAGAAAAAACCACATTTACTTGCCCTTATGGAACATTCACCTATAAGAGAAAGCCTTTTGGGCTATGTAACGCTCCCGCCACTTTTCAACGATGTATGACCACAATCTTTCACGAGTTAATGGAAGACAACATGGAAGTTTTCATGTATGATTTCTCGGTCTTCGGAGACTCTTTCGATCACTATCTCGCTAACATTGAAAAATGCTCAAACGTTGCGAGGAGACCAACTTGGTCTCCTAAATTGGGGGAAATTCCATTTGATGGTAAAAGAAGGGATTGTGCTAGGGCATAAGGTCTCAGAAAATGGGATTGAGGTGGACCAAGCAAAGGTTGAAGCTATATCTAAACTACCTTATCCTACTACTGTCAAGGCAATACGTACCTTCTTGGGTCATGCCGGGTTCTACAGGAGGTTCATCAAGGACTTCTCTAAAATAGCTCGGCCAATGACTCAATTGCTTGTAAAGGATGCCCCTTTCGATTTCTCTCAAGAATGCAAGGATGCATTCAATCTCCTGAAAAAGGAACTCACACAAGCCCTAATCATGGTTACACCTAACTGGGAATTACCTTTCGAGATCATGTGTGACGCTAGTGACTATGCTGTTGGAGCATTATTAGGCCAAATGTTTAACAAACAATTCCAACCAATATACTACACTAGCAAAACTATGAATCCCGCTCAGGAGAAGTATTCTACCACCGAAAAGGAACTATTAGCCGTGGTGTTCGCTTTCGACAAATTCCGCCAATATCTTGTCCTTTTAAAAATAGTCGTTTTTACTGATCATTCGGATCTTCGATACCTTTTTGCTAAGCAAGACGCTAAACCATGACTAATTTGGTAGATCTTGTTATTACAAGAATTCGATGTTGAAATTCGTGATAAAAAGGGGGCAGAGAATTTAGTTGCTGATGATCTCTCTCATCTCGAGAATCCCCTCCTTAGTGAACTTGACAAGAGTGAGATTTGGGACTCATTTCCTAAAGAGCAGCTCATATCAATAACAGATTCTGAGCCATGGTATGCTGATTATGCTAATTATCTTGCAAGCAGACTCATTCCATAACACATGACTAGACATGAAAGGAAAAGGTTCTTTACCCAACTAAAATACTATTTTTGGGAAGAACCCTTCTTATTCTGAAGATGTCCTGATCAAGTAATCAGGCGCTGTGTTTCGAAAAAAGAAGCAATGAAGATTATGAAAGAATGTCATTCGGGCCCTTCTGGGGCCATCAAGGAATAAACACCACCGCACAAAAGATTTTCGATGCAGGGTTCTACTGGCCTACAATATTTTGTGATGTGAAGAGAATGATACATGCATGCGATGCATGTCAACGAGCCAGGAATATATCGAGAAGAGATGAAGCACCTCAGAATTTTATATAAGTTTGTGAGGTTTTTAATGTTTGGGGAATAGATTTCATGGGACCCTTCCCATCTTTAGGGGGAAAGAGTACATATTAGTGCCCAATGATTATTTTTCAAAATGGGTGGAAGCACAAGCCCTTAGGACCAACGATGCTAGGGTAGTCATTCATTTTTTGAAAAAGTTGTTTGCTAGGTTCGGCATTCTTAAAGCTCTCATTAGTGATAGGGGAACCCACTTTTGCAACGCGCAAATGGAAAAGGTCATGAAAAGATATGAAATCTCCCACCAGTTCTCCACCCCTTATCACCCGCAAACCAACGGTCAAGTTGAAAACACCAAAAGGGCGATTAAGAGAATATTGGAAAAGACGATCAATCAGAACAAAAAAGATTGGTCATTTAAACTTGATGAGGCCTTATGGGCATTCTGAACAGCCTACAAGACACCTATAGGAATGACCTCGTTCCGCATGGTTTATGGCAAGGTGTGTCACCTTCCAGTAGAACTTCAACACAAGGCTTATTGGGCACTTAAGGCATGTAAATTGGATTATAAGGTCGTTGGGACGAATAGGTTCTTAAAACTCCACGAGCTTGATGAATTAAGGCTAAACGCGTATGAATCCTCCGTTACATATAAAGAAAAGGCAAAAAGATGGCATGACCAACAAATTAAGAAACCTAAGGAGTTCTCAGAAAGGGACAAAGTTCTATTGTATAATTCCAGGTTAAGGTAATTTCCCGAGAAACTTAAGTCTAGATGGTATGGACCCTTTACGGTGAAAAGCTCCTCTAAAGCGGGTGATGTTGTGTTAATGGACGATGAAAATAGAGAATTCACTGTGAATATACAATGCGTAAAACATTATCAAGAAAATGGTAATGAAATGATCAGTGAGGAGGATGTAACATTTGATGACGAGGTAACGTAATAGCCTGTGAACTTGAGTCTAGCTACAAGACTCGTAAATAAAGAAAAGCGCTTCTTGGTAGGCAACCCATGTTTTGTGTGTTTTTATTTGTTTGATTTTATTTATTTCCGTATGCGTGTTTTATTTTTATTGTTGGTAAATCATGATTCAAACTAAATTGTGAAAATGCTTTATTTTGTTTTTAACTTCGTCTTAATTACATATAAAGGTATTTTGCAAAAGCTAAGTGTAAGGGAAACCCAAATTTGTTTATAAGAACGAAAATGAGCATGATTCGCTACAATATTAAATAAGCATGTATATTAGTATTTGCTAGAGTCAAATGCTTGTATCGAGTCATAATGATGTTTTGCAGGATTTTCCAGGAAATAAGGCATAAGTTTTTCCAGAAATTTTCCAGAAACTTAACACAAGATTTTTCCAAGAACATTCTGACGGCGTCAGGAGTTACAACCTGATGGCTTCAGGTACTAAAATACTGACAAATTTTGCGAGTTTTGTTTATACCGGAGTCTTAAGTTTTTGTTGATTATTTAGTTTTATAAACTCCATGAAATCTGCAAACATTCATTCCACAAGCATTATATCTTAATTTTCATTCTAGGATTTTTTAGTATATATAGATTGCCGCCGATTTTACGCAAGGTTTGCCTTGATTGTTTTCTCAGGTTTAACAGGTTATATATGACAAGAAGATGATATATATTTCTAGAGGGAAGCTTTCAAAGTTCATTTTCTTGGAGGAAGATCTAACCTTGTTGACACACTATCCACACCGAACGAATCAGGGGAGTATTTGTTTTCATTATGTTACCTGCTTTACTTTTACATCCTTTAATTGAACATTGGGGACAATGTTCATCCTAAGTGTAAGGGGAGGGTAAATGATGATACCTTATAGGATACAATTGCACTTGAGTTTGTTTTGATAGTAGGTGTGTAATAAAACTAAGAGAAATACTTGCTAGGGCAATTTTAGCGCCAAATTTAAATTTTTTTACAACATTTAGGAGTGAAGTTTTAGCCTTAACAAGAGTCTCATGGATAGGAGTTGTATGACTAGCACAAAACCGTACCATTTAAAAAAAATTCCACCCAAATATGTGAGGTTTGCCTTTAGATTTGATAGGAAAAGCATTCATTATTAGTGCTTATGAGTGTACCGGTAGCATTTAGATTCTAGAACTTGCGTTAGTGATGCATCCCGAGTCCGATAGTGAGACTACATTCGTGTAGTAGGATTTACTACATGATAAGAGGCATTAGGATCACTCTTGTGTTTAAACCCGTATCATAATTACTTGACCATTTAAGTCATATTACTTGACTAACGAAGTCAATTAAATTTCCCACACCATAGCGTTGTACTCATTTTTAGTACACGAAACCCCTAGTACACCCCTCCGAGCCTATCTTTTCGTCTCTAACTTTAAGCATCTTACTTAAAGGAAGAATTTGTTTACAACCCACCCAAATGTGCAACCAAATCGCCTTAGCCTTCCTTGTATGCACTCATCTTTAGTGTATTATTGTTATTTGTTTAAACCCTTAGCTAATTATCTAATTGATTACATGCTTGCTAAGTCTAGTCATATCTTGTATATATTGTTTTGGGACGATTAGGACTCATAGGTAAAGTACTTGTGTTATGGAGTAATGGGGAAGACATCATATATTACCCCCATATGTGCGTTAATATTTAAAAAGTACTCCAAGTGTTTTGATTATCTTGATTCGAGCTATTAGAGTAGTTTATTGTAAAGTATGTAAAAGTTCAAGTGTAAGGGGAATGCAAATTCCCTATGATGTATTATTTTGGATGGTAGGGTAAGAGTGTAACCCCCGGTACTTTTCTAAACTTATTACTAGCCAAAATATTTATTTTCGTACCTGAGATACATTAAAACTTTTATTTGTGATTATTTGGGCTTGAGAAACATGAGATATATTGGAAACGAGAACTTTATTCCTTGATTGACTCAGCACAATCTAGAACACTCGAATTGTATTGCATTTGCCAAATTATTTGAATTATTTTGAGTTTTGGAAAAACTCTGAAATTTATGCTTGATTTTATTGGAAAAATTATTTTGTGAACAATGGCACAATTTTCGTAAATTTTTGAGTCCATTTGCTATGTCGTTCGAGCCCCGGAGCGTTTATTGTTAGAAGTTTATTACGTTGACAATATTGGTCCCTAGACTACCACCCTACCCTTACCCTATACTTTCATTAAATACAAAACCTACCCTATACTATATTACCCATATATAATACCTCAACACCTCATTTTATTTCATTTTTAATTATAAAAACACACACACACCCACAAATATCTCTCTCTCTCTCCCTCCTTGCATTTTCCGGCCGCCGCCCACCAGAGCAGCAGCAGAATCCGGCGACTCGCCGGAATATTTTTCTGGCCACCCACTTTTCTTACACCGATCGATAGATCGGGACACCCTCAACACCACCGTACAAACCCCGCAACCCCAATCACCCCCTACGCGCCTCCACGCACCACCACAGCCGACACCGATCACCACCGAGAGTCCCCACCATCACCACCATCCTCTTACTGCCGGTATAGCACCACCACTCGCCAACCTTCTCTTTATTTTCATTTTTATTTAAAACCCTAGTTTTGATTTTGATTTAAAAACCAATTTTCATTATTAAAATCTTTTACAAAAATGTTTTTGATATTGTTTTTACACCTAAAACTTGTGTGGGATCTTCTCCTTGTTCTCGTTCGACCCGTTTGGCCGCGACTCGGTCTCGACTCACCGAGTCAACTCGTGACTCGGTGAGGGTTGTGATGTTTTTTTTGTTGTTTTTGTTTGATATTGATGATGAAGGGAGTATATTTTGGTTGTGGTTTGGATTTCGAGGGTCTGTTTGGTTTGTTGTGACTCAACAGCCAAGAACCACCACCACCGAGCCATGGGTGGTGGTGGGGGAGGGTAGTATATTTTTGTTGTTGTTGTGTGAAGTGTTTGGATTAGTTTAGGTTATGTTGGATCGGATTTGGTTTGTTTGGTTTGAGCCGAGGAGACGAGTGTGGCTCGATTTGGATTTGGTTTGGTTTCGGGTTTATTTTATTTGACTTGGGATTTATTTTTAGAGTTATTATTACTGTTGTGGTTAATATTTTGGGTTTGGTTACAAGTCTCGGGACATATTGTTTTATAAACGGTAACTAATAATAAAAACGGGTAATAATATATATGAAATATAAAATAAATTGTTATAGTTAAGTGGACTTGTTATCGGACATGATTTCTTATTATGACATTGTGAGCTTGACTTAGACGTATTGGATTTACGGCCTTGGTTATTTGGATGTTCTGGACCCTTTGGTACACGAGATGGTAGGGTACGTTCGGCCCGTAAAGATCTTAACGTACCTGGAAACCGAACAAATACAAAATGGTCGATAAAACCTAAACAACTAATGGACTACGCGAATGATATATCCAATCATATATATATATATATATATATATATATATATATATATATATATATATATTAATATTGTTTAAAAATAAAGAGTCGTTGACTCGGGAAACATTAGATAAATGGACAGGTCATGCCGAAATTTTATAAATTCTTTATAAACTTAAAATTATTTTACCAAATATTATTATTATTTCAAAACCTTTTTATTTCAATATTATTTTGGGGAAAACGGATAAAATCCGAGACTTATTGTTACGTGTTATGATTTATTTTTATTTGAGTGAGTTCTTCTATTTTATTTCTTTTCTTTTCATTTCTATTCGACGACTTTCTTCGAGGAGTTCGTTCGTCTTTCATGCGTACTTGGTCGTTTCGCCGACTTGTTTCTTTTCTAACTTTCTTATCTCCCACACGAGACTTTACGAAATCTATTTTCTTTCAAATGCCATTGTATTTACAAAACTTTTACTCAAGCATTGTTTATTGAGGTATTCGAGTTTAGTTCTGAGTTATGCCATTTATATTGATTAGGTTGTGCTGAGGTCCCTTTTGTTGTGACGCATTATTGATTGGTTGCTATATCTCGTTTCCTGCTACTGCTATTGTTAAGGTGTGATTCATAGCCCCGCTTTTATATTTTAATTGTTTATAAACCCATCGGGTGAGACACATGCTTTAAAATGTTTTCTGAGCACAAGTATTATTTTTGGTATGCTTTTCCTGAATGATATATATATTTCCTGACGTTGTACTAAGTAGCTTGTCTTGCCATAAAGACCCTCAGATCATGAGCCATTAGTCACCTGTGGGTGAGCGCGAACTTAGTAGATAGGCCTATTAGGATTGACCATCCCATTCGTAGTTGTCAAGGGCTTGACATGCGAGTGTACTATTTTCATTTTGCTGGGTATTGGCAAGTACCCGGCCTTGGGGGCACTTTATATTATGAAATTCCGCGGTTATTGTTTATGTCAGTACAGAGTTACTATCGATTGGTTTGGTTAACGTCTTGCGTGTCATGAGCTTAGTATCATCAACCGTATGTATGCACATGATGCCTCTACATATTGGGTGTTACCTTGATTACCCTGGTATTTGGATTTGTTGCTTATATCGTATGATTAAAACCCTTGTGCTCAACTTTATTACTTTAAACCTATGGATTACACTCAACCTTTGTGTTGACTTTTAAGCATGTGTTTCTCAGGTACTACTAAAAATTAATTTTTGGAGCTTTATGATTTTGGGTGTGGTGGAGTGGCTAAACGAAGGAAGTTTTCTGTCAAGGCAGCTTATTCATTTCTACTATCTTTATTTTTCCATGTCATTCGTAAAACCTTGGTGTGTCTTTAATATTTTTCCGCTGCTAAACTTATTTACTTTCCGCTGCTAAACTTTGTATTTCTACTACTACACTTGGTTTTTCCGCTGCTAAACTTTGTCATTTTCCGCTGCAAACTTTTATTTTTATTTCGCTGCTATTTTTTAAAGAGCCTATGTGCTCTAAAATGGTTTGTAAAATGAATGATGTGTTTTGAGGTGCTTTTAAACATCCCGTGTTGTGGTCGTTAGCTATAAAGATGCCTGGTTTCGATTCGCGTAGTGCCCCCATCATGTTAGCTGCCGTATTTTGAGTTGGGGGTGCTACAGAATGCTATCAGAGACATCGTTTATAGAGAACGAGCTCGCACTCGACTATAAACTTTTTGCTGGAGTCAAAAAGTTTTGAGACAGAAAGCCGACAGCCTTCCATGCCACTTCGCGCCCTGGTATTTCTTTCAAACTTTATTTATATATATGTTTGATATTGAGATTGGTTTGGACTTTTTCCACTATCATGCTTATTGGATATGTCCATCTCTCCCCTTGGATCAACTATGGTAGTCCCTTCAAGTACTACTGATACGATGTTGGTTACCAATTTCCTGACGGCTTCAGTAGTCATGGTGGTTTTTGATGATGATGGAGTACATGTATGGTTTACGTTGTCCATCTTCTGAAATCATTAATGAAACTTAACTTAGAATCCATCTGATGTTGGAATAATTTAAATAATGAATTCTAATTATTTCATTGATGATAGACTGAATTGACTCCTTACTATAATCTAATTTCAAGATATGTCTGTGTTGTATCATAGATAGATAATCAACTCTTGATATGAGATTACTAAGGAACAAACCGATACGTCCACTAAAATAAATTTTCTCTCCATTTTTCAAGTTTTCTCTTGAAAATTTATTTTAGACAATCCTTTGGTTTCTGGTGAATTATAGTATGTTTAAGAATTTCTTACAATTGTTAAGACTTCTTACGGTAGATTTGAATAGTATTGTAGAAGTTATCATAATATTAATAACTTGACTGATCGTCTTTGTAAAACGATTAGTACAAGGTCTCTTATTAATACGTCAGAAATCTACGTGGAGTTATTTGTTCATCAAGGGAGGTAGCAATTGATGAGATTTTTGCATGAAAGTATGAGGATTCATAGTATGCATGCTTGATACGAAAGAAACGATTGATTCATAACAGAGAGGTGTAACGGAAGAGGAGGTTATTATGATTCAATTACAAATTTTGAAAGGTTCAGATTTATTGAACATTACATGAAATACTAACCAAGTCTGTCTTGTTTAGTAGTTGCAACAGGGATACTTGTAAACTTAAAATTAGTTACGCGTCTGACGTAAATATCTAATTTCTTTCTCAAGTTCAAGTTGTGCTACTTCCATGTTTGAGAAACGTTCCTGACACATGTTCATTTGATTAGTCAGCATAGTCTCTAATGCGGCAATCCTTTGACTCTGGTTTCTTGCTGTGTCTCTGGCCATCCATAAGGTCCTTTCAATGTCTTCAATTCTACCATGTGTATGACCATGTTCTCTTCTTGCAGAACGGACCCTGGAATCCAAACTTCCAAGTTCCTGGTTGGTGTTGTCCTTTATCTCATTAATCTTTATTCCTAATTCACATATTGTTCTTCTTTCAGCATCCGCTCTTTTGAACAATGCGTCAAGGTTACGGTCGTACCATTCAAATTTTGTTGGTCGTAAACCTTTTAGTTGTTCAGTGTGAGCCTCTACTATGCTGGCTTGTTGATAAACAAGAGTCCATATTGAATCAGGTGTGCTTATATTGTAGTTGGGGGAATTATGTGAGGATAAATTATTTGGGATATCTGGTATTGGGAAATCTGAAGTGTAGGGTAACGGAGAATTTGTATCAACATTCTTCCACGGCCTCTCTTGACATGAACTTTGTCCAACTTCGAATGTTGCCTGACCACCAATCACATCTTCATATGATTCAGTAGTTCTCCTAAGTTTTTGACGTAGAGGTGAACAAATAGGTGACGAGGGAAGTGATCTCTGAGTGATTTCTATATTAAGTTGGGGTTGTGATATTTGTACGTAGGGATCTTCAGTATTCGGAGAATTTTGATTGATAGGTGATGTATTAGTATTACGGAGAGTAGTTTTGGCGTTCACGAAAGTTTTTGGAGACATGTTACTGTAGTAACCGAGAATAGTATTTTATAAGTAATTTTTACGTTATAGATATAATAGTACGGATGAAATAAAATTTTTGTAAGCGCAATTTCTAAACATGCAGAATAATCTTAACAGGTAATGTACTGAGCAAGGTAGTCTGCAGACACGGAAGGCACGAAGAGTGTAAGGCTATAAAATATTTTGTTTGTAAAAACGGTTATAGTACGGATCTGTATTAGACCCGTTTCGCTATAACTAAAGCTCTGATGCCAATCTGTAACACCCCCATTTCTAAAATATTTGCAACGGAATAAAGATTGAGTGTTACTTCACAGCTCATAGTTTTTCAGTAGAAAATGATTTTCTAAAACATTTATCATTCGAATTTTTATAAATATCAGAGTTTTCAAAATGAGGTCCCAGTGGTTTGAAAATTTGTTAAATAGGTTTTCGAATGATAATATAAATTTATAGCCTTTGTGAGAATTTCGTGCTCCTCCGTCCCATCCTTGCTCGTTATAGACCTGAGATAAACATGCTAAAAATCAACAAAAGTTGAGTGATATTCATAAGTTTTAAGTTTAATAGTTGAACACAAGTTATAAGTGATAATTGCACCGTCATACAATTATAAGTTAAAAACAGTTGTTATTGCATTAAGCTCATGACACTCATCCGATTAACAGATCTCATCATAAATGATGGATTATAGTAACAGGGGCCCTCGGGATAGGTTCTTGCCAGTAACCTATTAGATTTCAAATAAAGTGCGTTTGGTAGTTTTCTCCAACGCCCAAACAGGGATTGTCAATCCCTAATAGATCTATCCACAATTATTTACGTTCACCCTTTGGGTGACTAAGGCTCATATGAGGGGCTTTTGGCAATAAGGGACTTAAGCAATAGCGAGATCAGGTAAAGCATACCAAGAAAATACTTGTGTTCAGTTTGTAAAAACTAGCATGTATCCCCCTCGCGAGGTTTATAAAACATTTAAATAAGTAAAGGCCAGGCTATGAACTCACCTTAGTGGTATAGTGGTAAAAATATCGATACTCAGTTTGCAATAAGGGAACGGCTCCACACACAACCTAGATAATATATGGCAAGTTTTAGTGTTTGATAGTCTTATTGGTTTAATTGCGAGTAGTTTTGAATACGTGAGTTGTTGATTTAACGATAGTAAAACTGGTGGTTTGATAAAGTATCGTAAGTTTTTAAATAAGTTATATATATATATATATATATATATATATATATATATATATATATATATATATATATATATATATATATATATATATATATATATATATATATATATATATATATATATATATATATATATAATGTAAGGTTTGAAAATAATAATAATAGTGTGAAATAAATGTAAACGTCGTGACTCGAAATCGTAAAATGAAAAGTAAAAATAAAAAAAATTAATTATATTATACGGCCCTTGTCTTTTCCAGATTTTTACACTTTTTACCCTAATGGCGTTAGCGTTACACCGTTAGTCCAAAGTTAAATATATTTACGTTTTACGTCCAAAAGTTATAATTTTTACACTTTTCATCCAAAAGTTAATAAAAATCAGTTTTTCATCCTCATGTTTGTAAAATGACAGTTTTTATCTAAAGTTTATAAAAATGACACTTTTAACCCGAAAGTTGTAAAATTTGCAAACTTAGTCCAAAATTCACCAAATTCAAAACTTAGTGTTTTTATTTCTCAAATAAGTTAAAAATAGTTTATTGAACTTTTCAAAACTGCTTATTTATCGAAAATAGCTTATTATTGCTTAATGGGCTTTTTAACGAAAAAGACTAGGCCCGTTAAGCTTTTTAAATCCATTGGGCTTATAAGGGTTTTGGGCTTATCTTAGGATGCTAAAAATGTTTCAAGACTGCTTATTAGGACTGCTTATTCGTTAGCTTATTTTCAAAGGATTGGGCCTTATTAGGACTGCTTATTAGGACTGCTTATTCGTTAGCTTATTTTCAAAGGATTCGTTAGCTTAGTTTTCGAAAAGAGGTTCCAAGGCGATTTGCTTTGTGTGTTTTAGAGGTTCAAAACGCGATTTTTATTGCAAAGTTTTTATACAAAAATGATAGTTTGCCAGGGGGTCTATTAGTTTGTGAAATAAAATAGTATGCTCGTTAAGTAGATTCTAAAGATATACATGCATTTCATGGGTAGCATGGAACGAGTTTTTATATGAAAAAGACTTAGAAAATTTTTAAGAGTTTTCACGACTTGTTTTTATACGTTAGAAAGGTATCTAAAAATAGTTTGTACGTAACTTTTTAGGTTCAAATCTTTATATTACATGATTGTTAAGGTGGGAAATATATAGACGAAGGTATAATACGTATATGTTGTTTATTTAGTTTACGAGTAATAAAGTGCAAGTGTTTGTGATTTATACGTAAAAATTAATGAATACGTTTTAAGTAAAAATGGAAAAAGTTGTGTGAGACTTACTACACCAAAATGGTGGGGTAAAACGAGACGTAGAGTTGAGGAAAAGAGAGTACGAGTGTGCAGTGTGAAAATGGATTCGACCAAGGTTCACAAACAATGTTTTGTTTCTTCTAGACCCGATTTGAAAAGCTTGTGTTTTTGCCAAAGCGATTTGAAGTAGAACCAAAGCTGGGACTTAGTTTATTTTTGGAATTTGATTTGTATGAAAGTAGTAAACGAGTGCATGTATGCATGGCTTTATATATGTGAGAATTGAAGTGTTCTAGTGACCATCATTTATTAGATTGGATGGTTGAGAGTGATATGAAGTATTCAAATGTCTTGAGGTTGTAAGAGGTAACATGCACCTTGGCTCCTAGCTCGTCGACATACTCCATTTTCAAAAGAAACGTGTGGATGATTATTATATATAGAATTGTACGTGTGAATTTGTTTTAAAAATCAAATGGTACTTTCCTAGGACCTTAAAATAATCATTGTGTGAGCATGAAATAGGGAGGTACCATCTTTGTTTTAAAATGTATGTCGACACATCCTTTGATTCTGCAACGATTTGGAACTTTTGGTAGTTCTCGGTGATGGTTGATAGAATGTGATATTTAAACGTGAGATTTAGTTTAGAAATGGTTTTAGGACTTAATAGAAACAAACGGGACTTAAAATGGTTTAGTTTTGGATTAGTTGTAAAACGTATGAAATTGTTTTTGGACAAATACTTTGCCTCGTAAAAATGCACTTAGACTTGACGTGGGAAGTTAAGGGTCGACACACTCAAAGTTGGCTAGGGGAGAAACGAGAATGTGTAAAAATATGTGGGTGTCGGGTATAGGATTTGGGCGTACGACATGCGTTCCTTACTTGGTCTAGTCTAATGGTTTTAAAATAGATATAGGGGTTGGGCTTAAAACGCATGGGCCGTGAATAGTAGCAGGCCGAAAATGGTGTTGAGCTTAGTATGTAATTAAGAGTCCGGTTATATATAATTAGGATTAGTGAAAATAATTAATTTGTGATTAGTGAAATGTTTAGTAAATATTTAGTGAAACATTTACGTGAGTCCGAGAGTGAATAGTGTTTTGTGAATAGTGTTTCGTGAATATTAAAACTTTTGAAAAACATCTCAATATCACTAACCGACTCCAAAAACGATGAATAGTGAAATGATGAATAGTGTTTGGTGAATAGTAACCTATGAATAGTAATTTTGGAAAATGTCTCGAGAATGCAGGTTCGTAATGAATAAAAGAAAATTTTAATATTCTCGCGATTTTAGACTATAGTGGTACATGTGTGAGCATCGTTCCAAGCAAAAAGAATCATGAATATCGTAGTGATTTTAAGTAACATAGCATATTTGACAATAGAATATATGTAAAAAAAATTTGTCATTGGTAAGAACGTTATTAATTAACGAAATGATATATTAGTCTTTGATTTACTTTTACTATTTATAGGGAAATTTACGGGAGTTTACGTCAACCCTCTTAACTAGCTTGGTGTTAATCTCTGTGAAGTGTTTGTTTTGACTTTCAAGAGTAGTTTGCAAGTGCTGCACTTGCTCCTTTAGTTCCTTTACAGTCTGAGCATCTACACTTTGATGTGGAGGAGAGTGGGGTGGTGAGTTAGGATGGGGTAATGATGGAGATGTTGCAGATAGTGTTGGTGTTGGTTGGTGAGATGGTGATGGTACTGGTGATGGTGGTGTGACTGATGGTACTGGTGGTGTGTTTGGTGATGAATGATCAGATGATGTGGATGGTTCTTCAGAATGTTGTGGTAACATTTCCTCAAAAAGTGGTACTTCTTCTCCTTGAAAACCAATTTTCATATTTGAAAACACCTTGTGTGTAAGTTTTGGAGTTTTAAAAGGTTTGTTTGGGGGAAGTAACAAATGTTTGGATTTGTTGATGAGGCACTGAATAAACCTTGGGTATATCAAAAACTTTTTTTCACTGTCCACATTTTTAACCAATCCTTCAAAAATATATTTTGAAAAGTTAAATTTCTTGTTTGTTGCCAGGCAAATGAGAGCTGCAGCCATGTTACCACTAAACTGCTCCCATGAGGTTTTCTTTTGGCTTAAACAATGAAGGATGGTATGAATCAAAAATCTCCATTGAGGGGTAAAATGCTTTTTAAGAAATTTAAGCTTTGTAGAAGTCACATTATACCCCATTTTTGTCAAATTTTCAAAGATTTTAGTATCAGGCAGTTGACTAATGCCATCTGAATCATCCAAATGAAGATGTCTTCTAATGGATGATTTGGTAAAAATCAGGGTTCTGCCATCCACTTTGACTTCTAACTCTTGAATCCCATTCCTAAGAGTGTTAACTCTAGCAGTTTGCCAAAATTGTAAAATTTGAGATTCAAAAATAGTGGGATTCACGAGTACAGTAAACCTGATATAAGAATTGTTTAGAAAATCCACTGCTTGATGAAAAGATTCATTGTCATCAGACTTTTCCAAAAATGCTAATTGGTTGTGACGTTTGACAAAACTTAGACGAGCCATGGTGAAAGATTTGAGGAAAAATTTGATTATGATTGTGGGATTTTATTGTTGTACTGGTAGAAGATGAAAGGTGAGTGTGAATTGTGATAAGGATTGATTATGAGAAAATTACTTTTGACCGACTATTAAAGATATGGATAAGTAATTGAAGAGGCGGTCAAAAAGATCTTTTATTATAATAACTATATCCTTAATTCGAGGAAAACATGAATAATTCACAGAAATACCCTTCAAAACAAAGGCTATATTTTTAACATGATAGACTCAACGGCTATGTAGCAGTACCATTTTACTCTACCAGTACTAAAATTTGAACTACAAGTACCTTGTTTTTAGAAATATAACTTGGCAGTCTCTTTGAAATTTTAGTAAAAATCCCTTAATGTTTTTAGCAAACTATCAGCTATCAACGGATTTGATAAGTCTTTACCAATAGCCGTTTGCTTTTGGACTAGTCAGCTCTTTTAGTTTGTAAAACTGGGTGAACTGATTACCTTATAGTTTTTAGCAAACTATCAGCTATCAACGGATTTGAGAAGTCTTTACCAAGAGCCGTTTGCTTTGGACTAGCCAGCTCTTTAAGTTTGTAAAACTTGGTGAACTGATTACCATTTCCACATCATGATTTTTGTTATCAATCTTGAGAAACCTGAAATTTGTTAGTTGTAGACCAAAAGAACAGAGTGCAGAGCACTTGTTTTATAGCATTGTTAACATTTTAAGCATCAAGATGAACAAAAATAGAGCAAATTTTGAACTAGCAGTACCAATTATGTACTGACAGTACCTTATGACTAACTAGCAGTACCATGTTTAAAGGCCAGAACTTGTTTATTTTATGTACAAAAACACATGTTTTTCAAAGATTTATCATACCAATACCTGCTACCAGGTATTTAAATCTACCTAAATCAAAAGCTTTGGTGAGAAGGTATGCAAAAAAAATTTCAGAATCAATTTTGACAACTTGTATTAACCTTTTCTCATTGCAATCTCTTATGAAATGGTGTCTGATTTCAATGTGTTTTGTTTTTGAATGTTGAACTGGATTTTTAATGATACAAATAGTACTGCTATTGTCAATGTAAATAATGGTGTTAAGAAAATTGTACCCATAGTCAAGCAATTGATTTTGGATCCAAAGTACTTGGCCACAACAACTTGCACTTGCAACATATTCTACTTCAGTTGTAGAATTGGCCACCATTGTTTGCTTCTTGCATTGCCATGATATGAGTCTGCAGCCAAGAAATTGACATCCAACAGTTGTGGATTTTCTGTTTAGGGTTGCACCAGCATAGTCACTATCTGAATAAGCTACCAAATCAAAAGATGATTCCCTTGGATACCATAGACCTAACCTAGGTTGACCCTTGAGGTATCTGAAGATCCTTTTGACTGCTGTGAGATGAGAAACTTTTGGATTTACTTGAAACCTTGCACATACACATACTGAGAACATGATATCTGGTCTTGATGATGTAAGGTACATCAAGGACCCAATCATTGATATGTAATTGTGCACATCAACATCTTCATCCTCAGCATCTTTGAGTAACCCCTTTTCTGGATCCATTGGAGTACTTGCAACCTTTGAATCTGCAAACCCAAACTTCCTTAGGATCTCTGCTACATACTTATCTTGGCTGATAAATATGCCTTCATTTGACTGTTTCACTTGGAGACCCAGAAAGAAAGTAAGTTCTCCCGTGGAACTCATTTCAAAGTTATTATGCATAAGTTTTTCCAACTCCACACACAACTCCTGTTTTGTGGATCCAAAGATAATGTCATCAACATAAATCTGCACCAGCAAGATGTCTTTCTTGGTTCTTTTGATGAACAAAGTTGGATCAATCTTGCCTCTTTGAAATCCATTTTCCAATAAATTGAAAGCCAATGTTTCATACAATGCCCTAGGAGCTTGGTGTAGACCATAAAGAGCTTTGGTAACCTTGTACACCTTGTCTGGATATTCTGCATCAATGAAGCCTGGAGGTTGAGAAACATACACTTCTTCTTCAATAGTACCATATAAGAAGGCACTTTTGACATCCATTTGGTAGACAGTGAAGCCTATGAAAGAAGCATAGGCCAAGAACAGCCTAATTGCTTCAATTCTTGCAACAGGAGCAAAAACTTCTTCATAATCCACTCCTTCTTCTTGAGTATACCCTTGGGCCACCAATCTTGCTTTGTTTTTTTTTATCACTATTCCCCTTTCATCTTTCTTATTCCTGAAAACCCATTTGGTTCCAATTGCCCGGTAACCTTTGGGCAAATCAACCAGTATCTAAACCTTCTGAAGTTTGAATTGAAGTAGTTCTTCTTGCATTGCTTCAACCCAACTTGAATCATCTAAGGCTTTTGTAATGTTTTTGGGTTCTACTTGTGAGAGAAAGCATGAAAACAGGCATATGTGGGCAACTTCATGGTTCTTTTCTTCATAGATAGCTAAGACAAACCCATCTTGGTTTGAAGATAAGACTTGAGTTCTTGTTTTAACACCAGAATCAATGCTGCCAATCACATTATCAATGGAGTGATCTTTGAGAATTCTTATGTTGTGTGTTGTAGGAACATCATAGGTAATTGGAAGATTTCCAATCCCTACATCTTCTGGTAATGAATCATCTGATAGAACATTTAATGGTTCAGCAGGACCAACTTGTGAACTGGCAGTACCATCTGTTGAACTGGAAGTACCATCTTGTGAATTGGCAGTACCATTTTCATTTGCAGAATTTTCTTGATTTCCTTAACCTTGAGTTCCATGATCATCTTCAACACCTTCATTTGTTGTATTTGAAGGCTCTTCATGACTTGAAGATGAATCCAATCCTTTCCAAATTGGCATCAACATGCAATCTTGATCCTCAGTTGTTTCAACATTGTCTTCAAAACCTGCATTATCATTAGTATTTGTACCTGTGACAGGCACATAATTCATAGATTCTGAAAGTTTATCAATGTCAAAACACCAATCTGGTCCAATGCCTGCAACATTAGGTAGTTTCTCTTGAAACTCTATGTGCAGGTTTTATTCCACTAGCCTAGTGCATCTATTATACACCCTATAGGCCTTACTTTGCAAAGAATACCCTATCATGTAGCCTTCATCAGCTTTTCATTCAAACTTTGCTAGATGATCTTTGGTATTGAGAATAGTGACATGACATCCAAAAGGTCTCATAAAACTTAGAGATGGTGTTCTACCAAATAAAAGTTCATAAGGAGTCTTTCTATGAGGTTTAATCACAAGAACCCTGTTCTGCACATAACAAGCAGTACCTACAGCTTCAGCCCAAAATGAAATTGGCAACTTAGAGTATACTAACATTGTTCTAGCAGCCTCTATAAGAGTTCTATTTTTCCTTTCTGCTACTCCATTTTGCTGTGGGGATCTAGCTACACTGTATTCTCTTTTTATTCCTTTTTCTTTGCAAAATTCATCCATAACTCTATTCTTGAATTCTGTCCCATTGTCACATCTAATTACTTTTACTTTCTTATCAATTTGGTTTTCTATCCCTGTAATGTAGGACTTAAGGATCTCACTTGTTTCATCCTTAGTTCTTAAAAAGAAAACCCAAGAAAATCTGCTATAATCATCAGTAACTACAAGACAATATTTTTTACCATTCAAGCTATTCACAGATGTAGGACCAAAGAGGTCCATATGAAGCATGTATAAAGCTTGAGAAATTGAGTTATGGGTCTTGGGCTTACAAGAAGCTCTATGTTGTTTTCCTTTTAGACAGTTAACACAGGTTTGGTCATTTTGAAAAATCTTTTTGGGTAAACCTCTAACCAAATCATATTTTGCAATTGTATTGATTGTTTTAAAGTTTACATGACCAAGTATTCTATGCCAAAGCATAGATTCATCCAATGAGGCTTTTGCTACTAGACAGGTTAAACTCTCTTTAGGAACAATGCTTTTCAAATCAACAATGTACATATTGTTCTTTCTAGGGATTTTAAGAAGAATCTGACTTTCATCAGGAATTTTAAAATCAGGAGAAAGTACAATGCATTCAGTGTCAGTAAAAAGAACATTGTTCTTTGTGTCACACATTTGTGAGACACTTAAGAGATTAAACTTTAGTTCTTTCACAAAGTACACATTTTCAAAATCTAATTTAGTGGTTTTAATGGTACCTTTACCAGTAATCTTTCCTTTGATTCCTCCACCAAAGGTAACATATCCTCCATCAAATGATTTGAAGTCTGTGAGGTAAGACATGTTGCCAATCATGTGCCTTGAACATCCACTACCTACATATCCTTGATCAGCAATATCATTTGAATGTTCCTGCACATGTATACACATATTAGTTTCCTTGGGGTACCCAAGCCATGACTGACTTGGGTTTGCCTCGTGCATCAATGTAATCAAACCTTTTTAGGACTGCTGATGCACCATTTGATTGGAGTGGTCTCCAAATCCAACATGCTGAGGACTTAACAGCATTTTCATTTTTAACACATTTTGTGGTTTTTGGTCTTACAGTACCAAATTTGGCAGTACCATTTGGTCTAGCAGGACCTTTTGGTTTTGGTCTCTGACTCCTCCCAAACCAACCAGTCAACCGGGTGCAGTTGATAGGCCCACCTGGGAGAGGAGAGTCAAGTGTTTATAATCCGTGGAAGTACAGGAAAATCCCCGGGTCGTTAAGTCCCAACGAGATTGAAATTGTATTTTAAACGTTTGTGGAATAAGTGGTACTGAGGACTGTAACCAAGATGATTGAGGAATGATTATACTACTGATTTCTTGGTATTTGGACAATTATGGAATGATATAAACAATAACAGATATAATCACAGAAAGCACAACTTGGAAAATCAGATAACAGACAGAGAAAAATGGGTTTTAACAAATTATAAACTACAGGGGGTGCAAGAGAAACTTTTTAAAACTTAAAATTAAAAGAAAATTTAAAATGAAATTATAAAAATGACTATTTTAATAATTAAATACTAATTAATTAATTAAAACTATTTAAAATCTACTTTAAACCTAATTTAAATTAACTAAAAATTATAAAGATTACAAATTAAACTAAAAACTTGCAAAAATAATTTCTAAACCTTAAAATGAACTTGAAGAAAGTATATAAAAAATAAAAATAAATATTTTTGTCTTTTTATGAGTTTTTTATTAATTAAAAACTATTTATCTTAATTAAACTAATTAAACTATTTTAAATTACTAATAATACCTAAATGACTTAGAAAATTATGGAAAAATTTATAAATCTAATTAACCATCATAGGAATCCTAAAAAATTATAAAAAGTTACTAAAAATTAAATTTAGGCTAGTTTACTAATTAATTACTTATTAATTAATTTAAATCTAATTTAACTAATTTAAATAGGAAAATTGGGAAATGAATAGTGGAATTTATAAATATATTTTTTAAAAGTCTTAACTAATTTATAAAACCTAGGAAAAATATAAAATTCTACTGTTGTTAATTAAAATTAAAGAAAACTATTTAATTACTAATATTCCCTATTTAATTAATTAAACTACTTTTAATTCTAATAAATAGTAAACTGTTTAGGAAAAATCTATGAAAATTATTTTAAAATTTTAAAGGTACAAGAAAATTAAGAAAATTATAAAAATGGAAAAGTGCTTATTAACAAGCTAAAAAGAAAATTGAAAAAGATAGAATCTATTAATTAGAAGCTATCACTAATTTTATGTTTGGTTTTTTGGTGTTTTTCTTTTTGACAGCTAAAGATGAGATGAAAATAAGAAACTTTTATGAAACAACTTTTTATATAGCTTAAAAATAAGCTATGTGCACCCCTTGACCAAAATAGTTGACTTATAGCTTATTAGGACTTATGCTATGTTGCAAAAGCTATTCAAATGACAAATAAGCATACATAGATGAATATTAACTTAAAATAAGCCAAATGGAACAATGAAACACACTGAATAAGCAATTAATCACAAATAAGCACTTATGCTTATACTCAAACCAAACAGTCCTGAGATGGGTAGTTTTGGACCAATGTGGGGTCCACAAAAGAGCTCGGGAGTCCAAACTAAAGGTTGACTTATGAAGGTGGACTGGTAGGCTACCCAATAAGACAATAAGCAGGGCTTATTGCTTATTAATGAAGCTTGGGTGAGGATATGAAGTTGGGGTCTTACACTGAGTACTCAGTGTTCACTCAGAAGATGGCCAAACTTGATGGGGCTTGCAGTCCTATCAAATAAGCTCAAAAGGCTGAAATAAGCCTTGGCTTATCAAAATGGGGTGAATGGCTTTCCAAAAAACCAAAAAGCTAAGGGTGGGTCCCAATGGGTAGGTCACAAATCACTTGGGAAATTTGGTCCAAACCTGTGCAGAGGGCAAGTGTTTGCCCTGCAGGTAACTTTCAGCTAATGCACAAGCTACAATAAAAATCCCACAAATAAGCTAAACCTAAATTCTTGAAGCTGAGATGGTAGGTTTTAACCTCTGAAAGTTTCAAAGCCTGAATAAATTCACAAAATTCTATAAAAATCCTTGAAAATTTGGTTTTCTGCCTAAGTATGCAATTTTGACTTTTTGAATACCTTTGAAACTTTGACTAAATTGGATTTTGATTCTGATTTTCTGATTGAAAAGGACTTATTAAGCTAGAATAAGACTAAATTAAGCTAAACCACTCACAAGTGAATGGATTTGGGGCATAAGCCACACTTAATCCAACACAGAGGGTAAACTAGGCCAAGTAATATTTGATTTTGACTTTCTGATGAATAAGCCTTGGTTTTTATGACTATTCTGAGTTAGTTATGACCTAGGTGAACTGTATGAACAAGAAATAACAACAATAACAAACCACAACACCTTGAACTCCCCTGATCCAAACACTACTTATAAGTTGTCTGTTTAATGATTTTCAAGCAAATGACTGTCAAGGCTATACCAACTGATCCAATACAACTTATTATGATATCTTAAGCACAAATGAACACTTAAACACAGAATACAACAACAAATGATCAAAGTTACTAATTAAGCTATTTTAACTGTGAAACTAGGATTTTAAAGCAACTATGAAAATCAACAAGCAAGCTACTGATTTTATGCAATAATATCACTATTTACACACTAAACAAACTCAGAAAAGTTAAAAGTTAATGAAATAAGCAATGCTACAGTATTAATCAAGAAATAGGTTTTAAGAGCTTACAAATTGCATTCCAGCTTAACCAATGAACCAAGGACCAATGTAACACTCCTAATAGCTTCCCATGAAGCTTCTAACCCAAGGCCATCCAAGATTTACCATGCTCCATTGCTTATCACCAAGAACCTGCAAGTTTGACCAATGTTGACTGTTTTTGTATTTTTGAGTTTTTTATGACTAAGCTGTGTTTTAATGTTTCTAAAAGCTTTATTAAGCTTTCTTGGAGCCTAAATGAGCTTAAGAGTCCATGATATAAACATAAACAACAACAGTATATGATTTAAAATTTTGACTTAAAAATGAAAATTGCATAAACAATAAGGATTAAGGAAACTTGATTTTATTACTTGAAAAGGGTAAGAGTACAACTGAATTAACTTAAAATAATGCTTAAAAGCTTTTAATTAAACTAAGATAGCCTATTACACTTCTACGATTACACTTATACTAAAAATTGGGACACACTTCTTCTTCTTGCTTCTCCTCCATTTATAGCAAAGGATTAGGGTTTCTTTAAGCTTTCTGAGCAAATCCCACTTGAAATTGAGCCGTTGGATCAATTGGAGCCCTCTAATCATCAGCCACGTGTTTTGGCGCCAAAATTGGTTTGATACCAATTGGCGTTTTTCTGCTATAGGGGGGGGAGCATTAAATGTGGAGGTGATGGGAGGTAGAAGGTGGGTTGGGCGGTGGAGAATTGACGTGCAAGTGGGGATGGGGGGAATGAATACCACTGGTGGTTTATGGGGTGGTTTTGGGTGAGAAGGAAGGAGGGAAAAGGGGGGGTTGACTGGTTTGACCCTGGTATTATTATTACCAGGGTGGGCTTTGTTTGTTTTGGGCCTAGAATAAAAAAGGGTGGGCTGGGGTTATTTTTGGATTGGATTTGGTTTGGAGTAGTAGTAGTATTAAGGGTCCGGTTTGGTTTAAGGTATCACAAGGACCATTTTTGTAATAAGCCAAAAGTTGGGGAATGAAACTTGGCATTCTTCCAAAGTAGTTCACAAGGGAATTTTATGCCAAGTTATGAATAGTACATGGACCTTATATGATTTTTCCACTTTAAATTTTCTAGGGACTAAATCTGCCAAACTTTCAAACTCCAGGGATCAAATGTGTAATTTCACCAAACTTGCCAATCAAGGACCAATCCTGCCATATATGAGAAGTACAAGGACAAAATTTGTTTTCCTCAAAGTTTTAATATCCCAGGGACCATTTTTGTCATTTTTCAAAGTTCAGGGACTAAACTTGACATTTTGTGAAACTTTGCAGCAAAGGACTAATTATGTAACTTTTTGATTTAAAAGGGCCTTTGGTGACTTTTTCAAGTTTTGAGAACAACCAGGGACTAGATTTGACAACTTTTGGAAGTTGAGGGACTGAAACTGCCAATTATGCAAACTTTGTACGTTTTTCATCTGTTTTTGCTTATTTTGCATCTGAAACATATAAAACACATTCCTGGGATATTTTCAGTATTATGATGCATATTTGAGTGTTTTTAGATGTTTTGGCAGTTCAGATTCGTATAAAATGATGAGTATTTAGACACTCATCAATCCCCCACACTAAAACATTGCTAGTCCCTAGCAATCTTTTGAGAAAAACTTAATGGATTTGAAAACTCTTTACCAAAATCCATCACTTCTGGAGTAGCCAGATGTATCGATTCAAGTAAAAACTATGGTCCACCTGATAACCATGTGATTTTGAGCAAACCACCAGCTGTCAACGGATTTGATTTGTCTTTACCAAAAGCCGTTTGCTTCTAGACTAGCCAACTCTTGATGGAATAGTCAACATCTTGGTGAGCTGATTACCAATTATGGTTTTTCCACGGCCTTTACCACAAGCCATAATCTTGCGGGCTAGCCAACTCATTAACTTTATGGGATATGGCGAGTTGATTTACCATACAATTTTGGGCAAATTGCAAGCCATCAACGGGTTTGAGATATCTTTACCAAGAGCCGTTTGCTCTTGGATTAGCCAATCTTTTTGTCGTTTAGACATGGCGGACTGATTACCACAAAAATTTTGCAATAAAGTGAAAAATTTTTGAATATTTTGGGCCAAAAATGGGGGTACTAGAGGATATAATATGATAAAATTCGCTAGAATTTCCCCCCCCCCCCCCACACTTAGAATTGAATATTGTCCTCAATATTCAAAGTCCCGGCTATTATGCCGACTCTTTGAACATAAAAAGATAATATTATAAGCTAACTGTGGAAATATCGTTTTTTTTCCTCTTTATTCATATTTACATACAATCATACTTTATTCATCATTTTTTTTTGAGACTATATACATTTCAAATAGCTGCGGGGGACGGCCACTCCCCCACACTAGGGTGTTAGAAAGTATAAAGAAGTCAGAGACATGGGTGAAAACCCATGTTGTTGCTACTGTTTTTGTTCATCGAGTCGCTAGCTTGACTCGATCCCCGAATTCATTGGTTCATGGGGAATGTTTGGAGATCTGGGACAACCATTTGTGGTACATCCCCTCCAAAGTTGTCCTTTAACCGATGGCCATTCACTTTAAAGTTGGAACCGTCAGGTTGAGATAATTCAACAGTTCCGTATGAAAACACTTTTGTGACAGTGAATGGCCCAGACCAACGGGTTTTAAGCTTTCCTGAGAATATCTTCAATCGTGAATTGAAGAGAAGGACTCTGTCACCGATGTTGAAAACACGGTTTTTGATTTTAGAGTCGTGTATCTTCTTGGTTTCCTTGTAAATCAAAGAATTCTCATAAGCTTGATCACGAAGTTCATTTAATTCATTTAGTTGAACCTTGCGGTGATCACCCGCTGTGTGAAGGTGGAAGTTTGCATGTTTCAAGGCCCAGTAGGCCTTATGCTCTAATTCGATCGGAAGATGACATGCCTTCCCGTACAGTGATGGGTGTTTTATAAGCAGTGCGGAAAGCCCATAATGCATCAGCCAGCTTATCCGACCAAGAGGCACGGTTTTCTCCAACCGTCCTCTCCAGAATTCTCTTAATACCCCGATTCGATACCTCCACCTGCCCACTTGTTTGTGGGTGGTATGCAGTTGAAAGACGGTGAGTTACACCATATTTCAACATCACTTTTGTAAATTGTTCATTGCAGAAGTGTGTGCCACGATCACTGATAATGGCACGAGGAGTCCCGAATCTGGCAAAGAGAGACTTCAGAAATTTAACAACTACTCGGGCATCATTGGTGGGTAAGGCTTTTGCCTCAACCCATTTTGACTGATAGTCGATAGCTACGAGTATATACTTATTCCCTCGTGAAGACGGGAACGGCCCCATAAAATCAATGCCCCACATGTCAAATATTTCACAGACTTGGATGGCGTTTTGTGGCATCTCATTCTTTTTGGAAATATTCCCGTGACGCTGGCAAGCCTCACAGGTTTTGATAAGTTCATGGGCGTCTTTGTAGATTGTGGGCCAGAAGAATCCCGAATCAAACACCTTTTTGGCGGTGTAGTTTGGGTTATGATGTCCCCCTGTGGGTCCATCATGACAGGCTTTAAGAATTTCCATGGCTTCTTAGCCATGGACACAGCGTCGGATGACTTGTTCCGCACATATTTTGAACAAGTAGGGGTCGTCCCAGAAGTAATGTTTTATATCTTTAAAGAATTTTCTTTTTTGTTGTGACGACATCCCTTTCACAACGAAATTACCCGCATGGTAATTTGCAAAGTCGGCAAACCATGGGGTAGTGGTATCATCCCGGGTAGAGATTAGATTAAGAGTCTCCAGAGGAAAAGTTTCCTTAATTTCTTTTCTCTCGAGAATATCCTGATGAGGATTCTCTAACCGGGACAAGTGATCAGCAGCAAGGTTCTCTGCTCCTTTTTTGTCTCTTATGAGTATATCGAATTCCTGAAGGAGCAGGACCCAACGGAGCAGTCTTGGCATTGCGTCCTGTTTAGTGAACAGGTATTTCAAAGCCGAGTGGTCCGTATACACCACGCATTTGGTTAAGATTAAGTAAGACCTAAATTTCTCAAAGGCATATACCACAGCTAATAATTCTTTTTCTGTGGTGGTATTGTGTGTTTGAGCTTCACTAATGGTCTTACTTGCGTAGTGTATTGGCTGAAAATGTTTTGATTTGCGTTGCCCCAGAACTGCACCAATAGCGAAGTCGCTAGCATAGCACATAAGTTCGAAGGGTAAGTCCCAGTCGGGGGCAACAAGGATCGGTGCCTCGGTGAGCCTTTTCTTTAGAGTAGAAAAAGCTTCGATGCACTCGGGGGAAAAGATGAAAGGAGCTTCCTTTTCAAGAAGATGAGTCAATGGTCGGGCTATTTTGGAGAAATCCTGAATGAATCTCCGGTAAAACCCGGCATGGCCAAGGAAACTCCTTATTCCTTTAACAGTGATGGGATGAGGCAGTTTAGCAATAACATCAATTTTGGCCTTATCAACCTCAATCCCACTTTTTGAAATTTTATGGCCGAAGACAATGCCCTCCTTAACCATAAAATGGCTCTTCTCCTAGTTTAGACAAAGATTAGTATCTTCACAACGTTGAAGCATCTTTTCTAAATGGGAGAGGCACGAGTCGAAAGAATTCCCGATGACTGAGAAGTCATCCATGAATACCTCCATGGTTTTCCCGATCATGTTTTGGAAAATAGCCATCATGCATCTCTGGAAAGTGCCCGGAGCGTTGCATAACCCAAAAGGCATGCGACGATAGGCAAACGTCCCATAAGGGCATGTGAAGGTAGTCTTTTCTTGATCCTTAGGATCAATGGGAATCTGGAAGTAACCCGAGAAGCCGTCGAGGAAGCAATAATACTCATTCCCCGCTAGTCTTTCGAGCATTTGATCCATAAAGGGCAGAGGAAAATGGTCCTTGCGGGTGGCTTCATTAAGCTTTCTGTAATCGATACATACTCGCCACCCTGTAATCAAACGAGTTGGTATCAACTCGTTATCCTCATTAGTGACAACCGTGATGCCACCCTTTTTTGGAACACAATGTATTGGGCTAACCCAAGGACTGTCTGATATAGGGTAAATCAATCCCGCATCGAGAAGTTTGATAACTTCTTCTTTGATAACTTCATGGATTTTTGGATTTACCCTTCTTTGATGCTGCACGGCAGGTTTAAAGTCCTCTTCCATTAGGATTTTGTGTGTTCAAAAATCCGGGTTAATACCCTTTATGTCTGAGAGCTTCCAAGCAATTGCTTGCTTGTGGGTCTTTAAAACCTTAAGCAGCGCGGTTTTCTCCTCATCCTTTAAATCTTTCACAATAATGACTGGTAACTTATCATTACCTTCCAAGAATGCATATTCTAGATGAGGAGGTACGTCCTTAAGTTCGACCTCGGGGAAATCATCATTTTTCTCAATAGATTTGACTTCCGCGTTATGAAGTTGTGGAGGTAGAACAGGAATGGGAGAGGGATCTTTGTTCAATAATTTCTCAAGGAGAAATATATCCCTCTCCGGGTCAATCTCTTGGTTATCAATTCCTTCGGGAACTGAATCACTTTTGAGAAAGGCCTCTAATTCCTCAAGGACGAAATCACTTCCCTCAAACGAAGTGAGGGAAGGAGAAGAATTAGCGATTATGGGGTGAGAAGAGGGAGTGGAATTTCCACTCGTAGAACTATCAGCGAATCCAAGGATTTCCTGAACATACTCCTCGGATGCAATGTCAATGACATCAATTCGGTTGACCGATTCAGCATCATAATTTGAGGAGTATCTCGAGGTTTGATCAAGGTTGAACGTTATCGCTTCATTGCCAACTCGTAATGTGATTTCCTCATCGAAAATATCGATTAATGCACGACCCGTCCTTAAGAATCCCCTCCCAAGAATGAGAGGAACTCTCGGATCTGCATCAAAATCAACAATGACAAAGTCTGCCGGAAAATGGAACTTTTCCACTCTTACAAATACGTCCTCGGCAATACCGAGGGGACATGAAATTGAACGGTCTGCAAGCTCAAGAGTCATGCATGTGGGAGTAAGTGCCTGAAGAGAAAGCTTTTTCCAAACTGAGTAGGGCATTAGGTTGATGCTTGCGCCAAGATCGGCTAAGGCAAAGCATTCAACCATCCCCGGGAAAATACATGGTATTAGAAATTTCCCGGGGTCTCCTAGCTTCTCGGGAAGCTGTTTCAACAGAACTGAAGAGCAGTTTTCGTTGAGTGGAGTTCGTGCCATTTCAAAGAGTTTCTCTTTATTTCCTAGTAAGTTTTTGATTGTCGATGCAAATTTGGGCATTAATATGAGAGCATCCGCGAAACTAATATCAAAGTGTAGTTCTTGGAAAATTTGAAAAAAAATTTCCATCTGATGATTAGCTTTTTCACGGAGCTTCTGATCTTGCAATCGTGAGGGATATGGAATCGTTGGTTTTGGGTTGGCTTTTGGTATTTCAACAGGACCTTTGGGAGTTTCAAACATGACTCTTTTAGGGGGAGTCGGGACCGGGACAGCTGGAGGAGGGATGTCAGTGGTACCTCCGTTATTAGTAGGAAGTACCGTATCCGTAGTATCCTCAGTATCATATTCCTCTACCTGGACAAGAGAAGTGGTAGAAGGAGCTGTGGGTCCTTTATAAGAAACTCCACTTCTTGTGGTGATCGCCTTTGCATCGCCCCTCGGATTAGCGATCGTGTTGCTAGGTAAAATACCTGAGCCCGAGGGTCGATCATTTAAAGACTTCTTCAATTCAGAGAATTGACTAACCAGCACTTTGTTTAATTCATCTTAGGATTTCATAAACTGTTTTAATAACTCATCAGATGATGGTCTAGTTGGAACAATGGCTTGATTTTGATTCGGAAAATTTTGAGCCCGATTGTTCTGAAAATTCCCATGTTGTTGGTTGTTATTACCCTGGAAGTGGTTTTGTTGAAAATTACCCTGATGGTAATTATTCTGACCTTGATTACGGTTATAATTTCCTTGGTTTGGATTATTTTGAACCTGGTGTTGACCAGAGTTGAAATTCCCTTGGTTGTTAAAACCTTGGTTTATTCGGTTCTGGTTCTGATTCTGGTTAAAGTTCTGGTTTCTGTTTTGACCATTTTCGTACTGGGGTTGATTAAACCCGGGTGGTCCAATGTAGTTATTGGAACGATAGCTACCTCCCGTATTGTAGGAACCTTGGGCTGCGAATACATTCTCTTGAGTGAAGCCACCGGAGGCTGGGCACTCATGATATGGGTGTGGACCACCACATGTTTCACAACTGACAATTCTATTCTGCTGATTGTGATTTGTCTGGTGAATTCAGAGAACCGCAGCAGACAAATCATCAAATTTTTTGGTAAGAGCAGCTATTTCATTACTTGCCGGAGTGACTGACTTACATGAGTCATTCCTCTCTGCAGAGGAGTCCCAATAGTTATGATGGGCAATCATGTTTTCAATTAAGCCATAGCACTCTTCAGGGGTCCTTTTCATAAAGGTGCCCCCAGCAGCAGCATTGATGGTGTCACGATGACGAAGTGTCAAACCATTATAGAAGGTATCAATAATGGTGACAAGAAGCATGTTATGATTAGGACACCGATCAATAGCAAGTTTGTAGCGTTCCCATGCCTCAAATAAGGACTCGTCAGGAAGCTGTCTGAAGTTACTAATATCATTTCTCAGCTTTGTAACCATAGATGGTGGAAAATATTTAGCCAAGAACTTAGTAACCATCTCATCAAAGGTATGGATCGAATTCTTAGGAAGTCGATCGAACCAAGCAGTCGCATGATGAGTGAGAGTCTTCGGTGACGCCATTTTTTTCATACTTTGGGTGACGGTTAAAAATTTATCGAGATGCTTGTTAGCATCGTCACCCGGCAAACCGTGGAACTGACACGAATTCTGGACTTGTTGTATCATGTTGTGTTTCAGTCCAAAATCCGTGGCTCCAATTGTGAGTGGTGCAATGGGTCCACCTCTCCCGTGCATGGTAGGTTGACATAGTTCCTCCATAGTTCGGGTGTCAGGAACTACATCCTCCTTGCGAGGGATAGGGGGCTCGTTGTTCATTTTTAGTGAGTGTTCTTCTTCAACAGAACGTAACTTGGGTACGTTTTTCTGTTTTTTATTCTTTGTTTGTGAACGAGTGCGCATGCACTAAAATCAATTTTCAAAACAAGATCGAGGCAAAACCACAGTGAACTTAAATCCAATAATCGCAAGTGAATGGCTTCTTTGAAAAAGGTACACCACCCACAGGGATACAATGGCAAGTTTTTATCTTATGTTTGGGAACTTATTATGTTCACACCCCCAGTTGGTAGGTGTTCTGCCTTGGTTTGCGGTGGTAAACTTTTATGTAATTATATTCACAGTAAAATGTTTTTGGCTTTTCCTGTATGGTTGAAAAAACTTGGACAATATTTTTGGAACTGATTCGTTAACCGAAATCGTTCCTTTAAGATTACTCGCAGGCTGGCGGGAGGAAATAAATGGATCCCACTTCAGTTCACAATTTAATGTCAGAACTTACCTTAAACCAACTGTATAGGTTGTAATCTTAAAGATAACGAAGTAATTTAACTTCACAGTTTGTTTTGTTGTTTATGATTTTTTTGGTGTTTCTAACACTTCAGGAGAAGTGTTAATGAACTTTTTCAGATATGATTTTGATTTTCACAAAAATTTACAAAGTGGTGATATTTGTACAGGAGGGGTTTTGAAAACCACTAAACCTAAAACGTTTTGAAATACGCAACAACTTCTCCGGCAGCGGCGCCAAATTTTGACTCCTCCCAAACCAACCAGTCAACCGGGTGCAGGTTATAGGCCCACCTGGGAGAGGAGAGTCAAGTGTTTATAATCCGTAGAAGTACAGGAAAATCCCCGGGTCGTTAAGTCCCAACGAGATTGAAATTGTATTTTAAACGTTTGTGGAATAAGTGGTACTGAGGACAGTAACCAAGATGATTGGGGAATGATTATACTACTAATTTCTTGGTATTTGGACAATTATGGAATGATATAAACAATAACAGATATAATCACAAAAAGCACAACTAGGAAAATCAGATAACAGACAGAGAAAAGTGGGTTTTAACAAATTATAAACTACAGGGGGTGCAAGTGAAACTTTTTAAAACTTAAAATTAAAAGAAAATATAAAATAAAATTATAAAAATGATTATTTTAGTAATTAAATACTAATTAATTAATTATAACTATTTAAAATCTAATTTAAACCTAATTTAAATTAACTAAAAATTATAAACATTACAAATTAAACTAAAAACTTCCAAAAATAATTTCTAAACCTTAAAATGAACTTGAAGAAAGTATATAAAAAATAAAAATAAATATTTTTGTCTTTTTATGAGTTTTTTATTAATTAAAAACTATTTATCTTAATTAAACTAATTAAACTATTTTAAATTACTAATAATACCTAAATGACTTAGAAAATTATGGAAAAATTTACAAAACTAATTAACCATCACAGGAATCCTAAAAAATTATAAAAAGTTACTAAAAATTATATTTAGGCTAATTTACTAATTAATTACTTATTAATTAATTTAAATCTAATTTAACTAATTTAAATAGGAAAATTGGGAAATGAATAGTGGAATTTATAAATCTATTTTCTAAAAGTCTTAACTAATTTATAAAACCTAGGAAAAATATACAATTCTACTGTTGTTAATTAAAATTAAAGAAAACTATTTAATTACTAATATTCCCTATTTAATTAATTAAACTACTTTTAATTCTAATAAATAGTAAACTATTTAGGAAAAATCTAAGAAAATTATTTTAAATACTTAAAGGTACAAGAAAATTAAGAAAATTATAAAAATGGAAAAGTGCTTATTAATAAGCTGAAAAGAATATTGAAAAAATAGAATCTATTAAATAGAAGCTATCACTAATTTTATGTTTGGTTTTTTGGTGTTTTACTTTTTGACAGCTAAAGATGAGATGAAAATAAGAAGCTTTTGTGAAACAAGTTTTTATATAGCTTAAAAAGAAGCTATGTGCACCCCCTTGACCAAAACAGTTGACTTATAGCTTATTAGGACTTATGCTATGTTGCAAAAGCTATTCAAATGACAAGTAAGCATACACAGATGAATATTAACTTAAAATAAGCCAAATGGAACAATGAAACACACTGAATAAGTAATACAAATAAGCACTTATGCTTATACTCAGACCAAACAGTCCTGAGATGGGTAGTTTTGGACCAATGTGGGGTCCACAAAAGAGCTCAGGAGTCCAAACTAAATGTTGACTTTTGAAGGTGGACTGGTAGGCTATCCAATAAGCCAATAAGCAGGGCTTATTGCTTATTAATGAAGCTTGGGTGAGGGTATGAAGTTGGGGTCTTACACTGAGTACTCAGTGTTCACTCTGAAGATGGCCAAACTTGATGGGGCTTGCAGTCCTATCAAATAAGCTCAAAAGGCTGAAATAAGCCTTGGCTTATCAAAATGGGGTGAATGGCTTTCAAAAAAGCCAAAAAGCTAAGGGTAGGTCCCACTGGGTAGGTCACAAATCACTTGGGAAATTTGGTCCAAACCTGTGCACAGGGCAAGTGTTTGCCCTGCACGTAACTTTAAGCTAATGCACAATCTACAATAAAAATCCCACAAATAAGCTAAACCTAAATTCTTGAAGCTGAGATGGTAGGTTTTAACCTCTGAAAGTTTCAAAGCCTGAATAACTTCGCAAAATTCTATAAAAATCCTTGAAAATTTGGTTTTCTGCCTAAGAATGCAATTTTGACTTTTTGAATACCTTTGAAACTTTGACTAAATTGGATTTTGATTCTGATTTTCTGATTGAAAAGGACTTATTAAGCTAGAATAAGACTAAATTAAGCTAAACCACTCAGAAGTGACTGGATTTGGGGCATAAGCCACACTTAATCCAACACAGAGGGTAAACTAGGCCAAGTAATATTTGATTTTGACTTTCTGATGAATAAGCCTTGGTTTTTATGACTATTCTGAGTTAGTTATGACCTAGGTGAACTGTATGAACAAGAAATAACAACAATAACAAACCACAACACCTTGAACTCCCCTGATCCAAACACTACTTATAAGTTGTCTGTTTAATGATTTTCAAGCAAATGAGTGTCAAGGCTATACCAACTGATCCAATACAACTTATTATGATATCTTAAGCATAATTGAACACTTAAACACAGAATACAACAACAAATGATCAAAGTTACTAATTAAGCTATTTTAACTGTGAAACTAGGATTTTAAAGAAACTATGAAAATCAACAAGCAAGCTACTGATTTTATGCAATAATCTCACTATTTAACACTAAACAAACTCAGAAAAGTTAAAAGGTAATGAAATAAGCAATGCTACAGTATTAATCAAGAAATAGGTTTTAAGAGCTTACAAATTGCATTCCAGCTTAACCAATGAACCAAGGACCAATGTAACACTCCTAATAGCTTCCCATGAAGCTTCTAACCCAAGGCCATCCAAGATTTACCCTGCTCCATTGCTTATCACCAAGAACCTGCAAGTTTGACCAATGTTGACTGTTTTTGTATTTTTGAGTTTTTTATGACTAAGCTATGTTTTAATGTTTCTAAAAGCTTTATTAAGCTTTCTTGGAGCCTAAATGAGCTTAAGAATCCATGATATAAATATAAACAACAACAGAATATGATTTAAGATTTTGACTTAAAAATGAAAATTGCATAAACAATAAGGATTAAGGAAACTTGATTTTATTACTTGAAAAGGGTAAGAGTACAACTGAATTAACTTAAAACAATGCTTAAAAGCTTTTAATTAAACTAAGATAGTCTATTACACTTCTACAATTACGCTTATACTAAAAATTGGGACACACTTCTTCTTCTTGCTTCTCCTCCATTTATAGAAAAGGATTAGGGTTTCTTTAAGCTTTCTGAGCAAATCCCACTTGAAATTGAGCCGTTGGATCAATTGGAGCCCTCTAATCATCAGCCACATATTTTGGCGCCAAAATTGGTTTGATACCAATTTGGCGTTTTTCTGCAACAGGGGGGAGCATTAAATGTGGAGGTGATGGGAGGTAGAAGGTGGGTTGGGCGGTGGAGAATTGACGTGCAAGTGGGGATGGGGGGAATGAATACCACTGGTGGTTTCTGGGGTGGTTTTGGGTGAGAGGGAAGGAGGGAAAAGGGGGGTTAACTGGTTTGACCCTGGTATTATTATTACCAGGGTAGGCTTTGTTTGTTTTGGGCCTAGAATAAAAAGGGTGGGCTGGGGTTATTTTTGCATTGGACTTGGTTTGCAGTAGTAGTAGTATTAAGGGTCCGGTTTGGTTTAAGGTATCACAAGGACCATTTTTGTAATAAGTTAAAAGTTGGGGGATGAAACTTGGCATTCTTCCAAAGTAGTTCACAAGGGTATTTTATGCCAAGTTATGAATAGTACATGGACCTTATATGATTTTTCCACTTTAAATTTTCCAGGGACTAAATCTGCAAAACTTTCAAACTCCAGTGACCAAATGTGTAATTTCACCAAACTTGCCAATCAAGGACCAATCCTGCCATATATGAGAAGTACAAGGACAAAATTTGTTTTCCTCAAAGTTTTAATATCCCAGGGACCATTTTTGTCATTTTTCAAAGTTCAGGGACTAAACTTACATTTTGTGAAACTTTGCACCAAAGGACTAATTATGTAACTTTTTGATTTAAAAGGGCCTTTGGTGACTTTTTCAAGTTTTGAGAACAACCAGGGACTAGATTTGACAACTTTTGAAAGTTGAAGAACTGAAACTGCCAATTATGCAAACTTTGTACATTTTTCATCTGTTTTTGCTTATTTTGCATCTGAAACATATAAAACACATTCCTGGGATATTTTCAGTATTATGATGCATATTTGAGTGTTTTTAGATGTTTTGGCAGTTCAGATTGGTATAAAATAATGAGTATTTAGACACTCATCAGTCTCCAATTTTGTGTTTTAACCACATAATTCCTTTCAATGAGACTTTTCACAACTCTTGGTGTATGTTTGAAAGTATTACTTGCACCCTTAGTAGTGAATTTTGGGTAAATAGGCTCATTTGGTCTAACATTATGATTGACTTTTGATGTGTTAGATTTCACAAAACCTTTTCTAGGGTTTGTTTTATTTGTTTTAGACCTTGATTTACTCCCAGAAACCCAATTGTTACAATAAGCATGAGTATGATTAAAACTACCACAGTAATAGCATGCCTTATTATACAAAACAAAGTTATCACCAAATTGGTGTGACTTAAGATTGTTCCAATTTCTCTGACTACCTCTAGGTTTGCTATTACATTTAGCACAACATTCAACTGTTTTTAGAACAACTTTGGTCTTTGTCATACTTTCTGCACTTTTAGGACTGGTTGGTCCTACTTTGTTTCCTTTCTTTGAAACAGTCTCTTTTTCATTCTCATCATATGTCCAATCTTCAATAGATGTATCATCTGAGCTCTTATCAGTGAGCACCTTTTCTTTAGAAAGTGAAGTATCACTTGCACTCTCAAAAGGTTCACTATTTTCTACAGGTTTTACTTTTTCTATTGGTTTATTAGTGAGTTCATGTAAACCTGATTCAGCAAGATCTATACCTGGGGGACAGGGAATTCCTCTGTAAGGAGGTGGACATGTGTTGTATCCAATCCCAGATTTGATTTTCTTGTTCATTTGGTTTTCAACTATACTTTTAGCACATGCAGAAGCATTTTCTAATGTTGTAACAGTTAGTTGAATATTATCTTTTGCTTGTTTCACTTTAGCAAACTCAGTTCTTAACAGACTTATTTCAGCATCTTTAAAAAATATGTCTCTATTAAGAATAGCTTTTGTGTCAGAAAAGGTGAGTTCATTTTCTCTAAAGTGAATTATCTGCTTTTCAAGTTTGGCCATACCACACTTATGATTAACTAGGTCTTGATGAGTTTTTCTTTCTTCTACTTTCAGTTCATAATAAAGTTTTCTTAAGATTTCTAATTCTTTAAAAGCTTTACAAGTAGCAGAACATTTAGTAATTTGTACCTCAGGATTGGAGAAAGCCATTAAAGCCATTTCATTTGAAGCTGACTCTTCTTCACCCATGAAGCTCCAATCAAAACCCAGCCCATCAATAGCTACCATAGCTTTTGTTTCAGTGATGTCCACTTCCTTGCTCTTGTTCTCATTGTTTCCCCTGTTCTTGTTCTCAAAACCTCTTCCCTTATCACCCTGCTTCTTTGGTCTCCTACAATCTCTTGAGTAGTGACCCTTCATGTGGTAGTTGTAGCACTCCACTTTAGACTTGTCATACCCAGCAGGTTCATTGCCATTGATGACAATCTTCTTTCCAGTTCTCATCAAATATTTCTTAGCCCTCATGCTAAGAAGTGAAAGCTGCCACTTTATGTCCATTTCTTCAAGATCATCATCACTGATTTCTTGAAGATCTTCAAAGGTCAATATGGAACCACTGTGTTGTGATGTTAGGAAAGCACAACCAATTGTTTCATCTAAAATGGTTTTGGTACTGCTAGAAGTACTGGCAGTACCAAAATTTGTGTTGGCAGTACCTTCTTCTCTACCATCTTTTTCTTCATCAACTTTCTTGGAGGTACCATGAGATGACACAAATGCCATATTTCCTGAGCTTGAACTAGTAGACTTCTTCAGTTCATGCTCTACTATTTTGAAGTTGCTGTAAAGATCATTAAGACTCATGGAATCAATATCTGGTTTGTTTTTCTAGACAATGACATGCATGGCCCATTCAGAGGGTAGACTTCTAAGGAATTTGGAATTTAAGTCTTCTTGAGATATTATCACCTCATGAATGGCTAACTGACTAGAAAGCTTTTGTAGTCTATTGAACATGCTGTCCAAAGACTCATTTGTTGTAGCTGAAAAGTTTTCAAACGGTTGTTTTAAAAGTGTTTTCTGAGTTTTCTTGGTGGCATCATTACCACCATATCTAGCCACAATAGCTTGAAAAAAGGTTTTAGCACATTTGTACTTGTTAAAGATTAAGAGCTGGTCATTTGGAATAGACATGAGAAGCATACTCCTGGCTTTAAGATCATTTCTCTTTTGGATTCTTTCTTCTACGGTTGTTGGGTTTACTTACACAGTTGTGACAAGTGCATCGTTTATTGTGGAGGTGGTGGTTACTGGTTTAAATGAGTTTCCTTCTACAATAATCTCCCAAAGTGCATAGTCTTGCACTTGGAAGTATTGTTCAACCCTCAGTCTCCACATCTCAAACTCATTTTGTTTGAGTAATGGAAGTTTTGCAGCCACATTGGTTTGAATGTGCTCAACATCCATTTTTGCTTTGTTCTTTTATGTCGTAAATATCAGCCTTGCTCTGATACCACTTGTGAAAGGATTATGCAAACACCTGGGATGTTAATCTTAATAATGTGTTTGGGATATTTATGAATGAATGTGATTTAGTACGCGAAATTTACTAAAACACACTAAAGGAACAAAGGTGGTGAATAAGTAAACGTGAATAATGATGAACACAACATGAATAACACAAAACGATTCAATATTATTTATGAAATAATACGGGTGATCTAAACTATCACCAGGATTACAAATGTAGCCTTGAATCTTAGGTACGTGAAAAGGATTTAAAGATGGAAGTTATGCATGCAGTGATTGATCTAGTTATCTAGTTATGCTTGGAAAATCTTCTTAAGAAGGTGACTTAAGGGTTCCTTTTATAGTATAAAGAGCCCTTATTACAAGTTGTCAAGTTGCTTAATATAATATATTAGAGACTTATCTTATCCTAATATTACACCTTTCAAGGTAAAACACTCCATATTATCTACTGAGACCTCTGTACTACTTCTACTAAGCGTGTAACTTTGTACAAAGACTAATAATACAATTAAATATCTCTAAATAAAATATAACAACTTGTCGTTAAAACTGGCAGGACCTTTATTAACTAGCAGTACCTTCTCACCCAGAAGGTATTGTTAGTATATCTTCAACATCAACAAAACTGAAGAGGCAGGCTTAACTATCATTTGGCAGGCTCTTCTAGCAGACTCTTTAACTTGTGCATTTTATTCCCAACACTCTTGGTGCCTGATGTAGGCCATATAGAGCTTTAACAACCTTGTACACATGTCTGGATGGTCAGGATCAACAAAACCAGGAGGTTGTGAGACATACAACTCCTCTTCAATAGTACCATATAAGAAAGCACTCTTAACATCCATTTGATAAACTGTGAATCCCATAAATGAAGCATAAGCCAAAAAGAGTCTAATGGCTTCAATCCTTGCTACTGGAGCAAAAACTTCTTCATAGTCTATCCATTCTTCTTGTGTGTACCCTTGAGCTACTAATCTAGCTTTATTTCTTATCACTATGCCCCTTTCATCCCTTTTATTCCTTAAAACCCATCTAGTGCCAATTACCCTTACACCACTTGGTAAATCAACTAGCACCCATACCTTTTGAATCTTAAACTGAAGAAGCTCCTCTTGCATAGCCTCCAACCAACTTGAATTCTCTAGGGCTTTATGAATATTCTTTGGTTCATCTTGTGAGAGAAAACATACAAATAAGCAAGAGTTTGAAATCGCATGTTGTTTTGAAGCATAAAGGGCATCAAGAAGCCCTTGTTGATATGAAGACATCAATTGTTGTCTTGTCTTTACTCCTGATTATACATCTCCAATTACATTGTCCAGGGAGTGAACTTTGTGAATCCTTGAGTGTGGAGTAGAAAGAAATTCATAATCAGGTGGAAGGTTGTTAAAATCCACCTCATTTTCTGAGAGATTTGCTTGTGTTTCTTCTAATGATCCATCAGCAGAAACATTTTTCTCATCAGTGGGAACGATTTGCTTATCAGCAGTGTTACTTCTGATTTGAAACTCTTGTTCCTCAGTTCTATCTTCCTTGTATTCATCTTCAACATCTTCTTTAGATTTACAAGAAGAAGATTCACCATTTATTGAAGTTGAATCCACACTTGAATTTGTCCATATTGGCATCATCGCATAATCTTGATTTGTCTCCTTCGCTAATCCTTCTTTATTTGTTGCATCAGCAGTTTGTGAACCTGAAAATTCATTAGTTTCTGCAACAAAAGGCATATAATTCATTGATTTGGATAGAGATTCAAGATCAAATAGCCATTTGGGAGCTTGACCTTCTACATTGGATTTATTTTCTAAAAATTCCACATGCAGATTTTCTTCTACTCTTCTAGTTCTGATGTTGTATACTCTAAATGCTTTGCTATTAATAGAGTATCCAACTAAGAATCCTTCATCTGCTTTACCATCAAACATTCCAAGATGGTCTAAGGTATTCAGAATTGTCACATGACATCCAAAAGGTCTAAGAAATCCTATTTCAGGAGTTCTACCTCTAAAAAGTTCATATGATGTCTTATTGTGAGGTATTACAACTAAAACTCTATTTTGAACATAGCAAGCAGTGTTGACTGCTTCTGCCCAAAAAGTTATAGGCAACTTAGAGTCAGCTAACATAGTTCTAGCAGCTTCTATTAGTGTTCTATTTTTCCTTTCAGCAACTCCATTCTGTTGTGGAGTTCTTGCAACACTAAATTCTCTTTTAATACCTTTTTCTTTGCAGAAATCATCCATAACTCTATTCTTAAATTCTGTCCCATTATCACATCTAATGACTTTTACTCTTTTGCTTACTAGGTTTTCTATCTCTGTAATGAAGATCTTAAGGATGCTAGAAGTCTCATCCTTAGTACCTAAAAAGAATACCCATGTAAATCTACTAAAGTCATCAGTAATAACTAGACAATATCTCTTATGCAACAAACTTCTAACATTTGTAGGACCAAATAAGTCCATATGCAGCATAAACAATGATTGATTGATAGAGTTAAAAATTTTGGGCTTACAAGTGGCTTTATGTTGTTTGCCTTCAAGACAAGCAATGCATGTTTGATCATTTTCAAATCGTTTTTGAGGTAAACCTCTTACCAAACCATCTTTGACAATCTTATTTATGGTTTTGAAGTTAATATGACCAAGCCTCCTATGCCATTTCATAGATTCATCTAATGTGGCCTTAGCAATAAGACAAGTAAGAGAATCTTTTGGAACAATCTTCTTCATATCAACACTGTACATGTTGCCTTTTCTTGGAATTCTAAGAAGTGCTTGACTTTCATCGGGCATCTTAAAATCAGAAGAAAATACATGACATTCAGTGTCAGTAAAGAGAACTTTGTTCTTTTTGTCACACATTTGTGAGACACTAAAAAGATTATACTTAAGCTCTTGCACATAGTACACATCTTCAAAATCTAATTTACCGGTTTTAATAGTACCTTTACCATGAATTTTTCCTCTAATTCCTCTTCCAAAGGTAACATAGCCTCCATCTACTGATTGAAAATTTGAAAGATAAGACTTGTTGCCTGTCATGTGCCTTGAACATCTACTATCTGAGAATCCTTGATCTTCATCATCTGCTGATGAATGTCCCTGTACATACATAAAGGAGTTAGTTTTGTCTTGGGATCCAAACCATTTCTGACTTGGATCCGCCTCTTGCATCAATGAAATGTAATCTGTTGAGAATAGTTGATCCACCATTGGATTTAAGAATCCAACATGCTGAGGCCTTAACAGCATTTTCCCTGTTTCCCTTAGCAGTGATATGAACTGTTTGGCTATCAGCAGAAACTGATGGCTTTGCAGTTGTATCCTTTGGTTTCCAAACTTGTTTTTGGACTACTTTCTTTGTTAGAATGGGTCTTTTAACAACATTTAATGCATATTTGAAAGTTGTTTTAGCACTTTTAACTATTGTTTTTTGGGTAAACAGTCAGACATGGTCTAGCAGAAAACATTTTCCTATCAGCAGGAACTGAAACTGTTTTGGGTTTTGTTCTAGTAAAGTTAGAGTGACTTTTAGGTGTTTGCCTTTTAGGTGCAAGATGGTCAAAACTACCACATGTGTAACAAGCTTTGTTATCTCTTTGTTGGAGAGACTTGAGGCTATACCAATTCCTTTGGTTGCCTCTGGGCTTGTTTATGGTTCTATATTGTTCACAAAATCTTACTGGTTGCCTAACATGTTTAACATTGTTTTTAGGCTTTTCAGTACTATGTTTGACTATCCTAGGAACACTTGTTCCCGCTTTCTTAACCACTTCAGGTTTAGACATAACCTGTTTAACCTTTTTATCATCAGATGTTAAGTCCTCAATGATTGGACCATCTGACTTTCTACAAGAACACACCTTGTCCTTAGGAAGTGAAGTTTTACTTAAACTTTCACTCTCTTTCTAAGGTTTATTAACAACTACATTAGTTTTTGGTTGAACACCATATTTTAATTTAGGTAGTTCAAATTCAGGTAAGCCTGTGTGTTCTAGGTCAATTCCTGGGGGAGCAGGAATACCTCTATATGGTGGAGGAACAGATTTGTATCCAACACCAGACTTAGCTTTATTAATTAGTTGACATTCAATTAAGTTGGTCACACCCTTAGATGCATAATCTAGTGTTTCTACACTCATTTGAATGTTTTCTTTCGCCTTACTAAGCCTATCTACTTCATCTTTCAAGTTACTAATGTCAACATTTTTAAACATTATTTCTCTTTCAAGAAGAATTTTGACATCAGTAAAGGTAGATTCATTTGTTTGAAAATGTATGATTTGTTCCTCTAAAATAGCTAAACATGTTTTATGATAAGTTAAGTTATGAGCTATATTGATTAGCTCTATCCTTTAATTCTCATAACGTTTGGTTAAGGTTTCTAAACTTTTAAGAGCAGAACAATTATTTGAACAAACTTTATCAGATTGTACCTCTGTAGAGAAAGCCATAAGAGCTGTCTGAGGAGAAGCTTCTTCTTCATCAGCTGTAAAGCTCCAATCAAATCCTAATCCATCAATAGCTACCATAGCCTTTTGATTGGTTGATTCCCCTGTTTTGGACTTGCTTCCAAAACCTCTATTCTTGCTATCTTGCTGCCTTGGCCTTCTACATTCTCTTGAGAAGTGCCCCAACATATGACAGTTATAGCATTCTATATTTGACTTGTCAAAACCAGCAGTATCATTGCTGCTGATGGTGAGTTTCTTCCCCGTCCTCTGATAGAATTTCTTAACCCTCATGCTAAGAAGAGAAATTTGCCATTTTAGGTCTATCTCTTTTAAATCATCATCATTGATTTCTAGAAGATCTTCATGAGTGAGCATGGACCCATCATTCTGACTTGTGAAAAAGGCACAACAAGCCTTTTCATTCAATATACCAAAAGTACTGCTTGATGAACTAGCAGCACCAATTCCATTATCAACCTTTTCATCTTTAACTGGGTTTGAGATACTAGGAGATGACATAAAAGCCATGTTCCCAGTATATAAACTAGAGGCACCAGTTTTCTTTACTTCTTGTTCCACAATCATGGTGTCTATGTCTGGTTTATTCTTCCAAACAACAACATGCATAGCCCACTCTTCAGGTAAGCTTCTCAAAAATTTTGAGTTTAAATCTTCTTGAGGTATGTCAACCCCAAGAACAACAAGTTGGCTCACAATTTTCTATAGCCTTGTAAACATGTGATCAAGAGATTCATTAATGGTTGATGAGAAGTTTTCAAACTGCTGCTTAAGAAGAGTTTTCTGGGTCTTCTTGGTGGCTTCATTCCCACCATACCTTGCAACAATTGCCTCAAATAATGACTTGGCATCTTTGAATTTGCTGAAGTTTATAAGTTGATCATTTGGAATGGTCATCATTAGCATACTTCTAGCCTTGAGGTCATTCTTTTTCTTTATTCTTTCATCAGCAGTTGAAAGGATAGTTTGAATAGTTGTTATAGCCCTACCTTCAATTGTTGATGTAGTGGTTGTGGGTTTGAAAGAGTTTCTATCTTCAATGATTTCCCAGAGAGTGTAATCATGCACCTGGAAAAACCGTTCTATTCTTAACCTCCACAATTCAAACTCATTCTGTTTGAGAACTGGCAACTTTGCAGCAACATTTGTTTGAACAGACTCCATGTCCATTTCTTCTTCTTCTTCTTTTAAATCAAAGATAACAACATGGAAGCTCTGATACTAACTGAGAGGATCACTTGATTTGATCACACACTATGAGGTGTTGGACCTTTGTAATGTGTATATGTGATACTTTGAGTGAATATAATTAAGTATGCGAAATCTACTTAACCACACTTAGAATGTTTATTGGAAATGGAAATGTGATGCTTGTGTTTATTTAACAAAGAACAATGAAAGTATTTCACCAAACGATTCAATATTATTCAAAATAATATGAGTGATCTTCACTATCACTAGGGTTACAAAGACCTTGAATCTTGTGTTTTGTTCTATTGTTTTTCTCTATGTATATCTCTACGCACATCTATATTTTTAAGTCATATCTAAGATCTTCCTTTTATAGTTCTGATGAGGCGAAAAATGATCCGTTTTTAGGGGGTCATTTAAGCCCAAATCCGAATTTATTTGATCAATGAAACCTAGATGTTGATTATGTGTTGATTACTTGTTTATTCTTGTTTTGATTGAATGATTTATATGTTAGGCTTAAGAAAACTGGCAGATCTCCAAATGGTAACATGCTTGAACGTCTTAAGAAACATGAACCGAGGCGTACTAGGTCTTTATTGGTTGTATTTAATGCATGAGCCACTGTTTACAATCCCTATAGTTGTGCTGGGTCATGGTGTAGGAGGAGATAAGAGCTCATAGAGTTGGGGAGTTATGTATGCCACCCCACGAATGGTATTAAGGAATACAATCCGTCATCCATACAAGTATAACAAATAATTAACACGTAAAAGATATCTAGGGAGTAGTGAAGTCTAAGTAAATACAATTTCTCCAATTAATGCTCACAACCTTAGTATAATTTAGTTTAATTTCATTTTCAGTATTTTATTTTGAATATATCTTAGCTTTGGGTTAGTTAAATAGCAACTAATTCCGCCCACTCCTTCAAAACCCGAGATTTTAATTTCTTTCTAAAAAATATAAAAAATACAAAAATAATCATCCCTCACCTCTAGAACTATTAATTAGGTTTTCTAATCCTAGCGACACTATTCCTAAGCTGAACGATCAATCCCCCGGTACTTGTCACTATACTATACTACAACGATCAGGTACACTGCCTGGTGGGGGTTGTAAGCTTCTCGAGATCCCTCGAGAGGTAAAGCAAGGTGCGATTCCCACGCATCAAGTTTTTGGCGCCGCAGCCCGGGGAATAGTTATTGTCTAGGTTAGGATTTCTTTTTATTAGGTCTACTTGCTAGATTCCTTTCTAGTAAGATTTTATTTTTTATTTTTAGGTCTTCTTTAGTCTATCTTATTTCTTCGTGCCTTTGTTCGTAACTCTTTACCATCCGACATCATGGAAGGTGGTAACATCTTTGAACCCATCATCCCACCACAACAAAACCCACCATTAGAACCCCTTAGGCCCCGAACCTTAGGAGAGTACTCCCGACCTAGCCATCAAGGCTACCGAAACACCATTGAGCTCACCGGAGCCAATGTGACCCCCTTGCGATCCGACACCATCCGGTTGGTGCAAAGCGGATGTGCATTCCATGGACTTCGTTCCGAAGTTCCAAACCAACACCTTAAGGACTTCCTCAAAATCGTAGATTCCATAGACCTAGGTGTTGAAACTAGAGAGACTACCCGTTTACGCCTATTCCAATTCTCTCTACGGGATCAAGCTAGTCAATGGCTTGAGCGTTTACCCGCGGGATCCATCACCACATGGGATGATCTCACCACTCGTTTCCTTGCTCAATTTTTCCCACCAGGGAGAACTACTAAGCTTAGGAATGACATCTTGATGTTTCAACAACGTCAAAATGAATCTCTTTATGAAGCATGGACTCGTTTCAAGGACTTACTCCAAAAAGTCCCTCATCATGGCATAGATCTTTGGCTCCAAGTCCAAATTTTTTATGACCATATCGACATCTCCACGAGGCGAGCCATTGACCAATCGGCCGGTGGTAAGCTACGTGATCTTAGTGCGGAACAATCATGGGAACTCATAGAAGATCGTGCTCTCTATGACAACGAAAGTTGGAATGATCCCCGTGACTTGAACAAAACGGTCAAGGCAATATCCTTGCCTTCGAATAATTCTAGCACTCCCGACCGTAGGATCATGGAACTTGAGGACCAAGTCAAGTTTCTCATGAAATCTTACGAAGCTCCGAAGCATTCAAGCCAAGTGAACAAAATCACTTCTTCATGCGAATTATGTAGTGGTCCCCATGACACTCGTGATTGTGTGGAATTCCCCGGAACAGCTTTTGCGGATTACGCATCCACGCGTACCGACGAAGCGGGAGATAAGTGGTACACTTTCAAGCCCGAGCCAAACACATACGGTGATTCATACAACCCCTCATGGAAAAATCACCCAAACCTTAGGTGGAAACAAAATCAACCCAATTCATCCAACCCACCTAATCGTTACCAACCAAACGGTCCACCATCCAACCGTACTTTCAACAACAATCCTTCTAACAACTATGGTAGTACCAACAATCTTGAAGGATTGATGTCAAAGTTCATGGCATCTCAAGAAGCTCGCATATCTAAGTTTGAAGCCGATTTCAAACAAAAGCAAAGCGAGATGACCACTAGAATTGATGCATTGTTGAAAGTCCTCAATGACCGAGAAATGGGAGCACTCCCAAGCGACACCATCAAGAATCCGAAACTAAATGTTAATGCCATATCTTCAGTTTCGTCACCCACTTCGTGTCCACAATACTACTCGGTTAAATCAACGAGCACGCGTTTCAAACAAAACCAAGTTCCCCAAAAGGACCAATCAACTAAAACACCCACTATAGAGCCGGTCAAAAGCATAGTTGAAACACCTCTTACGCAAGACCTTGACAATGAATTCAAAGAACTTCACCTTGAACGCCCCGTCATTGATGTCTTAGCGCGTGCTCCTTACTATAGTGCCCTCCTAGAAAAATATGAGAAGTGTAAGCTAGGTAAAAATGGGACCGCCTTCGTTCAAAACAAGTTGCCTAAAAAGCTTGATGATCCGGGTATATTTGTTTTGCCTTGTAAGATAGGAAGATCCGAAGCTTTCGACACACTAGCCGATTTAGGGTCAAGCCTCAACTTGATTCCCTTATCCTTATTCACCGCTCTTAAGCTAGGAAAGTTAGAGGAAACGGAGGTATTGATAGGGCTAGCGGATGGGAGTATTGCCCACCCGGTTGGAATGATTAAGGATGTAGTTGTTCACGTAGGAAGATTAACTATATTAGCGGATTTTCACGTCCTAGACATGGTTAGTGACACTACATGCCCATTATTGGTAGGAAGAGGATTTTTAGCAACCGCTAGTGCCATGATAGATTGCAAGGAATCCAAGATAGCGGTAGGAGAAGGCGATACTTGGTCGGTGTATGATGTTAAGAAGCATAGTTATGATTGTGATGATGAACCAACACCGCATTGGGTAGAAATGAATAGGAGACCATCTAGATATGGACCTTGGATAGAAAGGAACTTTATAGGACCTCAATGCCCATTCTATCTAGAAAAAGACTTTGTTGAAAAGACACATTCGGTAGAACAACTCATAGCTAGAGATGAAGAGTTAGATCCCTTTGAGGACCCGTTAGTCTTTAGGAAGATGATTGAGTTATTAAGCGTGATGCCCATTAACATAGAAAGGAATAAATGGAAAAGAGAGGGGGATAAGTGTAAATGGAGGTGGGACAAGCCACCTAAAGAAGGTGATGGGTCATGGCATATTAGAATGACCTTGTATGATCCGGATGGAGAGAAGTTTGAAAGGTCATACCACACTAAGGAAACCGATAGGAAGTTGAAACCTAAGTTCGATCCCAAAGATGTCCTCAATGAGGAACTCACCCGAATCACGTAGTAACCCATGACTTTGAGTCTAGCTACAAGACTCGTAAATAAAGAAAAGCACTTCTTGGGAGGCAACCTATGTTTTGTGTGATTTTATTTGTTTGATTGTTATTTGCTTCTGTATGCATGTTTTATTTTTATTGTTGGTTAATCATGTTTCTCTACTAAAATGTGGAAATACTTTATTATGTTGTTTGGCCTAGTCTTAACTCCAACCTAAAGGTATTTTTACAAAAGATAAGTGTAAGGGGAAACCCCAAATATGTTTTCAAGAAACAAACCGATCATGATTCTCCACAATTTTAAATGAACATGTATATTCGTATTTGTTAGAGTCAAATGCTTGTATTGAGTCATAATGAAGTTTTGCAGGATTTCCAGGAAGTAGGACAAAGTTTTTCCAGAAATTTTCCGGAAACTTAACATAAGAATTTCTGCAGGTCCATTCTGACGGCGTCAGAGTATTGCTCTTGACGGCGTCAGGAGTTAAAAATCTGGAAATTTTACCGGTTTTGTTTTTCTAACGGAGTCTTATGGTTTTTGTGAATTATTAAGTTTTATAATCTCCAGGAAATCTGCAAACTTCATTCCACAAGCATTATATCTTACTTTGTTTTCTAGGATTTAGTAACTTATATAGGATGCCGCCGATTTTACGCGAGGTTGCCTTGTCTATTGTTGTCAGGATTTACAGGTTATTTATGACAAGAAGATGATTTATACTCTGGAAGGGAAGCTTTGATTGTTCGTTTTCTTGGAGGAAGATTTAACCTGGTCAACCTAAAATCCATACCGAGCGAACCAGGGGAGTATTTGATTTCATTCTCTTTACTTCTTAACTTTTACATTCTTTACTTGAACATTGGGGACAATGTTCATCTTAAGTGTAAGGGGAGGGTAAAAAGATGATACCTTACATATGCACTTTCGCTTGAGTTTGTTTTGTCTGATAGTAGATGTGTAATAAAACTACGAGAAATACTTGTTAGTGCAATTTTAGCGCCAAATTTAAAATTTTTTACAACATTTAGGAGTGAAACTTTAGCCATAGCAAGCGTCTCATGGATAGGAGATTGTATGACAAGCACATAACCGTATATTCAGAAAAATTTTCCACCCAAAAATGTGAGGTTCGCCTTTAGATTTGATAGGAAAAGCATTTACTATTAGTGCTTATGAGTGTACCGGTAGCATTTAGATTCTAGAACTTGCGTTAGTGATGCATCCCGAGACCGCGAGTGAGACTACATTCGTGTGGTAGGATTTACTACATGATAAGAGGCATTAGGATCACCCTTGTGTTAAACCCGTATTATAATTATTTGACCATTTAAGTCATATTGCTTGGCTAGTTAAGTCAACTAATTTTTCCCACACCCTTAGCGTTGTACTCATTTTTAGTACACGATACCCCTAGTACACCCCTCCGAGCCTATCTTTTCGTTTCTAACTTTAAGCATCTTACTTAAAGGAAGAATTTGTTACACCCCACTTAAATGTACACCCAAATCGCCTTAGCCTTCCGTGTATGCGCTCATTTTTAGTGCATTATTGTTATTTGTTAAACCCTAAGTTAACTTTCTAATTGATTACATGGTTGCTAAGTCGAGTCATATCATTGTACATATTATTTTGGGACTATTGGGACTCATGGGTAAGTACTTATTTTATGGAGTAATGGGGAAGAACATAATATATTACAACCATATGTACGTTAATCTTAAAAGTGCTCAAAGTGTTTTGATTTTCTTAATTCGAGTCATTAGATTAGTTAATTGTAAAATATGTAAAGATTCAAGTGTAAGGGGAATGCTCAAACCCCTATGATGTATTATTTTGGATGGTAGGGTAAGAGTGTATGCAGAAAAAAAAAAAAAAAAAATTCGAAAAATTAAGAAAAGGAAAAAAAATAGAAAAGAAAAAGAGAAAAAACATACGGACTACCATCCCGTTTTTATTCTATGTTTATTTTATGTTTTTGTTATTTTTCATTTATTAGCTTAAGTCGAGTCTAGTCTTGGCTTAGCAACGCCATATTGTACATGTAATTAACTAAGATTGTTAACTCGCCACCAGTAAAACTTCCTTTATCCAACAAAACCGTGTAATTCATATCCCTATACCTAACGTTACAACCCTTTAAAAGACCTCTTTGATAGTTTATCCTAGGTGCTTACGCCATGTGGTGAAGGTTTGATCCTTTCCCAAGCCTATGGTAATCTATTTTGCTATGACAGGTAGTGAGAGATATCTTCCATTTCCATAATGTTATATTACTTTATTACACCCGAGAGATGTGAGTATCTAAACACTATTTGTGAGGTGCTTGTGTATGACCTCCGTGCTTGTCTATTGGTCTTGTGGAACGATTATTTGTTGTAATTACTTTTATATTAGTGTTAAATGACCCCTAACTTGTCTTTCGAGTAGAATAAAAGCGCATTTGCTTGAGGACAAGCAAATCTCAAGTGTAAGGGTATATGATGAGGCGAAAAATGATCCGTTTTTAGGGGGTCATTTAAGCCCGAATCCGAATTTATTTGATCAAATATTGCCCTAAATCGTTCCTTTTGTGATTTTAGGTGTTTGGAGAGTGAATTCTGGAAAAGAAGCCATTTTGGACGTTTTTGGAGCATAAAAGTGAAGAAAACGGCAAAGTACCAAATTTCCATGCTGAAGATACAAGGTGACGGCGTCAAGAGTAATATCTTGACGGCGTCAGACATGAAGATTAAAATACCGAAGGTGGTGACGGCGTCAAACGCCTTCATGACGGCGTCAAAGTGGCAAGAATAAAATACCGTGGTCGGTGACGGCGTCACATAGGCCGTCATAAGTAGATCAAGGCCGTCCGAGGAAGTATATGGCGGCGAGGTGACGGCGTCACAAGTAACTCTTGACGCCGTCAGCCTACTTTTCCTATATATAGTTTTCTAGTTTTTTTTTCATTAAAAGGGAGAGAAGTTTTGGTGAAACCCTAAAGACGAATTTGGTGCCTCTTTTACAGGTTTTTCAAGGGTTCCAAACCCTTGATACCTTGCATTGTAATTGAGATAAGTGTTCTTCTAATTCAATCAATATGTCTATGTGTTGGTTGTTTATCTCTTGTTCTTGTCTCAATTCAATTATGCTAGGCTAGATCTCTCTTGTGTTTGCTTAGATCTAATGAAACCTAGATGTTGATTATGTGTTGATTACTTGTTTATTCTTGTTTTGATTGAATGATTTATATGTTAGGCTTAAGAAAACTGGCAGATCTCCAAATGGTAACATGCTTGAACGTCTTAAGAAACATGAACCGAGGCGTACTAGGTCTTTATTGGTTGTATTTAATGCATGAGCCACTGTTTACAATCCCTATAGTTGTGCTGGGTCATGGTGTAGGAGGAGATAAGAGCTCATAGAGTTGGGGAGTTATGTATGCCACCCCACGAATGGTATTAAGGAATACAATCCGTCATCCATACAAGTATAACAAGTAATTAACACGTAAAAGATATCTAGGGAGTAGTGAAGTCTAAGTAAACACAATTTTTCCAATTACTGCTCACAACCTTAGTATAATTTAGTTTAATTTCGTTTTCAGTATTTTATTTTGAATATATCTTAGCTTTGGGTTAGTTGAATAGCAACTAATTCCGCCCACTCCTTCAAAACCCGAGATTTTAATTGCTTTCTAAAAAATATAAAAAATACAAAAATAATCATCCCTCACCTCTAGAACTATTAATTAGGTTTTCTAATCCTAGCGACACTATTCCTAAGCTGAACGATCAATCCCCCGGTACTTGTCACTATACTATACTACAACGATCAGGTACACTGCCTGGTGGGGGTTGTAAGCTTCTCGAGATCCCTCGAGAGGTAAAGCAAGGTGCGATTCCCACGCATCAAGTTCAAGGAAAGATCTTTTACAATCTATATGACTCATCTAATTACTAGCTTATGACTAATCTTCATTCTAGCTAGATGATGACTTATCATGTCAGTCATTAAGATACAACATGTATCTAGGATTACAACTCACTTGGAGTGTTCAATTTGATGACTACAACAAAGATATTTTCTTGTATACGTATCAGTAGAATAAGTCATACTTATCTACACAACTGTTGAATGAGTCATAGCAGCAGCAGAATCCATCAGCAGAAACACCTTCAGTAGAAACATTCTTCAGCAGAAACACTCTTGTGTTTATCAGCAAGAACATACTTTTAGCTTTATTATCAGGAACATACTTGATGTATTTCCTTGAGCTTTTATGCTGATTCTTCTGATTATTTAATTCCTAACATATACCACTCATGATTTGGAGTTAGGAGCTATGGTTTTTGCCCTAAAGTTGTGGAGACATTACTTTTATGGTACTAAGTGTGTTGTCTTTACCGACCACAAGAGTTTACAGTATATTTTGGATCAGAAGGAGTTGAATATGCGACAACGACGATGGTTGGAGACGTTGAGCGATTATGATTGCGAGATACAATACCACCCTGGAAAAGCTAAGAGGAAGTCGTGAAAAGAGGAGAGCTTAAGTAGGAGAAAGTTGATGGGATGATTAGAAAGGAGAAACTTGAGAAACGTTCAGATGGAACTTGGTGTTACAAAGGAAGAAGTTGGGTACCTTTATTCGGAGGACTGAGAGACTTGATTATGCTCGAGTCTCATAAGTCAAAGTATTCTATTCACCCAGGATCTGACAATATGTATCAGGATGTGAAGAAGTTATATTGGTGGCCCAATATGAAAGCTGAGATTGCCGATTAAGTCCGTAAGTGTCTTACGTGCGCCAAGGTTAAGGCTGAACATCAGAAACCGTCTGGTTTACTAGAACAACCTGAGATCCCAGAATGGAAATTGGAAAGAATAACAATGGATTTTTGTCACTAAGCTACCAAGGACTTCGACAGGATTCGATGCTATTTGAGTAATAGTCGATCGATTGACTAAATCATCACACTTTTTGCCAATCAAAGAGAACTACAGTATGGATAAGTTGACCAGGCTCTATGTGAAAGATATAGTATCTCGACATGGAGTACCAGTGTCTATTATCTCAGATAGAGACGGCAGGTTTACTTCAAATTTTTGGAAGTCACTTCAAGATTCGTTGGCACGAACCTTGACATGAGGACCGCTTACCATCAACAGACCAATGGTAAAAGCGAGAGAACCATCCAGACTTTAGAAGATATGTTACGAGCATGTGCGATTGATTTCGGGAGTGGATGGGATGTCCATTTGCCCTTGATTGAGTTTTCTTACAACAATAGTTACCACGCGAGTATTAAGGCCGCACCGTTTGAAGCACTCTATGGTCGGAAGTGCCGATCACCTATATGTTGGGATGAAGTGGGAGAAGCACAACTTATTGGACCAGATTTAGTTTGTAAGACGACCGAGAAGATTTCTCATATTAAAGACTGATTGAAAGTTGCTCGTGACCGACAGAAGAGTTACGCATATGTGAGACGTAAACCCCTGGAATTTCAAGTAAGAGATAGGGTTATGTTGAAGGTATTGTCTTGGAAAGGTGTGATCAGGTTTGGTAAGAGAGGAAAGTTCAATCCCCGTTATATAGGACCATTTAAGATTGTGAAGAGGATTGGTCCCGTGGCATATAAGCTGGAATTGCTGCCTGAGCTCAGTAGAGTTCACCCTACTTTCCACGTGTCGAATTTGAAGAAGTGTTTGACAGATGAGACCGCTGTAATACCGTTTGAGGAGATTCAGATTGATGAGCAATTGCATTTTATTGAAGAGCCCGTTGAAATCATGGATCGCGAGGTTAAGCGATTGAAGAAGAGTCGTATTCCTCTTATGAAGGTTCGTTGGAATTCCAAGAGAGGACCGGAGTATACTTGGGAACGTGAGGACGAGTTTAAATGCAAGCACCCAAATCTTTTCAAAACCGGGACTAGCAACTCAAACTAAATCCGGGACGGATTTCTAAATAAGATGTATGTGATGTAACCCCCGGTACTTTTTCTAAACTTATTACTAGCCAAAATATTTATTTTCATACCTGAGATACATTAAAACTTTTATTTGTAATTATTTGGGCTTGAGAAACGTGAGATATATTGGAAACGAGAACTTTATTCCTTGATTGACTCAGCACAACCTAGAACACTCGAATTGTATTGCATTTGCCAAATTATTTGAATTATTTTGAGTTTTGGAAAAACTCTGAAATTTATGCTTGATTTTATTGGAAAAATTATTTCTTGAGTCCGTTTTCTATGTCGTTCGAGCCCTGGAGCGTTTATTGTTAGAAGTTTATTACGTTGACAATATTGGTCCCTAGACTACCACCCTACCCTTACCCTATACTTTCATTAAATAAAAAACCTACCCTATACTATATTACCCATATATAATACCTTAACACCCCATTTTATTTCATTTTTAATTATAAAACCACACACACACCCACAAATATATCTCTCTCTCCCTCCTTGCATTTTTCGGCCGCCGCCCACCGGAGCAGCAGCAGAATTCGGCGACTCGCTGGAATATTTTTCCGGCCACCCACTTTTCTTACACCGATCGATAGATCGGGACACCCTCAACACCACCATACAAACCCCGCAACCCCAATCACCCCCTACGCGCCTCCACGCGCCACCACAGCCGACACCGATCACCACCGAGAGTCCCCACTGTCACCACCATCCTCCTACTGCCGGTATAGCACCACCACTCGCCACCCTTCTCTTTATTTTCATTTTTATTTAAAACCCTAGTTTTGATTTTATTTAAAAACCGATTTTCATTATTAAAATCTTTTACAAAAATGTTTTTGATATTGTTTTTACACCTAAAACTTGTGTGGGATCTTCTCCTTGTTCTCGTTCGACCCGTTTGGCCGTGACTCGGTCTTGTGGTGTTTTTTTTTTGTTGTTGTTGTTTGATATTGATGACGAAGGGAGTATATTTTTGGTTGTGGTTTGGATTTCGAGGGTCTGTTTGGTTTGTTGTGGCTCGACAGCCGAGAACCACCACCACCGAGCCATGGGTGGTGGTGGGGGAGGGTAGTATATTTTTGTTGTTGTTGTGTGAAATGTTTGGATTAGTTTAGGTTATGTTGGATCGGATTTGGTTTTTTTGGTTTGAGCCGAGGAGACGAGTGTGACTCGATTTGGATTTGGTTTGGTTTCGGGTTTATTTTATTTGACTTGGGATTTATTTTTAGAGTTTTTATTATTGTTGTGGTTAATATTTTGGGTTTGGTTACAAGTCTCGGGACATATTGTTTTATAAACGGTAACTAATAATAAAAACGGTTAATAATATATATGAAATATAAAATAAATTGTTATAGTTAAGTGGACTTGTTATCGGACATGATTCCGTATTATGACATTGTGAGCTTGAATTGGACGTATTGGATTTACGGCCTTGGTTATTTGGATGTTCTGGACCCTTTGGTACACGAGACGGTAGGGTACGTTCGGCCGTAAAGATCTTAACGTACCTGGAACCCGAACAAGTACAAAATGGTCGATAAAACCTAAACAACTATTGGACTACGCGAATGATATATCCAATCATATATATATATATATATATATATATATATATATATATATATATATATATATATATATATATATTAATATTGTTTAAAAATAAAAAGTCGTTAACTCGGGAAACGTTAGATAAATGGGCAGGTCATGCCGAAATTTTATAAATTCTTTATAAACTTAAAATTATTTTACCAAATATTATTATTATTTCAAAACCTTTTTATTTCAATATTATTTTGGGGAAAACGGGTAAAATCCGAGACTTATTGTTACGTGTTATTATTTATTTTTATTTGAGTGAGTTCTTCTATTTTATTTCTTTTCTTTTCATTTCTTTTCGACGACTTTCTTCGAGGAGTTCTTTCATCTTTCGTGCGTACTTGGTCGTTTCGCCGACTTGTTTCTTTTCTAACTTTCTTGTCTCCCACACGAGACTTTAGGAAATCTATTTTCTTTCAAATGCCATTGTATTTACAAAACTTTTACTCAAGCATTGTTTATTGAGGTATTCAAGTTTAGTTCTGAGTTATGCCATTTATATTGATTAGGTTGTGCTGAGGTCCCTTTTGCTGTGACGCATTATTGATTAGTTGCTATATCTCGTTTCCTGCTACTGCTATTGTTAAGGTGTGATTCATAGCCCCGCTTTTATATTTTAATTGTTTATAAACCCATGGGGTGAGACACATGCTTTAAAATGTTTTCTGAGCACAAGTATTATTTTTGGTATGCTTTTCCTGAATGATATATATATTTCCTGACGATGTACTAAGTAGCTTGTCTTGCCGGAAAGACCCTCAGATCATGAGCCATTAGTCACCTGCGGGTGAGCTCGAACTTAGTAGATAGGCCTATTAGGATTGACCATCCCATTCGTAGTTGTCAAGGGCTTGACATGCGCATGTATTATTTTCGTTTTGCTGGGTATTGGCAAGTACCCGGCCTTGGGGGCACTTTATATTATGAAATTCCGCGGTTATTATTTATGTCAGTACAGAGTTACTGTCGATTGGTTTGGTTAACGTCTTGCGTGTCATGAGCTTAGTATCATCAATCGTATGTATGCACGTGATGCCTCTACATATTGGGTGTTACCTTGATTACCCTGGTATTTGCATTTGTTGCTTATATCGTATGATTAATACCCTTGTGCTCAACTTTATTACTTTAAAACTATGGATTACACTCAACCTTTGTGTGGACTTTTAAGCATGTGTTTCTCAGGTACTACTACAAATTAATTTTTAGAGATTTATGATTTTGGGCGTGGTGGAGTGGCTGGACGAAGGAAGTTTTCTGTCAAGGCAGCTTATTCATTTCTACTATCTTTATTTTTTCATGTCATTCGTAAAACCTTGGTGTGTCTTTAATATTTTTCCGCTGCTAAACTTATTTACTTTCCGCTGCTAAACTTTGTATTTCTACTACTACACTTGGTTTTTCCGCTGCTAAACTTTGTTATTTTCTGCTGCAAACTTTTATTTTTATTCCGCTGCTATTTGTTAAAGAGCCTATGTGCTCTAAAATGGTTTGTAAAACGAATGATGTATTTTGAGGCACTTTTAAACGTCCCATGTTGTGGTCGTTAGCTATAAAGATGCCTGGTTTCGATTCGCGTAGTACCCCCAGCATGTCAGCTGCCGTATTTTGAGTTGGGGGTGCTACAAAGAGTGTATGCACACAAAAAAAATCGAGAAAAAAAATAGAAAAAGAGAAAAAACATACGGACTACCAGCCCGTTTCATTTTATGTTTGTTTTAAGTTTTTGTTATTTTTGATTTATTAGCTTAAGTCGAGTCGAGTCTTGGCTTAGGAACGCCACATTGTAGATGTAATTAACCAAGATGATTAATTCGCCACCAGTAAATATTGCCTTTATCCAATAAAACCGTGTTTTCCATATCCCTACACCTAACGTTATAACCTTTTAAAATACCTCTTTGATAGTTTATCCTAGGTGATTACGCCAAGTAGTGGAGGTTTGATCCTTTCCCAAGCCTATGGTAATCTATTTGCTATGACAGATAGTGAGAGATGTTTTCCATTTCCTTATTGTGATATATACTTTATTACACCCGAGAGATGTGAGTATCTAAACACTATTTGTGAGGTGCTAGTGTATGACCTCTGTGCTTGTTTTTGCTTTTTAGTGGAACGATTATTTGTTGTAATTACTTTTATATTAGTGTTAAATGACCCCTAACTTGTATTTTGATTAGAATAAAAGCGCATTTGCTTGAGGACAAGCAAATCTCAAGTGTAAGGGTATTTGATGAGGCGAAAAGTGTACCGCTTTTAAGGGGTCATTTAAGCCCGAATTCGTGATTATTTGATCAATTACTGCCCTAAATCGTTCATTTTGTCATTTTAGGTACTTTTGAGGAGAAATCTGGAAAAGGAAGCATTTTGGACGTTTTTGGAGCATAAAAGTGAAGAAAACGGCAAAGTCTCAAAATCCTTGCTGGGAACAGTACCTAACGACGTCAAGACTTCATACATGACGGCGTCAAGCTGGGCAAAAGAGGTGGAAGTGGAAAATATAACGTGACGGCCCAAAACATTTTCAGTGTTATTGACCTGACGGCGTCACCAAGGCCGTCAGGGTCAAAATGCAAGTGACGGCCCAGAGCTTTATTTCTACGTGACAGCGTCAAGACTGGATCTAGGCAATACGACTCTTAACTTGGCGGCGAGTTGACGGCATCAGAAGCTACCACATGACGCCGTCAAGATGTTTTATCTTTATATATTTTTCCAATTTTTCATTCATTGTGGGTGGAACATTAGGACGAACTTTACCACAAACCCTAGGTTAAATTTTCATCATATTGTAGGGGTTTCAAACCCTTTTTTCATCCATGTTTGAATAAAGATAAGTCTTTCAATAATCATTCAATATGTCTATGTGTTGTTTGATTCTATCTTATGCTTGTCTTTCTTTTAACATGCTAGGCTAGGTTTTTATTGTCTTTGCTTAGATGTAGTGAAACCTAGATGTTGATTATTGGTTGATTGTTTGTTTATAATTGTTCTGGATGATTGTATTCGATGTTAGGCTTAAGAAAACTGGCAGACTTCCATTGGTAACTTTCTTGAACGTCTTAAGAAACATGATCGGTGGTGTACTACGATTTTTGGTTGTATTTAATGCATAAGTGAATTCTAATGATCCCATGTTAGGAGCTTTTAGTCGGCTCGACATAGGAGTGAAGTAGGAACTTATAGAGTTAGGAAATATTGTACACGGCCCTACGACTGGTATTAAGGAATATAACCCATCATCCATGCAATTGTAACAAGCTAATCAACCGGTTAAAGATATCTAGGGAGTAATGAAATCTAAGTAAACACATCTTTTCTCATTATTGTTTCCACCACATTAGTTAATTTTCATTTCTTTTATTTTATTTTGTTTGCATCTGTAGTTAATTGGGTTAGTTGGCAAGCAACTAATTCCGCCCACTCCTTCAAAACCCGAGATTTTACTTACTTTTATAAAATATAAAAAATACAAAAAGAATCATCCCTCACCTCTAGACCTACTTTAGTATGCTTTCTAATCCTAGCGACACTATTCCTGAGTTGAACGATCAATCCCCCGGTACTTGTCACTATACTATACTACAACGATCAGGTACACTACCTGGCGGAGATTGCAAGCTTCTCAAGATTATTTGAGAGGTAAAACCTGTTGCGAGGGCGCAATCCCACGTATCAGAATCCCATGAAACCCAAAATTTTTGAAACAATTTTTTTTTCAAATTTTCTTTTAAAAACAGTTTAATCACATAAAAGTAAACATTTTCTAAAAATAAAACTTTTAGTGAAAAGCAATAATAAGCAGGGAAATAAGCAAAAAGAACAGCAGTTTAGGCTTAGGCTATAAAAGGAATTTATAAAACTTAAAAAGCTATTTTAATGGACTAACAAGCTACACTTAAGGATGAAAAAAGCTAAGGATGTTAGGGGAGTCCTAAGTAAGTTATACTAAGCTAAAGAAGCAATCTAAATAATCAATAAAGCACAAGAATAAGCAAAAACTAAAGGGGGTATGCAGTCTAAAGGGGGTATTTGCAGCCCTTAAACAATCTACTAAATAAGCTTACAATCATGAAATAAGCTCAAATCCATAAACCCTATACTACTAACTTGTGAAACTAGTTTCACATCCTAAAAACTATTCTGACCCACTAGAATTTTTGAACTCAAAATGGTTGTTTGGGATAGATGGGTTGCATCACCAGTTTGATGTGGGCTAATTAAGGAGCTCAAATAAGCTAACCAATGTACTTCAAATTGTAAACTGAGCTAACATGGATAACAACTAGTCTACCAGCTTAATGTAAAACTAAAGTGAGCATCTAATTACTAAATTAACTGATCTAAAATTTGAATAAAAAGAGACAGCAAGACATAAATGAAACTGATGCAAAAACATGTTTAAGGGGCTATTTTGCAAGCACAATAAGGCAACCAAACAAGCTTTAAAACCCAAGATAAGCTGAAACATGCAAATTTTAAACTATAAATAACTTGTATGAACAAAGCCAAACACTATTTCCTACTTGACCCTACCTAAAACTTGAATCAAAGAGAGCATTGTGGGACAGATATGCTACTGAATACAGTGAACAAAACTGGGTGGAAAATGAGTTTTTGACCAAAAACCTACAAAGACCAGATGTCAAAGAGATGCACTAACCTATAGTGAGCTAAACTAAGGCAAGGAAAACACCTAATGAGGCCCTAAACTAAAACTTAACCTATCTATTATTCTAGGCAGTTTAAACTTTAGAATTTAAGGATTATAACTAAAAAACTTGAAAACAACTTGATAATACGTAAAACTATTTCTAAGTTACTACTAAGCCTACATTAAAGCTAACTAAAAATCAGAAAGTGACCCAAATTACTTTTTTTCTCAAAGAAACAGGTTATCCCAAACACCCCTTAAGTGCTTGAAACTGAATTTTTCAATGATTTTAGAGATTTAAGCTAAAAATTAATAACAAAAAGGTTCAATAAGCTAATGAAAGAACTGAAAAGCACAATTTTTTTTGGGGTAAGCATTACAGAACAATGATAAATAAGACAGGACAATAAAGAAAGCTTAGAGATTTTATAAACTAGGGATTTGAAAATACAATACTGAAAGTTGAGAAACTTAAAACAATACTAAATTATACTAAAACTACTCCTAATCTACTCTAATTACTCCTACTCCAAATGCCAAACAATGGCTTACATCAATCTATATTTATACTACTGATAGGAAAGAAAGAAAAAGTTTCCATCTTCTTGTCTTCTAGCTCTTGTGTTTGTTATCTGAGAGAGAATGAGCTTTGTGTCAAACATGTGCTTTTTGGCTCGAATTGCAACCATTGGATGATTTCTTGGAGCCCAATCCCAAATCTCAGCCATAAGATTAAGTGTGAGACATGGATTGCCACAGTGGCACTTGGAAAAGGGGGGCAAAGGCATGTGAACATGGCTTGGATTGTTGTGGAGCTGATAACCATGTGTGAGAGTGATAGGTTTGGGAGGATTTGGATTTGCGGGTAAAGGGTATTTTGGTTGTTTGACTCTGAGAAGTCAAAGAGGGGTAAAAAGGGGTGAGGGTTTAAGGTTTGTTACTGGGTGTGCAAAAAAAAGGGAGGGTTACTGATAAAGGTTTCTGGGTTTGGGTTTGGAATTGGTGGTGGGCTTAGGTTGTATAGTGGGCTGGTGTGTTTGATCCGGGTGTAAGGTGAGTTGGATTTAGGATTGGGTTAGTTATTCAGCTAGGATTAGTAAAAATTAGTTTGTAGTTTTAAGGTTTTAGTAAAATTAATTTAGTGTTTTGTAAAATAATTTTGTAGTTCTTTTTAATAATAATAATAATAATAATAATAATAATAATAGTAATAATAATAATAATAATAATAATAATAATAATAATAATAATAATAATAATAATAATAATAAAAGTGATGGTTTATAATAAAAAATAAATAATAATAATAATAATAATAATAATAATAATAATAATAATAATAATAATAATAATAATAATAATAATAATAATAATAATAATAATAATAATAATAATAATAATAATAATAATAATAATAATAATAATAATAATAATAATAATAATAATAATGATGATGTTAGTAATAATTATGTAAACTTAATAACTTAAAAGGTTTTAACAAAATACTTAATGAAAATTATTTTTGTGATTTTATTTTGAAAATGGAGTTTGGTTTGAAAATGATTTTGGAAAAAGGTTTCGGGGGTAAAAGGATAAAAAGGTATTTTTTTGGTTTTGGGTGAGGGTATTTTGGTAATTTTAAGGTTAGGTTAAGGGTAATGGGTGATAAGGGTTTCAGTTTGGTTTTCCATGCCTCCCCCCCATGCATGTCTGATCCCAAGATTGTCCTCGACTCTTCAATTCTTCAATTAATGCTCCAAATTGTGTCGAATCGATCCGGTATTGCTCCGTTAACCTCCTTTTCCCATCCAAGCTCGGTTTTGCTCACTTTTGCTTCGTTTTCAATCCATTTGTACCTGAAATACACAAAAAGACACTCCAAGGATATTTTTAACATTATATGGTCATTTTTGGGTTTTTTGGTCGTTTTGGTGGGTTTTTCGGGCCTAAATTGATGAGTAAAAGGCCACTCATCATCCCCCCACACTAAGCAATTGCTAGTTCCTAGCAATCCTATCATATAAAGTAATGAAGGGATTACAAGTTTTATTAAGTTACCAACTTCACCCCGTTTTGACTTCTTATTCCATTCAACTTAATTAAACGATGATAAACGTAAATATATGCTTGATTTCCAAAATATGGCATCACGGAACGGGATTCACACAAAATGGGTGTCTCCAGAGAATTGTAATCGTCATTCTCTACTTATTATTTCCCAAACCAAGTCTAAAACCCTTGTGCAAACGTTTTTGTAAAATGCTAATGCTACTTATATTAGTAATCTATGTAAGTCGATACTAACTTTTCGCTCTTGCAATTATCTATAAATTAGGTGTATGTGCTTATTTTCAAATTTTTGACCGGAAAAATTGACACTTATTAGGGTTGTTATTTATTTAAGTTAATATTAATTCACCGGAAACCACGAAATCTAAGGATCGAAAGGGCCTTTTCCATGTAGCGGCTTTCTTCTCGGCACATCACAAACTAGACGGCTTTAGGTGACCGGGCTTTTGACACCTCACGGAGAATAGTACCGGAATCAGTGGGAATTTGGTTCCAAAGATTTACGAAGCTACCACTAAAGTAATATTAATCTTAAAGAGATAACAACCTATGATGATTTAGAAATTAAAGATTCAAAGATGAGATCACTCCATGTGGCGACTTTCTTCTCAGCTTGTCCTTAGTAAACTTAGGAGGCTAGGTTTTCACCCTCGAGAATAGTATCAGAGCTCACGAGGTCTTTGAAATCAAGAATTTCCAAATGTTCGTAAAATCTTTATAAGGTTTTGATGAATACTAGTTGAAAGGTTTATTTAAAGTTTACAACAAGCAAGTTTCGAACATTTATTCATAACCATAAACACGCATATTTTTTTTCATTTTTCATTTTTTTTCATTTTTCATTTTACTAACGGAGCTTCACGGGGAAATTCCAAGTCTTTAACGCCTTTCAGAATTAAGGATCCAACGACTGATATCGAACCGTAGTTTATAGCACTTATTCATACTCAAAACTTTAACTTTGCAACTTTCAAGAAATTTCTCACTTTCATTTGCATTATTATTATGTTTCCATGAAAGTATGCTTGTTCCAAAATTTAAATAAAACTTTGAATTAATACTTTTCAAAACCGTATAAAAACTTTGTTTTTACTAATAAAATGATTTTTGCGTTCAAACTTTTGAAAATAAGCACGTTATTAAGTCAAATTAGGAGCTCTTGGAAGAGAAAAGCCATAGATTAATTACTTATATAAGCTCTAAAGAAAACCAGCTATTCCACGCTTAGCATTTTCATTTGCACAATTTGTAAAAACTTAGCCTAAATCGTTAAGGAAAGCAACTAGATCAACACTCCAGCAGAGTCGGGATTCCCCTTGTTCTAGCCTAATCAATTCTAAACTTTCCACAAATACCGAGGTATTTATGTAGAGCAAATTATTATTTATTGCAATTTTTGACGTAAATATGGTAAAAATTATAAAATTTTGGTCAAAACGGGGGTACTAAGGACTAGAAAGGTACAACATGTGATTTTTTTTGAAAATGGGTCAAATTCGTAATCCCCCCCCCCCCCCCCCCCCCCACATAGAATTGAATATTGCCCTCAATATTCAACGTACCGGCACCTAGCCGGAACTTTGAACGGAAAAAGGTAATACCACCATCCAAGTGTGGAAACGAATTCTTTTTTTCACATAAAGGATTATAAAGAATATCCCTGGATTAGCAAAATGAAAAGATCGGATATTGGGCGATTAGATTGAAAACAAGCGCATCAATCATCAAGATCTACGAGATTCCTGAAAACAAAGGCAAATACACAACACAAGGAGGGAAACAAGTGGAGGAAACTCCCCCACACTTAGGTGTTAGAAAAAGAAAGAAGATGAGTGCTTTGTTTTTGATAACTGAATCACGAGCTTGACTCGACTCCGAATTCATTGGTTCTTGGGGAAGCAAAATGTGGAAGACAAAATCTCCATCGGACTTACATTCAAGATGTTTGGATAAACATTGAAGTGCGTGAAAGTTCCACTCCGATGAGACATACCCGACTTAGAAGAATGATAAAAGGAGATGTCGGGATCAAAGATAGTGTCTTCACTCCCGAAGAAGTGACGGAGAAGAGAAGTCACATCAAGTGTGAGGAAAGGAAAGAAAATCATGATAACAATCATGATAAACTCATTAAGAAATGTCCCCGGTGAGAGGGTCGGGATTTTGTCATCAAGCAAATTGTTCTCCCCCGGGTTGCAAAGATTATCTTTGTGAGTATTCTCAAAAAGTAATATACCGGGTTTGAAGTTTTATCCTCAGAGAAGAATGAGACGGAAATATCAACCACAGTTGAATCCTCAAAAGGAGACGAGTCATTCTCGTTAGACAAAGTATTGGGATCATTTTGCTCAAACAACTCAATTCCCGGTGGAAGAGGATCAATGTGAGTGATTTCACTGGCGAACTCCTCAAAGGTAAATGATTCATATTCGGGGAGAGAAAGATGAGAATGAAAAGTGGTATTGCCACTAATCTTCTCTCCCATATGATCAAATCTGAAGGTTTCAAATTACGAAAGAGGGTAGTCATCAGAAATAAAGTCACTATCCTCAACGGGGATAGGAGATGAAATAGATTTATCATTTAAAGCTTCAATTTTAGAAATGAGAAGATTGATATTCAACAATTTTTCATGAAGAGCTTCATCTTGGATTTCAGTGTCAATATCTTCCTCATTCTCTTCTTCTAAGTTGACGAGCTCAGAAGGTAATTCCTCTACATAATCGATGTCTCCACAAGATAACGAATCGTCATCATCAGAATCGGAGAACATCTCAACACGATCATTCGGATTGTCAATAGGAGGTAAATCATACTCCTCTGCCATATCAAAAGTATATTTCTCAAAATTGGGTAAAGAATCCTTGAGCTCGGGCTCCAAAGGATCTGACGGCTTAACAATCTCGGTCGAAATAGAATCATCATTAACAAGAGAAGTATTGACCTCTTCCAAAATAGAGTCACTTCCCTCAACCGGCGTAAGAGAAGGAAGGGAAGAGTCGGAGATATGTTTAGATATATCAAGATGATCATTTTCAACAATTTCACAATCACCGTTAGAATTTTCCCCTGACTCGCCTGGGATTGGGACAAGGTCCTCAATACTAGCCGATTCCGTTTCCGGAATAGTGCTAAGATGCTCGTCCCCCATACTTAGAGAGTCCTCGGGTTCTACGGGAGGAAGAACGAGTGCTATTTGAGGGAAAACGTTTATCGAAACAAGTCTATCCCCGTCATCATCGGAATCATCATCATCGTAATCAAAAACCAAAGGTTTATGATATTGGGAACTTAATCTAGCTACTTATTCATCAGCTAAAAGCTCTCCACAACTTTGTTGTTGATGATGAGAATCTTGTTTTTGAGCAAGTTCATGAACCAAATCCTTAAGTTCATTAACTAAACCCAATACATTTTGGATTTCGTGAAGAATTGGTTGTGTTTGAATCATTTGGTAGTGTGGAGATTGGTCTTGGTGCGAATAGTCAAAATTGTTACAAGGAAATGGATTCCTCGTTTGACAATCGGAGCTAAAGTGCGGACCTCCATAATACTCACAACAATATGATTGTTGTGACTGATTCGGTGAATAATATGGATATTGATCATAACCAAAATTTTGATTATTTTGACAATCAAAACCTTGGTGAGGACCTCCACAATACTCACAAGAGTATGTCTCCATCATATGGTGTGGGGGTTGGTTGAAAAAGTTGGTTGTTTCATCGTAGGGATTTTGGTCGTAGACAAACCCGTTTCCTGAACTCACAATGCTACAACCGGGGAAATTTCCACCATTCGGAGGACCCCCACAATATTCACAAGATTATTGGTAAAATGAAGACATAAGAAAGAATTAAACGGATTTAGAGGGTAAGGGATAAAGAATTAAACGGGTTTCGAGGGTAAAAGAAGAAGAATTAAACGGGAAAGAGGGATAAGGTGAACAATTAAACATAAAGAGGATAACGAAGACTGTTTTTGGGGTTTTTATGACGGGAAAACATATTAAGATAAAAGGAAAACAAATTTTGAAAAAGAAAATCTTTTCGGGTTTTTTAATTTTTTTTTAAAAACAAAAGAATATTCACAAAAAACGAGACAATAACTTCCGGAGAAGGGTCTTCAAAGTCACTAATCTTCAAAACGATAAACGGTTTCGACTTTCACTCCTCCCCGGCAGTGGCGCCAAAAATTGATAATAGCAATATAGTATATGTATAGTACAAGGACTTTTTGACCAAAAAATAGTCAAACAAAGTCAACCAGGAGTATTAGATATCCCCGGGGTTGTATCACTGTGAGGTGTGAAATGCGAAATCGAAAACCGATTCATGATCGAATGACGTGAATGAGGTTTAAAAAGAGATTTGGGTTTCTAAACTAATTAAAGCAAATAATAACTCAAAATAACACAAATAAACTAATAACGAAAGCACGCAATGCACAATTAAACTAAAACGTAATCTAAACTTAAAACATAACGCGTACAACGTAAAAATGTAACTTAAAAGGGAAACTACCTAATTTAAACTACAAATTTGAATTTAGAACTAAAAAACTAATTAAAAACGCTGACCATAACTTGAAATTTCCAAAAATGTAACTAAAAACAAAAACGGCCAGTTACCGTGCTCGGTAACGGGCTAAAACGTAAATTTTTTGAAATAAAAAGCCTACGGGTGTGAAAATAATTTTCCTAGATCCTAAACGTAAAAAGAAAATTAAAAAAAAAAAGGAAATTTAATTTTTCGACTTATAAATAATTTATTATGAATTTAATATTATTTTAACTAAATAAAATCATTAAAATTACTAAACCTAATTATAAAAATCTGAAATTTTTTTATAATAAACCTAATGATACCAGGAATAAGAGAAAATTACAAAAAGTCCTAAAGTCTAATTAATAAGCAGAAGATAAGCCAAATATGCTGAGTATTATTAAAGCTAAACAAACAAGGATACCTTAAATAAAATAAAAAGGGAAATACTAATCTGAGAAGACCCTAGGGCAGTTGGTAAAGAGGTGTGGTGTTGTGTCTGATTGTGTGAGTTACCCAGGGTTCGATTCCCATGAAACCCAAAAATGTTGAAACATTTTTTTTTTTCAAATTTTCTTTTAAAAACAGTTTAATCACATAAAAGTAAACATTTTCTAAAATTAAAACTTTTTGTGAAAAGCAAGAATAAGCAGGGAAATAAGCAAAAAGAACAGCAGTTTAGGCTAAGGCTATAAAAGGAATTTATAAAACTTAAAAAGCTATTTTAATGGACTAACAAGCTACACTTAAGGATGAATAACGCTAAAGATGTTAGGGGAGTCCTAAGTAAGTTATACTAAGCTAAAGAAGCAATCTAAATAATCAATAAAGCACAAGAATAAGCAAAAACTAAAGGGGGTTGCTTGGTGCTTAGGTCTGATGGGTATGCAGTCCAAAGGGGGTATTTGCAGCCCTCAAACAATCTACTAAATAAGCTTACAATCATGAAATAAGCTCAAATCCATAAACCCTATACTACTAACTTGTTGTAAAACTAGTTTCAAATCCTAAAACCTATTCTGACCCACTAGAATTTTTGAACTCGAAATGGTTGTTTGGGATAGATGGACTGCATCAGCAGTTTGATGTGGGCTAATTAAGGAGCTCAAATAAGCTAACCAATGTACTTCAAATTGTAAACTGAGCTAGCATGGATAACAACTAGTCTACCAACTTAATGTAAAACTAAAGTGAGCATCTAATTACTAAATTCACTGATCTAAAATTTGAATAAAAAAGAGACAGTGAGACATAAATGAAACTGATGCAAAAACAGGTTTAAGGGTCTATTTTGCAAGCACAATAAGGCTACCAAATAAGCTTTAAAACCCAAGATAAGCTGAAACATGCAAATACTAAACTATAAATAACTTGTATGAACAAAACCAAACACTATTTCCTACTTGACCCTACCTAATACTTGAATCAAAGAGAGCATTGTGGGACAGATATGCTACTGAATACAGTGAACAAAGTGGGTGGAAAATGAATTTTTGACCAAAAACCTACAAAGACCAGATGTCAAAGAGATGCACTAACCTATAGTGAGCTAAACTAAGGCAAGGAAAACACCTAATGACGCTCTAAACTAAAACTTAACCTATCTATTATTCTAGGCAGTTTAAACTTTAGAATTTAAGGATTATAACTAAAAAGCTTGAAAACAACTTGATAATACTTAAAACTATTTCTAAGTTACTACAAAGTCTACATTAAAGCTAATTGAAAATCAGAAAGTGTTACTTTTTTTCTCATAGAAACAGGTTATCCCAAACACCCCTTAAGTGCTTGAAACTGAATTTTTCAAAAGATTTTAGAGATTTAAGCTAAAAATTAATAACAAAAAGGTTCAATAAGCTAATGAAAGAACTGAAAAGCACAATTTTTTTTTTTTTTTTGGTAAGCATAAACAAAGTTAAATAAGACATGACAATAAAGAAAGCTTAGAGATTTTATAAACTAGGGATTTGAAAATACAATACTGAAAGTTAAAAAAGTTAAAACAATACTAAATTATACTAAAACTACTCCTAATCTACTCTAATGACTCCTACTCCTAATGCCAAACAATGGCTTACATCAATCTATATTTATACTACTGATATGAAAGAAAGAAAAAGTTTCCATCTTCTTGTCTTCTAGCTCTTGTGTTTGTTATCTGAGAGAGAGAGTGAGCTTTGTGTCAAACATGTGCTTTTTGGCTCGAATTGAAACCATTGGATGATTTCTTGGAGCCCAATCCCAAATCTCAGCCATAAGATTATGTGTGAGACATGGATTGCCACAGTGGCACTTGGAAAATGGGTGAGGGTTTAAGGTTTGTCATTGGGTGTGCAAAAAAAAAACAAAAACAAGAACAAAATAAAAAACAGGTTACTAGTAAAGGTTTCTATGTTTTTGGTTTGGAATTGGTGGTGGGCTTAGGTTGTGTAGCGGGCTGGTGTGTTTGTTCCGAGTGTAAAGTGAGTTGGATTTAGGATTGGGTTAGTAATTCAGTTAGGATTAGTAAAAATTAGTTTGTAGTTTTAAGGTTTCAGTAAAATTAATTTAGTGTTTTGTAAAATAATTTTGTAGTTTTTTCTTTTAATAATAATAATAATAATAATAGTAATAGTAATAGTAATAATAATAATAATAATAATAATAATAATAATAATAATAATAATAATAATAATAATAATAATAATAATAATAATAATAATAATAATAATAATATGAATAATAATAATAATGTTAGTAATAATTATGTAAACTTAATAACTTAAAAGGTTTTAACAAAATACTTAACGAAAAACATTTTTATGATTTTATTTTGAAAATGGAGTTTGGTTTTGAAAATGATTTTGGAAAAAGGTTTCGGGGGTAAAAGGATAAAAAGGTCTTTTTTTTGGTTTTGGGTCAGGGTATTTTGGTAATTTTGAGGTTAGGTTAAGGGTAAAGGGTGATAAGGGTTTCGGTTTGGTTTTCCATGCCTCCCCCCAATGCATGTCCTAGGATTGTCGTCGACTCTTCAATTCTTCAATTAATGCTCCAAATTGTGTCGAATCGATCCGGTATAGCTCCGTTAAGCTCCTTTTCCCGTCCAAGCTCGGTTTTGCTTACTTTTGCCTCGTTTTCAATCCATTTGTACTTGAAATACACAAAACCACACTCCAAGGATATTTTTAACATTATATGGTCATTTTTGGGTGTTTTTGGTCGTTTTGGTGGGTTTTTTGGGCCTAAAATGATGAGTAAAAGGCCACTCTTCATAAAGCATGAGAGCTACAAGGCATCCTTAAACTCTAGTAATCCTTTTAATGCAACAAACGTATATATAATAGCACGTATACCAGCACAAACGCGAACACATGATTCATATAATGCAAGGACACATGCACACGACTGATGCAATCTTTGTTGACCTAGGTTTTAAGTCCAACCAAACATGAACTAAGGTAACTATCCCCATCATCCCATGATCCCTCTTAAATTAGGCATAGTTGATCAAGCTATGCATAATTTAGGAATGATGATAAATGCTTGGGCTAGCCAACTCGTACCATGTTAGGGTTTAGTTTGGATATAGTTGAGGTTTTTATTTTAGAAAAACAGCATTCTCTATAACCTTAGGCTCTGATACCATTCTGTCACACCCCGCTAAGAGCGGAAACACGAGGTGCAACGTAATGAAATCATCACATAAGATAGTAGAACAACACCATTTATGATTTAAGAAATAAACTTATAATGTTATATAAAGATTTTTATACAAACTAAATAAATAAAACATAAGTATTGAATTGATTCAAATGTAATTTCTTTAGAAAACGTCTTGGCTAGGTCAACTCGGTCTTGAAATGAGAACAAAGTATAACTTCAGAATGCAAATGCCTTCAACAAATCACTATCGATCACCTGAAAATGATACTCTAAAATGTCAACATAAAGTTGGTGAGTTCGTGGGTTTAAAGTAAATATAAATCAGTTTGCCATGCATAAGTTTATAGGACAAGTGTGCAAACAATAAAGTGGCATAGGGGTATTAGTACAACATAACCAACCAATAATCCAATTATCACATTCTTCATCTCTGAAAGTATATAGTGTACAACATGCATACCTAACAGCTGGAGCTAACACATGAATACTCCCATGTCAATCATGACATGAGACCACACAGCATAATACTCCCATGTCAATTGGAGTAAATCCATGACATAAGATCACAAAGTAAGAATCCACAAAATAACCTACTAATGCACCTAGCACAATAATTTGTCCAATTAAAGTAAAAGTTGAGCACAGCAGGAAAACAACTTTTCAGTGTCATTCTCCCCCAAGTAAAACATAAGTAAAGAGGGGCCATGAAAACTTACCTTAAAGCGAATGTGTAACACCCCCAAAATCATCACGTCAGTGGAAGACTTAAAATGTCAGCGGAAGACTTTTTGGGTGTTACTTCGAGGATCTTTATCACAATCATAGAAAACGACACAAAAGTGATGCTTTAAAGTTTAATTCATTCAAAATACCAAATATTCGAGACATCAAGATGTTTCATAATTTAAACAACAAGTTTATTTGAAATATGTCAAAATGTTTATTTAAGCCCATGTCGGGTTACAAGCCCACTCAGTGCCTTCAAGTTCCTTCTCGTTTAGTTACTTGAGATAAACACATGCCAAAAGTGTCAACACAAAGGTTGGTGAGTTCATAGAGTTTATAGTTTAAATCGTTAATTAGAGAATGAGTGATTTCCTTATTAATCCAAAAATAGTCCGTTGGTTTGCCCTTCATCGGGTCAACACCCAAAATAGTAGTTGGTTTATAAATCCATTTAACACAAGTTTCGAGATTTGGGCCACGTAGTTGCATCCATAACATAAACAGTTTATGGGGAACCGTATTTAAACAGTTGAAACTGTATCCGAACAGTTTGTAGAGAACCGTATTTAAACAGTTGAAACCGTATCCAAACAGTTTGCGGGGAACCGTATTTAAACAGTTGAAACTGTATCCGAACAGTTTGTAGAGAACCGTATTTAAACAGTTGAAACCGTATCCAAACAGTTTGCGGGGAAGCGTATTTAAACAGTTGAAACTGTATCCAAACAGTGCGTGGAGAACCGTATTTAAACAGTTGAAACCGTATTTAAACAGTTTGTTCCATAATTCCAAATATCGATAGTAAAATTGTTAGAAAAGTTGTTACACATGCATCTCTTCCAAAGAGTTTATAAAACAGTTAAATGATAGAAAGTGTAGCTATGAACTTATAGTAATATGTAAATAGTTAACGAGTACTTGTAAAAGTATAAAACAATAGTTAAGCATGTATCTCCCCCAAAAATGTTTATAAATCATTGTAAAACAAGTTAGAGTAGGGGCTATGACTCACCTGAACATTATGATAGGCATAGATAACGTAATGTCAGAGATAGAATGGAAACAACTTCAAAGATAACCTGAATGATATGGAAGTTCGAGATAAGTTTGACTTATCGAGAATAGTGATTCGAATAATGTTAGATGACAGAATGACTTTCGTGGTAGAGGTGGCTTGCGTGGCAAAACGCTTAATAGTTCAAGAGCAAAGTTATATACAATATAACCTGTCTTTATGTATAAGTATTGTTTAATGTTTATATTTCTCATCATGAATTTATAATATGTATCGAAAGTAGGTGAATGATAAATTATAGTAACTTTCAAGTTTACATCTAGTTAAGTGAACCGATGGGTTTTATTGTAGGAATAATCATTTCTTAACATGCGTTCCAGTTAACCAATAATAACGTTAAGTTATATAATTTATATATATTCAGAAAAATATATATAGTTATTCATAATTATTACTTTATTATTGCCTCCAAATGTAGGTCTCGTTATATGTTACTATGATATAGTCATGAAATGTTAATTTTTTAAGCGTAATTAAGTTGTTATGTAAACTTTTAAACTATGCCAATGTTACTCTTTTAAATGGTTTTTGTATTTAGCCCAAAATAAATATGTTTACAACTTGTAAAGGTTTTCAAGAAAATGATAATAATGTCAAGTCATAAGTTTTATACTTCAAGTTATCTAAAGACATTATTTCGTTATAGTCTCTTAATGTAGCTTCTGATATCTTATATCATGATGACGTTATAAAACATTACCTTGTCAATTTATATTTATTATTTCATTAGGTCTCGAGGTGTGAAAATATATATCAAGTATATATTTATTAAATTTGTGATAATATATTAGGACCAATATATATATATAGCTTACGTTGATGTCAACTTCATCAAGACGAAAGTGGTAAAGATATTTGTTTAAAAAAAAGTTTTAGGGTGACAAGTGTCAAAGTGTCAACTTTAAAGGGGTTGTAAATGTAACTTTCAATATAATTTATATATTTATTAAAAGTTTTTAAGAAAATCAATAAGTGATGCAAGGTCGAGGGGCTAAAACTGTCAAAAGGCTAAAGGTTCAAAAATAAGGAAAATTAGTAAAAACTGTACAAGATGGGATTCGAACCAAGGAACTCTCGCTCAGCAACTAAGCACCTACCCAACTGAGCCAAAGGCTCTTTGTTGTGTTTTAATACTACACGTTTCCTTTATATACTATTTCGTATTTGTATTAGATTTGGTTAAATCTTTCCCAGTATGTTGCATGCATATTGGTGTTTTCAAAATGTGTTTTTGTGTTCATTTCTTCTACTTTAGTTTACCATGTTACGAATACATAAGCTACTAAGCCTTTGAAAAAGTTCAAGGTTTTCATACGAGAGCCCAGATAAATTCAAATGAGTCTCGACTTCTGTTGAGTCTACTTGTCTCAAGGTTCCAAGAGTGATCGAAAGTTCAACCGACTTTGTAGGAAAGTATTATATGTTTGTTTTTAAGTTAATAAGCAGTAGTATTCCAACAAAGGAGTCGAAACCTTCAGTTTCTACGTTTAGTCATTTTGTATTTTAAGCAACTTCCCAAGTGAAACTGTGAGATATGAGCGCATGCTATGCGTTAACCATTTAGGTTTTAGTTTATTTGTGAAAGTTGATAAGTCTTAGGCTATCAAGCTATTACCACACAAGCTTTCAATTGCTTATCGCGAGTTATACCACATGTGCGTTTCAAAGATGGTTGGATAACTTAAATGTTCTAGCTTTGAAATGCAATTGGGTTGAATACTTACAACGCCCAAAAGATGGTGACGAGATACGATGGTTAATGTAGACAGTTACAAACGGAGGACAACTGAGATTTGACCTTTAACCTCGTCCAACAATATGAACGACTAAACCCAAAAGATATTAGCACTTCTTGTCTTGACACCAAGCTCGTCTCCATATTAAGTCAAGATCAGTTCCTAGTTTCCACCACCTTGCTTCTCTTCCAGCTTGACTTGACAGAAACTACAAGAGAGTATGTGTGATTGTATGTTTTTGTGAGGATGTCGAACTACATGCAACCTTATATACTCAAGATGGAGCGTGATCAGTGGCAGAATGAAAGAGATGTTAAGAGACGTGGGAGTTCTTGGATTGGGGAACATTGGAGGTAGCTTGTGATTGTTCATAGATGAACAAGTGTCAAGTGAGTTCAGGAATCTTTACAAGGCATCTCATATGATTGGGAAGCAAGGGAGGTGGTGTAAGAGTTGTACATGATTCTTCCTTAGGTTATACTTGGGGTAGTAACGAGTGAGGGAGGTTTACTTGGGTGAGGTTTGTATTCATATGGCAGTGGGCAAAAGGAGAAAGAACCAGCATGGTGTTTGTAAGAAGGTAACATGTAGGTGGTTTCTTGATCTCGCCTAGTCGATCAAGAGAAAGGAACAAGAAAGAAAAGTAGCTTAGTTTTTTCAGGTAGCAATGTACACGAGATTGAGAGACAAATGGCATTCTTGAGTTCTTGAAGCAATGTTAACTAGGAGGTGTAATAGTATGATTATGTTGTTAGTCGAATTTGGAAGAGAATGAGCCAAACACAATGTTATACGCAACTGGAAATATTAGAACAAAAGGGTGCAGTTGGGCCTTTTGGCCTGGAGAGCTTCGCTGGTTTGCATTCAGACCCAAAGTAAAAAAAAGAAAATAACAAGGGTCCGGTTTGGTTTGTAACATATTAAAGTTCCTAGTTGGCTTATATTTATGATATTCAAAAGTGTTTCAAAGCCACGTTTTGAGAGTTTGTTCGAAGGGCGTCAAGTTGTTTGAGTGAGTGTGATTGTAGATAAATGTCAAGTAGTTAGAGGTGATAGGTCGATTATGATTTATAGGCATGTGTTCGGTTGGTGTTTCTAGAGTGAATCATGGGTGTGTTGTGTGTCGAAAATGTGAGAAGAACGAGCAAAGTAACTATGTTAGTGACTGTAGAAAATGAACTAAAGGTCATGGAGGTGTGTTGGTGGGCTTTGTGGTAATTGGTAGATTAGGCCCAAAATGAAACTCTACATGAAACTGAATAATGGTCCGTTTGGACGAAAAGTATATATATAAACGTTTTTAGTTATTCGCGACATTTAGATTTTTAAATGTGAGTACCATTTCATAGTAAATGGTAAAAATGTTGTGATTGTCAAGTAAAAAAAAATTTTGTTATAGGTAAAAATGGTTATCTTTATGTTATAATAATTTGTTAATCGTAGGAAAATTCTACGGGGTGTTATATTACCTACCCGTTAAACTGAATCCCGTCCCGGGATTCCAAGATAAGGTAGCTGTAAAGGTGAGTGGAAAGGGTGAATAAATAGTCATTCCTAACAATCTAACTTCTGAGTGGTTTTTAATTGTTCTTTCCAGCTTAACGCATCTACTACTACATTAGCTTCTTCTTTTTAATATTTCTTCCCAGCTTAACGTATCTACTACTACATTAGCTTCTCCCTTGATGATGACGGATCTTAATATGGTCTTTAAAGAAAAACATGGGGAACTTTAGTTCAAAAATATAATTATTACGTGGCAACATTAAATGTAGTTTTTAAGGTGTAAACAATATTTTACCACGGTGGTGTATAGTACCCAACTCTTATTCTCTTTAAATAACCCACTAGTATACCCTTTTTACCTAACTTTTCTTTCTCATTTTATTTTCGGTCGACATGCCGCACTTCATCACCATTCTTGCAATCTTGTATGCCATTGCTACGGCTACTTATCTAGTGTATGTTCCGAACGAAGATCGTGCTATGTTGGTTGGGATCTTAATGTTTCTTGTACCCCTCGTGGTTCTATCGATCATTGTTGACAAGTTTTGGAAGTGAGGAATAGTGTCGTAGTTTAGTGGTCGGAATGTTGAAATAAGGTTCGTTGTGTTTCCATGTAATTTTGAATGTATGAATGAAATTTTTATTTTGCTTTATGCTGTCTTAGCTTATGTTGATTCCTTGCTTGTTTTTACTGCTTATTAATTGTTATATTAATATATAGAAAGTCATTAGGTATCCAAAATGTTTTAGAGTTGGTTGGTTAAGTTTACAAAGGTGGGTTTTAATAAATTATGACCAAAACTATATATGGAGTTTGTTTGTCTTCGCGTGAAACCGAGTATTTAGATACATATGCTTTTTGGTATAGTTGAATGATTTGGAGAAAGTACTAATGGGTTGAGCTTTGATGAAAATTTGACCATCGAATGATTGATTTATTTAAAGAGATTCGTCACACTTGATTCTTAGGTTCATGATAAATTGAGATGCACAAAAATATTGATAGGGTGTTTAGAAATGTCACGTAAAAATGGTTCGAAACTATAGGTCATGAAACGGTTGGGAGTAATATTTAGGTTTTTGGGCTTGAGTAATGTCGGGCTTAAGTTGTTGGATCAAGTCCAATGATAATACAACGGTGCGTTTGGTTACTGAAATCTTGTGGCCCAAAGGTGTGTCGGCATGTGGAAGCAGTAGGTTAAGGCCCAATGTCATTAGGGTGGGTTGTCATACGAAGCAATGGCCAAAGCCCAAGTTATGAAGGTGTATTTGGTTTAAGCGAGTATGAAGTGTTTATCGATTCGTATTTTATCATTTCATGTTACATAAGGTTACGATGATCTGAGATCCTTGAAATTTCGTAAAATATTTGAGAGTTTGGAAAGATTATTAATAAGTTCACAATTTCTTAGAGGTTGAGGGGTCAAATCGTGTGAGAGTTTATTATTTATACGTGGCGCGTTTATGATTTAAGTTATCGTGTTACGTGTTTAACGCGATCTGTTCTTGTCACTTGTGTTGAAATGCGAAATCCAAGATAGAATTTTACCACGTATCCTAAAAAAAAATTATTTGCTAGTTTTAATAGACATAGGCTTTTGAAAATTTTACCGTTTGAATACAAACGGTCATGAAAATAGTTGAGAATTATTTTTCCAATTCCTTATAAATACCATTGGTACGTGTTGGGTTATCCACACACACACATAAAACAATCAATGGCTTGCAAGCTACCACATACTGCTGAACAATTTCAACAATATATCAAAGCAGAAGCCGAGAATAGTGATTTGGATCGCCAAAATGCTATTGTGAAGGTCATTCTAAAGTTTGAGTTCGCGAAACAACTGAAACAACGGCTTAGGGAACGCTACGTAGGGTGCACGGACATATCAGATGATAGAAAATATATGATCGACACGTTCTTGCATGATGAATATCGTAAGGATGCTGCGGTGATTGAATCGCTATGGGCTTGTGTTCATCAGATAGAGAATCAAATTTCCAACAAGATCCGTTGGAGTTTTGAAGAGAATGTTGAAGTTGCTAGGGTTGAGCCACAACAACAACAACAACAACAACAACAACAATAGCAGCAACAGCAACAACAACCTCAACAACAACAACAACAACAACAACCTCAACAACAACAACAACAACGGCAGCAATTTCTACCACCACCACCATCACAACCACAACAGCAACCACTACAACAAGGTGCATCAAGTTCTTCTACACCAAGAGTGGTTGTGCAACAACAACAATTTTCTCATATGGATCAATTCCAGCCAAGTTTCGAGGAAAATGTGGCGGTCGACGATGGTGGTTGGACTTATGACATGGAGCGGGAGCTGAGTAGGTTGGAGGCTCAAATAGAAGAAGAGAGGTCGGCAAGCTTTGACCCTTATGATGATGGATATGACTCTAACAATTCTCAGACTTGGGATCACCCAGACTACCGCTGAAGTGTGACGTTTCAATTTAGCATCGTTTGTAATGTTTTTATGTATTTCTGTTAAGTCTGTTTTTAATAATATATCGTTTGAATGCTTAAATAAAATCCCTTGTGAGCATTATTTGGATGAGAATTTATTTATTCTGTTGTGTGTAGATTTTCTTCATAATTTACAATAAAAAAATCTGTGCGGGTAACCTACCCGTTAAACAAAAGAGTTTTGTTGATACAGATTTTTACAAAGAGAATAGGGTAGAGAAATTTCTTGAATTATCAGCTCTTGAGGATAGAAATTAGTTTGGGGAAAAGTGAATGCACATGGCATTAATGTTTCATTGTGTGGTTTTGTTGTATAGAGTATTCGATGTATTACATCCAGTCGTGGTTCTTGCACTCATAGGAGTGGTGGCATTCTTCATCAGCTTAATGGATCGATCGTTTAGTGATGTCAAGGTTTATTTAATGATCTTTGTGATGATAGCATTACCGATGCTAGTCATATCATTGTGTATCAATGTTCATAGTTTCTAGTGAGATTTAGGGGTTCATGGTTTCACATGCCTGTTAACTCATAAATAATTAAACCTATTTATCTATATTTCGTTATTTACATAGAGACGCGTCCCAAACTATGTAACTAAAGAAATATAAACTTATGGTTCAATGATTTACAATTTCTTGATTTGAATAAAAGGGCGTCCCAGTCTATTCAAATCAAGGCGTTGTAAATCATCTGACTTAACATACTAATCGACAAATTAATTCATGCGTGGATTTTCCAAGAGTGCGAAAAGAGTACGTCATACGCATCTATACTGAATTAAGGAGGATTGGTATAGTATTCAAAATAGTTGGTAAGCATATATATCAATATATTAGAGTGTTGGTGTAGCATAACTATCTAGAAGTCACATAATCGTCTGGCAGATGGAAATATGAAGACACTGTATTTGTAATAATCTCGATTAGTAAATATAAGTCATTAGCATAATCATAATATGTTAACATATATAAGAATTCATGTAAAAGTAATGTCTCTACTAGATGTTGGAAACGCGTAGGCATGGAGGGCATAAGGTGGTATTTTGTAAAAGTGGTCCGTTTTAAAAGTGTAGTTATAGTCCAATGTTCAAAACACTTGGTTCTCTATAACTGTAGCTCTGATGCCAATCTGTAACACCCCCAAAATCATCACGTCAGCGGAAGACTTAAAATGTCAGCGGAAGACTTTTTGGGTGTTACTTCGAGGATCTTTATCACAATCATAGAAAACGACACAAAAGTGATGCTTTAAAGTTTAATTCATTAAAAATACCAAATATTCGAGACATCAAGATGTTTCATAATTTAAACAACAAGTTTATTTGAAATATGTCAAAATGTTTATTTAAGCCCATGTCGGGTTACAAGCCCACTCCGTGCCTTCAAGTTCCTTCTCGTTTAGTTACCTGAGATAAACACATGCCAAAAGTGTCAACACAAAGGTTGGTGAGTTCATAGAGTTTATAGTTTAAATCGTTAATTAGAGAATGAGTGATTTCCTTATTAATCCAAAAATAGTCCGTTGGTTTGCCCTTCATCGTGTCAACACCCAAAATAGTAGTTGGTTTATAAATCCATTTAACACAAGTTTTGAGATTTGGGCCACGTAGTTGCGTCCATAACATAAACAGTTTATGGGGAACCGTATTTAAACAGTTGAAACTGTATCCGAACAGTTTGTAGAGAACCGTATTTAAATAGTTGAAACCGTATCCAAACAGTTTGCGGGGAACCGTATTTAAACAGTTGAAACTGTATCCGAACAGTTTGTAGAGAACCGTATTTAAACAGTTGAAACCGTATCCAAACAGTTTGCGGGGAAGCGTATTTAAACAGTTGAAACTGTATCCAAACAGTGCGTGGAGAACCGTATTTAAACAGTTGAAACCGTATTTAAACAGTTTGTTCCATAATTCCAAATATCGATAGTAAAATTGTTAGAAAAGTTGTTACACATGCATCTCTTCCAAAGAGTTTATAAAACAGTTAAATGATAGAAAGTGTAGCTATGAACTTATAGTAATATGTAAATAGTTAACGAGTACTTGTAAAAGTATAAAACAATAGTTAAGCATGTATCTCCCCCAAAAACGTTTATAAATCATTATAAAACAAGTAAGAGTAGGGGCTATGACTCACCTGAAGATTATGATAGGCATAGATAACGTAATGTCAGAGATAGAATGGAAACAACTTCAAAGATAACCTGAATGATATGGAAGTTCGAGATAAGTTTGACTTATCGAGAATAGTGATTCGAATAATGTTAGATGAGAGAATGACTTTTGTGGTAGAGGTGGCTTGCGTGGCAAAACGCTTAATAGTTCAAGAGCAAAGTTATATACAATATAACTTGTCTTTATGTATAAGTATTGTTCAATGTTTATATTTCTCGTCATGAATTTATAATATGTATCGAAAGTTGGTGAATGATAAATTATAGTAACTTTCAAGTTTACATCTAGTTAAGTGAACCGATGGGTTTTATTGTAGGAATAATCATTTCTTAACATGCGTTCTAGTTAACCAATAATAACGTTAAGTTATATAATTTATATATATTCAGAGAAATATATATAGTTATTCATAATTATTACTTTATTATCGCCTCCAAATGTAGGTCTCGTTATATGTTACTATGATATAGTCATGAAATGTTAATTTGTCAAGCGTAATTAAGTTGTTATGTAAACTTTTAAACTATGCCAATGTTACTCTTTTAAATGGTTTTTGTATTTAGCCCAAAATAAATATGTTTACAACTTGTAAAGGTTTTCAAGAAAATGATAATAATGTCAAGTCATAAGTTTTATACTTCAAGTTATCTAAAGACATTATTTCATTATAGTCTCATAATGTAGCTTCCGATATCTTATATCATGATGACGTTATAAAACATTACCTTGTCAATTTATATTTATTATTTCATTAGGTCTCGAGGTGTGAAAATATATATCAAGTATATATTTATTAAATTTGTGATAATATATTAGGACCAATATATATATATATATATATATATATATATATATATATATATATATATATATATATATATAGCTTACGTTGATGTGGTTATAATATAAGTGTTAGACAACTTCATCAAGACGAAAGTGGTAAAGATATTTGTTTAAAAAAAAAAATTTAGGGTGACAAGTGTCAAAGTGTCAACTTTAAAGGGGTTGTAAATGTAACTTTCAATATAATTTATATATTTATTAAAAGTTTTTAAGAAAATCAATAAGTGATGCAAGGTCGAGGGGCTAAAACTGTCAAATGGCTAAAGGTTCAAAAATAAGGAAAATTAGTAAAAACTGTACAAGATGGGATTCGAACCAAGGAACTCTCGCTCAGCAACTAAGCACCTACCCAACTGAGCCAAAGGCTCTTTGTTATGTTTTAATACTACACGTTTCCTTTATATAGTATTTCGTATTTGTATTAGATTTGGTTAAATCTTTCCCAGTATGTTGCATGCATATTGGTGTTTTCAAAATGTGTTTTTGTGTTCATTTCTTCTACTTTAGTTTACCATGTTACGAATACATAAGCTACTAAGCCTTTGAAAAAGTTCAAGGTTTTCATACGAGAGCCCAGATAAATTCAAATGGGTCTCGACTTCTGTTGAGTCTACTTGTCTCAAGGTTCCAAGAGTGATCGAAAGTTCAACCGACTTTGTAGGAAAGTATTATATGTTTGTTTTTAAGTTAATAAGCACTAGTATTCCAACAAAGGAGTCGAAACCTTCAGTTTCTACGTTTAGTCATTTTGTATTTTAAGCAACTTCCCAAGTGAAACTATGAGATATGAGCGCATGCTATGCATTAACCATTTAGGTTTTAGTTTATTTGTGAAAGTTGATAAGTTTTAGACTATCAAGCTATTACCACACAAGCTTTCAATTGCTTATCGCGAGTTATACCACATGTGCGTTTCAAAGATGGTTGGATAACTTAAATGTTCTAGCTTTGAAATGAAATTGGGTTGAATACTTACAACGCCCAAAAGATGGTGACGAGATACGATGGTTAATGTAGACGGTTACAAACGGAGGACAACTGAGATTTGACCTTTAACCTCGTCCAACAATCTGAACGACTAAACCCAAAAGATATTAGCACTTCTTGTCTTGATACTAAGCTCGTCTCCATATTAAGTCAAAATCAGTTCCTAGTTTCCACCACCTTGCTTCTCTTCCACCTTGACCTGACAGAAACTACAAGAGAGTATGTGTGATTGTATGTTTTTGTGAGGATGTCGAACTACATGCAACCTTATATACTCAAGATGGAGCGTGATCAGTTGCAGAATGAAAGAGATGTTAAGAGACGTGGGAGTTCTTGGATTGGGGAACATTGGAGGTGGCTTGTGAATGTTCATAGATGAACAAGTGTCGAGTGAGTTCAGGAATCTTTACAAGGCATCTCATATGATCGGGAAGCAAGGGAGGTGGTGTAAGAGTTGTACATGATTCTTCCTTAGGTTATACTTGGGGCAGTAACGAGTGAGGGAGGTTTACTTGGGTCAGGTTTGTATTCATATGGCAGCGGGCAAAAGGAGAAAGAACCAGCATGGTGTTTGTAAGAAGGTAACATGTAGGTGGTTTCTTGATCTCGCCTAGTCGATCAAGAGAAAGGAACAAGAAAGAAAAGTAGCTTAGTTTTTTCAGGTAGCAATGTACAAGAGATTGAGAGACAAATGGCATTCTTGAGTTCTTGAAGCAATGTTAACTAGGAGGTGTAATAATATGATTATGTTGTTAGTCGAATTTGGAAGAGAATGAGCCAAACACAATGTTATACGCAACTGGAAATATTAGAACAAAAGGGTGCAGTTGGGCCTTTTGGCCTGGTGATCTTCGCTGGTTTGCACTCAGGCCTAAAGTAAAGAAAAGAAAATAACAAGGGTCCGGTTTGGTTTGTAACATATTAAAGTTCCTAGTTGGCTTAAATTTATGATATTCAAAAGTGTTTCAAAGCCACGTTTTGAGAGTTTGTTCGAAGGGCGTCAAGTTGTTTGAGTGAGTGTGATTGTAGATAAATGTCAAGTAGTTAGAGGTGATAGGTCGATTATGATTTATTGGCATGGGTTCGGTTGGTGTTTCTAGAGTGAATCATGGGTGTGTTGTGTGTCGAAAATGTGAGAAGAACGAGCAAAGTAACTATGTTAGTGACTGTAGAAAATGAACTAAAGGTCATTGAGGTGTGTTGGTGGGCTTTGTGGTAATTGGTAGATTAGGCCCAAAATGAAACTCTACATGAAACTGAATAATGGTCCGTTTGGACGAAAATTATATATATAAACGTTTTTAGTTATTCGCGACATTTAGATTTTTAAATGTGAGTACCATTTCAAAGTAAATGGTAAAAATGTTGTGATTGTCAAGTAAAAAAAAATTGTTATAGGTAAAAATGGCTATCTTTATGTTATAATAATTTGTTAATCGTAGGAAAATTCTACGGGGTGTTATAGAATGAGATAATGAAACAAGTGCAAGCGAATAATCGAAGGAAAATAACAAGCTACTCCTTCTTCAACGGATCTACACAAGTTATGATAATATATTATTCATAAGTTTATGTTATAAGTTGTTTACCGGTTTGGTACTCGTTGTTATCCTATTTACATAATTAGGGTTTCTTATGCATTAAGTTAGGGTTAGGGTTCACGGTTAATGAATTAGTGTTTCGTCATCAAAGTTAGGTTAACATATGACCAATTATATCATTATTAATGTTTAAAAGAATTATAGGATTCAAACACATTAATTGGTATTAATTTCACAAAAACCTTAACTTCAAACACAATTATGATTTTAGTATACTTCTGACTTCACTTTACAAATTTTAAAACCATCCTTTACCTTTATTCAAAGGTTATAATAATTTACACATGTACCAATATGTCTTGTTAGCTTACATGAATTTTCCCAGAATTTATTATTAAGTGCACATACCATTTCAAAAATCATTTACCCAAACATGTCCAGAAAGTGAACTGCATGTACACCCCAAAAGTTTACATTTACTAGACCTATTATAACACTTCAGAAAATTCTACAAAAATTCCAAAACTTAGCACATGTAAGAAATATAACTCCTATAAATTGGAAAGTCATAACTCCTTATAGTTTTTAAATGAAAAATCATGGAAACTGACAGATTTTAAGTTCTCAAAACTCAGATTTGACACATGATCCCGTAAAATTCAAAAACATGATCAATACAACTCTAAATTACCCCAAACCAATTGGAAAACTTAAATAAAATATTAAACTAAGTTTTCATGCAAAAATACAGTTGGACCCCTATTGAACTCGAACCATAACGCACACAAATTCAGCTTACAAAACTGTCTCGTCTTAAAATCAATTTTAGACCATTATATAACCTACTTAGATCATATAAAAACACACGAATCCTTAAAATCCACAAGATATGTTTTAGTTATCTTATTAACTGGTATTAACACTTATACACAAGATTAATTCACCACAAATTTTGGTTTCCACACCAAAACCCAAAAAACCATTTTATACATAATTTACAAGCCCTAATTCTATTGTATTTATTTTGTGTGCCATTTCTTAATTTCTTCAGGGTTTTATAACAAATCAACTAGGGCTGAAAAGTTTAGGATAGAACCAGAAAAGTAACCCATAGTCGACAAAAGTCTTAGCCAGATTTCATATGTAATTACGTGTGGTGTTTTTAATTATTTGTATACGTATGTTTACATGTTTTTACAAGGCAGTAAGAGATCCGAAAATATATAACGAGTCACATTATGTGTATTACGATCACAAACAGATTTCAATAGTTAACCTATAGGGCTGGAACATCAACCAGTCGACTAGAAAAGATACCAGTCTCGATATAACAGATTCCATAAACTCTTTGTTATTTTATGTGGCATTCTCTTTTATACAAAAGATAGTATTAACGAATCAGAAAATTATAAAAGCATGATTATCATTAGGCTTAACATGGCTTTAACCGAATAATAATTAGTGTGTGATAAAAAGAATTGAGTGTATACCTTCTGATGCAGGTTAACAAAGCAACAACAAGGACAAACAACAACGGTTAGGCTATCACACGACCTAGACAATCACCAAGGTTTTCGTTCATCCAGAAACCCGATCACCACCTGTGTAACCCTTGAACCAAATCGATCACAAATGCAAACTTAGCTTCCTGTTGTTTCTCTCAACCACGAACTAATTTAGGGCCAATTAGGGTTTTCTGTTTGTTTCGGTATGTGGAGCTAAAAAAACCGAATGATATTGATTGAGAAAACAGTATAATGTAAATGAAAGGTTTACGCTGTTATTTTTGGGGAGATGGTTGATTCAAAATCGTGATTCATAGTAGGAGAAAAACAAAGGATGTGATATACGGTTAGTTACCAAAAAAAACGTATGAATAAAAGGGGAAAACAATTAAGGATCTGAATAGTATGAATGTGGTATGTTGTATAAGAGTTTAAAGGGAGGATCAATATGCATCTCCTAGTTTAGTTTACGGTAAAGATTAATATTGGGTATTTATCTCATAACTTACAGTTTTTAAATGCTTATTTATTTAATTAATTTAGGGTTTATTCCAAATAAATGGTTAAAATGTTAATCCACATTTTAGGAGTTAAAAAAAATCAGGTCATTGGTCATAGTTGACTTACCTGATTCGGTGAGGGTTCTCACAGAGCTCTAGCTCCAGCAGGCTCGAGCTTGGGTCTGATCGTTTCCACCCCTAGCAAAAATCGACAAACCAATTGTTTAAGCCTTGAAGAAAGAACCAAAGTATCTTCGAGCACTTGAGGAGGCAATCACAAGCAAATCAAATATTGAAGAAGTGGAGAGCAACATTAAATAAGAGAATCACTACTACTATTTGACACCCCCCAAACATGGATTGCAGTGGAAGATAATGTTACTGGGGTGCTACTCAATTGTTATTACAACACAATGTACAAAGAACGGTTTTACCTCAACCGTTTAAAAGAAATTTCATTATCAAAAGTATTAAATTTAATCATTCAAAAATAGTGCGGAAAATAAGCCCATAAAAGAATTTAAGCGGTCCCAAATGATTATCAGAGTCATCTATGACCATGCCATGTCATTTGCTAAGCGCCTCCAAAAGGAAGCTATTGCCTTAGGAACCTGAAAATACATGCTAAAAAGTGTCAACACGAGGTTGGTGAGTTCATAGAGTTTATATGTAAAATAGTTGATTGAAAGAGTTTCGAGTTTGTAAGATAATAAAGTAAATAGTAGGTTACGTTGTTATACACCCATAGTTCATTTGTTTGCCCTAAAAGGGTCAATAGTTGTGTGAATCCAAAGTGTTTGTATAAAAATCAATTGAATCTCCGTAGTTCCAAGTTTTGTAGTGATAATTGTAATAAATACATGTATTGATAAAATAAGTAGTGGGTTAAGTTGTTATACACCCATAGTTTGTTTACTTGCCCTAACTAGGTCAACACAAAAGTAGTTCGTTTGTTTGCCCTAACTAGGTAAACACAAATATAGCTTGTTCGTTTACCCCAACAGGGTCAAAGATTTAGTAAATCCCTAAGGATCGTATGCAAATCAATGAACACAAGTTCCAAGTTTGATAAACAGTGGGCTACGTTGTTATATGCCTATAAATTTAGTAGTTGCAATATTGCATCATGACTACAGTACCGCCTTATTGCTCTAAGTCTCATGAACGCAACCCTTAACGTGTGTGACATCATAGAAATCATGTAAGTAATAGTGCCCTCATGTAGGAGTTTGCCAACATCCTATTGTTCTTCAAATAAAGTGCATTTGGTTACCATTCCGGTCAACACAAATGGAGCGTCAACTACCAATAGATGTATTCACTATATTTGCGTTCAATCGCAAGTGACTAAGGTTCATGATATGAAGGAACTTTAGTGGCAAAAGTGTGTGTAGCCTCTCGTAATTTTCCCAACGGTTAGTAAATACTTACTAGTTGTTACGTTATTTAAATACCCACTTTTACGTATGACAAAATTTTTTTCTATATATAATTCACAACAGTAAATTGTGAATTATCTTTTGCTTAGAAACGTTGCTTGCACACAACCTAGATAGTCTAAATTATCGCGGATATATTTATATTAAAAACATTTATAATTTATAATATACGTTTCGTTAATCTATACCGTACAATATTTATATATTCCGGAACCTACGAAAATTCCCGAGATTGCTCACTATCGTTACTTGAACTTATCCCGACTCCCTAAAATTTCTATGTGGACCCCACATCTTAAATGGGCCCCACTTCCTAGTATTTATACCAACCGGACCCTTTCATTTTTTTTTTCTTCTTTCTGCTGGACCGAAACCAAAGCCAAAGCCCAAAGGGCTCAAAGCCCAAACGCACCTTTATATTTTTTTTTCTCTTGTTTTGTTTCCAGCCACGATCGAGCCAAGGAACACCCCTAGTTATTTCATTTTTCGACACACAACCCATGTATATTATTACATAACTTGTTTCATCACCTAGCTAACTTTCATGAATAACAAATCTCGTTCCATAACTCTCACATTTAGACATCCAAATTTAGCCAAAGTAAACTACAAAAATCGTATGTGTATAAAACCAAATTTTGTCACAAGCCTTCTTTATCACCACCCAATGTACCCAATGACTTCTAGACCAACTCAAATGCACAGTAGAATGTCAGATAGTGAACAGAGATTGCATGCAAAATTCCTATTGTTGCTAAGCCTCGATTGGTAAAGAAAATGGTGCCATCGTATACACTAGCCAACGCATGAGTCTTGTGACTCTTGAACTTATCCTCACCACCCTAAAACAGCCTATATAAGCTTTACATGCAAACCACATCACTTCATACACTCATACGTACCATACCACTAAAATTAATAACGAAAAGGAGCTATGGAGGGACGAAAGGATTGCTAGGAGTACCACGTTTCAAGACGAACCTAGGAAGCAAAGTTTGGAGTCTACTTGAACCTTGGTGTGCCGTGAACCACGCTACAATCCTCCTTGAACCAAACTCGATCCCTACGAACCATTTAAACCACCTATTTTGAGGTGAGGTGAGCACTTGGAGTTCCTTTATTATATTCTATTTTCGTTATTATGAAGTTTTGCACATTCACTTTGCCTCATTTAGTTCGTAAAATATAAACGTGACATATATATTTTAATTCACATCCTAAATGTTTAATGTACTAACAATCAAGTGACGTAAAGTTTAATCTAAAAATAACATATACTTAATAAGAAAACGACACGATTTGAAGTAGTCTTGACCCATTCGAAATAACTAAAAAGACTTAGAATATTTTTAAGCCTTCAAACTGTTTTCAAAATAAATTTTAGTCATTTACTTGGCCTCGTTATTTCGAAATCTAGAAATATAACATATTGTTTTTAAAACTCGATCTCATAAACAACTTGGTAAACAATTGGGAACCATATTTTATTCGAAGTTACTAACTCGTATAACCACTTTACTCGACCCTTTTGTCTCGACCAAAAACCAGATTTTTAGAAAACTTATATAAGCTACGTGGGCTTATGTTAAGCCCACTAAGCTTATGTGCTACACTGGGCCTGGGAGCCCAACACCGGTGTTTTTAGTATTCTAAAATGAGTCCAAAGTCAGGCCCAAACCTTTCGTAAGCCCATTGGATCACAAAACGTTAACGGACCCTTAATTTGGCTCGTTAAGGCCCATTTTGTAAAAAAAATTGGTTTTTAAGCTAATAAGCTAATCAAATAAGCTATTTGGAATATTCTGAGCTTATTTAATAAATAAAAATGTTAAACTTTTCATTTGGTGAAATTTGGACTAAGTTTGCAAATTTTTCAAATCGAGGGACTAAAAGTGTCAAAATGGGAAACTATGGGTAGAAACTGTCAAAACGTAAAACTTTGAGTTCTAAACTGATAAAAATGATAATTAGAGTTGAAAAATGTAAATATTGATGCTATTGGACCAAAAATGCAAATTATAAATATTTTGGACTAACGGTGTAATATATATATCGTTAGGGTTAAAAATGTAAATTATGGAAACTTGAAGGAATTTTCAGTAAATATTATATTATAAAAATAATATTAAACTTTTACATATTTAAACATATATAAGACTTATATAAACATAAACTTATATATATATATATATATATATATATATATATACGATATATAATTAAACAATATAACAATACGTTAATTATTCTTGTAAAACGATACGTTTATTTCTGTTATAAAAACTAACTTTATATCAATCATCGATATTTTTACTTACGAGATATAATTATATATAACGTTGTTTTTAAACTTAAAACACTTAAACAAACACGAGATTTATTCGTAACTAAATAACAAGTATTCGCGATAAAACCAGATTTAGACTATTAACTGAAACTTGCATTATCTTTTAGGTTGTGTTGTGTGAAGCCATTTCCTTGCTTTGTTAAGACTACGATACCACTGTACTACTAAGGTGATTTCATAGCCCACTCTTTAACTATTTTCCCGTGGGGAGATACATGCTTAAAACTCGATCACAAGTCTTTTATACCGGGTATTGAAATACCGTCAGGCAAATGTTATTAGCTTAAGTTACTATTGTCAGAAGTCCCTCTATCATGAACCTTAATCACCTGAAGGGTGAACGTAAATAATTGTGAATAGTACTATTAGTGATTAACAATCCTCGTTTGGTTGTTGGAGAAAACACCAGGCGCACTTTATTGTTCTTATAAATAGGTTATTGACAAATACCTATCTTTGGGGGCCTATTACTTACCATCATAATTCATATTTATGATTGGCTGTTAATCGTTGAGTATCATGAGCTTAAGGCAATAACAGGAACATTAAATTTTCTTAACATATTGATTGTATGTGATTACAATACATTCGTAACTTGTGATTAAACTCTTAAACTCAAACCTATGAATATCACTCAACTTTATGTTGACTTTAGCATGTTTATCTCAGGTAACTAAACAAGATGGATCTGGATGGCACGGAGTGGGCAAAAGCATGACAAGAACCATAATAAACTACTTATTTTCCTTCAGAATAAAACACGTTCTTGACTTAATAATGTTATGTATCCCAGATATTTGGTATTTTAAAATAAATTTAACTTTAATACTTCACTTTGTGTTGTCTACTATGATTGTGACAAAGATCCTCGAAGTAATACCCCGAAAGTCTCCCGCTGACATGTTAAGTCTTCCGCTGTTAAAAACGACTTTTGGGGGTGTTACAGATTGGTATTCAGAGCCACGGTTATAGAGAACCAGATGTTTTAAACATTGGACTATAACTACACTTTAACTGGACCATTTTTACAAAATACCACTTCATGCTCTCCGTGCCTACAATCCAACATCTGGTAGAAAAGTTACTTCTCATTATTTCTTACTTATATAACTTGATATATGCTTACATGTTATGATTATGCTAATAACTATGTTTACTAACCGGGATTATTACAGTACCATGTCTTCCAAACCCAACTTCATTGTGTTGTTATCGGATTCGGAAACTGAGAGCTCTACACCTATTGTACCAACACTTGCTCCAATGACTGTGTCACCTACAACAGATAAGAATAAGGAAAGTCAGCAATCCTCTACTTCACCTCAAGCATCATCTGGTCCAATCAGACGCAGTAAGCAAACTTCTCCATTCCAGCCTTATGAACCAGCCACTGCTGGAAAAGCTCTTTCATATGCTGAAGAAAAAGACATCTGGGATGATACTAAATGGAAAAAGGAAGTTGCTCCAACTGCAGAACCAGTGATACTACCTAGCATATTTTATCAACAGACTACTACTGTACCAGTGACAATCAACAGTCCACCACCTGTGAAAACTTCCAGTGCTCCTCTATCTTATCAACCAAGGAATTACCAGATTCGTCCTACCTCCTCAGATCCTTACTATTATGCAAGAACCAACCATAAGGCTCGTAAGCGGGTCAATGCTCGCAAATGGTCATTTCTACTACCAATCCTTAAGTATTGGAGATCTCAAGAAGGTACCCCCACCAACAGAGAACTTGGTGAAAGATCATCATTTGCTGCATCTAAGATCCTTCCAGTCACTGGAGAACCCATTCATCATACCATACCCCTCTTGGCAGCTAGGTTAGTAAGACATGAAGACAGGTTAGACGCCATAGCCACCTTGGTGAACAACATCCCTAATGAACTAATAGAAGTCATGTCAGCTGAGATCGAAAAACTTGTGATGGGACACTTAGAGATGGGAACCATGATTGAACAACTAAGTACCCAATTCGGTGAAGCTATGGAATTCATCGGATTACTTTGCTCTGCTAACACCGTAAACAGGGACATCATGTGTGACATCGATCAAGCCCTCGACACCACAAGAGCCCAAGTCATGTCTCTGCGACGTGCACAACAAGAAACACAAGCTAGGGAGAGAGACCGAGACCAAATCATAGAAACCATGGCCGCCAAAATTCAGGAACTAGAACGTCGTCTTGATGATAACCAAGGAAAACCCTAGAATGCCAAAGGATAGGTCATGCCACAAAAGATTGTAGGACCCCTGCTACCGGCAGCAACCTACAACCAATAGCACCAACATGTTACTCATGCGGAGAAACCGGACACTTCAAGAATCGCTGTCCAAAAGGAAATGGTCAGAACACTGCACGAGCAAGAGCATACGTGATGGGAAATGAAAATGAACCACAAAACCCCGACGTTGTCACGGGTACGTTCTTATTAAATCATCATAATGCTAGAGTATTATTTGATTCTGGAGCAGATAAGAGCTTCGTGTCAGATACGTTTGCCCCTTTCATTAACTCTAACCCTTCTAAGCTAAAAACCACATACGAGATAGAAATGGCCAATGGGAACTTAATTAGCACCAACTCGGTTTTAAAAGATTGTACCATAACCCTCGTAGGAGAATCCTTTCCTATTGACCTGATGCCTGTCCAACTCGGTAGTTTTGATGCTATCATCGGAATGGATTGGTTATCCAAACATCATGCTAAGATTCATTGTGACGAGAAAGCCATACACATTCCTTTTAAGAATGAAACCCTCGTTATCCATGGCGACAAGAATAAAAACCGATACGGAATCATCTCATGCCTCAGAATGATAAAATACATGAACGAAGGATGTCATGTATTCATGGTTCAGGTGACGGAAAGTAAGTTAACCAAGAAACAACTTAAAGATGTACCTATCGTTAAGGAATTCCCCGAAGTATTTCCTGAAGATCTACCCGGTCTTCCACCGACACGCCAAGTAGAGTTCCAAATTGAACTAGTGCCTGGAGCGGCACCAGTAGCAAAAGCACCTTACAGGTTGGCACCTTCCGAAATGGAGGAACTATCGGAACAACTAAAGGAATTATCCGATAAAGGTTTCATTAGACCAAGTTCATCACCTTGGGGAGCCCCAGTTCTATTTGTTAAAAAGAAAGACGGATCATTCCGAATGTGCATAGATTACCGAGAATTAAACAAACTCACTATAAAGAACCGATATCCTTTACCTAGAATAGACGATTTATTTGATCAATTACAAGGATCGAGTGTATACTCGAAGATTGATCTAAGGTCGGGATACCATCAATTGAGAGTTCGGGAAGAAGATATTCCCAAGACAGCCTTCAGAACCCGTTATGGACACTATGAATTTCAGGTAATGCCATTTGGTCTAACAAACGTACCCGCTGTGTTTATGGACCTAATGAACCGAGTATGCAAGCCATATTTGGACAAATTCGTGATAGTGTTCATTGACGACATTCTGATCTACTCTCGTAACAAAGAGGAACATGCCAATCATTTGAGAACAATCCTAGAGTTACTTAGGAAGGAAAAGTTGTACGCGAAATTCTCAAAATGTGACTTTTGGATTCCCACGGTGCAATTTTTGGGACACGTAATCAATAGTCAAGGAATACACGTGGATCCTGCAAAAATAGAGGCAGTTAAAGAATGGTCATCACCTACAACTCCCACAGAAGTACGTCAATTTTTAGGTCTTGCAGGTTACTACCGGAGATTTATTGAAGGTTTCTCTAAAATCTCAAAACCATTGACCAAGTTGACCCAAAAGAACGAAAAGTACGTTTGGGGACAAGAAGCAGAATCAGCCTTCCAACTGTTAAAACAAAAGCTTTGTGAAGCTCCAATACTAGCATTGCCAGAAGGAAGCAAAGATTTCGTGCTATATTGTGACGCTTCGTACCATGGTTTAGGTGCAGTTTTGATACAACGGGATAAGGTAATAGCATATGCCTCACGTCAACTGAAGAAACATGAGGAAAATTACACAACCCATGATCTAGAACTAGGAGCAATAGTATTCGCTCTTAAATTATGGAGACACTATCCATACGGCACCAAGTGTATCGTGTTTACAGATCACAAAAGTCTTCAACACATCCTAGATCAAAAGGATCTAAACATGAGACAACGCCGTTGGTTAGAATTGCTTAGTGATTATGATTGTGAAATCCGTTATCACCCAGGAAAGGCTAATGTAGTAGCAGATGCATTAAGCCGAAAAGAAAGACCAAAACCTCTCAGGGTCAGATCGTTAGGCATGACTATTTGTTCACCCCTTCCAACACAAATCATTATCGCCCAGAGCGAGGCTCTCAAGAAAGAAAATCGACCAATTGAAAAGATTTTTGGTATGCCGGAAAACGAAAACGGATTTGTGAAAAGATCAAATGGAATGCTTTGTTTCAAGGAAAGAAGCTGGATTCCTCTCTTCGGAGGTATTCGTGACCTTATCATGCATGAATCTCACAAGTCAAAATACTCCATTCACCCAGGTTCCGACAAGATGTACCAAGATCTTAAGAAACTATATTGGTGGCCGAACATGAAAGCCGACATCGCTGAGTACGTCAGTAAATGTCTAACATGTTCAAGAATAAAAGCAGAATACCAGAAACCCTCCGGATTACTCACCCAACCTGAACTCCCCATGTGGAAATGGGAACGTATTACAATGGACTTCATCACCAAACTTCCCAAAACTTCTACTGGCTACGATACGATATGGGTTATCGTTGATCGTCTCACCAAGTCAGCTCATTTCCTACCAATCAAAGAAACTGATGAAATGAACACGCTTGCTCAGGTATATCTGAAGGAAATTGTATCACGACATGGAGTGCCGATTTCCATTATATCAGATCGCGACAGTCGTTTCACGTCTCATTTTTGGAAATCATTGCAAAAAGCTTTAGGAACAAAGCTGGATATGAGCACAGCCTATCACCCACAAACCGATGGTCAAAGTGAGAGAACAATACAAACCTTAGAAGATATGCTACGCGCTTGTGTTATAGACTTCGGAAAAGGTTGGGACAAACACTTACCATTAGCAGAATTCTCATACAACAACAGTTATCATACCAGTATCAAGGCAGCACCATTCGAAGCACTTTACGGTAGAAAGTGTGGATCGCCCGTTTGCTGGGCAGAAGTCGGAGAAGTACAACTCACAGGACCGGATCTAGTTCATGAGACAACCGAGAAAATCATCAAAATCAAACAACGTTTACAAACCGCTAGAGACCGACAGAAAAGTTACGCCGACCTAAAAAGAAAACCCATGGAATTTCAGATTGGAGATAAAGTTATGTTAAAAGTATCACCATGGAGAGGAATGATACGATTCGGAAAGAGGGGAAAGTTAAACCCAAGATACATCGGTCCATTCAAAATCCTAGAAAGAATTGGACCCATGGCATATAAACTTGAACTACCCGAGGAACTTAGCCGAATTCACAACACTTTTCATGTGTCAAATCTCAAGAAGTGTTTATCCGATGAATCTTTGGTCATTCCATTGAAAGAATTACAACTTGATGACAAACTCGTTTTTACCGAGGAACCAGTAGAAATCATGGATAGAGAAGTCAAACAACTAAAACAAAACCGTATCCCTATCATAAAAGTTCGATGGGACTCTAAACGAGGACCAGAGTATACTTGGGAACGCAAGGACCAGTTTCGCACCAAGTACCCACACCTCTTCTCTTAGACACCCTTGGAAACCCTCCTAAACTCGAATTCCGGGACGGAATTCACTGTAAGATGTATGTACTGTAGCCTCTCGTAATTTTCCCAACGGTTAGTAAATACTTACTAGTTGTTACGTTATTTAAATACCCACTTTTACGTATGACAAAATTTTTTTCTATATATAATTCACAACAGTAAATTGTGAATTATCTTTTGCTTAGAAACGTTGCTTGCACACAACCTAGATAGTCTAAATTATCGCGGATATATTTATATTAAAAACATTTATAATTTATAATATACGTTTCGTTAATCTATACCGTACAATATTTATATATTCCGGAACCTACGAAAATTCCCGAGATTGCTCACTATCGTTACTTGAACTTATCCCGACTCCCTAAAATTTCTATGTGGACCCCACATCTTAAATGGGCCCCACTTCCTAGTATTTATACCAACCGGACCCTTTCATTTTTTTTTTTCTCTTCTTTCTGCTGGACCGAAACCAAAGCCAAAGCCCAAAGGGCTCAAAGCCCAAACGCACCTTTATATTTTTTTTTTCTCTTGTTTTGTTTCCAGCCACGATCGAGCCAAGGAACACCCCTAGTTATTTCATTTTTCGACACACAACCCATGTATATTATTACATAACTTGTTTCATCACCTAGCTAACTTTCATGAATAACAAATCTTGTTCCATAACTCTCACATTTAGACATCCAAATTTAGCCAAAGTAAACTACAAAAATCGTATGTGTATAAAACCAAATTTTGTCACAAGCCTTCTTTATCACCACCCAATGTACCCAATGACTTCTAGACCAACTCAAATGCACAGTAGAATGTCAGATAGTGAACAGAGATTGCATGCAAAATTCCTATTGTTGCTAAGCCTCGATTGGTAAAGAAAATGGTGCCATCGTATACACTAGCCAACGCATGAGTCTTGTGACTCTTGAACTTATCCTCACCACCCTAAAACAGCCTATATAAGCTTTACATGCAAACCACATCACTTCATACACTCATACGTACCATACCACTAAAATTAATAACGAAAAGGAGCTATGGAGGGACGAAAGGATTGCTAGGAGTACCACGTTTCAAGACGAACCTAGGAAGCAAAGTTTGGAGTCTACTTGAACCTTGGTGTGCCGTGAACCACGCTATAATCCTCCTTGAACCAAACTCGATCCCTACGAACCATTTAAACCACCTATTTTGAGGTGAGGTGAGCACTTGGAGTTCCTTTATTATATTCTATTTTCGTTATTATGAAGTTTTGCACATTCACTTTGCCTCATTTAGTTCGTAAAATATAAACGTGACATATATATTTTAATTCACATCCTAAATGTTTAATGTACTAACAATCAAGTGACGTAAAGTTTAATCTAAAAATAACATATACTTAATAAGAAAACGACACGATTTGAAGTAGTCTTGACCCATTCGAAATAACTAAAAAGACTTAGAATATTTTTAAGCCTTCAAACTGTTTTCAAAATAAATTTTAGTCATTTACTTGGCCTCGTTATTTCGAAATCTAGAAATATAACATATTGTTTTTAAAACTCGATCTCATAAACAACTTGGTAAACAATTGGGAACCATATTTTATTCGAAGTTACTAACTCGTATAACCACTTTACTCGACCCTTTTGTCTCGACCAAAAACCAGATTTTTAGAAAACTTATATAAGCTACGTGGGCTTATGTTAAGCCCACTAAGCTTATGTGCTACACTGGGCCTGGGAGCCCAACACCGGTGTTTTTAGTATTCTAAAATGAGTCCAAAGTCAGGCCCAAACCTTTCGTAAGCCCATTGGATCACAAAACGTTAACGGACCCTTAATTTGGCTCGTTAAGGCCCATTTTGTAAAAAAAATTGGTTTTTAAGCTAATAAGCTAATCAAATAAGCTATTTGGAATATTCTGAGCTTATTTAATAAATAAAAATGTTAAACTTTTCATTTGGTGAAATTTGGACTAAGTTTGCAAATTTTTCAAATCGAGGGACTAAAAGTGTCAAAATGGGAAACTATGGGTAGAAACTGTCAAAACGTAAAACTTTGAGTTCTAAACTGATAAAAATGATAATTAGAGTTGAAAAATGTAAATATTGATGCTATTGGACCAAAAATGCAAATTATAAATATTTTGGACTAACGGTGTAATATATATATCGTTAGGGTTAAAAATGTAAATTATGGAAACTTGAAGGAATTTTCAGTAAATATTATATTATAAAAATAATATTAAACTTTTACATATTTAAACATATATAAGACTTATATAAACATAAACTTATATATATATATATATATATATACGATATATAATTAAACAATATAACAATACGTTAATTATTCTTGTAAAACGATACGTTTATTTCTGTTATAAAAACTAACTTTATATCAATCATCGATATTTTTACTTACGAGATATAATTATATATAACGTTGTTTTTAAACTTAAAACACTTAAACAAACACGAGATTTATTCGTAACTAAATAACAAGTATTCGCGATAAAACCAGATTTAGACTATTAACTGAAACTTGCATTATCTTTTAGGTTGTGTTGTGTGAAGCCATTTCCTTGCTTTGTTAAGACTACGATACCACTGTACTACTAAGGTGATTTCATAGCCCACTCTTTAACTATTTTCCCGTGGGGAGATACATGCTTAAAACTCGATCACAAGTCTTTTATACCGGGTATTGAAATACCGTCAGGCAAATGTTATTAGCTTAAGTTACTATTGTCAGAAGTCCCTCTATCATGAACCTTAATCACCTGAAGGGTGAACGTAAATAATTGTGAATAGTACTATTAGTGATTAACAATCCTCGTTTGGTTGTTGGAGAAAACACCAGGCGCACTTTATTGTTCTTATAAAAAGGTTATTGACAAATACCTATCTTTGGGGGCCTATTACTTACCATCATAATTCATATTTATGATTGGCTGTTAATCGTTGAGTATCATGAGCTTAAGGCAATAACAGGAACATTAAATTTTCTTAACATATTGATTGTATGTGATTACAATACATTCGTAACTTGTGATTAAACTCTTAAACTCAAACCTATGAATATCACTCAACTTTATGTTGACTTTAGCATGTTTATCTCAGGTAACTAAACAAGATGGATCTGGATGGCACGGAGTGGGCAAAAGCATGACAAGAACCATAATAAACTACTTATTTTCCTTCAGAATAAAACACGTTCTTGACTTAATAATGTTATGTATCCCAGATATTTGGTATTTTAAAATAAATTTAACTTTAATACTTCACTTTGTGTTGTCTACTATGATTGTGACAAAGATCCTCGAAGTAATACCCCAAAAGTCTCCCGCTGACATGTTAAGTATTCCGCTGTTAAAAACGACTTTTGGGGGTGTTACAGTGTGTCTTAGGCAATAACAATCAAAATAGCATACAACAAAATACTTGTGTTCAGGTTTGTAGCGTATAATATGTTTCATTAAACAAATAGAGTGGATCATCATCCGAGTAAAATGCTTAAGATAAACGAGTAAAGTATGTAAGTAAAACGAGCATGTATCTCCCCCAAAGAGTTCAAAATAAGTAAAAGAGGGGCTATGACTCACAGAAATATGTAAAAGTTTAAAGTACTTGTGAAAGTAAAAGCAAGTAATTGAGCATGTATCTCCCCCCAAAGAGTTTACAAAACAATTAAATGATAGAAAATGAGGCTATGAAACTCACCTCGGTGGTACATCAGACAAGATATTGTGAAATCAAACGATGTATGCGAATGGCTCCAACATGCGACCTAAATAATATGGAAAGTCTTAGCTTTCGATAGTTTATGTTCATGACCTTAATGTTCAAAAGACGTTGATTGAAAAGTATTTGTAGTATCGTCACTTGTGCAGCAAATTCTTAAAGTTCAAAAAACAAATTTATATATTCATATAACTTGTGTGTATGTAATCGTTTCTCGATGTTACGAAGTTTATAAAATGCGATTGTTTGATATTTAACAAAATTTAGCGGATGATAAGCTAAAATATTTATTTTAAACATTTTAAGTTGGGGAAATTAAAATGTTTGTATTATTTAGTTTTAAGATATTCGATAGTAAATTTTATTATCCGTTTGATAACAATGTTTGTTATTTGTATTTCGATTTCATCGTATTTATATTTTAAATGTAAGCTTTTATAATTGGTTTGTAAATATAAGTTTTTCAAAAATATAAGTTACAAGATTTACCCTCGACTTATATAAAAGTCATACTTTTATCCAAAACTTATACCTTTTTCATTTCTAGTTCAAAATCATGAAATTATGCTTTTTACTCACACTTTCAAAAAATGACAGTTTTTACCTTGGTTATTATTTCAGTTTTTAATCCAAAATCACAGTTCTCATTTTTAATCCATTGCTTACCAAATGTTATATTTTTCACCCAAGTTTCATAAAATTTGCATTTTTGGTCCAAAAATCAACAAGTTGAAAATTTTACTTTTAAAATACTCATTTATAGTCCATGTAAATTGTCTATCATCCACACAACCAGGTTACTTTCTATATAACTAGAGATTAGCAACTTAAATACTTGTCACCTTAGGTCTATAGCATAAATTAGGGTAAAAATTGTCAATTGTCTAGACTTTAGGGTCAATAATGAAGTTTATCACATCTTGAGGGGTCACTATGAAATTTTTGAAAAGGACGCCACATGTGGTTTTCTTCTTTGTCTATTTTTTTATTTTATTTTTATTTTTTTTCTACTCCGTATTATACTATCAGCTCTTTATCCATATAGAGAAAAGTAGGGACTAAGTTTTTGTTGCATACTGAGTGATAAATTCCCACTATCCATCTAGTTTGATCTTATGGTGGGGATTAACCTAAGTCCATGTCTTTTTCTTGTCTTTTTGTCTTTCTTTTTTATTCATTTTTTTTCTTTTTTCTAATTCACGTTTTTTTAATTTACATTTTTTTAACTTATGTTTTTTTATTCGCGCTTTTTTTTAAATTCACGTTTTTTTCACTTTCTTACGTTTTCGCATGTTTTCTTACATTTTTGTTCGTTTCCGTATGTTTTCGTCCGTTTTCATACGTTTCCATCAATTTTCATACGTTTTCATCCGTTTTTTAAAGTTATCGTCCATTTTTAGACTTTTCATCTGTTTTCAGACGTTTTCGTCAATTTTTATACGCTTTCGTCCGTTTTCATACATTTTCGTCCGTTTTTACAAGTTTTTGTCCGTTTTCAAATGTTTTTATCCGTTTTCATACGTTTTAGTCCGTTTTTATACATTTTTGTCCGTTTTCAGATGTTTTCGTCCGTTTTCATACGTTTTCGATAGTTTTTAAATGTTTTTAGACGTTTTTTCCGTTTTCATAGGTCTTCATCAATTTTTTCCGTTTTTATACGTTTTCGTCCATTTTTGTATGTTTTCATACGTTTATTTTATATACGTTTTCGTCCGATTTTATACATTTTTGTCCATTTTCGGACATTTTCGTCCGTTTTCATACAGTTTTGGTAGTTTTATACGTTTACGTTCGTTTTCATACGTTTTCGTCCGTTTTCTTTCGTTTTCATCCATTTTTCATACGTTCTCGTCCATTTTCAAATGTGTTTTTATGCTTTCGTACGTATTCGTTCGTTTTCTTACGTTTTTATCCGTTTTCATGCGTTTCTGAATATCACAATTGTTATTCTTAATATCACAAGTGATATTCTGTGATATTCAGATTATCACTTGTGATCTTAAAAGTATCAATTGTGATATTCAGAAATACATGAAAACGAACGAAAACAGACGAAAATGTAAGAAAGTAAAAAAAATGCGAATTAAAAAAACTTGAAAATTACTTGTGATATTCTGAATATCACTTCTGATATTTTGAATATCATTTGTGATCTTCTGAATATCACTTTTATATTCAGAATATCACTTGTGATTTTTTGTTACAAAATATTAGTTAAAAATCACTTGTGATATTCAAAATATCACAGAATATCACTTCTGATATTCAGAAATGTATAAAAATGTCTGAAAACATTATTTGTGATATTCATAATATCACTTGTTATTTTCATGTTACAAAACGTTTGTTGAAAATCACTTGTGATATTCAGAATATCACTTGTGATATTCAAAAATGTATGAAAACGGCTAGAAACATTTAAAAATGGATGAAACGGACGAAAACGTAAGAAAACAGATGAATATGTATGAAAACGGACGAAAACGTATGAAAATGTATAAAAACTGCCAAAAATGGACGAAAACATCTGAAAACCGAAAAAAATGTATTATAACTGACGAAAATGGGATGAAATCGTATTCAAATGTATCAAAACGGACAAAAACAGATGAAAACATATGAAAATGGACGAAAACGTTTGAAAACGAACAAAAACTTATAAAAACGGACAAAAACGTAAAAAAATAGATGAAAACGTATGAAAATAGACGAAAACATATGAAAACGGACAAAAACGTATGAAAACATATAAAAACTACCGAAAACGTACAAAAATGGACGAAAGCGTCTGAAAATGGACAAAAATGTATAAAACATACAAAAACAAATGAAAACAGATGAAAAGGGACAAAACATATGAAAAATGGACGAAACGTAAGAAAACAGACAAAAACGTATGAAAACGGACGATAACATATGAAAACGGGCGAAAACGTACGAAAATGGACGAAAAAAATATGAAAATGGGCGAAAGCGTATGAAAATGTTTAAAAATGGACGATAACTTAAAAAAAAGTGTGAAAACGTATGAAACCGAAAGAAAAAAAAACGTTAATTAAAAAAAACGTAAATTAAATAAAACGCAAAAAAAATATAAAAAAAATAAATAAAAATAAAAATAAAAATAAAACTTTGATTAAACAAAAACGTGAATTAAAAGAAAAAAGACAAAAAAAATTTAAAAAAAAAAAAAAAAAGTTAATAAATAAAAAAGACAAAAAGACAAGAGAAAGACATTGAGTTAGGTTGACAAGAAGACAGGAAAAAAAACATGGACCTAGGTTAATCCCCACCATTAGATCAAACTAAATGGATGGGGGGATTTATCCATCAGTATGCAACAAAAACTTAGTCTCCAAAATAACTCACCTCTATTTATATATAGGTTTAAATAAAGGTGTCATCTTCTTCGTATAAACAATGACACCCATTATTTCCGTCTGCAACACAAGCCATGAGTCTTTAAAATGTGTTGATGCACATAATGTCTAAAAACGTTATTTCTATCTTTCGATATCTCTACGTTTTGATGATAAGAAAATGTGAAAACATTTTAAGCCAAAGTTAACGTAAACAAGTTTTTAATCGAAATATCCGATTACTACGCAAATCATTCTAGGTATGAATAAACAAAGTGATTACTTGACAAATGATCTAAGAAGTGAATTTGTGTTTTAAACTCTAAAATTATGAGGTGACAAAACATTCTTTTCAAAAATACATTTTACATATTATTTTGGAATTTTAAAGAAATATTTTATTTGGAAAAATGATTTCAAAAATGGTTAACAGCTATCCCCCCTAAATTTGATCCAAACTTCCCCAAATAAACCTTCACCGCTAAAAAAAAGGGGAGCGTTTTTGTCTGGCATGGTACCACTAAATTTAGTGGTACCGTCCCCCTGTAACGGTCAAATTTTCATTTCCTATAAATACCACCTCACTTCTCAGTTTTTGACCATCCTTTTTTCACACAAAACTTTATGTATTCCATCCTCCTTTTCTAGTTATACTTCTTGGATCATTAGTTAGTTTTCTTTTGTTTAAAGAGTGATTCTTTCATCCAACCAAAGATCACCTACATTCCTCTACTAGTCAAGAGAAGAACACAAGGTGTCAAGAAGATACAAAGTGTTAGAGTCTTTGTGTAGTGCACTTGCATTACCTATTGTTTGCTTGATTGTATCTTGATAGTGTTGCAATCTTGTATAAGCTATCTTGTGTGGATCATTGTAATCGTGTTGAGATCTTGGGGATCTCTTGTAGTTAGTGTGTTAGAGTATTGATCAAGTAGATCAAGGTAGATTGAGTTGATTGTGAGGATTGTGTAGATTGTGTGAGGATCGTGTTGATCGTGTGAAAGGTTAGGATCGTGTAGATCGTGTGAGAAGTTTGGATCTTGTGGATCGTGGTAGATTGGTACTGGATAAGATTAGTACTCGACATCTAGTTTAGTGTTGGAAAATAACGTAAGCGACGTTGTACGGTTTTCTCCGCCTGAAGGGAGGTTGTTGACATAGTGCTTATAACTCTCGAGTTGGGAACTCGGGGAGTGGAGTACGAAGAAGAGCTTCATGACCGCACCACTATAAATCACTTGTCTCGGTTTGATCTTTCCATCTTTATCTCTTTATTTATTTCTATTGCTTGTTAGTGTTAGCTTAAGGTTGTGTTTATATTGGTGTTGGTTGATTTCATCAACATACGAATCAAAGTTTTTCACAAAGTAAATATTTATAACAAGAGAAAAAGTCGGTAAACTATTCAACCCCCCCCCCCTATTAGTTTCTCGCAAAATGGATTTCAACAATTTTTTGAATAACAACATTAGTTATCTTTTGTTTTCAAGCCCGACATGCATATAATATGTACTATAGTTTCGACACGAGTAAGGTTTTATAATTTTGAAAATAAGCTTCGCGAGCCACAAAACATAGTAGGTCGAGTAGTACAAGTCCATGCGAGCCAACACTGAAACTTTACGTTTCTTTTACGTTTTCATAAAGTTGTTAAAGTTGTTTATAGGATCTTAAAGGTTTTCAAAACGCGTTTTAACATGTTAACCGGTTCCATGCAAGATCATATGAGTTCAATTTTTTTTACCACACAAGTCTTGACAACACCACCATAATTATTTTACATATGCATGGAGTCGTATATATATATAAAATGTGTATGCATACGACATGAAAGTTTTAAAGAAACTTAACAACGAATTTATGCTACGTATCAAAATGGGTTCGAAGACTTACGACACCAAAAAGGTGGTGAGGAATGAATGAAAAAGAGAACAAGTGACAGGGCTAAAACCAACACTCCAAAGCTTTTAAAACTTGTAAACCCGTCACATACAAAACCAAGAAGGGCTCTAGAACTCAAAAACTATTCTACGGCTTGCTTCTTCCTTCCTTTCACTCGACAGTAGCAAGGAAGTAAATGGTTTGTCTTAGTTTTTTTTCGTTTTTGGTTTGTGAGGAATCCGATCATGGTATTTAAAAAGAAAAAGAGCACATGTTTTAAAGATAGTCAACTTGTGTTGGTAAATTTGGCAGCAAGAATTTGGGAGGACAAGAAGAAGGGGACAATGAGTTGTGATGTGCAATTTCATGGACTGAGTTGACATTGAAAAATTTTCCCAGGTGATGATTTGCATTAGATATTGTGGCAGTGAATATGGGGAGACAAGGAGAAAAGAACAAATGGGATATTGTTCTACATGTGACATAAAAGAAAAACAAACAAAAGGAAATAATATATGTACATAGGCTAGTGTTTTGGCTTCTTTGTGTGGCGCAAAAAGAAACGAATGAAGGAAAATATATATATATATATATATATATATATATATATATATATATATATATATATATATATATATATACAAGGGAGTTTGTAGTTTGGTTATGTTACAAGGAGAAAAGAAAAAGAAAAGGTAAGGTGGGCTTGTTTGTTTGGGCTAGGCAAAGGGGACAAGGCCCAATCCACAAGGGTGTCGATTTGGTTTATTAAGAGGAACGGGCCAAGGCCCAACTTAATTAAAGGTGTTATGGGTTAGTGCTATAAGGCCCAAAGAATCATATAAGGTTTAATTATTTCATTTGTCAAATTATCGTAGTACGCGTGTGAGCTTATGCGTCACATAATTATGATTTGTAATAGCATTGGTTAAATTAAAAAAAATAACTCATAGAAATGGTTAATTAAACATTCATAGCACATTATTCTGTGTTTAATATTAATTAATGACTGGGTAATTTAAGGCTTATTACACTATCCTAGAAGGCCTACCACCAAAGCGTGGGGATCCAGGGAGTTTCTACATCCCTTGTTCTATTTATAATATTAAAGAAAATTAATGCCTTTGCTGATTTAGGATCTAGTATAAATGTGATGCCATTAAAAATGTTCAAAAGGCTAGGTTTAGAGGAAGTAAACCACTAAAATTTAATAGGGCTAGCCAACAACTGTTTAATGAAACCACTCGGAATAGCCAAGAACATCTTAGTTGAGGTAGAATGGTTTATTTTTCCTATAGACTTTTTTGTAGTAGACATCAAGGAAACCTCTAAACTACCCATTCTGTTAGGAAGTAAAAAAGTGATAACTAATATGGAGAAATTTAAAAGGTTAACGTAGAACATGACGCATCTGTTTATGTTATTGAAACTTTTGATTTACCTGGTTATGTTAGTATGCAGGATGAACATGAATTGGAGAACGACATATATAAGATCGAAACCGACATTTTCTCATATGACTCACCAATCTGCACAAAGTTTGCCAAGTTTAATTATCTCCTTCATGTTGAGGAAGATATTTTCACTTGCAAAGTTTATGTCACTAAAACATGGGATGGGGTCGAAAATAATTGGTCGTCGATTCCTGATGATGGAAAATCATGGTCGACGGATGAAGAGAAGAAAATTCCAAAAAGGATGCAAGAGATGAAAAAGTGCGAAGATGAAATTTTGAATTGTTGTGACCTTATTCGTAATAATGAAAAAGGGTATGCTTTTGGAATTTAGCCGTTGTGCGACTATAGGAAAAATGGTTCTTGTAATGGAGAGTCAAAAGAGTCAAAACAATCCAAGGATAACGAGAAACAGGAGCATACTATGTATGACCCTAAAGGGCCATATGGCGCAAACCCTTGTAATTTTAATGATGGACTCCAAGATGATAATTCTGATCACTTTGAACAAGGGAATGAAGATGGTTTTAAAGAACAAGAAGCGAATGGAATTACGTTTGTTGAATGGCTCAATTTTAAGATATAGAGGCCGAAGTAAGATTAATGTTGTTACTTTGGCAAAACTATTCGAGCAATGGTTAGAGTCGAATAGTTGTGAAAAATCCGAAGAAGAAATACCTGATGAACAAAGGTTGTATATGAATTCTCGTAACACATACGATGATGTTGATATGGAACCTCAAGATGACCTCTTCGAATCAACCCTTCTTGTGGATGCAAAGAAACAAGAAATAAGGGAGAAGTTAGAAGAGTACTTTTATCTCAATAATCGTGTTTACGAAGAATTGGGTTTAGACAAAGATGGCCTAGTCATAATGGAAGATTATTTAGAGCTAAACCCTCGTGATGAATTCATCGACCCTGATGATGAATATGAAATTGATGAGGAATATGAAGAGTATGAGAAATGGAAGTACGAGCAACTTGGAATTCCTTATCACAAACATTGTTATGTTCTTGCAAGGTTAACTCTGAAAAATGATGATGGAAAAGTATGGTCATGAGGGTCTTGAGCCATGAGATGGAAGACTTGGAAGGACCTATGATGAAAGGTGCGAAGGCTGATACTGTTGACATGTAAGTATAGGACTTGGTTGATCTTCCACCAGGCAGCAAAATTGTTGGCCTGTAAGTGGGTCTTCAAGAAAGAGACTGACATAAATGGTAAGATAAACGCATTTGAAGTTAGACAGGTGGCTAAAGGTTATACTCAAACACAAGGAGTTGATTGTGATGAAACATTCTCGCCTGTTGCTAACATTAAAGCAATTAGAATAGTATTTGCAATTGCCACTTCTAAGTTGTAAAATCTGGCAAATGGACATCAAACCGCTTTCTTAAATAGTCACCTAAACGAAGACGTTTATCTGGTGCAATATGAAGGATTTGTGATTCCTAATTATTATAAGAAAGTGTGCAAGCTTAAGAAATCCATTCATTGATTAAAGGATGTTGGAAAATTTAGTGCACTTGAGGGATTAATTCACACCTGGTAATGGGTTTGGAGGTACGGAGTGTACACCTATTTGGTCATTGAATCCTCTGACTCAAGAGTGGTTATGTATTGTTTTTGCTGATAGTGTGATTCTATTGACAGTGGATTCTGCTGTTAGTTTCCACTGCTAGTGTTATTTTACCACTGCTAGTGTTAACATTACCACTGCTAGTGTTATTGTTTCCACTGATTACCACTGATTCCTACTATTATGGAAAATATTATGATATAATTAATGGGCCGTTAATTATACATAATTCCATGGGCTAGGGTTTGAGTAAACTCTATTATAAATAGAGGTCATAACAGATTTGCATGGATAAGAATAAACACAAACCCTAAACACTTGAATACGATTCTGTTCTTGATTTGTGCCTAAAACAAGAACATCACTTGGTCTTATCCCATAGAGATATTCGTGTAACCCAGGCATAGGGTCGAATAGTTTCTATTGGAAAGTGATAACACGATTTCAAGTGAATATCCGGTACTCATTGATTATCTTAACCCTAATCTGGGAACACTATAAACACATAATAACCAACAATCAATAGAAACTATTAGTGATAATCAATGGCTACTGCTATGAGACAAATGGCTGCTAACTTTTCCATGTTTGAAGGTGTTGATTTCAGAAGATGGCAAAAGAAGATGCACTTCTTGTTGTCAAGTATGAATGTGGTTTATGTTCTAACAACTGAGATTCCAGAAGATTTTGGAGATGATGCTACTATGGATCAGATGAGGGCAAGAAGCAAATGGGAGAATGATGACTACATATGCAGGGGTTTAATTCTCAATGGTATGTCTGATTCTTTATTTGATATTTATCAAAATGTTGAAACTTCTCAAGACCTATGGGATTCCTTGGAAGCCAAGTATATGGCTGAGGATGCATCAAGTAAGAAGTTCCTTGTAAGTAATTTTAACAATTACAAAATGGTTGATTCTAGACCTGTCGTGGAACAATACAATGAACTTCTTAGTATACTTGGTCGATTCACACAACACAAGATGAACATGGATGAGGCTATTTCAGTTTCTTGTATCATCGATAAACTACCTCCTTCTTGGAAAGATTTCAAACATACGCTGAAACATAAAAAGGAGGAGTTAACTCTTGTTGAGTTGGGCAGTCACTTGCGTATTGAGGATTCACTCAAAGCACAAGACATTGACAAGCCAAAGAGTAGCAATGCTACTGGTCCATCAGTTGTCAATATGGTGGAGCATAACAACTCCTCCAGGAACAATGACAACAAGGGCAAGCGTAAGCATCAAGATAACACCAAATCAGATATTTACAAGAAACCAAAAGTGACTTGTTGGAAGTGTGGTAAAACTGGACACTTCAGGAAGGATTGTAAAGGTGTAAAGATTGGCAATAAAACCAATGGATCAGGCACAAGTGGAGGGAATGGTAACACTAATTCTCTGAAATGTCAGAATATATTTAATAAGTCTTTTGAGATTTATTATGTTACATATATATTTGAAATTTATTTTGTGCAGGATGATGATGTTGCTTGGTGGGTTGACTCTGGTGCAACAATTCATGTGTGTAAAGATAGAAGCTGGGTCAAGACTTATGAGTCAATGAATGATGGTTCTATTCTTCATATGGGAAACGAGTCAACTGCTCTGGTGCATGGAAAAGGATGTGTTGATTTGAAGTTTAGTTCTGGAAATATTGTTTCTTTATTTAATGTTTTACATGTTCCTGATATTAGAAAAAACTTGGTTTCTAGTAGTGTTTTGAATAATTGTGGTTATAAACAACTGATTGAATCTAATAAGTTTGTTTTATCTAAACATGGTGTGTTTATTGGTTTTGGCTATTTGTGTAATCAAATGTTCAGACTTAATATTGTTCATGATCATGTTAATTCTGCTTTTATATCTACCTCTAAACTTAATGATTCAACCCTATGGCATACAAGACTTGGCCATGTACATTTTAAAAGAATGCGAGATATGTCTAAGGATGGGTTAATCCCAGCCTTTGATATGGACACTGAAAAGTGTAAAACTTGCATGATGACCAAAATTACTAAGAAACCATTTCAAAGTGTAAAACGTGAAACTAAAGTTTTTTAGCTGATTCATAGTGATCTATGTGATCTTCATGCTACTCCCTCTTTGGGGAACAAGAAATACTTTGCGACTTTTATTCATGAGGCTTCTAGGTTTTGTTACGTTTATTTGTTACATACTAAGGATGAAGCATTAGATAAATTTAAAGTATTTAAAACTGAAGTTGAATTGTAACAAGGGTCTCTAATCAAAAGATTTAGGACAGATAGGGGAGGTGAGTACATGGATACTCTGTATTTTCAGTCTGTTGGTATAATCCGTGAATTGACTGCCCCTTATACTCCTCAGCAAAATGGTATTTCTGAAAGGAAAAACAGGGTGCTGAAGGAGATGGTTAATTCCATGTTGTCCTATTCAGGGCTGAGTCAAGGGTTCTGGGGTGAAGCTATGTTAACAGCTTGCTATTTATTAAATAGGGTTCCTAATAAAAGGAACAAGGTTACACCTTATGAACTCTGGACTAAAAAGAAACCCAACCTGAATTATCTCAGATTTTGGGGTTGTAGGGCTGTTGTAAGACTCCCTGATCCAAAGCAGAAAATTTTGGGTGAAAGAGGCATTGAATGCATCTTTGTTGGATATGCTAAGCATTCCAAGGCATATAGGTTCTATGTTATTGAACCTAATGAATCTGTTTCAATTAACTCAATAATTGAATCAAGGGATGCACTCTTTGATGAGAATAGATTCTCATCAATCCCTAGACCAAGTCAAAGAATTTCAAATGGAACTGATGACATTGGTGTATCAGAAGTCCCTGATGAATTATCATCTCAGGCCCCTGATGAGGTTGTGGAACAACCACCTGAACCTGAGCTCAGAAGGAGCAATAGGGTCAGGACTCCAAAGTCATTTGGACCTGAGTTTCAATTATACTTAATTAAAGGTACAAGGAGTGAGGTCTCTGATCAATACTCCTATTGCTTCATTGTTGAGGATGATCCCAAAACATTTGAAGAAGCAATGAAGTCCCAGGATGTTGCTTTCTGGAAAGAAGCAGTTAATGATGAGATGGACTCCATCATGGGCAACAACACTTATGTGTTGACTGATCTACCACCTGGTTGCAAACCTCTAGGTAGCAAATGGATTTTCAAAAATAAAATGAAGGTATATGGAACTGTTGAAAAGTTCAAGGCAAGACTAGGTATTCAGGGCTTTAGACAAAAGTCAGGAATAGACTATTTTGATACTTATGCTCCAGTGGCTCGTATCAGTACTATAAGATTGCTGATTGCTTTGGCATCAATTCACAATCTGATTATTCATCAGATGGATGTGAAGACAGCTTTCTTGAATGGTGATTTAGATGAGGAAGTTTATATGAACCAACCTCAGGGCTTCATCATGCCTGGCAATGAAAACAAGGTGTATGAACTGATTAAGTCTTTTTATGGACTAAAACAGGCACCTAAGCAATGGCATCAAAATTTTGATGAAGTGGTTTTGTCTAGTGGTTATTTACTTAATCAGGCTGACAAATGTGTATATAGCAAATTTGATGAATCTGGTAAAGGAGTCATCATTTGTCTATATGTTGATGACATGTTGATATTTGACACTGACCAGAATCAAGTTGACCTTACAAAGGAATTTTTGTCATCAAAGTTGTCCATGAAGGATATGGGGGAGGCTGATGTTATCCTTGGTATTAGGATTAAACATGAAAGTAACAAAATTTCTATCTCTCAGTCTCATTACATTGAGAAGGTGTTAAGGAAATTTAATTACTTTGATTGTACTCCAGTGAGTACTCACATGGATACAAGTGAGAAGCTAATGCCTAATACTGGCAAAGCTGTATCTCAACTTGAGTATTCTAGGGTGATTGGCTGCTTGATGTATGCCATGACTTGTACAAGACCTGATATTGCTTTTGCTATGGGTAAACTGAGCAGGTATACTAGTAATCCTAGTGCTCATCACTGGCAAGCAATTCAGAGGGTCTTTAAGTATTTGAAGAGAACTATGGATTATAATCTCTCATATACTGATTATCCTTCAGTATTAGAAGGATACACTGATGCAAGTTGGATTAGTAACACTGAAGACAATTTGTCTACCAGTGGCTGGGTATTCCTACTTGGTGGAGGTGCAATTTCTTGGGCATCCAAGAAACAAACTTGTATCACCAGTTCAACCATGGAATCTGAATTTGTGGCTTTAGCAGCTGCTGGCAAAGAAGCTGAATGGTTGAAAAACTTACTTCTTGAGATTCTATTGTGGCCTAAACCTATAGCACCTATTTCTATCCGTTGTGATAGTGCTGCTACATTGGCAAAGGCTTATAGCCAGATGTACAATGGGAAGTCTAGACACTTAGGTGTCAGGCATAGCATGATTTGTGAGCTTATCATGAATGGGGTGATATCTATAGAGTTTGTTAAATCTCAACAAAATTTGGCTGATCACTTGACGAAGGTTTGGCTAGAGACTTGGTTTTAAAGTTTGCTAAAGGGATGGCTTTGAAGTCCAACTTAGTCACTGAATGCTAAGACACCCAACTCCCTCCTGAGGAAACTTGGGAGCTGAGTTCAATGTGGAAAGCTGAACATTTAGTGGACTGGAGCACATGTTTTATTGTCATCCCAACGATTGTGCTTGGAACCTGCTGGAAAGGAGGATGAAGTCATAACTTCTTAATGGTTATTTTTCTTTGAAAAAGTGCTAAGCAGGAGCATGAATAAAGAGGAACCACCTATGTAAATGTTGAAGTTTTGCCGCTTCAGGAAGCTTTGGACTTTTAGCTTTTACAACATTTATGAATTGGATATGGACACATGGCTTGTATAGTGTCAGGAGTATTTAAGTGTTTGAAAACTTGTGTGTATTTATCTTCAGGTATTCAAATGGGTTGAAGGGTTCAATTCTTAGAACACCCTAATTCTCGAATATTTGAACGTATATGTACTAAGATGGAAATTCAATCTTCAAGATATTTTCATTTATGCATTTGTTTTGTTTAATGTTTATTATTTCATGCAAAGGAAGTGAACTAAATTTGGGGAGGATTGTTAGAAAATTTAGTGCACTTGAGGGATTAATTCACACCTGGTAATGGGTTTGGAGGTACGGAATGTACACCTATTTGGTCACTGAATCCCCTTACTCAAGAGTGGTTATGTATTGTTTTTGCTGATAGTGTGATTCTATTGACAGTGGATTCTGCTGTTAGTTTCCATTGCTAGTGTTATTTTACCACTGATAGTTTCCACTGCTAGTGTTATTTTACCACTGCTAGTGTTAACATTACCACTGCTAGTGTTATTGTTTCCACTGATAACCACTGATTCCTACTATTATGGAAAATATTATGATATAATTAATGGGCCGTTAATTATACATAATTCTATGGGCTAGGGTTTGAGTAAACTCTATAATAGAGAGGTCATAACAGATTTGCATGGATAAGAATAAATACAAACCCTAAACACTTGAATACGATTCTGTTCTTGATTTGTGCCTAAAACAAGAACATCACTTGGTCTTATCACATAGAGATATTCGTGTAACCCAGGCATAGGGTTGAATAGTTTCTATTGGAAAGTGATAACACGATTTCAAGTGAATATTCAGTACTCATGGATTATCTTAACCCTAATCTGGGAGCATTATAAACACATAATAACCAACAAAGGAAGCATCACAAAGGAACTTGAGGTTTGATAAGAAAATCAAAGAGTTTTGTTTTGATCATAGTCAAGAGGTGCCATGTGTTTATATTAGAATATTGGAGATAAGGTAGTTTTCCTGATCCTATATGTAGATGACATATTGTTAATGAGAAACGGTATTCTGATCCTCAAAGATGTAAAATCTTGGCTAGGAAAATGTTTCGCCATAAAGGATCTAATATAAGCTGCTTATTAGTTCGAATGTATGTTATCAGTTTGAACCCCGGTGACCTTTAGGGGAGCCAACTTTCTACCTTTAACTAACACCTATAAGACTAGGATGTAATAGGTGATCAAACGACGCGTTATACTCCTTTTACCCACGCATTTAGTGAGAAAAGAGGATAATTTCGTTGTGGTTGGTTGTGTGAATGATATGTTGGTTTTTGTAAGCTATATTTGTGCATACGGGGGTCATGTTTGAATGGGATGTGTAAAGGTAATTTTTCGTTGAGTTGACGGCGGTAATGTTGGTAACCGCTAGCTACATCTAGATTGAAAAAAATTGGTGTGTATTGAGGGCCGTTGTTTGTGGATGAGATTACAAAACATATTCTTCTTCAAAGGATCAAATTTCCCTCCATCTTCTTCATAATCTTTTCCCTGTAAATTCAACTACCAATGTCCTCATTAACAATCTCTAACAACCCTTTTCAAACCAACCACCAACAACCAAAACCCTTTAACAAAAACCACAATCTCACCTTCTCCTCCAAAACCCACTCACCGAATCAGAAACCCAATTCAGAATCCCTTTCATGGGTCGAAAAGCTTCGATATCAAACCCGTTCCAACAACTTCCACGAAGCCATTTCGGTTTATATCGACATGACAACGAGCGGTCATAAACCTGATAACTTTGCCTTTCCTGCTGTTTTAAAGGCTGTTACTGAATTACAGGAGTTAAGATTGGGTGAACAGGTTCATGGGGCTGTGGTTAAGCTTGGGTATGATGCGAGTTCAGTAACGGTTGCGAATACGTTGTTGAATTTATATGGGAAATGTGGGGAGTTAAGTGATGTGGTTAAGGTATTTGATAAGATAAGTGAGAAAGATAGAGTTTCGTGGAATACTGTGATTGCGTCGTTGTGCAGGTTAGAAGAATGGGAGCTTGCGTTGGATATGTTTAGGCGAATGCTGATTGATGGAGTGCAGCCTAATTCATTTACGTTGGTTAGTATGTCGGTTGCTTGTTCAAATTTAGAGACGCGTCGTGGTGTTATGCTTGGGAAGCAAGTTCATGGTTATAGTTTAAGGAATGGGGAGAGTATGAGTTTTACCAATAATTCTTTGATGTCTATGTATGCGAAGCTAGGAAGGATAGAAGATTCTGTTTCGATATTTGAGATTTTTGCTGATAAAAATATGGTTTCGTGGAATACTATGATAAGTTCACTTTCACAGAAGGATCGGTTTCAGGAGGCTATGGATGTGTTTCGAGTTATGATTGTTGATGGAATGAAACCTGATGGAGTTACAATAGCGAGTGTTCTTCCTGCTTGCTCTCATTTGGAGTTATTAGGTCATGGGAAGGAGATTCATGCTTATGCATTAAGAAGTGGTAGTTTGATTGAAAATTCATACGTTTGTAGTGCTTTAGTTGATATGTATTGCAATTGCCGAAAAGTTGGTACTGGCCGTAGAGTTTTTGATGGCCTAGTTAACCGAAGTCTTGCAAATTGGAATGCTATGCTTGCTGGCTATACACAGAACGGGTATTATGATGATGCGTTGATGCTTTTTCTTGATATGTTTGAATCTTCAAGGCTCCTTCCTAACCCAACCACGATGGCAAGTGTATTGCCAGCTTCTGTGCACTGTGGATCTTTTCTTGATAAAGAAAGTATGCACGGGTATGTTGCAAAAATGGGATTCTTAGAAGATGGGTACGTGCAAAATGCGCTAATGGACTTATACTCTCGAATGGGTAAGGTTAGTATTGCAAGAAACATATTTGACAACATGCAGATTAGAGATACTGTTTCATGGAATACAATCATTACTGGATATGTTGTTTGTGGATGTCATGAACACGCATTAGACCTCCTACACAAGATGTCACAATCACAAATAGATGAAACAAACGGTATAAAAAAGGCCAAGTGTAAACCAAATTCAATAACATTAATGACAGTTCTTCCAGGCTGTGCAGCTTTATCAGCTCTAGCAAAAGGGAAAGAAATCCATGCTTATGCTGTTAGAAATCTATTAGCAACAGATGTTGCTGTAGGAAGTGCCTTAACTGATATGTATGCAAAATGCGGATGCCTAACCTTAGCCCGAAATGTGTTTGACTCAATGCCCATAAGAAACGTCATAACTTGGAATGTTATGTTCATGGCTTATGGTATGCACGGGAAAGGAGATGTTGCCCTATCGCTATTGGAAAAAATGGTGGCGGAAGTCAAACCTAACGAGGTCACATTTATTTCACTTTTTGCAGCATGTAGTCATTCTGGAATGGTAAATGAAGGCCGTAACTTGTTCCAAAGAATGAAAGATAAATATGGGGTTGACCCGACAGAAGATCACTATGGTTGTGTGGTTGACTTGCTTGGTCGAGCTGGTCAATTAGCAGAAGCCCATGAGCTAATTAACAGCATGCCTCCATGGTTCAGTAAAGTAAGTGCTTGGAGCAGCTTACTTGGTGCTTGCTGGATACACCAAAATGTAGAATTAGGGGAAATTGCAGCTGAGCATCTACTTGAACTTGAGCCAGATGTAGCTAGTCACTATGTGCTGCTCTCGAACATCTACTCATCTGCTGGATTATGGGAGAAAGCAACCCAAGTGAGAAAAAATATGATCCGAAATGAGGTAAAGAAAGAACCTGGCTGCAGTTGGATTGAGTTTGATGATGAAGTTCACAAATTTGTATCGGGTGATTACTCACACCCACAAAGTGAGAAACTTTATGGGTTTCTTGAAACGTTATCGGAGAGATTAAAACAGGAAGGCTATGTTCCCGATACATCATGTGTTCTTCACAATGTAAATGAGGAGGAAAAGGAGACATTATTATGTGGTCACAGTGAGAGACTGGCAATAGCGTTTGGGTTACTCAACATGCCACCTGGAGTCCCAATTCGAGTTGCTAAAAACCTTAGAGTATGTAACGACTGCCATTCTGCCACCAAATTTATTTCTAAGGTTGTGGAGAGGGAGATTATCGTAAGGGATGTTAGAAGATTTCATTATTTTAAAGATGGGCAGTGTTCTTGTGGGGATTACTGGTGATTTTAAGGTTACAGTTGATTTGCTTTGGAAATGTATAACAGCTTGTCCACATAAGGATCATCTCATGGCAGTACCAACTGTAAGTTGGTGACAGATCTTGAAATCTACTAGGCATAGTTGTTTTTTTCATGACTAGATCAAGATTTATATACGAACTGTCTGAATCTTTAGAAGAATCAAGTACAGATTAGCGCCAATATCCTTGTAAAGTAAGGACCTGTAGAAAGTGTTTATGTACATTGTCAGTATGAATGATTATTTTATATGATGAATTGGTTTTAAAGCCTGCTTGTATATTCATATATAATTGGTTTGGCACTGTTGTGAGTCCTATAACTTTCTCAATCTTTTCAACTAATAGCCTTTTGATGCGTTAAACCATTATTGTTCCATAACATTAAATGCTACGCTACAAGTCTACCTTTACTAGTAGAAAATCTTGCAGAACAGAATTATGTAACTAGTAGAAAAATATTGCACCCCAGAACTACATATACAAATCAGAATTTTATATCTTGTTTAGATGCGTTTGGATCTCTAATAGAGCAAAGGAATCTATTTCATCATGGATAGAGTGGTGTTCGGACCCGATCAAGGCTTGCAAATTCTAAATTTCTTTGTGTTGGTGTGGTGTGAGTCTGCAAGTTTGCAATCTGTGTGGTCAGTCTCTCTAAATGTCATATAATCAGTGTGTACTGCCAGATAGAGGGGCTGTTTGTTGTCTGTAGCTTTGGGTCTGTGCTTCCTCAATTGTCTTGATTGAGGAGTTGGGATGCCATTTTGATGTAATAGTTTGGATCGTTGTTGTTAATATATTTCTTGTTGCCTTTCAAAAAAAAAAAAAAAAAAAAAATAGATGCGTTTGGTTACTTTCATGGTGTGGACTTTCTGTTTGTAATGTAAATTTTAATCCAAGTCAGAGGATTCACACTACCAACAATCAAGCATTAAATTAGATCAATGACCAGGTCTAAATATTCATATAAAACTTTCTTGAGCCAATTCCTCATTAGTTTTATAAGTTTGCAGCAAAAGATTCCTTTGTTAATAAATATAAACTGTTCACCCAATCCCCATGAGTGGTCTTCTGCATATTTTGTTTCCGCTCATGTTCTTTTTTGTATTTTTTTTTTTTTTTACTTATGCTGTGCTGGCTTTTAGCCAATGTACCGACAATCAGAGAATGGTTTTGTTGCAGCTGCAGGACACTCTTGAATTCAATTCCTCGCTTTCGACTAAGTTGGTGTCTTGGAATGAAACCACCAATTGTTGTATGTAGAATGGTGTAGTCTGCAACCTTACAGGTCAAGTCACTGGTCTTGACTTGAGTCGCGAAGCCATATCTAGTGGGATCAATCAATCGAGTATTCTCTTCAGTCTTGAAAAGCTTCATAGGCTAAATTTGGCATACAGCAATTTCAACTTTAAATGAATCCCTTCGAGGCTGAGCAATCTTACAAGTTTGTTCTATTTGAACTTGTCAATTTCTGGTTTATTCTGAGAAAATCCCAGGAATATTTTCAAGTTTGACAAGGTTGAAAGTAGCGAAGCTTGTACAAAACCTCCCACATCTTACAGATCTTTATCTGGATGGTGTTGACATATCAGCACATAAGTTTGATTGGAGCCAGGTCTTATCATCATCGTTGCCTGATTTGAAAGTGTTGAGCTTCTCAGATTGTTACCTTTCTGGTCCTATTGATGAATCTTTTCAGAAGCTACAGTTTCTTTCTATAATTGATCTTTCTTATAACAATCTGAGGACTCATGTTACATGCTTTTTTTTTTTTGCAAATTTCCCAAATTTGACAAGCTGGAGTCTTAGTGGTTGTAAGTTGAACCCAAAATTCCCAACAAAAGACCTCCAAATGCCGATTCTTGAATACATGAATTTGTGAAGTAACACAGCACTCTATGGTTCTCTGCTGGATTTACCTAAGAAGGGGAAAATTTATACTCTAAATCTCAGTTTCAGAAAATTTTCGGGTGTCATTTCAGAATATATTGGTGACTTTAAGATGTTATCCAGACTAAAGCTTGGTAGTTGTTATTTCATTGGACTTGTTCCACAACCTGTAGGAAACCTAGCAAAACTCTCTTACCTAGACTTATCATATAACAACTTTACAGGTCGAATCCCATCATTCCACTTGTGTATTAATCTACACCAGATAGACCTTTCCAGAAACAATTTATCTGGTTCAATCTCTTCTGCTCATTTCGTAGACCTAAAAAATCTTATCTTCCGTGATCTGAGTTTTTCTGGATTTACTGGAAGTCTACCTATATCTTTGTTCTCTCTCCCACTAGTGCGAAAGATAGATCTTTCACATAAACTTTTTGAAGGTACACTTGCTACCTTCTCTACTGCCTCCGCATCTTTGTTGGAAACACTTGATTTGAGTAGTAATAGACTAAAAGGTACAATTCCGGCATCATTATATAACCTTAGAAAGCTCCACTTCTTAATTTGGTCATCGAACAACCTAAGTGGCAATATATGGACCAAAACTTTCCATGGTCTACACAACTTTATATTTTGAAGGGCTAAATAGACTTGCCACTTTTTGTCATTGTGTCACTGAACTTTTTTTTTTTTTTTTTTTTTTTCATTGTTGAATTTTTAAATTTCGATCATTGTGTATTTTGTGACTATTTTACCCTTTACCTTTTTTAAATTTTAAAGGGTAAAATGGTCAATTCACATAGCTAAAGAGTTACAAAATAGACACAATGATTGAAATTTAAAATTTCAGTATGCACAATGAGAAAAAAAAATATTCAGTACACACAAAGACAAAAAGTGTCAAGTTAGATGACTTTTTAAGTAATTAGCCCTATTCTGAAAGATGGAATAGATGGTAATACCATCATATCAATCGCATAATCTTCAAGAAATTGCATGAATATTATGAAAGAAAAACATGTATGAGACGAGCATACAGAAAACCCATTAGAAGACTTTAGTTATTCGTTTACCATCGGTTAGTAGTGTTACTCCCAACTTATCCTGGTCACTTTTTTTCTTTTCCTTGTTATTCCTTTCGTTTAGACTTGTTTGTTGACTTTGTTCTATATTTGATTCAATAAGATTAAAGTTTTTTAAAAAAAATAGTAAACCTATTGTATGTAAAACTGTGACTTTATTTTCAAAGTCAATATACAGGAAATTCTTCTATTATAACATCGTTACGAACTTTCAGATTTATTTGATTGATGTCCCACCCAACATCTCTCAATTGCTGCAAGAAGTTCTCAAACTGGTGATCTAGTTCGTGAAGGCTTTCGCTGAGTTGGTCAATAACATTCTCTTCTCTACTATGATTCTCGTAAAGCCAATATGTCTGCCAAACACTTCGCAGCACTGAAAGGCTTGTAGCTCCATCCTGTGGTTTATAGATGTAAGACATAAATGAAAATCCGATATGGATGATAAATAAATGTGGATAGAAACTTCGAGAGTGGGAAATACTATGTAAACAACTGAGAAATCACTTTTGAATATTTCTATATTCATAAGAGTTTATTTTTTAATATATATATATATATATATATATATATATATATATATATATATATATATATATATATAATCATTCTCGGAAAAATGAAAGTGTGACGGATAAACGGGTGGTTTTTTAACAGATACTGAAGATATAAATTGACAATAGAATCTACATATCTAGAATTAAGACTCAAGAAAATCAAATGTGGGCATTGGGATGTTTGGTGTTGAAATAGAATGAATATAATATATAGATACCGATTAAAAGATAAAATCATATGAGTAAACATTATAAACAACCAAACAGACAGCAACTCTAAGACACAGAAAGCATTAGTAAAACTTGTATATTACAGTCTGCAATGCATCACAGATGCACGTCATAACTGATAAACACAACTTAATAACGAGAACTAATTTGATCATATGGTGTACTGTCACAGTTAGAAAATGTATTTGTTAGCCCTTGAATTTAAGTACAATATTCTTAGTTACTCCTTATTCAAATTTTTGGCCATTGTCTCTCGCGTACCAAATTCTATAATCCTATTAAATTAATGTATTTGTTATCCCCTGTATCCAAGTACACTATTCTTGGTTACTCTTTATTCAAATTTTTGGCCATTGTCTTTCGTGTACAAAATTCTATATCCTAAAAATCAGCCGAAGACTGACATCTCGTGACTACTTCCGTCTTGATGTCAATGTATATATTTTCTAGAAAACACAAGTCATCAGTTATTTTATTTCTTAATTAGCAGGTATGATCATTGTTTATGTATCCTTATGCTTCGAACCAGCTGCCTTAGGGCAGTTGGCCACCAACTACCGCAAAAGCGCGCAGTTGACCAAGTCAAAGCTTAAAGGCGGGGGTTCGAATCCGGACTCCAGCTTGGTCAGCAAGTGTTGCCTAGGTAATTTACCGGGATATGCCTTCCTTGTTGGGTGGGGGGCTCGGTACCAAAAAGGTACACGGACTTGAGATGGTTCCGCCAAATACCATTTTTTGACTAGTAAAGAGAAAGATCATACCTTAAAGGAGACAAGGGTCTCAAACTCTTTGAAAGGCAGTTGGTTCACCACAAGAATATATCTCTCCTTGGCATAGAGTTCCAGAAGCTTCTTCACCTATCAAAAACCAGTAACATTTCTGATTTGTGAGTCGATGCTTACTGAAATACCCCCACTACATAAAAACACCAAAACAATAATCCTTGTAAAAGAAAAAACCATCTGCCATGTCCTATGACTAAAACACCCTTCAATGATAGCACAACAGAGAAGCTCTGTGTACCATAATTAATTAGCCATAATTAATTAAATGAACAAATAATGTGATTATCAACGGGAAAATAGGCAACACTAAGTTCCACTGTTCTACCACTACAAAAAAGAAGGTTGCCAGTATATGTTCTTTGACTCAGCAATTTGTACATAGCGCATAAGCAAATGTAATTTTATTTGACTAGGTAGTGTATTTAAGGCACAATAGACATCGGTAAAAGGTCATACCTGATGAAACTTTTTACAAGGATTATGGATGTTAGACACGTATAACTAACATTGCTTGGTATCGCTCCGGTTTCTTATTTTTTTCACAGATTCTTTCTGTTTTCTTATCAAAGTATGTTTCCATATGGAAAGAAAGAGGTAAAAAAAAATTAAATAACATAGGTATCACCATATTAGCCCCAAAACAGCAACTAAAGTAGCATAATACCTTATGGCCTGATCTTTCACCCCCAAGCATGTCAGACAAGGACACGCCAAAAATGATTCGCGGTACCGAGAATTTCTCCCATGATAAGATATTCTCCATTTTGTTGCATTCCTGACATCCTGGAAAACAAACAAATTGATTGTGTTAAGTGTTAACTAGATGAAATGCTAAAGTAGTTGCCTATAAGGTACAAAGCTTACCCAGTACTGTCGAGTTTGAAACATGCAAGTTCACCAAAATCCGTGCCCGCTTTAGATTTACCTGAAAAAGACTAATATCAAAAATATTGAAGTACGATTCATTTTGCCTGATAGCTTTTTTATTTACTTTGTGGCCCCTCTGTATATGGTTAGGTGAAAAGGACAGTCTCAAATAAATAAATGATAGGAAAATGATTGGTAGAGAACCGATACAAGCATCAGAAGTTAGAGCTTTTAGTATGATCAAGAATTTTAAAATATCTACCAGCAGCAGATGGCTGCTGTTTCAGAATTTATAATTTTGCATTCAGAATGATTGAACTAATCCTATTATACTACTCAGCTAAATTTATTTTAATTTAAATCATTAACTTACTGTGTCAAACTGAAGAACTGAAAGAGATTGATAACGTAGCCAAAGGTGCAGAAGCCGCATGGTCATCCATGTTGATGCTAGAACTGGATATGATCTCACAAGACCTGGTGTCGACTGCAATAGGTTTATAACACTACATCACCTTTTAAAGATTACAAAGGCAGGTAACAGAATAACCACCAGTATGTTTGGTGGGTCGGGTAACAGGCCGATACCAGTTCGGGTTGAGAAGGGCATAACCTTAATTATAATAGCACAAACAATGCTCTCAAGACAATAATTATAATTTTTGAATAAGACTTGAGAGATCATATACATTAAAAGTTTGGGCAAGTTTCTACCTATTTGACCCAAATATAATGACATACCAGGACCAATATACCCAGACCAAGGCCAATGAGCTGTGCAGATACTTCCCAAACTTCCTCCTGAAATATTTAGTTGCAAAATATCACATAATTTGCTCAACATGATAAGTGTAGTTTGCAACTTGCAATGGTTCAAGTTTCATCTTGATACGTCATTATTAGGTTTAAAATTCACTCAGCAAAGAATCTTGTGTGTTCTTTGTGAACTTTTAAATTTAATTTGATTGCTATTGCAATGTGGATTCATGTTATAACATAGTAACAATAAAAACAGATTCTGAAGTCGATATTCTCACAATAGTTCAACGAAACCACCTGTGCTATTGCCTATTTGTAATAAAGAGTTCATAGTGTGGAAATGACTACCAGAAACTTAAGTTGTAAAGGCTTCTAACTTATGATACAGGTACCAAAGATATGCTATTACTGTTAATTATAAACCACTCTATCATCCTAAAATAATTGCAAGTGATTAAGTTTTCGGATATACCAACAGATACCCATTTAAGATTACCTATATGGCTACATCCCCATGATTGATTGATATTAGCATTATTTGCTTGGACGTCAATCATTAGATGTGCACAAATATTATGTTCGTTTATGTAATACACTGATACTGATTTAATACCGTTTGCATTAGTTTTAATGTAAGTAGTTGCTCATATGCAAGATAGATCATATAATCTATAAGGCTATAAGATCAAACAATACCAGAAACTCAAGAATACGTACCCTTAGATAAAATTATTAGCCCTAATTTTGGTTCAAAAGAATCACCTCCATTTTTGTCATAATTGACGGATACTTTAATGTTAACTAATTGTCAAAGAGTTCATTAAGTTTTGTGTCGTATTCAAAGGGCATTTATGTTTGGACATAGTAAAAACATCATACTAATGCTCACACCTTTGCGGCAACATCACCAAGATTTCCTGAAACAGCAAAATGATTTTGAATCACTCGAAATGAAGGATCCTTAAGCCCCCTTGCCACTGCCTGTCAAAGTTGTCAATCAGACTAAGTTATTAACATATTAAAGACACAAAACAAAGAAACTGAATAACTGATATTGCACATAGTTATCAAGTCATCAACTCAATCAAGAATCAGCAAGCTAATGTCATGAAACAATTTCAGCTTTTCCAGAAATGCGCTATAATTGTACAAATATAAAAAATTATCGTGTAAGCATCTATGGAGCAATAAGCCACGATATACTTAAAAGAGATATCTTAATTACCAAAGAATGGAGTTTTCAAATTCTAATCATCCATTAATTTATCAAGTACTAATGGGGAATATTCTTGTTTCTACTAACAGTTCTGAATCAATAAACTAGACATACTTATCGACAAAAAATTGAAAAAGAAACCTGACAATAATAATCGCTTCATCATACATCGACAAATCATTACGGAGTAATGCCATAAGCATCAAAACAGGATTACAATTCACTAAATAGGTTATCAATGTTTGAAAACTATGATAGTATATTACTATATGACATAATTTCATATTCCTTCCAATATAGGTAAAAGAAATATATAAAATTAAAAAAGAGGAATTGAGTTCCTAAGGGTGCGTTTAGTTAGTGAAAAATATCCCATTTTTCTAGGAAATTTTTCATGTGAAAATGAAAAAAATTGAAAATCCGTTTAGTTACACTTTTTTCCAACAATTTTCAAAAAAAATGAAATTCTCATTTTCTAAATTTTAACTAAGAAATTGAAAATCTCATTCTACCATTCTCACTTTTTTCTTTCTCATTTTTTTTTTTTTCTCAACTCCAAAAATAAAAACACATAACACCATTCTACCCCTAATCTCTCTTGTCATTCTCCACCGCCGACCGTCACCGCCACCGTTGCAATTTGAGGTAATCTTCTTATCATTTAAAATATATATATATATATATATATATATATATATATATATATATATATATATATATATAGTCAAGCGTTCAAATGAGAAGTCATATTTTTGTGAGAAGGTGAGAAGGGATCCTAGCCACTCATTTTATCTTTCTTTAATTTTGATCTAATGCCTAATACTAGTTAACCAATTTTTCTGAAAATTTCAAAAAAAATTTCAAAAAAATTTTCAAAAAATTTCAAAAAAAATTTTCAAAAAATTTTCGATTTTTTTTTCCGTCATTTTTCACATGTGAAAAAAAAAATTCCGAAAAATTTTTTCCGAAAATTTTTTTTTCGAAATTTTTTTTTTCGAAATTTTTTTTCGTGACATGTCAAAAATATTTCACATGTGAAAATTTTCAATTTTCACATGTGAAAAAAGTGAAAAAAAATAATTTACATGTGAAAAAAATGAAAAAAAAAAATTTATTTCAATTTTCACATGTGAAAAAAAAAATTCACATGAGAAAATTTTCAATTTTCACATGTGAAAAAAATGAAAAAAAAAATTTACATGTGAATTTTTTTCACATGTGAAAATTTTCAATTTTCACATGTGAAAAAAATGAAAAAAAATTTCACATGTGAAAATCGAAATTTTTTTTTTCGAAAATTTTTCTTCCGAAAATTTTTTTTTCGAATTTTTTTTTTTCCGAAAATTTTTTTTTCGATTTTTTTTTTTTCCTTCACATGTGAAAATTATTTTTTTCAAAATTAAAGAAGGATAAAATGAGTGGCTAAGATTAGTTCTCACCTTCTCACAAAAATTAGATTTCTCACATGAATGGCCCCCTATATATATATATATATATATAACTCCAACTAAACGGGTTTTCAAAATTCTCAACTCTTCTCTATAGAAGAAAAATCATTCCCTTCTCAATGAATTTAGAAACGGAAAAAGAGGAAAAAATTTCTACAACGAAACGGCACCTAATCTTTTGAATTTTGACATTCTTGTAGATCAATTAGATGTCAAAAAACGGTACAGAGAAATAGAGTACCTTAGCAAGGTTCCCAAGAGATGCTAGTGGCAAAAAATATGCAGGGTAGAGAGGTGTGCAGAGATCAAAGATGCTGCATCATGTTCAGACACAGAAGGAAAAATCAATACTCATTTAGAAGCTTGTAATGCATTTAATACACTTAGGGTGACTCTCAACCCGTTTGAGTCGGTTTGACCCTTTTCAGTTGTTCCCTTTTTTGTTAGATCCTCTAAATAGATCCATATGACCTGATAGAGATTAAACATAACCCAAGTTGACATCACTTAATCAAAGGTATCAGATTTTTATGTTAAAAAATGGGACACATGAACTTATTTGTGCATTTATCTAATGAGAAAGACATCAAATTAGAGTTCAAATTGATTTTTCTTTTTTCAATTTCTTACTAGGCTCAAATAAAAACCAAATAAAGGCTTAATTTTGACTTAATTCTTGTTATATAAGTGCATAAATAATTTGATGTGACAACACATGTGACTAAAAGTTTAAAATCTTAACAGAAATTTTAAAATGTTTCAATTTTTAACGTAAAAAAAAAGTTCAATTACCTTTGAAAAACAATAAGTTAAGTATCTCGATTGAAAATTTGACCTAAGTTAGACACCTTTTAATGCCATTTTCCCATAGGTAAATGGGTCAAGATTGGCACCTTTTATTAGTGTTGACATCAATAAAATGTAATGACACCTCATGAATAGTCACCTTCCAGCACTGCCAATAAAGTCTGCATACATACGCCATTGTTTTGGATCATCATCAAAAATCTTTCCAAATCGTCCACCTGTAGCAGATGACCACGATTAATGCAAAGATTTAGAGCAACTGTCACCATTTAACAGCTTTTGATTAAAACGTACCAATAAAAAATCGCCCGACAGCACCAATCCCGTCTTTGGACACCCATCTGCATATTTTGGTAATTACATCACTAGCCAGTCACAACTTTATAAATATATGACAAATCTATCCATTATGTCACTAGCTTTCTCCTTATACCTCATTTGGTCCCATAATAAATGCACAGGTTGACTCTGAGCATAGATAAACAACAACAACAACAACAACAACAATAACAACAACAACAAAAATTAAAAAATTAAAAAAAAAAAAAAAAAAAAAAAAAAAAAAAAAAAAAAAAAAAAAAAAAATGTTAAATATGTGAAATTAAGTAATCTTGTGAAACAAGAAAGATGGTGTCAATCAATCGTAACAATAACTGACAGGTAGAAAAGTAAAATTCAATTTGAATACTTGTTGAAACTTTTGCCATTTTTCACTATTATTGGAGTAAATAAAATTCACCTGATGGCAGCAGCAGAAGCTGCAGCTGTAGTTGCAGAAGAATAATCCAAACCAACTGCCTGTACAATAATTTATTGAATTTAGAGAAAGTATTAACTGTAAAAAGCAACAAGACTGATAGCCAAAGATCATTATAATACACAGACTTGTTCTATAAGACCGTGATTCAGCTACAACTACTAGAAATACAGCAACAAACACACTCACATTTGAAAAAAAAAATGTAAATACTGAATTTAGATGAGAAAAAGAAGACAAACAGAATAAGGAAAAACTAGATGATCAAAATCCTCGCGAATGAATAGGATCAAATGAAGATTAAAAAAGGTCGTGAGTTAGATTAGCATGGCATCACATACCCAATCAGAAGTACTTGCTTGAGTTAGATTGACGTGCCTTTAGAAGACTTGAAGTGACCAATGTATGACAGATCCATGCAGTGACATTGGTTGGGAACTGTAACAACATATATTCCAAGTAATCATCTGAAACAGACCCTGCATTATAAATCGAAAAAATAATTTTATAAAAGAGCATAGAATATAATGAACTTGGTCCATATATCCGTGTGGAGCCATATGAAGCTTAATGGACAACCATCCAGTATGAAAGAACTTTGACAAAGAATTTATATAACAAAGTAGGAAGAAATTGGAAGTATGTGGTAAGAACTGCTCTTGTTACCTGGGAAACCCGCAGGCAAAACAAAATCTCTAACTATATCAGGAAGCCAGGGCAGCTCCTTTAGAGAAAATCCATTAGAATTGGACTCATCCTCGAGAAATGTTGTCAAATGAAATTCATCATCCAGCACATACCTGACTTGTAGCAATAAAAGTTTCATAAAAGCTTAAAGACCTTTCACCAATAATACCCAACACAACAACATTGACCAACAATTCCTAATTGGAATAATCAACAAAAACTAAGGATGAATGCGTGGCAAAAATGCAAGGAAGGAAATCAAGGAATTGGACCTTAGGGTGAATTCATCTTAGACAAAATGTTTACATTTTTCAACTAATTCATGTCCCTTTATGTTTTAGCTTTAAACTTTTGCATGTCTTCATTTTGGAGAAGTACTCTACAAGAATTTGGCACTCATAAAACCATGGATACTTATATCGTCAAAATAATCTATGTATCACATACGAATTTCGGACACCTAGGCCTAGAGGGGTCATGTACTCCACTAACTTTCCAAGAAGATCAGCCTGAAACTGCACATGATTCATGGCCACATAGGCTTTCACAGATACGTACTCGACTGATCAGAAACACTAACCTAGATCTATATCACCCACTGATTGTGGGCTACCAGCCAAACATGGGTCATGGGTGGGCCTCGTACCTACATCAATAGTTAGCTATTCATGAGTATTTTAACTATATTTTTTATCACAACGAGATATAGGAATTTTGCTTGAGTAGTGATTGCTGGGACTTCTTTGACTGATTTGGAAAGAACATAAGAGATAACAGAAGATTCATCCACTATGTTAAAAATACTTGGGCTAAGTTGGTTTGGAATGCGTTATGCTTAGAAATGGTTTTTTCTTTTTCCAATTCGCTAATAAGACGGGTATGGAACAAGTTCTAGAAAATGGTCCGTGGCTTATTAGGTTAGAGCGTATTGTCTTAAATGTTTGGACACCTAATACGGTTTTAAAAAAGGAGGAAATTACCACGGCTCCGGTTTGGGTTAAACTACATAATGTGCCTATTTTGCACATAATTCACCACACCCGTTACACTATAAAATTATTGTTACGAACTAAAAGGATTCAAATCTATGTAAAACGCTTTCTCACCATCAAATTTTTTAAACCATTTTCACTTGTTAAGCGATAACTGATAATTGTTATCATGCTATGTTCTAAAGTAGTTAATCTAAGTTGATGAAAACCAAACCAACTTTCCAACAAAATAAATACCAACTGTCAAGGGGAAACATCGGGATTTTAACATTGTCCATAGTCCTAAAATCGTGGTGTATTACCATAAAAGCTAGCAAACGATTGGTACATTTGTCATTTGGTGTGTTTCTACTTTGGGTATGGGCCAAATAACAAAGTTTAAAACCAGAGTGGTGTGTGTGTTCCCAAAATTATTATCAGTCATTTATAGTTGTTTTGATAAGACACTGTCATTCTCACATTGTCCGAACATAGTTGTCAAAATCTTGGTTTGCCTCTCACTGAAAATGATTTAGTAAAGCAAATAGTAACAATTATTAACCACAGTAATACTCAACAAGAGAAGATAAGTGAATAATTAAATGACGAGAAAACTTGTTCACTTAGATATATCCCTTGATTTGTAATAATCGTGTATGCAGAATGGACGTACGACTTTTACCGTGGTACATCAAGTCCACTGCAGTTAACAAGACCATGAAATTTTGCAAATAATTCTCATCCATTAAGTGTTACTTATTTCCTGTCAACTGAAGTTTTGACTGATCGTCTTAAAGTCATCTAACTAGTGTTGGATAAAATCTAATCTCATTGTATTCATATCCTAATGAGAATAAGAAAAAATTGTTTTGATTGTTTAATTCGAAAGTTTAGAAAAAGAAATGGTACCTCATTGAAGTTCCGTTGGTGTATCTTTCCACACATACAACCTTACCATCACTTGTTGTAGTAGGCTGTTGTTTGGAAGAAGAAGAGTGGCACACAAATTGAATCTTACTGCTTCTGGTAGTTGTGATAAGGATATGAGGAGGAGGAGAAGGACTGAAGAAAATTTGGAGTGACATCTTGTGAGAGTTATGGGAGGGAGGTTTCATTCATTTCGAGTGAGTGGGTGTTAAATACTCCTAAATACCATCCATTTTCTTCTACTTGTATTTATTGATGGCTTGATGCAATCCATCCATTTTTATGGGATTTTTTTTTTTTTAATTCCATATCACAATCCAATTATTGATTGTCACATTCAAAAGTACAAGTATAAGTACGTTAAGCATCCTGTCATATATGTATAACTGTTTAAAGCATAAAATGAAGTGTATCAATCAATAGTTGAAGTGTGCAAATCACCACTCTTAGATATATGTTAGGTCAATTCAGTACTTAATTGCCCATTGTATAGTATTTGAATGAAAAATACCCTAAGTATTAATTCTGTTCGTGATGAAGCAGTAGTGAGGAAGTGATCAGTGAGTGAAGATCAAGAACCAAAACTTGGATGATGGAGTCAGTGAGTGATGACAATAACTCACTGACTCCTTGAAAACTTGTCTCGAAAACAAATACAAAATATTGGTGGTGACAAGGAATTATTTGTTACGCTTTTAGAGGGTCATTTAAGCCTAAATTCGTGAATATATGGTCAAATATTACCTCAAGTCGTTTCTTTTCTCATTTTAGGTACTTGGGACGTGATTTATGAAATATGGAGCATTTTGGACGTTTTTCGGCTCAAAAGTGAAGAAAACATCAAAGTCGTGGAAAACCTGTCAGGAATTGCACCTGACGGCGTCATGCCTTAATAGGTGACGTCGTCACTTGAAGATAAGAGAGCTTGGAAAATTTACACACGACGCTCCAGTGAACTTTTGAAGGTTTTACACCTGACGCGTTAGGTGTAGTTATAAGTAGGTCGTCTAGTGTCTACTTAATGAGAGACGACCCAAAAGAGTTAAAGAATGACGGCGTTAGAACTCAACCTGACGACGTCAGAAGATCAAGAGAGACGGCGTCAGGTGTAATTTGGAGGAAGGAGTCACGTACAAAGTTGAAGGCTGACGGCGTTACAACTTGTAAGTGACGCCGTCGCAAGCTGATCAAGACAATCACATCTTGCGAACGAAGTAGCTGTTAATGTTTTGGCTATATCGTTTGCATACGAACTCGGATTTAGGTGATTCAAAAGGCCACGGAATTGGGCGAAAAGATCTACAATTTGGTGAAAAAGGGGTGCTGGCACCGTCACTCTTTAAAGCTGACGCCGTTAGATCGGTGTGGACAGAAAATCAGTTATAAATATAACATCATAACTTCACTTTTTGTAAGCCCCTAACCCTAGGTCCGATTTTAGAGTTAGGGTAGGTGATTTTCCAGTAGATTAGAAGACTTGTATCATTACTTTTTCATCTTTTGATCATTGATTGGTGGTGCAACTTTGGAGACATAAACCCTAGTACACCCCCACGACTGGTATTAAGGAATACAACGCTTTAACTAAAATAATTGCACTGTGACATTCAACGAATCAACATGAGATAACTAGGGAGTAATTATATCTAAGTAAACACGTTTGTTTCATTATAAGAAGTTCACCACTTTTTTCTTTTCACATTATTTAATTTTTTTCTTAGTTTAATTATTAGTTTTGGGTTAGTTGATTAGCAACTAATTCCGCCCACTCCTTCAAAACCGAGATTTTAATTGCTTTCATAAAACATAAAAAATACAAACGAATCATCACTCACCTTTAGGCTTAAATTGACATACACTTCAACCTAACGACACTGGCTATTCCCATAGAGAACTGTCAATCCCCTGGAGTACACACCTATACTACACTACAACGACTAGGTACACTGCTTTGGAGGATTGTAAAGCTTCTCAAGATCCCTTGAGAAGTAAAACCTTTCGTGAGACCGCAATTCTCTCATCAAGCTTTTGGCGCCACTGCCAGGGAATAGTTATTGCTTAGGTTTGATTTCTATCTCGTTTAAGTCTACTCACTAGATTCCTATCAAGTGAGATTTTTATTTTCTTTTCTTAGCTTCCTTTAGTCTATCTTTTTCTTCGTGTTTTTGTTTGTAATTCTCTTGTCATTTTCCATCATGGTGAATGATATTCCACCACAAAACCCACCTTCGCAAAACCTACCAAACCCGCCTAGACCCCGTACTTTAGGTAAATATTCCCGACCAAGCCACGAAGGTTACCGAAATGCCATTGAGCTTCCCAAAGAAGCCAATGTAGCCCACTTGCGATCCGACACCATCCGGTTGGTGCAAAATTGATGTGCATTCCACGGACATATGTCCGAAGACCCAATTCAACACGTTAAGGACTTTCTTAAAACCGTATATTCCATTGACCTTAACAGTGCTACCAGAGATACTACCCGATTGCGACTCTTCCATTTCTCTCTTTGTGACCAAGCTATCCATTGGCTTGGTCGTCTACCCGCGGGATCCATCTCGACTTGAGATAATCTCACCACTCGTTTCCTCGCTTAGTTTTTCCCACCGGGAAGAACTAGTAAACTCTGTAATGACATTTTGATGTTCCAACAACATCATGATGAATCTCTCTATGATGCGTGGACTCGTTTCAAGGACTTACTCCAAAAAGTCCCTCATCAAGGCATCAATCTTTGGCTTCAAGTTCAAATCTTTTACTATCATATTGACTATGCCACCCAAAAAGCTATTGATTATGCAGCAGGTGAGAAAATTAGCAAATTAAGTGTCGAAGAATAATGGGAAGCCATTGAGGCTTTAGCCCAATATGAAGATGAAGAGTGGGACGACCCAATCTTTCTCGAAAAAGGAAGTCTCGACTATATAAACGCCACTTTGGAAGAATTGTTAGCAAGCATGGAGAGTCAAATTGAAAGTTTGATGAGGAGTGAGATGTTAGTCAATGAGCACAAAGATACCCTTTGTAGAATCATGAGCCCAAATGGAGGATTTGTGTCTCCCGAGAGACCACGTCAGGAAGCTTTTGAAGGGTTAATGTTGAATTTTATTGTTGATCAGGAGGATCAAATCAAGAAGTTAGAAGATTGTATGAGGGGAACAAAGAAGGTTTTCATGAAACTCGCTGATAACTTAATTAGAGTTTTGAAAGAAAAGATGAAGAATAGGAGAGTTGAACAAGCTCATTCCATGGAACTCAAAAAGACTGCTAAATTTCCATCTCACGCCTATACCATAACCTCTGAATCACTCAAACCAACCTTGATGCATAGGGTCTCGATGATTTCTAAAACCGAACCCACTATCCGTAAAACCTCTTTCCAACATTCCAACTTCAAAACGCCAACACTCTACTTCTTTGATGAAATTAAGTTTGAGTACAAAGACGAAGATGACGTTGAAATAAAAAAAGATGGAACCGGAATGGATGAAGAACCGTTGGAGCATACTATTTATAAAAATGACAAAAGCTCAAATCTTTGTCATAAAACTCTTTTAACTTCAAATCCACCCATCAAACCAAAGGAATCGGGTAACCTAAAAATGAAGGTGGTGGACTCTTTCCCCACTCAAATACCACCTTCACCTCAAGTGGTATATTTCCACCCTAAGGGTGTGTATCACTACTATCACCCACACTTAATCCTAAGTGTAGGGAAAACCTCCCTTATTTCCGTTAAATAAGGGTTAGTCAGCCTCGTGACTCGAACAAAAATAAGCGCTTCTTGGGGGGCAACCCAAGCTTTTAATTGTTTGCTTGTTTGTTTGTTTTTATTTGAGTTCATATATTTGCTCCATCTTTAATTGTTTATTATTCATGTCTTACATATTTTGTGAAAATGCTTTATTTGTTTTTAACTTCGCCTTAATCATATATAAATGTATTTAACAAAAAGATAAGTGTAGGGAAGATTATAATTGTTTTTAAGAACGGATTTGACATAAATAATAACAAAGATTGTTTAGCAAATATATTAGTATGTTTGTTTGAGTTAAATGCTTGTATCGAGTAATAATGAATGTTCTATAGAATTTTCAGGTGTTAAAATTCAGATTTTTCCAGAAATTTTCCAGAAACAAAGATATATATATATATATATATATATATATATATATAATAAAATAAAATAAAAAATAAATTATGTCAGATCACTCCTGATGGCATCAGGCGTTACAACCTGACGACATCTGTAAAATTTTCCAGGTTTTGTTTTTCTGCTGGAAATCTTGTAATTTTGAAAGATCTTTAATTTTAAATTCCAGGAACCTGTAGACATTTATTTTGCAAGCATTATATCTTACATTGTTTTCTAGGATTTAATTTGTTATGTAGATTTTACCGTTGATTTTATGCGAGGTTTTTGTGTTTGTTTTCTTAGTTGTTTACAGGTTATATTGGACAAGAAGATGATTTATATTTCTGGAGTGAAGCTTTTCATGACCATTTTTTTTAGGAAGATTTAACCATGTTTCCACATCGTCCATGCCGAGCGAATCAGGGGAGTATTAGTTTCTTTCATTCTCTTTTAACTTTACTTTTATACTTTTTTAGGAACTGCTAATACAAATAATGTCAAAAACATCCTTTGCATTAATCGGTCTCTACTAGTTTTGATAATCACAAAATACAAACACACGTTACGTAAAACTACGACTAATAAGTTTTTAATCGAGAAAACTCGTTTTCGTCTTCAGCATCACTTAAGGTATGTACAAACATCTACCAACTTGTGTATGTGATTAAAGGATTTACTTTTCATCAAAACTTGACATTTTCATGTCACAAAACATTTTTACAAAAGTATTTTTGTATAATTTAAAGAAATGTTTTATTATGAAAATGTTTTCAAATTTCAAATGCATAACAGCCATATTTCCCGCTTAAAACCGACAAGAATTTTTCACCAGATAAATTTTCAGCACGTCAGGACAAAAATGGGAGCATCTGTCGGGACAGTCCCTTAAAGTGGTCGGTGGTCCCTTAGTGATAAAGGACCGTCTGGTATTTACGGGACCGTCCATCTCTTCCCTGGGGTCTATAAATACAGAATTGTTTTATTTTAGAAAACTCACCTCTTATGCACTAAAACTTTCTGTATTCCCAAATCCATTTCAAATTACATTCTTTGATCACATTATCGGGTTCTAAGTTGTTTACAAGTGATCACACTCATCATTCCTCTAAAGTGCAAGAGAAGAACACTCGTTGTAGTCAAGAGAAGAAGAGTTGAAGAAAAGACTTTCTCATCTCATACCATAGTTGCGGATCTTTTACAAATCACCATTCTTAGTCATTGATTCTTGTATGTAATAGGACTTGAGTGCAAGTCTTGTATTGTGTGTTGTGTTGTATCGTACCATCGTGTTGGTGCGAGGTGTGAAGCCACGTAGGCTTTGATAGATTGGTTCTAGCTAGGATTAGGACTCGACATTCCGCTTAGTGTCGTTAAACTTGGTGTAAGCTTGTGTAAGGTTTTTTCCGCCATAAGGGAGCGTGTTGGTATAATGTTTGTGAAACTCTCTAATGTGAAACTCGAGGAGTGGAGTAGGGGCGAAGGAGTGAGCTTCGTAGCCGAACCACTATAAATCTCCGTGTCCTGGTTTGATATTTCCTTTCTTTATATTTGCTTATTTACTTATTATTGCTTATATTTATTGTTGAGTTGATTTCACATAAAGATCGAATCGAATCATTTTCATAAACACAACTTCTAAAGTAAATTTTCTAAAACATAAATAAAAACGGAGAAACTATTCAACCCCCTTTCTAGTTTCTAAAATTGGTATCAGAGCAAGGTTGTTCAAGACTTTTAAAGTATACTATATTTTAAAACTTGAAACGATCAATGAAATTTGAAAAATATCAATTAGGGCAGTATATGCAAAGACCACCACTCTTTGAGACTGATAACTTTATTTATTGGAAAACTCGATTTGAAACGTATGTGAAATCAAAAGATCTTGATCTTTGGCATGTTATTACCATGGGTGACTTTAAACCTATTGAATATAATCCGAAAACTAAACAAGATGAAATTGTTTCTTCTGATAAACAAAGTGAAAGCCTTAAAAAGAAATTAGCTAAAAATGATGAAGCAAAAATGGTCATTTACAACGCTTTACCCAAAAATGAATTTCAAAGAATTTTCATGTGTAATATGGCTAAAGATATTTGGAAAACTTTGTTAGTCACTCATCAAGGAAATAATCAAGTCAAGGATAACAAGATCGATCTTTTGGTTCAACAATATGAACAATTCTTCATTCATGAAGACGAATCTATAGATAGTGCATTTGCTAGATTTAACACCATTATCACGAGTTTAAAAGCACTCGATGAGGGTATTTCTGTCAAAAGTTGTGTTAGGAAATTTCTCAGGGCTTTACATCCAAAATGGAGAGCAAAGGTCACGGAGATTTAAGAATCCAAAGACTTGGCATCTCTATCATTAGATGAGCTCATTGGTAACTTAAAGGTCCATGAGTTAATCATCAAAAATGATTCCGAGATTTTCAAAAGCAAGGTGGAAAGAAGATCACTTGCTTTGAAAGCTAAAAAGTAGCTAAGTGATGATGAGGATTCAAGCTCGGAAAGTGAAGACGAAGAGTATGCTATGGCAGTTAGAGATTTCAAGAATTTTTTTAAGCGAAGATGAAGATTCGTGAGACAACCACGAGAAGAAAAGAAAACACCTCAGAAAGTTCGTGAAGAAAAATATAGTAAGGTTGAGAGAATATTTTTCGTGAGACAACCACAAGACACTTAGTTGGAGATTGTCCGCACCAACCAAAAGACAAGAAAAAAAAGGCATATGTGAGCGGTGCGTGGAGTGATATTGATGAAGATGGCAAGAATGAAACTTGTCTCATGGCCGGATCTTCAAAGGAGGTACGTCTCGAAACCGATTTCCATAATTATGACACTTACTCACTAGATTTAGATAATGAGTATGATAAAATTTGCGAAATTAGTCAAAAGATTATCTTGAAAAACAAATCATTAAAATCCACCAAGTCTAAATTAGAAAAGAAAATATCGGAATAAAAAGAAAAACTATCTAGGCTTGAGAGAGGAAAGGAAATTGATTTGGAGTGCAAGTTATGTCAAAATCTTAAAATCAAAAATGAGGAACTCAAAGAGGAAGCCTCAAAACTAAATAAATTTGAAAAGAGTACTCATTCCCTTAGACAATTAATAGGAGCTCAAAAGTCTTCCGATAACAAACCGGCATAGGATATAATTTTTCTGAAGCATCATCAAGGGTATCAAAAGAAATAAAATTTGTGAAGTCTCAGCCAGAAGTGTCTACTAGTGATAGTTTCTCAAATCCACCAGACGGTCACTTAATTATAAAGGACCGTCCCATCGATAAAGGACCGTCCCCAGTACGCAAGACTGTGATATTACCTAAACCTATTACAGACTCTAATCCAAAACAATTAACCATAATGAATTCAGAAATACCCATTGCTAGTGTAAAAGAGGTAAAGCAATTCTATAGACAACACTAAAACCCGGATTAGGATACAACAAACCAACTATAAGATCTAAATCTTCACCTCCTAGAAAAACAAATATAGTAAATGGACAAACTAGATCAAGAGTAACTAGAAATCAAAATTATCATAGGAATAATTCAATGAGTTGGAGAAATGATTTTCTTCTTATAGGATTTTACTCACCATTTCAACATCCTAGACAAATGCAACAAATGCATAGGATGTTCGGTGCTAACAACTTTGGACCCATGAGATATTGGGGACCATATATTTGAGTTTGTCTATGATCATTAGATATGCTTGGGAATTGACTTGGAGCCCGACGAATGGGTTAAAGATAGTGGGTGCACCAATCACATGACAGGTAATTGCAAGCTATTCTCATCGTATCATGCATGTAGGTAATGTTAGGTTTGGTAGTAAACTCAAGGGTAATATCATCGGCAAAGGTACAATCACTCATAACTCTCTTACTATGGTTAATGTAGATAACTTAGGTTTTAATTTACTTAGTATTAGTCAAATATGTGATAATGAGTGATGAGGCAAAAAATGATCCGTTTTTAGGTGGTCATTTAAGCCAGAATTTGAATTTATTTGATCAAATATTGCCCTAAATCGTTCCTTTTGTGATTTTAGGTACTTTGGGAGTGAATTCTAGAAAAGGAAGGATTTTGGACGTTTTTGGAGCATAAAAGTGAAGAAAATGGCAAAGTCTTAATTTTCCTTGCTGGGAACAGTACCCGACGGCGTCAAGAGCAATTTTGTGACGGCGTCAAGAGCAAAAATGGTGACGGCCCAGTGAAAACGTGACGGCGTCAAATCAAGGCCGTCAAGAGTAAAAGTGGTGACAGCCCAGAACAGCAATACACATGATGGCGTCAGATTTGGATCTAGGCAGTCCGAGAATATTATGGACGGCGGGTTGACGGTGTCAGAAGTTTCTTCCTGACGTCGTCACCTTAGTAAACCTATATATAGTTTTTGTAATTTTCATTCTAAAGGAGAGGAGAATTTTAGGGTCGACTTGAATAAACCCTAACTCGTTTTTAACAGGATTTTCAAGGGTTTTCACCCCTTGAAACCCTTCATGTTCAATTGAGATAAGTATCCTTTCAATTTATTCAATATGTCTATGTGTTGTTTGAATATATCTTACGCGTGTCTTAATTTTAACATGCTAGGCTAGATCTCTTGTGTGTTTGCTTAGATGTAATGAAACCTAGATGTTGATTATAAGTTGATTGCTTGTTTATAGTTGTAATGGATGAATGATTTCGATGTTAGGATTAAGAAAACTGGCAGACTTCCATTGTGTAACTTGCTTGAACGTCTTAAGAAACATGAACCAATGCGTACTAAGGTTTTTATGGTTGTATTTAATGCATGAGCGAATTCTAGTGATCCCATGTTAGGAGCTTCTTGCAGGCTCGGCATAGGAGTGAAGTAGGAGCTTATAAAGTTGGGGAAGTACGTACGCCACCCCACGATTGGTATTAAGGAATATAACCCGTCATCCACACAACTGTAACAAACAATTAACCTGTAAAAGATATCTAGGGAGTAGTGAAATCTAAGTAAACACAATTCTCCCATTTATTGTTCACACCACTAGTTAATTAGCTTTATTTTCATTTTTGTTATTTTATTTTAATTGCATCTTAGTTATTGGGTTAGTTGACTAGCAACTAATTCCGCCCACTCTTCCAAAACCCGAGATTTTACTTGCTTTTATAAAAATATAAAAATATAAAAAGAATCATCCCTCACCTCTAGACCTAGTTTTTAGGCTTTCTAATCCTAGCGACACTATTCCTGAGTTGAACGATCAATCCCCCGGTACTTGTCACTATACTATACTACAACGATCAGGTACACTGCCTGGTGGGGGTTGTAAGCTTCTCGAGATCCCTCGAGAGGTAAAGCCTGGTGCAATTCCCACGCATCAAGTTTTTGGCGCCGCTGCCGGGGATTGTCTATCTTTACATTTATTCCTAAACTTTCGCAAAAGAGTGCGGCGCCATCAAGTTTTTGGCGTCGCAGCCCGGGGAATAGTTATTGTCTAGGTTGAAATTTATTTTGATTAGGTCTACTCATTAGATTCCTATCAAGTGAGATTTTTTTTTTATTTTGTAGCTTTCTCGTAGTCTATCTTTTCTTTGTGATTTTGTTTGTAATTTGCTTCAAATGGACTTTTCACTTAGACTTCTAAGACTGCAAGATAAGGTTGAGTGGCTAGAACACCAAAGATTTCAAAATACCTCATTTAGAGACACCTATGAATCATATGAGCCTTTACCTAGGATAGATTCTTATGAACAACCTCCATGTTTAAGATCTCGTTTTAGTGAGGCCAATAGAAAATGCGACCTAGTTTGCCAAGGAATTATGGAGAGAGCCGTTGCAACAAATCATAAGTTGGATGAAGCACTAGGTTTGCTATTATCACTACCTAAGAAAACAATTGAGGAGGATCTAGCCGAGCATGACCACATTGATCAAAAAGACCTAGGTTTTATGACCAATGACTTTGAATCTCAAGGAACACATGATGAATCCTTTAGGCAAATTGAATATAAGATTATTGAGGATGATCCGTATGATTCGGACATAGAAGTTGAGATGCCTAGAGAAGCACGTGAGATACTTAGGAGAATGCTTAGGATAGATTCTACCAAAACACATGATGAGGATATAGGTGATCTTGACACATGGAATGATGAGGTCAATAACATAAGCCCACAAAATACTCAACCGTCATTTGAGGCACACACACCACCCGTGACTTACCCGGAAGAAGTAGAAGAAACTTTAGAAATTCCGATGGAGGTAGAACCCTTGGACCATGTTAGCCAACGACAAGAACAGCCAAGCCAAGAAAAGAAACCAAAAAGAAAATGCAATCGAGTTGCAACCACAGCCGGTTCACGAATCCTGTCCCATCACAAATCCAAGAACGAAAAGAAAAATACGTGAGATCTCAGTTTGTTCAACTATTTCACAAATCTTGTAAAGATTTTTTAGTTTGAACATCACCATCATCGATCTCTGTGAAGATATACTTCTCATTATTATCCGAATATAAAGAAAGACCAAAACCACTCGGTTTCAATCTTTTCTTTGGTTCGTTCATTGACCAAAAACAACAACGAAAAAAACAATGACGAAACCTACCTGACCCTAATAGGGTTCTTGAAGCCTTTGCTTTCTTGATTCAGATCGAAATACAAATGAAGATATAGGTTGGGTACGGTTGTGAGATTGTGTTTGTGGTATTCGATTTAAAGGATTTGATATACGGTTTTGATGGAAAGGATATTATTCGGATTATATGTGATGAATCTGAGATGAAATGTATGTGAGAGATGGGGGTGGATCTATCATGATGTGTGTTTTAGGTTTAGGGCAAAATGAAACTATCAAATGCTATAAATCTAAACCGTGAATCTGTATTGAGTGGATCGGGCTTCAATGATTGGCACGGGTATTCATTTCTTATTGGGCCGAAGGTTATGATATAGGTTTGGTTGTCACATTTTTCTTATTGGTTAAATTGAATTGGGCTGGTGTTACATACAAATAAGTGGTCTATCAAAAGTGATTATCCGAATTTAATTTTGGGATACAATTATTTTTGATAACATGTGGTAAAAGAGTGGTATTTTGGATTGCAAATTTTCACGGGGATACATATTTGACGGCTAAAGTTTTTCTATGAATATCAAATGTGACTGCGGGGATGATTCGTTATTATTTATTTAGGCTTGAAGTAAAATTTTACAGGCGCGTGCACTTATTTCATCTTCTTTCTTTCTTCCCTTCCGCGAAGATGACTTGTTTGGGCATATATTAATGTTGACGAAGACTTGAATATCTAGTTACTTTTGTGATTCTCTCTCTATACTCACAAAGTAGCTATCACTTTAAGAAGTTACGTTGTAGTGCTCAGTGTCTCACGTAGTTGAGGATATGTCAAGATGGATAGTGCTTATTACACTTCTATAGGGGTATATGGTACACCGTTCTTAGTCACAGGATAGTACAAGCTTAAGTCACATGTCTAAGGGATTTTACTTCATTCTCAAGTTCGTCATATCGGGTTATCTTAACATGTGGTTACTACAGAGAGCCGTTGTTTGATACAGGGGGTTGGTAAAGAGTTATACAATTTCAAATGGTATTGTTAGTAGATTGGGTTTATCGACATCTTCTCATGGGCTGATATGATTTATGACAAAGTGCTTCCAGTTAATGCTTCTCGTACACATTATTATGTTGATTCCGATAAATCGTAACCATCAGGGGAGAGAAATGTGTACATCGAGGACGCACAACAAGTTCACGTGATCGGGTTTAATGATTTATGAAATGATTTTTGTCGGAGATTGGCTGATTCTATATCCTTATTTTCTCATCTTATTCTACGTACTTCTACCTTATCCACCTTCACCAATTTCGGGCAACAAATTCAAGATGATCAGTGTTTCAACTTGTTACTTCGGTGTTATCATTTCATGTGTACGTTACGGGCTGATTTGGTATATGCAAGATAACTGGAATGCATTTGGTGAGATGAAGATGTTGATATTCTGTTCCCCCCTAATAGACAATCTTGAAGAAGGTCGAGTCTACAGTATGTTCTACATTTTCCGCTGCGTATTAGAAGACTAAAGACGGTTTGCATTTAATTATCAAAAGACTTCTTCAGATTCAGGGCATTCATCAGAAAGGTTGTCAGTTTGGGGGAGAGCACTAATTAGGGGAGAGTGTAAAGCCAGATTAATCCCTAATTAGATTTGCTCACATTGTTCTTCTGCAATTAAAGAGATGGCAGCTGAGAAGATTCAGGAAGCTGAATGATGCAATGAAGTTTGAAGATCACTCTCGGAGCTGCTGCACCTACGTTTTGTATTTAATTTTACTTGTAGGGAACATTGTAAGCAATTCCCATATAACATCACTTTGGGGAGAGATTGTTAGCCTTAAAGTTTTGTTATATTCGGGAATTGCATTAGTCTTTTACTACAAGGACTAGTCTTGCCATTTGTGTATAGATTACCTTGTATTCTTTGTATAAATACCCCTCCTAGTCCCAACTAGGAGGGTGGATGTCTTAATTTTTATCTTAGGTGTGTGTGTGTGTTTTTCCTTCTTCTCTCTAAAATACACACACATCTTCCCTTCATTCTTTTCTAATAATACCATGTTTACTCTTTACTTTGAGCTTCCCCGACCCCCCGAACCACATGAATCATCTATATTTTCGGTCCTACAGACCAGGCACCACTTGAGGATATAGGTTTGGATACTTGTAGTGATAACCTTACTCCTAGTTCTAGGGAATTTCCTAGTGTTGATCAACCGGAACCTCAATCTTTACACACATTTCCATCCTTAGATATATTTCTAGGAGACAAAAGAGGAACCGACCCAGCCATCAACCAATATTATCCGGGTAGTTTTACGATGAAGGAAGCCTTTCACTCACCCCCTTCACCTCACGTGGCATATTTCAACCCTAAGGGTGTGTATCGCTACTTCCACCCGCACTTAATTCAAAGTGTAGGGAAAACCTCCCCTATTTCCGTTAAATAAGGGTAGAGTCAGGCTCGTGACTCGAACAAAAACAAGCGCTTATTGGGAGGCAACCCAAGCTTTATTTATTTGTTTGTTTGTTTGTTTCTTTATTTGATTTTATTTGTTTCCGTATGCATGTTTTATTTTTGTTGTTTGTGGCTCATGTTTCAAAGTAAATTGTGAAATGATTTATTTTGTTTTTAACTTCGTCTTAATTGCATATAAAGGTATTTTGCAAAAGATAAGTGTAAGGGAGATCCAAATTTGTTTATAAGAACGAAATTGAGCATGAACCACAACAATATTAAATGAGCATGTATATTAGTAATTGTTTGAGTCAAATGCTTGTATCGAGTCATAATGATGTTTTGCAGGATTTTCCAGGAAGTAGGACATAAGTTTTTCCAGAATTTTGCCGGACACTTAACATGAGATTTTTGCAGGAACATTCTGACGGCGTCATGAGTTATAACCTGACGGCGTCAGGTACAAAAAATTCTGAAATTTTTTTTGCGAGTTTTGTTTATACCGGACTCTTAAAGTTTTTGTTGATTCTTTAGTTATAAACTCCAGGAAATCTGCAAACATTCATTCCACACACATTATATCTTTAATTGTTTTGTTTTTATTCCTAAGTCTAGAATTACATCTAGTTGTGAGTTTCCTTTGTTCGGTTTAATGCTTTGGGTTTTTGTGTTTGTTTTCTCAGGTTTAACAGGTTATATATGACAAGAAGATGATTTATTTTTTTGGAAGGGAAGCTTTGAACGTTCATTTTCTTGGAGGAAGATCTAACCTTGTTGACACACTATCCACACCGAACGAATCAGGGGAGTATTTGATTTCATTCTTTTACCTATTTCACTTTTACATTCTTTAATTGAACATTGGGGACAATGTTCATCCTAAGTGTAAGAGGAGGATAAATGATGATACCTTATAGGATGCACTTGCACTTGAGTTTGTTTGTTCGATGGTAGGTGTGTAATAAAACTATGAGAAATACTTGTTTGCCTAATTTTAGCGCCAAATTTAAAATTTTTTACAACATTTAGGAGTGAAACTTTAGCCTTAGCAAGCGTCTCATGGATAGGAGATCGTATGACTAGCACAAAACCGTGTCATTCAGAAAAATTTTCCACCCAAATATGTGAGGTTCGCCTTTAGATTTGATATGAAAAGCATTCACTATTAGTGCTTATGAGTGTACCAGTAGCATTTAGATTCTAGAACTTGCATTAGTAATGCATCCCGAGACCGCTAGTGAGACTACATTCGTGTAGTAGGATTTACTACATGATAAGAGGCATTAGGATCACCCTTGTGTTAAACCCGTATCATAATTACTTGACCATAAAAGTCATATTACTTGGCTAGTTAAGTCAATTAATTTTTCCCACACCCTTAACGTTGTACTCATTTTTAGTACACGAAACCCCTAGTACACCCCTCCGAGCCTATCTTTTCATTTCTAACTTTAAGCATCTTACTTAAAGGAATAATTTGTTACACCCCACTTAAATGTACAACCAAATCGCCTTAGCCTTCCGTGTATGTACTCATCTTTAGTGCATTATTGTTACATGTTTAAACCCTTAGTTAATTATCTAATTGATTACATGGTTGCTAAGTTGAGTCATATCCTTGTACACATTGTTTTGGGACGATTGGGACTCATGGGTAAAGTACTAATGTTATGGAGTAATGAGGAAGAACATCATATATTACCCCCATATGTGCGTTAATCTTAAAAGTACTCCAAGTGTTTTGATTATCTTGTTTCGAGTCATTGGATTAGTTTATTGTAAAGTATGTAAAAATTCAAGTGTAAGGGGAATATTCATTCCCTATGATGTATTATTTTGGATGGTAGGGTAAGAGTGTATGCAAAAAAAAAAAAAAAAAAAAAAAAAAAAAAAAAAAATCGAAAAAATAAGAAAAAGAAAAAAAAATATCGAAAAGGAAAAGAGAAAAAACATACGGACTACCATCCCGTTTCATTCTATGTTCATTTTATGTTTTTGTTATTTTTGATTTATTAGCTTAAGTCGAGTCTAGTCTTGGCTTAGCAACGCCATATTGTACATGTAATTAACCAAGATGATTAACTCGCCACTAGTAAAGATTGCCTATATCAAACAAAACTGTGTATTGCATATCCCTACACCTAACGTTTTAACCCTTTGAACGACCTCTTTGATAGTTTATCCTAGGTGCTTACGCCATGTGGTGGAGGTTGATCCTTTCCCAAGCCTATGGTAATCTATTTTGCTGTGACAGGTAGTGAGAGATGTTTTCCATTTCCATATTGTTAGCCTTAAAGTTTTGTTATATTTGGGAATTGCATTAGTCTTTAACTACAAGGACTAGTCTTGCCATTAGTGTATAGATTACCTTGTATTCTTGTATAAATACCCCTCCTAGTCCCAACTAGGAGGGTGGATGTCTCTTTGTATTCTCTAGGTGTGTGTGGTTTCCTTCTTTCTCTCTCTAGAAAACACACACACCTTCCCCATTCTTTTAATCTAATAATACCATGTTTATTCTTTATTTCGAGCATCCCCGACCTCCTGAAGGTGTTTCTTGGTCATTACAATTGGCATCAGAGCTAACCGGGGGCGAATCGTGGTGTTTTGTGGTGAAAAATCGTGTTTTTGGGTGAATAAAACGGATCTGGTACTGTTCATCAAAGGTTTGCCGAGTTAGGTAAGTTGCCGAGTTAGGTAAGTTGCCGAGTTAGGTAATTTGCCGAGTTATGTTTTGCCGAGTTAGGTGTTTTGCCGAGTTAGGCTGTTTCACCTAATCGTTTATCGAGTTAGGTTTTTCGTGGCTTACTCCTAAGTCGATACTCGGCCAAATTTTTCCAAGTTTGCCGAGTTAGGATCTTGCCGAGTTAGGCTGATCTTGCCGAGTTAGGCTGATCTTGCCGAGTTAGGATCTTGCCGAGTTAGGCTGATCTTGCCGAGTTAGGATCTGCCGAGTTAGGATCTGCCGAGTTAGAAAAACTTGCCGAGTTAGAAAAACTTGCCGAGTTAGAAAAACTTGCCGAGTTAGAAAAACCTGCCGAGTTAAGTTTTTTTTTTTTCTTCTAATTTTGCCGAGTTTGGTATTGAATTTTGCCGAGTTAGGTTGTTCCAACCTTATCGTTTATCGAGTAAGGATTTCTTTTGGACTAATCTAAACGAAACTCTGCCAAAATTGACTTAGGATATCGAGTATCGAGATGGGTTTTTGAGCAAGGACACATCAAAGGATTATTATATAAACAAAACCCTTACCTCATCGAATAACCTAATGTCTATATACCCTAAAACCTAACTTTCACCCTCACCTAAAACACATGATATTATTGGTAAACATCTTATAGAACATGATTCATTTTAATGTCTCATTATCTAAATACCAATATATCACACACCAAAAACACACCACGTTTTGCTTAAACGATCCTGATCAAGAATCACAATCAAATAACAACAGCTTGTATCGGATTTTGTGATATGGGGATAATTCGTTATTATTTATTCGGGTTTGAAGTAACATTTTACGGGCGCGTGTACTTATTTCATCTTCTTTCTTTCTTCACTACCGCGAAGATGACTTGTTTGGGCATATATTAATGGTGACGAAGACTTGGATATCTAGTTACTTCTGTGATTCTTTCTCTCTATACCCACAGAGTAGCTATCACTTTAAGGAGTTACGTTGTAGTGCTCAGTGTCTCACGTAGTTGAGGATATGTCAAGATGGATTGTGCTTATTACACTTCTTTAGGGGTATAAGGTACACCATTCTTAGTCACAGGATAGTACAAGCTTAAGTCACAAGTCTGGGGGATTTTACTTCATTCTCAAGTTCATCATATCAGGTTATCTTCATATGGGGCTACTACAGAGAGCCGTTGTTGATTCAGAGGTTGATAAAGAGTAAGACAGTTTCAAATGGTATTGTTAGTAGATTGGGATTATCGACATCTTCTCATGGGCTTATGTGATTAATGATAAAGTGCTTTTAGTTAATACTTCAAGTACACAATGTCATGCTGATTCCGATGAGATCGCAATCATCAGGGGAGAGAAATGTGTACATCGAGGACGCACAACAAGTTCACGAGATCGGGCTTAATGATTTATGAAATGGTTTTTGTCGGAGATTGGTTGATTCTATATCCTTATCCTCTCAACTTTTTCTACGTACTTCTACCTTATCCACCTTCACCAATTTCACTTATCCACCTTCACCAATTTCGGGCATCAAATTCAAGATGATCGGTGTTTCAACTTGTTACTTTGGTGTTATCATTTCATGTGTACGTTATGGGCTGATTTGCTTTATGCAAGATAACTGGAATGCATTTGGTGAGATGAAGATGTTGATATTCAGTTCCCCCGAATGGACAATCTTGAAGAAGGTCGAGTCTACAGTCTGTTCTACATTTTCCGCTGTGTGTTTGAAGACTAAAGACGGTTTGCAGTTAATTATCAAAAGACTTCTTCAGTTTCAGGGCATTCATCAGAATGGTTGTCAGTTTGGGGGAGAGCACTAATTAGGGGAGAGTGTAAAGCCAGATTTAATCCCTAATTAGATTTGCTCACATTGTTCTTCTGCAAGTAAAAAGATGGCAGCTGAGAAGATTCAGGAAGCTGAATGAAAGAATGAAGTTTGAAGACCACTCTCAGAGCTGCTGCGCTTATGCTTTATATTTAATTTTACTTATAGGGAACATTGTAAGCAATTCCCATATAACTTCACTTTGGGGAGAGATTGTTAGCCTTAAAGTTTTGTTATATTTGGGAATTGCATTAGTCTTTAACTACAAGGACTAGTCTTGCCATTAGTGTATAGATTACCTTGTATTCTTGTATAAATACCCCTCCTAGTCCCAACTAGGAGGGTGGATGTCTCTTTGTATTCTCTAGGTGTGTGTGGTTTCCTTCTTTCTCTCTCTAGAAAACACACACACCTTCCCCATTCTTTTAATCTAATAATACCATGTTTATTCTTTATTTCGAGCATCCCCGACCTCCTGAAGGTGTTTCTTGGTCATTACACATATTGTGATATATACTTTGTTACACTAGAGAGATGTGAGTATCTAAACACTATTTGTGAGGTGCTAGTGTATGACCTCCGTGCTTGTCTTTGGTCTTTAGTGGAACGATTATTTGTTGTAATTACTTTTATGTTAGTGTTAAATAACCCATAACTTGTATTTTGATTAGAATAAAAGCGCATTTGCTTGAGGACAAGCAAATCTCAAGTGTAAGGGTGTATGATGAGGCGAAAAATGATCCGTTTTTAGGGGGTCATTTAAGCCGGAATTTGAATTTATTTGATCAAATATTGCCCTAAATCATTCCTTTTGTGATTTTAGGTACTTTGGGAGTGAATTCTGGAATAGGAAGCATTTTGGACGTTTTTGGAGCATAAAAGTGAAGAAAACGGCAAAGTATTAATTTTCCTTGCTGGGAACAGTACCTGATGGCGTCAAGAGCAATTTTATGATGGCGTCAAGAGCAAAAATGGTGACGGCCCAGTGAAAACGTGACGGCGTCAAATCAAGGCCGTCAAGAGTAAAAGTGGTAATGGCCCAGAACAGCAATACACATGACGGCGTCAGATCTGGATCTAGGCAGTCCAAGAATATTATGGGCGGCGGGTTGACGGCGTCAGAAGTTTCTTCTTGACGCCGTCACCTTAGTAAATCTATATATCGTTTTTGTAATTTTCATTCTAAAGGAGAGGAGAATTTTAGGGTTGACTTGAATAAACCCTAACTCGTTTTTAACAGTATTTTCAAGGGTTTTCACCCCTTGAAACCCTTCATGTTCAATTGAGATAAGTATCCTTTCAATTCATTCAATATGTCTATGTGTTGTTTGAATATATCTTACGCTTGTCTTAATTTTAACATGCTAGGCTAGATCTCTTGTGTGTTTGCTTAGATGTAATGAAACCTAGATGTTGATTACAGGTTGATTGCTTGTTTATAGTTGTAATTGATGAATGATTTCGATGTTAGGATTAAGAAAACTGGCAGAATTCCATTGTGTAACTTGCTTGAACGTCTTAAGAAACATGAACTAATGCGTACTAAGGTTTTTATGGTTGTATTTAATGCATGAGCGAATTCTAGTAATCCCATGTTAGGAGCTTCTTGCAGGCTCGGCATAGGAGTGAAGTAGGAGCTTATAGAGTTGGGGAAGTACGTACGCCACCGCACGATTGGTATTAAGGAATATAACCCGTCATCCACGCAACTGTAACAAACAATTAACCTGTAAAAGATATCTAGGGAGTAGTGAAATCTAAGTAAACACAATTCTCCCATTTATTGTTCACACCACTAGTTAATTAGCTTTATTTTCATTTTTGTTATTTTATTTTGATTGCATCTTCGTTATTGGGTTAGTTGACTAGCAACTAATTCCACCCACTCTTCCAAAACCCGAGATTTTACTTGCTTTTATAAAAATATAAAAATATAAAAAGAATCATCCCTCACCTCTAGACCTAGTTTTTAGGCTTTCTAATCCTAGCGACACTATTCCTGAGTTGAACGATCAATCTCCCGGTACTTGTCACTATACTATACTACAACGATCAGGTACACTGCCTGGTGGGGGTTGTAAGCTTCTCGAGATCCCTCGAGAGGTAAAGCCTGGTGCAATTCCCACACATCAAGTTTTTGGCACCGCTGCCGGGGATTGTCTATCTTTACATTTATTCCTAAACTTTCGCAAAAGAGTGCGGCGCCGTCAAGTTTTTGGCGCCGCAGCCCGGGGAATAGTTATTGTCTAGGTTGAAATTTATTTTGATTAGGTCTACTCATTAGATTCCTATCAAGTGAGATTTTTTTTATTTTTTTATTTTGTAGCTTTCTCGTAGTCTATCTTTTCTTTGTGATTTTGTTTGTAATTTGCTTCAAATGGAATTTTCACTTAGACTTCTAAGACTGCAAGATAAGGTTGAGTGGCTAGAACACCAAAGATTTCAAAATACTTCATTTAGAGACACCTATGAATCATATGAGCCTTTACCTAGGATAGATTCTTATGAACAACCTCCATGTTTAAGATCTCGTTTTAGTGAGGCCAATAGAAAATGCGACCTAGTTTGCTAAGGAATTATGGAGAGAGCCGTTGCAACAAATCATAAGTTGGATGAAGCACTAGGTTTGCTATTATCACTACCTAAGAAAACAATTGAGGAGGATCTAGCCGAGCATGACCACATTGATCAAAAAGACCTAGGTTTTATGACCAATGACTTTGAATCTCAAGGAACACATGATGAATCCTTTAGGCAAATTGAATATAAGATTATTGAGGATGATCCGTATGATTCGGACATAGAAGTTGAGATGCCTAGAGAAGCACGTGAGATACTTAGGAGAATGCTTAGGATAGATTCTACCAAAACACATGATGAGGATATAGGTGATCTTGACACATGGAATGATGAGGTCAACAACATAAGCCCACAAAATACTCAACCGTCATTTGAGGCACACACACCGCCCGTGACTTACCCGGAAGAAGTAGAAGAAACTTTAGGAATTCCGATGGAGGTAGAACCCTTGGACCAGGTACCACTTGAGGATATAGGTTTGGATACTTGTAGTGATAACCTTACTCCTAGTTCTAGGGAATTTCCTAGTGTTGATCAACCGGAACCTCAATCTTTACACACCTTTCCATCCTTAGATATATTTCTAGGAGACAAAAGAGGAACCGACCCAGCCATCAACCAATATTATCCAGGTAGTTTTAGGATGAAGGAAGCCATTCACTCACCCCCTTCACCTCACGTGGCATATTTCAACCCTAAGGGTGTGTATCGCTACTTCCACCCACACTTAATTCAAAGTGTAGGGAAAACCTCCCCTATTTCCGTTAAATAAGGGTAGAGTTAGGCTCGTGACTCGAACAAAAACAAGCGCTTATTGGGAGGCAACCCAAGCTTTATTTATTTGTTTGTTTGTTTGTTTGTTTATTTGATTTTATTTGTTTCCGTATGCATGTTTTATTTTTGTTGTTTGTGGCTCATGTTTCAAAGTAAATTGTGAAAATGATTTATTTTGTTTTTAACTTCGTCTTAATTGCATATAAAGGTATTTTGCAAAAGATAAGTGTAAGGGAGATCCAAATTTGTTTATAAGAACGAAATTGAGCATGAACCACAACAATATTAAATGAGCATGTATATTAGTAATTGTTTGAATCAAATGCTTGTATCGAGTCATAATGATGTTTTGCAGGATTTTCCAGGAAGTAGGACATAAGTTTTTCCAGAAATTTGCCAGAAACTTAACATGAGATTTTTGCAGGAACATTCTGACGGCGTCAGGAATTATAACCTGACGGCGTCAGGTACAAAAAATTCTGAAAAATTTTGCGAGTTTTGTTTATACCGGACTCTTAAAGTTTTTGTTGATTCTTTAGTTTTATAAACTCCCGGAAATCTGCAAACATTCATTCCACACACATTATATCTTTAATTGTTTTGTTTTTATTCCTAAGTCTGGAATTACATCTAGTTGTGAGTTTCCTTTGTTCGGTTTGATGCTTTAGGTTTTTGTGTTTGTTTTCTCAGGTTTAACAGGTTATATATGACAAGAAGATGATTTATTTTTTTGGAAGGGAAGCTTTGAATGTTCATTTTCTTAGAGGAAGATCTAACCTTGTTGACACACTATCCACACTAAACGAATCAGGGGAGTATTTGATTTCATTCTGTTACTTATTTCACTTTTACATTCTTTAATTGAACATTGGGGACAATGTTCATCCTAAGTGTAAGGGGAGGGTAAATGATGATACCTTATAGGATACACTTGCACTTGAGTTTGTTTGTTCGATGGTAGGTGTGTAATAAAACTATGAGAAATACTTGTTTGTGTAATTTTAGCGCCAAATTTAAAATTTTTTACAACATTTAGGAGTGAAACTTTAGCCTTAGCAAGCGTCTCATGGATAGGAGATCGTATGACTAGTACAAAACCGTGCCATTCAGAAAAATTTTCCACCCAAATATGTGAGGTTCGCCTTTAGATTTGATAGGAAAAGCATTTACTATTAGTGCTTATGAGTGTACCGGTAGCATTTAGATTCTAGAACTTGCGTTAGTGATGCATCCCGAGACCGCTAGTGAGACTACATTCGTGTAGTAGGATTTACTATATGATAAGAGGCATTAGGATCACCCTTGTGTTAAACCCGTATCATAATTACTTGACCATTTAAGTCATATTACTTGGCTAGTTAAGTCAACTAATTTTTCCCACACTCTTAGCGTTGTACTCATTTTTAGTACACGAAACCCCTAGTACACCCCTCCGAGCCTATCTTTTCATTTCTAACTTTAAGCATCTTACTTAAAGGAAGAATTTGTTACACCCCACTTAAATGTACAACCAAATCGCCTTAGCCTTCCGTGTATGCACTCATCTTTAGTGCATTATTGTTACATGTTTAAACCCTTAGTTAATTATCTAATTGATTACATGGTTGCTAAGTCGAGTCATATCCTTGTACATATTGTTTTGGGACGATTGGGACTCATGGGTAAAGTACTAATGTTATGGAGTAATGGGGAAGAACATCATATATTACCCCCATATGTGCTTTAATCTTAAAAGTACTCCAAGTGTTTTGATTATCTTGTTTCGAGTCATTAGATTAGATTATTGTAAAGTATGTAAAAATTCAAGTGTAAGGGGAATATTCATTCCCTATGATGTATTATTTTGGATGGTAGGGTAAGAGTGTATGCAAAAAAAAAAAAAAAAAAAAAAAAAAAATCGAAAAAATAAGAAAAAGAAAAAAAAAATATCGAAAAGGAAAAGAGAAAAAACATACGGACTACCATCCCGTTTCATTCTATGTTCATTTTATGTTTTTGTTATTTTTGATTTATTAGCTTAAGTCGAGTCTAGTCTTGGCTTAGCAACGCCATATTGTACATGTAATTAACCAAGATGATTAACTCGCACTAGTAAAGATTGCCTATATCCAACAAAACCGTGTATTCCATATCCCTACACCTAACGTTTTAACCCTTTGAACGACCTCTTTGATAGTTTATCCTAGGTGCTTACGCCATGTGGTGGAGTTTTGATCCTTTCCCAAGCCTATGGTAATCTATTTTGCTGTGACAGGTAGTGAGAGATGTTTTCCATTTCCATATTGTGATATATACTTTGTTCCACTAGAGAGATGTGAGTATCTAAACACTATTTGTGAGGTGCTAGTGTATGACCTCCGTGCTTGTCTTTGGTCTTTAGTGGAATGATTATTTGTTGTAATTACTTTTATATTAGTGTTAAATGACCCCTAACTTGTATTTTGATTAGAATAAAAGCGCATTTCCTTGCTGGGAACAGTACCTGACGGCGTCAAGAGCAATTTTATGACGGCGTCAAGAGCAAAAATGGTGACGGCCCAGTGAAAACGTGACCGCGTCAAATCAAGGCCGTCAAGAGTAAAAGTGGTGACGGCCCAGAACAGCAATACACATGACGGCGTAAGATCTGGATCTAGGCAGTCCGAGAATATTATGGGCGGCGGGTTGACGGCGTCAGAAGTTTCTTCTTGACGCCGTCACCTTAGTAAATCTATATGTAGTTTTTGTAATTTTCATTCTAAAGGAGAGGAGAATTTTAGGGTCGACTTGAATAAACCCTAACTCGTTTTTAACAGTATTTTCAGGGGTTTTCACCCCTTGAAACCCTTCATGTTCAATTGAGATAAGTATCCTTTCAATTCATTCAATATGTCTATGTGTTGTTTGAGTATATCTTACGCTTGTCTTAATTTTAACATGCTAGGCCAGATCTCTTGTGTGTTTGCTTAGATGTAATGAAACCTAGATGTTGGTTATAGGGTGATTGCTTGTTTATAGTTGTAATGGATGAATGATTTCGATGTTAGGCTTAAGAAAACTGGCAGACTTCTATTGTGTAACTTGCTTGAACGTCTTAAGAAACATGAACCAATGCGTACTAAGGTTTTTATGGTTGTATTTAATGCATGAGCGAACTCTAGTGATCCCATGTTAGGAGCTTCTAGCAGGCTCGACATAGGAGTGAAGTAGGAGCTTATAGAGTTGGGGAAGTACGTACGCCACCCCACGATTGGTATTAAGGAATATAACCTGTCATCCACGCAACTGTAACAAACAATTAACCTGTAAAAGATATCTAGGGAGTAGTGAAATCTAAGTAAACACAATTCTCCCATATATTGTTCACACCACTAGTTAATTAGCTTTATTTTCATTTTTGTTATTTTATTTTGATTGCATCTTAGTTATTGGGTTAGTTGACTAGCAATTAATTCCGCCCACTCTTCCAAAACCCGAGATTTTACTTGCTTTTATAAAAATATAAAAATACAAAAAGAATCATCCTTCACCTCTAGACCTAGTTTTTAGGCTTTCTAATCCTAGCGACACTATTCCTGAGTTGAACGATCAATCCCTCGGTACTTGTCACTATACTATACTACAACGATCAGGTACACTGCCTGGTGGGGGTTGTAAGCTTCTCGAGATCCCTATAGAGGTAAAGCCTGGTGCAATTCCCACGCATCAATGAGTGCAAGGTAATCTTTTCCAAAGATGGTAGTGAGATCATTAGGGACGGAAAAGTAATTGCCGAATAAATTAGAAAAGGTGATCTATACGCCATGAAAAATAGTAATAAACCTAGTAACAATATATGATTAGCTACGGTAAATGATAATTCTACATTATGGCATAGAAAACTAGGTCACCCCAATATGAGTTTATTACAATCATTGGCTTCTAAGGATCTAGTTAGAAACCTTCCTAAAGTTAAGTTCGACCAACATTTTTGTGATGCTTGCAAGGTTGGTAAACAAGCTCACTCTAGTCATAAGCCTAAGAATATGATCTCAACGTCTAGATGTCTAGAACTTCTTCACGTGAATCTTTTCAGTCCTTCCGCCATATGGAGTTACGGAGGAGATCTTACACCCTAGTGATCGTAGACGATTACTCTAGGTACACTTGGACTAGGTTTCTTAAAAACAAGACCGAAACTTTTGAACAATTCAAAAACTTTAGCAAGAAAATTCAAAATCAACTAGGATGCAACATAGTTTCCATTAGGAGTGACCATGGTAGAGAATTTGATAATGAAGTTCAATTTGGATCTTATTGTGATGCCAATGGTATTACTTACAATATCTTGGCTCCACGAACTCCACAATCAAATGGGGTAGTTGAAAGGATAAATAGAACCCTACAAGAAATGAGTAAAACAATGCTTAACGAGCAATCCATTCATCATAAATTTTGGTGTAACGCCGTAGACACATCCATGTATATCCTTAATAGAATTCTCATTAGACCAATCATAGGAAAAACCCCATATGAAATCTTGAGAGGTAGGAAACCCAATCTAGATTACTTTAGAGTATTTGGTAGTAAATGTTACATTTTGAACACCAAAGATTATCTCGCCAAATTCGACCCAAAGTCCTACGAAGGTATATTTCTAGGATATTTTCAAACTAGTAAAGCCTATGTTGTTCTCAACAAGGAAAAAATGGTCGTCGAAGAATCACTCAACGTGACTTTCGTTGAGAGTCCCCCTCCACCTAAAACATCACCTTTGGTAGATGATGATTTAGATGAAGAAAATGCCATAGTTGAAATTATTAAAAACCTAGACATATCTCAAGAATAAGAAACCATCATGATAGATGAAACCACTAACATTAAGGAATCTAAAAATCATCCCTTAGAAAACGTCATAGGTAGCTTAAACCAAAGAACCCTTAGACCACAAGCTCAAGACAAAAGCAACCTCTTTTTTTGTCTCAATCATAGAACCTAGGAACGTTAATGAAGCATTGAAGGATGAAAGTTGGATCATCGTAATGCAAGAAGAATTAAATCAATTATGTCTAATGATGTTTGGATGTTAGTACCAAGACCTAAGAATGTCACCATAATAGGAACCAAGTGGGTGTTTAGAAACAAACTAGATGAACATGGTATCGTATCTAGGAACAAAGCTAGGTTAGTCGCACAGGGCTATAATCAACAAGAGGGAATTAATTATGATGAAACCTATGCACCCGTAGCTAGACTAGAGTCCATGGATATTACTTGCATAATCTTATGCATTAGACTTTAAGTTATTCTAAATGGATGTGAAAAGTGCATTCCTAAATGGTCTCATCAATGAGGATGTATATGTAGCACAACCTCCAGGATTCATTGACTTCGAGTACCCTGAGCATGTTTATAAACTAAATAAAGCTTTATATGGTCTTAAGCAAGCCCCTAAGGCTTGGTATGATAGGTTGAAAGCTTTTCTTCTTAAGCATGAATACTCAATGGGAATGGTAGATTACACTCTTTTCACTAAGAAGAAAGATTCAAACATCATAATCATCCAAATATATGTCGATGAATTTATATTCGGTTCAACTTGTCAAGACATGTGTGATGAATTCTCAAAAATCATGCATGACGAGTTTGAAATGAGCATGATGGGCGAGCTTAACTTCTTCCTTGGACTCCAAATAAAATAATTAGACGATGGAATATTTTTTAATCAATCTAAGTACATTAAGGAAATGCTTAAGAAATTTGGATTAGAAGATGCTAAGCCTATGAAAACCCCGTTAGTAGATGTTTGTTTGATAGTAGATGTGTAATAAAACTATGAGAAATACCCGTTAGTGTAATTTTAGCGCCAAATTTAAAATTTTTTACAACATTTAGGAGTGAAACTTTAGCGATAGCAAGCGTCTCATGGATAGGAGATTGTATGACTAGCACAAAACCGTATATTCAGAAAAATTTTCCACCCAAATATGTGAGGTTCGCCTTTAGATTTGATAGGAAAAGCATTTACTATTAGTGCTTATAAGTATACTGGTAGCATTTAGATTCTAGAACTTGCGTTAGTGATGCATCCCGAGACCGCTAGTGAGACTACATTCGTGTAGTAGGATTTACTATATGATAAGAGGCATTAGGATCACCCTTGTGTTAAACCCGTATCATAATTACTTGACCATTTAAGTCATATTACTTGGCTAGTTAAGTCAACTAATTTTTCCCACACCCTTAGCGTTGTACTCATTTTTAGTACACGAAACCCCTAGTACACCCCTCCGAGCCTATCTTTTCGTTTCTAACTTTAAGCATCTTACTTAAAGGAAGAATTTGTTACACCCCACTTAAATGTACAACCAAATCGCCTTAGCATTCCGTGTATGCACTCATCTTTAGTGCATTATTGTTATTTGTTAAACCCTAAGTTAACTATCTAATTGATTACATGGTTGCTAAGTTGAGTCATATCTTTGTACCTATTGTTTTGGGACGATTGGGACTCATGGGTAGGTACTTATTTTATGGAGTAATGGGGAAGAACATCATTTATTACCCCCATATGTACGTTAATCTTAAAAGTACTCCAAGTGTTTTGATTTTCTTAATTCGAGTCACTAGATTAGTTTATTGTAAAGTATATAAAGATTCAAGTGTAAGGGGAATGTTCATTCCTTATGATGTATTATTTTGGATGGTAGGGTAAGAGCGTATGTTAAAAAAAAAAAAAATCGAAAAAAAATCAAAAAAAAAAAAACAAGAAAAAAAGAAAAAAAAATAGAAAAAGAAAAGAGAAAAAAACATATGGACTACCATCCCGTTTCTTTCTATGTTCATTTTATGTTTTTGTTATTTTTCATTTATTAGCTTAAGTCGAGTCTAGCATTGACTTAGTAACACCACATTGTACATGTAATTAACCAAGATTGTTAACTCGCCACCAGTAAAGACTGCCTATATCCAACAAAACCGTGTATTCCATATCCCTACACCTAATGTTACAACCCTTTAAAAGACCTCTTTGATAGTTTATCCTAGGTGCTTACGCCATGTGGTGGAGGTTTGATCCTTTCCCAAGCCTATGGTAATCTATTTTGCTATGACAGGTAGTGAGAGATATCTTTCGTTTCCATATTGTAATTTATACTTTATTACACCCGAGAGATGTGAGTATCTAAACACTATTTGTGAGGTGCTTGTGTATGACCTCCGTGCTTGTCTTTGGTCTTTAGTGGAACGATTATTTGTTGTAATTACTTTTATATTAGTGTTAAATGACCCCTAACTTGTATTTTGAGTTGAATAAAAGCGCATTTGCTTGAGGACAAGCAAATCTCAAGTGTAAGGGTATATGATGAGGCGAAAAATGAACCACTTTTAGGGGGTCATTTAAGCCCGGAATTGAATTTATTTGATCAAATATTGCCCTAAATCATTCCTTTTGTGATTTTAGGTACTTTGGGAGTGAAATCTGGAAAAGGAAGCAATTCGGACGTTTTTGGAGCATAAAAGTGAAGAAAACGCCAAAGTCTTAATTTTCCTTGCTGGGAACATTAGGTGACGGCGTCAAGAGTACCATCCTGACGGCGTCAAGAGTAAATTGCATGACGGCCCAGTGCAAACATGAAGGCGTCACAAGGAAGGGCGTCAAGAGTAAAACATGTGACGGCCTGGAAGAAGCAAACACATGACGGCGTCAGATGTAGATCAAGGCAGTCCGAGAAATATTTTGGCGGCGAGATGACGGCGTCACCTATTTGGTCTTGACGCCGTCAGCCTCAATTTCCTATATATAGTTTTCTAATTTTCATTCATAAAAAAAAGAGGAAGTTTGGAGAAACCCTAAGGCCGAACCTATTACGAATTTTACAGGTTTTTCGAGGGTTTTCAGCCCTTGAACCCTTTCATGTGTAATTGAGATAAGTGTTCTTCTAATTCAATCAATATGTCTATGTGTTGGTTGTCTATATCTTGTTCTTGTCTTGATTTCACCATGCTAGGCTAGATCTATCTTGTGTTTGCTTAGATCTAATGAAACCTAGATGTTAATTATGTGTTGATTACTTGTTTATGGTTGTATTGGATGAATGATTTCGATGTTAGGCTTAAGAAAACTGGCAGATCTCCAAATGGTAACATGCTTGAACGTCTTAGGAAACATGAACTGATGTGCACTAGGTTTTATTGGTTGTATTTAATGCATGAGTAAATTCTAATGATCCCATGTTAGGAGCTTCTTAGCCGGCTCGACATAGGAGTGAAGTAGGCACTCATAGGATTGGGGAATTAAGTGCGCCACCCCATGAATGGTATTAAGGAATACAATCCGTCATCCACGCAACTATAACAAGTAATTAACGTGTAAAAGATATCTAGGGAGTAGTGAAATCTAAGTAAACACATTTCTCCACTTATTGCTCACAAACTTAGTTAATTTAGTTTTATTTTCATTTCTAGTACTTTATTTTGATTGCATCTTTAGTATTGGGTTAGTTGACTAGCAACTAATTCCGCCCAAATCCTTAAAACCCGAGATATTTACTTGCTTTCAAAAAAAATATAAAAATACAAAAATAACCATCCCTCATCTCTAGAACTAGTATTTAGGTTTTCTAATCCTAGCGACACTATTCCTAGCTGAACGATCAATCCCCCGGTACTTGTCACTATACTATACTACAACGATCAGGTACACTGCCTGGTGGGGGTTGTAAGCTTCTCAAGATCCCTTGAGAGGTAGAGCCTGGTGCAATCCCTACGCATCATAGAGCTTGGAGATGGTGGATTTGAAGTTGGGTTTGTTGGTTGAGGGTTTTGATGTTGTTCAAGTGATGGTGTTTGTTGAGATCTAGTAAGAAGATACTCAATCCAAGTAGAGTGCTCATTCAATGCAATGGTTTGTTGTTGGAGGAAGATGCAACAAGGGCAATTGTTAACATGCTTCTCAATTTGGTTAATGTTGTGTGGTGATGCTGGTGAGCTTGATTGAGGTGGATCCAAATTGCGTTGAGCAAGATGTAATGCTAAAAGAGCACTAAGCTCATGAGCCTCTTTTAGCTCCTCAACGAACTTCAAGTGTTTGGAGGAAGGTGATGGTGGAGGAGCATGGTAGTTGTCTTGAGTGAAGGTTTGAACATGCAACATAGGAATGGCATGTGAGGTTGTAGGATGTGGTAGTGGTACTCTTGGTGGTGGAGACATGATTGAGCTTGGGTAATCATGAAAACATGATATGGGTGGAAGAGGTTCTTCATGAGTGGATGGTGTTTTTGTTGAATGAGCAACATGTGAAGTATTGATTGAGAGATTGGGATTGTTGTTTTAGGATTGAGCATGCTCATCATATGAAGAAGCATTAATGAGGGAATGAGTGGATGATAGGTTGTGAGATGAGTCATTAGTGTGGGTTTGAGGTTTAGTTGTTGGTTGACTTGGAACAACATCACTTGAGTTGTGACAAGAGTCAAGTTTCCTCCTCCAAACGGGTTTGACGGAGAACCTTGCGGTTCTTGAAATCTTGGGTTTCTGGTTGTTGGGAAATGACATGTTTGGATGTGATGGCATTAATGATGGGAAGAAGGCATTTATAGTGTATGAGAAATGTGGTTTAGGAAGGTAAATTTTGAGGGATAGTATGGGACAAAATATGTTTGTAAATTTTGGGAAGTATAGGGTGAAAAGGGTCAAAAAGTTATAAAGAAAGCAGTAACCCCGACCATCAGATGGCTGGTCCCCTTAATTAGGGGTCGGTCCCCTTAATCATTAAGGGGGCCGCCTTATATAATTAAGGGGGCCGCCTATCTGGTGAATTCCAGAATGCAAGAATTGGGTTTTTGGCCGAAAATTTTCAGAAAGGTTGTGTTTTTGGGTTTAGATTCAAGTAAGTTCAACTCTTTGAGGCAATATAGGGTATACTATTCATAAATGTAGAGAATGTTATAAAAACAAGTAAAGTAGAAAAGTAATTTCTAATATACATGCAATCTACTTATTGGCCAATTAAGTTAAACAACCAAGGAAGCAATAAAGCATACTAGTTAAATATGCAACTATATGAAAATGATAATATGTAGGCTAGTACAAACATATTGATGAGTGCTTACAAGTAACAAATGGGAAGATATGATTGTATGGACTTCAAGACTTGTTACAAACAAGATCCTTATGGGCAAACCATGATTCTCATGAAATGATTTGAGTAAATTGTGAATGTCATTTCCATAGAAGTGTATGACACATATGAGATAATCAAATATATTTTTAATAAAACGTTTTTTGTTTTATTCAACAATGCTTTGAAATAGATTCAAGTGTGCATTAGAATGAAATAGATTGAGTTTTGCTTCATAACATGTTGACAAATTGGATAAGAAAATTTTTTCCAATCTTGATTTTGATTAAAATAAAGTTATGGTAGCTTATAGTAAAACATGTTGTTAGAAGAAAGATGAGATAGATATTTGAAAGATTATTATTCAAAGCGAGAGGTTTTAAATATGATATTTTAATTTTGATAACAAGAAATTACAAATGAAGGATTTGAAATAGAAACTTATCATACTCAAGAGAATCAGTTTAGCCCATTGTCACATATAATTATCTTTAATGGCAACTAAAGATATGGATGAGTGATGGTAGATTCTAATGATCTAAATGCAATATGATTGAGAGGGATAAAGTAAATCATCTATATATACAAGATAGACATATGTATATATATATATATATATATATATATATATATATATATATATATATATATACTAAACTCATCATAATATAAAGTTACTAACAAGTCTTAATTATAGCACATCTATTAACGCAACTAGAAAGGTCATTTAGCTTAAATAATAAGTATTCTACTATTGATCATAGATGATTTCCATCATAAATGATGAAAAAGAAAAAACGGTAATAGACTTAAGATCAAGAGGGTCAACTAGCCTAATTTCATGTATACATATATTAGTATTAATGATATATGAATAGGGCAATCTATAAATTTAATCATATTAATATACTAATTATAGCATACTCTAATATAATGTGATAATGACAAGTTTTTGAAACGAAAACTTACCTCAGGTCCAGCTTTTTATTAAAGAGTGGGCATGAGAGAGTTAGAAGGCATCTTAAAAGTTTGCCCAAAGCATGTCGAAGTAGCAAAGTAAAATCCCAACGCAATAAAAATCAAGGAGGTTTGATCCGAAATACTTAATCGATCACAACAATCATCATAAGTCGTGTAGATCAAAAATAGTTGTGCTTGAATCCTTCATCTTGAGGTAGTAACGAACACACCATAAAACCAATACTCCAAAAGTGAAGAACAAAACGCCGAAACAATAAATGGCCGCAACAGCGTCATAAGCAAATCATGTGTAGAATGTGAATCAGAGTAATAGGAACCAATAGTCATCGAATGTAAGAAAGCAAAGTGAGCGATCCAAAAAGTAATATTCTCTTCATTCGTTAACTACCTGAACATGAAAAAGAGCTTGGTACCCAGATTCTCATGGGTCTGAGATGGTTAGTTGAGAACATCCATTGCATTTGAATGCACATGATGAGGATGTCACTGAGAAGTACAAGAATTCATCAATAGTTTGTTTTAACTAACAAACAATGACTTTCTTGACTAGAGTAATAAATAATGGATGTAAATAATATTAATTCTAAATTTCTCCACTAGATTTAACAAATTTTATTTGTTTTGATATATTTGTTAAAGGATCATTTGCAGTAAATCCTAAACCAGTTTTATCATAAAATGACTTTTGAATGTTAAGTAGATATTTTAAAGATTTAGAACTATTTTCGAATTTGGCTAATATTTTTGCTTTTTCATTTTCCATTTTAATTTCATGTTTGTAATCTTGGCATTTTTTACATTCAAGATCAATTTCAATATTACTTTCAAGTCTACACATTTTATCTTCTAAAATTATTTCTTTTTCAAAGTAATTTTCAGCGGAAATTGAAGATTCATTTTTAAGAATAATTTTTGAGTCAATGTTGCAAAAATGTTTGAAGTTGTTTTCCAATTTTGAAAATTCTAATGTAAATTGATCATAACAAAAATGTTTAGTTTTGGATTGTACCTCATTTGTAGTTGTACAGTCTTCACATGCTATACGGTGATCAATTTCATCATCCATGTCGCTCCATGTTTTATTTGTAGTTTCGCTTGGATCTTGGAGCATGTAATCCTTGCCATCGATACTTGTATTTACATTTGTTTGAAAATCTTCACAAGCCATGTTTTCATCATCTTCTTCGTTATTGATACCTTCAATGATCACATTTGAACTAGTAGTACACGTGTTTATTTCAACAAAATATTTATCTATCAAATTTTCTAGAGTGACTAATTCTTGTGCAACATCAAGTTTATCATCTTTGGTTTTACATTTCTCTTGGTGAAACTTTAAAAGACATTTCCAAATATCATTTGCCGTTTTACAAAAGAATACTCTTTCATATTCAACTCTTGGTAGAGTTTTGAAAATAACTAATTTAGCTTTAGTATTTTTATCAATCTTTGTTTGAAGATTATTATATTGATTTTCAAAATCCATTTTGGTTGGTTAAAGATCACCAATTGAAATGATATGCCAAAGATCAAGATCTATTGATTTCACATAATTTTCAAATTTATTTTTCCATTCAGGAAAATGATCATTTTCAAATAATGGTGGTTTTTGCGTAAATTCCCCTTCTAGATATTTTTCAAATTCCATAGATCGTTACAAGTTTTAAAATACAATATATTTTAAAAAATCTTGCTAGACGTGGCTCTTGATACCAATTGTGGAAAACTAGAGTGGGGGGGGGGGGGGGGTTGAATAGTTTTACGTCTTTTTCGTTTTATAAAAGTTTGCTTCTAAAGAATAGACGTAGATTTCAAAACTCTTTGATGCAAAAATATAGATACTAGTTTATTCACGGTTTTTGTATAAACACTACTTGTATATAATGTTGAGTAAGAATTTATAACTTCATGTATCACACACACACACACACACACACACACACACACACATATATATATATATATATATATATATATATATATATATATATATATATATATATATATATATATATATATATATATATATATATATATATATATGTGTGTGTGTGTGTGTGTGTGTGTGTGTGTGTGTTTTAATATAAGTTTATGTACTAGGTTTGTTTGTATTAAATTAATGTTGTGAATGAAGCCTAGTTTGATCTTTATGTGAAATCAATATATGCACAACACAAGCAATAATAACTATATATGAAATGCTAACAAGTAAATAAATAAAGAGTGAGAGATGGAAAGATCAAACCGAGAGACAAAGGATTTATAGTGGTTCGGCTACAAGGACACCTTCCTTGCCCTACTCCACTCCCCGAGCACCGAACTCGAGAGTTTTCTTCACTAGATCAATAACCTCCCTTATGGCGGAGAAAACCTTACCCACCACAACTTCTTCACAACTTAATCACAACTTCTACACAACTTCTTCACACCAATCTATTTCACACCAATTCTTCTTCACACCTTTCTACTTCACACCTATCTACTTCACACCAATCTTATTCACACCACTTGCTTCTTCACACCTTCACAACTTAGTTCTATCCACTACTTCAAGAATTATACTTCTTCACAACTTCTAGGCTTCAAGGTCTTCTCAACTTTAAGGCTTCAACTTCTTTGTCTTCACAACTAATCTCTACTACAATATACTACCACTTCTTATATCTTCTACCACTAATCCTATGCACCTCTACTTCTTCACTTCTAGTACCTCTTCACACCTTCCACAAATCTAGATCCTATATCTAAATCTAGCTAACCAATGTATACACTTTATTCACCAAAGAATGAATGATAAACAAGATGAAATGATCAAACAACTTAGATAGCAAGATGATACTAAGTTGTAATACTTCTAGTCTTGATAGATAGAAGTATTCTTCTCTTTGCACTTGGGTGGATGAAGCTTTGGATCACTTGGAAACAAAGACTTATGAATTATATGATCAAAGGATTTTTAAGATAGAAATGGAGGTTTGAATCAGAAAGTTTTTAGAGCAAAAAGGTGAGGAAAATCTGTGAAATGAACCAGTATTTATAGGGACAAAAGTTACTGTACAGGAGCGTGCCGGTCGCCTTAATTCAAGGCCGGTCCCCTTAAAATTAAGGGGACCGCCCCTTATAATTAAGGGGGCCGCCCAGCTGTAACGGCTAGAAACTTTGTCATTTAGTGGGGAAAGTTTATTTGGTGAAAAACTAACTGATTTTGGTTAAAAATTTGAATTCATATATTTAGTATGATTAAAACATTTTTCTTTATTACCAAAAGTGTTTTTTCAAAAATATATAATATGTTTATATAATTAAATAAACTTTGTAATAATTAATTAAATACCCCTTAGATCTTATAATGAATTAGACACTTTGTTTATTCATACCTTAAGTGATTAGATGGTAAAAGTGATTATTTACTACTAAATACTTGTTTACGTCATGATCTTTGGTTTGATGGGTTTTCATTTTGTGATTATCAAAACATAGAGATATCGGAAGATATGAATAACGTTTTTAGTCATTTATTTATATCAACACATGATTTGGTGGTTGGGAATTCCTGTGAACACTCAAATAAAACCTTAAAACATGGTGAAGACAATCCAGAGCCATGAGCCTGTTGTTCTTGTCTTGTAAAATAAGCCTGAATTATGCCTCCTAGCAAAGAAAATGGAGGTACTGCCCTTTAAAAATGGAAGGAGGAAATAAAACCACAAAAGAAGGTTGTAAATAGTGTTGTTCAAATGTATCTTTGGACAATGAGTTCAACTAATGTTACCCAAAGATGCTTGTACAGTTGCTCCATATGAGGACCAAAGTTATTGAGAAATACGATAGGATCACCAAGACAGAGAAGCAAAGTCACCAAAGCATAAGCAACCTAACATGGTGAAACAAGAAGAAATCGTTATAATTTCAATATACGAGGAGACCAAGTAAGGTTATGCAAAGAAGCAGTGCAAACTCTATATTAGAAAAAGATACGGTCATTTACTTACAGCTATATGTTTGCTATATTTATCTGTCCAATGCGTGAGTTGCACTTTTATGCGTGCAACTGCTTCATACCATAAGTTAAGTGCGGGGTCTACACCAGGTGGCCACCACCTTCAAGTGGTGCTAAAATGTTTGACAACATATTGCAAAGTGCATGGTGAAGTTCACTCTTTCATTTATGGGGAGCACGATTTAGAGGATTGGCTTTTGCCACAAATGAAGCCGAAGCATTTAGACCGCCATCTGTCTTGACCTACCCAGAGGTATTCACAGTATTACTATATACTTTTCTTTAATAAATAAAATAGCTAACCAAAAATTAATATGTTGTAGCTTTACGTAGCGCATTCCTTTAATGATAATGATTGTTTCACTTCGAGCACCACTGGTATCAATCCGCCAAGTTAGCATATACCCCGAGCTTTAGGTAGCGCATTCCATTAATGATTCTTTCTTAAAGGATGAAACGAATTGAAGCCTAATCTAAGGAAAACATAACAGTTAATTAAAACCCCCAAAATCAACGAAATTAAAAACCCAAAAAAGGAACAAAAATCAAAAGATAAATCTTACCAATAAAACTCAAACCTTGCTGGCGTGTGTTTGGTTTCTCCCAGATCCGGTATTTTTGTGAGATGTATTTAATCATCTTTATGTATGATCTTTGATGATAAAAAATAATAATTAGATTCAAGACTAGTGTTTTTTCCTGGTGTTGTTGGTTTGTAAACCGGCAATGTGGAATAATTGATTAAAGGTGTGTGTTTTTTTGGGGATAACTTATTTGGGGGATAATTGGTTTCGATGTAGGGGGAGAATTGATTTTGGGATTATGATGGTGGTTTATTTTGTTCGGTTTTCAAACTGTTTGATGGAGGGATAATTTGATTTTTAGGGAAAACTTAGAGCGGGACAACTGAAAATGTGAGAGGGAAATCTAATGGGGAATTGATTTGGGGATTATGATGGTGGTTTATTTTGTTAGGTTTTCAAATTGTTGGATGGAGGGATAATTTGATTTTTGGAGAAAACTTAGAGCGGGACAACTGAAAATGTGAGAGGGAAATCTAAAATAATTTATATATTTTATTTATAAACCAACTAGTTTTATAACACATTAAATACCTTAATCTTTATTTATATTAGAGGCGGAAATGAGTCGAGCCGATCGTGAAAAACTCAGGATCATATTAGTAAAAATCTTGAATGAGCCGAGCTTAAACGAGCTCGAGCTCGAGCCTAAGTTGCAACTCATCTATCAATCGGGCTCGAGCCTGAGTTTTACATACAAAACTTGATTTGGCTCACGAGCCTAAATGACACTATGATATTTTACATATTAAACATATATAAAATGTTTTGTATTTGTATTATAGGTGAACTTATTTACAAGCTTGATAAAAAGCTTATTAACGAGCTCAAAATAGATATATTACGCGCCAAGCTCGAGCTAAACTTTAATTTTTTCTGAATCGCATAAATGAGCCGAGCTCGAGCCAACTAGTGTTCGTTCGAGCTAATTCTTATCGAGCCTTGAGCTCAAGCTCAAGCCTATATATCAAATGAACTCGAAATGTTTAATGAGTTGAGCTCAACCTTATATAAGTTCGACTCAAGTTATTGTTGAGTTTTCAATTCTTAGGTTATATTTGAATTTTAATTTGTGTAAGAAAACAAAATAAATTGAGCTTTTCGAGTCAAGCTCAAGCCGAGTTCAAACTTTCTCGATCCTGGATAACATGATCGGGAGATCCCTGAATACTTGCTTCTTAGTGTTTGTGACAAACGGTATACATGATTGAGTCTAAACCGTCAGATATAATTGACCAAGGTCAACTAGTCAAAAACAGCTTATCCCAATGCTTCGTGGATAGTATAGTGTATCCCCGGATCGTTAAAGTCCCAGCGAGATTGAAATGGTGTCGTTTGAAATCGTCTATAAGTGAGTGGCACTGAGGACAGTAGCCCAGATGATGTGGAATTGATATTGCTACTGTATTTTGGTATTTGTACACAGATATAATATTCACAAAAATCAGATATACAGGTATACGCACAAATTCACAATTAAGATTCACGCAATCAGACTGGAAAAGTGGGATTTGGTAATTAACAAACTACAGGGGGTGCTTTTGAAACTTTTGAAAACTTAAAATTAAAAAGAAATTTGAAAATGAAAATGAATTTATAAAAGTGATTATTTTAATATTTAAATATTATCTAATTAATAAAACTAATTAAAATCTAATTTAAATCAAATGTAAATTAACTAATAATTATAAATGTTACAAATTAACCTAAAAACTTGCAAAAATAATTTCTAAACTTAAATTAGAACTTGAAGAAAGTATAAAAAATAAAAATAAATATTTTTGTCTTTTTATGGATTTTTTATTAATTAAAAACTATTTAACTTAATTAAACTAATTAAACTACTTTAAATTATTATTAATACTAAATTAACTTAGAAAATTAAGAGAAAATTTATAAAATTACTTAACCATCACAGGAATCCTTCAAAATTATAAAACCTTCTAAAAATTATGTTTTAGGTTATTCTACTAATTATTTACCTTTTAATTACTTTAAATCTAATTTAAACAATTAAAATAAGAAAAATGGAAAATGAACCAGTAGAAACTAAAAAGTTATTTTCTAAAAGTCTATTATACTATATTAGAGCTAGGAAAAATATAAAAACTAGGTTTTGCTTTATAAAAACTAAATATGCTATTTAATACTTGATATTAATTAATAATTGATAAAATTAAAATAAAATCTAATAAATACTAAATGACAAAATAAAAATCTAGAAAATTACTGAAATTACTTCAATATAAAAGGTAATTAATAAAAATATAAAAATGACAAGTACTTAATAAAAATATAAAAATGAAAATTAAAATTAAAATTACATTAAATAGAAACTATCACTTAATATTAAATTGACTTTTCTTGGTTTTTCTTTTACAAACTTGTTTTATCCCTAAAAACAAAGACTTTTTGTGAAAACAACTTTTTTGCAACTAGAAAATATGCTGAGATTAAGCTAAAAAGTCCACACAGTTGACTTTTGTTGACTAAAAGGGAAAATAAGCTCAACCAGCTTGTGTGGGGTCCACAAGGGCAAAACTAGGTACAAATAAGCTACACAAACTTAATTAAGCTGAAAACAACTAGCAACAACCACTGATTAAGCTAAAAAGATGAAATAAGCACTTTTGAAAACTGAAACTCAACACAGAATGGGACAGACTTGAGGTGCTAAACCAGGTGGGTCCCAGGGGTCCTAAAGTCAAAAAAATGGTCAAAGGGGGAAGCCTGGTAGGAGGGGGGTTGGGAGAACCCAAATCCTAGGTGTGGGACCCAATGGGGTAGCCACAAACCACCACCAAAGGTGGTGGTGTGGACTGTGTAACTACTGCACAGAGCAACAGCAAGCCATGCAGTCCTCTTTGGAGGGTTGCGGGATCCACACAAAAATTGGCAAAATTAAAGGGACAATGGGACTTTGAAGAAGGGCTGGGGGAGTGCTTATTCTGAAAAGCTTAAAGTCTAAAACCTCCTAGAAAAATCAAAACAAATCCCACTATTTTGGTAAAAAACTGAGATAGGTTCAATTTGACTTTTGAAATTTTATGCAAGTTTGACTAATGTGACTTTTGAATGAACCCTACTTATTGATTATGATAAACTAAGCTTATATGAGACTAAAACATGTTAACTTATCCACTAATGAGCTGATGTGAATGATTTATGGATCAAAGCTGTTAACAGATAACTCTTAGGGTGGGTTTATAAGTGAATTTGACTCTTGACCAAGTAAACCACCAATCTATTGCTTTGTATAGTTATTATTACTCAAATATAAGATGCTTATGCATAGAAACAAGCCAGAAAACAATTAGAACATCCAGAACACAAATCATCTAAACACCCCTTATGAAACTAAAAATGGACTTTTAATGAAGTAATCCTACAATTAGAACCTAAAACCTAAGCAATAAACTTACATTTACATTAAACAAGCATAATAGAACCAGGATAAGTAAAGAACAACAACTAAGACTACTAAAAACAGATTATGCAAGAATGTAAGAAGGAATCTCACAATTTCACAGGCTGAGAAAAATGATGAACCAGAAACCAACTCACATCCCTATTGCCTCCCATGAGGTACTAAACCAAAACATTCCAGCCCTTGCCTTGCTCCATGCTTGCATCACCATGAACCACTGATTTTTGTTTTCTATCTATTTTTCTTGATTTATTGATATTTTTGAGATTTAGACTAAAACTGACTTAAATGCTTTTCAACCTTTTAGAAACATGAAAGTAAACTTAAACAAACTTGAATAAAACAGATTTAACAACAATAAGCAAGATTTAAATAAAGTTGTCAATTTTACTTAAATTATGCAAATTCAGAAATTAATGAACAAGATTCAAATTAAAAGATCAAAGGAGTTTATTACACTCTAAAACAACTGAGTACAAGATTTAGGAATTGAAATTACATTGGAATAATAAAATTACATTCAAAACGACTACTCTAAACTACAACTACACTAATACATCTTCTCCCCTGCTCCTTTCTCTCTTTATAGCATCCCATTGTCTCTTGTGGGTCCCACTAGTCAAATCCCACCACTTTGATTGACTTTTTGATTACCTTTGCCCTCTCTCCAATTTTGGCGGGAAAATGGCTTTTAAGCCAATTGGTCTGTGGAATAGCCATAGGGGGTGGGATGTGATTGGTGTTGGGGAAGTGTGATATAGAGGGATAAGGGTGGTGGTGGCAGAGGCAAGTGGTGCAAGGGGGGGGGGGGAAATACCACCTGGTATTCTTGTTTTTGGAGGAAATGGTGAGGATGGTGGGTTTGACCGTACTTTGACCAAGGGGGATTATTTAAAACGGTTTTTGGGATTTTTGGGCTCAGGAGTGGGCTTGGGGTAAAGTGGATTGGACTAGGGTGGGTAATGGTTGTATTTTATTTTTGGTTTTGGCTTTGGTTTTGGGCTAACAAGATAACAAGGGTCCGTTTGTTTATTTTACTAAGACACCACAAGGACCAATTATGTAAATAACAGATTTTTGAGGGTGGTGTCTTGGCAATTTTCCAAGTTTATCAAAGGGACCATTCTAGTCATTCTTGAATACCCCGAGGACCATAAATGTAATTTTTCACTTTTATACTTCCAGGGGTATTTTCTGCCAAAGTTGCAAAGTCCAGGGACCAAACATGTAATTTCACCAAACTTGTCACCCAAGGACCATTCCTGCAAAAGACTAGTAGCACAAGGACCAAAATTTATTTTTCTCAATGTTTTAATATCCTAGGGACCATTTTTAACAATTTTCCAAACTTCAGGGACTAAACTTGACTTTTTGTGAAACTTTGCACCAAAGGACTAAATATGTAACTTTTTGATTTAAAAGGACCTTTGGTGACTTTTTCAAGTTTTTAGAACAACCAGGGACTAGATTTGATAAATTTTGAAAGTTGAGGGACTGAAACTGCCAATTATGCAAACTTTGTACGTTTTTCATCTGTTTTTGATTATTTTGCATTTGAAACATATAAAACACATTCCTGGGATAATTTCACTATTTTGATGCAATATTGAGTGTTTTTAGATGTTTTGGCAGCTCATAAAAGGTAAAAATGATGAGTATTTACACACTCATCAATCCCCCACACTAAAACATTGCTAGTCCCTAGCAATCTTTTGAGAAAAACCTGATGGATTTGAAAATCTCTTTACCAAAAGCCATCACTTCTGGAGTAGCAGGTGTAAGAACTGTGGCACACCTGATAACCGTGTGATTTTGAGCAAACCACCAGCTGTCAACGGATTTGATTAGTCTTTACCAAAAGCCGTTTGCTTCTGGACTAGCCAACTCTTGATGGAATAGTCAACATCTTGGTGAGCTGATTACCAATTATGGATTTTCCACTGCCTTTACCACAAGCCATAATCTTGCGGGCTAGCCAACTCATTTGCTTATGAGGATATGGGGAGTTGAGGAACCATACAATTTTTGGCAAATTGCAAGCCATCAACGGGTTTGAGATGTCTTTACCAAGAGCTGTTTGCTCCTGGACTAGCCAATCCCTTTGTCATTTAGACACGGTGGACTGATTACCACAAAAAATTTTAAACTTTAGTGAAAAATTTTTGAAAAATTTTGGTCAAAATGGGGGTATAAGATAGTAAAATGTGATAAAATTCGCTAGAATAGCGAAATACCCCCCCCCCCCCCACACTCAGAATGAATATTGTCATCAATATTCAAAGTCCCGGCTATTATGTCGACTCTTAGAACGTAAAAGGGCAACATTATAAGCTAAGCGTGGAAAACACTATTTTTTTCACTTTTATAATCATAGCATGGGGACTCCCCCACACTTAGGGTGAAAACCCTATAAGCATGCTACGGTTTTTGTTAACCAAGTCGCTAGCTTGACTCGACCCCAAATTCATTTGTCCTTGGGGAAGCATGATGAAAATGCCGGGGTCAAATATAGTGTCTTCATTCCCGAAGGAGTGAAGAACAGGAGAAGTCACCTTATAGGTGAAGAAAAGGAAGAAAACCATGATGAAAATCATGATTTGATCATCTTCCTCGAGATCAGGCTCATTAGCCTGATTTTGGATTTCAAAGGTTAAGCTCGTTTGGTTTGAAAACATCCCGGGCGGGAGGGTGGGAATTTGGAAATTCTCATGATTGAGGGTATCTCCCCCCGGGTCATCATACTCCGGAGGAGTCATGATATGAGTGAGTTCACAGTAGAACTCATCAAATGTGAATGAATCATATTCTGGATTGATGTGCGTGAGTTCACAGGAGAACTCATCGAAGGTAAATGATTCATAATCGGGGAGAGCATCGAAGGTAAATGATTCATAATCGGGGAGAGAATTATGAGAAGTGGTACTGCCACTAATCTTCTCTCCCATAGGATCAAAAGTAAAGGCTTCAAACTCCGGAATAGGATCATCGGAGAAAATGTCACTATCCTTTATGGGGATAGGAGATGAAATAGGTTTCATTTTGAAAGCCTCGATTTTAGAAATGAGGAGATTGACTTTCAATAATGTTGCACGAAGTGCTTCATCTTTGATTTCAGTGTCAATCTCATCATTCTCTTCTTCTAAGCTAACTAGCTGAGAAGGTAATTCTTCCACATAACTGATGTCTCCAGAAGATAAAGAATTTTCATCAGCATGTGAAGTACTAAGCTCGATGTGGGATTAGAGTTTAAAAGATTTTCAGTTTCTCCCATATCGGCTTCAAAATCAAGGAGACCATCATCATTTCCCAAAGGAAGTGGATTGATGTGAGTGAGTTCGTTTGTGAACTCCTCAATAAGAGGGTCAACATCCGAATGAGGCAATGGTGCCTCCTCATACTCAACTTCTCCATAAGATGTACAATCATCATTAAAATCGGAGAAAGTCTCAAAATGATCTTTTGGATTTTCAGGGTGAGAAGGTAGATCACACACATAATCAAAAGTTCCCTGTGACTCTCCTAGGATTGGGACAAGGTTCTCAGCACTAGACTTTATGAATTCGTCCGATTCCTTATTAGGAACAGTGCTAAGATGCTCATCCCACATGATCAGAGAGTGAATGTGAACTTCGGGTGTGATAACAGCAGACTGAGGGAGTTGAGAAGGACTAACAGTCATGGTTTCCACAAGTTCCATGATTTCTACTGCTAGTGATTCAATCATATTCTTTTCTCCCTGTGTTTCTACTGAAACAGTTTCAACTGAAGTTGAATCAAGAGGTTTCTCAGATATCTTTGGGATTGGAACAAGGTCATCAATTTCCTCAAGAGGATTGATTTTGACTTCCTTGTTCCCCATTGGCAAGATATCTGAAGTTTCCTTAGGGTTTACCTCCTCAAATGGTTCATCCTCATCACTTTCATCCTCAAAATAAAATGAGTTAACAGGAGGCTTTTGTTTTCTAAGAATCAAATCCTTAAGACAGTTTATACTATCTTGAATGGTCTTGTTAACTTGAGTTTGATTCATAATCATTTTAGTAATCAATTCAGCTCTAGCTAACTCGTCCTGAGGCGGTGGGTGAGGGTTTGTGTATTGTGAGGGCTAGTTAAAACCAAATTCATGATTGTTACAAGGAACCTGTTCATAGACAAACTGATCCCTAATTTGACAATCAGAGCTGTAGTGAGGGCCTCCACAATACTCACAACAGTAAAACTGTTTAGTCTGGTTTGGTGTATTTTGATACGAAGCATTATTGAGATTTGGATAATATGATTCTTGCTCGTATGAATGTGATGGGTAGTTGGAAAAATTTGAGGACTTGTTGAATGAGTTTTGATTAGGATCATAAGCAAATGAATTACTCGACCCACAAAACAAACAACTCCCGTTTCGAATATCGTTACCACATTGTACACATGTACACCAATGACATGGGAAACCGAAAAGTGGCTCACCACAACCGACACAAGGAACAAAAGCCGGAGGTGGGACAAGTGGTGTGCTCTGAGAGCTAGGAATTTCCACCACTTTCGTTATGGTCTCGGGTTTTTGAATGTGAAGATTAGGCAAGTCGTTCTTTTTAGTCATATCTCTAAGCTCTTGGTTTTTGCTTATAACCGTATATCGTGAAAGATTAGGAGCAATTGTGAGCTTAGATTTTTGGACAACCGTAGGTTGGACGTATTTAGCACTTCCATAGTCAGAGAAAAGTACAGGGTCCTTTGTCACCCCGGTTTCTCGTTCCATTTCCCTCATCGGAGAGGGAATAGGAATCGATGGTCCATCATAATCAATACGACATCTCGATATCTTTGACAAGGCCATAAGTTTTTCAATGTTGCTCTCATAGGCCCTTTGTTCAAAGAAATCATCATCGAGAGATGCCATTAGAATAAATTATGGGCTAAGTGGAAGAAGGTAGAATCAAAAGGATAGAGGGTAAAGGGATGAAGAATCAAAAAGGTGAGAGGGTAAAGGTGAATATTTTTGGTATTTTTGAGAAACATGTTTAGTGCACATGCACCAAAAACAATTTTTCAAAGCAAAATTCGAGGCAAAACCACAGTGAACTTAAACCAATAATCACAAGTGAGTGGCTTCTTTGAAAAAGGTACACCACTCACAGGGATATAAAGGCAAGTTTTAATCTTAAGTTTGGGAACTTATTATGTCCACACCCCCAGTTGGTAGGTGTTCAGCCTTGGTTTGCGGTGGTAAGATTTTACGTATTTATTAATTTAAAAAACTGTTTTAGGCTTATGGGTGTGTGTGCAGAAAACTTTGGAAATATTTTTGGAACTGATTCGTTAACCGAAATCGTTCTTTTAAGATTACTCGCAGGCTGGCGGGAGGAAGTAAATAGGTTTCCTCTTCAGTTCGCAATTTAATGTCAGAACTTACCTTAAACCAACTATTTCAGGTTGTAATCTTAAAGAAAACGAAGTAATTTAACTTCACAGTTTGTTTTGTTGTTTTTGATTTTTTTGGTGTTTTTAACACTTTAGGAAAAGTGTTAATGAACTTTTTTATATGATTATATTTTTACAAAAACTTTTTACAAATTTGTGTGAAATTTGTACAGGGAGGGTTTTGAAAACCACTAAACTTAAAACGATTTTTTAAAACACGCAACAACCTCCTCGGCAGCGGCGCCAAATTTTGATTGAGTCTAAACCGTCAGATATAATTGACCAAGGTCAACTAGTCAAAAACAGCTTATCCCAATGCTCCGTGGATAGTATAGTGTGTCCCCGGGTCGTTAAAGTCCCAGCGAGATTGAAATAGTGTCGTTTGAAATCGTTTATGAGTGAGTGGCACTGATGACAGTAGCCCAGATGATGTGGAATTGATATTGCTACTGTTATTTTGGTATTTGTACACATATATAATATTCACAAAAATCAGATATACAGGTATATGCACAAATTCACAATTAAGATTCACGCAATCTGACTGGAAAAGTGGGATTTGGTAATTAACAAACTACAGGGGGTGCTTTTGAAACTTTTGAAAACTTAAAATTAAAAAAAATTTGAAAATGAAAATGAATTTATAAAAGTGATTATTTTAATATTTAAATATTATCTAATTAATAAAACTAATTAAAATCTAATTTAAATCAAATTTAAATTAACTAATAATTATAAATGTTACAAATTAACCTAAAAACTTGCAAAAATAATTTCTAAACTTAAATTAGAACTTGAAGAAAGTACAAAAAATAAAAATAAATATTTTTGTCTTTTTATGGATTTTTTATTAATTAAAAACTATTTAATTTAATTAAACTAATTAAACTACTTTAAATTATTATTAATACTAAATTAACTTAGAAAATTAAGAGAAAATTTATAAAATTACTTAACCATCACAAGAATCCTACAAGATTATAAAAACTTCTAAAAATTATGTTTTAGGTTATTCTACTAATTATTTACCTTTTAATTACTTTAAATCTAATTTAAACAATTAAAATAAGAAAAATGGAAAATGAACAGTAGAAACTAAAAATTTATTTTCTAAAAGTCTATTATACTATATTAGAGCTAGGAAAAATATGGAAAACAAAGCATTTAGACCGCCATCTGTCTTGACCTACCCAGAGGTATTCACAGTATTACTATATACTTTTCTTTAATAAATAAAATAGCTAACCAAAAATTAATATGTTGTAGCTTTACGTAGCGCATTCCTTTAATGATAATGATTGTTTCACTTCGAGCACCACTGGTATCAATCCGCCAAGTTAGCATATACCCCGAGCTTTAGGTAGCGCATTCCATTAATGATTCTTTCTTAAAGGATGAAACAAATTGAAGCCTAATCTAAGGAAAACATAACAGTTAATTAAAACCCCCAAAATCAACGAAATTAAAAACCCAAAAAAGGAACAAAAATCAAAAGATAAATCTTACCAATAAAACTCAAACCTTGCTGGCGTGTGTTTGGTTTCTCCCAGATCCGGTATTTTTGTGAGATGTATTTAATCATCTTTATGTATGATCTTTGATGATAAAAATTAATAATTAGATTCAAGACTAGTGTTTTTTCCTGGTGTTGTTGGTTTGTAAACCGGCAATGTGGAATAATTGATTAAAGGTGTGTGTTTTTTTGGGGATAACCGATTTGGGGGATAATTGGTTTCGATGTAGGGGGGAGAATTGATTTTGGGATTATGATGGTGGTTTATTTTGTTTGGTTTTCAAACTGTTTGATGGAGGGATAATTTGATTTTTAGGGAAAACTTTGAGCGGGACAACTGAAAATGTGAGAGGGAAATCTAATGGGGAATTGATTTGGGGATTATGATGGTGGTTTATTTTGTTAGGTTTTCAAATTGTTGGATGGAGGGATAATTTGATTTTTGGAGAAAACTTAGAGCGGGACAACTGAAAATGTGAGAGGGAAATCTAAAATAATTTATATATTTTATTTATAAACCAACTAGTTTTATAACACATTAAATACCTTAATCTTTATTTATATTAGAGGCGGAAATGAGTCGAGCCGATCGTGAAAAACTCAGGATCATATTAGTAAAAATCTTGAATGAGCCGAGCTTAAACGAGCTCTAGCTCGAGCCTAAGTTGCAACTCATCTATCAATCGGGCTCGAGCCTGAGTTTTACATACAAAACTTGATTTGGCTCACGAGCCTAAATGACACTATGATATTTTACATATTAAACATATATAAAATGTTTTGTATTTGTATTATAGGTGAACTTATTTACAAGCTTGATAAAAAGCTTATTAACGAGCTCAAAATAGATATATTACGCGCCAAGCTTGAGCTAAACTTTAATTTTTTCTGAATCGCATTAATGAGCCGAGCTCGAGCCAACTAGTGTTCGTTCGAGCTAATTCTTATCGAGCCTTGAGCTCAAGCTCAAGCCTATATATCAAATGAACTCGAAATTTTTAATGAGTTGAGCTCAACCTTATATAAGTTCGACTCAAGTTATTGTTGAGTTTTCAATTCTTAGGTTATATTTGAATTTTAATTTGTGTAAGAAAACAAAATAAATTGAGCTTTTCGAGTCAAGCTAAAGCCGAGTTCAAACTTTCTCGATCCTGGATAACATGATCGGGAGATCCCTGAATACTTGCTTCTTAGTGTTTGTGACAAACGGTATACATGATTGAGTCTAAACCGTCAGATATAATTGACCAAGGTCAACTAGCCAAAAACAGCTTATCCCAATGCTCCGTGGATAGTATAGTGTATCCCCGGGTCGTTAAAGTCCCAGCAAGATTGAAATGGTGTCGTTTGAAATCGTCCATGAGTGAGTGGCACTGAGGACAGTAGCCCAGATGATGTGGAATTGATATTGCTACTGTATTTTGGTATTTGTACACAGATATAATATTTACAAAAATCATATATACAGGTATATGCACAAATTCACAATTAAGATTCACGTAATCAGACTGGAAAAGTGGGATTTGGTAATTAACAAACTACAGGGGGTGCTTTTGAAACTTTTGAAAACTTAAAATTAAAAAGAAATTTTAAAATGAAAATGAATTTATAAAAGTGATTATTTTAATATTTAAATATTATCTAATTAATAAAACTAATTAAAATCTAATTTAAATCAAATTTAAATTAACTAATAATTATAAATGTTACAAATTAACCTAAAAACTTACAAAAATAATTTCTAAACTTAAATTAGAACTTGAAGAAAGTATAAAAAATAAAAATAAATATTTTTGTCTTTTTTTGGATTTTTTATTAATTAAAAACTATTTAACTTAATTAAACTAATTAAACTACTTTAAATTATTATTAATACTAAATTAACTTAGAAAATTAAGAGAAAATTTATAAAATTACTTAACCATCACAGGAATCCTACAAAATTATAAAAACTTCTAAAAATTATGTTTTAGGTTATTCTACTAATTATTTACCTTTTAATTACTTTAAATCTAATTTAAACAATTAAAATAAGAAAAATGGAAAATGAACTAGTAGAAACTAAAAAGTTATTTTCTAAAAGTCTATTATACTATATTAGAGCTAGGAAAAATATAAAAACTAGGTTTTGCTTTATAAAAACTAAATATGCTATTTAATACTTGATATTAATTAATAATTAATAAAACTAAAATAAAATCTAATAAATACTAAATGACAAAATAAAAATCTAGAAAATTACTGAAATTACTTTAATATAAAAGGTAATTAATAAAAATATAAAAATGACAAGTACTTAATAAAAATATAAAAATGAAAATTAAAATTAAAATTACATTAAATAGAAACTATCACTTAATATTAAATTGACTTTTCTTGGTTTTTCTTTTACAAACTTGTTTTATCCCTAAAAACAAAGACTTTTTGTGAAAATAACTTTTTTGCAACTAGAAAATAAGCTGAGATTAAGCTAAAAAGTTCACACAGTTGACTTTTGTTGACTAAAAGGGAAAATAAGCTCAACCAGCTTGTGTGGGGTCCACAAGGGCCAAACTAGGTACAAATAAGCTACACAAACTTAATTAAGCTGAAAACAACTAGCAACAACCATTGATTAAGCTAAAAAGATGAAATAAGCACTTTTGAAAACTGAAACTCAACACAGAATGGGACAGACTTGAGGTGCTAAACCAGGTGGGTCCCAGGGGTCCTAAAGTCAAACAAATGGTCAAAGGGGGAAGCCTGGTAGGAGGGGGGTTGGGAGAACCCAAATCCTAGGTGTGGGACCCAATGGGGTAGCCACAAACCACCACCAAAGGTGGTGGTGTGGACTGTGTAACTGCTGCACAGAGCAACAGCAAGCCCTGCAGTCCTCTTTGGAGGGTTGTGGGGTCCACACAAAAATTGGCAAAATTAAAGGGACAATGGGACTTTGAAGAAGGGCTGGGGGAGTGCTTATTCTGAAAAGCTTAAAGTCTAAAACCTCCTAGAAAAATCAAAACAAATCCCACTATTTTGGTAAAAAACTGAGATAGGTTCAATTTGACTTTTGAAATTTTATGCAAGTTTGACTAATGTGACTTTTGAATGAACCCTACTTATTGATTATGATAAACTAAGCTTATATGAGACTAAAACATGTTAACTTATCCACTAATGAGCTAATGTGAGTAATTTGTGGATCAAAGCTGTTAACAGATAACTCTTAGGGTGGGTTTAAGAGTGAATTTGACTCTTGACCAAGTAAACCACCAATCTGTTGCTTTGTATAGTTATTATTACTCAACTATAAGATGCTTATGCATAGAAACAAGCCAGAAAACAATTAGAACATCCATAACACAAATCAGCCAAACACCCCTTATGAAACTAAAAATGGACTTTTAATGAAGTAATCCTACAATTAGAACCTAAAACCTGAGCAATAAACTTACATTTACATTAAACAAGCATAATAGAACCAGGATAAGTAAAGAACAACAACTAAGACTACTAAAAACAGATTATGCAAGAACGTAAGAAGGAATCTCACAATTTCACAGGCTGAGAAAAATGATGAACCAGAAACCAACTCACATCCCTATTGCCTCCCATGAGGTACTAAACCAAAACATTCCATCCCTTGCCTTGCTCCATGCTTGCATAACCATGAACCACTGATTTTTGTTTTCTATCTATTTTTCTTCATTTATTGATATTTTTTAGATTTAGACTAAAACTGACTTAAATGCTTTTCAACCTTTTAGAAACATTAAAGTAAACTTAAACAAACTTGAATAAAACAGATTTAACAACAATAAGCAAGATTTAAATAAAGTTGTCAATTTTACTTAAATTATGCAAATTCGGAAATTAATGAACAAGATTCAAATTAAAAGATCAAAGGAGTTTAGTACACTCTAAAACAACTGAGTACAAGATTTAGGAACTAAAATTACATTGGAATAATAAAATTACATTCAAAACGACTACTCTAAACTACAACTACACTAATACATCTTCTCCCCTGCTCCTTTCTCTCTTTATAGCATCCCGTTGTCTCTTGTGGGTGCCACTGGTCAAATCCCACCACTTTGATTGACTTTTTGATTACCTTTGCCCTCTCTCCAATTTTGGCGGGAAAATGGCTTTTAAGCCAATTGGTCTGTGGAATAGCCATAGGGGGTGGGATGTGATTGGTGTTGGGGAAGTGTGATATGGAGGGATAAGGGTGGTGGTGGCAGAGGAAAGTGGTGCAAGGGGGCGGGGGGAATACCACCTGGTATTCTGGTTTTGGGAGGGAATGGTGAAGATGGTGGGTTTGACCGTACTTTGACCAATGGGGATTATTTAAAACGGTTTTTGGGATTTTTGGGCTCAGGAGTGGGCCTGGGGTAAAGTGGATTGGACTAGGGTGGGTAATGGTTGTATTTTATTTTTGGTTTTGGCTTTGGTTTTGGGCTAACAAGATAACAAGGGTCCATTTGTTTATTTTACTAAGACACCATAAGCACCAATTATGTAAATAACAAATTTTTGAGGGTGGTGTCTTGGCAATTTTCCAAGTTTATCAAAGGGACCATTCAAGTCATTCTTGAATACCCCGAGGACCATAAATGTAATTTTTCACTCTTATACTTCCAAGGGTATTTTCTGCCAAAGTTGCAAAGTCCAGGGACCAAACATGTACTTTCACCAAACTTGTCACCCAAGGACCATTCCTGCAAAATATTAGTAGCACAAGGACCAAAATTTATTTTTCTCAAAGTTTTAATATCCCAGGGACCATTTTTGACAAATTTCCAAACTTCAGGGACTAAACTTGACTTTTTGTGAAACTTTGCACCAAAGGACTAAATATGTAACTTTTTGATTTAAAAGGACCTTTGGTGACTTTTTCAAGTTTTTAGAACAACCAGGGACTAGATTTGATAATTTTTGAAAGTTGAGGGACTGAAACTGCCAATTATGCAAACTTTATACGTTTTTCATCTGTTTTTGATTATTTTGCATTTGAAACATATAAAACACATTCCTGGGATAATTTCACTATTTTGATGCAATATTGAGTTTTTTTAGATGTTTTGGCAGCTCAGAAAAGGTAAAAATGATGAGTATTTACACACTCATCAATACACCTACCAAGCCGATGCAACCCATGCATAACCACCTTTAATAACTTCAAATACAATTCATATAACCTTCACACTATAACTAAACACCTACCAAGCCGTGTAAGCCCCTTTCAATGATAATTAACATGCGTTATAGTTGCTTAGAGTGTCATGTTACGACACATCCCTAACTGTCGACAATTGGTAATTAACATGGATAATGGGTCATGTGTATTGGGTTGTAGTGGCTTATAGTGTCATGTTATCGACCAATACATTTGGTGATCAAAAATGGGTAATTAACATGGGTAATGGGTCATGTGCATTGGGTTATAGTGGCTTATAGTGTTATGTTATCGACAATGGATAATTCACATGGGCGACTTTTTAAATACAAAATACACTAAAGGGTGCGCTTGGTTCAAACTTGGGAAAGGGAAAGTGTGACAACTGGCAATTTAGGAAGACATTTTAAAACCCGCATTACGTTAAAGTTTGATTATAATTAAATATTTGGAATTTTATTCGCATCGAATTTGTGAAATTTAAACCGATGTTTTAAATTATGAAGTTTATGTGGAATTGAATTTGAACTGTTGATTTGTTATGGAATTTATTTCGTGAATTATTGTTGAGACGTCCTTCGGGCACTACGTCGACTCCGGCACTAGGAAAACCTAACGAACTTAAAAATTTTGAATAATGGTCGCATCTATATATTAGACGAACGTTTTAATATATAAAATTTTCGGGAAAGTATATTTGGAAATGAATGGCGACATGTACGAATATTTCTGGCGACGTTTAATACCTTCGTGAACGAGTATTCGTGTTACGGGAAAAACCGATTTAATAATATTACCTAATAACCTAAGTTTTGTGGCTAATAATGAAAAGAGAAAACTAGATGGACCATTTGTGTAAATTCGGGTATTAATACCCTAAACCTAACCCTTCCCCCTCATAATATCATCTTCCCCAACATCCTTTCCCCTCTCTCTTGTCGCTGCCCACTGCTACTCCGGCACCCTCATCACCGCCGGTCACCACCACACACCGCCACCACCAAAACACTCCCCATACTCACCTCTTTCTTGTGTTGTACCACACGTGCCCCAAAAGAGAACCCCCACCCGTTTTTCTTGATCCACCGCCGTGTACACACCACCACACCACCACTCTCTATTGTTTTTATTGAAGTTGAAGGTGAGAAACGCATTTTTATGCATCGTGTTTGGCAAAACCGAGTCAAACCCGGTTTGATTTGGGATTGGATTTACAAGATTTAAAAAGGGTTCTGATATAAATAATGATGGTATCCATGTGGTGTCGACTCACGACCGATTTGTGCTCGGATTTGATTATTTGAGATTGTTGGGATGATGTTTGTGGCTCGGTTGAGCTTAACCGAGACCCTCGTGGTCTTGGTGTCTTGATTGTTGGCTTGTATGAGCCTAACGCGACCTCAAGGGTCTGTTTGGTTGTTGTTTTGGGCTCGTATGAGCATGTCGTGACCCTAAGGGTCCGATTGGTATGGTTTGGTGCTCGGGTTAAGCCTAACCGAGACCCAAGTAGGTCTTTCAGCTCGAGTTTGGCTCGACGTGTTGACCCGGGAATTATTACTCTTGTTGCTCTTCTTGTTGTTGTAATGTTATTGTTGTTGTTGTGTTTACTCTTGGGGCGAGGAGGTGTAGAAGGGCCGATACCTTGTGGTCTCGGCAATGGACTTTTATATTTTGTGGAGTTGTTGTCGATGGATAATTGGGGACCGATTGTGAGACGGTCATTTAGTTTGACGGAGATAGGTTAGTCGGGTGCCGTAGTCGGACCCTATTGTTGTAGTTTGTGATATGGGACGAATGACGGAGTTGTGGTATCGACAATATTACTTTGGACTTATGGTTGTGCGAGTTTGAGTCACATTGACTTTCTAGTCAATGGTTGACTTCGGCAAACGCCTTAACATTTGGATTTGGACAATGAGCCGAGAGTGATGACTCGGACATGTGACTCATCTTTTATAACTCGATACAATTTATAATCACACGAAAAAATAAAGACTCGTAATAACTTATATTATCGATATAAACATTTATATAAATGTGTAAACGTATATATATTTATATAAGTGCGTATATAATAAATAGGTGATTACGAGTAATAAAAATAATGACGTTGACGATATGTATTAGACTATGAAAATAGTATAATAATATCGGAAACTTTATTATAACTAAACTATTATAAATAGAAATATAAATATAACGTGAAATGCCTTACGAAATAAAATAAGCTTTTGGGAAATAAAACGAGAACTTACGAGTTATATGAGATTGATGGCAATTGAATCCAAGTGAGCCATTTTATTAATTGTTGACTTTTGTGCTTGTCACGGATGTGTGACATTAATAGACTCGTTTCATATAACTGTGTAACTTATTTAATTGACGGATTAAATGGGACATATTTAGTTATATGAAAAGGGTTTATTAACGGGTATTGTATCCTACGACGCCTTTAGGTTTTGGTAGGAGTGCGAGATAATAAGTGATGAGTGCTCAAACACTCATCATTTTTGTCGTATTTGAACTGCCAAAACATCAAAAAACACTCAGAAATGCATCAAAATACAGAAATTATCCCAAAATTGTATTTTATACATTTCAGATGCAAAATGAGTAAAAACAATGAAAAACGAACAAAGTTTGCACAATTGGCAATTACAGTCCCCCAACTTTCAAAAGTTAACAAAACTAGTCCCTAAGCGTTTTTTATGAAAGAAAAGTCAACCCAAGGCATTTAAAAGTCAAAAGTTATTAAATTTGAGCCTTGGGTGAAAACTTTGGGAAAATTACACATTTGGTCCCTGTACTTTCCAAAATGGCAAAAATAGTCCCCGGGAGTTTTTAAAACGGAAAATTACATCAAAGGTCCTTGTGGAAATTTTAATGTGACAAAAGTGGTCTTTGTAATACTTTGGAAAATTTAGTCCCTAAAAATTCAGCAAAGTGCAAAAAAGGTAATATTATTACAAACCAAATGAAACCTTTTATCCCTTTAATCCAAATCCAATAACAAAACCCCAAGCCCACCATTTACCAGCCCATCTCCCCTAACCAAAACCCCACTCCCCGTTTTAATATTAATCTCCAGTCAACCCTTCCACCTTTGACCCTTTGACCCTCTTTTGACCATCTCCAATACCACCCTTTCCCTCCCTGCCAAAACCACCCTCCCCAATACCACTCACATGTGACTTCCCCCCCCCCCTCATAATTACACCTATCTCTATAGCCCCCAAACAGTCCCCTAATCCCACTCATATCAATCCTAAATACAAGTTATCAGAGGCATGCTTGTTGTACAATTTTTTTGGCGCCAAGACATTCCAACGGCCAGGATCAAACCGTACTCATCCAAGGGCTGGTATTAGTGTTGGGAAAGAGACAATGGACCTCAAAAACCCTAATTTGAAGGCTATTTAAAGGAAGGTGATGCTGGAAGCAAGAGTCAGTTAGTTTTTAATTATTGTAATCTTGTATGTTGAATTATGTCAATTTAGCTTATTAAGTATTTAGGTCAGCTTTAAAATTGTAATCCTCATTTCTCAGTGTATTCTAAATTCACTTCATCAATCAAATTTGAGTTTTTCCTTTAAATAGTATATGCTTATTTTATCTTAAAATTTCAATATGGTTTGAAATGGTTAAAAGTTGTTGATGTGAACTGATGAGTTCATATAAGTATCTTATATAACCTTGAAAAGCTTCTAGAAACTAAAAAAAAACTAGTTGTAGTTGGAAAAAGCAAAAATACAAAAAAAAAAAAAAAAAAAAAAAAAAAAAAAAAAAAATAGTTAAAAATAAAAATAGAAAAATAAAAAGGTTATGAAGAAGACAATCCTGGATTTCATGGCAATGGAGCAGAGCAAGTATGATGGATGTGGTTTAGTGCTCAGGGGAGCATAGGTTCATAGTGTGGGTTCTGGTTCTCATTGGTTCCAAGCTTGGATGCTCATTGTAAGCTCCCTGTCCAATTTTAGTCTCCTGCTATATAAGAGCTTTGTGCTTGTTTATTTCTGTATGTTTAGGCTTATTAAGTGTAGTTAAGTTATAACATTGCTTAGTAGTATACAATAGATAACTAAGTTGCTTTGTGTTAAAATTATCTTTTTCAACTGATAATTATGGCTTTTTAGTAATTTCACAGTGTTTGTAGTTATTGTGGTAGTTTTGTGTTTAGATAGGCAATTTACATCATAGTATAACCTTGAGTGTCACTGTCATGTTTTGAATCAACCTCTTGCTTTGAAAATCATAGAAACAATCACATAAGGCCATAAGGGTGTGTTTGGAATTGCTGATCTTGATGTGCTCAGGGGTGTTTTTGTTGGTAACTCTGGTTTTCACAACTCCCATTAGGTCATATTAGTTCACTTTAGTCAAAAAATTTACCACTTGTTCATGTAAAAGTCAAAATCTTGGTGGTTTGGTTCTCATTTGTTTACTGTTGAGGGTTATTGATACCTATTGTGTAAGTTAGCCATATAATTAGCCATGTTAGCATATTTTGAACTAATCTTCGCTTACTTTAACACATTTAGTCAATTAGAACCTTTAGAATCTCACTTAAGTCAACCTTTTGCAAAAATCTCAAAGTCAAAATTCCTTGTTTATGCAGAAAACTCAATTCTTATGAGATTTTTCTAGAATTTTGTGGTGTGAATCAGAACTTGAAACTTACAGAGATAAAAATTTGTCACCTAGACTACAAGAACCCACAATCATTTTATTTTTGAGAATTTTCTCTTGGCATTTTTGGAGGCTCAAACAAACCTGCAGAGGAAGCAATGTCCCCTGCCCTTCAGTTGACCAAAAATCCCTTGGACCTTACATTGCTCATTTGTAGATCATTTTGATTGATTCTTGTTGTTTTTGAAAGCCATTTAGTTTATCTTGTCAGTTGTACTCTTAGTTTGCTCTTTGTAGCTTTTCTGCTTAGCTTATTGAGTCCTCAAAATTGCTTCCTGGACCTGTGTTCCTGAGTGTACATCAGTGTGAATAGGAGCCTGTTAATTTCTTTATTTCCATTTGATCTAATGTCAAGTGGTGGTTGTTTCTAGTTTAGTTAGATTGTCTGAGCTTGCATTGGTTTGTGTTTGCCTTGATATTGGTCTACTTGCTTATTAGCTTAACTGCTTATCTCATTTAGCTCACTTGAACTTAGAAACCTTCACTGTTGAGAGTGATAGCTTGAATAAGCTTGAGCATGGTTTAAATTTTGGCTCATTTCATTTAGTTGGAATTCGTATAAGTTGTTCCACCCCAGTATCTAGATTGTGAGCTTTTGGAATTAGCTTTCATCATCCACTGATTGGACTAACCATATCAATGGATTGGTCCTAGTTCATAAGCCTCTCAATTGCTCCATACTTAAGCTTATCCTGAGTTTGTGGACATTTTGGAAAGCCCATTGGGTGGACTTTTAAGCTCCAAGCTTATTTTGTACCTTGGATCATTCCTGTGGGCCCCACCAAGGGCTGCACATTGCCATTTTGGCCTGTTTGGCCTGAGAGTATTTTGTAAGTGCATATTTTATGTTCCTGACTTATCTAGTGAGTTTGTTCATTTGTTTCAGCTTATTTTGTGCACACAACAGTTGGATAGAGCTTATTTTGTCTTTGGTGACTTATCAATAGCTTGTTTAAGTCAAAGCCCATTGTTGAGCCTCATAAGCTCACTGTCTTGCTTATTTGTGTCCATTGTGCTTATTTTTTAGACTCAAGCAAAGTTCCTTCACATTAGTTGATTATTTTCAGTAGATAAATAGGTTTGTGAAAGAAAAATCAAGAAAAGACAAAAATAAGCAAAGTAATAGCTTCTATTTAAGCCTTTTTGGCTTATTTTCTGCTTATTCATAAGCAATCTTCAATTTTAAATTTTTCTCAGGTTTCTTATAGCTTAAAATAATTTTACGAAGTTTTTCAGATTTTTCTTTTGTCATTTAGTACTTTTTATAATTTAGTTTAATTTAAATTAATTAAATAATTAGTTTTAATTAATAATAAATAACTAAAAAGTAGGAAAAATAGATTTTCTATTCTAAAATTAGTTTTATAATATTTTAGATTTTTCTAAATTTAATTTTCATTTTTCTAGTTAAATTTCATAATTAATTAATAATTAGTATAATTTAGTTAATTAAAAAGTAATTAATAATTAGTAATTAATTAAATAGTTGTAAAAATAATTTTAATTTTCCAAAAATTTTCTTATAACATTAGGATTGTAAAAATATAATTTTTACATTCGTAGGACTTTATTTGCTCACGTTTCACTTTTTATTTTGCGCGTTTGCGTTTATTTTAAATTCAAACGCGCGTTTTTAGGTTTAACTTACGGTTCTAGGTTATCTGATCATCAGTAATTGTTAATATAGTCTTTCTAAGCTATTCTCAATCATAATCTCGTAGTTTAATCATAATAATCAAATTCCTGATCCTCCTGTTAAATCACCCGATCACTTAAAACGTTTTCAAATACAATTGCAAACCTCGCTGGGACATAACGACCCGGGAATACACTGTACTCCTTGGTTAGTTGGTTTTAGACATTTGACTTGGTTGACCATCAGCTCGTCAACTTAGTTGACCGTTTAGGACCAATCAAAATTTGGCGCCGCTGTCGGGGAGGCAGCTGCGTATCTGAACACGTTTTTTTTAAGATTAGTGATTTTTCATTCGTCATTGTATAAACTCCACCACCTTTTGTAAATCTTAATCAAAACATAAAAAAGTCATTAACACTTTTCCTAAATTGTTAAAACACCAAAAAAAATCAAAAAACAAACAAAACAAATCGTTACGTTTTCTATATCGGGTTTCTTTTAAGGTGATTCTTAAAGAAATACGATCTTAGTTAACGCACCGATACCAAAAATATTGTCCAAAAGTTTTTTCACCCTTACACAAAAACCCAAAAACATTCGTCTTTTCTTATGAATAATAATACATAAAAATAAATCGTCGCAAACCAAGACAGAACACCTACCAACTGCGGGTGTGAACATAATAAGTTCCCAAACAAAAGAATAAAACTTGCCTTTGTGTCCCTGTGAGTGGTGTACCTTTCTTAAAGAAGCCACTTACTTGTGATTATTGGTTTAAATTCACTGTGGTTTTGCCTCGACTTTGTTTTGATTGATTTTTGCTCCTAGTGCATGCGCACTCGCTCTTCTAGGTCTACTAGCCCGTTACGTGAGCTTGTAAGAATTACTAGAAGACTTCGTAGATGTTCAGCACCAACAGTCGGATCTGAGATCTGTACTGTTTCCACTTCAGCTGTCACCATGGCGGAAGACCGCCCCATGTGTGAGCTTCTCCAAGCACCCATCGAGGGTTACGGAGACGCTATTGTTGTTCCAGCCATCGTGGCTGACAATTTTGAGCTCAAAACCGGGTTACTTAATCTTGTAACCTCAAGTCAATTCTACGGTTTTGAGAGGGATGATCCTCATGCTCATATTCGATGGTTTAACAAAATCACGTCAACCATCAAGTACAAGAATGTCCATTTAGAAGCAATCAAGCTTCTTCTCTTCCCATTCTCCCTCGAGGGACAAGCCCAGATTTGGCTTGAGAAACAACCCCCTCGATCTATTGCGACATGCGAAGACTTGGTAAAAAAGTTTGTGAATGAATTCTTCCCACCTTCTAAGACCACGAGTCTTAAAAACGAAATCACCAAGTTCACTAAAAAAATATGATGAATCATTTGGTGAAGCGTGGGATCGTTTCAAAGAATTACTTCGCAAGTGTCCACATCATGGTTTCTCAGAGTTGATGCAACTCGATACTTTTTACAATGGCGTGAACCAAGTTGATCAGGATTATCTCAATGCCTCCGCGGGAGGTAAATTTTTGAGTAGAACCACCAAAGAAGCCTTAGCAATCATCGAGAACAAGTCCAAGGTCCGCTCTACACGAAGCAAGCCGGTTGTTTCCCAAATTAGTGCGGGTCCTTCCACTTCATCTCCTATGAGTCAGTCTAGCACCGATGCTAAGATTGACAAGCTTACTGAGGCTATTCAAGCTTTGGTTCTCGTCCAGCAAAAGAAAGTCTCTTTTCCACAACATCCTCCACCTACTGAGGTTAAAAAAGTGGAAGTCTGTGTAACTTGTGGTGGGCCGCATGCCTACTACACCACAGCTACTGATGGTTCTCCGTTTGAAGCTCATGTTGTAGCCGGGTCATCTAATCAAGTAGGCAATCAATACCGCCCTCCTATGGACCCGAACTATCATCCTAATCATTACCCTGGACCTCTTGGTTTTAATCAAAACCAAAATGTCCAAAACCGTAACCAAAATCAAAATAGAGTGAACCAAGGTTTTCAAAACCAAGGTAACTTCAATCAAGGTCACGGTTTTCAAAATCAAAACCAAGGTTTCCAAAATCAAGGTTTCCAACATCAAGGAAACTTTAATCGAAACCAAGGTCAGGGTAACTTCAATCAAGGGTATTTCCATAAAATAACAACCAAAATCAAAGAAATTTCCAACATCAAAATCAAGGAAATTTCAACCAAGGTCCCAACCAAAACAATCGTGCTCAAAATTTTAATAACCAAAATCAAGCCATTGTTCCAACTGGGCCTTCATCTGACTAGTTGTTAAAACAATTCATGAAATCCCAAGAAGAGATGAACAAGTTGTTGGTTAGCCAGATTTCTGAAATCAAGAAGTCTTTAAATGATCGACCCTCGGGCTCAGGAACACTTCCGAGCAACACGATCGCTAACCCGAGGGGCGATGCTAAGGCGATCACAACTAGAGGTGGTGCTTCTTATGATGAACCCGCGATTCCTACTACCTTTTCTTCCTCTCCTCCAAAGGTAGTAGAGCGTGAACCTGAGGTGACAATGGACAAGGTGCAAACTCCTAGCTCACAAAGTACCGCACACGTCCAACCTCAGGTTACTCCAGAAACCAGATGTAAGCCTGGAGTTGTTTTTGAACCACCAGAAACTCCAGTGGACAACCCTAAATCCAAAACTTCTATTCCTTATCCATCACACCTCAATGAACAAAAGCTCCGCGAAAAGGCTAGTCACCAAATGGATAAATTTTTTCAAATCTTTCAAGACTTGCACTTTGACATTAGCGTCGCGGACGCTATTCTCTTGATGCCCAAGTTTGCATCAACAATCAAAAATCTGTTAAGTAATAAGGATTTACTCTTTGAGATGGCTAGAACTCCTTTGAATGAGAACTGCTCAGCAGTTCTTTTGAAAAAGCTTCCCGAGAAGCTTGGAGAATGAGAACTGCTCAGCAGTTCTTTTGAAAAAGCTTCCCGAGAAGCTTGGAGACCCCGGAAAATTTCTCATTCCTTATGTTTTTTCGGGTATGGTTGAATGCTTCGCCTTGGCCGATCTAGGTGCTAGCATTAACCTGATGCCATATTCTGTGTGGAAGAAACTATCTCTTCCCGAGCTCACTCCCACGTGCATGACTTTAGAGCTTGCCGATCGTTTGATTTCTCGTCCACTTGGCATAGCCGAGGACGTATTCGTTAAAGTGGGAAAGTTCCATTTTCCAGCAGATTTTTGATTGTTGACTTTGATGCCGATTCAAGGGTCCCTCTAATTCTTGGAAGGGAATTCCTTAGAACTGGGCGTGCTCTCATCGATGTATTTGAGAAAGAGATCACATTGCGTGTTGGAACTGAAGCAATCACCTTCAACCTCGATCAAACTTCGAGGTAATCCTCTAATTATGACTCTAAATCGGTAAACCGAATAGATGTCATCGATGTAGCTGCTGAGGAGTACGCTCAAGATGTTTTAGGTTTCAATGATAATTCTACGAGTGAAAACTTCACTCCATCTTCTTATCCCATCATTGCCAATTCTTCTCCTTCCCTCACTCCGTTTGAGGGAAGTGACTTCATCTTAGAAGAGATTGAGTCCTCTCTCAAAAGTGATTCGATTCCCGATGGAATCGATAACCAAGAGATTGACCCCGAGAGGGACATTCTTCTCCTTGAGAAATTATTAAACGAAGATCCCTCTCCTCTTCCTGTTCTACCACAACAACTTCATAATCAAGAAATCAAATATGTTGAGAAAACTGATGATTTTCCTGAGGTCGAGCTCAAGGACTTACCATCTCACCTTGAATATGCATTTTTGGAGGGTGATGATAAATTACCCGTCATAATTGCTAAAGATTTAAGTGTTGAGGAAAAGGCTGCTCAAATAAAGGTTTTGAAGTCACATAAACAAGTAATTGCTTGGTGACTCTCTGACATCAAGGGCATTGACCCCGAATTTTGTACCCACAAAATTTTAATGGAGGATGACTTCAAACCGGCAGTCCAACAACAAAGAAGGGTGAATCCAAAAATTCATGAGGTCATCAAACAAGAAGTTTTAAAACTTCTTGATGCCGGATTGATTTACCCTATCTCGGACAGTCCTTTGGTTAGTCCCATACATTGTGTTCCAAAAAAGGGTGGCATTACTATTGTCACTAACGAAGAACACGAGTTGATTCCAACTCGATTGGTTACGGGTTGGCGTGTCTGCATTGACTATCGCAAGTTAAATGACGCCACCCGCAAAGACCATTTTCCTCTGCCCTTTATGGATCAGATGCTCGAGAGATTAGCGGGGAATGAGTACTATTTCTTCCTCGATGGTTTCTCGGGTTACTTTCAGATTCTCATTGATCCACAAGATAAGGAAAAGACCACTTTTACGTGCCCCTATGGAACTTTTGCATATAAACGTATGTCATTTGGTTTATGTAATGCTCCGGGCACGTTTCAAAGATGTATGATGGCCATATTTTCCGACATGATCGGGAAAACTATGGAGGTCTTTATGGACGATTTTTCGGTCATTGGGGATTCGTTTCAATCATGTCTCTCCCATTTAGACAACATGCTCAAACGTTGTGAAGACACAAGGTTATGTCTAAATTGGGAGAAGAGCCACTTTATGGTCAAAGAGGGCATTGTCCTCGGCCATAAAATTTCAAAGAATGGGATTGAGGTTGACAAAGCCAAAGTGGATGTCATCGCTAAATTACCTCATTCCACTACCATCAAAGGTATTAGGAGTTTTTTGGGTCATGCCAGTTTTTACCGTAGGTTTTCAAGATTTTTCCAAAATCGCCCGGCCTGTGACCCATCTCCTCGAGAAGGATGCTCCTTTTATCTTCTCACCCGAGTGCATCGAAGCTTTTGAAACTTTGAAGAAAAAGCTTACTGAGGCACCGATTCTTGTTGCCCCCGATTGGGACTTGCCCTTTGAACTTATGTGTGATGCTAGTGATTTTGCAATAGGGGCAGTCTTGGGGCAACGCAAATCAAAACACTTTCAGCCTATACACTATGCGAGCAAAACAATGACCGAGGCTCAAAGTCATTACACCACCACAGAAAAAGAATTGTTAGCAGTGGTGTACGCCTTTGAGAAATTTCGGCCATATTTGATATTGACCAAATGCATAGTGTATACGGACCACTCGGCTTTGAAGTACCTCTTTGCAAAACAAGATGCAAAGCCGAGACTACTCCGTTGGGTTCTCCTCTTGCAAGAATTTGATATCATAATTCGTGATAAAAAAAGGAGCTGAAAACCTAGCTGCTGATCATCTCTCCCGTTTGGAAAACCCCCACCAAGATGTCTTTGAAAAGAAGGAAATTAATGAAACCTTCCCTCTCGAGACACTCAATGCGGTTACCTTTCGTGGAGATTCTATTACCCCATGGTTTGCCGATTTTGCAAACTACCATGCGGGGAACTTTGTGGTGAAAGGGATGTCGTCCCAACAAAAGAACAAGTTCTTTAAAGATATGAAACATTACTTCTGGGACGACCCCTACCTTTTCAAAATCTGTGCGGATCAAGTCATCCGGCAGTGTGTTTATGGACAGGAAGCCAATGACATTCTCAAGGCTTGCCATGCTGGACCCACGGGGGGACACCATAATCCTAACTACACCGCCAAAAAGGTGTTTGATTCCGGATTCTATTGGCCCACGATTTACAAGGATGCCCAAGAATTAGTCAAATCCTATGACGCTTGTCAACGTCACGGGAATATTTCACAAAAAAATGAAATGCCACAAAATGCAATTCAAGTTTGTGAAATCTTTGACGTATGGGGCATTGACTTTATGGGGCCATTTCCATCATCTCATGGAAATAAATACATACTCGTGGCTGTTGACTACTTGTCAAAATGGGTTGAGGCAAAAGCTTTACCCACAAATGATGCCCGAGTTGTTGTAAAATACTTGAAAGCTCTTTTTGCTCGATTTGGAACTCCACGGGCTATAATTAGTGATCGTGGTGGCATTTCTGCAATGACAAATTTGATAAAGTCATGCAAAAGTATGGTGTAACTCACCGTCTTTCTACTGCGTACCACCCTCAAACAAGTGGGCAAGTAGAAGCTTCCAATCGAGGCATTAAGAGAATCTTGGAAAGAACTATAGGTGAAAATCGTGCATCGTGGTCGGACAAATTAGATGATGCACTTTGGGCTTTCCGTGCGGCTTACAAAACACCCCTCGGGTGTACGCCTTACAAGCTTGTGTACAGGAAAGCGTGCCATCTACTGATCGAGCTTGAGCAAGCCTATTGGGCTCTCAAGCATGCAAATTTTGACATCCAAACTGCGGGTGTTCATCGCAAAGTTCAACTGAATGAATTAAATGAACTTCGTGATCAAGCTTACGAGAACTCTTTGATCTATAAAGAAAAGACAAAGAAGATTCATGACTCAAAAATCAAGAACCGCGTTTTCAACGTTGGTGATCGAGTTCTTCTTTTCAACTCTAGACTCAAGATCTTCTCGGGAAAGCTCAAAACCCGATGGACTGGTCCATTCACTATCGCAAAGGTTTATCCTTATGGCACCGTCGAATTATCTCAAAATGACGGTCCTAATTTCAAAGTGAATGGGCATCGGTTGAAGCATTACTTAGGAGAGGACATACCATCCATGTTTGTCCTGGATCTCCAAACTTTCCCCAAGGACAAATGAATTCGGGGATCGAGTCAAGCTAGCGACTCGATGAACAAAAATAGTAGCATAAACATGGGTTTTCACCCATGTCTCTGACTTCTTTCTACTTTCTAACACCCAAGTGTGGGGGACTGGCCACCCCCTGCTGATGTTTGCAATGTATATATCTCCATTCAAACAAAATAAATAATAAATAAATAATAAAATAAAAAATTTTGTGTTCGTATATTAAAGTGAAAAATGAAAAATGACGTTCCCACAGTTAGCTTCTAATATTATCTTTTTACATTCAAAGATTCAGCATAATAGCCGGGACTTGGAATATTGAGGACAATATTCAATTCTAAGTGTGGGGGAGGGGAAAATTCTAGCGAATTTTATCAAATTATACCGTCTAGTACCCCCGTTTTTGGCCAAAAATTTAAAAAAAAAAATCACTTTATTTCAAAAATTTTTGTGGTTATCAGTCCACCATGTCTAACCGACAAAAGGATTGGCTAATCCAGGAGCAAACGGCTCTTGGTAAAGATAAATCAAATCCGTTTATGGCTTACAATTTGCCCAAAATTGTATGGTATCTCAACTCTCCATATCCTAAAAAGTAAAAGAGTTGGCTAGCCCGCAAGATTATGGCTTGTGGTAAAGGCAGTGGAAAGCCATAATTGGTAATCAGCTCACCAAGATGTCGACTGTGTCCATCAAGAGTTGGCTAGTCCAGAAGCAAACGGCTTCTGGTAAAGACAAATCAAAACCGTTGAAAGCTGGTGGTTTGCTCAAAATCACATGGTTATCGGTGTACCATGGTTCTTACTTGAACTGAAACATTTGGCTACTCCATAAGTAATGGCTTTTGGTAAAGAGATTCAAATCCACTAAGTTTTCTCAAAAAGATTGCTAGGGACTAGCAATAGTTTAGTGTGGGGGATTGATGAGTGCTCAAACACTCATCATTTTTTGTCGTATTTGAACTGCCAAAACATCCAAAAACACTCAGAAATGCATCAAAATACAGAAATTATCTCAAAATTGTATTTTATACATTTCAGATGCAAAATGAGTAAAAACAATGAAAAACGAACAAAGTTTGCACAATTGGCAGTTTCAGTCCCCCAACTTTTAAAATTTGACAAAACTAGTCCTTGAGCATTTTCTATGCAAGAAAAGTCAACCCAAGGCATTTAAAAGTCAAAAGTTATTAAATTTGATCCTTGGGTGAAAACATTGGGAAATTTACACATTTGGTCCCTGTACTTTCCAAAATGGCAAAAATAGTCCCCGGGAGTTTTTAAAACGGAAAATTACATCAAAGGTCCTTGTGGAAATTTTAATGTGACAAAAGTGGTCTTTGTAATACTTTGGCAAATTTAGTCCCTAAAAATTCAGCAAAGTGCAAAAAAGGTCCTTGGGCTTAATATTATTACAAACCAAATGAAACCTTTTATCCCTTTAATCCAAATCCAATAACAAAACCCCAAGCCCACCATTTACCAGCCCATCTCCCCCTAGCCCAAAACCCTGCTCCTCGTTTTAATATTAATCTCCAGTCAACCCTTCCACCTTTGACCCTTTGACCCTCTTTTGACCATCCCCAATACCACCCTTTCCCTCCCTGCCAAAACCACCCTCCCCAATACCACTCACATGTGACTTCCCCCGCCCCCCCCCCCTCATAATCACACCTATCTCTACAGCCCCCAAACAGTCCCCTAATCCCACTCATATCAATCCACAAGTTATCAGAGGCATGCTTGTTGTACAATTTTTTTGGCGCCAAGACTTTCCAATGGCCAGGATCAAACCGTACTCATCCAGGGCTGGTATTAGTGTTGGGAAAGAGACAATGGACCTCAGAAACCCTAATTTGAAGGCTATTTAATGGAAGGTGATGCTGGAAGCAGGAGTCAGTTAGTTTTTAATTATTGTAATCTTGTATGTTGAATTATGTCAATTTAGCTTATTAAGTATTTAGGTCAACTTTAAAATTGTAATCCTCATTTCTCAATGTATTCTAAATTAACTTCATCCATCAAATTTGAGTTTTTCCTTTAAATTTAGTATATGCTTATTTTATCTTAAAATTTCAATATGGTTTGAAATGGTTAAAAGTTGTTGATGTGAACTGATGAGTTCATATAAGTATCTTATATAACCTTGAAAAGGTGCTAGAAACTATAAAACAAAAACAAAAAAAAAAAAAAAAAAAAAAAAAAAAAAACAAAAAAAAACTAGTTGTAGTTGGAAAAAGCAAAAATACAAAAAAAAAAATAGTTAAAAATAAAAAGGTTATGAAGAAAACAATGCTGGATTTCATGGCAATGGAGCAGAGCAAGTATGATGGATGTGGTTTAGCGCTCAGGGGAGCAGAGGTTCATAGTGTGGGTTCTGGTTCTCATTGGTTCCAAGCTTGGATGCTCATTGTAAGCTCCCTGTCCAATTTTAGTCTCCTGCTATATAAGAGCTTTGTACTTGTTTATTTCTGTATGTTTAGGCTTATTAAGTTTAGTTAAGTTATAACATTGCTTAGTAGTATACAATAGATAACTAAGTTGCTTTGTGTTAAAATTATCTTTTTCAACTGATAATTATGGCTTTTTAGTAATTTCACAGTGTTTGTAGTTATTGTGGTAGTTTTGTGTTTAGATAGGCAATTTACATCATAGTATAACCTTGAGTGTCACTGTCATGTTTTGAATCAACCTCTTGCTTTGAAAATCATAGAAATAGTCACATAAGGGTGTGTTTGGAATTGCTGATCTTGATGTGCTCAGGGGTGTTGTTGTTGATAACTCTGGTTTTCACAACTCCCATTAGGTCATATTAGTTCACTTTAGTCAAAAAAATTTACCGCTTGTTCATGTAAAAGTCAAAATCTTGGTGGTTTGGTTCTCATTTGTTCACTGTTGAGGGTTATTGATACCTATTGTGTAAGTTAGTCATATAATTAGCCGTATTATCTTGTTTTGAACTCATCTTAGCTTACTTTAACACATTTAGTCAATTAGAACCCTTAGAATCTCACTTAAGTCAACCTTTTGCAAAAATCTCAAAGTCAAAATTCCTTGTTTATGCAAAAAAACTCAATTCTTATGAGATTTTTCTAGAATTTTGTGGTGTGCAGAACTTGAAACTTACAGAGATAAAAATTTGTCACCTAGACTACAAGAACCCACGATCATTTTATTTTTGAGAATTTTCTCTTGGCATTTTTGGAGGCTCAAACAAACCTGCAGGGGAAGCAATGTCCCCTGCCCATCAGTTGACCAAAAATCCCTTGGACCTCACATTGCTCATTTGTAGATCATTTTGATTGATTCTTGTTGCTTTTGAAAGCCATTTAGTTTATCTTGTCAGTTGTACTCTTAGTTTTCTCTTTGTAGCTTTTCTGCTTAGCTTATTGAGTCCTCAACACTGCTTCCTGGACCTGTGTTCCTGAGTGTACATCAGTGTGAATAGGAGCCTATTAATTTCTTTATTTCCATTTGATCCAATGTCAAGTGGTGGTTGTTTCTAGTTTAGTTAGATTGTCTGAGCTTGCATTGGTTTGTGTTTGCCTTGATATTGGTCTACTTGCTTATTAGTTTAACTGCTTATCTCATTTAGCTCGCTTGAACTTAGAAACCTTCACTATTGAGAGTGATAGCTTGAATAAGCTTGAGCATTGTTTACATTTTGGCTCATTTCATTTAGTTCGAAGTCGTATAAGTTGTTCCACCCCAGTATCTAGATTGTGAGCTTTTGGAATTAGCTTTCATCATCCACTGATTGGACTAACCATATTAGTGGATTGGTCCTAGTTCATAAGCCTCTCAATTGCTCCATACTTAAGCTTATCCTGAGTTTGTGGGCATTTTGGAAAGCCCACTGGGTGTACTTTTAAGCTCCAAGCTTATTTTGTACCTTGGATCATTCCTGTGGGCCCCACCAAGGGCTGCACATTGCCATTTTGGCCTGTTTGGCCTGAGAGTATTTTGTAAGTGCTTATTTTAGGTTCCTGGCTTATCTAGTGAGTTTGTTCATTTGTTTCAGCTTATTTTGTGCACACAACAGTTGGATAGAGCTTATTTTGTCTGTGGTGACTTATCAATAGCTTGTTTCAGTCAAAGCCCATTGTTGAGCCTCATAAGCTCACTGTCTTGCTTATTTGTGTCCATTGTGCTTAATTTTTAGACTCAAGCAAAGTTGCTTCACATTAGTTGATTATTTTCAGTAGATAAATAGGTTTGTAAAAGAAAAATCAAGAAAAAACAAAAATAAGCAAAGTGATAGGTTCTATTTAAGCTCTTTTGGCTTATTTTCTGCTTATTCATAAGGAATCTTCAATTTTAAATTTTTTTCAGGTTTCTTATAGCTTAAAATAATTTTAGGAATTTTTTCACATTTTTCTTTTGTCATTTATTACTTTTTATAATTTAGTTTAATTTAAATTAATTAAATAATTAGTTTTAATTAATAATAAATAACTAAAAAGTAGGAAAAATAGATTTTCTGTTCTAAAATTAGTTTTATAATATTTTAGATTTTTCTAAATTTAATTTTCATTTTTCTAGTTAAATTTCATAATTAATTAATAATTAGTATAATTTAGTTAATTAAAAAGTAATTAATAATTAGTAATTAATTAATAGTAATTAATTAAATAGTTGTAAAAATAATTTTAATTTTCCAAAAATTTTCTTATAACATTAGGATTGTAAAAATATAATTTTTATATTCGTAGGACTTTATTTGCTCATGTTTCACTTTTTATTTGCGCGTTCGCGTTTATTTTAAATTCAAACGCGCGTTTTTAGGTTTAACTTACGTTTCCAGGTTATCTGATCATCAGTAACTGTTAATATAGTCTTTCTAAGCTATTCTCAATGATAATCTCGTAGTTTAATCATAATAATCAAATTCCTGATCCTCCTGTTAAATCACCCGATCACTTAAAACGTTTTCAAATACAATTGCAAACCTCGTTGGGACAAAACGACCAAGGAATACACTGTACTCCTTGGTTAGTTGGTTTTAGACATTTGACTTGGTTGACCATCATCTGGGCAACTTAGTTAAACGTTTAGGACCAATCAATAAGCTACTAAATATTTCGTGAGGTTTACCAAATTGACGAATTTGGTAAGTTTGACGATATATATAGGAAACTTATTAGACTTTAAAACTTACCATATAGAAATCTACATGCTATGTGATTTAGGACTTGGTATGATCTTGGAATAATATATTAGGCAAATAAGTTGTGGAGGATTAGCGAGTTGACGAACTTGATAAACTTCGACGATTTATTTAAATAATATATTGGACCAATATTATACCTGTAGATTGTTATTATTATTATTTTCCGTTGATGTGTTTCCTGGCTTGTGTTGAGTCGACCTTCCACCCACACGGATACCAAACGCCAAAACAAATATGAGAAACGGATTTTGAAAAGTAAAAAGGAATACGTTCGGGATTGGAAATATTTGATTTTGAGAAAATGATTCTGAGAAGAGTTTATATTGTTAGAAAGTGCCGAGTCCGTAGTTGCCGTCATTTAAGTTGCTATACTTCTTGATTCTACCGGTTTTTGTGCTGATATCTGGACTTGAGGTGAGTCATAGCCTCACTTTTACTTTTGAATATTGTTTTCAATACTTGGGGTGAGAAACGTGCAAATTGTTTTATGTGGACTATTATTGCTGTTTATTTAAAACTTGCTATGCTTATAGAACTAGGTAGGTTGTAGCGCGTGTCATATCCTAACAAATTCAAGAACATGTCGTATCCTTACGAATGTTGGGCATGTTGCATCCTTGCGAATGCAAATTGATTTGATTGGTTTTGGACTATAGTGTGCACCTATAGGTTTGGACTATAGTGTGCACCTAGCAAGCGTTTTGCGTATATGCCCACTTGATTGAATTAAGAATTTAAAACTATGATCTCACCAGCGAAAGCCGACTTTTAGCGCGTTTTCTCAGGTAATTAAGTGATGACCTGGAATGCTTAGTTTGGAAGGCTTGGCATGGCAATCTGGCTTAAGGATCTATTCTCGAACTCTGATGTATTATTGTGGACCTATGTTTAACTTATTTTGGGCCTTACTTTGGATATTTGGGATGAATGTAAACTTTAAAAACCTTGGTTGGTTTTGTTTTTACTTATGTTTACTTTATCTCGTTTCTTTATGACTTGTGATGGATACCAATCCCCGTAGCACCCCGAAAGCTTGATTAGTCTTCCGCTGTACCAAATTTTGGGGGTGTTACAGAAAGGGAAAGTGTAAGCTAATGGTAGGGAAAGGGAAAGGTAAAGAAAATCAATCCCCCCAATTTATTGGGTAATGGTCATTTCATTATGCTTTACCAAGCATATTTTTTTATTACCTTTCCCATTCTCCACCCCCTATAACCCCCTACCAAGCATTAGGGGTGTTCAAAAAACCCGAGAAACCAAAAAACCAAGCATTCGGTTTTGGTTTTTACTTTTAGACATCCGTGGTTAACCGAACCGAGCCGTATATAATATAAATAAATTACCCGCCCCGCGATGGATAGTTCAAATCTTCCAACTAACCGAACCGAACCGCCCTGTGAACACCCCTACCAAGAGTATCAAACATACTTCACTTTAAACTTATAATATATAAAAACTTATCAAACACACTTCGCACATTTCAACATAATCCTCTCTTTCTCTCTCACACTCACAGTTACAACTCACTCGGATCTAGGGTTTTGATCCCAAATCTCAAAAAGCTGATAAGATCACAAATTAATATAATCCAAATACCCCCTTAGAGCTATTTATTCTTAGGCTTAGGTTGATTATCTGTTATAAGAATTGCGTTGCATTTGTATTGATAAAATAAGGAAGAACATGCTGTGTTGTTTTTGCGAATAATTAGAGCAAAAGAGATATTAAGGTTTGCTTGGATTAGCATATTTTATCTTAGGCTTATGTTGACTATCTGGTATAAGAATTATGTTGCATTTGTATTGAGAGAATAAGGAAGAAAAGTGGCGGATGTGCACGCGAATATTTAGGATAAAACATCCAAGTATCAAAGATGGAAGAAGTATCAACGTTGGATGAATAGACACCACTTTCAAGTATGAAGATACATTCTTGAAAGTGCCAAAGCTAGTGATCAAGCGCACACAAACGTTATTAGACGGTGTCTAAAAAACAAAGAAACGGAACCTTTCGGCAACATTAGATAGATCTGGCCTGATCACTGAGACGTCATCAATGCGATAATGATATAGTGTGTATTGTTCATGACATGCCACATTCCTTCAATATCGCATTCAAGATGAGTGATGTTACTTAGACTTTATTCTTTACTCAACATTTGTAGATTGTTTGTATCACTCTGTTTGCTTTATATATATAGAGAAAATTGCAAAAATCGTCCTTGTGGTTTGGCCAAATTGCACGTTTGGTCCGTACTGTTCATTAAGTGCAAAAAACGTCCGGATTTGGCACTGTTACATGCAGTTTTGGTCCCTCATGTTAACGCCGGTTAAGTGAGTTCCGTTAAGTGGCACTGTTTAATTCACTTTAGGTCCCCAATGTTACACGTTAGCCCCTTAAGGCAGAAATCGTTGCAGCGCCCGTCCTTTTTCTAGAAAATATATTTATTTATTTTTTTGAATTCGATTTTTTTTTAATTCGAAAAAATTTATATAAATTCGAAAAAACTTATAAAAATTCAAAAAATATAAAAATTTGATTTTTTTTAAATGCGAAAAAATTTATAAAAATTCGAAAAAACTTATAAAAATTCAAAAAAAATTATAATAATTTGAAAAATATAAAAATTTGAAAAAATTTATAAAAATCCGAAAAAAATTATAAAAATTCAAAAAAAATTATAAAAATTTGAAAAATTTATAAAAATCCGAAAAAATTTATAAAAATTTGAAAAAACTTATAAAAATACGAAAAAATGATAAAAATTCAAAAAATATAAAAATTTGAAAAAATTTATAAAAATTTTAAAAAATATATAAAAATTCAAAAAATTTATAAAAATTCAAAAACATTATAAAAATTCGAAAAACCTTATAAAAATTCCAAAAATATAAAAAGTAACTAATTTTTTTGAATTTTTATAAATTTTTTCGGATTTTTATAAATTTTTTCGAATTTTTATATTTTTCAAATTTTTATAATTTTTTTTCGATTTTTTATAAGTTTTTTCGAATTTTTATAAATTTTTTCGAATTTTTATATTTTTCAAATTTTTATAATTTTTTTTCGATTTTTTATAAGTTTTTTCGAATTTTTATAAGTTTTTTCGGATTTTTATAAATTTTTTCGAATTTTTATATTTTTCAAATTTTTATAATTTTTTTTCGATTTTTTATAAGTTTTTTCGAATTTTTATATTTTTCGAATTTTTATAATTTTTTTCGATTTTTATATTTTTCGAATTTTTATAATTTTTTCGGATTTTTATAAATTTTTTCGAATTTAAAAAAAAAAATCGAATTCAAAAAAATTATAAAATCTTTTATAAGTTTTTTGGAATTTTTATAAGTTTTTTAGAATTTTTAAAAAAAATTCGAATTTTCATAAGTTTTTTTGAATTTTTATAAGTTTTTTCGAATTTATATAAATTTTTTCAATTTTTTTAAAAAAAAAATTGAATTAAAAAAAAATTATTTTCCAAAAAAGGACTGGCGCTGCAATGATTTCTGCCTTAAGGGGCTAACGTGTAACATTGGGGACCTAAAGTGAATTAAACAGTGCCACTTAACGGAACTCACTTAACCGGCGTTAACATGAGGGACCAAAACTGCATGTAACAGTGCCAAATCCGGACGTTTTTTGCACTTAATGAACAGTACGGACCAAACGTGCAATTTCGCCAAACCACAAGGACGATTTTTGCAATTTTCTCATATATATATATATATATATATATATATATATGATGTATTTTTGATATGTAGGAAGTGAGTTTGTAAAACTTTGAGTCTGGAATTTCAACATACCTTTCTATTCTCAATTGCCATATAGTTCCTTTTGTTTTTTCAACAATCTAGCAATGTACCTGGTGCAGGCCTTTGCTCAAAGGGAGTTGAAATGACAAAAGGAGCTGTAGCGGTAACTGAGAAGGGTTACGTATGTTGGGTTATGATCTAAAACCAACGATCCACCAGGTAATGTGGCCATTGGAGTTCCAAGAACAAAGGTTGTTTCAAACACACCCTGAATTGTAACATTGACTATTTTTGTCCACATTAGTTGACTGTTCTAGCCTTGGTACTGCAAATACTATTTTTTTCTCATGTTTGCACGTATGAAAAAGTAATGTCATGACTGCACAATTTCATGCCTACAAGAAGGGTAAGAAACACTATTTTTTCTTCACTGTCAATAGACAACTTTTGCAGTTTTGAAACACTAACCAAGCATACCTTTTTCTCTATAAAAATCAAACACACCAACTAAGCTCCCACAACCCCATTCTACCTACTGAAACAATGAGTTCCAAGAACAAAGGTTATTTCAAACACACCCTGAATTGCAACATTATCTTTTATTTCATTTACACTATATATTTTTTTAGTTTTAATATATTTTTTATTTTTTTGTAGAAATCATTAAAATTGACAGCAGTGACTCAAGTTCATTTCACATATCAAGCAGTTCTGAAGGTCCTCCAAATACATGGGCAGGTGATGAGGCGAAAAATGATCCGTTTTTAGGGGGTCATTTAAGCCCGAATCCGAATTTATTTGATCAAATATTGCCCTAAATCGTTCCTTTTGTGATTTTAGGTGTTTGGAGAGTGAATTCTGGAAAAGAGGCTATTTTGGACGTTTTTGGAGCATAAAGTGAAGAAAACAACAAAGTACCAAATCCAAGCTGGAATTACAAGGTGACGGCGTCAAGAATTTACTCTTGACGGCGTCAGAATGGATGAATATTTTACCGAAGGTTGTGAAGGCGTCAGATGAAGAGATGACGGCGTCAAAATGACCAAGATTAATTTACCGAGGGTGGTGACGGCGTCACATAGGCCGTCACGATTGGATCTAGGGCGTCCGAGGAAGTATATGGCGGCGAGTTGACGGCGTCAGATTTTACTCTTGACGCCGTCAGGACGATTTTCCTATATATAGTTTTCTAGTTTTTTCATTAAGAAGAGAGAAGTTTTGGTGAAACCCTAAAGACGATTTTGGTGCCTCTTTTACAGGTTTTTCAAGGGTTCTAAACCCTTGAGACCTTGCATTGTAATTGAGATAAGTATACTCTTAATTCAATCAATATGTCTATGTGTTGGTTGTCTATCTTTTGTTCTTATCTTAATTCTACTATGCTAGGCTAAATTTCCTTTGTGTTTGCTTAGATCTAATGAAACCTAGATGTTGATTATGTGTTGATTACTTGTCTATTCTTGTTTTGAATGAATGATATTATATGTTAGGCTTAAGAAAACTGGCAGATCTCCAAATGGTAACATGCTTGAACGTCTTAAGAAACATGAACCGAGGCGTACTAGGTCTTTATTGGTTGTATTTAATGCATGAGCCACTGTTTACAATCCCTATAGTTGTGCTGGGTCATGGTGTAGGAGGAGATAAGAGCTCATAGAGTTGGGGAGTTATGTATGCCACTCCACGAATGGTATTAAGGAATACAACCCGTCATTCATACAAGTGTAACAAGTAATTAACATGTAAAAGATATCTAGGGAGTAATGAAGTCTAAGTAAACACAATTTCTCCAACCACTGCTCACAACCTTAGTTTAATATTAGTTTAATTTCATTTTCATTAGTTAATTAGTTATAAAGTAGTTTTTGGGTTAGTTGATTAGCAACTAATTCCGCCCACTCCTTCAAAACCCGAGATTTTAATTGCTTTCAATAAAATATAAAAACACAAAAATAATCATCTTTCATCTCTAGAACTATTAATTAGGCTTTCTAATCCTAGCGACACTATTCCTAAGCTGAACGATCAATCCCCCGGTACTTGTCACTATACTATACTACAACGATCAGGTACACTGCCTGGTGGGGGTTGTAAGCCTCGCGAGATCCCTCGAGAGGTAAAGCAAGGTGCGATTCCCACGCATCAAGTTTTTGGCGCCGCTGCCGGGGAAATAGTTATTGTCTAGGTTAGGATTTCTTTTTATTAGGTCTACTTGCTAGATTCCTTTCTAGTAAGATTTTATTTTTATTTTTAGGTTTTCTTTAGTCTATCTTATTTCTTCGTGCTTTTGTTCGTAATTCTTCGTGTCTTTGTTCGTAAACTATTTTGATGGATCACAATAACATTGATCGGCTGATTCCTGTTATTCGTGTTTTTCGTCGTAGGATGTTCCAATTGCCCGCCCCACTTCCTTTAGCAGAAAATGAGAACCCACCTAACCTCTCACCCAACCACCACTTTGACAATAATTCTGAACTAGAAGTGTCTGATCATGATGATGACCGTAGGGCTAGTCCTTTTTACTATTCAGACTCCGATGAGGATCTCGATGATGGTGACGTAGTCAATGAGGATAGAATGGAAGAGGAAATAAACCCTCTTAGGTATGTGGACCCTAGAACTAGGATTGAGTGCGATAGTTCATTTAACGTGCAATTCCCTTGTAAGATTGGATTTAAGAGCTTTAACGCCTATCTCAACTCATCTCTTCCCATGAATATAATCTCACGTAATGAATACAATAAAATCATGGTAGATGAGTTAGAATATAAAGGAGAAAACATTGTGGCTATGGCAATACCATTACATGTGTTTGTAGGAAGTTTGGTTTATCTTGTTGAATTCATGGTTATGGAGAATCTAGGAGAGTTTATTGATGATAAATTGACCCAAGTTGTGTTTGGAAGATCTTTCAAACGATTGACCAACCTCGATGAAAAACTCATAGAAGGGTTAATTACATTCTCGGATGGGGATGAAGAATTTGTCTATCAAATGCCCCGCACACACCCTAGGTTCAAGGATTTCTCCATGGAAAAGTGTAGTAGGTATCCGCCTATGGAAATGCTAAGTGAGAATGATAAGAGGAAGGGACTTAAGTACACATATGAAAAGAATAAAAGATATTATCGCGGGTGCTTAGAGTTAGGAGACGAATACAAGAAAGATGAGGCGACTATTAGATGGCTCACACTTGGTTACGTGAGCATAAGCGATACGCGTTAACCGACGACTTTGAGTCTAGCTACAAGACTCGTAAATAAAGAAAAGCGCTTCTTGGGAGGCAACCCATGTTTTGTGTGATTTTAATTGTTTGATTGTTATTTGCTTCCGTATGCATGCTTTATTTTTATTGTTGGTTGATCATGTTTCTCAATTAAAATGTGGAAATACTTTATTATGTTGTTTAGCCTAGTCTTAACTTCAACCTAAAGGTATTTTTGCAAAAGATAAGTGTAAGGGGAAACCCCAAATATGTTTTTTAAGAAACAAACCGATCATGATTCTCCACAATATTTAATGAACATGTGTATTCGTATTGTTAGAGTCAAATGCTTGTATTGAGTCATAATGTAGTTTTGCAGGATTTTCCAGGAAGTAGGACAAAGTTTTTCCAGAAATTTTCCGGAAACTTAACATAAAGATTTCTGCAGGTTCATTCTGACGGCGTCAGGCAATTGCTCTTGACGGCGTCAGGAGTCAAAAATCTGGAAATTTTACCAGTTTTGTTTTTCTAACGGAGTCTTATAAGTTTTTGTGAATTATTAAGTTTTATAATCTCCAGGAAATCTGCAAACTTCATTCCACAAGCATTATATCTTACTTTGTTTTCTAGGATTTAGTAACTTATATAGGATGCCGCCGATTTTACGCGAGGTTGCCTTGTCTACTTTTGTCAGGATTTACAGGTTATTTGAGACAAGAAGATGATTTATATTCTGGAAGGGAAGCTTTGATTGTTCGTTTTCTTGGAGGAAGATTTAACCTGGCCAACCTAAAATCCATACCGAGCGAATCAGGGGAGTATTTGAATTCATTCTCTTTACTTTTAACTTTTACATTCTTTACTTGAACATTGGGGACAATGTTCATCTTAAGTGTAAGGGGAGGGTAAAAAGATGATACCTTACATATGCACTTTCGCTTGAGTTTGTTTTGTTTGATAGTAGATGAGTAATAAAACTATGAGAAATACTTGTTAGTGCAATTTTAGCGCCAAATTTAAAATTTTTTACAACATTTAGGAGTGAAACTTTAGCCATAGCAAGCGTCTCATGGATAGGAGGTTGTATGACTAGCACATAACCGTATATTCAGAAAAATTTTCCACCCAAAAATGTGAGGTTCGCCTTTAGTTTTGATAGGAAAAGCATTTATTATTGGTGCTTATGAGTGTACCGGTAGCATTTAGATTCTAGAACTTGCGTTAGTGATGCATCCCGAGACCGCTAGTGAGACTACATTCGTGTGGTAGGATTTACTACATGATAAGAGGCATTAGGATCACCCTTGTGTTAAACCCGTATTACGATTACTTGACCATTTAAGTCATATTACTTGGCTAGTTAAGTCAACTAATTTTTCCACACCCTTAGCGTTGTACTCATTTTTAGTACACGATACCCCTAGTACACCCCTCCGAGCCTATCTTTTCGTTTCTAACTTTAAGCATTTTACTTAAAGGAAGAATTTGTTACACCCCACTTAAATGTACACCCAAATCGCCTTAGCCTTCCGTGTATGCGCTCATTTTTAGTGCATTATTGTTATTTGTTAAACCCTAAGTTAACTTTCTAATTGATTACATGGTTGCTAAGTCGAGTCATATCCTTGTACATATTGTTTTGGGACGATTGGGACTCATGGGTAAGTACTTATTTTATGGAGTAATGGGGAAGAACATAATATTATCACCCTCATATGTACGTTAATCTTAAAAGTGCTCCAAGTGTTTTGATTTTCTTAATTCAAGTCGTTAGATTAGTTTAATGTAAAGTATATAAAGATTCAAGTGTAAGGGGAATTCTCATCCCCTATGATGTATTATTTTGGATGGTAGGGTAAAAGTGTATGCAAAAAAAAAAAAATAAAAAAAATAAAAAAAAAATAAAAAAAAAATCGAAAAAAAAGAAAAAGAAAAAAAAAATAGAAAAAGAAAAAAAAAATAGAAAAGAAAGAGAGAAAAAACATACGGACTACCATCCCGTTTTCATTCTATGTTCATTTTATATTTTTAGTTATTTTTCATTTATTAGCTTAAGTCGAGTCTAGTCTTGGCTTAGCAACGCCATCTTGTACATGTAATTAACTAAGATTGTTAACTCGCCACCAGTAAAATCCCCTTTATCCAACAAAACCGTGTAATTCATATCCCTACACCTAACGTTATAACCCTTTAAAAAGACCTCTTTGATAGTTTATCCTAGGTGCTTACGCCATGTAGTGGAGGTTTGATCCTTTCCCAAGCCTATGGTAATCTATTTTGCTATGACAGGTAGTGAGAGATATCTTCCATTTCCATAATGTTATATTACTTTATTACACCCGAGAGATGTGAGTATCTAAACACTATTTGTGAGGTGCTTGTGTATGACCTCCGTGCTTGTCTATTGGTCTTTAGTGGAACGATTATTTGTTGTAATTACTTTTATATTAGTGTTAAATGACCCCTAACTTGTCTTTTGAGTAGAATAAAAGCTCATTTGCTTGAGGACAAGCAAATCTCAAGTGTAAGGGTATATGATGAGGCGAAAAATGATCCGTTTTTAGGGGGTCATTTAAGCCCGAATCCGAATTTATTTGATCAAATATTGCCCTAAATCGTTCCTTTTGTGATTTTAGGTGTTTGGAGAGTGAATTCTGGAAAAGAGGCTATTTTGGACGTTTTTGGAGCATAAAGTGAAGAAAACAACAAAGTACCAAATCCAAGCTGGAATTACAAGGTGACGGCGTCAAGAATTTACTCTTGACGGCGTCAGAATGGATGAATATTTTACCGAAGGTTGTGAAGGCGTCAGATGAAGAGATGACGGCGTCAAAATGACCAAGATTAATTTACCGAGGGTGGTGACGGCGTCACATTGGCCGTCACGATTGGATCTAGGGCGTCCGAGGAAGTATATGGCGGCGAGTTGACGGCGTCAGATTTTACTCTTGACGCCGTCAGGACGATTTTCCTATATATAGTTTTCTAGTTTTTTCATTAAGAAGAGAGAAGTTTTGGTGAAACCCTAAAGACGATTTTGGTGCCTCTTTTACAGGTTTTTCAAGGGTTCTAAACCCTTGAGACCTTGCATTGTAATTGAGATAAGTATACTCTTAATTCAATCAATATGTCTATGTGTTAGTTGTCTATCTTTTGTTCTTATCTTAATTCTACTATGCTAGGCTAAATTTCCTTTGTGTTTGCTTAGATCTAATGAAACCTAGATGTTGATTATGTGTTGATTACTTGTCTATTCTTGTTTTGAATGAATGATATTATATGTTAGGCTTAAGAAAACTGGCAGATCTCCAAATGGTAACATGCTTGAACGTCTTAAGAAACATGAACCGAGGCGTACTAGGTCTTTATTGGTTGTATTTAATGCATGAGCCACTGTTTACAATCCCTATAGTTGTGCTGGGTCATGGTGTAGGAGGAGATAAGAGCTCATAGAGTTGGGGAGTTATGTATGCCACTCCACGAATGGTATTAAGGAATACAACCCGTCATTCATACAAGTGTAACAAGTAATTAACATGTAAAAGATATCTAGGGAGTAATGAAGTCTAAGTAAACACAATTTCTCCAACCACTGCTCACAACCTTAGTTTAATATTAGTTTAATTTCATTTTCATTAGTTAATTAGTTATAAAGTAGTTTTTGGGTTAGTTGATTAGCAACTAATTCCGCCCACTCCTTCAAAACCCGAGATTTTAATTGCTTTCAATAAAATATAAAAACATAAAAATAATCATCTTTCATCTCTAGAACTATTAATTAGGCTTTCTAATCCTAGCGACACTATTCCTAAGCTGAACGATCAATCCCCCGGTACTTGTCACTATACTATACTACAACGATCAGGTACACTGCCTGGTGGGGGTTGTAAGCCTCGCGAGATCCCTCGAGAGGTAAAGCAAGGTGCGATTCCCACGCATCAGCAGGCTACTTTCCAAAGAGATATTTTGGATCAGGCACAAAAAAGGAAGATGCTAGGAAGGATAAAACTCCAAAAAAGACTGCTAAAGAACTTTTTGATGAGAGGGTTCAGGTGCTAGGCCTGCCCAATACTAAGACTTGTTAAGAAAAATGTATAAAACCATGGGAACCAAAAATGCCCAAAGTTTGTTCAAAAGGGAAGGGTAAAAATGAGTTAGGAAGTAATTTAAATAAACCTTGTAATCTTTTTGTACTACTTTATTTGACTTTATGAATAAACATGTTGTAATCCTTTTATATTAGTAGATTTTTAGAATGTGTACCTTTTATTACCAGTATTTTGTAATTTTTCATTTCAAGTTTTAATGGAATATGTTTAATTTTAATTCCCGTACTTTGTCATTCCTAAATTTTCTCATTAATTGTTACAATATTTTGATTGTTGTGTTCATTAAGAAGAACTTGGGATATATTTTGTATTATGTTAATCAAAAGTTTCTGCTCTGGTTTTGTTTTACCTGGTGATCATTGCTGCTGCGCGTTAATATTTATATCTTGGGTTTTAAGTTGGTATGTGATATTGGATCTGATTGTTGCGATGCATGCTTATTTGTTATTGGTGGTTTATGCCTGAACGTGTCTCTCATGGAGATGGGTTAATTTGAGAGGGAGAGATGTTTGTTGGATCGATCTGTTTGGAAGGATTCAGTGTTCTTTTATTTTCTCATCAGATCGAGACTTGGTTATGATGTATGTTAGGGTTCGACTAGCCCTATGGTTATGCTTGATGTATTATGGCTGCTGGTTTACATGGTTGCGGTGTCAATGGTTTGCCTAGGGTTTTGTTATATGGTCATATAGCTGTTTTATTTGATGTTCTTAGCATCTCTGATCATTCAATTTGTTGGCTTTGATGGATGTTCTGTTTGGTACAGATTTATGTTATAGATGGAAGTTAAGTTTTTGGGGGCTCTTGTCCAAAACCCCATTCACACGAGCACGGATCAGTTGCAATCTCATTCATCTTGGGGTCTCGTGATTGTATTTGCTGGACGTTAGGGTTTAGAAACCCTATTTGCGTCCGTTACTGGTCATCATGCTTGGTATTCATTATCTTGTTCCTTATGAATTGTGTTCGGTTTTGCATCTATACATACACCGTTGGAGCAAGTTTGTGATTGCTGCTCTATCATTGGTTTTAGCGTCTCTCACCAACCTTTGTGTGAAATTTGTAAACTGAATCTCAAGATTGATGATCCATGAGTGGGTAAGTTGGAGGTTTCTCCATGGAAGTAGGTGGACCGCTATAGTGATTTAGAAGGCTCAAGTACATTTCTTGAGTAGTATTGTAATGTTTTATTTACTTGTGTCATTATTGGTAGGTTCATTTTTGTAAGTTATAAGAATGGTGTGTCATTCTTATATTATTGTCTGTAAGTGTCCTAAGGGACTGAGATGAGAGACTCACTCTCATCCATTGTACTTCATTGATTTTTTGGTTAATATATTTTACTAGGGTGCAGGATTACTCCCCTTTACCCCAAAAAAAAGTTTCTGCTCTGTTAAAAAAAACAAAAGTTTCTGCTGCTAAGAAAACGTTACTGCAGGTGGGTTTGTACTGCTATATATGAGAGTGCAGGGGTGGATTGATAACATTTACACTTAAGGGTTTAAATCCCCAATCAACTAGTTATAACATTGTCTACGGATAAACCCATATGGTTCATCCTACGTCAGCTAATTACATACCATTGTCTAGTGACAAACCCATTTGGTTTATCATACATCAGATACTTACAAAAAAGTTTATCCAACTTACAAAAACTTTCAAACATTGTTTCACCCATCAACAAACATAAAACCATCAACAACCATCAACACACATCAAACCATAAAACTCTTTGGGACCTGTTTGTGTCATCGGTTAAAAAGAAGCGGACCCTTGCAGTTGCACCAAAGCAGGCTTTCTGTCTCAACTCCCTGAAACCATAGCATGAAACAATAAACACCTTCCTCCTCACCTTCCCTCGACCAGGTACCACCATTGTTCTCTCACGTACTTCGAAAACTTTCTGTATCATTTGGTGCTTCACAACAGCGACAGAGTACCCATACAAGTTGTACTTGTGCACAATTTTTGATGGTATAGTCTGTTACAAAATGTACAAAGTTACAACTGCTATAGATTGATAGTTGTTTAGTATAGATTGATAGTTATTTAGTTTGTAATCTCATTTAAATTGTAGCATAACAATTTGACAAATTATCAAAGTTTTCAAGACACTTACAAGTCGTCCATCTCTCCAAAAGCATGCAATCAGTGGTCTATAGAATTGTGACATTTCTAAAAATTCATGTCAATTATTTGATAATTATTATTCAACTATTTTATTTTACTTATAATTAACTCCATCGGAAGTTATCCGTATACGTTCAATCCATTCAACCACGGCTATTCTATGTCTACTCTACACTTTCTATGAACCATTATTTCCTTATAATCCTATTTTTTAAAGTCACAATTCACTTTTCTCATTTTCTACGTCAACTTTTCACTTTTTACGTATCGCGCGGTTTAAACTCACGTTTTCACGTTCTAACCTCAAATAAATCACCCGATGAACTCACCACTCATCTAGACTATTGAAATATGTTATGATGACAAGTTTTCATACTTTTGAAAGTTTCATAATTTATTTCTACCCGGTATTGCGTTACGCGTCTTAAAACTTCATGTTTTAATTACCGGGAGCAAAATAAACTACATAATACATCTATAACTAAATTTAATCACAAGAGTTCCACTAACTCTTTCCCCCTCCCTTAGGTGGCTTCCAAGGAGGATATCACACCCACACTTGTCTCTTTTGAGAGACAAATGCACTCCACTACCTTCTATGACATATATATTGTCTAAATAACCAACCTAGATCATATCACCAACTTCTTGCACTCCAAAAAAAATCTGTTTTTATCCTCAAAAATTCGTGGCTCCTCAAGCTCATAAGCATCTTTGTTAGTTGACTCTTCTATTCCAAGATTGTCCAAGAATGATGGTCCTTGTGTTCTAGATATTCCTTGGTTCTTTTCTTCCTTAAAGTCTTCATCTTCAAGGGTTTTTGTTGGTGATTTTTCTAAGAGTTTTCAAGGGTTTAAGGGCTGTGGATTTTCAAATTTCCTAGAGTGGTGATTATCAAGTCCTTTCAAGAATATTGGTGACAAGATTAGTGATCATGGGTTAGAGAAAAGGTGCATGCAATATCACCTTAATCTTGATCTCTATTTTCATCTTCAAAAAATTTCTTTCTCCTATATTGTATGGCTTACAATAGGTTATTGTGGCTGTAGATTGGAGTTCTCAAGATCCTCTACAAGTTCATCTTTCAAGTCATAAAAGATCCTTGCTTGGTGGTGGCTTTGGATAGCCCTTGTTTCTTGTTCTTGAAATTTATCTTGTCCTTCTCTTTTGTAAGAAACTCTTTTATAAATTTTCATTGTATTTTTTTTTCTTCTTGTTCACTCCTGTAAAATTTGGTATTTATTGATTTAATGGTGTAACATATAAATTATAGGGCTTGGTTAGGCTTGGTACATGAAACTAGACCACTAAAAACCCTAGAGGACTAAACATACAACTGTAATTCTGAATCAGGGGAAAAAATGGAATAAACTGCACTAATCAGTAGACATTGAGACTAAACTAAAAATATGGGGTTATAGGTCTATGTCTTGTGGTCGTTTTGACGGGTATTTCATTAAATAACTCATTACGATGATTAAACTAGAAACATTTTCGTAAAACATGTCCAGTTCTGAGTAACAAATTTGAAACGGGCAAAAGTCATTTTTTTTATGAATAACCCTCTGTTACTTAAAAAATAAAAGTTTTAGAGGACATCTTAACTTAAACGTTGCTGAAAACGGGGAACAAATCGGGTTAGTAAAACTCTAGATATCGCACTTTTCGTGAGACCATTGAAAATTTGAAAGCTGAATAGATTGATTGTTTGGGTAAATGGACTGTTTTACTAATGTTACATAATTTTTGGCCAAGTGGGACCCAAAAATCTCGTTAATACAGAAGTAGACCTTTCCGGGGATATAAGGAACGAGACTTGTGGACTTACGATTTGCAAATGATGATTTCCTAAACATAGACAAGTTATTTAAATGCTAACAGCACTAGATATAAAATGAGTATAAAGTGTTTTACACTTTATAAAGTTGGACCTTTAAAACATTTTGAACCCCCCTAATATATTTTGAACCCTGAGGCCTAAAGTGAACCTTTTTGACCAAAAACTTGACCCATGGACTAAACTCGAACCTTAGAATTAATTTGAACTTTTACATCATAATTAAACTTGGGGTAAATGTAAGTTTCATACTTATATAAATGCAAGGGTACATTTTTGGGTAATTTGTAAGTAATTAACTTAAACCTTGTGATGTACCTAGGAATATTGTACCAAGCTTAAGTAAGATCATAATCTGTATATTACCCAAAGTACATCGATATCTATTTTCATAAATCTAAGACAATGTATATTATTTAGGTTCATCGTAGAGCTTTTGCGGCTATTCCTTCACTTGCTTGTTCATTGCTATTTTCCTTGCTTTAAGGTGAGTTTATAGCCTCGCCTTTACTCTTTAATGTTTTATAAACCTCGCGAGGGGGATACATGCTAGTTTTTACAAACTGAATACAAGTAGTTTTTGGTATGCTGGACCCGATCATATGATTATAGATATTGAATGCTTTTTGCCAATTAAGTCCCCTCATGAACCGTTAATTACTCGAGTAGTAAACGCTAGTATTATGGATATGCATATTAGGCTTGGCGGGCTTGTTCGGGATACGGACACATAATAGTTAGAATTGTGGTAAATGGCAAATTTTTACCTTCTCCGGGGCATTATTAAATTACGTTAAGGTTCGGTTGCATGAACTCAATACTATAATCAGATAACCCGACATGTAATTGCAATACTTGTCGCCCGATAAATAATGCTTGTATTTTAACTTATTACTTATTAAACTCTATAAATTCACTCAACTTTATGTTGACTTTTTAGCATGTATTTTCTCAGGTATTATTTGCTAGCTGAGCATTGGGAGTAATCGGAGTCGCGTGGATATCAAACATTGAAGGACTTGTTTTCTTCACATTCGATAATTATTTTCTTTAAATATGCAAATGAGTCATTTTTGAACTCTTGTAACTTAAGTTTTAAATATAAATTGTTGGGACCTTTGTACTCTGATTTATCAAATCGAATGTGACATTTTATTAAACGTCTCTTTTGAGATCGTTTTATGTAACTTGTTTTTATGAACTATGAAGTGACACCCAAATTGGTATTCCACTGCGTTGTAAATTTTGGGGGTGTTAAAAGAATGCCCTATCTTCTTGGTCATGGACAGTGTGAAACGACCATTTGCACATCCAGTTCATCTGTTGGGTTTCAAAATCTGAATTTAATAATATAAAATGAGTAAGTTATAGATAATCCAAAATGTTACAAAGATATCGTATACTTGATGTAGTTAAAGCTAATAAAGGAAAAGATATTATAGTCATGTGGTTGGTGACACAAGGCATTCATGGCAATATTGGTGATGTATGTCTCCACAGTTGTGATGGCCCCTCCATCAGGTTCAAACAACATCACATTATATTCCTGGCCCGGGACAACCTAAGTAAAAACCATCCACTGACCAGCCTTCATATTCAACTCTCGAACGAGTGTCAACCAACCACCGCCATACAAGAAGGAGTGGACGTATCGATCATAGAGATGATCACTAGCCACCCTAACATTGTAGTCAGTTGTGTTAGTGGAAACCACGACCGAATCAGTAGGGGTTGGACCATCCAGATATCTCAGAAAGTCTTCCTGCAATGACTGCATAAGTAGAGATATGTGTCATAGGCACTAAACATCTCCAAAATTGGGCACTCTCGGGTTCATAATTGTGATACTCCAACCCATCCTCACCATAGCAAGTTACATAAAACACATCCTCACCCTCTTCAACAAAATGTATGTACTTAACATCAGAACAAGAGATGTTGTGAATGACAAAATCAATCCACCTTGCTCCCTCAACAACACACTTAAATTCTGAGACTCTCCTTACACAAACTTTCCATCTAACCCCCCACGGTTAACTAAGAAAATAAAACCATTGCCATGATAGGAACCTCCTAGAACATAATCATTATGTAGTTCCTGTATATGAAAATTAATTTTTAACCACTGGGGAATTACATACTACATAATTAAACTATTTTCTTATAGAAATAACAGCTTGTCAATAATGGTGTTAACTTACAAACTCATCCAAAATATCAGGATTGTCCACAGCGCAAATAAATTGATTACCAAACATGGTTACTGCATTAACGATTGAGGTTACAAAAAAATGCAAAATACCGTTTGAATGAAGGAAAAATCAGTAAATGTGGTTACTTGGTACGTGTGTTTTTTTTAAGAATCACGACTTCTAAGCACCGACTGTATTGTTTGAGATATTAGGTTGAAAGAAGATAGAGCGTTTATGTGTGTGTGATTTTGTTGTGTTAAACATGACTTAGTTTTGTTATTTGCAAAAAATGTCCTCGTCGATTTTCGTGAAAGTGAGGTAGCTGAAGTGTGTTAAAGTCGGGAACAGTGAAATGATGAAAATACCCTCACGTGCGTTGCACGTGAGGGCTCACTAACGGGCTAGCAGCATTAAGTTCAGCCTAGCAGCATTAAGTTCCGAGTTACTAGCATTCACCCAAATTCCAATCCAAACAACTTTTTCTTTGCTTTTCCTGCAAAATGTTAGTCTAGTAACAAAGAAAATACAAGCCATAACATATGCACAATGATCCCAACATCTAATTATACTTCACAGTTCTAAGTATAACTAGGAGCATTGTAATGGGGCAAATGAAGAGTCATGACTAATAGTCTGAACTCAATGCATGCAGTGAATATCAAATTAGACTCAAACTAGATAGACTATACATAAGTTATCATAAATGTGTTACCATATGTATCGATTTGTGACTACATTTAAATAATGTGTGACAAAATATAACTCTATGATTTAGATACCTAAATAAATGCTTCATGTGACCATATATAATATCTTGAATTTAGTCACACAAACACTCAATGTGACTAATAGCAAGGTTAATGATAACTGAGTTCATATTTTGCTATAAATAATAGTCACATGAATATTTCACAATGTGAGTATTTTGAAGGTATTAGTCACATATAATACCCTTATAATGTAGCCATAAACATAATTTAGATACACATTTGATATATGGTGTGACAATTGTAAAGCATATAGTCACATGATCGTGCTACAATTAAATGTTACTATACACATTAGGATTTGGCAAGCAAACACACACTAAACTTTAGATACGCATATTAACTTATGTGACCATATGTATCGGATTTTGGTTACACTTAATCATGTATGCCTATGGTTTAGTATGACCATATATGACATTTGGTCACACTGTTCAAGTGTGTGACATTTAAATGCATATCGTGACTAATGCTTCAAACTTACTTTTCTGTTGTCAAACATTTCAAATCATATGTGGCTAAATATTCAACAAACAATAGTAGTCACGTTTAAATAATTTGTGACAAACTTGACTATATGATTTAGCCACATACACAATTACTTCATGTGACCATATATGGATTTTGGTCACACTCTTCAATTGTGTGACATATATTTGTCACATATGTATATATATAGCATGACTAATGTTTCAAACTTATTTGTATCCGTCACACGTCCCAAATTATTGTGACTAAATAATCAAAAAAAAAAATTACTAGTTACCTCTAGTCACGTAAATATTCAAATGGTGTGGCTATAGCCTCAGATGTAATTCTGAAATGGTCACACAAGTCGGATTAAGTATGGCTGTTTATTTTATTCTGGTACATTTAGTCACATAAAAAAGTTACTGTGTGGTTGTTCGAAAAATAGCGTGTGTGACAATATCCCAGTTTTGTACTAGTGTCATGATACGTGGGAATTGCGCCCTCGCAACAGGTTTTACCTCTCAAGGGATCTTGAGAAGCTTACAACCCCCACCAGGTAGTGTACCTGATCGTTGTAGTATAGTATAGTGACAAGTACCGGGGGATTGATCGTTCAACTCAGGAATAGTGTCGCTAGGATTAGAAAGCCTACTAAACTAGGTCTAGAGGTGAGGGATGATTCTTTTTGTATTTTTATATTTTATTGAAAGCAAGTAAAATCTCGGGTTTTGAAGAAGTGGGCGGAATTAGTTGCTAGCCAACTAACTCAATTCACTAAAGATGCAATCAAAATAAAATAAAAGAAATGAAAATTAAACTAATTTACTAATGTGGTAGAAACAATAATGAGAAAAGTTGTGTTTACTTAGATTTCATTACTCCCTAGATATCTTTTACCGGTTGATTAGCTTGTTACAATTGCATGGATGATGGGTTATATTCCTTAATACCAGTCGTAGGGCCGTGTACAATATTCCCTAACTCTATAAGATCCTACTTCACTCCTATGTCGAGCCATTAGAAGCTCCTAACATGGGATCATTATAATTCTCTTACGCATTAAATATAACCAAAAATCGTAGTACACCTCCGATCATGTTTCTTAAGACGTTCAAGCAAGTTACCAATGGAAGTCTGCTAGTTTTCTGAAGCCTAACATCGAATACAATCATCGGTAACAATTATAAACAAACAATCAACTCATAATAAACATCTAGGTTTCACTACATCTAAGTAAACACAATAAAAGCCTAGCCTAGCATGTTAAAGAGAAGACAAGCGTAAGATATAATCACACAATACATAGACATATTGAATTATTTGAATAAGTACTTATCTTCAATTCAAAATGGAAGAATCAAGGGTTTGAAACCCTTGAAAAAGCTGTAAAATTTGTCTAGGGTTTATGCCCTAATGTCCCACACAAAGTTCCACTCTTCACAATGAAAATTTGGAAAAATATATATAGACTGTGCATCCTGACGGCGTCATGTATTAGCCTCTGACGCCGTCAACTCGCCGCCAAGTTGAAATTCATATTGCCTAGATCCACTTCTAACGTCGTCATGTAGTAAAACACTCTGGGCCGTCACTAGTATTTGTACCCTGACGGCTTTGGTGACGTCGTCAGGCCAATAAGCCTAAAAACATTCTGGATCATCGCGCGTATTTTCCACTTCCACCTCTTTTGCCATTCTTGACGTCGTCACTTGTAGAGCCTTGACACTGTCAGGTACTGTTCCCAGCATGGATTTTGAAATTTTGTCGTTTTCTTCACTTTTATGCTCCAAAAAGGTCCAAAATGCTTCATTTTCCAGATTTCTCTCCAAACGTACCTAAAATGACAAAAGGAATGATTTAGGGCAATAATTGATCAAATAATCTCTAATTTGGGCTTAAATGACCCCTTAAAAGCGGTACACTTTTCGCCTCATCAAATACCCTTACACTTGATATTTGCTTGTCCTCAAGCAAATGCGCTTTTATTCTAATCAAAATACAAGTTATGGGTCATTTAACACTAACATAAAAGTAATTACAACAAATAATCGTTCCACTAAAAACCAAAAACAAGCACGGATGTCATACACTAGCACCTCACAATTAGTGTTTAGATACTCACATCTCTCGGGGTGTAATAAAGTATATATCACAATATGGAAATGGAAAAGATCTCTCACTACCTGTCATAGCAAATAAATTACCATAGGCTTGGGAAAGGATCAAACCTCCACCACTTGGCGTAAGAACCTAGGATAAACTATCAAAGAGGTCTTTTAAAGGGCTATAACGTTAGGTGTAGGGATATGGAAAACACGGTTTTGTTGGATAAAGGCAATATTTACTGGTGGCGAGTTAATCATCTTGGTTAATTACATGTACAATATGGCGTTGCTAAGCCAAGACTCGACTCAACTTAAGCCAATAAATCAAAAATAACAAAAACTTAAAACAAACATAGAATGAAACGGGATGGTAGTCCGTATGTTTTTCTCTTTTCTTTTTCTATTTTTTTTTTCTTTTTCTTAATTTTTCAATTTTTTTTTTCTTTTTTTTTGCATACACTCTTACCCTACCATCCAAAATAATACATCATAGGGAATGTACATTCCCCTTACACTTGAATTTTTACATACTTTACCATAAACTAATCTAATGACTCGAATCAAGATAATCAAAACACTTGTAGTACTTTCTAAGATTAATGCACATATGGGGGTAATAATATGATGTTCTTCCCCATTACTCCAAAACACTAGTACTTTACCCACGAGTCCCAATCATCCCAAAACAATATGTACAAGATATGACTCGACTTAGCAACCATGTAATCAATTAGATAATTAACTAAGGGTTTAAACAAATAACAATAATGCACTAAAGATGAGTGCATACACGGAAGGCTAAGGCGATTTGGGTGTACATTTAGGTGGGTTGTAACAAATTCTTCCTTTAAGTAAGATGCTTAAAGTTAGAAACGAAAAGATAGGCTCAGAGGGGTGTACTAGGGGTATCGTGTACTAAAAATGAGTACAATGCTAAGGTGTGGGAAAAATTAATTGACTTTACTAGTCAAGTAATATGACTTAAATGGTCAAGTAATTACGATACGGGTTTAACACAAGGGTGATCCTAATGCCTCTTATCATGTAGTAAATCCTACTACACGAATGTAGTCTCACTAGCGGTCTCGGGATGCATCACTAACACAAGTTCTAGAATCTAAATGCTACCGGTACACTCATAAGCACTAATAATAAATGCTTTTCCTATCAAATCTAAAGGCGAACCTCACATATTTGGGTGGAAAATTTTTCTGAATGGTACGGTTTTGTGCTAGTTACACAACTCCTATCCATGTGACGCTTGTTAAGGCTAAAGTTTCACTCCTAAATGTTGTAAAAAAATTTAAATTTGGCGCTAAAATTACACTAACAAGTATTTCTCTTAGTTTTATTACACACCTACCATCAAACAAACAAACTCAAGTGCAATGATATCCTATAAGGTATCATCATTTACCCTCCCCTTACACTTAGAATGAACATTGTCCCCAATGTTTAATTAAAGAATGTAAAAGTAAAATAGGTAAAAGAATGAAAACAAATACTCCCCTGATTCATTCAATATGGATAGTGTGTCAACAAGGTTAGATCTTCCTCCAAGACAATGAACGTTGAAAGCTTCCCTTCCAGAAATATAAATCATCTTCTTGTCATATATAATCTGTTAAACCTGAGAAAACAATCAAGGCAACCTCGCATAAAATCGGTGGCAATCTATATATACTACCAAATCCTAGAAAGCAATTTAAGATATAATACTTGTGGAATGAATGTTTGCAGATTTCCTGGAGTTTACAAAACTAAAGAATCAACAAAAACTTTAAGACTCCGGTTTAAACAAAACTCGCAAAATTTTTCAGAATTTTGGTACCTAACGCCGTCAGGTTGTAACTCCTGAAGCCGTTAGAATGTTCCTAGAAAAATCTTATGTTAAGTTTCCGGAAAATTTCTGGAAAAAACTCATGCCTTATTTCCTGGAAAATCCTGCAAAACATCATTATAACTCGATACAAGCATATGACTCTAACAAATACTAATATACATGTTCATTTAAGATTGTGGCGAATCATGATCATTTTCGTTCTTATATACAAATTTGGGGTTTCCCCTTACACTTAGCTTTTGCAAAATACCTTTATATGAAGTTAAGACGAAGTTAAACAACAAAATAAAGCATTTTCACAATTTAATTTGAAACATGATCTACCAAAATCAAAAGTAAAACATGCATACGGAAACAAATAACATCAAACAAATAAAAACACACAAAACATGGGTTGCCTCCCAAGAAGCGCTTTTCTTTATTTACGAGTCTTGTAGCTAGACTCAAGGTCATGGGCTATTACGTGACCTCGTCATCAAATGTTACATCCTCCTCACTAATCATCTCATTACCACTTTCTTGATAATGTTTTACGCGTTGTATGTTTACAGTGAACTCTCTATTTTCATCGTCCATTAACACAACAACGCCCGCTTTAGAGTAGCTTTTCACTGTAAAGGGTCCATACCATCTAGACATAAGTTTCCCGAGAAATAACCTTAACCGGGAATTATACAATAGAACTTTGTCTCCTTATGAGAACTCCTTAGGTTTCTTAATTCGCTGGTCATGCGATCTTTTTGCCCTTTCTTTATATGTAATGGAGGATTCATACGCTTATAGCCTTAACTCCTCAAGCTCATGGAGTTGCAAGAACCTATTCGTTCAAGCGACCATATAATCCAAATTACATGCCTTAAGTGCCTAATAAGCCTTGTGTTCAAGTTCCACCGGAAGGTGACACACCTTGCCATTAACCATGCGGAACGGGGTCGTCCCAATAGGTGTCTTGTAGGCCGTTCGGAATGCCCATAAGGGTTCATCAAGTTTAAATGACCAGTCCTTTCTGTTATGATTAATCGTCTTTTCCAATATTCTCTTAATCGCCCTGTTGGTGTTTTCCGCTTGACCGTTGGTTTGTAGGTGATAAGCGGTGGAGAACCGGTGGGAAAATCCATATCTTTTCATGACCTTTTCCATTTGCGCATTGCAAAAGTAGGTCCCCCTATCACTAATGAGAGCTTTAGGAATGCCGAACCTAGCAAACAGCTTTTTCAGAAAATGAATAACTACCCTAACATTGTTGGTCCTAAGGGCTTGTGCCTCCACCCATTTTGAAACATAATCAATAGCCACTAAAATGTATTCGTTCCCCCTGAAGATGGAAAGGGTCCCATGAAATCTATTCCCCAAACATCGAAAACCTCACAAACTTGTATAAAATTCTGAGGCGCTTCATCTCTACTTGATATATTCCCGGCTCGTTGACATGCATCGCATGCTTGTATCATCTCCTTCACATCACGAAATATTGTAGGCCAATAAAATCCAGCATCGAAAATCTTTCGTGCGGTGGTGTTTATCCCATGATGGCCCCTAGAAGGGCACGAATGACATTCTTTCATAATCTTCATCGCCTCTTTTCCCGAAACACAGCATCTGATTATTTGATCAGGACATCTTCAGAATAAGAAGGGTTCGTCCCAGAAGTAGTATTTTAGTTGGGCAAAGAACCTTTTCTTTTCGTATCTAGTCATGTGTTCCGGAATGAGCCTACTTGAAAGATAATTAGCATAATCAGCGTACCATGGTTCAGAATCTGTTATTGACATGAGCTGTTCGTCAGGAAATGAGTCCCGAATCTCACTCTTGTCAAGCTCACTAAGGAGGGGATTTTCGAGACGAGAGAGATGATCAGCAGCTAAATTCTCTGCCCCCCTTTTATCGTGAATTTCAACATCAAATTCTTGTAACAACAAGATCCACCGAATTAGTCGTGGTTTAGCGTCTTGCTTAGCAAAAAGGTATCGGAGAGCCGAATGATCAGTAAAAACGACCGTCTTCGAAAGGACAAGATATTGGCGGAATTTGTTGAAAGCGAACACCACGGCTAATAGTTTCTTTTCGGTTGTAGAATAATTCTCTTGAGCGGGATTCATAGTCTTGCTAGCGTAGTATATTGGTTGGAATTGTTTGTTACACCTTTGGCCTAGTACTGCTCCAAAAGCATAGTCGCTAGCGTCACACATGATCTCGAAAGGTAATTCCCAGTTGGGTGTAACCATGATTGGGGCCTGCGTGAGTTCCTTTTTTAGGAGATTGAATGCATCCTTGAATTCTTGAGAGAAATCGAAAGGGGGATCATTTACAAGCAATTGAGTCATTGGCCGAACTATTTTAGAGAAGTCCTTAATGAACCTCTTGTAGAACCCGGCATGACCCAAGAAGCTACGTATTGCCTTGACAGTAGTGGGATAAGGTAGTTTAGATATAACTTCAACCTTTGCTTAGTCCACCTCAATCCCATTTCCTGAGACCTTATGCCCTAGCACAATCCCTTCTTTTACCATAAAATGGCATTTCTCCCAATTTAGGACCAAGTTGGTTTCCTCGCAACGTTTGAGCATTTTTTCGAGGTTAGCGAGACAGCGGTCGAAAGAGTCCCCGAAGACCGAGAAATCATCCATGAAAACTTCCATGTTGTCTTCCATTAACTCGTGAAAGATTGCAGTCATGCATCGTTGAAAAGTGGCGGGAGCGTTACATAGCCCAAAAGGCATTCTCTTATAGGCAAATGTTCCATAAGGGCAAGTAAATGTGGTTTTTTCTTGATCCTCAGGGGCTATTGGGATTTGGAAATATCCTGAGAATCCATCCAGGAAACAGTAGTACTCGTGGCCGGATAATCTTTCCAACATTTGGTCAATGAACGGGAGGGGAAAGTGATCCTTTCTGGTGGCATCATTGAGCTTCCTATAATCGATGCATACCCGCCAACCAGTAACCGTTCTTTGGGGCACCATCTCACCATTGTCATTTTTCACCACAGTCATCCCTCCTTTCTTTGGTACAACCTGTAGAGGACTAACCCACGGGCTATCCGAAATCGGGTATATCAGCCCTGCATCCAAGAGTTTGATAACTTCCTTTTTCACCACTTCCTTAATGTTGGGATTCACCCGCCTCTGGGGTTGTACGGCTGGTTTATAGTCTTCTTCCATAAGAATTTTATGCGTGCAGAAAATTGAGTCAATCCCCTTAATGTCGGCTACGCTCTATGTAAGGACTCCCTTATATTTCTTTAAAACTCCTAAGAGTCTATCCTTTTACCCATTTTCAAGGGAAGAATTTATGATCACTGGCAGTTGATCCTCTCCCTGGAGGAAAGCGTATTCCAGGTGGTTTGGGAGCTCTTTAAGTTCTAGCTTGGGTGGTTCGACAATGGAGGGATTTAGCTTGTTTTCGGGTTTACGGAGTTTGAGCAGTTCAGTGGTCTCTTGTCTGGCGTAGAAGAAGACTGCGCTAGCGCCCTCCGTCTTCTCCTTCTCCATTATGGGGAGGAAACTCTCATCCCGTAACCAGCCTTCTTCGATTTGTTCATCAACACAGTTGTCAATGACATCAATTAATTCATCGACCTCTCCGATGAAATAGAGCCGGTTAGCTGCTTCGAGAGATAGATTCATAGTGTCTTTAATATCAAAGGTCAAGCTATCAGTCCCTACTCGTAAGGTTAACCTGCCGTCGTAAACATCAATAAATGCACGAGCGGTGGCAAGAAAGGGTCTCCCTAAGATGATGGGCACCAGGTCATCCTCCTCCATTTCCAAGATCACGAAGTCAACCATAAATTTGAACTTCCCTACTTTAACTGGCACATTCTCGCATATCCCCAAGGGGTATTTGACCGATCTATTGGCTAGCTGGATGTTCATACGGGTTGGTTTTAGTCCAGAATATCCTAGTTTGAGGAACATGGAGTAGGGCATGAGGTTGATGCTTGCCCCTAAATCGGAAAGAGCATTCTTTATCGATAGAGATCCTATGGAGCAGGGCAAGGTGAAGCTGCCTGGGTCGTCTACCTTTTTTGGTAGCCCTCATTGGGTTACCACCGAACACTCTTCTCCCAGAGTCACAAGACCCTCGAGTTTCTTTTGGTTGGCAAGCAATCTTTTGAAGTATGAACTATACTTGGGCATGTGATAACAAGCATCAAGGAGAGGTATGATGACCACTGAATCTTTTAGATACAACAAGAATCTCTTATTATCGTTTTCAATCTTCTGATTTTTTAGGCGGGATGGAAATGGGATTCTCACAGGTTGGTTAGGTGGAGTTGGTGGAGATGGGGTCATTAGAGGAGGTTGTTCAGGAGCCTCGTTACTCACATTACCTTCCTCCTCGCGGGGATTATTTGGCTCAATGGTGATAGGATGTTGGCTCGGATAAGGAGGGTCCTTGGTTGTTGTTCCAGCTCGAGTAGTAACTACGAGTAGGGGATCTTTTTGGCTTACTGGGGGCCTGTTATGGCCATCAAGGGTGGCATTAAGCTTGTTGAACCATTTTTCCATGTCATTCTGTTGCTCACCGATGAGCTCGTCAAGCCCTTTTAATTGTAAGCCTTTTTCCTGAGTAAAGTGCCTAAGGTCATCCTCAAAAGTGCTCCTGATTTTGAATTCAGGGCCTTCCTCTTCGTCTTTTCTTTTCAACAGATTCCCCCAAAGGGTATAATCATCATTTTGGTAAAAAGGCAAAAGGGAGGGGTCAGCGTAGATGTCATATCCCGACAAACACGCATGTTCGGTAGTGATTTCTCTTCCGCATTCTTCTACTTTGTGCGGGCCCCCACAGTAGTTGCAAATCAAGTAAGGCTTTGAAAGTTGTTTAGTTGTTCGCGACCCTGCAAGGTATGACACCCTTTCGTGAATTTTCCTCAGCCGATCCGAGGGTGTTTGTATGATTTCGGATATGCTCATAGTTGCATCGGGTTCATCCCAAGTATCGTCCTGGTCTTGAGCATATTCCTCAATCCTATTCCACCCTTTCTCGGCGCTCAGATTAGCAATTTTTCCTTTTCTTGAATTATTGATTCCGTTCTGGTCATTTGGGGAGACATTGTCATAGAAGATTTGTACCAGAAGCCAAAGTTCTATGCCATGATGGGGGACTTGTCTTATTCGATCCTTGAATCTAGCCCATGATTTATAGATGGGTTCGTCCTTTCCCTTTCGAAAACGGAGGATCCTATCCCGAAATGCTGAGGTTTTCCCTGCTAGGAAGAACTTCTCATAAAACTTGGATATAAGTTGCTCCCATGTAAAAATAAACTCGGAGGGAAGTTTATCATACCACTCCTTGGCTTTTTCATAAAGAGTGAAAGGGAAGAATCGTAATCGGTACGTGTTTCTAGTGGCCCCATCCGTATGGAGGGTGTCCACTATCTTCAAGAAATCCCTGAGATGTTGAATTGGGTCATCGGTATGTAGTCCTCGAAACTTGCATACACTTTGGGCAAGCCAAACATCATTTGCACGCAAGACCTTATCGGTGCGTTCGTTTGGGAAAACAATGTCATTTGAGAAGCCACGAGGATTCGGGGAGGAATAGTCCTTAAGGCGCTTAGGGGTGGGAGTTTCGGGGGTGCTCATATCGTTGTTGGATTGGGGGCTAGAGGGCGTGAGGTGATTATCTGAATCTTCTTCAGAAAGGGCCTCATCAAAGTGGATGGCTATGCCAGATGGTTCAAGTGTTGGGAGAGATCGCTTTAGCCTATGCACTTCCCTTTCAGGTTCTGCATATGGCAAAACAAGATTTCTTACAGAACTACGACTCCTAGTGATTCTAAGGTTAGAGAGATTTTCATTTGCCATAATCGCGGATGGTGATGGTTACGAACAAAGAAACGAAGAAATAAGATAGACTAAAGAAAACCTAAAAATAAAAATAAAAATCTTACTAGAAAGGAATCTAGCAAGTAGACCTAATAAAAACAAATTCTAACCTAGACAATAACTATTCCCCGGGCTGCGGCGCCAAAAACTTGATACGTGGGAATTGCGCCCTCGCAACAGGTTTACCTCTCAAGGGATCTTGAGAAGCTTACAACCCCCACCAGGCAATGTACCTAATCGTTGTAGTATAGTATAGTGACAAGTACCGGGGGATGGATCGTTCAACTCAGGAATAGTGTCGTTAGGATTAGAAAGCATACTAAACTAGATCTAGAGGTGAGGGATGATTCTTTTTGTATTTTTATATTTTATGGAAAGCAAGTAAAATCTCGGGTTTTGAAGAAGTGGGCGGTATTAGTTGCTAGCCAACTAACCCAATTAACTAAAGATGCAATCGAAATAAAATAAAAGAAATGAAAATTAAACTAATTTACTAATTTGGTGGAAACAATAATGAGAAAAGTTGTGTTTACTTAGATTTCATTACTCCCTAAATATCTTTTACCGGTTGATTAGCTTGTTACAATTGCATGGATGACGGGTTATATTCCTTAAAACCAGTCGTAGGGCCGTGTACAATATTCCCTAACTCTATAAGATCATACTTCACTCCTATGTCGAGCCGTTAGAAGCTCCTAACATGGGATCATTAGAATTCTCTTACGCATTAAATATAACCAAAAATCGTAGTACACCTCCGATCATCTTTCTTAAGACGTTCAAGCAAGTTACCAATGGAAGTCTGCCAGTTTTCTTAAGCCTAACATGGAATACAATCATCCGTAACAATTATAAACAAACAATCAACCCATAATCAATATCTAGGTTTCACTACATCTAAGCAAACACAATAAAAGCCTAGCCTAGCATGTTAAAGAGAAGACAAGCGTAAGATATAATCACACAACACATAGACATATTGAATGATTTGAATAATTACTTATCTTCAACTGAACATGGAAGAATCAAGGGTTTGAAACCCTTGAAAAAGCTGTAAAATTCGTCTAGGGTTTATGCCCTAATATCCCACACAAAGTTCTTGTTAGGTCATGATTTTGTAACATAATCACTAAGATAGATCTAGAGAGAGAAAGTGAGTAGAGAGAGAGAGTGGAAGGAACCCTTTTGAATGAAAATGAAAGAGATGAAATTCCTAGAGAACCAACCCCTCTCAAAGGAGAGGTTACATAGTATATATAGGGAAGGAGTAGGGCAACACTCCCTTCCTCCCTATCTTGAAAATGAAATGGGCTTAAGGCCCATGGGCTTGCTACATAAGCCTTAAGATTAAATAAACATACAAGCCCTAGCAACCTATTACAAGTAAATGACCGAGACTTGATAAATAGTAAAACTACGTTCCCAACAATCTCCCCCTAAGGGTCGGTCATCAAGGTTGCTTGACGTCTTCGTCTTAATCTTTGACTTTCAATGCTTTAGACGTCTTCTAAATCATTCATCGTTCTTTGTTCTTGGTTGATGTAGATGTGATCATCTTATTACAAAATGTAATGACCGAGACTTGAATAAATATAAAAGTACGTTCCCAACAATCTCCCCCTAAGGGTCGGTCATCACGGTTGCTTGACGTCTTCTTCTTTGTCTTTGACTTTTGACTCGTATAACTTAAGACGTCTTCAAAAGAGAGTGGGTGTTCTTTTGCTTCATTGTTCATTGTTCGTAATAGATGTGGTAGTGATCATCTTATGAAGTTATCTGCCATGCGTCACTTCTGCGTCTGTGGTGGTCGTCATCCATTCCAACATGCTCATACACCCTTGAACTTAGACATTCACATGCACGTAGTTCCCTTTCATTCACATAGATCTTTAGTCCTTAAACTTTGTAGATTTTTCTTTTTGGCGTAGAATCTAATTTTGAACATTGTGTTGCTCAGATCTTTGAGGGAGCTTTTGTTGACTTCAAGATGTATGTATGAGCATGCGGAATCAGTCTCCATGGAGATGATATGTCCCTGAAAGTAAACAGTTAGCAATAAACAACCGGTACTTACAGATAAGAAATTAGAGATCGTCAACAGCATAGTGTGAAGACTCCTTCTAACCCTTATCAAGGCCGTTCCCATATCAGATACTCCCGAAGGAGCTTACGAGACCTACTAGGTAGCTCAATGACTGGGTGAGTCGCTGGGGATCACTCCACTACTGTAGACCGTTAGAAACCACCGCAAACACTAAGCGTAACTCACGAGGAGTTACCGAAGTGACCTGTCAAGCCTGTTTGATGATGACCCTGACAGGAGTTTCCGTTCAATCATTGAGAAATACTTATGCAATTCTCTCATAAACGTTCTAGGCAGATTGCTAAGATCTGCGAAGGACTCGATAATTTACAGCTGGTGCCCATTGATGTAGAACACCAGTTGTAGAAAATACTAAGTGTTCCTAAGAGATCTTTGATGTATCTCATGGCTCTAGACTCGATAAGTGCTCACTTAGGTTTCCTATACGGAGACTAGGGAGGGGTCTACCCTAAGGTTGAACATATGGAGGGCTATTTCTTTTCACCCTTTTCTTTACTTTTCTTTTTAATTCTTCAACCCCTTCTTTTTCCTTTCGTTCTTTACTCCTTTTTTTTCGTATCATACCTAAGGACTTCTAGTTCTAACTATTGGTGATGTCCTTGGGTAGATCCCTCCGGCTTAGGCGGATCATAGGACGGTTATTTCCTAACCTTAGTCACCTTATAACTCCATGACTATCCTATAATTGCCATTGAAACCTTTGAAAATCTCTCAAAGTGTTTGTGTTTATCAAACATTTTGTTTAACACTTTGAGAGTTTTATGTTTTTCTTATGAAGGGCTCCCCCTTCACATGTGCTCATATGTATTTAATAAATTTGCACATGCGGGAGGAGCGAGCACATTTTGAATTGATCCACTTTCAGTGAACAAGACTGATTCGAGACACGCTTACATCACTAGTTAGACTAGCTTGAAGTTATTACCCGGCCTGGTCGACTCCACAGAAAGTTTCTCGAGACGGTACATTTCTACTAGGACAAATCCTTTTCGAGACACGCTTACGTGGCTAGTTAAAGAGTTCCATTGTCAGCTTTTAGGTGACAACTAGCTCTAGTAACTAACTTGATGTTATTACCCGTCGAGGATAAGTCCTTTCGATTATTAACTTTAATGTTTCGTCAATTCTTGGGTGAATCTGAGTCTAGCTCGCATGAGGTTTGACATTTAAGCAACTTTTAACTTTCATATTTTAATCACTTTCACTTTTCTCCCCCTCAAAAATAGCATATAAGATGTTGTTTTTGAGAAACATTTGATTAAAATATGCTTTTTGAGTCTTATGGGGAGAAATCAACAAGAACTTTTGATTTTGAGAACGATGAGCTTTCAAGTGCTCCCCCTCAACAAGTGAACACTCATTGAGGTGAAATACTTGTCTTTTGAGCAGAATTATGAAAATCAGAAAATGTTTGATTAATTCTACTCAAAAGTAAGAAGCCTTCGCTCCTTATCTAAGGATTGAGGCACTGATACGTACCTCAGGGTCCTTTAATTACAAGCACGGGTTGTACACTGTTATGTGTGCACAAACCATCAAAACATGATTTTGACAAAGCATTTTGATTTTGAATACTCCCCCTCAAAACGAGCATGTGTTTTGACATTTTTAAACTTTGGAGCGAATTGGGGAGTAAAGGTTTGAAAAATCTTGAGCAAAATTTTGAAAAGTTTTGAAAAACCTTTTGAAAAATTTTGAATAAATTTTGCTCAAGATTAATAAGTTTTAGATAAGCTTCGCATGAAAAACTTCTTCTTGTTTTTAAGGATAAGTGCGCGTTTGGTTTTAAAGAACGGTTTAGCAAGGCACTTTCCTTTCTTTGAAACTCGAGTTGTGCACTGAAATGTGTGCACAAGTCGTTGTTTTGATACAAAATTAGTTTTCTTTAAACGAAATACTCCCCCTTAAATAATGAAGTTTATTCAAGAGATAGTCTTCTTGAGCAGAATTTTGAATTGTATTTTAAAATACTTTTTGAAAATTCATGAGATGATTCTGCTCAAGGTTTTAGAAAACATAATCAAGTATTATATAACAAGAATGCTTGAAATTCAAAACTCTTATACTGTTGAAAGTTGTTTGAGACCCGGAGTCTCTCTTTTGAGTTTTAAAATCTTGAAAAAGATTTCCATCTAAAGATGAACCTCATGGGTTCATTTTTAAGATTTGTTATTGTGATGAATGGAAAACTTTCGGTATTTGGGATGTTCAGATCAGAGACATTCTTTTATTGAAGCCAAAGCATTCCAGATTTTGAAAATATGAAAGATTTTGAATCACTTTGCTTTGGTCTCCACACTTGCTTTACCGGTGTAAAACAGGAGTGTAAAGTTTGGAAAAATTTATTTCTCACCATTTTAAATCCATTTACCAGTTTAGCCTTTAAACACATTTTGTCCTTTGACCTAAAAATATGTTCCATAAGAAACATTTTGTCGAATGTTGCAATTTTGACTTTCAATGAGATGACATGTAGTTGCACACAGAGAAAATGCATCAGGCACAAACAAGTATAAGATGAATAAAAAAAATCTCAATCTAAATCAACCTAAGTGCTCAGAATTCTCAAATTAACACACACAATCACAGATTAATTCATTCTTTCACTCGAGATTTACCAATTATTGTCATGGTTTGGGGTTATGATTTGAGTCCATGCACACTTGTTAGCATCATAATGCCTGAATATTAAACAAACAAACGTCCTAGTAATAGCAGCAAAGACATCGACATCTTAAACCCTAAATCACATGATTCTAATCCTATGTTGTTCCTAATCGAGCAACTACACCAATCGAGCATTCTTTAGTGTTCTCTAAAGCTATATAAACTAGTTAATTAGACTGAACACATAAAAATTGAAAGCCCTGATCGATAATTACATAAACCCTAGTTTCTGATTATGCCTTTTTGACCTTTGAAAACACTTGAAACATTTAGGGAACGATTAGACAACAACCATGAAGAAATTAGAAACTCACAATCGGGAACATTCGAGGATAAAAAATCGTTAGTCTGAGTCGTTGAAGTCTAAACATGGTGAACTTGGAATCCTTGCTGAAAAAAATTTCTTTTCTCCCCCTCGAATTAGCATATATTTTGTGAAACCTTTTTGTACATTTTAATTCGAGAGATCATAGAAGTTTTAGAAAATGACATATTTAATCCGAATGATGAAGAAACATTTTATCTTTGAAGTATTATGATGAGGTGTGCAAACTTCATGATAATGTGAAAATTTTTCTCCCCCTCAAAACATGTTCCATTTTGACAGAGTAAAGCAAAATTTGTTTTAATGAAGGAACATAGTTTTGAAGTTACGAAGTTTGTACACAGAGAAAGAGGATTTTTTTTTTTTTTATTTTTTTTTTTTTTTTTAAGATAAGAGTTAGATGTTTGACTCACTTAGTTTTAAAGAAAATTGTACAAATCACCTGGAGTCAAACACCACAAACCAATATGGTGAACTAAATCAACAAACCTTGATGGAGGTAATTATCTCGAATGTGAGCATGATCCAAATAGCGTGTAGACGACTCAGTAATGTCAGGAATGAGTTGAGCCAGTGCAAACGGATTAAAGAACGCCTCTGGGTCATGCTCTGCGGTTTGTGGAACTGATATAGGTATGGAGTCTTCAGCTGATTGTCGTGAGTTGGACCCGGTTTGTTCTGTGGTTGTTGGAGATGCAATTGGAGGACCGTCTCTCCTAACAGTTGTTGTTGTTTGTGAGGTGAATCAGGTACTTGATTGTGATCAAGATGTGCAGCGGAAATTGGTGAGACCTCAGAAAGACGGTTTTCAATCGTATCCTCAAACAATGGAGCAAACAAGGTTTCCACTTCTTTACAGGAGAGAGACAAAGGTTCGGCCGAAGATTCTGGAAAGTTTAGACGGTTGAATGCAGGTCCTAAGCTGTTGTGCTCAGAAGCCATAACATTAAGCTCGGGTCCGAAACTGAGTTGTTCCTAAGCCATTACATTAAGCTCGGGTCCGAAACTGATTTGTTCCGAAGCCATTACATTAAGCTCGGGTCCGAAACTGATTTGTTCCGAAGCCATACCTGGAGAATCTGTAAAGAAAGAAAGAAGAGACAAGAAAAACAGAGAACAAGGATCCCCCAAGAGAAACTGGGTTCCAGATGTTAGAAGCATAAAGATGTAGTGTCAATTATCTTCTTGACACTCGAACACACAATTCCGACGGTTTTCCTTCTTGTCTCAGGGGTAGATATAGTGGAGTTCACATTAGTTTTGGTGCAAATGTCTAAAATCTTTCCTGTAGGAATCCACCTAAGACCAATTGATTTGAAAATTCTACTCGTGGGTACCCACCTAGTGTTAGATCTAGGAGATGTTTTCCTTTTAGATGCAGTTGAATGAAATGTGGGAGCATCACTTCTTTGAGAAAACCTACGTCCTATGTTGATCCACTTCTTAGGTTTCTGACTTATGAGTTTTGGTTCAACGGGTTTGTTTGTCTTAGTCGATTGAGCCTTTTCAAGTGAATTTCCCTTTTGAAGATATTTTAAAGCACAAACAACATGATTATTTCCGCAACTACTCTTAGATGCTAGCCAATTCCTATTAGTTTGTTGAGAACTCCTAGGTTTTGGTTTGCTACTACTAGCAGTGTTTTGCACTACATTGGAAGGCTCCACATGAGGTTTTGAACCTAGAATTCCATCCTTTTGAAGTAGCGCCTTTTTCCTAGCCTTTTCTAGATCATAGTTCTTGTACATGTCATATCTTCCATAAGAATCTTTACTTTTAATGCTCGTATTAGACACTGTTTTCGAACTAATCCTAGATGAGCCGGGTATAATCACGTGTTGAGATTTAGCAGACATAGATGCATTTTCCTTAGGCCAAGAATGTGGAGTGACTGGTTTTGTCAAATTGTTTTTCTCAACAACTTGGGAGGCAAATCGAGGTTTTGAAAATTTAGGTCGTTCAGATTTAAATGCAGTTGGTTTGTCTAACCACTGATTGTTTTCTGATTTTTTGAGAAGGCGGTTTCCCCAAGATTGATGGTTTTGCAAACTTAGTATCCACACTCTGGCCAGTCAGTCTTCTTAATTTGTTTTGTAATGCAGCATGTGCAAACACCTTTTCTTGAATTTGACCTTTTAAAAGCTCATTTTCTTTAACTAATGTATCCACACGTTTTCTTTGTTCATTCAAAAATTGACCATTGTTGCCCGAATTTAGAGATTCGTCTTGCAATTGAAGTTCAAGTGAGATGCAATGTGCCTCTAGTTTTGAAAAATCTTTATGGCACTGGGCAATGGTCTTTTTGAGAAGAAGGTTTTCAGACTCAAGAGTTTGATTTGATGTTTCAGCCATTAGATTATCATGTAAAGACTCATACTTAGAACGTTTGTCAAGACATTGAACAACATCCTGGTCAACCTTTCCTTCATTACTGAAGTTAGGTTGCTCAGATTGTTGTTTCTCATATGCAGGCATAATATGATCAACAGTAGATTGTACCTCAACCATTTGCTCTTTGTCAAAGTTCGGTTCTTTGTCATAGATGGGTATGAAATCTTCCTCATCCATATGTCCTTTGTCAAGGTTGGGCTCTGAGTCATAGAAGGGTATGATCTCTGCACAATCTGCATCTTTATCATTCCCCAATCTGCTGTTGTCATCCTGCACTTCTGATTCTGTCCCTTTGCTTTCCATGACAACCACAATAGCTTTCAATGAATCATCTTTATGAACTTGCTCTTCTTGAATCTGCTTTATACTTCCATTCTCCTGTACATTCAATTCTCTTCCTCGTTTTTGCATCTCCAGTTCTTTGACAACACTTAGATGAAGTGATCTTTCATTGAGCACATATTCTAAGCAGCTCAGTCATGAAACAAGTTGATCTCTAAAATCTTCAACCTCCACACTAGTGATATTCTCTCTCCATTCATTGCTTACATATTTATAGTGTATGAGAGTTTTAAAAACGATGGTCACGAACCATTTGAACTGTGTCATGAGCGCTCTAAATACTACCATGCAATCACTTCCCTGTTCAATTAGCTTTTCTAGTTGAACGATGTTTTCTTGGAGTTTCCTTTGGAAGGTTATTTGGTTCATTTCAGTTCCGAAGAATGCAGAAAAAGTACTCGAGGAAGGAAACCAATGATCTGAGAGAATCTTGCATTGAATCTTAACCGATTCAAAATGTACTAAACATTTTTCTGTAGAATTGATGGCTCTTTTCTCAGCTTCAGTCATCATTCTCTCAAATGGGTCTTTAGAGTCATCAGAAGCATTTGTGTCGTATACAGGGTCTGTATCATCCATGACACCCAAATTATCTTCCAATATTTTAACCTCATTGCCTACATTAACGACATCTGCAGTGTTCTCACCATTCCCAACCAACCTTTGAGCATTACTTCCTTGTATCCCAACTCTTTCACCTTGCACACTAGCTTGATTCCTTGTGTTAGAAGAAGAACGAAGACAGTTGTTTGTCTTGTTGGAGAATTTGCTGAAGGCACGAGCAATAAGTTCGTGTCCTCGATTCAGAATTTTGAAATCCTCATCGTCATCTTCATTGGAATTTGAATAGTACACTGCATTACTGTTGTCATGTGGAACAAGTTGAGTTGAAGTCTGCTGCGGATATGAATCATATTGGATCATGAGGTTTGAAGTAGCAGGTTGTGGATAACTGAAGTAATTCAGTTCTTGAACATAATCATGATTTGACATTAACATGACATCTGCTGTATTGGCTTCCAAATCTGCATATTCATCATCAGATGGAATATCTCCCATGACACTTTGCAAAACTGCATTGAGATTACTCCCTTCAACTTCCATTTGACTAAGTGTGGCATTGTATTCAACATTATCGACATAGAGTGAGGTTGAATCATAATCTTGATCTTCCTCTTCTGCAATATTTTCCGTATATGCCAAGAATGCCATGCTTGGTTCGATAAGATCTTCTTCATCATCAGTATCTTCCATTGTGTTTAACCATTCAGAAGTTGAAGTCATAGCGCCATTGCCTTTCTTGGTAGATACTTGACTAAGCTTCACTAGATTTTGTAGAAGAGATTGCACATAATTGTGTAGTGTAGCAGGATGATACTGAGGAATGAAGAAAGGCTCAGGTGCATTCGGAGGATTGAAGAAGAGACCATTTGGAGTGTAAATTAAGGATCCATGGTCAACAGCTGGAGATGGTGGAGCAGGGAGAATGGTTTTCAGAGGATTCATACTTAAACAGGATTCAAGAATTTGCTTCATTCTGATGTGATGAAGTTCTTCTGTACGATGCATAGCTTCAAGATACTTCCACATTTCAGAAGCACTAGCTTGAAAGTCCATATTCATGTAAATTGAATTGGGAAGGGCTAATGTCATGAACCATGCAGCCTGATGATCAGCATCGTACTGAGCAAGTTCAGTAGCATTCAAATCTTCATCAGTTTGTTGTCTGATAATCCCTGTTGAGTCAGCAAGAGATATCATCTTGTATGGACCATCTTGAATGGATTTAAGCATGAGATCTGCAGCAGGACGATCTGTGAGCCATTGTAGAAATCTCCGTTTCCAAACAGTATACGTTCCTGATAGCAACATTGGAGGCCTTGATTCATTGCCAAAGAGTAGAACATGATCAATGAGGGAGTTGTGACTTTGTTGTTGATGATACCGTTGCTGATGAGAATATTGGTGAGGAAGGTAGTTGGAAGAAGGTACTGTTGCTGATGACTGTTGCTGATGAGAATATTGGTGAGGAAGGTGGTTGGAAGAAGGTGATTGAGACGTTGTAGATGACATTGCTCTCCCCCTTGATTGTTGCGACGTAATTGAAATAATCAAGCAAAATGTCACACGCAAGGTCGAAATAGTGAATTCAGATTTTCCCTCCAAAAATTATTTGAAAAAATTTTCTTTCCCAAAATTTAAAAATCACTATGAAATGCAATTATAAGGTTGCAAGAAAAATTTGAGTTTCAAAAATTTTGCCGCCAAATTTCACCGAAAAAATTTGAATTTTGGGTCAAAATTTTCAACGTTATACCAAAATTTAAATTTCGCGTAAAAATTGAACGTTTAGTCTCCTGTAGAAAATAAATTTTACTCAAATAAATTTAAATTTCAAATCTTCATCAGTTTTTTTTTTTTTTTTTTTTTTTTTTGAAATCAAGAAGAGAAAGATAAGAAGGAGAAACTTAGAAAAGATGAGACGATGTGATTATGTTAAATTTGGATCTTTTAAGGATAAATAAAGGTATAAATTTTAATTTGATTTGAAAACTTGAAAAAAATTTGTGTTCTAACTCGGTATGATATTAGGTTCTAACTCGATAAGTGTGGATTCTAACTCGGTATGTCATGAAAGTTGTCCAAACTCGGTATATCTTGAGTAAAATCCAAACTCGGTAAGTATTGAAAATAGTCAAACTCGGTATGTTCTTTTAAGTTTCAAACTCGGTATGTTCTTTTAAGGTTCCAAACTCGATAAGACCAGGTAAAACTCAAACTCGGTAGGTACTAGTTTAAGTCAAACTCGGTAACTTAAGTTGTTATGATACTAACTCGATAGCTAATCTTGTTGAGCTTAGATTGTCTAACTCGGTAACTTGTATTGAGTTGGGCAGAGTTTCTCCTTAGTATAAGCGACAACAAACCTAACTCGATACACGATTAGGTAAAGAAGGCTAACTCGCCAATCCTAACTCGAAAAAAAATTTCCAATCCAAACTCGAAAAAAACTTAACTCGATAAAACTGAGACCCTAACTCGAAAGAAGAAATCTAACTCGATAAGAATAAGATCCTAACTCGATAGATAAGAACTTAACTCGCAAGAAATCAAAAAAATTCCCAAACTCGGTAGGACTCAAATAAAGTTCTAACTCGATAACCAACGATGAACAGTACCGTATTTTGACAAAAAATTACTTTCAAAACCTAGTTTTTCTACCAAATCAACCTATATTATCCCTTGGCGAATGATACCACTTGTTAGGTCATGATTTTGTAACATAATCACTAAGATAGATCTAGAGAGAGAAAGAGAGTAGAAAGAGAGAGTGGAAGGAATTCTTAAGAATAGAATGAAAGAAAATGAAATTACCAAGAGAACCAACCCCTCTCAAAGGAGAGGTTACATAGTATATATAGGGAAGGAGCAGGGCAACACTCCCTTCCTCCCTATCTTGAAAATGAAATGGGCTTAAGGCCCATGGGCTTGCTACATAAGCCTTAAGATTAAATAAACATACAAGCCCTAGCAACCTATTACAAGTAAATGACCGAGACTTGATAAATAGTAAAACTACGTTCCCAACAATCTCCCCCTAAGGGTCGGTCATCAAGGTTGCTTGACGTCTTCGTCTTAATCTTTGACTTTCAATGCTTTAGACGTCTTCTAAATCATTCATCGTTCTTTGTTCTTGGTTGATGTAGATGTGATCATCTTATTACAAAATGTAATGACCGAGACTTGAATAAATATAAAAGTACGTTCCCAACAATCTCCCCCTAAGGGTCGGTCATCACGGTTGCTTGACGTCTTCTTCTTTGTCTTTGACTTTTGACTCGTATAACTTAAGACGTCTTCAAAAGAGAGTGGGTGTTCTTTTGCTTCATTGTTCATTGTTCGTAATAGATGTGGTAGTGATCATCTTATGAAGTTATCTGCCATGCGTCACTTCTGCGTCTGTGGTGGTCGTCATCCATTCCAACATGCTCATACACCTTTGAACTTAGACATTCACATGCACGTAGTTCCCTTTCATTCACATAGATCTTTAGTTCTTAAACTTTGTAGATTTTTTTTTTTTTTTTTTTTTTTTTTTTTTTTTTTTTTTTTTTTTTTTGGAATGAAAGAAAATGAAATTACCAAGAGAACCAACCCCTCTCAAAGGAGAGGTTACATAGTATATATAGGGAAGGAGTAGGGCAACACTCCCTTCCTCCCTATCTTGAAAATGAAATGGGCTTAAGGCCCATGGGCTTGCTACATAAGCCTTAAGATTAAATAAACATACAAGCCCTAGCAACCTATTACAAGTAAATGATCGAGACTTGATAAATAGTAAAACTACGTTCCCAACAATCTCCCCCTAAGGGTCGGTCATCAAGGTTGCTTGACGTCTTCGTCTTAATCTTTGACTTTCAATGCTTTATACGTCTTCTAAATCATTCATCGTTCTTTGTTCTTGGTTGATGTAGATGTGATCATCTTATTACAAAATGTAATGACCGAGACTTGAATAAATATAAAAGTACGTTCCCAACAGTTCCACACTTTACAATGAAAATTTGGAAATATATATATAGACTATGCATCCTGACGGCGTCATGTATTAGCCTCTGACGCCGTCAACTCGCCGCCAAGTTGAAATTCGTATTGCCTAGATCCACTTCTGACGCCGTCATGTAGAAACACACTCTGGGCCGTCACTAGTATTTGGACCCAGACGGCCTTAGTGACGCCGTCAGACCAATAAGCCTAAAAATATTCTGGATCATCGCATGTATTTTCCACTTCCTCCTCTTTTGCCATTCTTGACGCCGTCACTTGTAGAGCCTTGACGCCGTCAGGTACTGTTCCCAGCAAGGAATTTTGAGAGTTTGTCGTTTTCTTCACTTTTATGCTAAAAAAAACGTCCAAAATGCTTCCTTTTCCAGATTTCTCTCCAAAAGTACCTAAAATGATAAAAAGGAACGATTTAGGGCAATAATTGATCAAATAATCTCGAATTCGGGCTTAAATGACCCCTTAAAAGTGGTACACTTTTCGCCTCATCATGTCACAACCATTTTCAACATATGAAGAATGATCTTGACTACATCATTTCCATTCTCTCGTCATTCAGGTTTCTATCATCTTTACCCAAAAGCTCATATCCATCACGTCCTCGCAAGTTCTAGAGATGAATGGATCCTCACAAATAAAACCAGACTTAATATGGGATAACCTAGAAGATTAGACTAGGACTATGAATGTAGACTCATGCTGTAATAGTCATATGAATGTCATTGTTATTTCTTTATGAATGTATTAGTTTATGCATGAATTTATTGATTACTTGTTCCAGGGTTCTTTCTGCCGGCAGTCACATACTATATTGGCGGTCCCGGATAGATAAAGGACCGTCCACCCCTTTAAGGGACCATCCACAGTATTTGTTTTCCTGTATTCTTATCTTATATGTAGGTTTTCTATATTTGCTTACATGTTTCCTCTAACCTATTGCAGATAAATTCCATCGATCGATTCCCGGGTGTCCTCATCAAAGGGGAGCACTAAGCTAGGGGGAGTCATCATGATGTCATCGACCTCTTTCTCCTCTACTCTCAATGAAGCCTTTTTGATTCTACAAAAAAGGGGGAGAAGAAAATGAAACTCGTTTTAAAACTCATTAATGCCTAGTTTTATCTAGAATGAGTTTATATTTGGTAATCATCAAAAAGGGGGAGAATGTTAATACAAATAATGTCAAAAACATCATTTGCATTAATCGGTCTCTACTAGTTTTGATAATCACAAAATACAAACACACGTTATGTAAAACTACGACTAATAAGTTTTTAATCAAGAAAACTCGTTTTCGTCTTCAACATCACTTAAGGTATGTACAAACATCTACCAACTTGTGTATGTGATCAAAGGATTTATTTTTCATCAAAACTTTACATTTTTATGTCACAAAACATTTTTACAAAAGTATTTTTGTATAATTTAAAGAAATGTTTTATTAAGAAAATGTTTTCAAGTTTCAAATGCATAACAGCCATATTTCCTGCTCAAAACCGACAAGAATTTTTCACAAGATAAATTTTCACCACGTCAGGACAAAAATGGGAGCGTCTGTCGGGGCGGTCCCTTAGTGATAAAAGACCATCTGGTATTTTCGGGACCGTCCGTCTCTTTCCTGGCGTCTGTAAATACAGAACTGTTTTGTTTTAGAAAACTCACCTCTTATGCACTAAAACTTTCTGTATTCCCAAATCCATTTCAAATTACATTCTTTGATCACATTATCGGGTTCTAATTTGTTTACAAGTGATCACACTCATCATTCTTCTAAGGTGCAAGAGAAGAACACTCGTTGTAGTCAAGAGACGAAGTGTTGAAGAAAAGACTTTCTCATCTCATACCATAGTTGCGGATCTTTTACAAATCACCATTCTTAGTCATTGATTCTTGTATGTAATAGGACTTGAGTGCAAGTCTTGCATTGTGTGTTGTGGTGTATCGTACCATCGTGTTGGTGCGAGGTGTGAATTCACGTAAGCTTTGATAGATTGGTTCTAGCTAGGATTAGTACTCGACATTCCACTTAGTGTCGTTAAACTTGGTGCAAGCTTGTGTAAGGTTTGTTCCGCCATAAGGGAGCATGTTGATATAGTGTTTGTGAAACTCTCGAGTGTGAGACTCGAGGAGTGGAGTAGGGGCGAAGGAGTGAGCTTCGTGGCCAAACCACTATAAATCTCCGTGTCCCGGGTTGATCTTTCCTTTCTTTATATTTGCTTATTTACTTATTATTGCTTCTATTTATTGTTGAGTTGATTTCACATAAAGATCGAATCGAGTCATTTTCATAAATACAACTTGTAAAGTAAATTTTCTAAAACATGAATAAAAACAGAGAAACTGTTCAACCCCCTTCTAGTTTCTACAGGAACATTGGGGAAAATGTTCGGTTTAAGTATAGGGAGGGAAAATGGGAAACCTTAGAAACTATAACTCCACTTGACGTTTGTTTTGTTTTAGAGTAAATGTGTAATAAAACTAAGAGTAATACTTGTTAGGGTAAAGTGAGAAATCTTACAGGCACCAAAAAGGGAAAGCTGAGAGATGTTAATATGGTAATGTCTTAAAACATCAACACAGAACACAGAAAAAGGCAAGCGGAGATTAGCATAATCAAAAAACCGACTGTATAAACCAATCTTCCCCAGAGGATACTGGTTGATAGTCTGACCGGTATCTGGCAAAATAGGGTTGACGGATAGTGGAATATGGTAATCACGACATAAGTCGTCTAATTTCCCTTGTGTCAAACGGCATCCAATTTCCGTGATTTTGGTTATAGCCATAACTAACGACCACAAGGTAGAGAGTAACAAGATAACGAAAAATAAAGCCTAGACAAATCTCGCAAAAGCGCGGAAGAAAGAGAAAGGAAAGGAAACAATGGCAACACGCTACATTAGGTATTCATAAGTGATTCTACCAAGAGATCAAAATAAGTGTCGCGTGCCATAAAAGTGCCTAATATCAACGGCCGCGATCGAAAATAAAAGATAAGGATGACAACTAATAAAGCAAACATCCGCTCCCTCGAAGGAATAAAAATGGTCGATCCCCCCATAAAACCCGTCCGCGGATAATTCAAGACCCGCATAACAAAAGGCCCTACGCCAAGAGCGGAACAACTAGCAATATAGTCTAGAAACATTCACCGCACGCTACCAAAGCACGCGCACAATGAACGCACTAGACCGGGGGGACTTGATGACGTATAGTACGGATAGCACGCCTACTGGGGCTAGACTATCTCACACGAACTGGGCTCTGGCCTAATCAGCGAAAACGGGCTTCGGCCCCATAAGCACAACTAGGTTCCGGTCCAATAAGCCAAACAAGGCAAAAAGCCAATGTTACGAGCATGGTATAGTCCGGACAAACTAGGACACATACAAGCGGCACTCCCGAAGTACGCCCGCGGATCGGACCCCGGTCCGAAAACTTATCCGCGTCCACAAACATCGATTAAGCTCCGGACCCTTGCCCAACAAGGGTCCCACTTCGGCCACTACAGCAATACGCGAAATATTAGGAAACCCTAATATTTCCACTACCTATAAAAGGAAGCCTCAATTCACATTCTCGAGGTAATGACTTCCTCACTCATCATAACTCAGACATTTCTCTGACAAACATGAGTACTTACTCTCACGTCGGAGCTTAATCATGGGGTCCGTCCCCACGGTAAGGCTAACTGTTTACTTTCATTTGTGCAGGATACTTCATCCTCTACTTGAATTAGTGCATAAGCCCACAGCAGACAGCCCACCAAGGATGACCCGCACCCCACTAAACGAAGTTCTATACTGTCCACACTTTTTGCACTAATAGTATATGCTTTTAATTGGTTGTACAATATGAATAAATCATTGTACTTTTAAGTAATGAGATATTTTAATGAGAGTATTAATTACAGTATAATTTAGTTTTAGGAAACCATTCATTACTGATTTAATCAAAATAAATACTGATTGATATGATTAGCAACTTTCTCTTTTATTTGACCAAGTGTTGAAAACTCAACATTTCACTTGACCATTTCTCTATTATAAGTAGTTAAGATAATATGAGATATAATTAACATTTAAAAAATAAATAAAAGAAAAAACTCGTGCAAAACAATGTTCTACCAAAAAACGTGCAACATCTCGATGCTACCATCTTTTGACTTTCTTACAACTAAAACAACACTCTTATGTTTTCCGCTACGTATACCCAGAAAAAAATAGTACTCCATCCTTTCTAATATTTGTTTGAGAAAAACATAATTATTATTGTTGTTTCTTTTTTAGTTTTTGGCAAAATGAAGTTTTACTATTAACAAATTAATTAATGTCTTTTATAAAGTTTGCAATAATAATTTTAAGCAAATGTATTATGGCAAACTCGATCAAATTTCATATCTATCTATACTGCTACTATATAAAGAGCGCATAACTTTTCTTTAAATTTAGTAATTTGTTATACCAAAAGTACAATTTTTAAAAAATGGTTACAAAATCCACTACTAAATTTATAGTTTAAATATTGTTTAATTATCAAACTTTTATCATTATTTGTTTTATAACCAATGACTATAAATTTAACCTGTAAATATAGTAGTATTCAGGGTCACACCAAAACTAAAAGTTCGCATGAATAATCATTTGTTACTATAAACCGTCGATTTGCGAAAATATTCGTCTAGTTTTTAGTAAATTACAAATTCTCTGTTCGTCTTATATTAAGTGTCATTTTGACTTTAAGGAGTCTTTATTGTTCATATGTTACTTTAAATATTTTTATTTTTGTTATATAATATTTAATGAAAATTACATTGAAAAAACAAATGCATTTATATAGTTTGTATCAAATATTATATAACAAAAATAATAAAATTTAAGGTTAAAGTTGAAAAAAAAAGAGTAAAAAAAAGTCAAAATGAATACTTAATATAAGAAACAAAATTTTATTTCAAAAAAGTTAAAGTAGAAACTTAATAAAAAACGAGAATAATAATATGTTTCTCTTAAAAAAGGTTAAAGTGAATAATTTGAGAAGTATAAAATTATTTAGCCCCAAAATAACAAAGCTTTTTCTAACTTGTGAGATAGGGACACAAGTTAAGTATAGCGAAAGGATAACGGGACTCATTAAAAAAGACACCCGGACCTAATTTGAAAAGAGTACTTTTTTTATAGGTTCGGACATACTTTTTTGTGGATCCATCATCTTTTGGTCTTTTTGGTGTGTGCCCATACAAGTTAGAAAAACCAAAATCTTCCTCCTAAGTCCTAACTACCAAAACCAAAAACCCCAAAATGAATCAACAAAAACCAACCTTAATCTGGAAACACATTCCTGGTCTTGAACCCATAACATACGAGGAACATAACAACAACATATGGACACGTGGGTTTGCTTGTGTATCTTTGTCGGAGCAGAAGAATAAAAAGATAGAAATGGGTCAGTTTTTGAAACACCCAATTGCTGTGGTGGGTTTGGTTCCTAAAGAAGCTGCTGTGTTTGTTGCTGGCGCTGTAGCTGGTGCTGCTGCTAAAACTGTTACTGCTCCTCTTGACCGGATTAAACTCCTCATGCAGGTGGTCTATTTATATATTTTCTTTAATTTTATGGCTTTGTTGTATATTCCAATGTAGTACCATTTTTAATTTTAAAATATGATACTAGAGTTATAACCTTTAACAATATTGAGATACTAAGATTTACCTATGATTTTGTTGAAGTTATGTTTGTTGGGACCCATGATATGAAACCTAAGAATCTTGATGTTTTGTGATTCTTGTTTGAAACTAAAAGAAAAAAAGAAAGAGATCCTCATCAACTATGGGCCTACTTTATTTTTTTCGTTTTTGTGTTTTTTGGTCATGATAATAGTTTATTTTGCAGACTCATGGATTGAGAGCCGGGGAAGAAAGTGCAAAGAAAACAATTGGATTTATAGAGGTAATTATGCTCAAACTACCTACAATTTGTCTTGTATTTTCTTGATAGTTTGTTATGGTATCCATCTTATTCTTCGTGATTAGCTTGTAGATACATGCTCTCTATCATCTGCCTTCTTATTACTCGTAGAATTCTAGTAGACTTTATGATTATCTATTTATCTCCTTAAAGGTAATTGCGTTTCTCATCCATTATCTAGGAATTGCTATGTATGGTTATGTATACTTGTCTCTGGCTTACAAGTGCATTAGTAAAATCATTGTCACAAAAAACACGTGATTGAAAAATATTGCCCACCAAAATTTTTGATTACAGGGTACCCGCCGCCGCAATGCGCGGGTACACAATTAAATTCCCGATCAGTATTGATGGTTATAAACTAATGGTATGGTGCAAACTCCCCTAATTATGATATAATTGAAGGGTATATTAGAACTTCGATTAATAGTCTAATTTTTTGCTTGTAAAATTTAATGTATTGCTATCTCTGTCCAAATAATGCAACATTTAATTTAACACATACTGTAATGACAATATTTGACTTCTGCTGGAATATCTAAAATTTAATTATCATTATAATTCTTTTTTTGATTTTATATTAAACTACTAATGTCAAAGAGCTCAAATGGGATTAAAATTTGACCGAAAAGGGGAACATTACTAATTTCAGGAAACTTGACTGCACAACTTGATAATGTTCCTTTTCTCAATCAGCTTATTTCACTTGTGATCAGAATTGATGTTTCAAATTGATTGCAGGCAGTTATTTCTGTAGGAAAGCAAGATGGTGTAAAAGGGTATTGGAAGGGTAACCTTGCGCAGGTGCATTAGACCACATTCTTAGTATTTTAGTTTTATTTCGTCATTATGCTATCAGGATTTTAGTATTAGTTTTTGCTGGAGTATAATTCTGATTTATATTATTGTTGCAGGTGATACGTATTCTCCCGTATAGTGCAGTCCAGCTATTTGCTTACGAGTCTTACAAGGTATGGGGAAACTTGTTCGAAAGTAACATCAAGTACTATATGATATGTAGGAGATATCTAGTAGTGGCAAAATTTGAGGGTCGAGCTGGGTGGGTAATGCTGTAATGGGTTAAACCAGGTTTGGGTTGAAAGTGTAAATTTGTAATGCAAGTGGAAACAGGCCAGGCCTGGTTGGGCTGATATGCAATCACTTTTTTTTTTTTTTTTTTTTTTTTTTTTTTTAATTTTCAGAAAGATTTATTGTGTTCATCGTTCTTACAAAGATGAAATAATTACAACAATAATCTACATCTTCAGAAAGGAATACTTTGGAGGTTGTATTCGTTTTAAATATACTTTGGGCAACTGTTTTAATTTAGCCAAACTTTTTTATTTGACCCAGTTGAGCTAAATCAACCCATACACAAGTTAAGGCTCAAAATGTGTATATGATGATATGATATTGGATGAATTAAGTTTTAGTTGCTATGGTATATGAAATTTTAAATGGCCATCATATTTATTTTCCGAGTTAAGGTGAGTTGACCACTTTGCCCTTGTAAAAATGATATACAGTGTTGACAGTTTAGACCTTGTACAAGGCCTGGTGGATCTGTGTTAGCCCATTTATATGATGGTCTGTGTCGTCTATAGAGTTACGAATATAGTCATTCAGTTTGGTTAGGTACTCTTGTGCTTTGGTAGTTAATTTGGTTATTGTTGAGTGTATGGCATGTCACAGATCAACATCTAAGGATGCTTAATCCATCAAGTATGTACTGGTAATGCTATGTTTATAAAGTTTTACCGGGATATTACCCTTTTACACCCCCCCCCCCCCCCCCCCCCCCCCCCCACAAAAAAAAAAAAAAAAAAAAAAAAAAAAAAAAACAGTTTAGGCCTTGTGGATGACTGGGTGTATAGAGTGTTAGTTAAAGCTCTCCAATGAATAGTTAATTTTGCGAAAAACTATGTGCATCCACTAAAGATCACATGGTTTGGCCATTTATGATTTTTTGCTTTCGGGTGCATGGTATACATTATGATGAGGATGAATTTGTGATCGTGGGTCATGCTCTCATCAACTTAATATGGGACCTACAAACTGGTTGAAGATGAATGGTACATTATGGCATCTTAGTTCTTGTTAACTTGCAGAAACTTTTTAGGGGGGAGGATGGCGAGCTTTCTGTTATTGGGAGATTAGCTGCTGGTGCTTCCGCTGGCATGACTTCCACTTTTGTAAGAATATTTTTAAACTGTCCTTTGTTTTATATGATTCTGAAGTCTATTAGCTATTGTTCCTATGTGTCCAAAGATTTTAATGCTCCGCCTTTGATATAGCAACATTAGTGTCGGTGTGTTTCTTTTTATCTGTATTCCGTGAAGAGCGTAAAGTTTGACCTAACACATATTTGGAAAGGTTCTAATATATGTCAAATATTTAAACCACTCTCTCGTCTTTTGGGGGATGTTTTGGATATATATATTTTTTAACATTACCTGAGTTTTCTTATTTTCTGTATTATCTGATTTAGGGGTCAAGTTAACAGTGTTCTGTAATTAGTTTCATACCAGCCGCAACAAACCCGATTGGGTAAAATAAAATTAACATTTGTTCTTTATTTGACACAATTTCAGACCCTTGTATTTTCATTTACCAAACTGTCTCAACTCTTTACAGATAGAAATGCAATATTGGTGTCCTTATATCCATTAATATTTCTAAATAATCAGATATTTCGGCACATTTAATTTTCTGGATATTTATCAAACAACAGAAGTACGTCCAACCACCACAAAACCTCCCTTTTATTACAATTAATTAATAAAATCGCTTACAATTATGAATATTCAGTTTCACAAAAATCACTTTTAAAACTTACATCCAGACACCTTGTTTGCATATGGTTCATACATTAATACTGAGACTATTTTCAGGTGACGTACCCATTAGATGTCCTGAGATTGCGAATGGCAGTTGATCCTGGGCATCAAACAATGTCAAATGTAAGATTGATGTTACAGTTGACTTAAGTCAAATGGTCCTTTTTTCTAAAGTTGGGTATTGGTCCACTTTCAGGTTATTGTAAGAATGATAAAAGAGGAAGGACTTGGATCTTTCTATAAGGGACTTGTACCTTCTCTCATTAGTATAGCTCCCTACGTTGCAGTCAACTTTTGCGTTTTTGATCTGTGAGCTTACTGTTACGTGAATATGTATTTTTAAAATTTGGAATAATAAATATCTTTTGTGGGTTGTTGGTATATTAGTATGGTCTTGTTTGGCCATGAATTTAATCTATCCTTCTATCATTCTATCATTCATATACTTATTAACAGTTAACAAAAAGTATCATTAATTTTTTCGGTAAACCAAAACCAGTAGACTGAAAGAAAAACATGGAGTTGTATGTTATAGACTCAATTACAATGCTTTCATTCTTTACTAAAAAGGCCGTTGACCATATGACTTCAAACGAGGCCTTACTTCATCCAAAGTTGGATCTTAAAGTTGACTTGTTGACCAATAACAGGGTGAAGAAGACTTTGCCAGAAAAGTTTCAGAACAAAACTGAAGCATCATTTATCACAGCCTTCGTGGCGGCTACCATTGCAACTGTTACATGCTATCCGTTGGACACTATAAGAAGGCAAATGCAAATGAGGGGTACACCTTACAATACGGTTTTAGATGCTTTTTCAGGTAATTTAAAATGCTGTTGTCAAGTTTTCACTAGAGAAGCTCTACTGGTTATATACCGAGAAAGATATGTCATTTTTTGAGCATATTGAACCAATTGTTTCTTCTAAGTTTCAAAGAAACATGGTTGGTCATCTGATTGGTACACCTTGTGCAGGTATTATTGCTCGGGATGGTGTTGCTGGTTTATACAGAGGTTTTGTTCCAAATGCGTTGAAAACTCTACCAAACAGCAGGTTTGCATAACTTTTCTATGCACTGTGACTCTGTCATTTGTCCTTTCGGTTTCCTCTTAGATTTGGAACGAAAGTCATTAAAAGTGTAGTCAAATGCACACAACCTCCAAACTTGTATTAGAAAATAGTCGTTGATAATATGGTTTTTGTGTCTGTAAACATATTTAAACATCAGTTATTTCCAAATTTCTACAAAAATGACAAAATGCATTAACAAGCCAATTGTAGACCTGACACATAGTTAAAATTCTTGTTTTGACCCATTATACATACACATCCTTCCCCGACTTGCCCATTTTGCCACCTCTCTAAGTTTAACCTAAAATTTTGAGGTTTATACAAGCTTATATTCCAAGCTCATACAAGATCCACAGACTTGAGGCTACAGGAATCAAGCCTAAAAAGTCATGGCACCAACAGCCGGCCAATTTTGAATTAGCTAATCATATAAGTCTAAATAAGACATCTCAGCTTAACCTGAAATACCGTTTACCCTTCAACCAACTTGACCTGTCAATTTGGTACGTTCTTGCAGCATTAGGCTCACTACATTCGACGCTATGAAGCGTTTGATTGCAGCAAGTGAGAAAGAGTTCCAAAGAATCTTGGAGGAAAACAGGAATGAACAAAAGGTAGGTTCAAGTTCCACAAGTTAACTTATGGTGTATCTTTGGCTATTTATTTGTTATGGCTGTCTAGATTGGAGATATTAGGTGTGTTGTTTTGGCACCAAAATTAGTTTGTTTGTTTGTTTGTTTTTTGTTTTTTTTTTTTTTTTTAATCTAAGGCCTCTTGATCATTTAATATGGGGTTGTAGTAAAGTTTGGTAGTGGCAATGTTGATCCTTTATTACATTAATTCAAGCAATGTTCATAAATGTGTATTCGTTAGTTCATTGCATCCCTGCGGCGTATTTTTTTTCTTTTATTTTTCTTTGATTTTGGCCAAGGTTTAGGAAACACAGTAAGGGTGGAATATTGTGAATTCAGATTCTGCAGCCTAAGAGATGGTGCCTCCGGGTTAAATGTAAAAACTCGGACTTTGATGCACAATTTGCAACATCATTTTACTTAGATTGAAACATACGAAGTTTTAAAGAAAGTGGTTTATATTTTATAACTAAAACTAGCTCGAGACTAGAATTATATTGAAATCAAAATAACACTACATCACATGCAAATCTAAATCTAAACTTGCATCAAGAACTATACTGACTCTAAAACTTACAATTACTCTTGGATCATAGACGACTCTATATTTCAATTAATCTTGGAACGAAGACGATAGTATAAATTTAAAATTACTCTTGGACCAAGATCACTTGCAAATCCAAATCTAAAGTTGCATCACTAACTACCCACTCTAATACTAAAATTACTCTTGGACCAAGATCACTTGCAAATCCAAATCTAAAGTTGCATCACTAACTACCCACTCTAATACTTGCAGTTACTCTCGGATCATAGACGTAATGAAAATCTAGAATTACTCTTGGACCATAGTAATCGTATTCCACTGATATCTCAAACCATAGAAATGGACGCATAGAAACGGGCTGCAATTCAAGCAATACTTGAGATGTAACCCGCTGAAATCTCAAGCCAAGCAATTCTAGCTACGCAATGCAACCAGAGATGACACTGCCATAAGTAAAAGTGGATGACAAATGACCTAATAAATATTTTACGCGCTGGGCCGCATTAGTTACATTAACATACTTTTAGATAAAATCTATTATATGTATCGTCCTATAAAAGAGACAAATCAGCAATAATAAGCTGATAAGAAAAATCTAAAGACATGAACGCCGGAAACAGATTTTATTGCTGCTCCAAAACAGATTTGATAAGCATATCATTCTGTTACTCCAAAGATGATTCAATGTTACTCCAAAATATATTGGTCAAAGTTTGATTTTGTCACTGATGTTTGAATCATATAGTAAAACAATTTAGTGAATTTACAATACTTTTCTAGAAAGGTAAAAAATTTAATCATGTGATGGTTTAGAAATTAGAAAATGAGATTATAAGTTGTAAACATTGTTTATGTTATCATGGTGAGTTTGAGAAAACAACAACGCATAAAATTATTAAAGAAATGGAAAGAAAAAGGAAAGAAAAGCAATACTGGAAAGAAATGAGATTATAAACAATTCACAATGCTTATGTTATTAGTGTCTATTTGAGATATACCCCAATTTCAAGAGTTGTTATTTTGTTTATCTAATAAGTGCTCATAGGACATTAGTTTGGAATTTTGGATGCATAAAAACACATCGAATTCATTAAATTAAAAATCACATGTAGTTAAAGTAATTTATTTGTTTAATCAAAACTTAAATGAAAAGTTTGAGTCTAGTTAATAAAATTTAACCAATGCCTTATGGGCACCCCTTAGAAAAACGCAGGGAATTTTGTATTTTGGAAAACTAAATCTTTCCTTATTTAATTATTTTTATAAAAGTTGCTTAAAAAAAAAAAAAAAAAAAAAAAAAAAAAAAAAAAAAAAAAAAAAAACACTTAAATATTTAATGATATAACAAACTTAAGGAGGTTAGTCATGTATTAGAAAATCTCCTAAAGATTCCTTGTTCACCAAGGTTTAGGTTTCTTCCCCCTCATTCTCTATAAATAAAGATGATGTGGTGAGTTTTTGCACCTTCATTTTTAGCTCTCGTTTAATAAATATTTGAGTGTAAAATATTTCGTATGTGTGTTGGTGCCACTCGACATTAAGGGATCATAACCTTTTGTCGAGGTCTTGTTGAAGTTGTTGTTGATTCATGGTTCCACTTTAGAAACCGATTTGTTGGATTTCTTCCAACTGTATCAGTGCCTTGTTCGATAAGAATGAATCACACAACATAGATAGAGCCAAAACAAGAGAAACGAGTACCCGGATTGGTTCGTCGGCTATTGTGCTTTTGCGGTAGAATTGACGTTGCAAGTTAGTTAACCATTAGATTTATACGAAATTTGAATCATAGCTCGAACACGCATAGGTCTAGGATGTAACCAGAGGGATCTTTAATCGAATTTTCCGGCAAGGAGATATATGTTGTCGAAGTTGCTGATGTGGTTGTTGTGTTCTTTGTCATTCTTCGGTTATTGTTTGGCTTGTGTAGACAAGGTTCAAGGTTTTTAGATTTACAAAATGGAATTACAAGATGCATTGGATCAACTTTATGGAAAGAGTAAACTGCAAAAATCATCCCTGTAGTTTGTGTAATTTCACAAGAATCATCCCTATCTCAAAAGTTCAGCATTAAACATCCCCAAGTCCACAAACGTTTGGCATTAATCATCCTTGAGCACTAACGTCGTTAATTTTACCTGTTAAGTGTTAAAATAATATTTGCCCGTTAGTCCCTCCGTTAATATTTTTTGCACCGTTAGTCCTCATTTTTTAAAATGAATTAAAGATGGCAGCATAGGCACGAACTCGGGTTAAACTCGTTTTTATCCGTTTTCTATTTAACCTTTTTTTTATGGCTTAAACCCGTTTTTATCCGTTTTCGTCTGTTTTTATACGTTTTCGTCCATTTTTTTATGTTTCCGTCTGGTTTTATACGTTTTTGTCCGTTTTTACGTTCTCGTATGTTTTTAGACGTTTTCGTCTGTTTTTTACGCTTTCGTCCGTTTTTATACGTTTTTGTCCATTTTTTACGTTTTCATCTGTTTTTACAGGTTTTCACCCTTTTTTATTTTACGCTTTTGTCTGTTTTACATTATCGTCCATTTTATACGTTCTCGTCCATTTGTTTTTACATTTTTGTCCGCTTTTATACGTTTTCGTCCGTTTTTATAGGTTTTCACCCGTTTTTATACATTTTGGTCCTTTTTATTACATTTTCTTCCGTTTCTTTACATCTTAGTCCCATTTTTACGTTTTCATCAATTTTTGTCCGTTTTTTACGTTGTTGTCCGTTTATTTACGTTTTTATACGTTTTTGTCCTTTTTTTAACGTTTTCGTCCATTTTTATAGGTTTTCGCCCGTTTTTTATACATTTTCGACCGTTTTTTTACGTTTTTGTCCGTTTTTATACGTTTTAGTTCACTTTTTACGCTTTCATCATCTTTTTTACTATTTTATGATTTTTTTTACGTTTTTGTCCGTTTTTACGTTTTCACGTAAAAGGGGATGAAAAAGTAAAAAAAAAATAGACGAAAACATATAAAAACAGAAGAAAACGGATAAAAACAGACAAAAATGGTAAAAACCAAACGAAAACGAAAAAAACGAATGAAAACGTAAAAAATGACAAAACTAAAAAAAACTGACGAAAATATATAAAAATGAGCAAAATCCTATAAAAATGGACGTAAACGTAAAAAATGGACAAAAGCATATAAAAACGGATAAATTCGTAAAAAAAGGTCGAAAATGTATAAGAACAAGCGAAAACCTATAAAAACGGACGAAAACGTAAAAAAAACGGACAAAAGCTTATACAAATGGATAAAAACATAAAAAAAAAAAAAAAAAAAAAAAAAAAAAAAAAAAAAAAACGGGCGAGAATGTAAAAAATCACAAAATCGTAAAAAACAGACGAAAATGAAAAAACACTCGGACGAGAACGTAAAAACGGAGGAAATGTATAAAAAATGGTGAAAACCTATAAAAACGGATGAAAACGTAAAAAAACAGAAAAGAACGTAAAAGAAACAGACGAAAATGTATAAAAAAACGGACGAAAACGTAAAAAAATGAACGAAAACGTATAAAAACAAGTTTAAGAAAAAAAAAAGTTAGATAGAAAATGGATAAAAACGAGTTCAACCCTATGCTTGTAACCACCTGTAATATTTCCTTATTAATAGTAAATGCTAACTTATGATTTACGAATCATTATGATAATTAAAAACCGTTTTTACCGATAACAAAAATTTTGTTTGTTAGTCGAGTTACATTTTTATGATCACAACGATGTTTGTGATTACCGTCTACCTTGGGACGCGCTTACACACAAACCTAGATAGTCTAAGTATTGCGAATTAATTTTTATAATTAAAGTTTATTAAGTAACGTGATCTATATATATATATATATATATATATATATATATATATATATATATATATATATATATATATATATATATATATATATATATATATATAATCCGATAAATTACCAAATACGTTCTAATAAACTCCCGAGCTCACGAAAATTTCCACGAACGCTCAGTAACTACTTCTAACTCTGACACGACTTTCGAGACGAGCCATTTGGGCCTACACACCCATTGGGCCTCAGCCCAATTCTGTCACAAACCAAACACAGCCAAACAGACCCTTTTAATTTTTATTTCATTTCTTTTGGGCCTAGTCCACGCCATGAGCCCAAAACCAAATTCCAAGCCCAAATCCTTTATAATATTTTTGTAACCATGATCCATGACTCGTTTCTTTGCCTCGTGTACTCGCGATTTTTCCAAACAACATATATGTATATTTTTACACCACTCATTTCACCCGCTACCCTAGAATCATACGTGACAAGTATTTCTCCTAACGTGTACATTGAGTCCATGAAAATCAATCAAAGCTTACGCTTGTTTTTACGTTTCCACAAGAACTAAAAATTCCATTTTGAGTTCACAACACCTCGTACCTTTCTAAACTTGGTGCCAAAGTTTCTCTAAGTCCCTAGACACGTTTTTAATATGTCTTTGACCTTCACATAACCACAAATGAGCCAAGACAAACTCTCATGATGTTTTTCTTGTTGTTTTTCTCCCGTTAACTATACCACAAGGACACATACGTGCAATCCTTTCTTTTTCTACTTGTTTTGGACTCAAGAGGCAGCCATGAGACTCCCATGTTGGCCATGCATAGTTTAAAAGGAATTGATCTCTCTTGTGGCCATAAATTCAACTCCAAACCATGTTCCTTGTTGTTTTCTTTCGGCAAACCATCCACAAGGACGACAATCATACACCAACCTCACTATTTGCATGAGAATCATCAATCTCCTTGTTGACCATGTTTTATCACACTCCAAATGCAAACATGGACCTTTTGTTGTTTTTCTTCTACTCGTTTGTGCACAAGGACGAGTCACACACCAAACCTCATCATTTCCTCACTATTTGATGCTCCTATTCCTCGTACTCTATCCCTTGGTCACCACGTACACATTTCCCACGTTTCCTAAACCTTTTGAGTATATATACATGCGTACATGCACGTATATGAACCATGCACACCTTTTAAATCTCATAAACACTCACAAACTAGTTTCTAAGTTACTTGGTGAACGTATTAACTTTGGTAAGCCTTGGGAAGGCTCGTATCAAGTAACAATACACTTGGGTGACTTGTGTGTACGTGGGAGTCAAGTTCAAACCTTCCTTATTCGTTTCTAAGCCTCCAAGTCTCGTTTCTACGCCACAAAATCTTGGTGAGGTGAGCCAAACTCGTCCCCCTTTCTAATAATTTTTCATGTTATTTACTTTACTTAATTTCTTGTCAATATTAAGTAATAACACATACGTATTATTAGCTAACACTAGTACAAAAAATGGATTTCGTCACACATGCTGTTTTTCGAACGGCCACACAGTAACTTTTTTATGTGACTAAATGTATCAATTTAAAATAAACAGCCGCACTTTCCAACTGAGGCTACAGTCACACATTCGAATATTTTCGTGACTAGAGGTATCTTGTAATTTTTTTTTAATTATTTAGTCACATATAATTTGGGACGTGTGACGGATACAAATAAGTTTGAAACATTAGTCACATTATATAAATACGTATGTGACAAATATATGTCACACAATTGAACAGTGTGACCAAAATACATATATGGTCACATGAAGTAATTGCGTATGTGGCTATTATTTAAAAGTGACTAAATCATATAGTCAAGTTTGTCACACATTATTTAAAAGTGACTATTATTTTTTGCTGAATATTTAGCCACATATGAATTTGAAATGTGTGACAACTAAAAAGTAAGTTTGAAACATTAGTCAAGTATGAATTTAAAAGTGACAAATATATGTCACACACTTTAACATTGTGACCAAATGTCATATATGGTCACACTAAAATATTCACAACTTAGCCATTCCCTCCAAAGTTTTCCCCAAAAATTGAATTCCCACTCCCCTTTTCCCCAAAGTTATTAAGCGGGGTTTTTCCCTCTTATCTTTTAAACCAATTGACTGAAACCCTAGCTACATCATTTATCATCTTTTCATTAGACCCACCACTGCACCTTCTTCTCTGAACAAAATCACACCAGTGTACACCACCTCCACTGTACAAGCACTCGCACACTGACACCCACTCTGCTCTTACAACCTATTACCGATTCAGATCCAAAGTGTTTATACTCCAAATGGGATTCCGTGTCTGTTCATCATACGAATCATGTACTTTAATGTGTTTATTCTTCGATCTCATCACCAATTTTAGTTAATTTCATGAATCTTTGTTGGTTCTTTGATTATTAGAACCTGAAGGTAGGGTTCTACTATTACAGGTATCACAAAAACAATGGTGACACCAACGGCAGAAGACACATCAATCTTAAAGTAATTACTTTTTTAAATATCTGTTTGTTTTTTTTATAATGGGTTTTTTTGAATTTGATTGGATGGGTGTATATAAATACAGGAGGAGTTGCAAAGAACGAATTTGGACATATCATTTACAAGTTATATCTTTATTGACAAGACTTGTGTATTGAAGAAGCAGATATCATGGTGGCGGATACATTAACCAGAAACTTATTCTAAAAAATTAAAAATGGATCAAAGTACAATGATTTGGTTGATTGTTGATCACTACCACAAAATACATTTTAGTCCTCCTTAATAAGACCTCTTATGAAGTGTCTATTCACTCATGAAGTCTGTGATGTATTGATTAGAGGTCATATATCTTATCCTATCTACCTAGCTGGTAAATGACATAGTGCCAACTGCCAAGATGGTGAGTAACTGAGTACCATTATCATTCAAATGGACTATCTTCATTTTGTCAAGAAACACCTAAGGTAAGAGTACGATTTCGTTATAGCAACGTTTTTACAAGCTACTTTAGTGGCTGCGACTTCTTTTTATAGGCACGAAATTTGTCCAAACCACAATAACCTCAAACTGTTAGTGCAGAGTATTTTTTAGGCCTGCCATATGTAAAACTTAAAGATACTTAATGGTTTGCCAATGGCCACTCTAGTTAGCTGTTTATTTTGTGATGATATTTTTTTGTTTTATGTTTGCTTGGATCACCTTTATAAAGCTAAAATGCATACACGGTAATCTGTTGATAGTGTCATTTACCCAAAAATTGAAAAAAACTCATTTTGATATGCACCATACTAAATTATGTACTGTTAGATAGTAAACTGAAAAAGAATGGTGAAATTGATAGTTGGTTTACAATAGATGGTATTTGTTTAAGATTGTTAAGATGTTTGCATTATTATATACTTTCCTTTCTACTGCTTAAGATTTTTTCATATAATCAAGTTAACTTACTTAACTACTTGCTAACCTTAGTTGTGAATTTGCAGCAAGTAGCTAAACTGCTAAAGTCGGATCCTTGATGTACTTGTTAATACAAATATTGCCTAAAAACGTTATTTATATTTTACGATCTTCGCTAAGTTTTGTTAATGACAAATGTAAACTTTAGTTTCTAAGTAAAACATAATCTTAGTTTTAAAGACTTGCATAAACTATACTTTTGCTACATTTTACATTTCATAAAACACAACACTTCTTATTTTCTAAAAATAGAATTGTCACATCACATTTATGGCAAGTTTTGTCATTATACATTTATGGAAAGAAATGTGTTTGACTTACTTAGATGTTGCTTGCAAGTTTAGTGTTTGACTTGATATTATGTGATGTGACATTGTTTGGTTTGCAAGATTTATTGCAAAACCAACTGCAAGCCCGGCAGTACCCTGGAGGTACACGGGTGGAACCCTTTTGAGGGGTCCGCCTGATCCGCGAGACCTGCAGAAGGTTTGGCTATAAATATTGAGCTACAAGTTGAATTTTGGCTCATCACTTGATATTATATTTTACACACACATTCATTCTTTCATCTAACCTCTTAACATTTCATATGTGAAGTTTCTTTTTGTAGCAAAGAGATTCACGAGCTTACTAAAAGTAACAAGTATTCAACACAACGTTGCAAGACTTGTTAGCTTTGCATTGTGTAGACTTGAGTAGTTTACACTTCATTTGATTGTGTATTTTCAGTTGTGATTGGTTAGTATTTTAGTCCTCAAAATACAAAGTGTATAGGGAGTAGTTGTACCCTTGTAAAAGAACTAACGGGAGTGGTTGTACCCTTGGTAAAGAACTCGACATCTAGCTTTGTGTCGGTAAAAGTATAAGCGACGTGTAAGGTTTTCTCCGCCGGTGAAAGGAGCTTGTTGACTAGTGAAAGTAACTCTCGAGTTGGATACTCGGGGCGTGGACGTAGGGCAAGGAAAAAGAGTCCTTGTAGCCGAACCACGATAAACACTCGTGTTGTGGTTTGATCGTTTCTTTCATTTACTTGCATGTTATATATTGTGTTTGTGTATATATCTTTGATCAAACGGAAAGTTTCAAAGCTAACTTAACAAGTTAAAAAGATTTTAATCGGTAAACTATTCAACCCCCTTCTAGTTTTCCACAATTGGCATCAAGAGCTACGTTACTCAAGCTTTTAAAATATATTGTGTTTTAAAACTTGAAATGATCCATGGATTTTGAAAATTACAAAGAAGGGCAATATATGCAAAGACCACCACTTTTTGAAGCAAATAGTTTTATATATTGGAAAAACCGTTTTGAAACTTACGTGAAATCTAAAGATATAGATTTGTGGTATATAATTATTGATGGTGATAACGTAGTTACTAACATCAAAGATGATGATCAAAAGAAATTAATTGGTAAAAATAATGAAGCTAAAATGATGCTTTACAACGCTTTGCCTAAGAAAGAATATGAAAGAGTCTTTTTGTGTAAAACCGCCAAAGATATTTGGCAATCTTTAATTGTCACTCATCAAGGAAACTCACAAGTTAAAGATAACAAAATTGATCTTCTTGTTCAACAATATGAACAATTTGTTATTTCCGAAGATGAGATTATTGATAATGCTTTTGCTAAGTTTAATACTATTATTGCTTCACTTAAAGCACTTGACGAATCTTTTTGTAGTAAGAACTTTGTCAGGAAATTTCTTAGAGCACTCCATCCGAAGTGGAGAGCAAAAGTGACGGCAATTGAAGAATCCAAAGATCTTTCAAGCATGTCACTTGATGAGCTAATTGGAAACCTCAAAGTTCACGAAATGGTAATGGAAAAAGATTCGGAACTAGTTAGAGGCAAGAAATAAAAAGTTAAGTCCATTGCCTTGAAAGCTAGAGTCCAATCAAGTGATGATGAAGAATCTACTTCGGATAGTGATGATGAGGAATATGCTATGGCCGTTAGAGACTTCAAGAAGCTCTTTCGTAGAAGAGGAAAGTTTGTAAGGCAACCTAAAGATGACAAGAAAACTTTCCGAAAAGATCGTGATGATAGGAAAGGAAAGATTGAAAGAAAATGCTATAGGTGTGGAGACACAAGTCATCTTGTAGGAGAATGTCCAAAACCACCCAAGAGCAAACCTCAACAAGCTTTTGTGGGTGGTGCTTGGAGTGACTATGAAGGAGATGACGATGAGCCAAAGAATGACGATATTGCTCTCATGGCTCACAACTCAAATGAGGTATTATCCGATTCATCTTACTCCTCTATTGATGATGACACTTTACAAAAAGAATCTAACAAACTTTGTGAATTGAGCTTAAAAATCATAAACAAAAATAAAATTTTGAAAACTAAAAAGGAGTTTTTAGAAAATGAAGTTTATGAGTTAAAAGAAAAGGCTAAGAGATTAGAAAAGAGTAAAGGTATTGACACATCTTGCAAATCATGTGAAGAGCTTAAACTAGAAGTTGAGAAACTCAAAATTACTCAAAATGATCTAATAAAACAAACCACAAAGTTTAAGAAGTTCGATAAGAGCATTTCTTGTGCGGATGAAAGTATGAAACTTCAAAAGTCACCCTTTGATAAAACAGGACTAGGATTTACGAAAATAGAAACTTCAAAGGGTCAAATGAAACAAGAAAAGAAACCTTAAGATTCAAGGAATCGTTGAACGTAACATTTGACGAGAGTCCACCTCCCTCTAAGACATCACCTTTGGTAGATGATGACTTAGTTGAAAGCCAAGCAATAGAAAATCAAGAAATTTTAAGTGATGACAAAGAAGATGAACTATTTAACAAAGAACTTGTCAATGTCAAAGAATCTAAAAGTCATCCATTAGATGGTGTCATTGGCAACATTAACGAAAGAACGCTAAGGTCAAAAGTTCAAAATGAAAGCAACTACTTTTGTTTCGTGTCAACCATTGAACCTAAAAATATTAATGAAGCCATTAAAGATGAGTCTTGGGTAATTGCAATGCAAGAAGAGTTAAACCAATTTGTTAGGAATGATGTATGGACATTAGTTCCTCAACCAAAGAGTCAAACTATAATTGGAACAAAATGGGTATTTCGTAATAAAATGGATGAAAATGGAATTATGTCTAGAAACAAAGAAAGGCTAGTTGCACAAGGATATAACCAACAAGAAGGCATTGACTATGATGAAACTTTTGCTCCAGTTGCTAGGCTCGAGTCAATTAGAATCTTACTTGCATATGCATGTGCACACAATTTTAAACTTTTTCAAATGGACGTCAAAAGTGCATTTCTAAACGGAGTCATTAATGAAGAAGTGTATGTTGCTCAACCACTGGGCTTCATCGATTTTGAAAAACCAAATCATGTTTACAAACTTAAAAAGGCTCTTTACGGACTTAAGCAAGCTCCAAAAGCATGGTATGATCGACTTAAAACATTCCTAGTTGATAATAAGTATACCATGGGCTTAGTTGATAATACTCTCTTCACTAAGAAGAAAGATTCACATATTATCATAGTCCAAATCTATGTTGGTGACATTATAATCGGATCAACTTGTCAAGAATTATGTATGAATTCCTCAAAAATCATGCATGATGAGTTTGAAATGAGTATGATGGGAGAACTCAACTTTTTCCTAGGACTCCAAATCAAACAACTAGAAGATGGTATCTTCTTTAACCAATCTAAATATATTAAGGACATGCTTAAGAAATTTGGACTAGAAGATTCGAAACCTATCAAAACTCCCATGTCCACGGAAACTAAACTCACCAAGGATGAGGAAAGTGAATCCGTAGATAGCACTAAATATAGAGGTATGATTGGTAGTCTACTTTACCTAACGGCTAGTAGACCCGACATTATGTTTAGTGTTTGTCTATGTGCTCGTTTTCAAGAAGATCCTAAAACTACCCATCTCGAAGCCGTTAAAAGGATTTTTAGGTATATTAAGGGCACTACACATTTAGGTTTATGGTATCCCAAAGGAACGGGAATCGACATCATAGTGTATGCCGACTCGGATCATGCCGGTGACTATGTCGATAGAAAAAGTACAAGTGGTATTTGTACTTTTGTTGGACATTGTCTCACCTCATGGTTCTCTAAGAAGCAAACGGCTCTTGCTATCTCAACAACGGAAGCCGAGTACGTTTCGGCCGGAAAGGCATTCAACAAGCTCTTTGGATGAAGCAAGCTCTTGTCGACTACGGAATTCAACTCAACGACATCACAATTCTTTGTGACAACAAAGGTGCCATTGATCTTAGCAAAAACCCGGTTCAACATGCTCGTACCAAACATATTGAAATCCGTCATCATTTCCTTCGTGACAACGTTCAAAAAGGAAATATCTCAATTGAGAAAGTTTCTTCCGAAGACAACATAGCCGAAATTCTCACAAAACCCCTTAAACGTGAACCTTTTAACCTTCTTAGGCTAGGATTAGGAGTCATGGAACCTAGATTGTAGTTCTGGACATTAGACAAAAATCAAAACAAATCCATAACTCTTTTTCTCAGCAGGGTCGGCGGAACCCTCAGACACAACGGGCGGAACCCATTTCAGGGGCCCGCCGTATCCGTTGACCTGCAGAACCAAAATCTTTGTTTATATTAAACCAAACACCCATTATCTCATACCACCACTTCCAAACTGCTACTATTTACTTTACCATCCATCCACACCTACGAATTCTTGGTCCTCCATTCATTTACATTGCAAATCAATCATCATTGTAAGTATTCTAAACATGATTACAATCCTGATCTGAGTCTAGGAATTCTATTTCTTGCACAAAAACAAAAACTTGGGGTTATGCATTAACTTGAAAAACTAATGCATAAGAATTAGGTGTTTAATAAAACTAATCATGTTTCTCATAGTTAGGAATTGCATCTTTAATTAGTATAAACATGTTTGCTAAAACACCCCATGTCAAATCCTTCTAAAAATTTCTCACAAGTAGGACAAATATTTTTTCTTCTCACGTTGAGAATACAAAATCAAAATGTTATGTTTAAAACATCACTTGCATAATGTCTCTTGAATGCTAAAGGGAATACATAACCAATATGTATTTTCGGGTACATTCAAATGAAGCTACATTGAACTAGGAGCGTTTGGGTTATCTTTAGTTTTATCACAAAACTTGCATAAACCGATTTTGAAGCATCAAAATGAGTCAAGATAACCGCACCTCCACATTGTTTTCATATAGGCACACACTAGAACATCCACATTACAATAGTGGTTTACATAAACTAAAATGTGAAATTTTGTTGTTCTAGGAATCATCATGCCTCCTCTAACCCACTACGACCACAAGGACACCATTAAGTACCTACTAAAACACCACAAAACCAAGGGCCTTACCCCAAACCAAGTAAACATTTTCAAATCCCTAGAAAAACACTATGTCCATGAGGGTAGAACCATTGACCCGTCTTTCCTAGAAGGCACAAACCTTTATGCCGATTTTGCCACAATCAACTTTGAGTGTCTTTTGAATATCGACGAGCCTATTTGTCCTAGGTTCATTCTAGAGTTCTATGCATCCTCCGTCCTCTCCACGGATGATTATGGTCATATGTCTATCAACTTTAGGGTTAGTGGTCATCAATACTCCTTCACTCTTGAGGAGTTTGCTCAAATCCTAGGTGTCCCAAACCGTGGTACTTGCCTCTATTCCGACTTGCACTCCCTCTCAACTCTTGACAACCTCCAAGACCGTATCCACCCTTATGACACACCCCTTGTCTCAAAAGACGTACTCCGTGACCACCTCTTTGTTAGGACCACCACCACTAGGAGAACCCGTTCGGGGAATGAGGTCGATAAGGACCCATATGGAATGGAAATGAACGAACTCAAGCCCCAATTCAAGAAATGGGAGGAAGTCCTTAGAGCCAATGTCATTAGCACAATAGGGAACCGTGACCATATCAACCTTTGCCTTTGCTACATGCTCTATTCCTTGTCCGTTAGGCAACCCTTCAACCTTGCCTACTACATGGCCAAGAGAATGGCCGACATTCCCGTGCATGGCACAACGGCTATGCCATATGGAATGCTCTTGACCCGTCTCTTTAGGTTCATCTCACCCATTCCACCAACTCCAAATGGTCTTCGTCTTGACTACACTCTCATTCCACACACCTTTGTTCCACTTAGTGATAAGAGAGTCTACAAAGCCCAAGGAAAACGTCCTCATCCTCCTACCTCATCATCATCTTCCTCAATGAGTGAGGATGACAATTTGCCAAACTCTAGGCTCCCACCTCTCGAATACCTATCCCAACTTCCGGATATTCCAAATGAGTCGGTGGAGTTCAAACAAACAAAGGGGATGTTCAAGAATCTTGGAAGATTCCTTGGAAAGCTCAAGAACAAGATTTACCGTCAATGAGTGCGGGTGTGTAGGAGTATTTGGCATTAGGTGGTATTTGAACAAATTTGGTCGTTTAAACAATATTTGTGATGTATTTGTGTGTTAGTACAATGTTTGATACAATTTGGAACATGTAGTATCTAACTTTGATGCAGGTAGACAACTCTTGGCAAGTTGTCAAATTTTCAAGTTTGTGTTATTTTCACGAAGTATAGTGAAATTCTAGACCTCAAGGTCAAAGTCCTATGAAATGTGTGTTTACATGTCTATTTCTATTTTTTGCATTGCCCAACTAGAAATGCCTTATCTTTTGAATTTTAGGAGTTTTCGAAAATTTTGAAAATCGTCTCAAGAAAATAAGTTTCTTGAAATTTTCAATTTTTAATGGTATTCCTACGAACTAAATAGGTAAATACCTAATCTTTTGAATCTTTGTTGCGGAGTCGATAAATTATACGACCTTTGGTTGAATCATACCGACTTACTTAAATTTTGACTCTATCGCCTGGCAGTTTCGCGGGTGAAAAACGCGGACTGCCATTTTCTGAAGCTCTGGCGGATCTGGCGGTACCCAAAATTGGGTTCCGCCAGTGCAATTTCTGGGAATTCCATAAATGGCCCAACTGACCAGACGGCACCCTCAAATAGGTTCTGCCTGTGTATTCTGAGGGTGCCGCCAGCAACCTGCAGAATTTTTGTTTTCATTTTCACAATTCAACATCCAAACATCAAAATCCAATCCTTCTAGGTAGAAACCCATTTCTTGCAATGTGTTTAGCATAATAGGGTACTCCTTCTTCCATAAACTTAACCAAAACCAATTCCTGCCAAAATTCAAAATTTGCCATAACAACCTCAAGGACCCCTCACACATAAAGGAAGGAACCCTTTTAAGGGATTCTTGAAATCCCTGAGATTTATACTACCACAAATCCACCAAAACCACTAAGCATTTAGTGCAAAACTTGTCTTCTCACTTCACCATTTTCATTGGATTGACTTCCATGATTTGACAACCCACAATTAGTTTTCCAAATCATTAGAAACCACCATTTTTGTGTGGACTAACATCAAATCCAAACACTCCTTTCCATAATCCTTCAACACTATAAATTAAGCCATCCTAAACACTATCAAATCACACCTTCTTCACCACAATTTCTGAAACTTCTAAACCATTTTTCACCATGACTAAGTCAACAATCACCTCTCAACCATCAAGACCCATCCGGAAAACCGCCCGGATAAGTGTTAAACCACTATGGTCTAATCAATCCATTAACCTAAGCTCCTCATCTTCGGATGAATTCACATCACCTATAAAAAATGAACACTTTTTGAACCTTGCATCTCCATCACCATCACTAAATGAACCCAATGAGCTCACTCCACCACCTACTAAATCACCCGTTGACCCAAGTCCACCAAGTGCTCCAACCCAACCATCCAAAACTTCATCACCATCACCATTACCCAAAATGGAACCTATGGAGTTATTTGGGTCTCCTCCCACATCACCACACCCTTTTGTCCAAGATCTTAATGATCTCCCACCAAGACCTTCACAACCACCACCTTTTTCACCAAAGTCAATTCTTGACCAAAATGAGCATTTTAATCACACCCAACCACCACAACAAGTATACCATCAACCCAAACCATTGTTGTTTCACCCCATCTACAATGACATCCATGGTCCTCTTTATGGAGAACCAAACTTTGAAAACCATGATCACCCAACTCCACCACACTCTCAAGCTCAAAACTTTGAGTCTTTCTTTCCCTCATATGAGGATATACAAAACATGGTTGAAAACCACCTCCATCAAGCAATGGAATTTAAAACCACCTTGCTTGACTCAATACCAAACCCATCATCCACCCAAGAACCACAAACCAACCAACCCTCAAACCAAGAAACCAAAACCCACCCATTTCCACCCACTCATCCCCATGTTTGCTCAAATTGTGAGCAAATGGGTGCAAGCATCAAAACTTTGCTTCACCAACTCCAAGATGAAACCCGGTTTGCATTCCAACACGTTATAGAACGTTTGGATGCTCTTTCCCACCCAAACAAATCCTAGACAACCATTTGGAGGCCGTTTGCCCCAATTTAGGAAACTAGGCTTTTATTTTTCTTTCTTGGTTAATTTTTAAGTTTTTAGAAGTAGAAGAATATTACTATTTCATGTCCTTTTACTTTTATAAGTCAAAACTTTTACTTGGAATATTATTTCTTTCTACTTTCGTGCATTGTTGGTTGATCATTTGTATTATGGTTGCAATGTGTGTGGTAACTACAAACTTGGCTATATATATATTACCAACTAACCATTTTTTTTGGTAGGATCCAAAATCCATGTTTCCCACCTTGGCACTCCTTTTAGGGGGAGTAACAAGCAAGGGGGAGCAAGTGCAATTTTTTTTTCCACTTCGCTACTCTACTTTTTGTTTCGACAAAAAGGGGGAGAAATATATTAAACCTTCAAAACTTAATATGATTTTCATCACTTAAGAAAAACAAGTTTAATATAATTTTTTTTAAGTCTTAAAAACCAAGATTTTGTGAGTTACTTAAAAACAAAGTGTATGTTTTGTCATCAACAAAAAGGGGGAGATTGTTAATACAAATATCACCTAAAAACGTTATTTATATTTTACGATTTTCGCTAAGTTTTGTTAATGACAAATGTAAACTTTAGTTTCTAAGTAAAACATAATCTTAGTTTTAAAGACTTGCATAAACTAGACTTTTGCTACATTTTACATTTCATAAAACACAACACTCTTATTTTCTAAAAATAGAATTGTCACATCACATTTATGGCAAGTTTTGTCATTATACATTTATGGAAAGAAATGTGTTTGACTTACTTAGATGTTGCTTGCAAGTTTAGTGTTTGACTTGATATTATGTAATGTGACATTGTTTGGTTTGCAAGAGTAATGAGATGTGACTTTGTTTGGTTTGCAAGATTTATTGTAAAACCAACTGCAAGCCCAGCGGTACCCTAGAGGTACACGTGCGGAACCCTTTTGAGGGGTCCGCCTGATCCGCCAGACCTGCAGAAGGTTTGGCTATAAATATTGAGCCACAAGTTGAATTTTGGCTCATCACTTGATATTATATTTTACACACACATTCATTCTTTCATCTAACCTCTTAACACTTCATATGTGAAGTTTCTTTTTGTAGCAAAGAGATTCACGAGCTTACTAAAAGTAACAAGTATTCAACACAACGTTGCAAGACTTGTTAGCTTTGCATTGTGTAGACTTGAGTAGTTTACACTTCATTTGATTGTGTATTTTCAGTTGTGATCGGTTAGTATTTTAGTCCTCAAAATACAAAGTGTATAAGGAGTAGTTGTACCCTTGTAAAAGAACTAACGGGAGTGGTTGTACCCTTGGTAAAGAACTCGACATCTAGCTTTGTGTCGGTAAAAGTATAAGCGACGTGTAAGGTTTTCTCCGCCGATGAAAGGAGCTTGTTGACTAGTGAAAGTAACTCTCGAGTTGGATACTCGGGGCGTGGACGTAGGGCAAGGAAAAAGAGTCCTTGTAGCCGAACCACGATAAATACTCGTGTTGTGGTTTGATCGTTTCTTTCATTTACTTGCATGTTATATATTGTGTTTGTGTATATATCTTTGATCAAACGGAAAGTTTCAAAGCTAACTTAACAAGTTAAAAATATTTTAATCGGTAAACTATTCAACCCCTGATTGCTCCCAAACTAGTTATATTTTTATTAGTCAACCACTTGTGAATGGTCAACCGTAAAAGTCAAACAGCCTGGGAGAAATGCTTCCGTGGAATACAGCGTTTCCCCGGGTCGTAATGTCCCAACGAGGTTGTGATGGTATTAAAATGGGAATATGATCGGGTGAATTGGATAGGAAGTAACCAGATAATGTTTTGGGTTGGTTTACACTACTGAAATGACTAGAAATGACAGTATTAACAATCACGGGAAACAGAAACGTATAAACGTGAACCAAATTAAAATCAGACGCGATTGCGTGCTGAGAAAAAGGTGAGTTTTAAGAAAAATAAACTACAGGGGTTGAAAATGAAACTTTTACAAACTTAAAATTAAAAGAAAAGTTAAAATGAAAATGAAATTATTAAAATGATTATTTTAATATTTAATTACTATTTACTTAATTAAAACTATTTAAAAAGTAAATTAAACCTAATTTAAATAAAACTAAAAATGATAAACACTACAAATTAAACTAAAAACTTACAAAAATAATTTCTAAAACTTAAAAATGAACTTGAAGAAAGTATAAAAATTAAAAATAAATATTTTTGTCTTTTTATGAATTTTCTATTAATTAAAAACTAATTATCTTAATTATACTAATTAAACTATTTTAAATTACTAAAAAAATACTAAAATGACTTATAAAATTATAGAAAAATCCCTAAAACTATTTTATAACATTTAAAAGCTAGGAAAAATATAAAAACTAGGTGTTGCTTTGTAAAAATTAATTATGCTATTTAAAACTTAATTATTGATTAATTATTAATAAAACTAATTTTAATCTAATAAATACTAAATGAAATTATAAAAATCTAATAAAATTACAAAAAATACTTTAATATAAGAGGAAATTAATAAAAATATAAAAACACAACTTACTTAAAAAAAATCTAAAAATGAAAATTAAAATTAAATTATATTAAATAGAAACTATCACTTACTATTATATTGTTTTTTCTTGATTTTTATTTTACAAAACTATATTATACCTAAAAATAGACAACTTTTGTAAAAACAATATTTTTATAACTTAATAATAAGCTAATTATAAGCTACTAACCAAAACAGATGACTTAGTTTGACCAACTAAGCAAATAAACTCAACTGAGCTTGTGTGGGGTCCACCTTGGTAAAACTTGATTCCTCAGAGTTACTTAAACATATATAAGCAATATTAAGCACTTGGGGTCCACTGAGATAAGCCAATAAGCCACAATAAGCCCTTGCTTATTGTGGACTGAGATAGAAAATGGGACAAAGATGAGGGTCAAATTTAGGTGGGGTCCACTGGGTACTAGGTCAAACAATTAGTCAGCAAATGATCCCTGGTAGGAGGGGGCTGGGAGAACCTAAGTTGGAGGTGTGGGGCCCACTGAGGTGGTCACAAATCACCACCAAAGTTGTGGTGATGGCTGAGGTCTGCTGGTGCAGAGCAGGGTTCTTCCCTGCTAGTTACTTTGGAGGGATGGTGGGGTCCACACAAAAATCTTAAAAATATAGCAAAGGGTGGAATCAAGAATTGAGCTGGGGTACTATGACTATAACAATTTTCAGATTCTAAAACCTAATACACAAATCTACAAAAATCCCACAAGTTTTGTGAAAATCTGAGAATGACAATTTGACTTTTTATGAAACTTGAACTAGTTTGACTAATATGAGATTCTAATACTCACTACTGATTTAATAAGTTGAATTAAGCTAAGATAAAGCTAAATTAATCTAAACCTACAACTAATAACCTATTTTTAGGGTTTGTGGTATTCAAATCCTTGACAGTTAACTGTCAAGGGATTTGGAATTGGATTTTGACTTTTTATTGTTTGAGGCCTGAGTTTTAAGACTACTCTAACCTAATATGACCTAAAGTAATATGATTAAACTATCCTAGACAACTAATACCACCAAACACACTCAGTATCAAGCTGAGCCAAACACCCCAATAAACTTGACTGTTTTTGCTTTTTCAAAGAATTCCACAAATTTAAACCATAAAATTAGTTTCCAAGGTTATATTATGATGTAATAAACTGAGATTAGCACCTAAACACTAGTAATACTAACAAAGACTCACAATTCAAGATTAAGCTATATAGACAGTGAAATATGAAAAATGAACAACCAAGCTATCTGATGAACAAACACTACTATATAAGCAATATAATAACCTAAATATACTAATTAAACCTGAAAATACAAAGATGAGCAATTATAAAGGATTCCACAGTGGAATGACCAAAATCAAAGAATGTGCTTACAATTGATCCTGACTGAGACTAGGGTACCAAGGAACTCAAGATATAACCTATCGCCTCCCAAGAGGTAACTAATACCACAGCAATCACTCCTTGCCATGCACCATCATTCATCAGGCTTGATAACTATTTTTTTATTTTTCTATTTTTCTTTATATTTTTGAGATTTTCCTATTTTTAACTCTATACTGGTTTTTAAGGTTACTAAAGCTTACAGAAGCTTTTGTCAAGAGCTTATATTAGCTTGAGATTCCAAAACAACAACAGATAACAATGTTATGTGAATTTGTCAATTTCACATAAAATTGCTAAATACGAATTTAATAAACAAGAATGTAATTAAAGGTTTAATAAAACTTATATTACACTAAAAATAACTTAATACAACTGATTTGATTGAAATTACAACTGGAATTGAAAATTACACTACATACGATTTAATTATTCTAAAACTAATCTAATATTTTTTCATTCTGGCTTCTCTTTATCTTTATAGAGTGGAATTAGGTTTAGAATGGTCCACTGAAACTTTCCCACTTCTCATCCTGGCCATTGGAGCTCTGAATCAATCTTGACCATCAAAAATACTTTTTGGAGCCAAAATATCTTTATACCAGCTGGGGTAGCGTGTGAGGATTTTAGGGTGCATTTAATGTTTCTTGGAGGTTGTGGAGGTGGAGGGGATAAGGTAGACAACTGGGTGATGAGGTGGTGTCAAGTTGAGGGTGAAACCAGGTGGTATTTGGTTTGCAGTGGTGGGAGAGGGAAAGGTAGGGGAAGGGTGGTTTGTTTGACCGGGGTCAAACTGGTATTAAATACCAGGGGTGGATTAGGCTGGGTGATAGGTTGGGCCAAGGGAGTGGGCTGGTGGTTGTTTGTGTTTGGATTGGTATTTTAGGTTTTAATAATAAGGGTTCGTTTGATTTAATTTCACACAAGGACCAAATTTGTAAATTATGCAAAGTTGAGGGTAGGTTGTGTAATTTTCCAAAGTTTTATCATAAGGACCATATTTATCATTCATGAATAGTACAAGGCCACTTTTGATAATTTCCCATTATTTTATATCCGAGGACCTTTTCTGCCAATTCACCAAACTTCAGGGACCAATTATGTAATTTCATGAAACTTCATACCAAGGACCATTCCTGCAAAAGATTAATAGCACAAGGACCAAAATTGATATTCTCAAAGTTTTTTACATCCCAGGGACCATTTATGTCAATTTCCAAAGTATAGGGACTAAACTTGTATTTTTGTGAAACTTTGCACCAAATGACTAAATATGTAACTTTATGATTAAAAAGGACCTTTGGTGACTTCTTCATGTTTTTAGAATAACCAGGGACTAGTTTTGACAACTTTTGAAACTTGAGGGACTGAAACTGCCAATTATGCAAACTTTATATGTTTTTCATCTGTTTTTGATTATTTTTCATTTGAAACATATAAAACACACTTCTAAGATATTTTCTGTATTTTGATGCATATTTGAGTGTTTTTGGATGTTTTGGCAGTTCAGATTGGTATAAAATGATGAGTATTTAGACATTCATCAATCCCCCACACTAAAACATTGCTAGTCCCTAGCAATATTTTGAGAAAAACTTAATGGATTTGAAAAACTCTTTACCAAAAGCCATCACTTCTGGAGTAGCCAGGTGTGAGAACTGTGGTACACCTGATAACCGTGTGATTTTGAGCAAACCACCAGCTGTCAACGGATTTGGTTAGTCTTTACCAAAAGCCGTTTGCTTCTGGACTAGCCAACTCTTGATGGAATAGTAAACATCTTGGTGAGCTGATTACCAATTATAGATTTTCCACGGCCTTTACCACAAGCCATAATCTTGCGGGTTAGCCAACTCATTCGCTTTATGGGATATGGGGAGTTGAGGAACCATACAATTTTGGGCAAATTGCAAGCCATCAACGGGTTTGAGATGTCTTTACCAAGAGCCGTTTGCTCCTGGACTAGCCAATCCATTTGTCATTTAGACTTTGGCGGACTGATTACCACAAAAATTTTGAAGCTCAAGTAAAAAATTTTAAATTTTTGCCAAAAACGGGGGTACTAGAAGATATAATGTGATAAAATTCGCTAGAATTTCCCCCCCACACTTAGAATTGAATATTGTCCTCAATATTCAAAGTCCCGGCTATTATGCCGACATTTTGAACATAAAAGGGCAACATTGCAAGCTAAGCGTGGAAAACACCATTTTGTATTTTCACTTCATAAGTAACCATAGCATGGGGGACTCCCCCACACTTAGGGTGAAAACCCTATAAGCATGCTACTGTTTTTGTTTACCGAGTCGCTAGCTTGACTCGACCCCGAATTCATTTGTCCATGGGGAAGCATGATGTAGAAGAAACAATCTCCATCGGACTTTCATTCAAGATGTTTGGATAAACATTTGAAGCACGTGAAAGTTCCACACCGATGAGATACACAGACACCCGGCTCAAAATTTATAATTGAGAATGCCGGGGTCAAAGATAGTGTCTTCATTCCCGAGGGAGTGAAGAAGAGGAGAAATCACCCGGTAGGTGAAGGAAAGAAGAGAGATCTGAATAGCAATTAAGATAAGAACTCCCTCCTCAAGAAATGCATATTCAAGTGGAGGAGGCAAGCCCTTAAGCTTGATCTCAGGAAATTTATCAGTTTCCTCAACTGATTTGATTTCCTCATTATGAAGTTGTTTGGGTGGAAGAGGGGGAGATGGATCTTCGTTTAACAAACTTTCTAGAAAAAGAATGTCCCCCTCAGGATCAAGATAGTTTTCATCAACTTCATACGAAGTTGAACTATCTAGGGCAAGGAAAGCTTCGACCTCGTCCAGATCAGCTTTGAGATCGAAGAGATCATCATTACTTCCTGATGGAAGTGAATCAATGTGAGTACGCTTATCAGTGAACTCCTCAAGAAGGAGGTCAACATCAGAATGAGGAAGTGAAACCTTAACATACTTAATGTCTCCATAAGATAAACAATCATCACTGGAATCAGAGACATTCTCAAATTGATCATTTGGATTATCATGGGTGAAAGGAATATCACACACTTGATCAGAAATTCCCTGTGACTCTCTCGGGATTTGGACAAGGATCTCAACACTAGACTTTATTAATTCATCCGATTCCTTATTAGGAATAGTGCTAAGATGCTCATCCCCCATGTTTAGAGAGTGAGTGTGAACTTCGGGTGTGATAACAACAGACTGAGGGAGTTGAGAAGGACTAGCAGTTATGGATTTTACAAGTTCCATTTGTTCATTTGCTAGTAACTTCTCTGTATTTTTATCTCCCTGATTTTCCATGGAAGGAATCACAACTGATGATCTCGATGAATCTTTTTGAATGATAACAATGTTATCATCATCATCACTGTCATCATCGTCATCACAAAGAGCAGCATAGCGAAGATTGGTACGTATTTTGGCTGCTCTTTGCTCAGCAAGTAATTCTTCCATGCTTTTTCCAGAATCACGTTCTTCAGCAAGTAATTCTGCGATAGATTTATCACGAGAATTTTGAATGAGTGGAAATTGTGGGGGTGTGGATGTGTCAAAACCGGAAGGTTGACATTGATCATCATTATGAGGACCCCCACAATATACACAAGAAGAGCTTGGATCATGGTGAAGCGAAATATTAGCCAACTCCTCCTTAAGATCTTTAAGTTTCTCAAGAACCTCTATATAAGGGTCTTGTTGGATGTGATGAGTTGCTTGAATCATTTGGCACTGTGGAGGTGGGTCTTGAAACGAATAGTCGTAATTGTTACAAGGAAATGGATTCCTTGTTTGACAATCAGAGCTAAAGTGTGGACCTCCACAGTACTCACAACAGTTGAACTGATGTGGCCGTGAGTCATAATTGTTATTAGGAAACTGCTCATAGACAAGCGTGTTTGCTGATTGACAATCAGAACTGGAGTGTGAACCACCACAGTACTCACAACAGTAAAACTGCTGAGTCACATGGTGTGGAAGCTGATGGAATGAATCAGTTGTGTCATGGTATGAATAGGGATTCTGGTTATAGACAGACCCGTTTCCTGACTCTACCATGCTACAACTGGGACAATTACCACCATTATAAGGACCTCCACACCATTGACAATCAAGATGGTGAGGATAAGACATTGAAAGAATCAAAGGGTTTTGGAGGGTGAGAAATGAAGAATCAAAAAGGTACGAGGGTTAAGATGGATATTTTTGGGATTTTTGATAAACATTTTATAAGAATGAAAATCTTTTTGTGTTTTTGTGTTCGTTGAAAACTGATTTAAAATGTTTTCGGGAACAGTTTTGTGTTTATATGATAATAATATGAACAAGTATGGATAAATATACAATGAGCGTGTATTCAGATTCACTAATACGCAAAACCGTTTAAAATAACGCGCACAACCTCCCCGGCAGCGGCGCCAAATTTTGATTGCTCCCAAACTAGTTATATTTTTATTAGTCAACCACTTGTGAATGGTCAACCGTAAAAGTCAAACAGCCTGGGAGAAATGCTTCCATGGAAACAGTGTTTCCCCAGGTCGTAATGTCCCAACGAGGTTGTGATAGTATTAAAACGGGAATATGATCGGGTGAATTGGATAGGAAGTAACCAGATAATGTTTTGGGTTGGTTTACACTACTGAAATGACTAGAAATGACAGTATTAACAATCACGGGAAACAGAAACGTATAAACGTGAACCAAATTAAAATCAGACGCGATTGCGTGCTGAGAAAAAGGTGAGTTTTAAGAAAAATAAACTACAGGGGTTGAAAATGAAACTTTTACAAACTTAAAATTAAAAGAAAAGTTAAAATGAAAATGAAATTATTAAAATGATTATTTTAATATTTAAATACTATTTAATTAATTAAAACTATTTAAAAAGTAAATTAAACCTAATTTAAATAAAACTAAAAATGATAAACACTACAAATTAAACTAAAAACTTACAAAAATAATTTCTAAAACTTAAAATGAACTTGAAGAAAGTATAAAAATTAAAAATAAATATTTTTGTCTTTTTATTAATTTTCTATTAATTAAAAACTAATTATCTTAATTATACTAATTAAACTATTTTAAATTACTAAAAATACTAAAATGACTTATAAAATTATAGAAAAATTCCTAAAACTATTTTATAACATTTAAAAGCTAGGAAAAATATAAAAACTAGGTGTTGCTTTGTAAAATTTAATTATGCTATTTAAAATTTAATTATTGATTAATTATTAATAAAACTAATTTTAATTGTAATAAATAATAAATGAAATTATAAAAATCTAATAAAATTACTAAAAATACTTTAATATAAGAGGAAATTAATAAAAATATAAAAACACAATTTACTTAATAAAAATCTAAAAATGAAAATTAAAATTTAATTATATTAAATAGAAACTATCACTTACTATTATATTGTTTTTTCTTGATTTTTATTTTACAAAACTATATTATACCTAAAAATACACAACTTTTGTAAAAACAATATTTTTATAACTTAATAATAAGCTAATTATAAGCTACTAACCAAAACAGTTGACTTAGTTTGACCAACTAAGCAAATAAGCTCAACTGAGCTTGTGTGGGGTCCACCTTCGTAAAACTTGATTCCTCAGAGTTACTTGAACATATATAAGCAATATTAAGCACTTGGGGTCCACTGAGATAAGCCAATAAGCCACAATAAGCCCTTGCTTATTGTGGACTGAGACAGAAAATGGGACAAAGATGAGGGTCAAATTTAGGTGGGGTCCACTGGGTACTAGGTCAAACAATTGGTCAGCAAATGATGCCTGGTAGGAGGGGGACTGGGAGAACCTAAGTTGGAGGTGTGGGGCCCACTGAGGTGGTCACAAATCACCACCAAAGTGGTGGTGATGGCTGAGGTCTGCTAGTTCAGAGCAGGGTTCTTCCCTGCTAGTTACTTTGGAGGGATGGTGGGGTCCATACAAAAATCTTAAAAATAAAGCAAAGGGTGGAATCAAGAATTGAGCTGGGGTACTATGACTACAACGATTTTCATATTCTAAAACCTAATACACAAATCTACAAAAATCCCACAAGTTTTGTGAAAATCTGAGAATGACAATTTGACTTTTTATGAAACTTGAACTAGTTTGACTAATATGAGATTCTAATACTCACTACTGATTTAATAAGTTGAATTAAGCTAAGATAAAGCTAAATTAATCTAAACCTACTACTAATAACCTATTTTTAGGGTTTGTGGGATTCAAATCCTTGACAGTTAACTATCAAGGGATTTGGAATTGGATTTTGACTTTTTATTGTTTGAGGCCTGAGTTTTAAGACTACTATAACCTACTATGACCTAAAGTAATATGATTAAACTATCCTAGACAACTAATACGACAAAACACACTCAGTATCAAGCTGAGCCAAACACCCCAATAAACTTGACTGTTTTTGCTTTTTCAAAGAATTCCACAAATTTAAACCATAAAATTAGTTTCCAAGGTTATATTATGATGTAATAAACTGAGATTAGCACCTAAACACTAGTAATACTAACAAAGACTAACAATTCAAGATTAAGCTATATAGGCAGTGAAATATGAAAAATGAACAACCAAGCTATCTGATGAACAAACACTACTATATAAGAAATATAATAACCTAAATATACTAATTAAACCTGAAAATACAAAGATGAGCAATTATAAAGGATTCCACAGTGGAATGACCAAAATCAAAGAATGTGCTTACAATTGATCCTGACTGAGACTAGGGTACCAAGGAACTCAAGATATAACCTATGGCCTCCCAAGAGGTAACTAATACCACAGCAATCACTCCTTGCCCTGCACCATCATTCGTCAGGCGTGATAACTATTTTTTTATTTTTCTATTTTTCTTTATGTTTTTGAGATTTTCCTATTTTTAACTCTATACTGGTTTTTAAGGTTACTAAAGCTTACAAAAGCTTTTGTCAAGAGCTTATATTAGCTTGAGATTCCAAAACAACAACAGATAACAATGTTATGTGAATTTGTCAATTTCACATAAAATTGCTAAATACGAATTTAATAAACTAGAATGTAATTAAAGGTTTAATAAAACTTATATTACACTAAAAATAACTTAATACAACTGATTTGATTGAAATTACAACTGGAATTGAAAATTACACTACATACGATTTAATTATTCTAAAACTAATCTAATATTTTTTCATTCTGGCTTCTCTTTATCTTTATAGAGTGGAATTAGGTTTAGAATGGTCCACTGAAACTTTCCCACTTCTCATCCTGGCCATTGGAGCTCTGAATCAATCTTGACCATCAAAAATACTTTTTGGCGCCAAAATATCTTTATACCAGCTGGGGTAGCGTGTGAGGATTTTAGGGTGCATTTAATGTTTCTTGGAGGTTGTGGAGGTGGAGGGGATAAGGTAGACAACTGGATGATGAGGTGGTGTCAAGTTGAGGGTGAAACCAGGTGGTATTTGGTTTGCAGTGGTGGGAGAGGGAAAGGTAGGGGAAGGGTGGTTTGTTTGACCGGGGTCAAACTAGTATTAAATACCAGGGGTGGATTAGGCTGGGTGATAGGTTGGGCCAAGGGAGTGGGCTGGTGGTTGTTTGTATTTGGATTGGTATTTTGGGTTTTAATAATAAGGGTCCGTTTGATTTAATTTCACACAAGGACCAAATTTGTAAATTATGCAAAGTTGAGGGTAGGTTGTGTAATTTTCCAAAGTTTTATCATAAGGACCATATTTATCATTCATGAATAGTACAAGGCCACTTTTGATAATTTCCCATTATTTTATATCCGAGGACCTTTTCTGCCAATTCACCAAACTTCAGGGACCAATTATGTAATTTCACCAAACTTCATGCCAAGGACCATTCCTGCAAAAGATTAATAGCACAAGGACCAAAATTGATATTCTCAAAGTTTTTTACATCCCAGGGACCATTTATGTCAATTTCCAAAGTATAGGGACTAAACTTGTATTTTTGTGAAACTTTGCACCAAAGGACTAAATATGTAACTTTATGATTAAAAAGCACCTTTGGTGACTTCTTCATGTTTTTAGAATAACCAAGGACTAGTTTTGACAACTTTTGAAACTTGAGGGACTGAAACTGCCAATTATGCAAACTTTATACGTTTTTCATCTGTTTTTGATTATTTTGCATTTGAAACATATAAAACACACTTCTAAGATATTTTCTGTATTTTGATGCATATTTGAGTGTTTTTGGATGTTTTGGCAGTTCAGATTAGTATAAAATGATGAGTATTTAGACACTCATCAACCCCCCTTCTAGTTTTCCACAGTACTGTCCCTTATGAGTTGCATCTTTGCAGTAAATGGTAAGCTTATCATCTTTTTTTAGATGTATTTATATATTTGGATGTGGTGTCTCTCGAACCATACAAGAAGAACAAGAAGTCGTCTGAGGGTTTATTGTCAGATGCTAGAAAGAGAGCAGAAGCGGGTATCGCTGGTAAAGATCATACAAGAAGGAAGCTATTGCAGATAGCCAGAGATCAAAAGTTAAGGCAGTTCATGCTGATGCTAGAAAGACAGCAGCAAAGGAAGCTACAGAAATGGCGGGTATTCATACCAGAATTAGTTTTGGTGACAGTAGATGTGTCTCATTTAGTACTGCTAGTGTATTAGTTACAATTGTTAGTTATAAGTTAGTACTATTGGTTCAAATAGTTAGCACTGCTTATATGATATGTATTAGTGGTTCAATTATATACATTCCAGTTTTATTGTATTTGAATTCGTTTTGATATATATTTGAATTGGTTTTGATATATATTGATTTCTTAAATGTGACTAAAAGATGTATATAGTCACACACTCACACCTATTAACACTTTTGGTCACTGTTTGCTTAATTCGTTGTGTGACTAAATATTACAAACGGTCACACAAAAAAAATTCATGTGGCAACTGGTTAATCAATAGTCACACAAAATACAAATTTCTTCACTTTAAACAGCATATGGTCACACTTATTTACACTTTTGGCCACTTTATGCTTAATTGATGTGACTAAATACCCAAAACAAACATGCTTTGTGTGACTAAATATTACAAAAGGTCACACACACACATAAAATTCAAGTGGCCATTGGAAGAACAGTAGTCACACAAAATACACATTTATTCACTTTGAACAGCATACGGTCACACTTATTAACACTTTTAGTCACTTTTTTTTAAAAATTGTATGTGACTAACTCAAAAACAAACCACTCTTTGTGTGACTAAATATTACAAAAGGCCACATAAAAATACAAATTCATGTGACCATTGAATGAACAATAGTCACATAAAAGACATTTACTTGATTTTAAAAAGCATATGGTCACACTTATTAACACTTTCGGTCATTTTTTTATTTTTTAAATTGTATGTGACTAACTCAAAAACAAACCACGATTTCTGTGACTAAATATTACAAAAGGCCACATAAACATACAAATTTGTGTGACTATAAAGTGTTTACGGTCACTCATAATGACTAATCCAACAAAACTGGTGCCTAATTTGTCACATATATTCGGGGTTTTGGTCACTCTTTTTCGATGGAAAAGGTCACGAACTCAAGAATGTGACCATATGGTACCTACAGTGGCGGCACTTTTAGTCACACACACCCAAAAAAACGTGTGTGACTATATGCATATCGTCACACATTTTTGGTGTGACGAATTCCACTTTCTGTACCAGTGTAAACTAAAAGATTAACACGTTATGAACTAAGTTTAGTAAGGCACTTTTAGTTTATAACCACTTATAGGCACGATATATAACACGTTCCTAGGTTACATTGGACCTATACGTATAAACTTAAAACACTTAGAATATATTTTGGTAAAAACTATTTTACACTTGGTTGATGTCGAGACACTTTGACCTCGTATCTCTTAAACCATACACACGACATAGTCTTTTTAAGGCTTAATCTATTAGTTTACATGTTAAACTAACGAGTCATATAAATAACTCACTCCCATAAACTCACACGATCCCTCGTTAAACCTTAAAGCTTATCGCGTTTTTATAAACATTACAAGTTAACGTTTGGGCTTATAAGCTCATTAAGCCAAAAATAAGCTTATAAGCTGATCGTATAAGCTGTTTTTCAAAGTTTTTAGTGTCTAAATACAAGCCCAATGCAAGGCCCAAAAGTTTCCTAAGCCCAATGATTTTAAAAACCTTAACGAGCCTAGTAATTAGCTCGTTAAAGGCCCATAAGCTCAAATAAGCTCTTTTGGCCAAATAAGCTGCTTTCACAAGTTAAATAAGCAGTTTTAAACTTATTTTGAAAATAAAAATGTCATGTTTCGAAGTTGATGAGTTTTGGACTAAATTTGCAAAAGTTTTATAGTCGAGGGACTAAAACTGTCAAAATAGGAACTTAAGGTGAAAACTGTCATTTTGATATCTTGTGATGAAAACTGTAAATCTAGAAAATTTTTCGGTAGAAGTTGTAAATATAAAATAGTTTTGGACTATAAATGAAAAATAAATAACGTTTTGGACTAACGGTGTAAAGTTATGTCGTTAAGGGGTTAAAGCGAAAATTTTCAAAACTTAAAGGTTTTCATAAAATATAAATGTTATAATTTATATATATAAGTATTTTAGATAAAGCCGACTCGATCAAGCACTTTTCGTTAACTAAATAAAAATATATATAACTTATATATATATATATATATATATATATATATATATATATATATATATATATATATATATATATATATATATATATATATATATATATATATATATATATATATATAACGTACTAACGAAAATAATGAGTATATAACTTTTAACAATTAACACATTCTCTCGAATCTATTCCACTCTTCGACACCCATCTACTGTTGAACCACCGATCTCATTTTCTTTCGTAAAATCTCTACACTACATCAACAAGAACATGCTCACAAGTTATATTTTTAAATATAACTTTTGTTCTTGAACATCAGGCATTTAAACACGCACGTTTAAATTGTTACGAGTCAAACTAACAAAACAATATAATAAACAACTTTCGCGATAAACTGAACTTAAACTATCAAACTCTGAAAACTTGCCATATATTTTACTTAGGTTGTGTGTTGAAGCCGTTTCCACCTATCGTTTGAGTAACGATACTATGACTACCGAGCTATCCAGGTCTGTGTTCATAGCCCACTCTTTAAACTTTTAAACTCTTTTGTGGGGAGATACATGCTTCAAACCCGAACACAAGCTTTTTAGTATGCTATGTCTGATGTTTTTATTGCTTAAGTAGCTATTGCCAAAAGCCCCTCGATCATGAACCTTAATCACTTGCGAGTGAACGTGAATACCTGGGAATAGATCTATTTGGGACTGACAATCCTCGTTTAGTTTAGCTAGGATGAGCGACTAGGCGCACAGTATTTAACAACTCATAGGTTACTCGCAAAGACCTATCTTGAGGACACCCCTATTATATTAGTTTACATCACACATTAATGTCTGTCTAATCGTTGCGTGTCATGAGCTTAATGCAATAACAAACTTGATTTTAAAACTTGTTAATTGTTTATCGATGCAATTAACACACCTACTTGTGTTCAAACTTTAAACTTAAACCTATGGACATCACTCAACTTTTGTTGACTTTTAGCATGTTATCTCAGGTAACTAAGGCATGGATTATCAAGGCACGGAGAAGGGCATCAACCCGGCACAGGTTTTCTAAAATAAATGTTTTCTTATCATTCAACTAAATAAAGCATATCTGCGAAGATATGACTTGTCTTTCTAAAACTATTTCTGGACTCAGATATTTTAATGAATGATAAAATGTGTTTTCAAAACGTTTACTATGATTGTGATAAAGATCCACTACGTAATACCCCGTTAAGTCTTCCGCTGTCGTTAATCGATTTTAGAGGGTGTTACAATGCTGCCCTTTTTAATTCATTTTAAAAAATGAGGATTAACGGTGCAAAAAATATTAACAGAGGGACTAACGGGCAAATATTATTTTAACGCTTAACGGGTAAAACTAACGACGTTAGTGCTCAGGGATGAGTAATGCCAAATGTTTGTGGACTTGGGGATGGTTAATGCTGAACGTTTGAGATAAGGATGATTCTTGCGAAATTACACAAACCAGATGGATGATTTTTGCAGTTTACTCTTATGGAAATGTTGTTGCTAGTGGTAAAGATTGTGTAGCACCCTCAATGGATCCATAGACTTTTAACGAGGTACGCTATGAGAATGTTGAGGTTGAAGATGTTGAGAGGGATGATGATCTAGATGGCAATCAAGATGGTAACAAATGCATAATAATTCTTCTTCTCGGATTGAAGAGTCAAAAGAAAAACCAACAAAACTAGATAATAACAGTATATATATTAACTCATATATAGCAAAAGAAATATAACTAACAATTTTATTATTAAACACTATATCACTCGATCTGTAATCTTCTTCCATGTATACAAAGAAAAAGATTTACAAAGAAAATATGTCGTAGACTTATGAACAAGAATACAAAGACCTCAAAGCTTGCACTTGCACCTACAAGTAACAAACAATGCACAACTGTATCAAGCTCCAATGAAAGAATCAAGTACGAAGGTATCATGCGTGCAATTTCACCTCTCAAACCTGCATGCATACAAGTGATAGATATCACTGACACATAATATAATCATTTTAGACGTAACACTCGACCCAGTAGACTCCATAATATAAGACAGTAGTAAATTTATAATAATAATCCATCTTGAGTGAAATACCTTTCAAACTCTAAAGATTCAGAGGTTTGACGATTTGAGTCTCAAGTTCAAAGCATTGCTGTCTGGTGCTAGAGAAGGATTAAAATTTCAAATAGATAGTTAGAAACATTGTAATATGTATATTGAGAAATAGATAACAGATAGTAAAAAATGAAGAAATACAGGAAAAAGAAATAAAAGAAACCTTACCAGTAGGAAAATGTTGAACAAAAAAACTGGCTCCAATGACAAAGTAGAAAAGCAGAAGGACTACTCCTTTAAGGTAATGAGATGTTCCATCCTGAAAATAACAATTGATCATTAAAGTTTTTGCATATTTTGATAATGAGTTTAAACATATATTATAGATTTATGATCATAATGTACCTGTAATGTGAAGGCTGTGGCTATAATTGTGAGAGCAAGAGAGCCGGTTTCAAGTAGATTGAAATCAAGATCCATTTTGATGCCAATTATCCATGAAACAACAACACTCATTGGAACCTACATCATATATGAGGTTTTAGAACATTACATTTCTAAAATTCAATAGCTATGTGTTAAAAGCTTTCAACAAGGTGTGAAAAAATAATATTTAATTTAATACTTATATCGATGTGACATAGCCTACGTAGACAAAAATCATTGGATGGTCTGAAATGATATATACGGCACGCCCAATGATTTTATTTTGGTATAGCTACTATTGCGGTAAAGTTTTAAACTTCTTTAGCAAAATGGAAAAGATAAAACTTACCACAAAAACCGCAATTTGAGTTGCAGAACCAAGTGCCACACCCAAAGTTATATCCTGAAATTTAATGTGATTGAGAAAAGCTTTCGGGACAAAAAACTAATTTTCAAAACTTGGAAATGTTGGAAAGAAGAATAAGTACCAGTTTGTTTTTGAAAGCAAAGATGATGGCTCCAGCATGCTCAGCGGCATTTCCAACAATTGGAAGCACGATGATGCTAATGAAACTCACTGATATTCCCCACGAAGTCGAGGCTTCCTGTTATTCATTTTTTGATAGAAATTTAAGGAGGGTAATCAATATATAATAAAATGTACTGCATGTACAATATAAGAGTCCAAGTTATTTTGACTTTATATTATTAGAAAAATTAGGAAGATACAACTTATATATATATATATATATATATATATATATATATATATATATATACACACACACAAGTCTTTGAAAATAGGCTTAATTACCTCAATAGTGTCTACCAAGAATTCAGACAATAATGAGATGATTGCAGTCATTCCGATTAGCCAAATGATTCCACTCCAAAGCCCAATCACAGGGGTTTCATCATCACTCACATCATCATTCTCATCCTGAAATTCACCTTAGTTAGTTGCGTAGTGACACAATACAGCCTAACAATACAAATCACAAAATATACTACAGAGACAAAATTATACTTGATCAAACCAAATATTTAAAAAACTACATAAATCAAACTTGAAACATATTAACATACTGAGCCAATTTAAAATTTCACTTTCACAAATAACTTGTTAGATGTTCAGTGCAAGTACGTTATCGACATATATATCTATGGCATGGTTTGTAATTCTCAGAGTCTGTTAATTAATTCAAGTTATTGGTGTATTTCTATATAATTCTATTAAAATAATTTGCTGTGTTTAAATTAGCGTGTTACATGTACAAGTAGTTGATACATTTGATGGGTAGATAGGACCTAATGTGGTGATTGAAACATATCAAACCAAAGTTACACTATGGTGAAGTTCCATCAACCTATCATAATTCATACATATGGAGTGCTATACAAATTTACAAGAAAGATTTTATAATTCCATGAACCCGAGCTAGTTGTATTTTATGACAATCATGTAGATCGATTTCAATGTTCCAATTATCAACGTTTTCTGCAATGTGTAATCTCATGAACCCTATTACTGAATTTAGCGAAACATAGACTAATTGGTCAATTAATGTATTTGAATCATAACTTCAAAATAATGTTATGTTATGATTTCATACAAAAGAAATTTTGGCTGTACTTTATGGAACTCTACGCATTTGAAGCAGAACTCTAATTTGTAATGTGATTGCATGAGATATAGAGATGAAATCACATTAATTGGTTAAATGTAATGTACAAGCAATAGAACCAAAAACACATGTGAACATGTACCTCTTCGCCTTCAAAGATGTGGCGGTGAGTCCAGAGTTGGAAGACAAGGTAAGCCAAGTAAGCAATAAGCATTACAATACAACTAGCTCGTGACAAATTCAGTGTTGCGGTAGCAGTACTTAGTGCATCAGCAGCTGTACTCTCATCACTTGCAGCTGCATATCTGTACAAGAGTGGCAACACATGGCATAGCAGCCCCAAAAGCAATAATGCTATGTTGACATCTGCTTGTTTCTGTGATAACAAATGTAAATGCATCTTAAATTCCCATAGTACACATAACACATGTTACATATATAGCTTATTCTTCTAGTAGTTTATATTTCTAAAGGAGATTTGAATTATGGTTTTTATAATACGGGTGCTTACGCGATCAAACTTTTGTTCGACTGAGACATTGGCAATGCCACCACAAAGAAGAGAAGTGCCAAGAACCAAAAGAAGGTTGGAAAGAATGGAACCCAAAAGAGAATATTTGACAACATCCACTTTGTTTTCCATTAGTGCAAATATTGCTATGATCAACTCAGTTGCATTTCCACATGTTGCATTCAACAGTCCTCCCACTGCAATAAGAATAAGAATATTAAATACTATATTCAACCCATTATCATATCTAGATGAATAAATTTGATGGTATATGAATAAAAGCTTACCTGTAGGACCAGTGTAATACGCAATTTGCCTGTAGCAGAACAACGAAGAAAAACGAATTTGATCAGTTTAGTATCACCTAAAGGATATAAAATAAAGATGAAATCACAATAAAAACTGTTTCCTTACTCTGTTAAGAAACTGACACGTTCCGCAAGCGGCATTAATCCAAGTAAACTTAACGAAAAAACCCATGGCTGTTTTCACAAAACAGAAACAAGGATAATTTATTAAATACTCTAGAATTTTAAGCTAGATATGTTGCAAACATATTTTATAAGCGAATTAACAAATTTATGTGTATGAACTGGCCATGTTCTTGAACACTTTAAGTTGATATTATCATTACTAAGGTTTTGACAATACTTTGGTAGCGAGCATATCAAAATTAAAGTACGTAATTTGTATAATAAATATATACCCTCGTATTATAATAACTTGCAAATATTATTAACTGGTGCATAGTATGTAACTTCATACACGTCTGTTACCTTTAGACTTATAAAGATCCCATGGTTAATGACATAATATAGTTCATCTTCATATTCATAATTCAGTACAATTTGTACGGAAATTCTCTTAACATATAAGAGATGTAAAACAAATAAAATAATAGCAGGATAATGATAAATTTACATAATTCAAATATATTGGATTTGAAAAAAAAAAAAAAAAAAAAAAAAAAAAAAAAAAAAAAAAGAAAAAAAAAACTAGCTTGTGTTTGTTATTTTTTTTCTTCATAGACGTACACTAAGAAGAAAATAAAATATTGAATATTGTAGGTTATAGTTGTTTTCACGGCAAATAAAATATAGTGATCCTAGAACTGCAAGTATATTTCTTTCTGAAAAAAGCAAGTTAATATCATGCATATTTTTTGTCTGTGAATAACAATTTTGGACGGAGAAAGTATAAGTTAACAGATTCGATATCTTACCCTTGCAAAACCAAGGTATTGAGCAGCAATGGCAAAAGGAATTGCGATAAAAAGTATCGCTAATTTGGTACCCAAAATGACCTCTTGCAGATTGGCTAGAAATATTCTAAGAGTTGCACAAGGCACTTTTGACACAAGGGACATATCTGATTTTCGACGTAGAGAGCTTGCGGACTTGTTGTGGGCTGTTCGGCTATGACCATGGCCATGCCTTGCTTCTTTGGTGAGTTGCTTCACTGAGCCATTTTCAAGCAACCATGGTTCTGTAGAGGCCATTTGGTTTGTTAATTGGTTGATTGTATTGTGCAATATGTGTGTTTTGAAAACTGTGATCACTTACGTACTGACACTTCACTCTCTTATAGGAAGTATGGCAAAAAAAAAAAAAAAAAAAAATAGAGAACTTTCCAGGAAGCAAGCGTTGTATGTCCTTATGTGAGTAATATATCTAGGAGGGGTGCTACACTTACGTACTGACACTTCACTCTCTTATAGGAAGTATGGCAAAAAAAAAAAAAAAATAGAGAACTTTCCAGGAAGCAAGCGTTGTATGTCCTTATGTAAAGTTTTTGTGGATCTAGTATTTTTCATATATCTAGTACTAGTAAGTAGTAACGTACTTTTGTACTTCATTTAATTTTTTACTCTATCCTTCTCAAAATAATGACAAAAATACATCGTTGGTCCCTAAACTTTTCACGAAACATCACAGGGCACCCTAACTTTCAAAATTCGTCGTCAGGCGTCCAAACCTTAGGAATTTGAGTCCGATTGCGTCCCTTGACCCATTTTGGCAAGGTCAACGCACGTTTTATGTTCTAGTTTCAGGGGCATAATAGTCCAATCATTATTTAACTATGATCTAACTCAAGCTAAACCCGACAGTCAAAATGAGGGTCCAATAGTGAAAATAAAGTCATTAAAAGCCTTGAACGTCTCAATCTTCCATGAGACTCTAGTTTCTTTTGTGCTTTAACCAATAAACCCATCCAACCGGCCAAATTTCTCACACATTTACCAATGGAAGATTTCCCTTTGTTGGATGAAGTAATGGAAGTTGGTGGTTCACACCGCCTACAAGATCGTATGGGGCTGTCGTTTGGTTTTTCGAAAATTGAAACAATCACCATTCCAACTTCTTAGCATAGCATCCAAAAAATAAGTAGAAACACAAATACGTATTAAATTTCAAATGGCAGAATCATCTAATGCATCTGTGGCTGACAATGTTGAGAGGTGTAAAAATAAAAAGCTTGCAGAAGCCATTGCTTAGTATTTTGAAGAAAAAAAAAAAAAAAAAAAAAAAAAAAAAAAAAGAAAAAAAAAAGGCTTATGTAAAGAAAAGGAGCGAGTGGGAAGCAAATGAAAAACGATGCATGAAAGAAAGACGAAAGACTACAGCGTTAAGGCGTAAAGTCAATCAAACAAGAAGAAAATGGGAACATCTTGAACAAGTGGGCATCGAGCATGACAATTCAGAAGTCGACCACGAGGATATCTTGGAAACATCAGACTATGATACTTTACATCTGGCATATGATCCAGAATCATCCACATAGTTTAATTGTTAGATATGTGTTGTCACTTTATGAGTTTATGTTAATGTAATTTTATGATCTTCCCTACAATGCACTTTATTTACTATAATAATTTCAATTATTTTTGTCTTTATTTATTTATTGGAGCAATAAACAACTTGAGACAGATTCGTTCTTTCCTTGCTATCTTCTTATAAATACATGGTTTACATAAACGCTAAATCTCATATCCATGTACTTTCTTGATGTTTTATGTAATGTTTATGTAATGTTTTATGTAGTGTTTTTAATCGATGTACTCTTTTAATTATTGATGAACTTAAGTTTGTGTTAATGAGATATTGTCTCTCCTTACTTGAGGCAAGCCTTATGGATATGCCAATTTGACTTTTGAAGTTTGACAATCTAAAGTCGTAATTGAAAATTCATTAGTCAAAGTGTAAATGGCATATTCTATTTGAAGTTTCATGAGTAAAAATGGGTACGGATTTAATTGGGTTGGATTAATCATATTAAATGTCAAATTCAGGGACCAAAAGCGAACACTAAACTTAATAATGGGCGGGAGTTTTAACTATACCAATGACAACATAGACAAATTGAGGGACCAACAGTGTCTTCCCTGACACGCTCTATTTACTTCTAAATGCGTGTATATTTCCAAAAAATAATGAGGAATCGAAGAGTACAAAAATTTAATACAGACTCTTCGTTTTCCCCATTTTGTGTGTATATATTGGTGACTTCTACATGTTGCTGCATACCAAGCTTATATCATCAACCACAAACACATCTATCACATTCACTTGAAATCATGTTGTCCGGAAACAAACGACCAAGAGATGCGGATGCTATCAAAGACAAAGAATTGACCAAAAGACCAACTATTGAAGCAAATGTGGCAGTAGAAAACCCTGTATCTAACCAACAACAGTCGGCCAAAGTTGAAGGTGATGAAAGCTGGTACTATCAACTAGAAGCTGCGTTGGAACAGGAGGAAGATCAAAAGGAGAAGGAAGAAGGAAATGAGGAGGCAGAAGGAAGCCATGCTAAAGTGATACAAGGAAAGCGTTCTGCAGCGGCAGAGGAGCATTGGAAAGAGAAGGCTGCACTTAGGAAATTAGAAAAAATGGATAAAAAAAAATAAATGATGAAACTGAAGAAGATGAATGTTTAGAAACATTCAGTTATGATGATGTACATTTGGTATACGCCTCGGATTAATGTCACTATGTAACGAAATATATTTTAAATGATAGTTTTAATCTTGATTTTCTGAGTTTTTGCTTTCAATTGCATGTTTGTATCTGCATATGCAGTTTAGCGGGTGTTTGGATTTAACCAGTTTGACTTTCACAAGTCAACTTACACCCAAAAAGTGAATGACTATGTAACCAAAGGTGTATTTTAGTGACCAACGGTGTATTTTAGTCATGATATAATCTACTAACTTGCTACTTAACGAGATGTCAATTTGAGGAAAGAACACACTAATATGGTGAATTTCCATGAAGATCCATGCTTACTAACTTCATAGAAACAACAACTAAGCATAAAAATGATGATGTTAAAGGAGTTTGGGTTAGATTTAACTTAGATATGATTGAAAATGTGATTGGACTTTTATGCCCCTGAAACTAGAACATAAAACGTGCGTTGACCTTGCCCAAATGGGTCAAGGGACGCAATCGGACTCAAATTCCTAAGGTCTGGACGCCTGGCGACGAATTTTGAAAGTTAGGGTGCCCTGTGATGTTTCGTGGAAAGTTTAGGGACCAACGGTGTATTTTTGTCCAAAATAATTCTTCTTATAAAAAACGTAATTATTACAGTTTTTTATTTCTTACTTGTGAAATGACAGTTTTACCTTTAACCAATTAATTAATCTTTTTCTTAAAGTTTGTAATAATAACCTAAAATGATGATAATATGATAAACTCAATCAAAATTTCATTTTTAATTTTAGTAGTGAACAATTAATTTTAAAAAAATGAACAATAAATATGAGACAGAGAGAGTAATAAACTTTTTTAATACTGGATTTTAAGTTATGTTTTCTTTCATAAACTATATTGAACTAGAAACGTCTACAAGAGGTTATGCTCAATAACTTTGATATGTTATCACACTCCCTGTAAATCATACACATAATACTGTGTATGAGTGTTTCGCTTTTTTTCATTTTTTTTTCATCAAACAAGCTAGTTTTAGATCTCCCCATATTCACGAGGTTTTGAGATAGATTTTTGTTAGATTTCTTTTTGAAAATTATGTATTTTAACACATGTCATATCCGTTTTCCTTCTAATTATCCTGATCATTTATCAGAACAAGTGTAATAGTCATATTTCTAAACATGTTTATTAACATGCAATCATTTTCTTTAGAAAAATGTCATGTGTATGAGTGTATCACTAAAATAAATTATTTATTTAACCTGATATATTCTACTATATTTGTTTTTAAATAAGTGTCTATTATTGACTTTTTGTTGGTCCCTTTTACTTGGTTAATAGTTAACTAAAGAGTTAATCTAACCAAGTTTCATGACTTTTTAACACAGATGTAAAAGATTAACAACAAAGATAAACGTAAAGAAAAGAGACACAATATTTTTCAACGTTTAATTCTTATTAGAAGTTAATCAAAGAATTATACCCAAGTGTTTGAGGAATAACACTTGGGATTGAAACGAAAAGTATGGTATAGACTCCTCTCTAAACCCAAACAATGTTTGAGTGACAACTAAAGGTCTCACTGAGCAATCTTAGGGACTGTGTTGTTCTTTGGAGGAGTAAAAGTGGTTTGTAATAGCTTTAAAAGAAGCCATCGTGAGAAAAATGGTATGGTTTTGAGAAAATTTTGGATTAAGATACACACACAGTTAAAATCAAGTTTTAGTTCTTGAAAAATTTTGCAAGAGTTTTCTTAATTTTTAAAAAGCGTGTGTGTGTTTTTCTTAGTGGGGGTATTCATAGGGGATGGAATTAGGGTTAGGATGATGCGGATATCAATTGGTTTTTATAAATTTGAATTGTGATATAAAATGGTTTTGATATCCGCATTAATACCACATTTCCCATCTCTCCTCTTTTTTCGCAACACGATCAGATGAACAGTTGTATGGCTTTACAAAAGAAACTTTTGCAGAGTGATGTCACCACATATATAATTATGTGAGTGAGAGCATTTAATGCTTAGTGGTATTGGTGAGGTAGGTGTGAGGGCCCAAGATATGGATGCCAGTTGTGTAAGTAACATATATTCCTATATTTAATAGAAATCAGTTACCTACCTGGGACATTCACTAACTAAGTACTTAGAGCATTTAGTTAGGTATTCAATGCCTTTTGATATCTTGAGCTCCCTGAATGATTTATCATTCAGTGTGTTGATGATCAGTGATGAGGTGTATATCACTGAGAAATGGGTTTATTCAGGGACCAAAGAGAATTTACATTAGGTTGGAATAATTTTAAGCAGTTGCCTGATTCAATGTCCAACATGCCCAACTCAGCTTTCAGTCTGGTGAAAGTTGGTTAATCCAGGGGTTTGGTAAAGATATCAGCTAACTAATACTCAGTGGGGATGAAATGTAATTCAATTTCTCCATTCATGATGTGGTCCCTGATGAAATGGTACCTTATGTCAATGTGTTTGGTTCTTTGATGAAGCACAGGGTTATTGGAGATAGCTATGGCACTGGTGTTGTCACAAAAGATAGGTACCATCTTGTACTGAATGCCATAGTCACTCAGTTGGCTCTTCATCCAAAGTACATTTGCACAACACCCTACAGCAGCCACATATTCAACTTCAGCTGAGGACATGGCCACTAACTGTTGTTTCTTTGTACTCCAACACACAAGTTTGCCACCAAGAAATTGGCAGGATCCTGAAGTACTTTTTCTATCCATATTACAGCCTGCATAGTCTGAATCAGTGTATCCTTTGAGATCAAACCCTGAACATTTGGGGTAATACAAACCAAGGTTAGGTGTACCCTTCAAGCATCTGATGATTCTCTTGACAGCAGTGAGATGAGATTCTTTTGGTTCAGACTGATATCTAGCACATATGCAGACTGAGAATTGGATGTCAGGCCTTGAGGCAAGTAAGTACATCAGTGACCCTATCATTCCTCTATAAAGGGTTTGATTAACTGATTTACCAGTGAGGTCAGGACCAAGGTTGTTTGGAGGAACCATAGGGGTTTTCACTAAAGAGCAGTCAGAGAGCTCATACTTTTTTAGTAGGTTCCTAATGTATTTTTCTTGACAAACGGATATGCCTTTGTCAGTCTGTTTGATTTGAAGTCCAAGAAAGTAAGTGAGTTCAACCATCATGCTCATTTCAAACTTTGTGGTCATGAGTTTTTCAAACTGTTTACAAAGTTTGTAACTTGTTGAGCCAAAGATGATGTCATCAACATATACTTGAACAAGGATGACATCACTTTTTGTTCTATAGATGAACAGGGTGTTGTCAATCTTTCCTCTGACAAATTTGTTTTGGATCAGAAAGGCTGAAAGTGTCACACCCCCAAAATAGGGTCCAGCGGAAGCATACATGTAGCTGGGGTGTAACTCAATCGGTATCACAACACATGTTCAAAAATGGTTTCCACTTGAATCATTTAGAATAAAATAGTTTAATCAAAAATGTTGAATTTACATTGTTAAAAGTAGTGCGGAAGTAGGCCCTTAAAATAGTTTAAAACGGTCCCCATATGAATAATCAGAGTCTTCTATGACCATGTCATGCCCTGCCAAAACCTCTTGTAGCGTGCCATTGGTTAAAACCTGAAAATACATGCTAAAGCGTCAACACGAGGTTGGTGAGTTCATAGAGTCTTGTGAAAAAGAATGTAATGCATATGTATGAAGGTATCCCAGCAAAGGCATCGTAAATCCACTCAGTTACAAGTCCCGCCATAAGAGACTTGTAACCTGTGTGTTTACAACCCACTGCCAAATGTAATATGTATACGTGAACAAATGTTATACTTGTATCCAAATTCCATGATAAATATAGCAAACGGCTATATAAATAATTCAGTCCATGAGGCCATATGATAAATCAGTCAAGTGGGAAAATCCGTAATAAGGTTGATGCAAAGGCATTGTAATTCAGTCAAGTAGGGAAACAGCAATATTACGTTTGACATCACAGCCAAGTGGGGAATACCACAATATTACGTTTGACATCACAGCCAAGTGGGGAATACCACAATACGTTTGACATCACAGCCAAGTGGGGAATACCACAATATTACAATGAACATATAGGAACAATTGGTGACCATGAAGTCATGTAAACAAGGATGACAAATCCCATGAAATGCAGTAATCAACATACCCACGAAATACAGGTAATCAAACATACCAATGAAATGCAGGTGATCAAACACATATTTAGGTAAAGCTGGAAATGTTTGAGTAATCAACCATGTAAAGCAAGTAATGCATTTAAGTAAAACGAGCATGTATTCTCCCCCAAAGAGTTTGCAAAACAATTAAAAGAGTAGGGGCTATGACTCACCTGATATGATGGTACCATGAACATGTAATGAGCTGAAAAACAAGGCGCGCACACTAGCCGCAACCTAATATGAATGATGAACGATCTACTTTAGATCATGTAATGATGTTATGAATGTCCATGCACATGTTTCCTATACCACTCTATTCTTGAGAAAATACTTGTTGTTATCAAAATAATACATTTTCCAAAACTTGGGAAAATATGGCAACTAGAACAATAAAACTAGTTGAAATGTATATATATCTATATATCGTATGTATCAATGTTGGTGTTGAAATCCTTGGTTTGAAATCCTTGAAATAACGCCTTGTAGTGATAAAAATATACTTGTAATCACTAATACTTCATTAGTTGTGAATTTGGATACTTGGTTAATATTTCTAGAAAATCTAGAATTTAGTACTACGTAGTGTTAATATTATTATTTCTAAAAGCTGCCAATTATAGAGGATTTTTGCCGATATTGAAACGTGAATATCTTTGTCGTTATAAGTCCGTTTTACTTGTTCTTTATATCCACGGTTACGTCTTAGTATGTAGTAATATATTTTGGAAATCTAGACTCCTCCGGGTTATGTCTAAAGTCTCTTTTTGTCCGACGAAAAACATCCAACAGTATGTATTTTTCCAGAAAAATAGTTTTCGTCAATAAACTTGCAAAAATCATAACTTCTTCGTTATAAACTAGTTTTAACCCGTTCTTTCGCCTACGGCTTCGTTTTTGAAAGTATTTTCTAAATCTTTGGTTGAAAAGTTCCCCTGAGTTACTGAGTTTTCTGTATTTTCATTTTTGGGACAGTAGGTATAAATATATGTTCCAAAACCATTTCCAAGGTTCTAAACTAGTTTCTAACATCACCAAATCTCTTGCAAACGCTACAAAGCTAGTCTAATCTTACCATACACCTTCTTAGGGTGCCATGGGTTCCTAATCACTAGTAATCAAGTTAATTTAACAAGGGAACACCTAAATCACAATCTAGGGTTTGTATGTTCAAAAAGTATACAAAAATAAAGTGGTATAACTAGTTTGTGCATGAAATTAAGCATGAATACTATAAGATACATATGTTAATTAGATAAAAATATGAAAATAAATTTGAATACTCACTTTGAAATAATAGGTGGTGAGATGATGAGAAACCTTGGATTACTTGTGTTTTTGTGGTATGATTCTTGATTAGGATGATGAAATGAACAATTTTGATGCTTTGTACTTTGGAAAATAATGGATTGATCATGGATTATGGATTTGGGTCGTGGGTTTTGGTGGAGGAGATGAGAAAATGAGTTTATGATTCTTAAAATTATGTATGTTAAGTGTTTTAGGTGTTTTTCCTAGATATTTATGTAATTTCAATGGCATACTTGTAATTATATGGTCAATGTGAAGACTAATGAGGGGGGGGGGGGGGGGGGGGGGGGCTGCACATGTTAGTTAAATGTGTGTGGGAAGCTTGGTAATCTAGTTCACGGAGTCGGTTTTGGTTTCATTAATCGCTAAACGTTAATAGTTAAGCCGCGAAACGTAAATCTGGGTATCGGGTTTGCTAAAAAAATAAATATTAAAGAAGTTAACCGGGACTTAATAAAGTCATAAAATTGTTAAAAATATGTTGGGTACAAGTATTGAGTGTTCGGGTGATTATTGTTTAGTTTTCACGAAAACCGTCGTAATATTCATAAGCTCACGTTATAAATAAAATAAATTTCCAAAATATTGGGTAAATGAATGTTATAACTTTTATGATGATAAAATGGATATAAAAATATGTCGGGACCATTGTGTGAATATTTAGATATATTCGTCGTGTATAAACCGGGTGTTAACGTTTATTTATAAATAATTATAAGGAAAACGTTAAATGTATCAAATATATAAATTTGAAAATTCTAAGAGTGGTATAACATGGAAATGTTGTTATGATGATATGCAGACTGTCTCTAGTCCGTATGCAGTGTCCTTAGCACTAATGAAATGAATTCGCACCTAAACTAACCCGGTTACGCGAATTTGAATACCCGTAAACTAAATTTACGATTAAATGAGTAATGAAAATGAATAATGAAAACTTTTCCGGCAATGAATAGTGTTCAGTGAATAGTAAATTTCCCAAATGTTTCTCAGAATATCAAATTGACCTCGGAAATGATGAATAGTAAAACGATGAATAGTGTTTTATGAATAGTAAAATGTCAAAGTTTTGGGAAATGACCTGAAATGGTGAGTTGTGACAGAAAGTGTTTCATACCATGCCCTGGGTGCTTGTTTTAGTCCATAAAGGGCTTTGTTAAGCTTGCAGACATGGTTAGTGTAGGACCTTAGATATATCAACTTTAATACCAATATAAGAACTAGATGAAGTAAAGATGGTGACTTGATGCAATATGTGTGGCGTTAATATGAGAGAAAAAGAGTATAAAGATGAAGAGAACTTTTATTAAAAAACACACACAATACACACACAAGCACACCTTACAAATGAGAGGTAAGGTGCCTTATATAGTTCCATACATAGGCTTTGATGGGCTTGGGCTTGGACTTGGTTACATGATTGGATAACTAGTCTTATGAAACATAGCACATAACATATTAGCTTGCCAAGTCCAAGGCCCAATGACTAAACTATTACTAATCTTAACAAATGACACAAAGTTACAATATGAGAATGACCATCACTTCTATATATAAATATTTTAATGCTAACAATCTCCCCCTAAGGGGTGGTCATTCGAATGATGTTCCACGTGATTAGGTCTTCTTTGTTCTTTGTTGTTGACTATTGTGTGTCGTAGTAGAATAGTCTTTAGTCTTTGTTCCTTCATGCTTTGTGATCTTTGATGACTGACTTTTCATCGTTCTTTGTTCCTTTGTGATGTGGAGTTATCTGCCTTTCGTCACTTCTGCGTCTGTGGTGGTTGTTTGCCATTCCAACATTCTCATACATCTTCAGTCTTTGTGATACATGCATTTGTAGTTCCCGTTCTTTCACATAGATCTTTGTCACTTTACTTCTGTAGATTCTTTCACATTGCGTAGAATCTTTCTTTGAACCTTTCTTTGCTTTGATCTTTGTGAGAACTTTCCTTTGACTTCGAGATGCATGTATGAGCATGTGGAATCTGTCGCCATGGAGATGAAGTGTCCCTGCATATAAACAGTTAGCAATAAAACATCCGGTACTTACAGATAAGAATTAGAGATCGTCAACAGCATAGTGTGAAGACTCCTTCTAACCCTTACCAAGGCCGTTCCCATGTCAGATACTCTCGAGAGAGCTTACAAGACCTACTAAGTAGCTCAATGACTGGGTGAGTCGCTGGGGATCACTCCACGACTGTAGACCGTTTGAAACCACCGCAAACACTAAGCGTAACCCATAAGGAATTACCGAAGTGACCTGCTGTCAGGGCTGCTTGATGTTGACCCTGGCAGGAATTTCCATTCAATCATTGAGAATCACAAATGTGAATCCTCTCATAAATGTTCTGGCAGATTGCTAAGATCTGCGTAGGACTCTTAAGTTTACATCTGGCGTCCTTAATGATGAACAACCAGTGTAGAAATATCATGTGTTCCTAAGAGATCTTTTGATGAATCTCGGGGCTCTAGACTCGATAAGTGCACATTTGGTTTCCTATGCGGAGATTAGGGAGAGGTCTCCTGCTTCAATATCAACCATCTCTAAGAGACAGGTCGATAGATTACACCGGTTCCCCGTGAGAATGAAACAAGTACCTTTTAAGAGATACCCGAGTGGTTAAGAAGGTTTAGTGCAGTGTGTCACTGGATCCATGACGTCTTTGTCTTCAATACCGGTGTTACCTTAGTAACAACCAGTAGCATATGAATTGTACCCGGTGTCTGCCCTAAGGTTGAACATTTGGAGGGCTATTTCTTTTCACCCTTTATCATAACTTTTCTTTTTAATTCTTCAACCCCTTCTTTCTCCTTTCTCATTTTCTCCTTTTTTCAATCATACCTAAGGACTTCTAATTCTAGTCTATTGGATTTGTCCTTGGGTAGATCCCTCCGGCTCTGGCGGATCATAGGATGGTTTTACCTAACCTTAGTCACCTTATACCTCCATGACTATCCTATAATTGCCATGAAACCATTTATGAAAAATCTCTCAAAGTGTTTATGATAATAAAACACATTGTTAACACTTCGAGAGTTTTTGTTTCTTTTGAAGGACTCCCCCTTCACATGTGCTCATGTAATTTTTTAAGAAATTTGCACATGCGGGAGGAGTTTGCACTTTTGAATTGATCCACTTTCAGCGAACATGACCGATTCGAGACACGCTTACATCACTAGTTAGACTAGCTTGAAATTATTACCCGTCCTGGTCAAGTCCAAAGAAAGTCTCTCGATACGGTACATTCTACTTAGACAAGTCCTATTCGAGACACGCTTACATCACTAGTTAGACTAGCTTGAAATTATTACCCGTCCAGGACAAGTCTTTTCGATTCTTGACATTTTAAGCTTCGTCAGTTCATTGGTACTTACTGAGTCGAGCTCTTCTGAGATTCAACCACAATCTTTAAACATCTTTGATCACATTTTAATCATGTCTTCTCCCCCTCAAAAATAGCATATCGTGATATTTTTGATATCAACAGATTAAGAAAAAGCTTTTGGAGAGAAAGACAGATTCTGCATGAATTTGGAACATTTTTCTTTTTGTACTCCCCCTTAATGATAGCATATTTAAAATTAATTAAGGGTTTTGAGGGAGTTATCTTGAGCACTAATTTTGAGAGATTTTGAGAAATCTTTTGAACAATCTTGAAAAAGTGCTCAAGAATTTTGTTTGAAAACGAGTTTATGCTTGAAATCTTTTTCGTTTGTTTAGACTCGAACTTTTTGAAAAAGATTTCGTCATTGAACGTACGAGTCCTTGATTTGAAAATAATCAGAAGTCATCATTCGGGTCCGGGTTTCGTACTGATGTATACGAAAGCCATTGTGAAGAAAATTTTGAGAAACGACATGTTTTAGAAAAACATTATAAGGAACTCCCGCTCAAGCATCTGTACATGTCCGTATCATTGTTGAATGACATTTCTAGAGACGTACAGAATATTGATTTATACGAGAGACATGTCGTGAGAAGAATATTTTTGTATTTTTTGATTTTATATTGTTTTTGTGTTTTTTTTTTAAATTTTATATTTTTGTATTTTGTTTTTTGTTGGTTTTTCAAATTTTGTATTTTGTTTTTTTCAAAAATATTTATAGCGAAGCGATTTTGAAAATATTTTTCAAGAAGATTCGAGAAGACGTTCTAGCTCCTCAGGAGTTAGGCTTCGCATGCCAATTCGTCGAACTAAATAGTCAAACCGTTCTTTTGGAAGGGCTTTAGTGAATAGATCGGCGAGTTGGTAATCAGTCTTAACGAAAAATAATTCAACAGTACCCTCTTCCACGTGTTCTTTGATGAAATGGTAGCGGACTTTGATATGCTTCGTCTTAGAGTGGTGTACGGGATTGCACGAGATGGCTAAATTGTGCTCCACCTGATGTACTCTTTGCTGTAACTTGATCACCAGCATGGTCTGCATCTGAAAATGCTGTTAGATTAAACCCCGAATCCTGAAACCGTGCTAACAAGCAAACAGCAAATTGGATATCGGGTCGGCTAGCAGTTAGGTACATGAGAGAACCGATCATGCTCCGATATTTTTTCTGATCGATGGGTTTCCCAAATAAATCAGCACCTATTTTTGGTGAAGTGACCATTGGTGTACCAACAGAATCACAATTTTCCATTCCATGTTTTTTCAAAATCTCTATTGTATATTTAGCTTGATTGATAAAAATACCACGAGGGGATTGATGTATTTGTAAACCAAGAAAGAATTTTAGTTCCCCCATCATGGACATTTCAAATTTACTTTTCATGAGATTTTCAAAATGTTTTGAATGGTTAGGATTGGTTGATCCAAAAATAATGTCGTCCACGTAAATTTGAACGATCAAAATGTCATCTTTGAATTTTTTGATAAACAATGTGTCATCAACCGTTCCTTTTGTGAAATTGTTTTTAAGCAAGAAAGATGATAGTTCGTCATACCACGCTCTTGGAGCTTGTTTTAGACCATAAATGGCTTTCTTAAGCTTGTAGACGTAGTCTGGATGATCTCTGTCGATGAATCCCTCTGGCTGACTCACATACACTTCTTCTTTCAGAGTTCCATTCAAGAAAGCTGTCTTAATATCCATCTGAAGACTGTGATGTTTTTGTGAGCGACATAGGCTAAGAAAATCCGGACTGCTTCAAGTCTAGCTACAGGCGCGAATGATTCCTCGAAATCTATCCCTTCTTCTTGTGGATAACCTTTAGCCACGAGACGAGCTTTGTTGCGAATAACAGTCATTTCCTCATCTAGTTTGTTCTTCCACAACCACTTGAGATCAAGAACACGTTTATCAAGTGGTCGTTCAACAAGTTCCCAACTATCATGTAACAGGTATTGAAGAAATTCCTCCTGCATCGCTTCAATCCATGGGTTTTCTGCCATTGCTTCCCGAATGTTCTTTGGTTCTTTGAGGCTGAGTGAGCAAACATAGATGCACAATTCTAGATCGGTGGCAAGTTGTCTCCTTGTCTGAACTGGCTTTGAAGGATTACCAATAACATGTACTAACGGATGGTCTTTTGTCCATTGAAACGTAGAAGGGTACCTTTGGTTGACCGAATGTGTGTTAGATGGTTCTTGTAACCTTGAAGAAGATTCAGCAGAGTCTGATGCAAACGGGTTTTCAAATACTTCTTCTTCTTCTAACGTAACATCGTTTGAATTATTTGTTGGTTCTTCTTGAAAATTTGTGTTTTGGTTTTGCTCATCAACTCTTGGTAGTTCAGTTTCAAGTACTGTAGATGCTTGAGTAGATGTAGATGATGTTGATGTAGTTGGTGCTTCAGCTTCGATTGTTGTAGATGCATCTTGTGGTGGTGGTGGTTGATGGTTTTGAGCGGGTGCAGCGGAATGTTGTTGAGATGCATTTGTCGAAGTTCCACCATAATATTCATCAAACATTAACTCGAAGAAATTTTCCAGTTCTTTTTCTGAAGGTTTATCCGTGTTTGTTGACTGAGCTCCTTGAGGCACGAGTCCTGAACTGATGTGTCCAGAAGTCTGCTGGTTTGGTGCGGGTCCTAATCCGTTTTGATTAGAAGCCATTGGATTAAGCGCGGGTTCTAGAGCGTATCTCTCAGAAGCCATTTGTGAAATCTCATCAAACTTCACATTCATCGTCTCCATTATCTTTTTCGTTCTTCTATTATACACCCTGAATGCCCTCGAGTTTTCTGAATATCCAATGAAGATTCCAATATCACCCTTAGCTTTTAACTTTCCTAGATCTTCTCTATCATTCGTCGGATAGCACAAAGCGCCAAACACGTGAAGGTAAGAGATGTCAGGTTTACGGTTGTTCACTAGCTCATATGGGGTTTTATTGAATCTCGGATAGACTAGGGATCGGTTTTGAGTAAAACAAGCAGTGGCTACAGCATCAGCCCATAAGAATAGAGGTGCACTAGAAAAAATGAGCATTGTGCGAGCAGCTTCCACAAGAGTTCGGTTTCTTCTTTCAACTACCCCATTCTGCTATGGAGTTCTAACAACTGATGTTTGGTGTGTGATTCCAACATCTTCAAAATAGGTTCTTAACTCCTAGTTTGTAAATTCTGTGCCATTGTCTGTTCTTATAATCCTTACTGGAGCTTGAAGTAGAACTTGAATATGCTTCAGAAAGGTGATGATGTTGCCTGGTGCTTCGTCTTTTGATCTCAAAAACTTTACCCAAGTATATCTTGAATAATCATCAACAATAACGAGAATATACTTCTTCCCATTAATGCTTTCAACTCTCATTGGGCCACATAAGTCCATGTGCAACAAGTGTAACCTTGCTTCCGAACTAGGTACGGTTTTGGGTTTATATGATGCTCTTTTGCTTTTTCCTTGTTCGCATGATGGACATAGGTGTTCCTTGGTGTATTTGAACTTAGGAAGTCCGGTGACGATGTTGTCTTTGGCTAACTTGTTGATCGTGTCGAAGTTGAGATGGGATAAACGTCTATGCCACAGCCAGGACTTAGTTTCGGTTGCCCTTGTCATAAGACAAATTGGTGATGTAGAAGCCATTTGGTTGATGTCGATAGCATACAAATTTGTACCACAATTACCAGTTAAGAGATCATCACCAACCAAATTTCTAATAAAAACCGTGTTTCTCCTGAATGCAACTTCTAAATCTGCATCACAAAACTGCCCAACTGAAAACAAGTTGTGTCCCAACCCTTCGACATAGTAAACTCGAGTGATCAAAAAATTCCCAAACTGAAGATCTCCAAAACCCAGGATAGCTGCTACATGATCATTTCCAAAGCGTACAGTTCCCATGAATTTCCATATGAAATTGATCAGCAGCTTTAAATTCCCGGTCATGTGCTTGGAGCAACCCGAGTCGATGATCCAAAGACATATTTCGATAACCTGCCAAGAACAAAAGAGTTTGTATTTGGAAACCGTGTTGAATTTGGTTCCATGGGGTTAGGAGTAAAAGCAGAATCACACTCATAGACAGTTGCTACTTGTTTAGATTGAGTTATTTTTAATTTGCCGTCCTTAAGAGTGAACTCTCTACCCGTCGGAATCCACATACAAAACTTAAGATAGTTCCTAGGCATTCGACTAATAGTGGTAGTCCTAAATCGTGCAACTAGTCGTTCTATAGATCTGGATCTGGCACTAGGTCTTTTTGGAACATTCTTCTGTTCAGGCGTAACATTCACATTCTTAGAAACACATTCATCATGAACATCATTAATTAAACATTTCTTGCATATTAAACAAACAGAGTCATTACATGCATTAGAAACAGTACTTTCGACATTACATTCAGATGAAACATGTCTCTTATTACAAAGCGATAAATTCCTAGGGTGTTCTTCTACTTCTGCAGCTTTATTCTTGCTACTACTCTTAGAAACAGGCGAGACTCTATTGTTCCTTGTATTGCTCCTAGGCTTTAGTCTGCTGCTCCTAGAGGTGCTTTCTAATCCTGTAGAAGGCACACGCTTTGCCCATATTGAAACTCGGCTGAGCAATCTGCTTATTGCGAGTGTTCGATGAAATCCTTTGGTTGTTGTTTGTTGGTGTAGAATAGCGTCCTTGGAATGCCTTTGACAGAAAAGCAAACGCTTGGGTCAATGCTGCAGTAGCTTCATCATTTTCAGTGAATTCTGGTTCTTGGAATTGTTGGTATTGCTGTTGTGGAATAACATGTTGTTGTTGCTGTGGGTAGAACTGTTGTTGGTAGACCGGTGTTGGTTGTAGAATGCATGATGGTTGCATGTAGTTGTGAGTGGAAGATGATGATTGTTGTTGAGTGTTCACTGGTAATGGTGTTGGTGTATTAGCAATTAATGCGAGAGGATCATGATTCTTAGCCAATCTTTCTTTCCTTACTTCATTAGCCTCAGCTTGGTTTTGCTTCAAAAAGTCATAGAGTTGATCATAATTCACCTTGTGTAAATCCTTTGTTTGATTGACAATTGTAACATAACGACCCCATTCTTCTGGAAGGTTATTGATGAATTTGATGTTTGTTGCAATTGGTCGAGGTGTCAACTTGTTTCTGATTAACTCATTCATCAAAGTGCAAAACCTGGTGTAGCAAGATTCAATCTGTTCACCTTTAGTGGATGTGAAATTCTCCCATTCAGTAAGAAGTTTGTTCTCAACGTCCTGTTGTCCAATCTCTGTTCCATGACATATCCTTCTAACACGTTCCCACATAGCATAAGCAGTTTCATAGCTGTCGACCTCAGCAAAGATCTCGCGTGGTAATCCAAGTTGGATTAAATGCATTGCCATATCATCTGCGGCGATCTGCTTCTTGTCTTCCTCTGTGTAATCTGCTTCTGTTTGTTCACGCACGAATGGTTGAGTAGGAGGTGTTGTATTTGGATTGCCTTCAATTTGAACTTGTCTTGGCTTGAATGGACCATTTGTAATGGAGTTGATCATTAATTTACCATCAGGCTTTGTTTTGATGTAACGAAGCATGCGGCTTGTCCATGGGAGATATCCACCTTTTTCAAGCATTGGAGGTCGATTTTCCGCACCGGCTGCATGAATGTCTTTCTGAGTTGCCATTGATGAAGTGTAGATTGATAAAGTTGATTCTTGGATCGATTCAACGAAGTAGGAGTTGTGTTTAGTGTAAGTTGATGCAAGTTTTTATGGTGAAAAATTTGATCTGAAACCTTAAAACCTCAATAACTTCTGTTCGGAGTGGATTTGGGCCTCGAAGCTTGGCTTGAATGATCTTTAGATGATTCAACGTGTCCTTCTTCTCGGTCTCGCGGTCGTTTTGACAGCTGATTCGTCGAAAACGGAGTTACGGTTCAAAAGTTATGGCCGTTTGAAGTTTTGTAGTCAAAAGTCAAAAACTTACACGTAAACCTTGAATCTTACGCGTAAACTTTGAATAATCTTACGCGTAAGATGTTATGCGTAACCTTTAAGTTATGCGTAAGATCTAAGTTATGCGTAAACAATATTGTTTATGCGTAGACTTTGATGTTACGCGTAAACTTAGAGTTTATGCGTAAGAATGTTACGCGTAAGGTTTTTTCAACCAAATTGATCTCTCAAACTTATCCAAGCTTGAAAGATATCCCGTGTCGAAGTATTCCACAAACTTATCCAAGTCAGGGAAGTACTGAGTCACCGTAGCACGAAGAGAAGACCTTTGATGAAGTTATGCGTAGAATTCTGAAACTTACGCGTAAACAATATTAGGCGTAAAATCTTATGCGTATAATCTCAACTTGTGCGTAGAAAACCAATGTTAAGCGTAGGATCTCAATCTAACGCGTAGAAATCCAAAGTTATGCGTAAGAAGAGGGTTTTGACCAGAGTTACGCGTAGGAAAAGGGTTTTGACCACAAGTTATGCGTAGGAAGTACTGTAGACAGCTGTTACTTGTACTGTTCACCCAAGTTACGCGTAAGGTGACCAGAAAACTTCAAAAATTCGATTTTTTCAACCAAAAACTCTTTTTCCACTTGTTTCTAATGATCAAATCTTTCCCAAAACACTTAGAATCACTAAAGCTTCAATAAAAACAACAACTTTAACACCAAAACTTGTAAAAATCAAAACTTTTTGAAGAAAAAGTACACAAAATGGATGAAAAGTGTAACTTTTTAACAAAAAACTTGATAAAAACACTCCTAAATCATTGTTAGGCGATTGATACCACTTGTAGGACCTTAGATATATCAACTTTAATACCAATATAAGAACTAGATGAAGTAAAGATGGTGACTTGATGCAATATGTGTGGCGTTAATATGAGAGAAAAAGAGTATAAAGATGAAGAGAACTTTTATTAAAAAACATACACAATACACACACAAGCACACCTTACAAATGAGAGGTAAGGTGCCTTATATAGTTCCATACATAGGCTTTGATGGGCTTGGGCTTGGACTTGATTACATGATTGGATAACTAGTCTTATGAAACATAGCACATAACATATTAGCTTGCCAAGTCCAAGGCCCAATGACTAAACTATTACTAATCTTAACAAATGACACAAAGTTACAATATGAGAATGACCATCACTTCTATATATAAATATTTTAATGCTAACAGTTAGGAAATTCACTGCTTTCAAAGCCAGGGGGTTGTTGCACATAGACATCTTCTCTAATTTTACCATTCAGGAATGCACTTTTTACATCCATTTGGTAGACTTTAAAGTTCATGTATGTTGCATAGGCTAGGAAGATCATGATGGCTTCCATTCTAGCAACAGGTGCAAAGGTTTCCTCATAATCAATACCTTCTTGTTGGTTATGTCCTTTTGCAACAAGTCTTGCCTTGTTTTTGATGACTGTTCCACATTCATCAATCTTGTTTTTGTAGACCCACTTCATTCCAATGACTAAAACCCCTTTAGGGCATTCAACAAGGGTCATGACATCATTCCTGTCAAATTGTTCCAACTCTTCTCTCATGGCCTAAACCCAGCTCTCATAAGTTAAAGCTTCTTTAACATTTTTGGGCTCTATGTCAAAAAGAAAATCCACATAGAGACAAACATTGGCTGAGGCTGCCTTGAGTTTGGCAGCCATGCTTCTGGTAAGCATGCCTTCAGTGGGCTCACCAATGATGTTCACAAACTCAATTGTTTTGGATTTTGTCCAGCTATCCTGAGGTCTAGGATAAGAGCTAGAGCTTGTAGAAGCCTGATTTGTTGGAGTGGGTTCAGTCACAGGAACCTGAGGTAACTCAAGATTTTGATCTTCAGTGATCTCAGTGTGAACGGCTTGGAGGGTTCTTGAACAACTGGTTCAGTGGTATCAGTCTCATTGGAGACTTGTTGGTTTTCAATGAATTCACTGAAGGTTGGTTGGGGTAGATTGTGAGGGATGATGTAGTATGAGACATCAACATCAGCTTGATATTGGGTTGAAGTGTGGTTCTCAGGGAGATACTCATCAGGAGGATACCTTGATGAATCATCAATACCAATCTCTTCAACTGAGGAACTGGAAAACCTGATGGATTCAGTTCTCTCATCAACAGTTATATGATAAGTTTCCTTAGTTTGTTGTCTCCTTGTGTTAAATACCCTGTAGGCTTTAGAAACCAGAGAGTATCCCAAGAAGTATCCATCATCAGCTTTGGCATCAAATTTACCCAAGTGATCTTTGTGATTATGAATAAACATAGGACACCCAAATATATGAAAGTAACTGATGTCAGGGATCCTTCCTTTGAACACCTCATAGGGAGTCTTATTGTGTCTTTTCACAATAATGGACCTATTTTTAGTGTAGCAGGCTGTTCTGACTGCCTCAGTCCAGAAGTGTTTTGAGATGACTGAGCCATTCAACATTGTCCTTGCCACCTTAATGAGTGTTCTATTTCTCCTTTCAGCTACTTCATTTTGTTCAGGAGTATAGGGAGAAGTGAAGTTTTGAGAAATCCCTTTCTCATCACAGAAACACTCAAGGTCATGGTTTTTGAATTCAGTGCCATTGTCAGTTCTAATTTGTTTAACCTTGACATCATTTTGATTTTCAATGTTCCTGACAAATGACATGATTGTGTCATTTGCCTGACTCTTTTTGGTCAGGAAGTAAACCCAAGTGTATCTTGAGTATTCATCCACAATAACCAGAGTATACTTCTCATGGTGAATGGACATAGGACTGACAGGTCCAAATAAGTCCATGTGGAGGAGATGCGGGCAACTTTTGATTGAGAAGGATTGTTTGGTTTTGAATGATGCCCTGGTGTTTTCCTTTTTCACAAGCAGAACATGGCTTGTCTTTGGTATACACCAGGGATGGAAGGCCAAGAACCTTGTTCTGTTTGGCCAGGTTGTTGATGTTTTTGAAATTGAGATGAGAGAGTCTCCTATGCCAGAGCCAGTTGATTGTCTCACTTGCCTTCTAGAAGAGGCGAGTCCCATTTTGAGTAAGTGATGACATGTCTAGTACATAAACATCATCCCTCCTAGGAGCAATCAACACAACTTCCTTGTTAGCATTAAAGATGGTCCCTCTCTTATCATCAAACTGAACTATGTATTTTGCATCACATAGTTGACTCACACTTATCAGATTGTACTTGAGACCATTGACATAAGCTATTCTTGTAAAACTATACCATTGCAGTTTACTAAACCATAACCTTCAGTGGGAGCTAATGAGTTATCACCAAATACTACCTTGGGTCCTGGTTCTTCTACATATTTATACAGATAACTCTTCACACTAGTCATACTCCTTGAGCATCCACTGTCGAGGTGCCAAGCAGGATCCCTGATGTGTTTCTGCACAAATAGTAAACCGTGTTAGTTTTTCTTGTTACCCCACTTTCTAGTGGGCTTAGTCCTCAGGGACTTTTTGAACTTAGCTAAAGAATCATGGTCTGAAGTAGAGTGGACTAAGCTTCCACAAGTTTTACATTTTGTGGTAGTTGAAGACTCAGTTGACTGAGAAGTGCTGGTAGAGCTGTTTCTTCTGGCTTGAATGATCTTGTCATGTCCCTTGTCATCATGTGTGGGGTCTCCACAGATGTTACAACAATTGTTCATCATGCAATCATCAGGTAGATGATCATTGAACCCACAGTGAGGACATGGCAAGAAAGGCTTAGCCTTTTGTCTTTGTTTGGAAGATAAGGCATACTGATAGCCTTGTGTTTTGTAAAGGCCTTGTGCTTTTAGAGAAGCAGTGTAAGAGTTGTGATCAGAAGTCATGTGGTCTTCTTGTTTGCATATCATATAGAACAGGATTCTATAGCAATTATCAGTGGAGTGGTTTGGATAATTGCATAGTTCACATCTCACTGAAGATCCGGATGAGGGTTTTGGTTTGGATGAACTTGAGGAAGTTGCTGGTTGTTTAGATTTTAAGTCAGTGTGTTTTTCAGAGGACTCAATCTTTTCACTCAACTTCCTGACAAGTTCAGCTAACTGATCAAACTTTGAATCAATGCTTTCAGGTTTCACTTCAGTGGATACTGAAGGTGTGTTGGTTTCAGATGGTACTGAGGTAGGTCTCTTCAGGATGGTTATTCCTGGATTTGTTTTCTCCTTTGGAGAGTGAGGTTGATAGACTGGTGGTGCAAGATCAGAACTAGGTGCTGCTCCTACTCCCTGAAGTTGTTTCAGTGGAGGGAGTGGTGATTGTGATTCTTACTTAGACTCAGTGCTGGACTCAGTATGACTGGGTTCATCTGTAACTCCTAGCAACTCCTTAATAGCCTGACTTTCAGGTTCTAGAATTCTTCCAGTGTTGAAGTTTGGTAGTTTACTGTCAGGATTGACTCTTTCAATCCAATCACTGGGCTTAGGAGCAAGTTCTTTGCTAGAGAGTTTGTTTGCTGATAAAAAAGGCTGTTGAATGGCTACTCTCTCCAGACACTTCAGTGAGTTGATCTTCACCCAGGGCAGCCTTTTTGGTGCTGGGTGTGAGACTCAGTGTGTCAAAGAGTTTAGGGTTCTTCTGAGTCCATTTGCAAATGACAGCCTTTTCTTTCTTAAGTTCTTCCTGAAGAGCTTGATTTTGTTTTACAAGTTCAGAATTTTGAATTTGAAGTGTGACACTTTCAAGTTTAGCTTGTTTTAAAGCAAGAAGCTCATCTCTACACTGATTTAGTTCAAAACTCAGTTTGTTAAATTTTGGAAATAAATTTAATCTTTGCTCTTCAACATACTTAAGATCAACATTAATATAATCTAAATAAGATTTCTAATCAGCATCATCATCCATAGAAAGTAAGATGTTTACCTTTCTCATAGTGAAGTTCACCCACTCTCCATTTATTGCATGACTCTTTCCTAGAGCAAGCTTGTTGTCTTCAGAGAGAGCCATCAGGGCACTGATGTGAACTTGTTCATCATCAGAAGATACTTCAGCTTCATCCCAGTCAAATGTTTCAGCAACCAGCCCCTTGTTTTTAGCTTGAGTGGGTTTAGGAGCTTGAGGTGACTGAGTAACTGAGGAGGCAGACTCAAGAAGAGCAAGTTTGGCTTTGGCCTTTCTGTACTTGGCTTCAAAATCTTTTTGAGGAATTTTTTCATTTTTTTTTGAACAAACTAACTAGATTGAAGCAATTTTGGTTGAAACTTGCTAGTTCCTGAGGAAGAGTTGTTTCCTGAGAATTTGTAAGATGGTTCTGAGGTTGTTTTTGAGAAACAGTCTTTTGCAAACTGACCCTTTTTACCACATTTAAAACATTCAGTATTGTCATTTGCCTTTGAGTTAGAAAATTTTTTGTTTCTTTTAATAAACCTTCTTGAGTTTACAAGGAGTGCCCTTTCATGAAATTTAATTTGTAAATCATTCAGGTACTCCTCACAAGTTCTTTCATCAACCTCATCATCAGATCCCTCTTGAAAATCCTGCACAACACCATTTGAATAGAAAGCAGTGGATATAGGTGAGGAAGTCAGACTCTTTTTGGTCTCCTGAGCTTTACCAGGGTATCTCCTGGTGATAAGATTGTCTTCATATACAAACTTCCCATAAATTTCAGGGAGCTCAAGGTTCTGGATATGATTTGCATTTCTCAAACCCTGAGAGAAGTTTAACCACTTCTCAAGGGGACTGTTGACAAAGCCAACATTGATTTCATGCTTGGACAGGGTGACACCATCATTGGTCAGCTTATTCAGGAGGGTCTTATATAGGTCTCTGAGAGACTTTCAGAGTCTTTGGCCCTGAAAGTATTGTACTCAAGTTTCAGGTCCATGATCCTGTTTTCCTTGGTATCTGAGGGACCCTCATAGCTGTGAACCAAGTCAGTCCATGTCTGCTTAGCAGTAGGACAGTTGATGACTGATTCCATTATATCATCAGGAAGACAAGATATAATTATGCTTTTCATGCGTTGGTCTTGATTAACCACCCTCCTCTTATCTAGGGTCCACTGAGCTTCAGGTTTGACTAAACCTTGGGCAGTTGTTGGGACATATGGACCATCATTAATAAGCTTAATGTAATATGCTTCCATCCCACTCAAGTAGCAAAGCATGCGCTTTTTACACTTGTTAAATTTTCCAACCTCAAGTCGAGGGGCAGTAGCCGAATAACTTCCACCCTTTTTATCGACAAGTTAGGGAACATCTGAATCAGCCATGGTGGGATCTTGATTTTAAAAACTTTTTGAGCACTCTTGTGTTTTGAAAACAGATTTAGAAAAGTTTTACAAATCAGAGGCTCTGATACCACTTGTTGGTCCCGATTACTTGGTTAATAGTTAACTAAAGAGTTAATCTAACAAAGTTCCATAACTTTTTAACATAGATGTAAAAGATTAACAACAAAGATAAACGTAAAGAAAAGAGACACAATATTTTTCAATGTTTAATTCTTAATAGAAATTAATCAAAGAATTATTCCCAAGTGTTTGCGGAATAACACTTGGGATTGAAACGACAAGTATGGTATAGACTCCTCTCTAAACCCAAACAATGTTTGAGTGACAACTAAAGGTCTCACTGAGCAATCTCAGAGACTGTGTTGTTCTTTGGAGGAGTAAAAGTGGTTTGCGAATGCTAAGCATTAATTGCACAAACTTGTCCCTTTTACTCCTCACTTATGCTACATATTTATACACAAGTAAATTACAACGTTACTAATAAAGACAAAATGATGACCTATCTAGTAGAGACAAAATACTTACATATTTTGTCTCTGTTACAATAGACTATATTGGATAGAGGACAATGTGCCTTTCTGATGCAAAGTGATGACACCATCCTGTCATAATGCCATTTAGGGAAAGTTTGACTTCAGGTTGATAAGGACACCTGTTGATACGTTCAAACTTTCCCGCTTAGTCCCGCCCATTCTTCAGTCTTCAGATCTTCGGTTTTCAGTCTTCAGTACTTCAATAGTTGTTGAGGAGTCTTGGGGGTTCAGTAAGTTATTGTCATCCTCACTGATCTCATCACCTTCTTCTTGGCTTAGATGCCACTCGCTGAGTTCCGCCTCACTGAATGGTGAACCTTTCTTCATAGGTTTGTTCTAAGCATCCTGAAGATGACTCAATGAGTTACTGTTCACTTAGTGACTTGTTTGTGTTTACGGATATTAACACTTAGGTTATTTTATGTTCAAATCCTGGTTAGAGGAAGATTGGGGAATTCAGTGACCCAACACTTTAAAAGCATTTCTTTTTTAAATTTGACTTTTAAATTATTTTATTTGGGTTATATAATACTTGATGCAAAATATATAAATGATTGGGTTTTAAATATATTTTTATTTATATAATTTTCATCAAGTATTACATACACAAAAATGAAATAATTTAAGGTTAAAGTTTTTGTAACAAAAACTTTTCCCATATTTACTCCAAAGATTTCTCAACTTTTGATTCTCCTCCTCGTATCTTTTCTCATTAGTTTAATCATCAACTTTTTCTTCACATAATTTTTCATAAACATTTTATAACTTTCAACTAAACATATATCTGGTAAAAAAAAAAAAAAAAAAAAAAAAAAAAAAAAAAGTAGAAAAATCACAGCATAACATCTACCGTAGAAAAGAAAATAAATTCTATCAAGTATTTTCATTATCACATTGCATGAATTTTATGTAAATTGCTTTTTTAAGCCTAACACATGAATTTAACTTTACACATGTAAGACACTGCAAGTACAAACTTGATATAAATAAACAACCATTAACCATGAAATGACGAATTATAAACCTACTTCTGGTTCACTATTTACAACATACACAAATACACGTTACTTTATAACTGCACCAACGAAGGAACTTGAATTCTCACCACATTAGTAAGACACCTTAGAAACATCTTCAATCTTTTGAAACTGAAACCCGTCTTCTTTTGTTGAATTTTGCCTAACTATATATAAAAAGATCAATGACTCTTATATTGGGTCGTGCTTAGTACAGCCGGAAAGAAAACCTAGTATACACAACGATAGAACTAAAAGTACGGAGTAGTATATAAGAAACCCTAATTATGTGTAGTTATTGTTCAAAAATCACACTATGCTACGGATAAGCAACATTTATTTCTCCTTGCTGTTTTATTTTAAGAAGTTTTATTTCAAATGCATACTCTTATTTTGGTACATACCAATGGACAAATCCTTATCATCCATCTAGTTTGATCTAATGGTGAGGATTAACCTAAGATTAAATGGGGAAACATAAGTCCATGTTTTTTTGCCTATTTTTCTTTGTCTTTTTTATTATTTATTTTTTTCTTTCCTTCTTCTTTTTTTTTTTTTTTTTTTTTTTATTTCTTTTTTTTTATGCCTTAAGGGATTTTTTTTGGTTCTTTTTGTTTGGTATCCTTTTTTTTCACGCTATTTTTTTCTTTCTTTCTTTTTTCTTTTTTCTAATTCACGTTCCTTTTTTTTAATAAATGTTTTTTTTTGCTTTATACATTTTCGTCTGTTTTCATACGTTTACGTCTGTTTTCGTACGTTTTCATATATTTTCACCCGTTTTCTTACGTTTTCGCCCGTTTTCGTCCGTTTTCATACGTTTTTATCCGTTTTCATACGTTTTCGTCCGCTTTCTTACATTTTCGCTCATTAAAGTCTGTTTTCATATGTTTTCATATGTTGTCTTACATTTTCGTTCGTTTTCATACGTTTTCGTTCATTTAAATACGTTTTCGTCCGTTTTCTTTCGTTTTCGTCCATTTTTCATACGTCTGCATCCGTTTTCAGACGTGTTTTTATACTTTCAGACGTTTTCATTCGTTTTCATACATATTCATCCGTTTTCTTACGCTTTTGTTCGTTTTCATACGTTTTCGTTCGTTTTCATTTATTTTCTTTCGTTTTCGTCCATTTTTCAAATATTTTTGTCCTTTTTATACATATTTTTACACTTTCATACGTTTTCATACATTTTCGTTTATTTTCTTACGTTTTCGTCCGTTTTTTCATTCGTTTTCGTCCATTTTTAAATATTTTTGGCAATTTTCAAACGTTTTCATATGTTTCTAAATATCACAAGTGATATTCTAAATATCACGAATTATATTCTAAATATCACAAGTGATATTTTGTGATTCTAAATATCACAAGTTGTATTCTGAATATCACAAGTGATATTCTGTGATATTCAGAATATCACAAGTGATTTTCTGTGATATGCAGAATGTCACAAGTGATACTATGAGTACCGCAAATGATATTCCGGATATCATAATGGTGATACTACAGGTATGACACTTTTCACTTTTCACATTACCATATTAAACTAAATACCACTCAAAACAAATCCAAGGTAGTAGAAAAGATGGTGATGACGGTGAAACTTTTCCCTTGTTTGGACAAGTATGTCTATTATGATCAGTTAAACTACAAATATTACAACCCTTCTTTTGGTTCTTACTTTTCTCAATAGCTTTCTCACGTCCACCCTTAATACGGTCATTCTTATGTTCTTTAGGAGGATTCTTTATACCCATAAAATCTTGAACAATATCACAAACTCTTCGGGGTGGAAGACTTGGCAAATCAGTCTCAACTTTTGACTTTATCTCTCTCAGGTTGTCTGCAAAGGAAGTCTAGTATCATAGACAGCTTATCAGTAATTACAACAATAAGAAACAAATTATCAAACATATCACTGGTGATACTATACATATATCAAACATATCACTGGTGATACTACACATATATCAAGGATATCACTGGTGATACTACACATATATCAGACATATCACTGGTGATACTACACATATATCAAGCATATCACTAGTGATACTACACATATATCAAACATATCACCAGTGATACTACACATATACCATCAGCAAAAACATTTATTGTGTTTGTCTATTACAGTGAAAGGCACAAAAACCATCTTGTACATAAAAAGTACGCAATTAATACCTTTGGTGTAAAATCCAATAATGATCTTCATTATATATTGAGCATTAAACTCAGAAACAACACGAAAAATGCCAAGAACTCCATAAGCTTTTTTGCTATTAGTCCATTTTTTTGAATATTTGTGATTTTCTGAATATCACTTGTGATTTTCTGAATATCACTTGTGATATTCTCAATAGCACTTGTGATTTTCTTATGTTTTTGTCCGTTTTCATACGTATTAGTCCATTTTTTTTACTTTTTTGTCCGTTTTTATACGTTTCTGAATATCACAATTGATATTCAGAATATCACTTGTGCTACTCTTAATATTACTTATGATATCCGAAATATCATTTGTGGTACTCATAGTATCACTTGTGATATTCTGCATATCACAGAAAATCACTTGTGATATTCAGAATATCACTTGTGACATTCTGAATATCATAGAATATCAATTGTGATATTCTGAATATCACAGAATATCACCTCTGATATTCAAAGTATAACTTGTGATATTTAGAATATCACTTGTGATATTCACAATATAATTTGTGATATTCAGAATATCACTTGTGATATTTAGAAACATATAAAAACGTATAAAAATTGCAAAAACATTTAAAAACAGACGAAAACAAATGAAAAATGGATGAAAACGTAAGAAAACGAATGAAAATGTATGAAAATGGAAGAAAACGTATGAAAGTGTAAAAACATGTATGAAAAGGTTAAAAACGTTTGAAAAATGGATGAAAACGAAAGAAAACGGATGAAAACGGACGAAAACGTATGAAAACGAACAAAAACATAAGAAAACGGACGAATATGTATGAAAACGGACGAAACGTATGAAAGCGTAAAAACAGTTCTGAAAACGGACGAAGACGTATGAAAAATGGACGAAAAAAGAAAGAAAACGAACGAAAATGTAAGAAAACATATGAACACGTATGAAAAAAGACGTTAACGGGCGAAAACGTAAGAAAGCAGACGAAAATGCATGAAAATGGGCAAAAACGTATGAAAACGGGCGAAAACGTACGAAAATAGATAAAAACGTATGAAAACAGACGAAAACATATGAAAAACACACGAAAATGTATGAAAGCGAAAAAAAACGTTTATTAGAAAAAAGAACGTAAATTAGAAAAAAATAAAAATAAAAAATAAATAAAAAAAAAAGTGTGAAAAAAAGGATACCAAAAAGAAGAAATAAATAAAATAAAATAAAATAAAAACCTTGAAGCGTGAAAAAAATAAAGAGAAAAAATAAAGAAGGAAAAAAAAATGGAAAAAAGGACACCAAAATGAAGAAGGAAAAAAAAAGGCAAAAAACCTTGAAGCGTGAATAAAAAAAAATGAATAATAAAAAAGATAAAGAAAAAGAAAAAAAAATACATGGACTTATATTTCCCTATTTAATCTTAGGTTAATCTTCACAATTAGATCAAACTAGATGGATGGTGAAGATTTGTCCTTTGGTATGAACCAAAATTAGAGTATGCAAAATAATGGAACTCCTATAAATCTCAACCACTATATTCTTTAATTTTTACTCTCTTCCTCTCAAAATTATTGTCATGAGAGAATACACAAAGTTTAATAAAAGTGGGGACACTTTAATTTTCAACTACTAAAATGGAATATTCTTCAACTTGATTTTCTAGTTTTTACTAAATAGGGAAAGTGGACAATTATTTTGAGATATCCTAAAATGAAAATATTGACAATAAATATGAGACGGATGGAGTATTAAAAATGAAAAGTGGACAATCTTTTTAAGACATCCAAAAATGAAAATATGAACAATTATATTGGGACGGATTGAGTAACTAAAAGACAAGAATTATTTCCTGATTTTGTATCTGTACCACTGTACGGAATGGAAAAATAGCTTTTGAACACGTCTCTTGTTTCTTTGTTTGTTTTATGTAATTTTCTTTTTGAGAGGTACGTGATGAATTTGTCACTAAATAGCTGCAGATTTTGTAATAAAAAGCAAGGTTGTTGTAACTAATGCCATTGTGACAGAAGTTTTGAATATTAATAGAAACATTAGTTTTATTAGATAACTTTATCTTCACATAAAACAATGGTAAAATTGGTAATCATCACAAATCAATGAAAGTATTAATATCAATTAACATGTAAATAAGTTAATCTAAATTTGTTTATACTTCATAATTTGTGCCACAATGGCGCAAGATAAATTCCTTAACTTTGTCATGACAATCTTATGTTAATTGATCAAATGATAAATCAGGCATGGAAGTGTTATTAAATCAATGGAAAGTAATAACAAGCATGGAGTAGATTTGTTGGAGTATTGTAGCCGGAAGATTGGTGATGGAAGAAACACGAAATTTCATGACATAAAAATTGGAAGGAGATAGTATCCTAAAAGATGGATTTCCAAGAATGTATGCTTTGGAAGTAAACAAGATGATTACCGTAGCATCAAAGAAGATTCAAGGAACCAATACAGATTCTTTAAAATGCCGTCCAAGAGGTGGTGTAGAAAGTGAGCAATGGACAGCAATGCAAACATTGATCTTGGGTACGAATCTAGCTCTAATGGAGGATAGATGGGTTTGGACGTTAGAAAGCTTGGGGAACTTCATTGTGAGATCGGCTAGGATTGCAATTGACAAGGAAATGTTAATATCGAATGGTGCTACAACAAGATGCTGTAAGTTTGTCCCGAATAAAGTCAATATTATGGTATGGAAAATGGCTCTTGATAGGATCCCTGCTCCCGTTAACCTTGATGCTCATGGCTTAGATATTCCCTCGGTTTTATGTCCAATATGTGAAGAGTGTTCGGAATCCACGGCTCATGTATTTTTTGAATGCTCATTTGTGGCGCATGTATATAAAAGGCTAGGCATGTAGTGGGATTTCAGCATTCCAAATTTGCGGTCTTATTCTCAATGGTTGGAGTGGTTTGGGTCTATTCGGCTAAGCAAGATTCAGAAGTAATTCCTGGAAGTGTCTTTTATGTCGTTATGGTGGCATGTATGGTGCTATCGGAACTCAAGTCTGTTTGGAAGGATAACTGAGAGAAAGAGTTTATTTTGTTGATAATTTTGTAACGATGTCTTTTTTATGGGTAAATAGTAGGTGTTGCTCTAAGCGTTTGAGTTGGGTTAGTTGGCTTCAAAACCTATCTCTGGCTACTTATTATTTGATGAGGCGAAAAATGATCCGTTTTTAGGGGATCATTTAAGCCCGAATCCGAATTTATTTGATCAAATATTGCCCTAAATCGTTCCTTTTGTGATTTTAGGTACTTGGAGAGTGAATTCTGGAAAAGAAGCCATTTTGGACGTTTTTGGAGCATAAAAGTGAAGAAAACGGCAAAGTCTCAATTTTCCATGCTGGAACAGTACATGAAGGCGTCAAGAGTTAACACATGACGGCGTCAAACCCCAAGAATTAAAATCCATAGCTCATGACGGCGTCACGCAGGCCGTCAGAAGTAGATCAAGGCCGTCCGAGGAAGTATTTGGCGGCGAGATGACGGCGTCACACCTTTGTTCTTGACGTCGTCACCCCGATTTTTCTATATATAGTTTTCTAGTTTTTCACATTAAGAGAGAAGTTTTGGAGAAACCCTAAAGACGATTTTGGTGCAACTTTTACAGGTTTTTCAAGGGTTTCAAACCCTTGATACCTTGTATTGTAATTGAGATAAGTGTTCTTCTAATTCAATCAATATGTCTATGTGTTGGTTGTCTATATCTTGTTCTTGTCTCAATTCCATTATGCTAGGCTATATCTCCTTTGTGTTTGCTTAGATCTAATGAAACCTAGATATTGATTATGTGTTGATTACTTGTTTATTCTTGTCTTGGATGAATGATTTTATATGTTAGACTTAAGAAAACTGGCAGATCTCCAAATGGTAACATGCTTGAACGTCTTAAGAAACATGAACCGAGGCGTACTAGGTCTTTATTGGTTGTATTTAATGCATGAGCCACTGTTTACAATCCCTATAGTTGTGTTGGGCATGGTGTAGGAGGAGATAAGAGCTCATAGAATTGGGGAGTTATGTATGCCACCCCATGAATGGTATTAAGGAATACAATCCGTCATCCATGCAATTATAACAAGTAATTAACGTGTAAAAGATATCTAGGGAGTAGTGAAATCTAAGTAAACACATTTTCTCCAATTACTGCTCACAACCTTAGTTTAATTAGTTTATTTTCATTTTTAGTATTTTATTTTGATTGCATCTTAGTTTTGGGTTAGTTGAATAGCAACTAATTTCGCCCACTCTTCCAAAACCGATATTTTTAATTGCTTTCCATAAAATATAAAAACACAAAAATAATCATCCCTCATCTTTAGAACTAGTAATTAGGCTTTCTAATCCTAGCGACACTATTCCTAAGCTGAACGATCAATCCCCCGGTACTTGTCACTATACTATACTACAACAATCAGGTACACTGCCTGGTGGGGGTTGTAAGCTTCTCGAGATCCCTCGAGAGGTAAAACCTGTTGCGATTCCCACGCATCAAGTTTTTGGCGCCGCAGCCCGGGGAAATAGTTATTGTCTAGGTTAGAATTTCTTTTTATTAGGTCTACTTGCTAGATTCCTTTCTAGTAAGATTTTTATTTTTATTTTTAGGTTTTCTTTAGTCTATCTTATTTCTTCGTGCCTTTGTTCGTAACTCTTTACCATCCGACATCATGGAAGGTGGTAACATCTTTGAACCCGTCATCCCACCACAACAAAACCCACCATTAGAACCCCTTAGGCCCCGAACCTTAGGAGAGTACTCCCGACCTAGCCACCAAGGCTACCGAAACACCATTGAGCTCACCGGAGCCAATGTGGCCCCCTTGCAATCCGACACCATCCGGTTGGTGCAAAGCGGATGTGCATTCCATGGACTTCGTTCCGAAGATCCAAACCAACATCTTAAGGACTTTCTCAAAATCGTAGATTCCATAGACCTAGGTGTTGAAACTAGAGAGACTACCCGTTTACGCCTATTCCAATTCTCTCTACGGGATCAAGCTAGTCAATGGCTTGAGCGTTTACCCGCGGGATCCATCACCACATGGGATGATCTCACCACTCGTTTCCTTGCTCAATTTTTCCCACCGGGGAGAACTACTAAGCTTAGGAATGACATCTTGATGTTCCAACAACGTCAAAATGAATCTCTATATGAAGAATGGACTCGTTTCAAGGACTTACTCCAAAAAGTCCCTCATCATGGCATAGATCTTTGGCTCCAAGTCCAAATTTTTTATGACCATATCGACATCTCCACGAGGCGAGCCATTGACCAATCGGCCGGTGGTAAGCTACGTGATCTTAGTGCGGAACAATCATGGGAACTCATAGAAGATCTTGCTCTCTATGACAATGAAAGTTGGAACGATCCCCGTGACTTGAACAAAACGGTCAAGGCAATATATTTGCCTTCGAACAACTCTAGCACTCCCGACCGTAGGATCATGGAACTTGAGGACCAAGTCAAGTTTCTCATGAAATCTTACGATGCTCCTAAGCCTTCAAGCCAAGTGAACAAAATCACTTCTTCATGCGAATTATGTAGTGGTCCCCATGACACTCGTGATTGTGTGGAACTCCCTGGAACAGCTTTTGCGGACTACGCATCCACGCGTACCGATGAAGCGGGAGATAAGTGGTACACTTTCAAGCCCGAGCCAAACCCTTACGGTGATTCATACAACCCCTCATGGAAAAATCACCCAAACCTAAGGTGGAAACAAAATCAACCCAATTCTTCCAATCCGCCTAATCGTTACCAACCAAACGGTCCACCATCCAACCGTACTTTCAACAACAATCCTTCTAACAACTATGGTAGTACCAACAATCTTGAAGGATTGATATCAAAGTTCATGGCATCTCAAGAAGCCCGCATAGCTAGGTTTGAAACCGAATTCAACCAACAACAAACAGAGATGACCAACAAGATTGACAACTTGTTGAAAGCCCTCAACAACCAATCGTTAATCACACCTAGGAAGGACACTAGGGACACCAATAGTGGAAGCCAAATTAAGGATCCCTCATCATCCAAACATGTCCACTTTGTCAATGTTGTCACCATTAAGCCAATAGATAAGGAGATAGAGGAGAGTGACAAGGAGGAAGTTAGAATAGAAGCCGATAGTAAGAATGAGAGTAGGGAAGTTGGGGTTAATAAGGATGAGGAATTAGAGGAAGTAGAACCTATAGAAGAATACTTTGATAAGTTGCCAACCAAGGAAGAACAGGAATACCATAAGGATTTATTCGATAGTCCTGAGAAAACATATATCTTTGGCACACCCCTTATCAAAATGGGAGACCCCTCTAACATTAACATCCCATGCAATATCTGGCACATGCATATATGGAAAGCTTACATCGACCTTAGATCCCCCGTGAACATCATGACTAGGACTTATTACAATTGGGTGATGAAGAAGCAACTCAATTTTAGGATGATGCCCGGTAAGAATCTGATAAGTAATTTTGCAGGAAGAGTGAAGGGACTGCATGTGATTATAGGGAATCTCACTTATGAGATCGATTTTATGATAGTTGAGGACACTCGTCCGGTGATTGATGCTTGCCTAAGCCAAATAATATTTGGAAAACCATTTGTTGAGGCCACTAGGATGAGTTATGATCCGACTTTAGGGATTGTTAGATTCAAGAAAGAGAATGATGAGGTTGCTTATCAAATGCCCTACAAGATCGAACAATACCGCCTTCTCTCTAATTTCGAAAAGGAACATAAGCAAGCGGCTTATTATAGGAATGAGGAGGATAGACGTAGGGGAGTAGAATATGTAAAGAATAGGATGCTTGGTTTCTACAAAGAGTGTTTGCAACTAGGTCCGGAATACAAAACTGGTTTAGAAGATGACCTGGAAAGTGGAACCAATGATGAAATCACGTAGTAACCCATAGCCTTGAGTCTAGCTACAAGACTCGTAAATAAAGAAAAGTGCTTCTTGGGAGGCAACCCATGTTTTGTGTGATTTTAATTGTTTGATTGTTATTTGCTTCCGTATGCATGCTTTATTTTTATTGTTGGTTGATCATTTTTCTCAATTAAAATGTGGAAATACTTTACTATGTTGTTTAGCCTAGTCTTAACTCCAACCTAAAAGTATTTTTGCAAAAGATAAGTGTAAGGGGAAACCCCAAATATGTTTTTAAGAAACAAACCGATCATGATGCTCCACAATATTAAATGAGCATGTATATTCGTATTTGTTAGAGTCAAATGCTTGTATTGAGTCATAATGAAGTTTTGCAGGATTTTCCAGGAAGTAGGACCAAGTTTTTCCAGAAATTTTCCGGAAACTTAACATAAGAATTTCTGCAGGTCCATTCTGACGGCGTCAGAGTTTTACTCTTGATTGCGTCAGGAGTTAAAATCTGGAAATCTTACCGGTTTTGTTTTTCTAACGGAGTCTTATGGTTTTTGTGAATTATTAAGTTTTATAATCTCCAGGAAATCTGCAAACTTCATTCCACAAGCATTATATCTTACTTTGTTTTCTAGGATTTATTAACTTATATAGGATGCCGCCGATTTTACGCGAGGTTGTCTTGTCTATTTTTGTCAGGTTTTACAGGTTATGTATGACAAGAAGATGATTTATATTCTGGAAGGAAAGCTTTGATTGTTCATTTTCTTGGAGGAAGATCTAACCTGGCTATCCTATAATCCATACCGAGCGAATCAGGGGAGTATTTGATTTCATTCTCTTTACTTTTTCACTTTTACATTCTTTACTTGAACATTGGGGACAATGTTCATCTTAAGTGTAAGGGGAGGGTAAAAAGATGATACCTTACATATGCACTTTCGCTTGAGTTTGTCTTGTTTGATAGTAGATGTGTAATAAAACTATGAGAAATACTTGTTAGTGTAATTTTAGCGCCAAATTTAAAATTTTTTACAACATTTAGGAGTGAAACTTTAGCCATAGCAAGCGTCTCATGGATAGGAGATTGTATGACTAGCACATAACCGTATATTTAGAAAAATTTTCCACCCAAAATTGTGAGGTTCGCCTTTAGATTTGATAGGAAAAGCATTTACTATTAGTGCTTATGAGTGTACCGGTAGCATTTAGATTCTAGAACTTGCGTTAGTGATGCATCCCGAGACCGCTAGTGAGACTACATTCGTGTGGTAGGATTTACTACATGATAAGAGGCATTAGGATCACCCTTGTGTTAAACCCGTATCATAATTACTTGACCATTTAAGTCATATTACTTGGCTAGTTAAGTCAACTAATTTTTCCCACACCCTTAGCGTTGTACTCATTTTTAGTACACGAAACCCCTAGTACACCCCTACGAGCCTATCTTTTCGTTTCTAACTTTAAGCATTTTACTTAAAGGAAGAATTTGTTACACCCCACTTAAATGTACAACCAAATCGCCTTAGCCTTCCGTGTATGCGCTCATTTTTAGTGCATTATTGTTATTTGTTAAACCCTAAGTTAACTTTCTAATTGATTACATGGTTGCTAAGTCGAGTCATATCCTTGTACATATTGTTTTGGGACGATTGGGACTCATGGGTAAGTACTTATTGTATGGAGTAATGGGGAAGAACATCATTTATTATCCTCATATGTACGTTAATCTTAAAAGTGCTCCAAGTGTTTTGATTTTCTTAATTCGAGTCATTAGATTAGTTTAATGTAAAGTATGTAAAGATTCAAGTGTAAGGGGAATTCTCATCCCCTATGATGTATTACTTTGGATGGTAGGGTAAGAGTGTATGCAAAAAAAAAAAATAAAAATAAAAAATAAAATATATATATATATATATAGAAAAAGAAGAAAAAGAGAAAAAACATACGGACTACCATCCCTTTTCATTCTATGTTCATTTCATGTTTTTGTTATTTTTCATTTATTAGCTTAAGTCGAGTCTAGTCTTGGCTTAGCAATGCCATATTGTTCATGCAATTAACTAAGATTGTTAGCTCGCCACCAGTAAAACTTCCTTTATCCAACAAAACCGTGTAATTCATATCCCTATACCTAACGTTACAACCCTTTAAAAGACCTCTTCGATAGTTTATCCTAGGTGCTTACGCCATGTGGTGGAGGTTTGATCCTTTCCCAAGCCTATGGTAATCTATTTTGCTATGACAGGTAGTGAGAGATATCTTCCATTTTCATAATGTTATATTACTTTATTACACCCGAGAGATGTGAGTATCTAAACACTATTTGTGAGGTGCTAGTGTATGACCTCCGTGCTTGTCTATTGGTCTTTAGTGGAACGATTATTTGTTGTAATTACTTTTATATTAGTGTTAAATGACCCCTAACTTGTCTTTTGAGTAGAATAAAAGCGCATTTGCTTGAGGACAAGCAAATCTCAAGTGTAACGGTATATGATGAGGCGAAAAATGATCCGTTTTTAGGGGGTCATTTAAGCCCGAATCCGAATTTATTTGATCAAATATTGCCCTAAATCGTTCCTTTTGTGATTTTAGGTACTTGGAGAGTGAATTCTGGAAAAGAAGCCATTTTGGACGTTTTTGGAGCATAAAAGTGAAGAAAACGGCAAAGTCTCAATTTTCCATGCTGGAACAGTACATGAAGGCGTCAAGAGTTAACCCATGACGGCGTCAGAAGTAGATCAAGGCCGTCCGAGGAAGTATTTGGCGGCGAGATGACGGCGTCACACCTTTGTTCTTGACGCCGTCACCCCGATTTTCCTATATATAGTTTTCTAGTTTTTCACATTAAGAGAGAAGTTTTGGAGAAACCCTAAAGACCATTTTGGTGCAACTTTTACAGGTTTTTCAAGGGTTCCAAACCCTTGATACCTTGTATTGTAATTGAGATAAGTGTTCTTCTAATTCAATCAATATGTCTATGTGTTGGTTGTCTATATCTTGTTCTTGTCTCAATTCCATTATGCTAGGCTAGATCTCCTTTGTGTTTGCTTAGATCTAATGAAACCTAGATATTGATTATGTGTTGATTACTTGTTTATTCTTATCTTGGATGAATGATTTTATATGTTAGGCTTAAGAAAACTGGCAGATCTCCAAATGGTAACATACTTGAACGTCTTAAGAAACATGAACCGAGGCGTACTAGGTCTTTATTGGTTGTATTTAATGCATGAGCCACTGTTTACAATCCCTATAGTTGTGTTGGGCATGGTGTAGGAGGAGATAAGAGCTCATAGAATTGGGGAGTTATGTATGCCACCCCATGAATGGTATTAAGGAATACAATCCGTCATCCATGCAATTATAACAAGTAATTAACGTGTAAAAGATATCTAGGGAGTAGTGAAATCTAAGTAAACACATTTTCTCCAATTACTGCTCATAACCTTAGTTTAATTAGTTTATTTTCATTTTTAGTATTTTATTTTGATTGCATCTTAGTTTTGGGTTAGTTGAATAGCAACTAATTCCGCCCACTCTTCCAAAACCGATATTTTTAATTGCTTTTCATAAAATATAAAAACACAAAAATAATCATCCCTCATCTTTAGAACTATTAATTAGGCTTTCTAATCCTAGCGACACTATTCCTAAGCTGAACGATCAATCCCCCGGTACTTGTCACTATAATATACTACAACGATCAGGTACACTGCCTGGTGGGGGTTGTAAGCTTCTCGAGATCCCTCGAGAGGTAAAACCTGTTGCGATTCCCACGCATTATTATTATTATTATTATTATTATTATTATTATTATTATTATTATTATTATTACCACTTTATTAAAAAGTTATAGGATTTACAAGAAATTAGTGGGAAGCCGAGACACTCTCTGAGCCCCCACTCCTCTAGTTATAGCAAAAGAAATCCTATTATTATTATTATTATTATTATTATTAGTAAATAAAATTTCTGCCATTCAAAAAATAAAAGAAAAATCAGGCATTATAATATATTCTAAAGACCAAAGTTGCACGGGCTGTTATTTTTTTTCTAAAGCTATCCGTTCATTTGAAATCTTGCATGTGATTCGTTTACAGTTTCTAATTAGCGACTTTGACTAGTGTAAATATAAGCATCAAACAGTTGGAGAGGTAATCTCTGTCACAACATCAAGCAACATATATAATAGCATGACCATTGACCAATGAAACATTTGTGAGGGATGGAAGCTAGTCCAAAATCCTTCATTAAATCTATAATATATACCAACTAGTTTGTGATGATTCTAACAGCTAGCCTATAGACATTCGTTTGAAAAAACGGGACCGAGACAAAAAGTAGCGCAAAAAAGCCACCCACGTTCCACATTTTCGCAAAATGGCCACCGAGAGCCCTTTTCCGTTAATTTTCCCGTTAAGTGCCACGTATTTGAGGGTAGTATCGTCATTTCACTGTTCATACTTATCTCCCGCCAACTTTCGGCTCTGTGCTTGGTATCAATGTGATTAGACTTCAGTGGCTAATTTGCAAAGTTATTTTCAGGTTTCATATTAAATTGTCAATGCCTTCACACACACACACAAACAAGCAGAAAAACACACACACACACACACACACCCGTAATCAAACAATTATCATTTTCATTTCCAGAAAAATGTCTCGCTGTCTTGATCTGATGGTTGCTTGCAACTCGTTAGTCATATCAGAAATGATGCTAACCCATTACCGGCGAGAGGTTGAGGAGGACATTCATCATGCACAAGAGTTGATGTGTAGGTGCCAAAGGCTGTCTAATAGGTTGGGTGTTAGGGGGGACCTGATTGCGGAGCTCCAACTCATAAGGGGCTCGAGAACTGCAAGTGTTAACAAGCTTAGGAGGATTCAGTCAGCTGATATGAGAACGATGAGGGGGTTGATGAGGATGTTGAGGCAAACAAACGACAACATTGTTTCCAAGATTGAGTTTGCTGTGAGGCAAACTTACATGTGAAGGGGTTGGGTGCTGGGTGCTGGGATGGGTTATTTTGTTGTGTATGATGAATGTAGGTAGTAGGTGGTAGGTGGTCGGGCATGTTTGGTTTCTTTTGTTCATTTTGGTGCCCTTGTCGTAAGGTTGTAGGTGTAGATAGGGGTTGTGGTTTCCCCTATGTTATGGTTGTAAATGAATGGGCATGAATGGAAGGGGTCGTTTGATCCCAATTTTCTTGGTTTATACTTTATACTCTTCGATTCGTATCACAAACAATGAATTGTAACTATAAGATACAAACATATAACACAAACACAAAAGTAACAAACACAAACAAAGAAACAAAGACAAACATATATAGCAGAAACGCAAAACAGAGTATTGATAGTAGTCAATATTGACTGAAAATTTAACCCATTTGAAATATTGTTCAAGTTACATACTATTGGTCGGCATGTACAAAAACAGATAAACCTATCACAATGCCGCCACACACCCTTTGGTGTATTCGAAAGGGAGGTAAAATAGTTCAAGTTACATTAGTCAAATTACATTACTAAATACAACCAAATTAAAACTGATATTTTTCTCTACACATTACATAATCCCAAAAGATTAAACCCATATGTCAATCTTCAAAAGCTTCTACTGGATAGGTGTGCAACTATACCTGCACAATCAAAATATGCAATGAAATGAGGTTACTATAATAGGCAATGCAATGTATCCACAAAAAATTTGCTAATCAATTCATTAGACTCACCTAGTCAAAATAAAACCACATTGTTTCCCATTGATCTTGGTGCCCTTAGAGCCAGCACGCAATTAGTGATTTTTACATCACTTCTTGGCCTCACAAGACCCGCACCCGTAGCTCCCACATTCACTGAACCACTTGCACCTGCTGTCTTCTTCATAGAACCACCATCTCTATCCGCAGATCTCTTCACACTCTTTTTTTGCTTGCTGAATTCAGGCTTTGAATCATCAACATCAGCCACAACTCTATAAGGTTTTGAAGTGGTAGTCCTAAAAGGAGTTGAAGTAATAGAGCACCGCAAGCTAGCATCTTCTTCTACCCACCCAACAACCTCCCCACCATCACCCTCTGCATCAATATTGTTTAAATAGTAGGGAGATAACACTTGTTTTGTGTGAGCAACAAACAAATCTACAAAACCGGCACAACAACCTAGCTCAACCATTGTATGCACATCATTGTCTGTGTGAATCAGCTTCAAACCTTCTTCCAATGATTTACCAGGCACACAAAAGAACACAACCCATTTTTCTCCCCTAATGCGTGAAAACATATCATCCAGACCTAGGAAAAAGATATGTCTATCACAGACAAAGCCACACATTGTAGAAACATTCCCTTGTACATACCTTAATGGACCAAATTCAAAGACTCCATTATTGTGCATGCGGAACAGAACTTCACCCCCATAACCAAGTAAATCTGCCACAATTTTAAATTCAAACTGTCAAGACATACCAGTACCTACGAAACTAATGGTATACATGCTAAAGTCAATGCAGAAGTAGTCAATGAAACAATTATGCAGGCTCGAGTGAAGCAGAGCAATGCAGTGTTGTATATCTCACCACATAGTTGTAGTTTAGGTAATAAGTTAATGTGGTGATATAGAAACCAATCTATTTTGTTCCTGATACACTCAAGATACACAATGTGAAGACTTACTTACAACCAATGTGAAGACTTACTTATAACCAATGTGAAGACGCAGTACTTTCGTAATGCAAAACACTCTCTATAGCAGTATTTAGTAATGCCAAACACTCTCACTTATGATATTCTAACACCCTACTTAATTCAAATACTCTGTTTATCCTAAACCTAGGAAAGGGGATGCATATAAAAGTCTATCAAACATAGCAGAGCATCCTACGTAAATAATTTAAAAATGGGACATAAATGAAGTATACCACATTAGCATACCAAGATCCGTATGCTCTTCCTTCACCTTCCTCTTCTTGCCAGCCTCCTTCTTCTTACCAGTCCCAACAGGCCTTCCCCTCTTTCTTTTTCCTGTAACTGTACTCGGATTAGGACTCATCTCCTTCTTTTTCTTGCCACTCCCAACAGGCCTTCCCCTCTTTCTTTTTTCTGTGACTGTAGTCGGAATAGGACTCCCCTCCGTCTTCTTCTTGCCACTCCCAACCGGCTTTCCCCTCTTCCTTTTTTCTGCGACTGTAGTCGGAATAGGACTCCCCTCCGTCTTCTTCTTGCCACTCCCAACCGGCCTTCCCCTCTTCCTTTTTTTCTCTGCAACTACCTCATTGGAGCAACCGCTAGCACCCACATTTGGTTTGTTGAAGGTTCTATTCCACATCCATTGAAGAATTTCTTCAATCATCTCCTTCCCTATGTTTGCATACGAACCATACTTGGCAATAACTTTTTCACCAAATTCATCCAAAACAACCTCAAAGACTTCATCATTTAATAAAACCTTGCCCCACGACATTTCGGATGATTCCTCCCCCCCCCCCCCCCCCCCCCCATCAACAAGAACTTTCCCTTTTCATTCTTATCATTATTCGCTATAGCTGGGTTTAGTTGTTCCGATTTGATTTTTTTTTGTATGTTAGGGTTTGACGGTTGATTATCTACACAATCGTTGGTTGGTTTTGGGGATTTATTGCACCCTGAAAAAGCACAGCTTTAAATGTACATAGTTTATGTTGTTTGCAAAAATAGTCCCCCGAAAGTTGGTGGGATATAAAAAGACCGTGAAATGACGATACTATCCTCAAATACGTGGCACTTAACGGAAAAATTAACGGAAAAGGGCTCTCAGTGGCGATTTTGCGAAAATGTGGAACGTGGTTGGCTTTTTTGCGCTACTTTTTGTCCCATTTTTGCAAATTCGTGGAACGTTAAGGACCATTTTTGCAATTTACCCTATGTTTCCCTATTTAATCTTAGGTTAATCTTCACAATTAGATCAAACTAGATGGATGGTGAAGATTTGTCCTTTGGTATACACCAAAATTAGAGTATGCAAAATAATGGAACTCCTATAAATCTCAACCACTATATTCTTTAATTTTTACTCTCTTCGTCTCAAAATTATTGTCATGAGAGAATACACAAAGTTTAATAAAAGTGGAGACACTTTAATTTCAACCACTAAAATGAAATATTCTTCCACTTGATTTTCTAGTTTTTACTAAATAGGGAAAGTGGACAATTATTTTGAGATATCCTAAAATGAAAATATGGACAATAAATATGAGACGGAGGGAGTTTTAAAAATGAAAAATAGACAATCTTTTTAAGACATTCAAAAATGAAAATATGAACAATTAATTGGGACGGATTGAGTAACTAAAAGACAAGAATTATTTCCTGATTTTGTATCTGTACCACTGTACGGAATGGAAAAATAGCTTTTGAACACGTCTCTTGTTTCTTTGTTTGTTTTATGTAATTTTCTTTTTGAGAGGTACGTGATGAATTTCTCACTAAATAGCTGCAGATTTTGTAATAAAAAGCAAGGTTGTTGTAACTAATGCCATTGTGACAGAAGTTTTGAATATTAATAGAAACATTAGTTTTATTAGATAACTTTATCTTCACATAAAACAATGGTAAAATTGCTAATCATCACAAATCAATGAAAGTATTAATATCAATTAACATGTAAATAAGTTAATCTAAATTTGTTTATACTTCAAAATTTGTGCCACAATGGCGCAAGATAAATTCCTTAACTTTGTCATGACAATCTTATGTTAATTGATCAAATGATAAATCAGGCATGGAAGTGTTATTAAATCATTGGAAAGTAATAAGGAGCATGGAGTAGATTTGTTGGAGTATTGTAGCAGGAAGATTGGTGATGGAAGAAACACGAAATTTCATGACATAAAAATGGGAAGGAGATAGTATCCTAAAAGATGGATTTCCAAGAATGTATGCTTTGGAAGTAAACAAGATGATTACCGTAGCATCAAAGAAGATTCAAGGAACCAATACAGATTCTTTAAAATGCCGTCCAAGAGGTGGTGTAGAAAGTGAGCAATGGACAGCAATGCAAACATTGATCTTGGGTACGAATCTAGCTCTAATGGAGGATAGATGGGTTTGGACGTTAGAAAGCTTGGGGAACTTCATTGTGAGATCGGCTAGGATTGCAATTGACAAGGAAATGTTAATATCGAATGGTGCTACAACAAGATGCTGTAAGTTTGTCCCGAATAAGGTCAATATTATGGTATGGAAAATGGCTCTTGATAGGATCCCTACTCCCGTTAACCTTGATGCTCATGGCTTAGATATTCCCTCGGTTTTATGTCCAATATGTGAAGAGTGTTCGGAATCCACGGCTCATGTATTTTTTGAATGCTCATTTGTGGCGCATGTATATAACAGGCTAGGCATGTAGTGGGATTTTAGCATTCCAAATTTGCGGTCTTATTCTCAATGGTTGGAGTGGTTTGGGTCTATTCGGCTAAGCAAGATTCAGAAGTAATTCCTGGAAGTGTCTTTTATGTCGTTATGGTGGCATGTATGGTGCTATCGGAACTCAAGTCTGTTTGGAAGGATAGCTGAGAGAAAGAGTTTATTTTGTCGATAATTTTGTAACGATGTCTTTTTTATGGGTAAATAGTAGGTGTTGCTCTAAGCGTTTGAGTTGGGTTAGTTGGCTTCAAAACCTATCTCTGGCTACTTATTATTATTATTATTATTATTATTATTATTATTATTATTATTATTATTATTATTATTACCACTTTATTAAAAAGTTATAGGATTTACAAGAAATTAGTGGGAAGCCGAGACACTATCTGAGCCCCCACTCCTCTAGTTATAGCAAAAGAAATCCTATTATTATTATTATTATTATTATTATTATTATTATTATTATTATTATTAGTAAATAAAATTTCTGCCATTCAAAAAATAAAAGAAAAATCAGGCATTATAATATATTCTAAAGACCAAAGTTGCACGGGCTGTTATTTTTTTTCTTAAGCTATCCGTTCATTTGAAATCTTGCATGTGATTCGTTTACAGTTTCTGATTAGCGACTTTGACTAGTGTAAATATAAGCATCAAACAGTTGGAGAGGTAATCTCTGTCACAACATCAAGCAACATATATAATAGCATGACCAATGAAACATTTGTGAGGGATGGAAGCTAGTCCAAAATCCTTCATTAAATCTATAATATATACCAACTAGTTTGTGATGATTCTAACAGCTAGCCTATAGACATTCGTTGGAAAATTTCAAGACATTATTGAATCGAAATAAATTTCCTTAACTCTTCGAAAACATGAAACTGGAATAACATAAATTATAAATTTTACGGTATCACATTTATGCATTATGAATTTATAAAATTTCTTATACAATTATCGTGAAAGGCAAGGCAGATGGTGAACTTGATGGAAACAAAATAAGATAATTTTGTGTTAGAAAAGAATTGAACTCAACTAAAATGCACTATAAGTGTCCATCTATTGACCTTTAGTATTAAACATCCATCTGGTTAACTTGGCATTGTAGAAACAGGTTATGCTTTGATTCAAAGCCTAAACATCCACCTGGACCAGATCAAGAACCGCCTCTCGATCAAACTCTTAGATTAACACACATAGACATACGAATCAACTTAACGTCTACACTGAATTTTTAGTTCGTCAATAAAAATTCACTTTTACTATATTTCTCTGTAATTCCATCATATGATTCCTATTTTCTCGACCTTCTTGTTTAGATTTCTAATAAAATTCGTTATCTATAAGAAACTAACAATAAATGCAGAAGCTCACAAAAGAGTTTTTGCGTAGTCCGGTTTTTGGCCACGTCTAACATACAACCTACAAAAACATAATAACCAATTTGTTGGAATTAGTTAATCTTTACGATAAATTACATGAAGATCTATAAGAAATAATCGAGTTGGCACTTGACATGTGACCGTTTCTATAGATTCAAAACGGCCAAACCCCACAAGAAGTTTCGTGGAAGCTGATAGAAGATAAAATATGACGTACACTCACTCACTCAGTAAAGAAACAAACAAAATGTATCATGAAAGTGTACACTATGTTACCGCCTACACACGTTTAGAACAAATTTGTATCATATCTTTGCAAAATCTAAATATATATATACGTTATGATTGATCAGTTTAACAATTGGCTGATTTGCCTTCCAAGAAAACCGACCTGATATGTGATCGTTGTTTAACAAGGAAAACGGTCAAATCCACAAGAAGTTTCGAGGAAGCTCATGTAACAGTTGATGTATATACTAAAAACAGGAAGAATACAAACGTAAATGATAGCAAGCTCCCAAATACTGGTCTCGGTCACATTTCCTAATAATTTTTTTTTTTTTTTTATTATAAACAATTCCTAATTATTGGAATGATAATGCGTCACTTTTAAAACTACGAGTGAATTACGATTATACCTCACATATTATTGAAATTGACCCTTATAACTTTGATATCATTTATCGTATAGTTATTTATATGTTATTTTTATCGTATTTTAGATCATTATATCATTTGTGCATTTAAACTAGTTAAATTAACAAACCATGAACCTTATTCATTTTTTGACCTATTTACTTAAACAAGTTAAACGGGTCATAAACGGGTTATATGTGTTATGCAGGTATGGGTTAGGGTTGAGCTTCTTGACACGATTAATAAATGAGTCGTGTTTGGGTAGAGGTTATTTCAACCCGCCAACCCGTGAACCCGAATATGCAACACGAACACTACTCGATTGTCACCCCTAAGTATGATACATAAACCATGCAGTAAAAGTATTACTACACCATTTGAAAAAAAAATAATAATAAAAAATAAAATAAATAAGATAAGATAACAATAGTGAACAAAATTTTGTGTAGAAATTTACTTTAAAATTCAGATGATTTTTATTTTTTTTATTATTTTTTTTTTCTTTTAACTGCAACATCAACTATGCACTCTTTATCCTTAAACGTGTATAAGAACCTTTTAAAGACACCACCAAAATGATAGTTCCAATTCATATATAACAATTAAAATTAAAAATTGATTTTCGGGTCTTATCGGGTTGACCCGATGACATTAGTTATCTAACCCTAACCCGACCTGATAACACTGTCAGATTATCGGGTTTGGGTCAAACCAACCCGACAAGATTTTTTTCAACCCAATCCAATAAGCTTTATCGGGTTCGGGTCGGGTCAAGCCAACCCTACCGACACCCCTAATTACAACGGAGATAATTTAAGACTAAAATTAGTAATATAGACACTAGATAGCGCTGAAACCACTACTTTAAGACACCATCTATGTTTAAACGTGGGTACCATGCTATAAAAGCCTTTATAATGTTACTAAATGCATAAGCAAGAAAAACAAGCTTATTTTCAATTAATAACCTTTGTTGGACATTCTTTTTTTTTTTTTTTTTTTCTTCTATAAAAGCAATCCATCGAAAGGACCTTGCTATCGCCGAAAAATATAATCATACGCCGCCGCGATGCATGGGTACCCGACTAGTTATATGATAAGGGTCCACTTATAACATGCATAGAGTTTTAAAAAATCTCAGTAACTAAAATCTTTACCGATCAAGTATTATATCTTCGCACTAAAACCTCTTCCGGTTATCATCTTAATAAGTTAAAATGTTCTTATATAATATATTAAAATCTTGAGTGGATTGAAGAAATGAAAGTAACTTAAATTTATATTTCATATTCGGAGAAGGAGACTAATAATTCCTATGACAAAAAAAAAAAAAAAAAAAAAAAAAAAAAAAAAAGGGTTAAATGGACAATTCATAATAAAACATGTTCTATTAATATATATTTTACTTAATTGAATATAGATGAAATTAATAGTTATTTTGAAAGATATTGATTGATCTCAAACGGTCAACCTAAATTGACCAGGTGAATGGTCAACAAGGTCAAACTGCCTATAATCAATCTCCGCGAAAGTATAGTGTTTCCCCGGGTCGTTATGTCCCGACGAGGTGTGATGGTAATCAAAACGGGATTGTGATCGGGTGAATTTGGACAGAAAAGGGGGTTGAGTGATTTGTATGATTACACTACGATATGAGGAATAAAAATAACTTAGAAACACTATTGGAACAATTACTGATGATCAGATTACCTAGAAACGTAAGCTAACCTAAAAACGCGCGTTTGAATTTAAAATAACGCGAACGCGCAAAATAAAAAGTAAAAACTGAAATCTGAAAACCCCCAGGGGGTGAAAATGACTTTTTTACAAACTAAAAGATAAAAGAAAATTTTTAGAAAAAGAAAATAAATTTTTACACTAATTAATTATTTAATATTAGTTAAATATTAATTAAAACTAATTATTAATATTTAAAACACTTAAAAACAATATAATATTAATTAAATACTAGAAAAATGAAAATAAAATTTCTAAAATAATAAAAAAACTAAAAACTAATTTTAAAATTAAAAATAAGTATTTTTGTCTTTTTGTGAATTTTCTATTAATTAATTACTAATTACCTAATTAAACTATTTTAAATTAAGAAAAATAGAAAATGAACAGTAAAAATTCTAAGAAAATTCCTAAAATTATTTTACATTATATAAAAGCTAGGAAAAATATAAAAACTGGGTCTTACTTAATAAAAACTAATTATGCTATTTAAAACTTAATTATTAATTAATTATAAATAAAACTAATATTAAATGTAATAAATACCAAATGATAATATAAAAATCTGATAAAATTACTATAAATACTTTAATATAAGAGAAATTTAATAAAAATATAAAAAAGCTAAGTACTTAATAAAAATCTAAAAATGAAAAATAAAATTTAAATAAAATTAAATAGAAACTATCACTTGAACTTAATTTTTGATTTTCTGGAATTTTCTTTTGGAAACTTATTTTACAACTAAAAACAAACAACTTTAATGAAAACAACTTTTTTATATCTCAAAAATAAGCAAAATACAAGCAATAAGCAATGGCAGTTGACTTATGTTGACCAAACAAGGAATTGAGCTCAAATGAGCTTAAGTGGGACCCAAAATGGTTAATTCTAATTCGAATAAGTTTAGGGAACATGTTTGAACAAGAAAAAGCAATAGGTGACCACAGAAAAAGCAAATAAGCTTTGATGAGGCGAAAAATGAACCACTTTTAGGGGGTCATTTAAACCCGAATTCGAATTTATTTGATCAAATATTGCCCTAAATCGTTCCTTTTGTGATTTTAGGTACTTTGAGAGAGAAATATGGAAAAGGAAGCAATTCGGACGTTTTTAGAGCATAAAAGTGAAGAAAACGCCAAAGTCTTAATTTTCCTTGCTGGGAACAGTAGGTGACGGCGTCAAGAAGGAATTTTTGACGACGTCAAGAGTAATTTCCATGACGACCCAGTACAGAATTGAAGGCGTCACAAGGTAGGGCGTCAAGAGTAAAATGCATGACGGCCTGGAAACACATAACACATGACGGCGTCAAAAGTAGATCATGGCAGTCCGAGAAGTATTTTGGCGGCGAGATGACGGCATCACAAATTTGTTCTTGACGCCGTCAGACCCTATTTCCTATATATAGTTTTCTAATTTTCACATTAAAAAAGAGAGAAGTTTTGGGAGAAACCCTAAGTACGAACTTGGTACGAATTTTACAGGTTTTTCAAGGGTTCTTAGCCCTTGATCCCTTTCATGTGTAATTGAGATAAGTATTCTTTTAATTCAATCAATATGTCTATGTGTTGGTTGTCTATATCTTGTTCTTGTCTTAATTCTACCATGCTAGGCTAGATCTATCTTGTGTTTGCTTGGATCTAATGAAACCTAGATGTTAATTATGTGTTGATTACTTGTTTATGGTTGTATTGGATGAATGAATTCGATGTTAGGCTTAAGAAAACTGGCAGATCTCCAAATGGTAACATGCTTGAACGTCTTAGGAAACATGAACTGACGTGCACTAGGTTTTATTGGTTGTATTTAATGCATGAGTAAATTCTAATGATCCCATGTTAGGAGCTTCTTAGCCGACTCGACATAGGAGTGAAGTAGGCACTCATAGAATTGGGGAATTAAGTGCGCCACCCCATGAATGGTATTAAGGAATACAATCCGTCATCCACGCAACTATAACAAGTAATTAACGTGTAAAAGATATCTAGGGAGTAGTGGAATCTAAGTAAAAACATTTTCTCCACTTATTGCTCACAACCTTAGTTAATTTAGTTTATTTTCATTTCTAGTATTTTATTTTGATTGCATCTTTAGTATTGGGTTAGTTGACTAGCAACTAATTCCGCCCAAATCCTTCAAACCCGAGATTTTTACTTGCTTTATAAAAAATATAAAAATACAAAAATAATCATCTCTCATCTTTAGAACTAGTATTTAGGTTTTCTAATCCTAGTGACACTATTAATAGCTGAACGATCAATCCCCCGGTACTTGTCACTATACTATACTACAACGATCAGGTACACTGCCTGGTGGGGGTTGTAAGCTTCTCAAGATCCCTTGAGATGTAAAGCCTGGTGCGATTCCCACGTATCAAGTTTTTGGCGCCGCATCCCGGGGAATAGTTATTGTCTAGGTTAGAATCTCTTTTTATTAGGTCTACTTGCTAGATTCCTTTCTAGTAAGATTTTATTTTTATTTTTAGGTTTTCTTTAGTCTATCTTATTTCTTCGTGTTTTTGTTTGTACTAGTGTGGTCTTTATGGAATCAGAGAGTCGCCGTTTAGAAATTAGCAAGAGGCTTATTGCGCATAAAAGAAGAAAGAGAGAAGCTAACACATTTAAGAAACTCATTAAGCCTCTCCAAATGAAAATTGAGTTTACAAACTTCGCTCCAACCCCGGATGAATTGAGTTACCACAAGTTCCTCTTACAACATCCTTGCCCCTCGAAATATAGAAATACACCATGGATTAGGAGGCATAACTTCAGGAACATAAAAATTCCTTGCATGATTGGGTACATGTCTAGAGAGCATACATACATTGACTTAAAAGCACCCATGAATATCATGTCTAGGCTCTATTACAATTGGATAATGAACGAAAGGTTAAGCCCTAGAAAAGACCCTTACAATTCTAATAGGCTATGTAACTTTGTCAGGAGAGTTAACGGGGTACACATCTTTTTAGGAAATTTTACTTATCAATGTGACTTTGTAATCCTAGAAGATGTTATAGGCATTATTGATCCACACCTTGGAGAAGTAGTTTTAGGACAACCTTTTGTTGAGAAAACTAAGATGTATTACGACCATGAGAAGGGGATAGCTCAGTTTACTGATGGGATAGAGAAGGTCACTTTTATGATGCCTCACATGAAGGAAGAATTAAAGGGCATCAAGAATCTACAGATTGATGAAATTCGACCCTATGAGGTTAAAGAAGATGGAATCACTGATGAAGCCTATTATGAGAGGAGGAGAACATACTATTCGGGTTGCATGAATCTAGGCCCGGAATACAAGCGTGATGAGAATTGGGTTAGATGTTTTGAGTTAGCACAAAAGTGGGAAAGGAAAACGTAACCCATGACCTTGAGTCTAGCTACAAGACTCATAAATAAAGAAAAGCGCTTCTTGGGAGGCAACCCATGTTTTGTGTGATTTTATTTTGATTGTTTGTTATTTGCTTCCGTATGCATGCTTTATTTTTATTGTTGGTAGATCATGTTTCTCAATTAAAAAGTGGAAATACTTTACTTTGTTGTTTTGGCCTAGTCTTAACTCCACCTAAAAGTATTTTTGCAAAAGATAAGTGTAAGGGAAACCCCAAATATGTTTTTAAGAAACAAACCGATCATGATTCTCTACAATATTAAATGAACATGTGTATTCATATTTGTTAGAGTCAAATGCTTGTATTGAGTCATAATGAAGTTTTGCAGGATTTTCCAGGAAGTAGGACCAAGTTTTTCCAGAAATTTTCCGGAAACTTAACATAAGAATTTCTGCAGGTCACTTCTGACAGCGTCACGAGTTAACTCTTAACGGTGTCACGTGTAAAAATCTGGAAATTTTACCAGTTTTGTTTTTCTAACGGAGTCTTATGGTTTTTGTGAATTATTAAGTTTTATAATCTCCAGGAAATCTGCAAACTTCATTCCACAAGCATTATATCTTATTTTGTTTTCTAGGATTTAGTAACTTATATAGGATGCCGCCGATTTTATGCGAGGTTGTCTTGTCTATTTTCTCAGGATTCACAGGTTATGTATGATAAGAAGATGATTTATATTCTGGAAGGGAAGCTTTGATTGTTCATTTTATTGGAGGAAGATTTAACCTGGTCACCTTATTATCCATACCGAGCGAATCAGGGGAGTATTTGATTTCATTCTTTTTACTTATTTCACTTTTATATTCTTTACTTGAACATTGGGGACAATGTTCATCCTAAGTGTAAGGGGAGGGTAAAATGATGATACCTTACATATGCACTTTCGCTTGAGTTTGTTTTGTTTGATGGTAGATGTGTAATAAAACTATGAGAAATCCTTGTTAGTGCAATTTTAGCGCCAAATTTAAAATTTTTTACAACATTTAGGAGTGAAGCTTTAGCCATAGCAAGCGTCTCGTGGATAGGAGATTGTATGACTAGCACAAAACCGTATATTCAGAAAAATTTTCCACCCAAATATGTGAGGTTCGTCTTTAGATTTGATAGGAAAAACATTTACTATTAGTGCTTATGAGTGTACTGGTAGCATTTAGATTCTAGAACTTGCGTTAGTGATGCATCCCGAGACCGCTAGTGAGACTACATTCGTGTAGTAGGATTCACTACATGATAAGAGGCATTAGGATCACCCTTGTGTTAAACCCGTATCATAATTACTTGACCATTTAAGTCATATTACTTGGCTAGTTAAGTCAACTAATTTTTCCCACACCTTAGCGTTGTACTCATTTTTAGTACACGAAACCCCTAGTACACCCCTCCGAGCCTATCTTTTCGTTTCTAACTTTAAGCATTTTAGTTAAAGGAAGAATTTGTTACACCCCACTTAAATGTACAACCAAATCGCCTTAGTCTTCCGTGTATGCGCTCATCTTTAGTGCATTATTGTTATTTGTTAAACCCTAAGTTAACTATCTAATTGATTACATGGTTGCTAAGTCGAGTCATATCCTTGTACATATTGTTTTGGGACGATTGGGACTCATGGGTAAAGTACTTATTTTATGGAGTAATGGGGAAGAACATCATATATTACCCCTGTATGTGCGTTAATCTTAAAAGTACTCCAAGTGTTTTGATTTTCTTAATTCGAGTCATTAGATTAGTTATTGTAAAGTATGTAAAGATTCAAGTGTAAGGGGAATGTTCATTCCCTATGATGTATTATTTTGGATGGTAGGGTAAGAGTGTATGCAAAAATAAAATAAAATAAAAATAAAAATAAAAATAAAAAAAATCGAAAAAATCAAGAAAAAGAAAGAAAGAAATAGAAAAAAGGAAAAGAGAAAAAAACATACGGACTACCATCCCTTTTTATTCTATGTTCATTTTATATTTTTGTTATTTTTTATTTATTAGCTTAAGTCGAGTCTAGTCTTAGCTTAGCAACGCCACATTGTACATGTAATTAACCAAGATTGTTAACTCGCCACCAGTAAAACTTCCTTTATCCAACAAAACCGTGTATTTCATATCCCTACACCTAACGTTACAACCTTTTTAAAAGACCTCTTTGATAGTTTATCCTAGGTTCTTACGCCATGTGGTGGAGGTTTGATCCTTTCCCAAGCCTATGGTAATCTATTTTGCTATGACAGGTAATGAGAGATATCTTCCGTTTCCATATTGTAATTTATACTTTATTACACCTGAGAGATGTGAGTATCTAAACACTATTTGTGAGGTGCTAGTATATGACCTCCGTGCTTGTCTTTGGTCTTTAGTGGAATGATTATTTGTTGTAATTACTTTTATATTATTGTTAAATGACCCCTAACTTGTATTTTGACTAGAATAAAAGCGCATTTGCTTGAGGACAAGCAAATCTCAAGTGTAAGGGTATATGATGAGGCGAAAAATGAACCACTTTTAGGGGGTCATTTAAGCCCGAATTCGAATTTATTTGATCAAATATTGCCCTAAATCGTTCCTTTTGTGATTTTAGGTACTTTGGGAGAGAAATCTGGAAAAGGAAGCAATTCGGACGTTTTTAGAGCATAAAAGTGAAGAAAACGCCAAAGTCTTAATTTTCCTTGCTGGGAACAGTAGGTGACGGCGTCAAGAAGGAATTTCTGACGGCGTCAAGAGTAATTTCCATGACGATCCAGTACAGAATTGAAGGCGTCACAAGGTAGGGCATCAAGAGTAAAATGCATGACGGCCTGGAAACACATAACACATGACGGCGTCAAAAGTAGATCAAGGCAGTCCGAGAAGTATTTTGGCGGCGAGATGACGGCGTCACAAATTTGTTCTTGAAACCGTCAGACCCTATTTCCTATATATAGTTTTCTAATTTTCACATTAAAAAAGAGAGAAGTTTTGGGAGAAACCCTAAGTACGAACTTGGTACGAATTTTATAGGTTTTTCAAGGGTTCTCAGCCCTTGATCCCTTTCATGTGTAATTGGGATAAGTATTCTTTTAATTCAATCAATATGTCTATGTGTTGGGTGTCTATATCTTGTTCTTGTCTTAATTCTACCATGCTAGGCTAGATCTATCTTGTGTTTGTTTGGATCTAATGAAACCTAGATGTTAATTATGTGTTGATTACTTGTTTATGGTTGTATTGGATGAATGAATTCGATGTTAGGCTTAAGAAAACTGGCAGATCTCCAAATGGTAACATGCTTGAACATCTTAGGAAACATGAACTGACGTGCACTAGGTTTTATTGGTTGTATTTAATGCATGAGTAAATTCTAATGATCCCATGTTAGGAGCTTCTTAGCCGACTCGACATAGGAGTGAAGTAGGCACTCATAGGATTGGGGAATTAAGTGCGCCACCCCATGAATGGTATTAAAGAATACAATCCATCATCCACGCAATTATAACAAGTAATTAACGTGTAAAAGATATCTAGGGAGTAGTGAAATCTAAGTAAACACATTTTCTCCACTTATTGCTCACAACCTTAGTTAATTTAGTTTATTTTCATTTCTAGTATTTTATTTTGATTGCATCTTTAGTATTGGGTTAGTTGACTAGCAACTAATTCCGCCCAAATCCTTCAAACCCGAGATTTTTACTTGCTTTCTAAAAAATATAAAAATACAAAAATAATCATTTCTCATCTTTAGAACTAGTATTTAGGTTTTCTAATCCTAGCGACACTATTCATAGCTGAACGATCAATCCCCCGGTACTTGTCACTATACTATACTACAACGATCAGGTACACTGCCTGGTGGGGGTTGTAAGCTTCTCAAGATCCCTTGAGAGGTAAAGCCTGGTACGATTCCCACGTATCAAGCTTAAATAAGCACAGAAATGGGACAGAATTGAGTGGCTAAATCAGGTTGGTCCTAGGGGTCCTTAGGTCAAAACAATGGTCAATATTGAGAGACTACTAGGAGGGGGTTGAGGGGATCAAAAATTAGGCATTGTGGAACACTGTAGAGGCCAGAAAACCACCACCAAATGGTGGTGTTGGGCTGATGCTGCTGGTGCAGGGGACTCACTCCCCCTGCAAGTGACTTTGGGTCTCAGTGGGGCCCACAATAAAAATCCTAAAAATATAACAAATGTGAGAACTTGAGGACTAGCTGGGGGTTATTATTAGGATCAAGTTTCAACCCCTAAATCATTGCATAAAATTCTAATTAAATCTTTGAAAAAATGGAAAATCTGAGAAAGGTTAAACTTGACTTTTTATGAAATCATGATACTTTGACTTAAGTGAACTTCAATCTAATCCTAATGACTTATTATGTTGTTTTAAGCTGAAATGAAACTAAATTAAGCAATTCTAACTGATTATGCAACTAAAGATGTGAATATGCTACTGAAAACTCCAACAGTGAACAAAGCAAAGAGATTAGAGTGAGTTTTGACTTTTTTTCTGAAAAACCAACTGATTTTATGCTTTAAATGTTCTAATAAAACTTAAATAGGGATGTTCCCACTAAAAATAACCACTAAAATAAGGAAAATAGCAGCATAAGCCACTATGCCAAACACCCTAATCTCTAACTGATTTTATGATTTATACTGCAAATGAGAGATCTAAGCCAAACTACTTATGTAATATGATCAATTTAACTATTTGAAACCATAAGGAGCCAGATTATGCAGAGGATAAAGCTTATGCTCTATTATACCAAAAATTTGCAAGATAACACAATTCAACCAGTGAATGCACAAACTTGAATCCGACCACTAAACAGCAATGTCATGGCATCAGTCCAACTCTAATACATCTATTAAACACAAAAAATACAAGAACAACACAAAATTAAACAATTCTACAGTAGATTGCAATAGCTTAGAAAATTACTCACAATAGGTCCAATGCTCAGAAATGAAACCAAGGTCAGTAGAACACACCTACATGTCTCCCATGAGACTCTACAACCAAGCAAATCCAATATTACCACAAATTCTTATGATTTAGGCCCTTTGACTTTCTTTGACTTTTTGAGTTTTTTGACTAATCAGAAGCTTAAGCTTACAGAAGCATGAAGACAAGCTTCTCTGAGCTCATTTGAGCATCAATAATGACTTATGAGAAGTTGAAATGACAAGATAACTTAAACAAGATTTTTGCTAATGAAAACTTAAACTTTTTATTGCACACTCAGAATCAAGTACAAGCTTTTAATCAAAGTTAAAATACTTAAATTAGATTTGAAACAGATTACAAAGTTAAACTAAGCAACATACATTTAAAGCATTACATGATTTTAAAATTACACTAAAAACCTAAATTAACTACTAAAATCTACTGACTGCCTCTCTGCTTCCCTTCTTCCTTTTTATATTGAGCCATTAGGGTTTTTGAGACCCACTTGTCTTTTCCCAGCTTCAACAAGGACCTTTGGATGAGAACTTTCAATCTAGGCCGTTTAAAGATTTTTGCCGCCAAAACTTCCTTGTCTGTTCCTTAGGTTTTATTGATGCCAGGGGTGGTAATTTGGAGGTTTGTGTTTGTTTGAGTAGGCAAGGGGGAGGGTTGAGTGTAATCAGAGGTAGTAATGATGGTGTTGATGTGGGGTGTTGCAGGGGTAGGGGTGAGGTGGAGGATGAGGTGGTCAATCTTGGGGGTTTGACTGGGAAATAATAAAAACGGGTTGTTTATTTTTGTGGGATTGGGCTTGGGGTGTTACTTGGGCTTGGAGGGGTGTGTGTGGGCTGTGTTAGGTTTATTGGGGTGTTGTTTGTTGGGTTAATATATTACAAAAGGTCCGTTTGTTTGTAGAAATTAAATCACAAGGACCAATTTGGTAAATGCTGAAAATGAGGGGTTTTTCTGCCAACTTTCCAAAATATTCCAAGGGGTCATATTTGCCATATTTAAATTCCACAAGTTCCTTTGAAGTTTATTTTCCAATTTGAGACTATCGGGGACCAAAATTGCCAAATTTTGAAACTGCAGGGACCATTCTTGTAATTTTCTAGAAATTTACTCCAAGGACCATTTGTGAAAACTTTTACTTTCCAAGGACCATAAATGACTTTTCTTCCAAAAATATCCCACCAGGGACCAATTCTGCCAAATTATGAAGTTCAGGGACCAATTTTGTAAATTTCTCAAAACTTTTCACCCAAGGATCGTTTTTGATAATTTTTTGACTTTTCAATACCTTAGGTTGACTTTTCTTTCGTTTTAAACCTTCAAGGACTAGTTTTGTCAATTTTTGAAACCTGAGGGACTGAAACTGCCAATTATGCAAACTTTGTTCGTTTTTCATTTGTTTTTAAACATTTTGCATCTAAAACGTATAAAACACAATTTTGGAATATTTTTAGTATTTTGATGCATTACTGAGTGTTTTTGAACGTTTTGGCAGTTCAGATACGATAAAAATGATGAGTATTTACACACTCATCAGATATATATGTATTTATTACTTTAAGTTATATATATATATATATATATATATATATATATATATATATATATATATATATATATGTATGTATATATATATATGTATATATATATATATACATATATATATACATATATATATATATATATATATATATATATATATATATATATATATATATATATATATATATATATATATATATATATATATTAACCTATATAAAACACAAGTTTTATTGCTATTTTTAGAGACAATAAATTACCTCAAAACTCTAAAAAAAGACACGTGGAAACCACACCACTAATAGAAAGATTGCAAAAAAAAAATTTTTGAAAACAATTCGGTTAAACAAAATCCCTTGAAATATGGTAAGTCAATTAATTTTGATTCAAGATCTGTAAGACTTTCAAAAGCCTGATTCTCTTTTTATTATACCTTCACCTCTCAATCCTGATGATAATCAATTTTAACAATCTTTGCAGATTTCAATTTATATTAATTTTCGCGTTTCAGAATCATCGTTTCAATCAGGTATACTTTCAATTTCATTTTTTTTTACCTACGATTATTCATAAAATGGATTTATTTTTGTTGTTTTTTTGATTAATTTGATAAAGGTTTGAACTTTATGATTGGTTTCTGTAACTGATTTATGTTTTTTTTCTGATTAATCGATTTCAATTCCAATATTCTGAAAAAGTTCTATAATCGATTTCAATGGCACGAAAGCGATGGATGTAACTGATTTAAATTTTAAGTCTATGATACGATCGGATTGGGAGTATTTTTATATTTATTATTAGTTTTCACTTTTTCTTAAGATTAACATGGTTCATTGTTTTTTTTTGTTTTTTTTTTCCAGGTACATGATCTTATAATGAATTAGTTAACGAAAGAAAATGGTGATTGCAAAACTAATAAATTTAGATTATCAATTTTCGTTAAAACCTAGGTAAAAACTCTTACTTTAGCACGATTGAATCATTTCTTAAATCGTAATAATTATGCACACCACATGTTTGATGAAATGTTTAGACCCCCACATTGCTTATTAGTTGCAATGTTGTGTTATTTATTTAGAGTAATTATCAATTGTATATCGCTTATATGTGTTAAATATTATCAAGCGTTTACCTTGTGAGATTAATGCAAGTAATATGAATGTGGGAAACATGACAAGTGAGAAAAGTGTGGTTTCGAATGAAAACAAAATCCATTTGCTTAGGATGTATAGTTATGGATAACTAGTGATTTACTGTGTCACATTAGTTATCATCTACATGAATGAATAAATGCACTTTTAGGATCGTTATCAGGTTCTCTTCATATGAAGCCCACACTGCAAAACATGATTATCTTAATTCTTTGAAAACTATAATTATGAAGTTTTTCTATCTCTGTCTCAATTAACTTTTCTTAGGTGTTTGTTGCCGCGATTTCCAGGTATGTGCAGCTAAAGGTCCTCGACCAAGATTTCCACGAGTTAGGAAAATAAAGCCAAGAATAGGAACCGTTTCCAAATCATTGAAACTTGTGGAATGTGTAAGTGTCAGCGTGCATGTTACTTTCTATGTAAATGGTTTTATAGAATGCCAAATAATTCCTGTAACTTCAGGAGGTTGCTACAACAAACTTCGTTTTAGTCTATTGATTTTATTTTTGGTCCAATGATTTTGTATTGACGATATCTAATATTAAGAAAACATATTTTTGGTCCAATAATTTCGTATTATTACATGCATGTGTAAGTGAAGGGGTCAACCATTTGGTACGATTCTTGCTTATGATCATGCATCAAAAGAAATTCTAAACTGTGATAAGGTAAAATATTGTACTACTTGTGCTTAATTATATAAACATCAAATATATTTATTGGAATTTATGATACGTACGTGAACTAGACTACAAAAATTATCAAGGGGCTGTCAAATGTCAAAGAGGAAGTCTATTGGGCTCTTGATTCTTTCATTGCATGGGATTTAAAAATTTCTTTAAATACAGTTAAGAAAGCTTTAAAATCACTGGAACGTGATAAGGAATGGAAAAGAATTATTTAGGCACAAACTTCTAACTTGGAATTATCTGTTTTAATTCATGTTTTCACATGTTTTTGTCTATTTTTGTTGATTTTTATACGTTTTTCTTACGTTTTTGCCTAGTTTCCTACATTTTAGTCTATTTGTCTTACGTTTTTGTCCATTTTTCTTACGTTTTTTTTTATTTTCAGACGTTTTTGTCAGTTTTTTCTTACATTTTTGTTCGTTTTTCTTACGTTTTTTTCCGTTTTCATACATTTTTTCCTAAATATGTTTAAATTTGGTTTTTTTATAATTTTTTTCCTATATAACTTTAAAATTTATAAGAAAAAAAATTATAAGAAAACCAAATTATTAGGAAAAAAAATTATAAGAAAACAAAAATTTATAAACCAAATTATAAGAAAAACGTATGTAAAAGGAAAAAACATATAAAAATAGATAAAAACGGATACAAACGTATAAAAAAGGATGAGAATGTAAGAAAACGGGTTAAAACGTATAAAAAGGACAAAAACGTATGTAAACGGAAAAAACGGATGAGAAACAGACAAAAACGTAAGAAAAATAGATGAAAACGTAAGAAAATGGGTGAAAACGTATAAAAACGGATGCAGACGTATAAAAACATACAAAAACGTATGAAAACTGGAAAAACGTATAAAAACTGGAAAAACGTAAGAAAAATGGATGAAAATGTAAGAAACTGGGTGAAAACGTATGAAAACCGAAAAAAACGTAAGAAAAACAGACAAACACGTAAGAAAAACAGACAAACACATAAGAAAATGGGTTAAAACATATAAAAACAGACGAAAACATATAAAAACACACAAAAACGTATAAAAGGACTAACAGTGCAAATGTTTGTTGCAAACGGTCGTTAAAGGACTAACAGTGCAAATGGACTAAGGAAAAAACTAACGACAGTTAGTCTGAGGGACCATTCATGTTATTCTTTGGCAGCGACAGGGACCATACATGCAACTTTTAAGTTTGAGGGACGGTAGGTGAAATTTTCGTCAAACCACAGGGACCATTCATGTAATTTACTCTAAGTTATTTGATCACACAGATTTAAGGTGACCAAGTGGATGCTAAGCAAAGGTCAAGAACAATGGGGAGCTCTTATATGTTGCTATATGCTTTGGCAGAGGATGGAAGAATCGATCAAGCCTTCTTAGGCAGCTGTAGTTCTTAAAAAAGGTACAGTGAATGAACGATCACTAATGAGCTTCTCTAATAACTAAAATTATGTTACAGTTCTTCGTTGTGAGTATATATGCATAGCTTTGTATTTTTCTATGGCAGGTACAACATGGATGTGCAAGATTATACATACAGTTCGCCTGAAAGCCGCTCAGAAGTTTTTTAGAAGATGCCGACAAGGTACGTACTTCTATCTTCATACTACTCTATAGTAATCTATGTTAATATTGTAATTTATTGCAAGACATATTGGCATCTAATTGGCAAGCTAATTTGAATACGGTTAATGGTGATACTAAAGAAAGGTATTGATCTTATTTTATTAATTTGAATCCTTTTAGTTTTTCATTCGCTCGTCAATCATATCTAGCATCTTTTCAAAAAGTTGAAAGCAAAAGAGAAATTCAATAGTCTCCAACAAAAGGTAGTAAATTTCATTATTTCTATTCCATACATTTGACATATGTTCTCATCTCAAATGATAGCATCTTTATAAAAATATACAGTTTATGGAGCTTGAGAATGAGCTTATAGATTGACAACAGTGAGGGCATTAACATACCAACATATAATGTATTTGAATAAATATTGAGTGAATATATTACTTTTGGAAAATTAAAATCTGCCAATGCATAATGTTTGGATGCTCAAAATAGGTCAAGGACCTTTAAAACAACTGAAAGTCCAAGTCAAAGAGTCAAAGTCATGCACCATGACCCTTTTAAGATAAGGTTGTAATAAGTTACACCTTAACAAGCACGTATTATTATTCTAGCTGATACTGCATTGGATGGAAATAAATGTTGGTTTTTCTTTGTTGTTGTTTTTGATGAGGAATTTGAAATGAACATGAAAGAACAAGAACATAATTGTGATATAACCTCGCTCCATTTAAAGGTCTTTATTGGATCCTTTTTCAGTTATCATATGGGATTATAGTGTCAAGTAGAGTTGTGATAAGGTGTTGGATGCAATTTTGGCTACTGGAAAAATGCTTGATGCTTATCCGATTTGTTGTAAAATAAAAGAGACAGATAGTGTTATGGATAAAAGTAGTGGTGAAGAGTTGATCAAGCATCTTGACGAACAAGGAAACAAAGAATGTTGATATTTTATCGAACTTGATTAAAGAGACTCGAAGTTATAAAAACGAAGAAACAAGTATCAATCGCACCCTAATTAAGGTGAGTTGTTTTTATGGTAATAAACTTTGTTGGAGTTGCTGTAACGTGCATGTCACAGTTTTATTTGAGTGCCTGGAAGTAGTCCATAAAACATATCATTCTCATCTAATATGTGTTGGACATATTTTGGTATTTGGAACAACACATCCAAAGTCCAAATCGCTAATACTCTAAAAGAACTTATAACTTATGTTATAAAGATGCCACATGTTACTAAACTAATTTAAATATGCTACATAATAATGAATACTTATAGTGAGACTATAGGTGACGTGTTACAAGCCTTAATACTCTTTTGCAAAGTTATTTAATTTGTGTACACTTTGTTGCTATTATAAATAATCTTGGGTGAAAGTTAGTATGATCTAAATGTTGTGTGATATGCATATTATACCCCCTCATGGCGAACTATGTAACATGTAGTATTTTTTGTTGCTTTATCGTCAACATTTTTTTTTGTGTATTTTGCTTAATCATGAGGACTAGACATAAAGGGAAATACAAATACTACGTGAGATGTTATACATAACATTTAGTAGTTTTGGATGTATCCTCATATAAGATTAATTTTTTAATCTAATTATGTTATTAACTTATTATTAAAGTCTATTTACTAAAATCATTTAATTTTTGTAAGTTTACTTAACACATTTATTAATTATGTAATATATTTTTTGACATAATGCATTTAATCAAACCTGACTCATTTGACCCGAACCTTATTTAACCCAATAACTAGCCCACACATTTTGCCACCTCTAAGGCTCTATCCTATGCAAATTCTTGATGGCTTTTAGGGGAATTTGCTGAGGTGCATGAGCTCAACTATATAATGTTGTATTGAGATCAAGGTATCTCAACTATGTAAGCATACAAATGTTTCCACCTTAATTTCACTCCATTTGGTCAGATAACTAATATTAGGTGATACATGCAGTAAAAGCTTACAAAGTTTAGCAATTTGCAGACAAAGAAGTCAAAATAAGCCTCGCTACTCAAGTGAAATATGGCAAGGCACCGCCTAATAATTGTGGTTTGATTAATCAGAACTGGCCTTGGGGTGGTCTTGAAGTTGATGTGTTGAACCCCATTAACTATCCTACAAATGAATCACCTTTTGAAGAACGAATGGATATGACTTTTGTATATGATACGAGCTATTCCAATGACACTATGACACCACTCGATTTCCTGGGTGGATTCACACAACTTACCAGACAACTCAACCTAACTTTGCTATTGATAATCTCTCTATTGATTATTTGTACAAGATTTACTTGGTGTAGGCGATGTTGTTGTAATAGTAGATGTACAAAAAGTCAGCAGTAGGTGTTTCTATGTAGTTTCTTTTGAATATCCATCCTACAAGAAAATTTATCATCATGTTGACTACTTAATAGCCGATTTTGACCAAAGTTTTAGTATTTTTGCAGTGACACAAATAGGTTATAGATTCATATGGGATGTTTAGTGACCTAATGCATCTAAGCTTTATTCATATGTTTTATTTATTTATTTATTTATTTTTTTCTCTAAACCAATAATAGGATCTGCATAATGAGTTAGAAACCTTATAGCCTGATACTACTTCTTCCAAGTTGGTCAATTAGGACTTTAGTAGTGCACGTGTTATATCGACTTTCAAATTGTTTGTCAACACACACAAGGTACATAAAGAAATGTAACCAATGTTTATTGGAAAAAGCAACCCCAAAGATTTGTGACCAAAAGCAATAGCAGTGATGATTGAATTACATATTGCACACTTTGGAAACAAATTGTCTATTACTCATCGCAGGCTGCTCAGGATGGTTTTGTAGCCCCGCCTGCTCATATTAATGCCAGTTATGTTATTTTGTAGAACACAATTTTGTACTTCAATTGTTTTTTTGTTATTAATATCATTCGCCCTTTATGGTTAGTTTGTTTAACCAACATATGTAATTCACACAGAGGTTAGTTTTTTTAACCAACAATATGTCAGTTTTTTCACAAATAAAGTCACTGTTTTCTACGTTCTATTATGATAGATGACACTTAATATATATATATATATATATATATATATATATATATATATATATATATATATATATATATGCAATTTTGACTCTTTTGAGGAATATATACGCAATTCACCAAAAAATAAATGACAACTGTGCATTTCAACAAGTGAGAAGAAGTTGGAAGATATAATATTTGATTGGTGGATAGTGTAGTTAGTGAGATTTCCTAAAACTTTGTGTATATTGTAAGTGGACCCTTATTATATAACTAGCCGGGTACATGCGTGTTGCGACAGCGGTTATCCATATGTTTATATTTTTTGGTGATAGTAAGGTCTTTTCGATGGATTGCTTTTATAGCAAGGGGAAAAAAGAATTTCCAACAGAGGTTCTCAATTAAAAATTAGCTTGTTTTCATGCTTATGCATTTAATAACATTATAAAAAGCTTTTATTGCACGGTACTAGCGCGTTAATGTGAGGGACACCCTATAATCAAATTTTTGGTAAGCGATTATATTTCATGATGCTAACTTTACGCATGGTGATAACTTAAGGAAACAACTTTACCATACACTATTTCATAAAAAAGGCAGAGAACCTGTGCATCACGATGCAACGACGATACGAAAACGGTGGTCGCCACTATTGCTAGTTTTTTTGGACGTGTAATATTATATAACATTTAAACATATAGGGTGTGTTAAAGTAGCACGGTTTTAGCGTCATCTAGTGTCTATATTGCTAAGTTGTGGTCGTAAATGGTTATGTCAAAAAGTCTGACTACATAAAAGATTGGTTTGTAAGATCCACTTATTGATTTGTAACTTTTATTTAGTGGGTGTTTTAAATAAGAAAAAAAAGATATGATGATTTATGCATTATTATTATGTATCACGTGGTATATTAAGTGACTTTTGAGGTTGGGGTATTTTAATATCATCATTAATTATATGTGTTGAATTGATGTATTTGTGCATTAAATAGTTGTAAATTTAGCTTTAGAATTTGTAATATTTAAAAATCAATGAAATGATTTTATAAATGGCAAGTGTGTAGTTTTAATCTTTTCCTTTTATGTAAGATAGTAGTAGTATAGATACTTTGAAGTTTGAATTCAAAGATGGTGGGCCGAACGTGGGCTGATAGTAGTAGTATAGATACTTTGAAGTTTGAATTCAAAGATGGTGGGCCGAACGTGGGCTGCTGCTACATAGTCTAGACGAGATCGATTACCTTGGCCCGGACAGGACAATGCAAAAAATTGATTAAACAAGAATATTCTTGAGTGCCCAGTTGACTGTTAGGTAGTGCAAAAACCCAATTATTAAATGGTAAAAATGAAATAGGGCCACAAACACACTTATTAGTTAGTTGTTGCCGGCGTAGACTTTGAGGTGAGGATGGTCGGGCCAAGAAGAACCCAATTTGTTCTGTTCGGTTCATCAATCGTTGAATTTAGTTTTGGTAATGGGGGTTGGGGTGCTATTCTTGCTGACATTTACTCTCGTAAGGTTTGTTTGTTTTCTTTTTCTATCTTTAAATTAATATATATATATATATATATATATACATATTCTTGCTGACATTTGCCAAAACTAATTATATTTCTAATCCAAACAGCACATTTTCTACACCTGATTATGTAATTCTAGTGTCTGTAATGTTATAAGTTTGTTACCAGTAAACTTTTTAAATTGTTGGTAGGTGGAAAAAGGGATTGTAATATTTAAACTAAAGTTTTAGTGTAATTAGAGAATTCAAGAAAACTCAAATCAAGGTGAAACCAAAACATTACTTCCATTTGTTTAGAATTATTAATATCAAATTTCTTTAGAATTCTTTTGCGTCTTTAAGGCTATTTATCCTCAGTTACAACACAGTAGCTGAGTTCTCCAGTTTTTAAATGGAGATGTAATAGAATTTTAAAAAACTAAAAAAGCAAGTGAAGAGAAAATGGGAGAATGAAAGAAAGGGAATGGGAGTTCATGTTCTTTATTCTTGTAGATAAGTATTAATATTATTATTAGGTGAGTCTTATTAGATAAAGATTAGGAATTAGAGTTTTATTATGAATGGAGTCTTGTTTAGAAATCTATAAATAGGGCATTAGGTATGTAACTTTGGTTATGTTGAATATAATTAAGAGTTGATATCAAGGTTTTCAAGATCGGGATCTACCCAGGAGGATCGTTTTCGTCTTTGCAAGATCGTGATCGTAAGATCGGATCGGATCTTAAGATCCTACTATAATGTCATTTTCTTAATAGTTTTGTAATATTATACAAATTTACAAATTATCTTTACTATCTATAATGTAAAAATGGTCAAAGGTGAAAAAATGAAAAAGTGAAATTCAAGGTTTGTGAAATGTTGAAAAACTTAATAAAGGAAAGTAATGCAAGCTAAGAGGGAAATTAAGCTATGCGTTTGAAATTAAACTAGGCTGTACATTTAGCCCATTACTGCCAAAAAAACTGGAACTAACAAAAGAAACTTATTTTCAATACTTTCCATGCGTTTAGCCATGCGTTTCATTAAGCCCATTAATGCCAAAAAACTGGAACTAACAAAGGAACTTATTTTTCAATACTTTCCATGCATTTAGCCATGCGCTAGGCTGTACTACATTTATCATGGCGTTTGGAAAATATGGAAAATATCAAACTTTGCAGGAAAGTATTTAAAGGTGCAAAGTAATGTAAGAAACGTATATTGCTGGAAACACCTATCAAACTGATGGACAAGAAACTTACTTCATACACATTATATTTCAAGCGGGAAAATGACAATTGAACATTAACAACCCCTAAAAACAATGGGGATGCAAAATCATTTCATGTCAGAAAACAATGCAGATGCAAAATCAAAAGAATATGAATGATCTTGAGGTTAGAAATGGTTTTCTTTATATACGATCCTTCAATTTTTATGTTGTAATCATTTTTATGTGTTTTCAACAACTTGAATTTTTGGGGTAATAAATTTTCTTAAACAGATTTGGGATATACTTGATGTAATGACTTATGATGATTCTAGAACAAGTTAAGTAAAACTATATCGATTCTTAAATGATAGTTAGACTTTAAAAGTCAAATGTTATACTGAAACTTTATAGTGAATATTGGTGACTATCATGGAATATATGGAAAGCAATAGAACATATCATATTTTGTAACTTTTTTTGTTTTCAAGCTGTGGTTGTCGGCATGAATTTTGTTTGGAGTTTAGGTGAATTTAAAGATTATGATATGTTGCAGATACAAAATATATGGTTTATTCAAATCAAAACGAAAATCACATTTTCTGGATCGGTAATAATTCTCCATTTCTCCTTAAGGCAATATACGGTCATGCCAAGATAATATACAGTGGCTCCTCCCCTGAGTTAGATGAAGTTACTTTGTTTAATATGTAGATAATGACTTATCATATATTGTAATACAAGTTAAAGAAAACTTAAAATAATTATGAAATGATACTTGACCTTTTAAAAGTCAAATGTTTAATATACAACGAAAACCGGGTTGATCCGGGACGCTTCATACCCAACGGGTTGACCCGGTTTAATTTGACCTATTTTTTTGACCCAACCTGTTGGGATGACTTTAAATTGAACGTTTTTTGACCGGAACGGTTCAACCGGTTGAACCCCCGGGTCAAACTGGGTTTCAAAATATTATGTTTAATCCCCAAATCCTCAAACTTTTACTATTTTTCTTTTATAACCAATAAATTTTTTTTATCACTAAAACTATTTGCCGCTATAAAATCCCGTTGCTATGCACGGGTACTCGTCTAGTTATATATCATAAACATAAAATTATATGAATGTTCCATCGAATAGTTGTCCTAAATTATGATTATGAAATGTTTAATAAGATTAACATGTTGTTTTTTAAATTCTACAAAAAATAATCCAGAAATTTGCAGATTTTTAGTTTTTAGTTTGTTATCCGGAAAAAGTAGGATCGGATCGGATTAGATCTTAAGATCCTATGGTCAAGATCGAGATCCTATAAGATCTTAAGCTTTCAAAGATCCTATGTAAGATCCGGATCGTTTTTGCTTTACAGTATCGTAAAATCGTAAGATCCTAAGATCAGGATCTCGATCCTGACAACCATGGTTGATATACATATCAAATGGGGAGTCATAAACCATTGGGGGGTTGGTTTATCTCATCAAAATAGACCATTTATCTTGTTAATTGTTCTTTTCACCTCTTTTATCGATCCGGTTCATATCAAATTGGTATCAGAGATCTTCGATTCTAGGGTAGAGAGAGAGAGAGAGAGAGAGAGAGAGAGAGAGAGAGAGAGAGAGAGAGAGAGAGAGAGAGAGAAAGAGAGAGAAAACTGTTCATCAGACTACTGTTCATCACAACTGTTCATCCGAGTCCTGTTTACCGATTGCTCTGTTCTTTAATATTATGAGCCATATACAAAGTTTAAATAAGAATGATCCCAGTGAAAAAGATAAGGTTGAAGAAGGAACAAGTGCTAAGGAGGCTAAAGAAGGTAGTTACCAGGAGGTGACAGTGTTAAAGACAAGGAGAGTAGCATCAAGAAAGAGAAGAACAAGCAACCTAAAGTCCGACCAACCAGGGTCCAAGCAAAACCACAACTACAGAATAGAGTGGTGAAAGCGGCTGTATTCTAGAAAAAGTTTGTTGTCTCAACAAGTCGAACTATAAAAGGTGTTGACGGTATGCTGGGAGAAATTTGTGGTCACTCTTGGGACAAACAGAAAACACAAGCAGCTTGGAAGAAACCTTTTATTAGGCTTAGATTCAGATCTAATGGTGCTTACAATTCAGGGCCTCATTATTGTCAGCCTATAAGACGAGAATCTCAAAGAATGACTTGGGATCCGGGAATCACGATAATTTGAAGCAACACCTTGAGGACAAGGTGTTTTTAAGGGCGGGAGTATTGATATGAATCATATTATATTCTTGTAGATAAGTATTAATATTATTATTAGGTGAGTCTTATTAGATAATGATTAGGAATTAGAGTTTTATTATGAATGGAGTCTTGTTTAGAAATCAGGGCATTAGGTATGTAACTTTGGTTATGTTGAATATAATTAAGAGTTGATATACATATCAATTGGGGAGTCGGTTTATCTCACTAATATAAACCATTGGGGGGTTGGTTTATCTCATCAAAATAGACCATTTATCTTGTTAATTGTTCTTTTCACCTCTTTTATCGATCCGGTTCATATTAGAAATATAACGATTTTACAGTATGCCCTCAATGTTTATATTTTTGGTGTGCGTTTTTTTCATTACAAAAGATTATATGAAACTCGAGAATGGATCGAGGGTTTAGCAAGTATGCTCATCAGTCTCACATCCACTTTATTCTTAAAAATCCTCGAGAACACAACTTATATTATTTTTCCCACCACTTCTTTCACTTTCTTTCCTTGTAAAAAAAACCTCCCGAACAAAAGTCGTGTTTGGAGGCAAGAAATTGAAATTTGTTCTAATTTGGCTTCGACATAATCTCATCGTGCTGGCCTTTGCTTCACTTTGATGCTCTGTTAGAATACTTTGGTGGGTTAATATTGCATTTGCGTATAAAAGTGGATAGCTTTGTTGTATATCAATTAGGCTGCTATTCTATATTGTCCAGCTGATGTAGAAGTCCTTCAGAATCATTTGTTTAAAATAAGAAATATCCATACCCAGAAGATTCACTTAAAACTAGTTTCTGAGACTAATCTAACATGTATCTGTGTTGCCGAGAGCCAGAGACCAGTAATACACCTCGGATTTGTTTGTGACTATAAATCTCTTCAACCATTGGAAGGTAGAAAATAGCCTTCATTGACAATGTTCAATTTTGGAATCATTATGTTATGTGTGTCTCTTTTATGTGTTATTATAAATTCAATAACTATGTTTTGGGTCTCTTTTCATAAAAATAGACCTTAGAGGACTTGGTTGTAAGTTAGATTCGGATTTATTTGCTGCATGCATCCTATATGTATGATGTAATGAGAATGATCTGAACATGAATGAAAACACAAACTTCCCCCAATTCTCTATTATCTGTTAATTTCATTTATCGTTTCTATTCTACTCATTAGATACCCTTGTTGATTGGATCGGATTGTCGGATTCTACTTTGTTTCCCTTTATTTGAATTGGAGCATAACACATTGGGATGGCCAGATGGCATGGCCGCATGAAAGGTTTGCTGAGCAAATTACAGAATTTTATCAATCTGTTAAAAGACTCTATGTAAAATGTTTATGATGTAATTAACTATAATAATTTTTAGTTTTTTACTTGCTTCATATGCCATAGTTTGTTGGGTCCCTTCTAGTTTACATGACCCTCCCAACTTCTTTGTTTGATCTTTGGTATATAGCAAATAGATGTATGCTATCAGATTATGTATATCAATTTTCTTTTTTATGCAGCCTTCTCGTTTCTTCAGAAAAACGGCAACGCAAATATTGTGGTGGCATCTGAATGTATTTTGTTATTTATGTACTTAATATAAATTCTGGTGTGCAAATGGTATAGGCAGACATATTTTTGCGGGGATATAGTGGCTGGAACTCCAGGCAAGCCATACAAGTTCTGGATCAAGTCTTTCCAAAGGTGATTTGTTCATTTTTATATGTTTTTAAATATAATGGAAATGCTTCATAACCAAAGTCATATAGATTTATTTGTAATTTCCCATGAGTTTGATTTTTTAATTTTCTATATTCAGATATTCCATTCTTAAAACTTACTAAAGTCATTTTACACAAAATTCAGATAGCTTATGAATCATTGAAACTAAATCGTATTATTTATCAGAGGCATTCTTTGAATTATCAAGAACTAAATCATATACATTTGTAGGATGATCCAGTACAACCATCTCTGGTGGTAGTTTATTTTGGAGGTAACGATTCAGTGCTTCCTCGTCCAGATGGCCTTAGTGCTCATGTACCACTGTCGGAGTATGTTGAAAACATGAGGAAGATAGCTGTCCATCTCAAGGCACGTTTTATCATAAATATATGATCTGATTAACCTTCAAAATTGCTCTGATAGAATACATGCATGACACATATTATACGTATGACAATGCATTCATAAAGTAATGTGTTCTAATACAACCTACATATTGTTACCAGAGCCTTTCAGAGAAGACGCACATAATATTTCTCACAGCCCCGCCCGTGAATGAGGCTCAACTATTAGAATGTTTAGGGTGATATTTTTATTACTGAGCTAGCTAAGTTTGTTTTTTCTCACATCTCTTTGTAATTGTAGATTCTCATTGACACCTAGAATTTTGTTCTATGAAACCAGTGTTGATGATCGCAAAAATGTGCTTTGCCAAAAATATGCGGATGCTTGTGTTAAGCTGTGCCATGAGATGGAAATTAAGGCTATCAATCTTTGTAATGCATTTAAGGAGTATCATGGTTGGATGACAACATGCTTTACGTGAGTATTCTTCCGTATGTGTTTCTGGCTTCAAAGTTTGAATCAGAACACTTATCAAATAATCATAGTTCATTGATCACAAATTTATTCCAAGGGTTGAGATAGTAATATTATGATTTAAGTGGCCCTTTATAACCATAGTGGCATTTAATTAAGTGATTTCGTTACCACTAGTTGAAGTCGAAACTGTTTGGTAAGTCAATATCTTAATAATTTGAGTACCATCATCTATTTTTTGAAATGTCATTAACATAAATTTTCCCAATGACAGAGATGGGATACATTTAACACCTTTTGGTAGCAAGATTGTGGCAAAGGAGATACTCAAAGTCCTTACAGAAGCCAAATGGAAACCGAGTTTAAACTGGGAGTCCCTGCCTGCAGAGTTTGCTTAGCGCTTTGGTCCTATCTAAGTCATCTTGATCGCACAAGCAGTACTAAGCATTGACGTGCCTCTATATTTGTGTTCATGTAAGTGTAAGGTCTTATTGGGAAGAGAAATTATGTGTAATGTGCATGGTCCATTTTATCTATTGCTCCAAGGCTTAGCTGTTTCGTACTTCCATTTTAGCTTTCTTCTATTATAAAGAGCTTGTACAAGTAGTTACAGAAATTTTGCATTCCTTGTCCATAAGAAGGTAACACCAGTCACTAAACCTATTCTAAGTTGCCCATCATGGCCATTTTGCAAGCTGATGTGTTAGATCGAGTATAAAATATATACTATGTACTATCTTCAAGACCCGCCTAATGGGCGGGCTAGCTCTATAATTACATTTTAATTTATGTTAGATGATTAATGTTTGAATTTGATCATCTTAAAAGACCATAACAAATATTCACTTCTTTCAACCAATATAATCAAGGCCATGAATCCGCCAGAAATATGTAATAAGTGTATTAAGTAACACAACACCCTAACAGACCTATGACTAAAGTCAAAGCACGTATAATCACAACATGCTGAAGCATCTTCATGGCTTCCTTGAAATAAGAAGCACCAATAGAAAGAATCATAAACTCATACATTGCAAGCTTATTATACCTTCACCTCTCAATCCTGATGATAATCAATTTTAACAATCTTTGCAGATTTCAATTTATATTAATTTTCATGTTTCAGAATCATCGTTTCAATCAGGTATACTTTCAATTTCATTTTTTTTACCTACGATTATTCATAAAATGGATTTATTTTTGTTGTTTTTTTGATTAATTTGATAAAGGTTTGAACTTTATGATTGGTTTCTGTAACTGATTTATGTTTTTTTTCTGATTAATCGATTTCAATTCCAATATTCTGAAAAAGTTCTATAATCGATTTCAATGGCACGAAAGCGATGGATGTAACTGATTTAAATTTTAAGTCTATGATACGATCGGATTGGGAGTATTTTTATATTTATTATTAGTTTTCACTTTTTCTTAAGATTAACATGGTTCATTGTTTTTTTTGTTTTTTTTTTCCAGGTACATGATCTTATAATGAATTAGTTAACGAAAGAAAATGGTGATTGCAAAACTAATAAATTTAGATTATCAATTTTCGTTAAAACCTAGGTAAAAACTCTTACTTTAGCACGATTGAATCATTTCTTAAATCGTAATAATTATGCACACCACATGTTTGATGAAATGTTTAGACCCCCACATTGCTTATTAGTTGCAATGTTGTGTTATTTATTTAGAGTAATTATCAATTGTATATCGCTTATATGTGTTAAATATTATCAAGCGTATACCTTGTGAGATTAATGCAAGTAATATGAATGTGGGAAACATGACAAGTGAGAAAAGTGTGGTTTCGAATGAAAACAAAATCCATTTGCTTAGGATGTATAGTTATGGATAACTAGTGATTTACTGTGTCACATTAGTTATCATCTACATGAATGAATAAATGCACTTTTAGGATCGTTATCAGGTTCTCTTCATATGAAGCCCACACTGCAAAACATGATTATCTTAATTCTTTGAAAACTATAATTATGAAGTTTTTCTATCTCTGTCTCAATTAACTTTTCTTAGGTGTTTGTTGCCGCGATTTCCAGGTATGTGCAGCTAAAGGTCCTCGACCAAGATTTCCACGAGTTAGGAAAATAAAGCCAAGAATAGGAACCGTTTCCAAATCATTGAAACTTGTGGAATGTGTAAGTGTCAGCGTGCATGTTACTTTCTATGTAAATGGTTTTATAGAATGCCAAATAATTCCTGTAACTTCAGGAGGTTGCTACAACAAACTTCGTTTTAGTCTATTGATTTTATTTTTGGTCCAATGATTTTGTATTGACGATATCTAATATTAAGAAAACATATTTTTGGTCCAATAATTTCGTATTATTACATGCATGTGTAAGTGAAGGGGTCAACCATTTGGTACGATTCTTGCTTATGATCATGCATCAAAAGAAATTCTAAACTGTGATAAGGTAAAATATTTTACTACTTGTGCTTAATTATATAAACATCAAATATATTTATTGGAATTTATGATACGTACGTGAACTAGACTACAAAAATTATCAAGGGGCTGTCAAATGTCAAAGAGGAAGTCTATTGGGCTCTTGATTCTTTCATTGCATGGGATTTAAAAATTTCTTTAATTACAGTTAAGAAAGCTTTAAAATCACTGGAACGTGATAAGGAATGGAAAAGAATTATTTAGGCACAAACTTATAACTTGGAATTATCTGTTTTAATTCATGTTTTCACATGTTTTTGTCTATTTTTGTTGATTTTTATACGTTTTTCTTACGTTTTTGCCTAGTTTCCTACATTTTAGTCTATTTGTCTTACGTTTTTGTCCATTTTTCTTACGTTTTTTTTATTTTCAGACGTTTTTGTCAGTTTTTTCTTACATTTTTGTTCGTTTTTCTTACGTTTTTTTCCGTTTTCATACATTTTTTCCTAAATATGTTTAAATTTGGTTTTTTTATAATTTTTTTCCTATATATCTTTAAAATTTATAAGAAAAAAAATTATAAGAAAACCAAATTATTAGGAAAAAAAATTATAAGAAAACAAAAATTTATAAACCAAATTATAAGAAAAACGTATGTAAAAGGAAAAAACATATAAAAATAGATAAAAACGGATACAAACGTATAAAAAAGGATGAGAATGTAAGAAAACGGGTTAAAACGTATAAAAAGGACAAAAACGTATGTAAACGGAAAAAACGGATGAGAAACAGACAAAAACGTAAGAAAAATAGATGAAAACGTAAGAAAATGGGTGAAAACGTATAAAAACGGATGCAGACGTATAAAAACATACAAAAACGTATGAAAACTGGAAAAACGTATAAAAACTGGAAAAACGTAAGAAAAATGGATGAAAATGTAAGAAACTGGGTGAAAACGTATGAAAACCGAAAAAAACGTAAGAAAAACAGACAAACACGTAAGAAAAACAGACAAACACGTAAGAAAATGGGTTAAAACATATAAAAACAGACGAAAACATATAAAAACACACAAAAACGTATAAAAGGACTAACAGTGCAAATGTTTGTTGCAAACGGTCGTTAAAGGACTAACAGTGCAAATGGACTAAGGAAAAAACTAACGACAGTTAGTCTGAGGGACCATTCATGTTATTCTTTGGCAGCGACAGGGACCATACATGCAACTTTTAAGTTTGAGGGACGGTAGGTGAAATTTTCGTCAAACCACAGGGACCATTCATGTAATTTACTCTAAGTTATTTGATCACACAGATTTAAGGTGACCAAGTGGATGCTAAGCAAAGGTCAAGAACAATGGGGAGCTCTTATATGTTGCTATATGCTTTGGCAGAGGATGGAAGAATCGATCAAGCCTTCTTAGGCAGCTGTAGTTCTTAAAAAAGGTACAGTGAATGAACGATCACTAATGAGCTTCTCTAATAACTAAAATTATGTTACAGTTCTTCGTTGTGAGTATATATGCATAGCTTTGTATTTTTCTATGGCAGGTACAACATGGATGTGCAAGATTATACATACAGTTCGCCTGAAAGCCGCTCAGAAGTTTTTTAGAAGATGCCGACAAGGTACGTACTTCTATCTTCATACTACTCTATAGTAATCTATGTTAATATTGTAATTTATTGCAAGACATATTGGCATCTAATTGGCAAGCTAATTTGAATACGGTTAATGGTGATACTAAAGAAAGGTATTGATCTTATTTTATTAATTTGAATCCTTTTAGTTTTTCATTCGCTCGTCAATCATATCTAGCATCTTTTCAAAAAGTTGAAAGCAAAAGAGAAATTCAATAGTCTCCAACAAAAGGTAGTAAATTTCATTATTTCTATTCCATACATTTGACATATGTTCTCATCTCAAATGATAGCATCTTTATAAAAATATACAGTTTATGGAGCTTGAGAATGAGCTTATAGATTGACAACAGTGAGGGCATTAACATACCAACATATAATGTATTTGAATAAATATTGAGTGAATATATTACTTTTGGAAAATTAAAATCTGCCAATGCATAATGTTTGGATGCTCAAAATAGGTCAAGGACCTTTAAAACAACTGAAAGTCCAAGTCAAAGAGTCAAAGTCATGCACCATGACCCTTTTAAGATAAGGTTGTAATAAGTTACACCTTAACAAGCACGTATTATTATTCTAGCTGATACTGCATTGGATGGAAATAAATGTTGGTTTTTCTTTGTTGTTGTTTTTGATGAGGAATTTGAAATGAACATGAAAGAACAAGAACATAATTGTGATATAACCTCGCTCCATTTAAAGGTCTTTATTGGATCCTTTTTCAGTTATCATATGGGATTATAGTGTCAAGTAGAGTTGTGATAAGGTGTTGGATGCAATTTTGGCTACTGGAAAAATGCTTGATGCTTATCCGATTTGTTGTAAAATAAAAGAGACAGATAGTGTTATGGATAAAAGTAGTGGTGAAGAGTTGATCAAGCATCTTGACGAACAAGGAAACAAAGAATGTTGATATTTTATCGAACTTGATTAAAGAGACTCGAAGTTATAAAAACGAAGAAACAAGTATCAATCGCACCCTAATTAAGGTGAGTTGTTTTTATGGTAATAAACTTTGTTGGAGTTGCTGTAACGTGCATGTCACAGTTTTATTTGAGTGCCTGGAAGTAGTCCATAAAACATATCATTCTCATCTAATATGTGTTGGACATATTTTGGTATTTGGAACAACACATCCAAAGTCCAAATCGCTAATACTCTAAAAGAACTTATAACTTATGTTATAAAGATGCCACATGTTACTAAACTAATTTAAATATGCTACATAATAATGAATACTTATAGTGAGACTATAGGTGACGTGTTACAAGCCTTAATACTCTTTTGCAAAGTTATTTAATTTGTGTACACTTTGTTGCTATTATAAATAATCTTGGGTGAAAGTTAGTATGATCTAAATGTTGTGTGATATGCATATTATACCCCCTCATGGCGAACTATGTAACATGTAGTATTTTTTGTTGCTTTATCGTCAACATTTTTTTTTGTGTATTTTGCTTAATCATGAGGACTAGACATAAAGGGAAATACAAATACTACGTGAGATGTTATACATAACATTTAGTAGTTTTGGATGTATCCTCATATAAGATTAATTTTTTAATCTAATTATGTTATTAACTTATTATTAAAGTCTATTTACTAAAATCATTTAATTTTTGTAAGTTTACTTAACACATTTATTAATTATGTAATATATTTTTTGACATAATGCATTTAATCAAACCTGACTCATTTGACCCGAACCTTATTTAACCCAATAACTAGCCCACACATTTTGCCACCTCTAAGGCTCTATCCTATGCAAATTCTTGATGGCTTTTAGGGGAATTTGCTGAGGTGCATGAGCTCAACTATATAATGTTGTATTGAGATCAAGGTATCTCAAGTTCTCAACTATGTAAGCATACAAATGTTTCCACCTTAATTTCACTCCATTTGGTCAGATAAACTAATATTAGGTGATACATGCAGTAAAAGCTTACAAAGTTTAGCAATTTGCAGACAAAGAAGTCAAAATAAGCCTCGCTACTCAAGTGAAATATGGCAAGGCACCGCCTAATAATTGTGGTTTGATTAATCAGAACTGGCCTTGGGGTGGTCTTGAAGTTGATGTGTTGAACCCCATTAACTATCCTACAAATGAATCACCTTTTGAAGAACGAATGGATATGACTTTTGTATATGATACGAGCTATTCCAATGACACTATGACACCACTCGATTTCCTGGGTGGATTCACACAACTTACCAGACAACTCAACCTAACTTTGCTATTGATAATCTCTCTATTGATTATTTGTACAAGATTTACTTGGTGTAGGCGATGTTGTTGTAATAGTAGATGTACAAAAAGTCAGCAGTAGGTGTTTCTATGTAGTTTCTTTTGAATATCCATCCTACAAGAAAATTTATCATCATGTTGACTACTTAATAGCCGATTTTGACCAAAGTTTTAGTATTTTTGCAGTGACACAAATAGGTTATAGATTCATATGGGATGTTTAGTGACCTAATGCATCTAAGCTTTATTCATATGTTTTATTTATTTATTTATTTATTTTTTTCTCTAAACCAATAATAGGATCTGCATAATGAGTTAGAAACCTTATAGCCTGATACTACTTCTTCCAAGTTGGTCAATTAGGACTTTAGTAGTGCACGTGTTATATCGACTTTCAAATTGTTTGTCCACACACACAAGGTACATAAAGAAATGTAACCAATGTTTATTGGAAAAAGCAACCCCAAAGATTTGTGACCAAAAGCAATAGCAGTGATGATTGAATTACATATTGCACACTTTGGAAACAAATTGTCTATTACTCATCGCAGGCTGCTCAGGATGGTTTTGTAGCCCCGCCTACTCATATTAATGCCAGTTATGTTATTTTGTAGAACACAATTTTGTACTTCAATTGTTTTTTTGTTATTAATATCATTCGCCCTTTATGGTTAGTTTGTTTAACCAACATATGTAATTCACACAGAGGTTAGTTTTTTTAACCAACAATATGTCAGTTTTTTCACAAATAAAGTCACTGTTTTCTACGTTCTATTATGATAGATGACACTTAATATATATATATATATATATATATATATATATATATATATATATATATATATATATATATATATGCAATTTTGACTCTTTTGAGGAATATATACGCAATTCACCAAAAAATAAATGACAACTGTGCATTTCAACAAGTGAGAAGAAGTTGGAAGATATAATATTTGATTGGTGGATAGTGTAGTTAGTGAGATTTCCTAAAACTTTGTGTATATTGTAAGTGGACCCTTATTATATAACTAGCCGGGTACATGCGTGTTGCGACAGCGGTTATCCATATGTTTATATTTTTTGGTGATAGTAAGGTCTTTTCGATGGATTGCTTTTATAGCAAGGGGAAAAAAGAATTTCCAACAGAGGTTCTCAATTAAAAATTAGCTTGTTTTCATGCTTATGCATTTAATAACATTATAAAAAGCTTTTATTGCACGGTACTAGCGCGTTAATGTGAGGGACACCCTATAATCAAATTTTTGGTAAGCGATTATATTTCATGATGCTAACTTTACGCATGGTGATAACTTAAGGAAACAACTTTACCATACACTATTTCATAAAAAAGGCAGAGAACCTGTGCATCACGATGCAACGACGATACGAAAACGGTGGTCGCCACTATTGCTAGTTTTTTTGGACGTGTAATATTATATAACATTTAAACATATAGGGTGTGTTAAAGTAGCACGGTTTTAGCGTCATCTAGTGTCTATATTGCTAAGTTGTGGTCGTAAATGGTTATGTCAAAAAGTCTGACTACATAAAAGATTGGTTTGTAAGATCCACTTATTGATTTGTAACTTTTATTTAGTGGGTGTTTTAAATAAGAAAAAAAAGATATGATGATTTATGCATTATTATTATGTATCATGTGGTATATTAAGTGACTTTTGAGGTTGGGGTATTTTAATATCATCATTAATTATATGTGTTGAATTGATGTATTTGTGCATTAAATAGTTGTAAATTTAGCTTTAGAATTTGTAATATTTAAAAATCAATGAAATGATTTTATAAATGGCAAGTGTGTAGTTTTAATCTTTTCCTTTTATGTAAGATAGTAGTAGTATAGATACTTTGAAGTTTGAATTCAAAGATGGTGGGCCGAACGTGGGCTGATAGTAGTAGTATAGATACTTTGAAGTTTGAATTCAAAGATGGTGGGCCGAACGTGGGCTGCTGCTACATAGTCTAGACGAGATCGATTACCTTGGCCCGGACAGGACAATGCAAAAAATTGATTAAACAAGAATATTCTTGAGTGCCCAGTTGACTGTTAGGTAGTGCAAAAACCCAATTATTAAATGGTAAAAATGAAATAGGGCCACAAACACACTTATTAGTTAGTTGTTGCCGGCGTAGACTTTGAGGTGAGGATGGTCGGGCCAAGAAGAACCCAATTTGTTCTGTTCGGTTCATCAATCGTTGAATTTAGTTTTGGTAATGGGGGTTGGGGTGCTATTCTTGCTGACATTTACTCTCGTAAGGTTTGTTTGTTTTCTTTTTCTATCTTTAAATTAATATATATATATATACATATTCTTGCTGACATTTGCCAAAACTAATTATATTTCTAATCCAAACAGCACATTTTCTACACCTGATTATGTAATTCTAGTGTCTGTAATGTTATAAGTTTGTTACCAGTAAACTTTTTAAATTGTTGGTAGGTGGAAAAAGGGATTGTAATATTTAAACTAAAGTTTTAGTGTAATTAGAGAATTCAAGAAAACTCAAATCAAGGTGAAACCAAAACATTACTTCCATTTGTTTAGAATTATTAATATCAAATTTCTTTAGAATTCTTTTGCGTCTTTAAGGCTATTTATCCTCAGTTACAACACAGTAGCTGAGTTCTCCAGTTTTTAAATGGAGATGTAATAGAATTTTAAAAAACTAAAAAAGCAAGTGAAGAGAAAATGGGAGAATGAAAGAAAGGGAATGGGAGTTCATGTTCTTTATTCTTGTAGATAAGTATTAATATTATTATTAGGTGAGTCTTATTAGATAAAGATTAGGAATTAGAGTTTTATTATGAATGGAGTCTTGTTTAGAAATCTATAAATAGGGCATTAGGTATGTAACTTTGGTTATGTTGAATATAATTAAGAGTTGATATCAAGGTTTTCAAGATCGGGATCTACCCAGGAGGATCGTTTTCGTCTTTGCAAGATCGTGATCGTAAGATCGGATCGGATCTTAAGATCCTACTATAATGTCATTTTCTTAATAGTTTTGTAATATTATACAAATTTACAAATTATCTTTACTATCTATAATGTAAAAATGGTCAAAGGTGAAAAAATGAAAAAGTGAAATTCAAGGTTTGTGAAATGTTGAAAAACTTAATAAAGGAAAGTAATGCAAGCTAAGAGGGAAATTAAGCTATGCGTTTGAAATTAAACTAGGCTGTACATTTAGCCCATTACTGCCAAAAAAACTGGAACTAACAAAAGAAACTTATTTTCAATACTTTCCATGCGTTTAGCCATGCGTTTCATTAAGCCCATTAATGCCAAAAAACTGGAACTAACAAAGGAACTTATTTTTCAATACTTTCCATGCATTTAGCCATGCGCTAGGCTGTACTACATTTATCATGGCGTTTGGAAAATATGGAAAATATCAAACTTTGCAGGAAAGTATTTAAAGGTGCAAAGTAATGTAAGAAACGTATATTGCTGGAAACACCTATCAAACTGATGGACAAGAAACTTACTTCATACACATTATATTTCAAGCGGGAAAATGACAATTGAACATTAACAACCCCTAAAAACAATGGGGATGCAAAATCATTTCATGTCAGAAAACAATGCAGATGCAAAATCAAAAGAATATGAATGATCTTGAGGTTAGAAATGGTTTTCTTTATATACGATCCTTCAATTTTTATGTTGTAATCATTTTTATGTGTTTTCAACAACTTGAATTTTTGGGGTAATAAATTTTCTTAAACAGATTTGGGATATACTTGATGTAATGACTTATGATGATTCTAGAACAAGTTAAGTAAAACTATATCGATTCTTAAATGATAGTTAGACTTTAAAAGTCAAATGTTATACTGAAACTTTATAGTGAATATTGGTGACTATCATGGAATATATGGAAAGCAATAGAACATATCATATTTTGTAACTTTTTTTGTTTTCAGGCTGTGGTTGTCGGCATGAATTTTGTTTGGAGTTTAGGTGAATTTAAAGATTATGATATGTTGCAGATACAAAATATATGGTTTATTCAAATCAAAACGAAAATCACATTTTCTGGATCGGTAATAATTCTCCATTTCTCCTTAAGGCAATATACGGTCATGCCAAGATAATATACAGTGGCTCCTCCCCTGAGTTAGATGAAGTTACTTTGTTTAATATGTAGATAATGACTTATCATATATTGTAATACAAGTTAAAGAAAACTTAAAATAATTATGAAATGATACTTGACCTTTTAAAAGTCAAATGTTTAATATACAACGAAAACCGGGTTGATCTGGGACGCTTCATACCCAACGGGTTGACCCGGTTTAATTTGACCTATTTTTTTGACCCAACCTGTTGGGATGACTTTAAATTGAACGTTTTTTGACCGGAACGGTTCAACCGGTTGAACCCCCGGGTCAAACTGGGTTTCAAAATATTATGTTTAATCCCCAAATCCTCAAACTTTTACTATTTTTCTTTTATAACCAATAAATTTTTTTTATCACTAAAACTATTTGCCGCTATAAAATCCCGTTGCTATGCACGGGTACTCGTCTAGTTATATATCATAAACATAAAATTATATGAATGTTCCATCGAATAGTTGTCCTAAATTATGATTATGAAATGTTTAATAAGATTAACATGTTGTTTTTTAAATTCTACAAAAAATAATCCAGAAATTTGCAGATTTTTAATTTTTAGTTTGTTATCCGGAAAAAGTAGGATCGGATCGGATTAGATCTTAAGATCCTATGGTCAAGATCGAGATCCTATAAGATCTTAAGCTTTCAAAGATCCTATGTAAGATCCGGATCGTTTTTGCTTTACAGTATCGTAAAATCGTAAGATCCTAAGATCAGGATCTCGATCCTGACAACCATGGTTGATATACATATCAAATGGGGAGTCATAAACCATTGGGGGGTTGGTTTATCTCATCAAAATAGACCATTTATCTTGTTAATTGTTCTTTTCACCTCTTTTATCGATCCGGTTCATATCAAATTGGTATCAGAGATCTTCGATTCTAGGGTAGAGAGAGAGAGAGAGAGAGAGAGAGAGAGAGAGAGAGAGAGAGAGAGAGAGAGAGAGAAAGAGAGAGAAAACTGTTCATCAGACTACTGTTCATCACAACTGTTCATCCGAGTCCTGCTTACCGATTGCTCTGTTCTTTAATATTATGAGCCATATACAAAGTTTAAATAAGAATGATCCCAGTGAAAAAGATAAGGTTGAAGAAGGAACAAGTGCTAAGGAGGCTAAAGAAGGTAGTTACCAGGAGGTGACAGTGTTAAAGACAAGGAGAGTAGCATCAAGAAGGAGAAGAACAAGCAACCTAAAGTCCGACCAACCAGGGTCCAAGCAAAACCACAACTACAGAATAGAGTGGTGAAAGCGGCTGTATTCTAGAAAAAGTTTGTTGTCTCAACAAGTCGAACTATAAAAGGTGTTGACGGTATGCTGGGAGAAATTTGTGGTCACTCTTGGGACAAACAGAAAACACAAGCAGCTTGGAAGAAACCTTTTATTAGGCTTAGATTCAGATCTAATGGTGCTTACAATTCAGGGCCTCATTATTGTCAGCCTATAAGACGAGAATCTCAAAGAATGACTTGGGATCCGGGAATCACGATAATTTGAAGCAACACCTTGAGGACAAGGTGTTTTTAAGGGCGGGAGTATTGATATGAATCATATTATATTCTTGTAGATAAGTATTAATATTATTATTAGGTGAGTCTTATTAGATAATGATTAGGAATTAGAGTTTTATTATGAATGGAGTCTTGTTTAGAAATCAGGGCATTAGGTATGTAACTTTGGTTATGTTGAATATAATTAAGAGTTGATATACATATCAATTGGGGAGTCGGTTTATCTCACTAATATAAACCATTGGGGGGTTGGTTTATCTCATCAAAATAGACCATTTATCTTGTTAATTGTTCTTTTCACCTCTTTTATCGATCCGGTTCATATTAGAAATATAACGATTTTACAGTATGCCCTCAATGTTTATATTTTTGGTGTGCGTTTTTTTCATTACAAAAGATTATATGAAACTCGAGAATGGATCGAGGGTTTAGCAAGTATGCTCATCAGTCTCACATCCACTTTATTCTTAAAAATCCTCGAGAACACAACTTATATTATTTTTCCCACCACTTCTTTCACTTTCTTTCCTTGTAAAAAAAACCTCCCGAACAAAAGTCGTGTTTGGAGGCAAGAAATTGAAATTTGTTCTAATTTGGCTTCGACATAATCTCATCGTGCTGGCCTTTGCTTCACTTTGATGCTCTGTTAGAATACTTTGGTGGGTTAATATTGCATTTGCGTATAAAAGTGGATAGCTTTGTTGTATATCAATTAGGCTGCTATTCTATATTGTCCAGCTGATGTAGAAGTCCTTCAGAATCATTTGTTTAAAATAAGAAATATCCATACCCAGAAGATTCACTTAAAACTAGTTTCTGAGACTAATCTAACATGTATCTGTATTGCCGAGAGCCAGAGACCAGTAATACACCTCGGATTTGTTTGTGACTATAAATCTCTTCAACCATTGGAAGGTAGAAAATAGCCTTCATTGACAATGTTCAATTTTGGAATCATTATGTTATGTGTGTCTCTTTTATGTGTTATTATAAATTCAATAACTATGTTTTGGGTCTCTTTTCATAAAAATAGACCTTAGAGGACTTGGTTGTAAGTTGGATTCGGATTTATTTGCTGCATGCATCCTATATGTATGATGTAATGAGAATGATCTGAACATGAATGAAAACACAAACTTCCCCCAATTCTCTATTATCTGTTAATTTCATTTATCGTTTCTATTCTACTCATTAGATACCCTTGTTGATTGGATCGGATTGTCGGATTCTACTTTGTTTCCCTTTATTTGAATTGGAGCATAACACATTGGGATGGCCAGATGGCATGGCCGCATGAAAGGTTTGCTGAGCAAATTACAGAATTTTATCAATCTGTTAAAAGACTCCATGTAAAATGTTTATGATGTAATTAACTATAATAATTTTTAGTTTTTTACTTGCTTCATATGCCATAGTTTGTTGGGTCCCTTCTAGTTTACATGACCCTCCCAACTTCTTTGTTTGATCTTTGGTATATAGCAAATAGATGTATGCTATCAGATTATGTATATCAATTTTCTTTTTTATGCAGCCTTCTCGTTTCTTCAGAAAAACGGCAACGCAAATATTGTGGTGGCATCTGAATGTATTTTGTTATTTATGTACTTAATATAAATTCTGGTGTGCAAATGGTATAGGCAGACATATTTTTGCGGGGATATAGTGGCTGGAACTCCAGGCAAGCCATACAAGTTCTGGATCAAGTCTTTCCAAAGGTGATTTGTTCATTTTTATATGTTTTTAAATATAATGGAAATGCTTCATAACCAAAGTCATATAGATTTATTTGTAATTTCCCATGAGTTTGATTTTTTAATTTTCTATATTCAGATATTCCATTCTTAAAACTTACTAAAGTCATTTTACACAAAATTCAGATAGCTTATGAATCATTGAAACTAAATCGTATTATTTATCAGAGGCATTCTTTGAATTATCAAGAACTAAATCATATACATTTGTAGGATGATCCAGTACAACCATCTCTGGTGGTAGTTTATTTTGGAGGTAACGATTCAGTGCTTCCTCGTCCAGATGGCCTTAGTGCTCATGTACCACTGTCGGAGTATGTTGAAAACATGAGGAAGATAGCTGTCCATCTCAAGGCACGTTTTATCATAAATATATGATCTGATTAACCTTCAAAATTGCTCTGATAGAATACATGCATGACACATATTATACGTATGACAATGCATTCATAAAGTAATGTGTTCTAATACAACCTACATATTGTTACCAGAGCCTTTCAGAGAAGACACACATAATATTTCTCACAGCCCCGCCCGTGAATGAGGCTCAACTATTAGAATGTTTAGGGTGATATTTTTATTACTGAGCTAGCTAAGTTTGTTTTTTCTCACATCTCTTTGTAATTGTAGATTCTCATTGACACCTAGAATTTTGTTCTATGAAACCAGTGTTGATGATCGCAAAAATGTGCTTTGCCAAAAATATGCGGATGCTTGTGTTAAGCTGTGCCATGAGATGGGAATTAAGGCTATCAATCTTTGTAATGCATTTAAGGAGTATCATGGCTGGATGACAACATGCTTTACGTGAGTATTCTTCCGTATGTGTTTCTGGCTTCAAAGTTTGAATCAGAACACTTATCAAATAATCATAGTTCATTGATCACAAATTTATTCCAAGGGTTGAGATAGTAATATTATGCTTTAAGTGGCCCTTTATAACCATAGTGGCATTTAATTAAGTGATTTCGTTACCACTAGTTGAAGTCGAAACTGTTTGGTAAGTCAATATCTTAATAATTTGAGTACCATCATCTATTTTTTGAAATGTCATTAACATAAATTTTCCCAATGACAGAGATGGGATACATTTAACACCTTTTGGTAGCAAGATTGTGGCAAAGGAGATACTCAAAGTCCTTACAGAAGCCAAATGGAAACCGAGTTTAAACTGGGAGTCCCTGCCTGCAGAGTTTGCTTAGCGCTTTGGTCCTATCTAAGTCATCTTGATCGCACAAGCAGTACTAAGCATTGACGTGCCTCTATATTTGTGTTCATGTAAGTGTAAGGTCTTATTGGGAAGAGAAATTATGTGTAATGTGCATGGTCCATTTTATCTATTGCTCCAAGGCTTAGCTGTTTCGTACTTCCATTTTAGCTTTCTTCTATTATAAAGAGCTTGTACAAGTAGTTACAGAAATTTTGCATTCCTTGTCCATAAGAAGGTAACACCAGTCACTAAACCTATTCTAAGTTGCCCATCATGGCCATTTTGCAAGCTGATGTGTTAGATCGAGTATAAAATATATACTATGTACTATCTTCAAGACCCGCCTAATGGGCGGGCTAGCTCTATAATTACATTTTAATTTATGTTAGATGATTAATGTTTGAATTTGATCATCTTAAAAGACCATAACAAATATTCACTTCTTTCAACCAATATAATCAAGGCCATGAATCCGCCAGAAATATGTAATAAGTGTATTAAGTAACACAACACCCTAACAGACCTATGACTAAAGTCAAAGCACGTATAATCACAACATGCTGAAGCATCTTCATGGCTTCCTTGAAATAAGAAGCACCAATAGAAAGAATCATAAACTCATACATTGCAAGCTTGTTACATGCGTGTGAACCTCTATTGATCACATAAAATGCAGGTACACGTAGCACGGTCTGAGAATAAACGAATTGGTTAAAATTTTAGGTTGTGACCTACATAATCTATCATTGGTTTAAAATCTCAAGCAGGTACAAAATAAATTTTACTCCCTCTGTCCAAAAATAAGTGTCCAGTTTGACTTTTCAGAGTCAAATTAATTTAATTTTAACCTTAAATATTTCTTTTATGTTATATAATACTTGATAAAAAATTATACAAGTAAAAAATACATTCTAAACACAATCCATTCATATATTTTGTGTCAAATATTATATAACACTCACAAAAATAGTTAGGTCAAAGTTGAACAAGTTTGACTCTAAAAAGTCAAACTGGACATTTATTTTGGGACAGAGGTACTAATAGTTCGTGATAAGATATGAACCTGCCAACAGCTTTCTACGAGGGAAACCCATTGGGATCCACATCTGCTGGAAAAAATTAATCAATTAATTAATTAATAGAATCTGTGAAATGATATAAAGGATTTTTTTTTGAAAAAAAATCTCGAAAAATTTCAAAAAAAAAAAGAAAAGAAAAATCACAAAATCACAAAATCGGGTATGTTGGTGCATAAAAAAGTTGTGAAGGAAGTTTTTTTAAAAGTGAATACTTTTGTCGAAAAAAAATTATGAAAAAAACATGTGTGCATTAAATCGTCTTTTGTGCATCAAAAGTTTGTTTTCGTATCCGACTTCATTTGACTTTTTGCATCAAAATAATATTATGCATCAAATATAACAAGTTGAAAATTTTGTGCAGGCAAAATTTTGTTTTTTGTGCATAAAAAATGTATGAAAACTCAAAAGTTATAAAAACTTTCTTCTCAACCTTGTTATGCATCAACATACTCCGATTTTGTAAAACTTTTTTGGAATTTTCGAGAACTTGTTTAAAAAAATAATCTCATATCCCACACACATATACACACGAACGAATGAACGCACCCACCCAGTTTGTAAACATAAGGCAAATAAAATTGAAGGTATCCTTTGTAATTTTGATTATTGGATATTTTTTGCATCTCTATAACTGCTTTTGTATCTTCTGTATCTCAAGTGTTGGAGATGAAATGTTTAATAAACGAACATACTTGGCACAATACTTGTTAAGAAATGACACAACATAGTATAGTTTGTCTCATGCATTCAACATCATATAATTTTTTGTAACAATTTTTTGCATTATCCTTTATTTTTTAGGGTTTTGCTATTTGTAGCTTTAAAGGTTAGTGTTAAATAAGAAAAACATTTTGCATAAGTAGTTGTATATTCAGTTGGTTGTAAATGATTAATTATAGGATGAGTGGCTATTTTTTATGTACAATAACATAAAATAAATTATATTCGAATTAAATAATAATATTCAATCTTCTTATTCATCTTTGTATTCTGGTGTGATAGACGAGCAATACGAGCATTCATATTTGTCAGGTGGGCATTGACAAGTTCCTTCACATGCTGGGCAACAACAAATCTTTTCCATCATACTTTTGAGTATATATGAATTTATAAAATAATCGGCAGAATAATCTATATAGTTGCGAAGTTAACATACACCATCCTTTTCCATAATATTATGGAGTATATGAACTTTTTTTTTTCTTTTTGCTTTTATTATTATTATTATTATTATTATTATTATTATTATTATATTCAACATATTCAACAGAACTATCTCTTTTTTTGTATCATTAACTTTTGAAACCTAATCCTCAACACTTCTATTATCAAAATCAAAGTTATTTGATGATTCAACTTTATCATTTTTGACAAATACTTTAATATTGCCTCATTTTTATCAAGATTTTTAGTAATTCACATTATAAATTCCAAGTGTAAAAAAAAGTATACGAGTAAAATTGTGTAGGAAAAAAAAATCAATAATAACAATATTAAATAAAACACATAAAATAATAAACACACACACACACACACACACACACACACACACACACACACACACACACACACATATATATATATATATATATATATATATATATATATATATATATATATATATATATATATATATATATATATTAAATAAACCTTGAAACGTGCATGTAAAACTAATAAAAAAATTGGATACATATAAATAAACAGGAACAATGTATAAATTAAGATTAATAAATCAATAAGTATAAGTATAACAATACGGATTTAAAAAATATATTAAACAACTATTGAGGAATTAAAATCATATAAAACTTGTAAAATCATATAAAACTTGTATGTATGAATGAGTTAAGTTCAAGAATTGCGTGTGTTTATATAGACTAAACTAAGTCATTCTATGTAGTTTTTTTTTTTTTTTTTTTTTTACATTATTGACATGCCTGAACTACGAACTTGATAACTTCTAGATTTGCAATGTTTTCAAATTTGAATGTGACACGAACCCTAATTCCATATTATGAATTACCCTTATTCAGTACCTACACAACCTTGCAAATTTAGTTATTAAATTTTGTTAGATTTGTGTTTACTTATTAGAACTTATATATATATATATATTAGATCTAAAATTTGATTCGTAAAAAATAATACTTGTTAAATTTAGTTAGAGTTGTTTTTCTCAAAATAAATCTTTTAAATATATTATATTTTAATTGGGCTTTTTATAAAATTACTCTTGGTAATTTTTAGGCTTCGCAAAAAAATTGGGCTTGTTAATATTAGAGCTTTTAAAAAAATTCGAATCCCTAGATACATTATAAAATCGCCTCTTTTAATAGGAAAACACACAAACTATCACACCCCCAAAACATCACAGCGAAAGGTAACCGGGGGTATGACCTGAGAAATACAAGTATAAGCATCTAAGGACATGAGAAATACATGCTAAAATGTTAACATAAAGTTGGTAAGATCATAGATTTAATTAAATATAAATGTGGACCACAAGATTTCTAGTTGTGACTATTATAACAAATACAATATTACAGAAAAGTATTACTATTGCACTAAGCTCATGACCCCGAAGCCTTAACATGTTCAGTATGTACGTATGTATGTAGGCCCCGGTAAGAGCTTTACCAAACACCTAGAGTTTTCTCCAAATAAATTGCATCTGTTTGACTCCCATTACATTCTAGTCAAGTAAGCGCTACTTACTCAGACAGGGGTGTCAACCCCAATATATCTATTCACAATATTCGTGCTTACAACATAAATAATGGCTCATGATTGTTGAGACTTAACGGAAATAGTGGTAACTTAGGCAATAAGTAAAAGTTTTAGTACTTGTATTCGTAAGTAAAGCAAGCAATCTATTCTCACCCCAAAGTAGTTCAAAATGAGTAGTAAACAAGGAAAAATGGGGTTATGAAACTCACCTCAATCAAGTAGTACACTGGAAAATATAACGTAAGTTCAACGAAACACAAATCCTAACCGCGTCCTAAATAAATAAGACGCCTTAGGTACGATATGATATGTTCTTTAGTTTATAGATTATTATTAGTTATTCATGTGTGTTAGTAGATTTGAACCATGTGATATAGACTTGAATAGTTTTAGTAGAAGTTAGCCGATTTGTATGTGCTTTAGATGATTTCATGTATTAGCCGATTATTTGTTAATAGTATATGAATGTATGCAATGTGTTTAGTGGTTTTTGGCTTTTGATTCTGGGATGTTTTGCTGTAGTTAGCTCTTGTTTTTTGCTTGTTTTTTGGCTCCCTTTCCCCTATGTAATTATCTCTTGGCTCCTTCTTGGAGCCCTTAATAATATTCCAGCTTAAAAAAAAAGGTTTTCAAGGTGCTCGTGGCTCAATAACTCTCATGTTTTAAGGTGAGTAACGGATTAGCATAGCACATCTTAGTCACATAGACATATTATAGTAGTTATTCCGGATATAGCCGGTTATGGTCATGTCATGGTAATAGATCTAGATATAGCCGACTATATTCATGTTTTATAGTATGATCCCAATTCATTCGGCATAGTCATGTTTAACATGAGTTCAAAGGCGCATTGTTGCATATAGTTCAGAGGCACATTTTCGTATACAAATCATAGGCTTATAGGGTGATCTTTTGTAGCGTTGGAAACCTGGAAATGCATCCATGCATGATGATAAAGGCAGCACATGAGTACAAGCAACCTATAGTTGCTCCATAGATATTCAATTATAGGCCCATAATATTGCTCTTGAGATAGTCTGTGGTAGCTCCATATTATTGCTCCCGAGATAGTCAATTGTAGCCCAATAGTTTCATGTCAACATAGTTTTAGCTTAGATAGAAATACCCTATAGATTTGGGTTCAGTTTAGCATACCTCAGTATTCAGTTCACGATAGAGTGACTTCAATACAGTTTTAGCTTAGATAGAAATACCCTATAGATATAGGTTCAGTTTAGCATACCTCAGTATTCAGTTCACGATAGAGTGATTACCATTTAGTTTCATGTTAATATAACTTCATTTTACTTACTGATAGGATTTATTAGATACATTTTAAGGGGTCATTTAAGGCCAAATTCGTATTTATATGATCAAATATGTCCTTAAATCGTTTCTTTTTACATTTTAGGTACTTGGGACGAAAAATCTGGAAATCGGTATGTTTTGGGCTTAAAACGACAAAAAAAGAGAAGAAACGACTAAGTCTCAAAATTTGTCAGGAAAGGAATCCTAACGGTGTCACACTCTACTAAGTGACGCTGTCACTTATTACTGAAGATGTATTTTTGGTGAACAATTAACAAGTAACACCTCAGAAGAATCTGAAGACACTACAACTTGACGGCCTTAGGTGTATTTTGAAGACCAGAGTCACGTACAAAGTTAACAAGAGATGGCCCAGAATATTTACAAAGGGACGGCGTCAAGACATTCATGACAGAGTCAAAGGGAATAAGTGATGCCGTCACAATAGCGACTTGCACAAGACGAAAGCCTAATGACGGCAAGCTAACGACGTCACAACTTATAAGGTGACACCGTCAGAGTTATAAAACTATATATATTTTCATAGGGTTTTCATAATTCGTATAACATCTTGGAGTATCAACTAAGGAACGATTGTCTTTTCTTTTGTAAGTGTTTTATGTAACACTCCCAAAATATTACAGCGGAAGACTGTGTCACTTGGGGTGCTACTTCATAATACAAAGTATAAGTTATAGAAAACGACATCTAAATGAGATTTTTTGAAGAGTTACCATTCGATTAATGAATTCAAAGTTACAAACATGAGATTCCAAAGTATGATACATAAATATATACAAAATGTTTCGAATGGTAAATGATAAAAATATAAGTCTTCTGAATATGCAGCTTGACTCTAGGTTCTACGCATCAGCTATCGCCTTACTAACCTGAGATAAACATTCTAAAGTGTCAAACAATGGTTGGTGAGTTCATAGAGTGTGTTTTAAATAAGTTGAAAAGTCTTTAAAGAATGATCACACAGCAAAGGCATTGTGAATCCACTCAATTGCAAATCCTGCCCATACAAAACTTGCAACCTGTGGGTTCACAACCCACTGCTAAAATATAGTATGAGTATGACATGTATCAGTTCATCACAACAGTTAAGCAATTAGTCATGAGGCTCTACTTCATCTCCGGAACCTCACGCTTAGGATGTATCCAACATCGCAATGTTAGGATATATCTAAACTAATGGTCTTCAAATATCGAAATACTAGGATGTATATTTGTATCAAGTCTAGTTACACAAATTTAAATAACGCAATTAAATTTATCACAATCATGTATGTATGTAAGTACTTATATAAATGCAAGTCATGTACGTAAATCAAGCAAGTAAAGTATTTTTGTAATCGAGCATAATATGTAAATATTTGAGCATGTATCTCCTCCAAAGAGTTAAAACAAATATTAAAAGAGTAGGGGCTATGACTCACCTTAGTAGTAACTGATAAATGATACTAGCAAATTGGGCGGTGCTTCCATATCTAAATTCAAGAATCCATTTCCTAAACTATAAAAACCTCTAAATTACCTCATAACAACCCCAAAACTATCTTAATCGCTCCCATATTAAAAATCATCCTTAGAATTAGCCGATCTATCCGTACTGAAGTTTCAAGAAATTTTTGAGAACCATAGCTCCTATCCACCATTTTGTAGCTCTTAATCTAACAACGGAAACACAAAATAAACTATATTTTTACGTAGAGAATACTTATTCCACCAACTTATTTGTATAACTCGGAGCCTGAAAATCAAGTATAGAGGATGTATGGAGGGCGAAAAGTGGCGGCAATGAGGAGGAGGAGAGAAATGTGTGCGTTTTTCTATGAAATAAAATGAACTAGTTTTCTTTTTATTTATAGTGAAATATTTTGAAAATATCTAGATATTTTGATAAATACTGTTTAGATATTTTGATTAATAGTGTTTAGATATTTATGAATAGTGTTAGATATTTTGATGAATAGTGTTTAGATATTTATGAATAGTATTCAGATATTTATAAATAGTAACTAGATATTATCTAAATAATATCTAGTTGATGATTAGGCACGCTAATTTTAAAATGTATTAGTCAAATGATGGTGCGGGTATCCGGAGTGAATAGTAAAAGTAAATAGTGAAAATAAAAAGTAACCTGAAAATGCGAATTGTTATAGTACCTACCCCTTAAAGGAAACTTCGTCCCGAAGTTCAGTTGATGTTAACTACTTACGGTGTGTCTAAGAAAATTCGGGGTTTCAGGATCTCTAAAATAGTGGTGTTCACTCTGATTCATCTAAGATTGTGGTTAAGGAGTCATATCAGATACAAAGAAGCCCACTTATTTATAACTCATTACTTACATAAAGAAGCGTCTAAATTTATGTAAGTAAGGGACCACAAACTTATGGTTCGGTGATTAATTACAATTTCTTTATTTAAATAATGAGGCATCCCAATCCATTTAAATAAAGAGATTCTAATTCATCCTACTTAAGAATTTTTGACACAAAAACTCGCTTTTTGAGATAGATAGTAAGATAAACAAGTAATTAAATCTCTAAAGCTAAGTAATAATATTATTTAACTCAAACCTTATTTCTCATCAACCAAGAACCGTCACAAGATTAAGTTAAATAATTAATTATTGCCGAGCTCCATATTTTTAATGACTCGACTAAATTCTAGGGTTTCTTATTAATACTAAATTCCTATCATCTAACACGTGGATCTAAACAAACAACTAACAAAAAGCATATGCGTATGTAGTGTGTGTAAGGCAAATAAAGAGGAGAGTCTTAACACATATAGTTGTTATAGTCAAGGCACTAAATACAACTTAGTTCTCTATAACCAATGCTCTGATACCAATCTGTAACACCCCCAAAACATCGCAGCGGAATACTGTGTCACTTGGTGTGCTACTTCATAATACAAAGTATAAGTTATAGAAAATGACCTATAAATGTGACGTTTTTAAAAGTTACCATTCGATTAATGAATTCAAAGTTACAGACATGAGATTCCAATGTATGATACATAAATGTATACAAAATGTTTCGAATGGTAAATGATAAAAGCGTAAGTCTTCTGAATATGCAGCTTGACTCTATGTTCTACGCACTAGCTATCGCCTTATTAACCTGAGATAAATATGCTAAAGTATCAACACAATGGTTGGTGAATTCATAGAGTGTGTTTTAAATAAGTTGAAAAGTCTTTAAAGAATGATCACACAGCAAAGGATATGTGAATCCACTCAATTGCAAATCCCGCTCATACAAAACTTGCAACCTGTGTGTTCACAACCCACTGCTAAAATATAGTATGGGTAAGACAAGTATAAGTTCGTCACAACAGTTAAGCAATTAGTCATGAGGCTCTACTTCATCTCTGGAACCTCACGCTTAGGATGTATCCAACATCGCAATGTTAGGATGTATCCAAACTAATGGCCTTCCAATATTGCAATATTTGGATGTATATTTGTATCAAGTCTAGTTACACAAATTTGAATAACGCAATTAAATTTATCACAATCATGTATGTATGTATGTACTTATGTAAATGCAAGTCATGTACGTAAATCAAGCAAGTAAAGTATTTTTGTAATCGAGCATAATATGTAAGTATTTGAGCATGTATCTCCCCCCAAAGAGTTAAAACAAATATTAAAAGAGTAGGGGTTATGACTCACCTTGGTAGTAACTGATAAATGATACTAGCAAATTGGGCAGTGCTTCTATATCTGAATTCAAGAATCCATTTCCTAAACTATAAAAACCTCTAAATCACCTCATAACAACTCCAAAACTATCTTAATCGCTCCCATATTAAAAACCATCCTTAGAATTAGCCGATCTATCCTTACCAAAGTTTCAAGAAGTTTCTTAGAACCACAGCTCCTATCCGCCATTGTGTAGCTCTTAATCTAACCACGGAAACACAAAATAAACTATATTTTTATGTAGAGAATACTTATTCCATCAACTTATCTGTATAACTAGGCGCTTGAAAATCAAGTATGGAGGGGGAAAAGTGGCGGCAATGAGGAAGAGGAGAGAAATGTGTGTGTTTTTCTGTGAAGTAAAAGGAACTTGTTTTCTTTCTATTTATAGTGAAAATTTCTGAAAATATCTAAATATTTTGATAAATAGTGTTTAGAAATTTATGAATAGTGTTCAGATATTTATGAATAGTAACTAGATATTATCTAAATAATATCTAGTTGATGACTAGGCACGGTAATTTTAAAATGTATTAATCAAAAGGTGGTGCGGGTATCCAGAGTAAATAGTAAAAGTGAATAGTGAAAATGAATAGTAACCCAAAAATGCGAATTGTTACAGTACATACCTGTTAAAGGGAACTTCGTCTTGAAGTTCAGTTGATGTTAACTACTTACGGTGTATCTAAGAAAATTCGGGGTTTCAGGATCTCTAAAATAGTGGTGTTCACTCTGATTCATCTAAGATTGTGGTTAAGGAGTCATATCGGATACAAAGAAACCCACTTATTTATAACTCGTTACTTACATAAAGAAGCGTCCAACTTTATGTAAGTAAGAGATCATAAACTTATGGTTCGGTGATTAATTACAATTTCTTTATTTAAATAAAGAGGCGTCCCAATCCATTTAAATAAGAAGATTCTAAATCATCCTACTTAAGAATTTCTGACACAAAAACTCGCTTTCTGAGATAGATAGTAAGATAACCAAGTCATCAAATCCCTAAAGCTAAGTAATAATATTATTTAACTCAAACCATTTGTCTAATCAAACAAGAACTGTCACAAGATTAAGTTAAATAATTACTTATTACTGAGCTTCATATTTTTAATGACTCGACTAAATTCTAGGGTTTCTTATTAATACTAAAGTCCTATCATCTAAATGCTTGGATCTAAACAAACAACTAACAAAAACCATATGCGTATCTAGTGTGTGTAAGGCAAATAAAGAGGAGAGTCTTAACGTATATAGTTGTTATAGTCTAGGCACTAAATGCAACCTAGTTCTCTATAACCAATGCTCTGATACCAATCTTTAACACCCCCAAAACATCGCAGCAGAATATTGTGTCACTTGGTGTGCTGCTTCATAATACAAAGTATAAGTTATAGAAAACGACCTCTAAATGAGACTTTTTGAAGAGTTACCATTCGATTAATGAATTCAAAGTTACAAACATGAGATTCCAAAGTATGATACATAAATATATACAAAATGTTTCGAATGGTAAATGATAAAAACATAAGTCTTCTGAATATGCAGCTTGACTCTAGGTTCCACGCATTAGCTATCGCCTTACTAACCTGAGATAAACATGCTAAAGTGTCAACACAGTGGTTGGTGAGTTCATAGAGTGTGTTTTAAATAAGTTGAAAAGTCTTTAAAGAATGATCACACAGCTAAGGCATTGTGAATCCACTCAATTGCAAATCTTGCCCATACAAGACTTGCAACCTGTGTGTTCACAACCCACTGCTAAAATATAGTATGTGTATGACATGTATCAGTTCATCACAACAGTTAAGCAATTAGTCATGAGGCTCTACTTCATCTCCGGAACCTCACGCTTAGGATGTATCCAACATCGCAATGTTAGGATGTATCCAAACTAATGGTCTTCAAATATCGAAATATTAGGATGTATATTTGTATCATGTCTAGTTACACAAATTTAAATAACGCAATTAAATTTATCACAATCATGTATGTATGTAAGTACTTATTTAAATGCAAGTCATGTACGTAAATCAAGCAAGTAAAATATTTTTGTAATCGAGCATAATATGTAAATATTTGAGCATGTATCTCCTCCAAATAGTTAAAACAAATATTAAAAGAGTAGGGGCTATGACTCACCTTAGTTGTAACTGATAAATGATACTAGCAAATTGGGCAGTGCTTCCATATCTAAATTCAGGAATCCATTTTCTAAACTATAAAAACCTCTAAATCACCTCATAACAACCCCAAAACTATCTTAATCACTCCCATATTAAAAATCATCCTTAGAATTAGCCGATCTATCCTTACTGAAGTTTCAAGAAATTTTTGAGAACCATAGCTCCTATCCACCATTGTGTAGCTCTTAATCTAACAACGGAAACACAAAATAAACTATATTTTTACGTAGAGAATACTTATTCCACCAACTTATTTGTATAACTCGGAGCCTAAAAATCAAGTATAGAGGATGTATGGAGGGCGAAAAGTGGCGGCAATGATGAGGAGGAGAGAAATGTGTGCATTTTTATGTGAAATAAAATAAACTAGTTTTCTTTTTATTTATAGTTGAATTTTTTGAAAATATCTAGATATTTTGATAAATAGTGTTTAGATATTTTGATAAATAGTGTTTATATATTTATGAATAGTGTTAGATATTTTGATAAATAGTGTTTAGATATTTATGAATAGTGTTCAGATATTTATGAATAGTAACTAGATATTATCTAAATAATATCTAGTTGATGACTAGGCACGGTAATTTTAAAATATATTAATCAAAAGGTGGTGCGGGTATCCAGAGTAAATAGTAAAAGTGAATAGTAAAAATGAATAGTAACCCAAAAATGCGAATTGTTACAGTACATACCTCTTAAAGGGAACTTCGTCCTGAAGTTCAGTTGAAGTTAACTACTTACGGTGTGTCTAAGAAAATTCGGGGTTTCAGGATCTCTAAAATAGTGGTGTTCACTCTGATTCATCTAAGATTGTGGTTAAGGAGTCGTATCGGATACAAAGAAGCCCACTTATTTATAACTCGTTACTTACATAAAGAAGCGTCCAACTTTATGTAAGTAAGAGATCATAAACTTATGGTTCGGTGATTAAATACAATTTCTTTATTTAAATAAAGAGGCGTCCCAATCTATTTAAATAAGGAGATTCTAAATCATCCTACTTAAGAATTTCCGACACAAAAACTCGCTTTCTGAGATAGATAGTAAGATAACCAAGTCATCAAATCCCTAAAGCTAAGTAATAATATTATTTAACTCAAACCTTATGTGTCATCAAACAAGAACTGTCACAAGATTAAGTTAAATAATTAGTTATTACTGAGCTTCATATTCTTAATGACTCGACTAAATTCTAGGGTTTCTTATTAATACTAAAGTCCTATCATCTAACTGCTTGGATCTAAACAAATAACTAACAAAAACCATATGCGTATGTAGTGTGTGTAAGGAAAATAAAGAGGAGAGTCTTCACGTATATAGTTGTTATAGTCAAGGCACTAAATGCAACTTAGTTCTCTATAACCAATGCACTGATACCAATCTGTAACACCCCCAAAACATCGCAGCGGAATACTGTGTCACTTGGTGTGCTACTTCATAATACAAAGTATAAGTTATAGAAAATGACCTATAAATGAGCCGTTTTGAAAAGTTACCATTCGATTAATGAATTCAAAGTTACAGACATGAGATTCCAATGTATGATACATAAATGTATACACAATGTTTCGAATGGTAAATGATAAAAGCGTAAGTCTTCTGAATATGCAGCTTGACTCTATGTTCCACGCACTAGCTATCGCCTTATTAACCTGAGATAAACATGCTAAAGTGTCAACACAATGGTTGTTGAATTCATAGAGTGTGTTTTAAATAAGTTGAAAAGTCTTTAAAGAATGATCACACAGCAAAGGCATTGTCAATCCACTCAATTGCAAATCCCGCCCATACAAAACTTGCAACCTGTGTGTTCACAACCCACTGCTAAAATATAGTTTGAGTAAGACATGTATAAGTTCATCACAACAGTTAAGCAATTAGTTATGAGGCTCTACCTCATCTCCGGAACCTCACGCTTAGGATGCATCCAACATCGCAATGTTAGGATGTATCCAAACTAATGGCCTTCCAATATCGCAATATTAGGTTGTATATTCGTATCAAGTCTAGTTACACAAATTTGAATAACGCAATTAAATTTATCACAATCATGTATGTATGTTGACTCCTCCTAAACCAACCTCCCAAATTAACCGGGAATGGTCAACAAGTCAAGCAGTAAGGGAGAAAGTGCAAGATATTAAATCCGTGGAAGTATAGGGAAATCCCGGTCGGTCGTTATATCCCCGTGAGATTGAAATTGTGTTTGAGAAACGTTTACGGGAATCAGTGATTGGGAATTGTAACAAATAATGATTTGGGTTTAATTACACTACTGATTGATTGATATTTAGATAAATAAACAATATATACAATTACAAGATTACAGATATAAATAAACGTAAATCAAACTAAAATTAAATACGACTACGAACAGATAAAAATGTGAGATTTGAACAAATTTAAATTAGAGGGGGTGAACATAAAATGTTTACAAACTTAATATTGAAAGAAAATTTAATTAAAAGGAAAATCATTTTTTTGACTATTTTATTATTTAATATTAATTAAAAACTATATAAACTATTTAATAATTAATTAAAACTAATTTAAACCTAATTTAAATTTAAGAAAAATGCTACAATGACTTAGAAAAATATGAAAAAATTTATAAAACTAATTAACCATTACAGGAATCCTAAAAAATTATAAAAAGTTTATAAAAATTATTTTTAAACTATTTTACTAATTATTTACTTATTTATTAATTAATATCTATTTTAATTAATCTAATTATGAACAATACTAAATGAATAGTGAAAATTCTGAAATTTTTTCTAAACATACTTTACTAATTATAAAACCTAGTAAAAATATAAAAAGGTGCTATTGCTTATAAATAAGCAGTAAGAAAATTAATTCTTTGGTTTTTTAAATAAAACTAATTAAACTTAATTTAATTATTATAAATAATAAATTAACTCAGAAAATTATGAAAATTTTTCTGAAACTATTTAATATATTAGAAACTTAGGAAAATTATAAAAGGGAAAATTGTTTTTTGAAAAAGCTGAGCAATAAGCCAAATGGCTTAAATAGAAGCTATCACTATTTTTAAATTAGGTTTTTCTTGGTTTTTCTTTTACAAATCTACTTGACTACTGAAAATATGAAACTTTTGTGAATACAAATTTTTTTGTAGCTTAATAATAAGTAGTGTGCAAAGTTGTTAAATGGACAGAAGTCCTAATAAGCTTTGAAACTTGGATTTATTTATGCAATAAGCCACTATTAAGCTACAAGGGACTAAATAAGCTATAGACAACTAAGGTAAACACAAATAAATTATGAATGACTGATAAGTACAAAGAAATAAGCTAGATAATAAGAAATAAGCACATCCAAAACACACAGGCCAACTCAGGCCAAATGGGCAATTTACAGCCCTCTGTGGGGCTCACAGGTCAGATCAAGGGTCCAATTTAAAGGTTCACCTAATAAGTTGGGCTGGAGAGCTTGCTAATAAGCCAAGGAACATGTAGTGGGGCCCACAGATAAGCTCACAATGAGCTTGTGAAACAAGCACCTTCACATTGATTACTCAGTGTAAGGCATTCAGTGGTGGGCACTTAGGAGCAAAAAATAAGCAGACAAATAAGCAGTAAACTAAAAGATACGAACATGCACATGAACTTGAGATTATGAACTTTCTAAATCATCAGGAAACTCATGAATTGGAACACTATAGAACATATGAGAAGCTCTTGAAAAATGGCCTGAAAACTCAACACCCCTGGTGCAGGGCAGGTGTATGTTCAAACAGTCAACTTGGTGGCCAACTTTTAATGAATAAATGAGATTCAAAATCCAAATTTTCTTTTGATTCAAAATAACAAGCTACCAAATTACTAAGAAATGCAATCTTTACCTATTTCCAATACATATTGAATCCTACAGTTAGCTTAGAAATCTGTCTCATTTTTCTACATAAGAAGAATTGACTTTTTCTGCTTTGATTAACTTTGACTAAAGTGAAATGCTAATGATCTAAATTCAATCCTAGATGTTATGAGAAGGTGATATCAATTCTAGTTATGCAGAGAAACACAATATTACACCTAAATCTACAATTGGAGAATCTGATTCAGTCTTATGTGCATACACCACTGTACTACAACCTATTTTGACCTTTTTTAGAAAGAGTGATGAATATTTCTAGTTAACTAGAATACTGCCTATCCTATTTTTAACCTCTAGACAACACTGGAACACCTTACTGGAATCAAATCCAAACACCCCTTTATAACCAACTGTTTTTATATCTAGAATAGATTAGGCTATTTCAACTATTCTAATGATGAAAACAAATTATATAAGCTAAAATGTAATGAACAAAAGCTAACCTTAACATCACATGAGCACAATAATAAGCAGAAGAACAAGCAGATAAGCAAAACTAGTATATGAACTGAAGAAGGAATTAGGATGAGAATTAAGAGAACACACCTCAAGTGAGAAGCATAAAGTTCATTTGAGCTTATTAATGATCTATTTAACCAAGAAACAACCCCAAATATCCTCCTGAATTAGCTTATCATCATATATATCCCATGTTGACTTTCATTGACTGTTTAGACATATTAATTAAAACTGAAGTAAGCACTACATAAACTCACAATAAGCTATTGCTAAGCTTATATGCGCTTGAGAAACTGTGAAGGAGTTTTATGAAAGAGCTTATTGAGAATCAACTAGGAATTCAAACAACAATTATTTAGAAGCAGAATTTTGAACAAGAGAATTTAAAGGTAAATTGAACTTGCATTAATTTGAGAACTGAGTTACAATCTTTGAAAGGTTAACAAATACAATAAGCTAAAATTTTTAAAGAGGATTACACTACAATTACACTAAAACTACTACTAACTACTGTTAACTACTACTCTCCTATTCTCTCTGTCTTTCTTTACTTATAAGCTTCCAAAAGGTCCCCTGGTACTTTCCCATTTCTTTCTCAGCCCTTGGATGGCTTAGGGATGATCCTGGCCATTCAATTAATTTCGGCGGGAAAAGATTTACAAGCCAATTGGCCTGTGTAACTTGCAAGAAAGGGGAGGTGATTTGATTGCTTCTTGGATTGTGTAATTGGAAGGGATAAGGGTGGATTTGGTGCAGGGTAGCAAGCTCAAGTGGAGGGGAAGGTGGTTTGGAGGAAACCAGGGAAGGGGAGAGTGGTATTGAAGGAGGGAAAGGGTGCGTTGACCCTGGGTTTGACCGGGTTTAATATTAACGGGGTGTGGAGTGGGCTAGGTGGATTTGCACCTGAGGAGTGTTGGTGGATCAGGTTGGGTGATGGGCTGTTTTTGGTGTTGGATTGTATTTGTCTCAAAAGGTGAAGATCGGTGGGATCACCCTGGTCCCATGCATCCTAAGGATGCCAACCGGACCCTCCCCCAAGGACCCGGCCCCAGGCAATGAGCACCTGTCCCAGTGACTGTACTTATCAGGAGGTGGGCTATGAACCCTGGCTATTTTCTCAAAAGACCCCTCGCTGACCAGTCAATCTGAGCATTTGCGGTGGGGGGATGGTATCAACAGAGCATGTGGTCCTGCCCCACTTGAGGACTTCCCGGTAGGTCACCCAACCGGTACTACTCTCAGAGTGGCTCACTTAACTCTTTAAGAGTTACCCACTAGACCACATGCTAGTTGATCAAGTAATAAAATGGATTGTTTGGTTTAATTGTTAACACAAGGACCAAATTTGTAATTTCTGCAAAGTAAAGGGGCTGGTCCTGCCACATTTCCATAGTATTCTTAGGGATCAAACTTGCCACGTTTCATTTATATAAGTACTGATGACGTATAGTCTATATATGGGCCACAAGCCCAAATGATAAACATTACTAAGGCCCAAAACCACCATGCGTGGGCTATTGTAACTTGGGCCGCATCAATAATGGGAACAGGCTCACGTAAGCCCAAACCCAAATAAACTATACACGGTATAGATAAGGATCATCTATCTATGGAATAGATATCCTTACCCGGATAAGAACCATGGGTGCGAAACGTAAGGGGCACGAATCCTACAAGGATTCTGCGCCTATATAAGGAATGACATAACTCTCATTCAAGGTACGATACTTACTCTCACGCCAGAGTCTAATCGTGGGAGACAATCCCACGATAAGCCTAACGGTGTTGTTTATTTTCTTAGTGCGCAGGTTACAAGTACTAAGAAGCGAATTGGTACGAGAGCAAGAGCCCATAATCAGGAACGCCCAACTTTTGTATCAACAAGTGGCGCCATCCGTGGGACCGACTAAGAACTAAGGACTAGAATGACAAAGAATAAGAATTCAAGCCAGCGGACTCCGCAGTCAGAAAAACGTGACCATCAGAGGAAGAATCAACAAGATTCGACCCCTAGACAGGTTGCTGGGACAACCAGCGCACCTGGTCACCAAGAGGCAGGGACAACCCAACCTCTTCCAGTGGTAGAACTACCTGTAAGGACTACCCAAATCACCCCAGTGGTCCCAAGCGTTGAGGAACTTCAGCACACCCTCTTCACCACTCCTCATCAAACTGTACCCGCAGTGAACAACACTGTGCCACCAGGCGCGCCCAACCGAGATAGGGCGCCTAATACCGAGGTAGACGTTCTTGCAGCAACTGAGGACACACCCAACCTAATGTTGGGAAATTTTGTATCCCAAAATTATGAAACCTTAACCGCCCTCATGCAAGAAGAAGCAAGGAGAAGGGCAAGCACGAGCCTATAAGCTCGACTTAATTTTGGTCTTGAACACGAACCATCACTACTGTGCCACCCACGAGGAAGACGCGCAGAACGTACCACTATCCACGATAGGCTGGGTACGACATCTGATCCACAATACTCAGAAGACAGCGAGAGGCGCACTAATGTTCACTCTAGACTTGGCAGTCGAGGGATACAAGACCGATTAGGACCTCAGCATTCGCCAAGCCAAGGATCCTCTAAACCTGGGCGTAAGAGGATTCACGACAGATCAAGGAGAAGAAGATCCCCAAGTGAAAGTCCCTCAAACTCTTCTTCTGAAAGGAGCCGGCGCAAGCGCCGAAAAAGAGACTACCCTTCCTCCAGTGACTCCTCGGACAACGAGGATAAAGAAACAGGACACTGGAAGTCAAGGGGAAGACGTCGCGAAGAAGAGAATGAAGATATGTCTCTTCCATGGCGTCGCCAGAAAGTTGATGCGTTTACACGACGCATCAGCGATTATTCAGACCACAAACGCAGGCGCATGCCCACCAATGTGAAAAAATATGATGGAACAGGTGATCCAGATGATCATCTAAAAGTTTTTGAATCAGCCGCCGTTATCGAAAACTGGCCACAGCCTGTGTGGTGCCATATGTTTAATTCTACATTAGTAGGGAACGCGTACACATGGTTTAGCAAACTCCTACGTAGGAGCATCGATGGGTTCGAGGAATTACGGAAAGCATTCCGTCTCAACTTCACCCAGAGAAAAAAGTGCGCTAAAAATCCTGTTGAACTAGCAAGAATAAAACAGCGCCAAGGGGAATCAACCAGCGCTTTTATGGAACGCTTCAAAGATGAGTGCATACAAGTCAAAGCATGTCCTGAAATCCTAAAAATTTCAGGGTTCATAAATGGGATTAATAACCCAGAACTCATCCGTAAGCTAAATGACAAAGTTCCCCAGACTTTCGATGAGCTAACAAAGCGCACCAGATCCTTCATACAAGGAGAAGCAGCTGCTGCGGACAGCAAAAAGGGTTATTTGAACTATAGGCAGCAAGAGCAGCTTAGAAGACAATCCAATGATCAGAATAACAACCGCAGCAGGAATTACCGCAGCGGAAGAGACAATGACAAATATACCCCTCTCACAAAAACTCCGAGGGAAATATTTGTAACAGAAGGTGCAAACTTCCCAAAACCGCCACCAATGCGCACCGCAGAGGAAAAGTGCATAGGGAACGGATACTGCGAGTACCATGGTCAAAAAGGCCATACAACTAACGAGTGCGTCCAGCTAAGACAACTAATTGAAAAGTTAGTAAGAGAAGGCAGAATGGACCACCTTGTAAAAAACATCAAAGAAAGGAAAGACAAACAAAGGAGCGGGGGTAAGAAAGAGCCCCCCCAAAGAAAAAGCTGATACCATATACATGATACAGTCATGGCAGCGCAAGATAAAGAAAAAAGTTAGCCAAAAATTCTCTCCAGAAAAAGAGATATCTTTCCCTACTCTAGCTGCGGACAACGCAGTTGTAGAACCTCTAACTATTGAAATACATACGGGAGGACATGATATCCACCGCATGTACATTGATGGAGGAGCATCCGCAGACATCCTGTATGATCATTGTTTCAAGAGACTGCGACCTGAAATCCAAAATCAATTGATACCAGCAACAACATCATTGACTGGATTCATAGGAGAAAAGATCTGGCCCATGGGGCAGTTACGCTTGCTGGTGGTCGTAGGAGATGAACAACACTCAACCGCAACATGGATAAATTTCATGGTAATAAAATCTCCCTCACCATACAATGGTATCATTGGGAGACCTGGAATATCATCCATGCGTGCCGTACCATCCACAGTGCACGGAATGCTTAAGTTTCCAGTGGAAGGAGGAGTTGTCACCCTCTATAACACAACAGTACCACCAAGAGAATGCAATGCGGTAACAACTGAAGTAGAGACTATTCCAGAATAGCGCACAGAAAAAACACCAAACCTAAAAGTCGCTATTCATCCCGATTACCCGGAACAACAAGTTTCGATTGGTGGATCTTTATCTGACAAAGGTAAAGCAGCCGTATGCGCACTCTTGCAGAAGAACCTGGACATCTTCGCATGGGAACCAAAACACATGACAGGAGTGCCACGCTCTATCACAGAGCATAAGCTACAAATCCGACAAGGATATCCCCCAATACGACAAAAGAAGCGCGGCCAGGCCCCAGATCGTGCAAAGGCTATTCTGGAAGAAGTACATAAGCTCGTAGACGCAGGCATCATGCGCGAAGTGTACTACCACGACTGGCTCTCTAACCCTGTGCGGATACCCTTTCAAATGCTTCCTAGACGCATACAAAGGGTATCATCAAATTTAGATGGCAGTCGAAGATGAAGAAAAAACAGCTTTCCACACCAGTCAAGGAGTGTACTGCTACACAAAAATGCCTTTTGGCTTAAAAAACGTAGACGCGACATAACAACAACTGGTGGACACAGCTTTCGAGAAACAAGTTGGCCGCAACTTGGAGGTTTACGTTGACAACCTTGTCATCAAAAGCTACACAGAGGATGAATTGGTGCGCGACATCGAGAAAACGTTCAGAACATTGGGACGAATAAACATGAAGTTAAATCCCAAGAAGTGCACCTTTGGCGCAACCGAAGGCATGTTCCTTGGATACTTAATAGAGCCCGATGGAATCAAGCCTTGTCCAGAAAAAACAAAGGCTGTTATTGATCTCCCCTCACCGCGCACACTCAAAGAAATCCAGTCATTAAATGGAAAGTTAGCAGGGCTAAACCGTTTCTTATCTAAATCAGCAGACAAGTCACTCCCTCTCTTTAAAACACTCACGAAGTGCACAAAAAAGGGAGATTTTCGCTGGACCGAAGAAGCGGAGGAAGCTTTCCAACAGCTTAAACACCATCTGGCATCTCTTCCCAAACTTGTCGCACCGCGACCAGGGTAAGAGCTAACCATATACTTATCGGCAACTCATGGAGTAGTTAGCGCAGTGCTATTGACAAATAGGAACTCCGTCCAGACACCCATATACTTTGTAAGCAAAGCCCTGAAGAAGACAGAGACTAACTACAACGCTATGGAAAAGCTGGTCTTAGCCCTCGTATTCGCAGCCAAAAGGTTGCGCAGATACTTTCAAGCGCACCCAATAGCTGTAATCACTGATCAGCCAATCAAACAAGTTATCTCTAAACCTGACGGATCAGGACGCTTACAGAAGTGGAGTGTACTGTTAAGTGAATATAACATCTCATACAGACCGCACACTGCAATCAAAGGACAAATCTTAGCCGATTTCATCGTGGAGAAGCCAGATAACGACAGTCCAACATCTGCAACCAAAACAGACCTACAGGAACCCTGGATCCTGTTCACAGATGGGTCCTCATGTGTAGATGGATCAGGCACATGCCTTATTCTTACAAATCCAGAAGGTATGGAAGTCACCTATGCGCTACTCTTTGAATTCACGGCCACAAACAATGAGGCAGAATACGAAGCACTACTAGCCGGACTACGCATCACAATCCAAATGGGCGTACGCAACCTGGAAGCAAACGTAGATTCTCGGCTAGTTGCTAACCATGTGCTAGGTGAATATGAAGCCAAGGATGAACACATGATCCAATACCTGGAAAAAACAAAGTCCTTGATCAAAAACTTTGACAGGTTCACAATAAAACAGGTGCCCAGAGAAGATAACAGGAAAGCTGATGCGCTCAGCAAAATCGCATCCACAAGCTTCGCGCACCTCTCAAAACAGGTATTGGTAGAAACCCTAAAAAATAAGTCAATATTGGAAATGAAGATATCTACAGTGATAGAAGAACAAGATCCTACATGGATGACACCTATCATTGAATTCATCAGCAAGGGAATCTTACCACAAGATCATAAGGACGCTCGAAGAGTGCGGCGTACAGCGCAACTATTTGAACTACGAGACAACATACTCTATCGACGCTCTTTCTTACAACCCTGGCTCAGATGTGTTGGACCTCTTCAAGCAGACTACGTACTCCGAGAAATTCACGCTGGATCATGTAGCATGCACTCAGGGCCGCGATCTGTGGTGGCAAGCGTTCTACGGTCAGGGTATTATTGGCCAACCATGCATCGTGATGCACGCGATCTGATAAAGAAATGTAGCAATTGTCAAGTACATAGGCCAATACCGCGCCGATCACAACAAGAGCTAACACCCATTACCTCACCATGGCCATCTTATAAATGGGGCATTGATATCGCGGGACCTTTTCCAGTTGCAGCAGGAGGAGTAAAGTTCCTCATCGTAGCTATAAACTACTTTACGAACTGGATTGAAGCAAAGGCGGTGGTGAGCATCACAGGAAACCAAGTTAAACGCTTTGTTTGGGACAACATTGTCTGTCGCTTCAGGCTACCGGGAGAGATTATATCAGACAATGGAAAACAATTCTGTGACAACCCATTCAAAGATTGGTGCGCGCAATTAAACATCACGCAACACTTCGCTTCAGTAAAACACCCACAAACCAATGGCCTAGTTGAGCGCGCAAACCGCAGTCTAGGTGAAGGAATAAAAGCGCGCCTCGACAGACACAAAGGAAGGTGGGTGGATGAGCTCTCGCATGTCTTATGGGCGCATCACACAACAATCAAAACCAGTACTGGCGACACGCCATTTTCACTCGTCTATGGAACAGAAGGCGTCATACCAGCTGAGATAGGAATGCCAACTATACAAACAACAGAGGTCAACGTCACAACAAATGACGAGGAACGGCGCATAGACTTGGACTTACTAGAAGAAAGGCGTGAACGCGCAGCTATACGCGAAGCAAAGGCTAAGGCAAAAATGAAGAAGTATTATGATGCAAAGGTCAAACACACTTCATTCAGACCAGGAGACTTTGTTTACCGCGCCAATGATGCGAGCCATGCAGAAGACACAGGAAAGCTCGGACCAAAATGCGAAGGTGATGAGTGTGTAAATACTCATCATTTTTACCATTTCTGAGCTGCCAAAACATCCAAAAACACTCAATAATGAATCAAAATAGTGAAAATATCCCAGGAAAGTGTTTTACATGTTTTAAATCCAAAAATACCAAAAACAGATGAAAAACGCACAAAGTTTGCATAATTGGCAGTTTCAGTCCCCCAACTTTCAAAAGTTGTCAAATCTAGTCCCTGGTCATTCTAAAAACTTGAAAAATTCACCAAAGTCCCTTATAAATCAAAAAGTTACATAATTAGTCCTTTGGTGAAAAGTTTCACAAAATGTCAAGTTTAGTCCCTGAACTTTGAAAATTGTCAAAAATGGTCCCTGGGATATGAAAAACTTTGAGAAAAACAAATTTTGTCCTTGCACTAACCTTTTATGACAAGATTGGTCCTTGGTGGAAAGTTTGGTGAAAATTACACAAATGGTCTCTGAAGTTTGAAAGTTTGACGGTTTCAGTCCCTGGTGAAAAATAAATTGAAAAATCATTCCAGGACCTTTCACTATTCATGATATGGCATAATTCACCCTTTAAAGTACTTTTGAAGATTGCCAAATTACAACCCTCAACTTTTGGAAATTTACAAAATTAGTCCTTGTGTAAAAAACCTAACCGGATCCTAACCTAAATAATACCACTCCATAATTATCCAATCCAATTCCTAAGCCTAGCCCACCACCCACTTATAAACCTTGGGCCCAAAATATAACAAGCCCACCACAAACCCATTGCACCCTTAATAGTTTAACCAGGTCAAACGTTGACCTGGTCAAAACCAGTCAAACACCCTAAATACCGCCCTTCTCCTTCTCCCTCACCCAGACCACTCAACCCTGGTTTTGCCAATACCACCACCACTTGCCCATCCCATCACCACCGCCCAACCCACTACACCTACCTACACCACCACAATAAATGATTTCCCCCCAGTTGCACTCAATCAGAAGACAAATTGCAAAAACTCATTTCCCGCCAAAAACACGTGGCAGCTCATGAGTGGACCAAAGAAGCAAGAGGGAGGTGGGATATGCTCAGAAAGGTTCAAGAACCCTAATATGGGGCTATAAAAGGAAGAGAAGTGCAAGATGATGAGTAGTATAGTTTTTTAAAAATAGTTGTAATCGTATAAGTTTTCTTTAGCAGTTATAGTGTAGCAAAAAGCTTTTAAGCAATTGTAGAAGTTAATTCAGTGTATTGTTAATCTTTTCAAATTAATATAATCAAGTTTCTTTAACTAATTTTGTTTCTGCAAGTTTCAAGTTTCATGTGTTAAGCTAAATCATATGCTGCTAGTGTTTGAGCTTGAATCATGGACTGAGTTAGGTTCATATAAGTTCCTATAAGCTTATTAAAGCTTCTTAGAGACTCTGAAAACCAGACTTAATAAAAAACTAAAAAATCTAAAAATGGTCAACATTGGTCAACTGTGTGCTTAGTTTTTGTTTTCAGGTTGAAGAAGGATTGGTGATCAAAGATTGGAGCTTAACTTGGCCTATCTAAAGATAGGCTTCTGTGGAGAAGCCCCTTGTTCAAGCTAGGGGTTTGTTTGTAAGCTTGTTCTCATTTAAAGTTTCCACTAAAAAGCTTAGTTTCTGAGTTCTTGATTGCATCTGAGTTTCTGTGTTTAAATTGTATTTCTTGATTGGTAGTTAAGTAGATTTTAGCTTATTAGTCATAACTTACTTTGTAGAATAATTAGTAACCTTAAATTTAGTTTAAACTATCATTATTACCTTCATTGTCTAACTTGTGTAATTATAAGTTGTAACCTGCTTTTTAGTACTTAAACCAACTCACCTAGTCATAATTTGCAATCTAAAATCAAGAGTATACAGTCTAACACCTAGTGGATTTGAAAAACTCAAAACAGTTTGCATTAGAGGGTGTTTGGTTCAAGCTGATTTGGTGTGTATCTGGTTCTAATTGTGGTATTACTTTGTTCCAAAATCTCACTGAGGTCCAAATAGAATCAGTTTGACCATTGGCTTGGTCAGTTTTAAAGTAGAAAGTCAAAATCTCAAAATTACAACTCTCACAGTTAACTGTGATAGTCTTAGGTGTCTAAATCATTCTCATAAGTTACACAAGTTGTTAATATAGAGTAATTTAGTTCAAACATAGCTTATAACTTAGTTATTAACCAGTAAGAGTGATTAGAAATCCAAATAAGTCAAAAGCTCAAGTTTTTCCTAAAAAGTCAAATTGCACCTTTCAGATTTTTGCAAAAGATCAAAGATTATTTGTGATTTTTAAGAATTTAATTAGACCTTGAAACTTGTTGAGTGAAGTATTTATCAGTAGATCTTTTGTTTTCCACCTTTGTTAGAATCTTATAAAAATTTATTGTGGACTAAAATACCCTTGGAAGTGGGTTGCAGGGCAAGAGTCTGCCCTGTGCACAACAGACCCCCACCACACCACCAACTTTGGTGGTGATTGCAGACCACCTCAGTGGGCCCTAGTGGTTCCAGTTGACCTTTTCCAACCCCCCTCCTACCAGCGAGTGTGGATTGACCATCTGTTTGACCTGTAACCCAGTGGACCCCACCTAGTTTAATCCCCAAAGTTTGTCCCCAATCTAGTTCAGTTTCAAGATTTGTTAATTGCTTATTTGGACTTATTCAGCTTATTTGAGATCTAGTGTTGTTGTTTCTGGCTTATTTGTGATTATTAAGCTTGTTGATACTCATTTTCACCATTGTGGACCCCATCTTCACTCATTTGACCTCATTTGACCACATTTGACCAAACAGTCAACCAAAGTCAACTGTATAAGCCAAGGGGGTGTTTACAGCTTATAAATAAGCTAATTTTCAAAGTGTTTTCACAAAAGTCTTTCATATTTAGTAGTAAAGTTAGTTTGTAAAAGAAAAATCCAAAAAAATCAAGTTTAAAATAAGTGATAGTTTCTATTTAATTCAACTTAATTTTAATTTTCATTTTTAGATTTTAATTAAGTACCTAGTGTTTTTATATTTTTATTAAATACCTTATATAGTAAAGTAATTCCAGTAATTTTCTTAGATTTTTATTTTGTCATTTAGTATTTATTAGATTTAATTTTAGTTTTATTAATTATTAATTAATATTAAGTATTAAATAGCTTATTTAGTTTTTATAAGGTAAAACTTAGTTTTTATATTTTTCCTAGCTCTAATATAGTATAATAGACTTTTAGAAAATATAATTTTGAATTCTACTGTTCATTTTCCATTTTTCTTATTTAATTTGTTTAAATTAGAATTAAAGTAATTAAAAGGTAAATAATTAGTGGTTTAATCCTAAAACTTAATTTTTAGAGTTTTTATAATTTTGTAGGATTCCTGTGATGGTTAAGTAATTTTAGAAATTTTATCTTAATTTTATAAGTTAATTTAGTATTAATATTAATTAAAAGTAGTTTTATTAGTTTAGTTAAGTTAAATAGTTTTCAATTTATAAAAAACCCATAGAAAGACAAAAATATTTATTTTTATTTTTTATACTTTCTTCAAGTTCTGATTTAAATTTAGAAATTATTTTTGCAAATTTTTAGTATAATTTGTAATAGCTATAATTATTAGTTAATTTAAATTAGGTTTTAATTTAGATTTTAAATAGTTTAATTATTTAAATAATATTTAAATAGTATTTTAATCATTTTTATAATTTCATTTTCACTTTTAATTTTAAGTTTTAAAAAGTGTCAAAAGCACCCCCTGTAGTTTGATAAATACCAAAATCCCACTTTTTTCAGTCTGATTGCATAAATCTGAATTGTGAATACGTGCATATATCTGTATATCTGATTTTTGTGAATATTATATCTGTGTACAAATACCAAAATAACAGTAGCAATATCATTCCCACATCATCTGGCTACTGTCCTCAGTGCCACTTTCTCATAAACGATTTCCAAAAACACCATTTCGATCTCGCTGGGACTTTAACGACCCGGGAAAAAACTACACTATCACCGGAGTATTGATTCTAGGCTGTCTTTGACTTGTTGACCTTGGTCAATAACATCTGACGGTTCGGGCTCAATCAAAATTTGGCGCCGCTGCCGGGGAGGTTGTTGCGTGTTTTATAAAATCGTTTTAAGTTTAGTGGTTTTCAAAACCCTCCCTGTACAAATTTCACACAAATTTGTAAAAAGTTTTTGTAAAAATGTAATCATATCAAAAAACGTTCATTAACACTTTTCCTGAAGTGTTGAAAAACACCAAAAAAATAAAAAAACAATCAAAAACAAACTGTGAAGTTAAATTACTTCGTGTTCTTTAAGATTACAACCTGAAACAGTTGGTTTAAGGTAAGTTCTGACATTAAATTGCGAACTGAAGAGGAATCCATTCTTTCCTCCCGCTAGCCTGCGAGTAATCTTAAAGGGACGATTTCGGATAACGAATCAGTTCCAAAAATATTTCCCAAGTTTTCTGCACACACACCCATAAGCCTAAAGCAGTTTTTCAAAAATTAATTAATAAACCCATAATAAGTTCCCAAACTTAAGATTAAAACTTGCCTTTATATCCCTGTGAGTGATGTACCTTTTTCAAAGAAGCCATTCACTTGTGATTGCTGGTTTAAGTTCACTGTGGTTTTGCCTCGATCTTGTTTTGAAAAATTGTTTTTAGTGCATACGCACTCGGTCACAAACAAAACGTAAACATCAGAAAAACGTACACGAGCTACGTTCTGACACACAAGAACCAAAGACCGAAATGGCCGCTGGGCCACCACCACCTTTACCACCCCCTGACCCTCCCAGGGATGAGCCAGTTCCCGATCTCCGAACGATGGAGGAGCTGTGCCAGCCTACCATGCAAGGGTGGGGTGGGCCTATTGCACCACTCACTATTGAGGCTACGGACTTTGGCCTCAAGCACCACATGATCCAACAAGTCCAGAATTCATGTCAATTTCACGGATTACCGGGTGACGATGCCAATAAGCATCTTGACAAAGCATGAAACAGCATGGTGTCACGGATGATGCCCTTCGGCTGTACCTCTTCCCCTATTCTCTCACTCATCATGCCACTTTATGGTTTGACCGACTTCCAAGAAATTCTATTCGTACCTTTGATGAAATGGTAACCAAGTTTTTAGCAAAATATTTTCCACCCTCCATGGTTACCAAGTTACGAAATGATATCAGCAACTTCCGGCAACGTCCCGATTAGTCTCTTTTTGAGGCTTGGGAACGTTATAAGCTAGCCATTGATCGGTGCCCTAACCACAATATGTTGCAAGTTACCATCATAGACACCTTCTATAATGGTCTGACATTGAGGCACCGAGACATTCTCAATGCTGCTGCTGGTGGGACCTTTATGAAAAGGCGTCCCGAGGAGTGCTATAACTTAATCGAGAACATGACTGCCCATCATAACTTTTGGGATTCCTCTGTGGAGAGGGATGAGTCATGTCATTCAGTTACTCCCTCATCATCATCTCCTGAAATAATTGCTCTTACAAAAAAGATGGATGATATTTCTACGGCTGTGTTGAGAATAAGCCAAACGATGCAAAATCAACAAGTGAAAGCCGTGGCCCGAAGTTGTGAAACTTGTGGGGGCCCTCATCTGTATTCCGAGTGTCCAGCTACTGCTGGCTTTCCTCAAGAGAACGTATATGCTGCTCACGGTTCCTATAATACGGGGGGTAATTCTTATCAATCGCAAGGGGACCATAATCTCTTAAGCTATCGTTCCAACAATTTTCTCGGACCTCCAGGTTTTAATCAAAATCAAAACCATAACTCGAATCAGAATTTTAACCAAGGTCAAAACTCAAATTTCCAAAACCCGAATCAAAATCAAGGCCAGTTTAATCAAAACAATTTTCAAAATGGCAATCAAAACCAAGGTTTTCAAGGAAATTTTCAAAGAAACCAGAATTAAGGGAATTACAATCAGGGTAATTTCAATCAGAGAAACAATTTTCAGGGTAACAACAATCAAAATCAAGGGAATTTTCAAAACAACCGTGTTCAAAATCCTCCTGTTCAAAATCAAAACGTTGTTCAACCCTCGTCTTCCTCCAATGCTGAATTTAAACAATTCATGAAAGCACAAGAGGAAACGAATCAGTTATTGATCAAGACGATCTCTGAGCTTCAGAAGTCTTTAAATGATCGACCCTCGGGCCCGGGTACATTACCGAGCAACACGATCGCTAACCCGAGGGGCGATGTCAAAGCGATCACCACCCGAAGTGGGGTATCATACAATGGACCCTCGATTCCTTCTACCTCTTCTTTTCCTCCTACTAAGGTAGCGGAACATGAACCTGAGGTTACTATGGACAAGGTACTTCCTACTAATAACGGAGGTATCAACAACGTCCACCCTCAAGTTGTCCCGGTCCCGGCTCGTAAACCGAAAGTTGTATTTGATCCCCCTGTGAGTTTTGATGAAATCCCAAAGAATGATCCTAAGCCGTCAATTCCATATCCTTCACGATTGAGTGAACAAAAGAACCGCGAGAAAGCTAACCATCAGATGGAAAAATTTTATCAAATTTTCCAAGAATTACACTTTGATATTACCTTCGCGGACGCTCTTCTTCTCATGCCTAAATTTGCTTCAACAATTAAAAATCTGATAAGCAACAAAGAAAAACTTTGTGAGATGGCAAAAACTCCTCTTAATGAGCATTGCTCAGCAGTGCTCTTGAAAAAGCTTCCCGAAAAGCTTGGAGATCCCGGGAAATTTCTCATTCCTTGTATTTTCCCTGGGATGGTTGAATGCTTTGCCTTGGCCGATCTTGGCGCAAGCATTAACCTGATGCCTTACACAGTCTGGAAAAGATTCTCACTTCCTGCTCTCACTCCGACCTGCATGACACTCGAGCTTGCAGACCGTACCATATCCCGTCCTCTCGGCATTGCCGAAGATATCTTCGTGAAAGTAGGAAAGTTCCATTTTTCGGCAGATTTTGTGATTGTTGATTTCGATGCTGACCCACGAGTCCCTCTCATTCTCGGGAGGGGATTCTTAAGAACGGGTCGTGCTTTAATCGATGTATTCGAAGAAGAAATCACTCTACGTGTTGGTGGCGAGGCCATCACATTCAATCTTGATCAGACTTCAAGATACTTCTCCAACTATGACGCAGAAACGGTTAACCGAATTGACATCATCGATGTTGCGTCTGAGGAGTATTCTCAAGAGGTCCTTGGTTTCTCATCCAGTGGCAGTCTTTCTACTAACCCTATCATTTCCGACTCTTCCCCTTCCCTCACTCCGTTTGAGGGAGGTGACTTCCTTCTGGAAGAGCTCGAGGCTTTTCTTGCTCAGGATAGCTCAATCCCCGATGGGGTTGATGAAAACTATCTTGACCCGGAGGGGGACATTCTTCTCCTTGAAAGATTGTTAAATGACGATCCTTCACCCTCTCCGTCTCCACAAATACTTCATAAAGCGGAAGTCAAAAATGTTGAAATAACTGAAGACTTTCCCGAGGTTGAGCTCAAGGACTTGCCTCCTCATCTAGAATATGCATTTCTTGAGGGTGATAATAAATTACCCGTCATTATTGCTAAGGACTTAAAAGTTGAGGAAAAGGCAGCACTCCTAAAGGTTCTAAAGTCACATAAACAAGCAATCGCTTGGAAACTCTCTGACATTAAGGGCATAAGCCCGAACTTTTGTACTCATAAAATCTTAATGGAGGATGACTTTAAGCCAGCAGTGCAACAACAGAGAAGGGTAAATCCAAAAATCCACGAAGTTATCAAACAAGAAGTTCTTAAACTTCTTGATGCGGGATTGATTTACCCTATATCTGACAGTCCTTGGGTTAGCCCAGTTCATTGTGTCCCTAAAAAGGGTGGCATTACCGTTGTCAACAACGAGGATAACGAGTTGATTCCAACTCGTTTGGTCACGGGTTGGCGAGTATGTATTGACTATCGAAAGTTAAATGAAGCCACCCGTAAAGACCATTTTCCTCTCCCTTTTATGGACCAGATGCTTGAAAGACTTGCGGGGAATGAATACTACTGCTTCCTCGATGGTTTTTCGGGTTACTTCCAAATCCCCATTGATCCCCAGGATCAAGAGAAGACTACCTTCACATGCCCCTACGGAACTTTTGCTTACAGACGTATGCCTTTCGGCTTATGTAATGCACCAGGCACGTTCCAGAGGTGCATGACGTCTATTTTTTCCGACATGATCGGAAAAACTATGGAGGTATTCATGGATGACTTTTCAGTCATCGGGGATTCATTCCAGACCTGTCTCTCCCACTTGGAACAAATGCTTAAAAGTTGCAAAGAAACAAATTTAAGTCTCAACTGGGAGAAGAGTCACTTTATGGTTAAAGAGGGCATAGTCCTCGGCCATAAAATCTCAAAGAACGGGATTGAAGTTGACAAAGCCAAAATCGATGTCATTGCTAAATTACCTCATCCCACCACCGTAAAAGGTGTTAGGAGCTTTTTGGGTCATGCCGGCTTCTACCGTAGGTTTATCCAAGATTTTTCTAAGATTGCCCGGCCTATGACCCATCTCCTCGAGAAGGATGCTCCTTTCATCTTCTCTCCTGAGTGCATCGAAGCTTTTGAAACATTAAAGAAAAAGCTTACTGAGGCACCGATTCTTGTTGCCCCCGATTGGGACCTACCTTTTGAGCTTATGTGTGATGCTAGTGATTTTGCCATAGGTGCGGTCTTGGGGCAACGTAAAGCAAAATACTTTCAGCCTATACACTACGCAAGTAAGACTATGACCGAGGCTCAAGGTCATTACACCACCACTGAAAAAGAACTCCTAGCTGTGGTGTATGCCTTTGAGAAATTCCGGCCATACTTGATCCTGACCAAATGCGTGGTGTATACGGATCACTCGGCTTTGAAGTACCTATTTGCAAAGCAAGATGCAAAGCCGAGGCTTCTCCGTTGGGTTCTCCTCCTTCCGGAATTTGATATCATTATTCGTGATAAAAAAGGAGCCGAGAACCTTGCTGCTGATCATCTCTCACGATTAGAAAACCCACATCAAGATGTGTCCGAGAAACAAGAAATAAATGGATCATTCCCTCTCGAGACACTCAGCGCGGTTACTTTTCGTGGTGACTCTACTACCCCATGGTTTGCCGACTTTGCAAATTACCGTGCGGGTAACTTCATCGTGAAGGGGATGACGTCCCAACAGAAAAACAAATTTTTTAAAGACGTCAAACATTATTTCTGGGACGACCCCTTCCTCTTCAAAATCTGTGCCGATCAAGTCATCAGGCGATGTGTATACGGACAGGAAGCCGCTGATATTCTCAAGGCTTGCCATGCTGGACCCACCGGGGGCCACCATAGTCCTAACTACACCGCTAAAAAGGTGTTTGATTCCGGTTTCTATTGGCCCATAGTCAAAACCTGTGATGCTTGTCAGCGTCACGGGAATATTTCACAAAAGAACGAAATGCCGCAAAATGCTATTCAAGTTTGTGAAATATTTGACGTCTGGGGCATTGATTTTATGGGGCCATTCCCATCTTCTCATGGAAACAAATACATACTCGTGGCTGTTGACTACTTGTCAAAATGGGTTGAGGCTAAGGCCTTACCCACTAATGATGCCCGAGTTGTTGTGAAATTCTTGAAATCCCTCTTTGCTCGTTTTGGAACCCCACGTGCCATCATTAGTGATCGCGGTACTCACTTTTGCAATGATCAGTTTGCAAAAGTCATGCTTAAGTACGGTGTTACTCATCGTCTTTCCATCGCATATCACCCCCAAAAAAGTGGGCAGGTGGAGGTTTCCAACCGTGGTATAAAACGGATTCTTGAGAGGACAGTAGGTGAAAACCGTGCTTCCTGGTCGGATAAACTAGATGATGAACTATGGGCCTTCCGTACAGCTTACAAAACACCCATCGGGTGTACTCCATACAAGCTTGTATACGGGAAGGCGTGTCATTTACCGATCGAGCTCGAGCACAAAGCCTACTGGGCCTTGAAACATGCTAACTACGACCTTCATAAAGTGGGTGATCACCGTAAGGTTCAACTCAATGAATTAAACGAACTTCGTGATCAAGCCTACGAGAACTCTTTGATCTACAAAGAAAAGACAAAGAAGATTCACGACTCTAAGATTAAGAACCGAGTTTTCAACGTCGGTGACAGAGTCCTTCTTTTCAATTCAAGATTAAAGATCTTCTCGGGGAAATTAAAAACCCGATGGACCGGACCATTCACTATTGCTAAAGTATATCCATACGGGACTGTTGAATTATCTCAACCCGAAGGTCCCAACTTCAAAGTGAATGGTCACAGATTGAAGCATTATTTTGGAGAGGACATACCACCCATGGTTGTCCCGGATTTCCAAACTTTCCCCATGGACCAATGAATTCGGGGATCGAGTCAAGCTAGTGACTCGGTGAACAAAAATTAGCAGCATATATGGGTTTTCACCCGTATTTCTGACTTCTTTCTACTTTCTACCACCCTAGTGTGGGGGAGTGGCTGTCCCCCACCGTTTGAAAAGTAAATATGTATATAAGTTTCTATCTCAAAAAAAAAAAAAAAAAAAAAAAAAAAATTGATTGTATGTACAGATAAATAAAGTGAAAAATAAAATCCAAATTTCCACAGTTAGCATCGAATATTAGCTTTTTCCATTCAGAGATTCGGCATAATAGCCGGGACTTTGAATATTGAGTACAATATTCAGTTCTAGTGTGGGTGGGGGGGGGGGGGGGGAATTCTTACGAATTTTATCACAAAACTTTCTAAGTACCCCCATTTTTAGGCCTAAAATTTTTCAAAAATTTTTCACTTTATTTCAAAATTTTTGTGGTAATCAGTCCGCCAAAGTCTAAATGACAAATGGATTGGCTAGTCCAGGAGCAAACGGCTCTTGGTAAAGATATCTCAAACCCGTTGATGGCTGGCAATTTGCCAAAAATTGTATGGTTCCTCAGCTCCCCCGCATCCTCATAAGCAAATGAGTTGACTAGCCAACAAGATTATGGCTTGTGGTAAAGGCAGTGGAAAATCCATAATTGGTAATCAGCTCACCAAGATGTTGACTTAGTCCATCAAGATGCTGGCTAGTCCAGAAGCAAACGGCTTTTGGTAAAGACTAATCAAATCCGTTGACAGCTGGTGGTTTGCTCAAAATTACACGGTTATCAGGTGTGCCACAGTTCTTACACCTGGCTACTCCAGAAGTGATGGCTTTTGGTAAAGAGAATTTCAAATCCATCAAGTTTTTCTCAAAAGATTGCTAGGGACTAGCAATGTTTTAGTGTGGGGGATTGATGAGTGTGTAAATACTCATCATTTTTACCATTTCTGAGCTGCCAAAACATCCAAAAACACTCAATAATGAATCAAAATAGTGAAAATATCCCAGGAAAGTGTTTTACATGTTTTAAATGCAAAAATACCAAAAACAGATGAAAAACGCACGAAGTTTGCATAATTGGCAGTTTCAGTCCCCCAACTTTCAAAAGTTGTCAAATCTGGTCCCTGGTCATTCTAAAAACTTGAAAAAGTCACCAAAGTCCCTTATAAATCAAAAAGTTACATAATTAGTCCTTTGGTGAAAAGTTTCACAAAATGTCAAGTTTAGTCCCTGAACTTTGAAAATTGTCAAAAATGGTCCCTGGGATATGAAAAACTTTGAGAAAAACAAATTTTGTCCTTGCACTAACCTTTTATGACAGGATTGGTCCTTGGTGGAAAGTTTGGTGAAAATTACACAAATGGTCTCTGAAGTTTGAAAGTTTGACGGTTTCAGTCCCTGGTGAAAAATAAATTGAAAAATCATTCCAGGACCTTTCACTATTCATGATATGGCATAATTCACCCTTTAAAGTACTTTTGAAGATTGCCAAATTACAACCCTCAACTTTTGGAAATTTACAAAATTAGTCCTTGTGTAAAAAACCTAACCGGATCCTAACCTAAATAATACTACTCCATAATTATCCAATCCAATTCCTAAGCCTAGCCCACCACCCACTTATAAACCTTGGGCCCAAAATATAACAAGCCCACCACAAACCCATTGCACCCTTAATAGTTTAACCAGGTCAAACGTTGACCTGGTCAAAACCAGTCAAACACCCCAAATACCGCCCTTCTCCTTCTCCCTTACCCAGACCACTCAACCCTGGTTTTGCCAATACCACCACCACTTGCCCATCCCATCACCACCGCCCAACCCACTACACCTACCTACACCACCACAATAAATGATTTCCCCCCAGTTGCACTCAATCAGAAGACAAATTGCAAAAACTCATTTCCCGCCAAAAACACGTGGCAGCTCATGAGTGGACCAAAGAAGCAAGAGGGAGGTGGGATATGCTCAGAAAGGTTCAAGAACCCTAATATGGGGCTATAAAAGGAAGAGAAGTGCAAGATGATGAGTAGTCTAGTTTTTTAAAAATAGTTGTAATCGTATAAGTTTTCTTTAGCAGTTATAGTGTAGCAAAAAGCTTTTAAGCAATTGTAGAAGTTAATTCAGTGTATTGTTAATCTTTTCAAATTAATATAATCAAGTTTCTTTAACTAATTTTGTTTCTGCAAGTTTCAAGTTTCATGTGTTAAGCTAAATCATATGCTGCTAGTGTTTGAGCTTGAATCATGGACTGAGTTAGGTTCATATAAGTTCCTATAAGCTTATTAAAGCTTCTTAGAGACTCTGAAAACCAGACTTAATAGAAAACTAAAAAATCTAAAAATGGTCAACATTGGTCAACTGTGTGCTTAGTTTTTGTTTTCAGGTTGAAGAAGGATTGGTGATCAAAGATTGGAGCTTAACTTGGCCTATCTAAAGATAGGCTTCTGTGGAGAAGCCCCTTGTTCAAGCTAGGGGTTTGTTTGTAAGCTTGTTCTCATTTAAAGTTTCCACTAAAAAGCTTAGTTTCTGAGTTCTTGATTGCATCTGAGTTTCTGTGTTTAAATTGTGTTTCTTGATTGGTAGTTAAGTAGATTTTAGCTTATTAGTCATAACTTACTTTGTAGAATAATTAGTAACCTTAAATTTAGTTTAAACTATCATTATTATCTTCATTGTCTAACTTGTGTAATTATAAGTTGTAACCTGCTTTTTAGTACTTAAACCAACTCACCTAGTCATAATTTGCAATCTAAAATCAAGAGTATACAGTCTAACACTTAGTGGATTTGAAAAACTCAAAACAGTTTGCATTAGAGGGTGTTTGGTTCAAGCTGATTTGGTGTGTATCTGGTTCTAATTGTGGTATTACTTTGTTCCAAAATCTCACTGAGGTCCAAATAGAATCAGTTTGACCATTGGTTTGGTCAGATTTAAAGTAGAAAGTTAAAATCTCAAAATTACAACTCTCACAGTTAACTGTGATAGTCTTAGGTGTCTAAATCATTCTCATAAGTTACACAAGTTGTTAATATAGAGTAATTTAGTTCAAACATAGCTTATAACTTAGTTATTAACCACTAAGAGTGATTAGAAATCCAAATAAGTCAAAAGCTCAAGTTTTTCCTAAAAAGTTAAATTGCACCTTTCAGATTTTTGCAAAAGATCAAAGATTATTTGTGGTTTTTAGGAATTTAATTAGACCTTGAAACTTGTTGAGTGAAGTATTTATCAGTAGATATTTTGTTTTCCACCTTTGTTAGAATCTTATAAAAATTTATTGTGGACTAAAATACCCTTGGAAGTGGGTTGCAGGGCAAGAGTCTGCCCTGTGCACAACAGACCCCCACCACACCACCAACTTTGGTGGTGATTGCAGACCACCTCAGTGGGCCCTAGTGGTTCCAGTTGACCTTTTCCAACCCCCTCCTACCAGGGAGTGTGGATTGACCATCTGTTTGACCTATAACCCAGTGGACCCCACCTAGTTTAATCCCCAAAGTTTGTCCCCAATCTGGTTTAGTTTCAAGATTTGCTAATTGCTTATTTGGACTTATTCAGCTTATTTGAGATCTGATATTGTTGTTTCTGGCTTATTTGTGATTATTAAGCTTGTTGATACTCATTTTCACCATTGTGGACCCCACCTTCACTCATTTGACCTCATTTGACCACATTTGACCAAACAGTCAACCAAAGTCAACTGTATAAGTCAAGGGGGTGTTTACAGCCTATAAATAAGCTAATTTTCAAAATGTTTTCACAAAAGTCTTTCATATTTAGTAGCAAAGTTAGTTTGTAAAAGAAAAATCCAAAAAAATCAAGTTTAAAATAAGTGATAGTTTCTATTTAATTCAACTTAATTTTAATTTTCATTTTTAGATTTTAATTAAGTACCTAGTGTTTTTATATTTTTATTAAATACCTTATATAGTAAATTAATTCTAGTAATTTTCTTAGATTTTTATTTTGTCATTTAGTATTTATTAGATTTAATTTTAGTTTTATTAATTATTAATTAATATTAAGTATTAACTTATTTAGTTTTTATAAGGTAAAACTTAGTTTTTATATTTTTCCTAGCTCTAATATAGTATAATAGACTTTTAGAAAATATAATTTTGAATTCTACTGTTCATTTTCCATTTTTCTTATTTAATTTGTTTAAATTAGAATTAAAGTAATTAAAAGGTAAATAATTAGTGGTTTAATCCTAAAACTTAATTTTTAGAGTTTTTATAATTTTGTAGGATTCCTGTGATGGTTAAGTAATTTTATAAATTTTATCTTAATTTTCTAAGTTAATTTAGTATTAATATTTATTAAAAGTAGTTTTATTAGTTTAATTAAGTTAAATAGTTTTCAATTTATAAAAAACCCATAAAAAGACAAAAATATTTATTTTTATTTTTTATACTTTCTTCAAGTTCTAATTTAAGTTTAGAAGTTATTTTTGCAAATTTTTAGTTTAATTTGTAATAGTTATAATTATTAGTTAATTTAAATTAGGTTTTAATTTAGATTTTAAATAGTTTAATTATTTAAATAATATTTAAATAGTATTTTAATCATTTTTATAATTTCATTTTCACTTTTAATTTTAAGTTTTAAAAGTGTCAAAAGCACCTCCTGTAGTTTGATAAATACCAAAATCCCACTTTTTTCAGTCCGATTGCGTAAATCTGAATTGTGAATACGTGCATATATCTGTATATCTGATTTTTGTGAATATTATATCTGTGTACAAATACCAAAATAATAGTAGCAATATCATTCCCACGTCATCTGGCTACTGTCCTCAGTGCCACTTTCTCATAAACGATTTCCAAAAACACCATTTCGATCTCGCTGGGACTTTAACGACCCGGGAAAACACTACACTATCACCGGAGTATTGATTCTAGGTTGTCTTTGACTTGTTGACCTTGGTCAATAACATCTGACGGTTCGGGCTCAATCAGAAGGACCTTACGAGGTCACAGACGCGCTCGGCAACGGCGCATACAGACTGCGCGATATGGAAGGTCACGACCTAGCGCGCACTTGGAACATCTGCAATCTTAAAAGATGTTACTTTTAGGCTACGACCATTACACAGACACCTTCGCATCCTACGAGATGCCCAATAAGTGTTTGTTTTTCTTTTCTTTCCTAGGAATTGTATTTTTATTTTTTCAAAAAAAAAAAAAAAAAAAAAAAGAAAAAAAAAGAAAAAAAAAACTTGCAAGTATCAATAAAATGTTATGGTTTCTAGCTAACTCCATAGCGTATTTCACTTTATTGCATACATACTTATATATGTCAATATTGTTATCTTATATTTTTGCCTACATGGCGTGCATGCACTAATTAAAGACCCACGAAGGCATAAAGGATGAGTAAACCTACTAATTCACTCGTTGAGTAAGAGGGTTACAAACCCATCAACATTGGATCACGTATCCTTGCTAAGCGCCTTACTTTTGAGACGTTGAGGTAAGCTTCACGTGCGCATCCCACGACGGGTGCGCAAATATTAAGTACACCGTACAAGCTTAGCAAATAACGAGCCAAGACACTTGGTCAAATAACAAAACTTAGCAAACAATGCAAGTATATTTTTTAAAAGTCATGCACTTAAAGAGCCAATACACTTGGTCAAATAATTAAACTTAGCAAACAATGCAAGTATATTTCTTAAGTCACGCACTTAATCAACAAAAAGGTATCTTATTCAATATTTTTTACACAAAAATTACAAGGAAAGATACACTTCATTATTTACATAATACACATACAAAAAGCCTACATGCTATGGCGATGCTCAGGGCTACCCTCCGGAGCAGCAGAACTCACCGCCTCCTGAAGCTTTCTCAGAATCAAAGCGTCCTTGGGAGATACGGTAGGAACACTCACGGGCACACCATCAGACCTAGGGATGTGTGCAGCACCCACGCCACACAACACTGCCTTGCCCTTAATGCCCCTCTTCTGGCCAGCCCTCTGCGCGTGACGCTCCAGAACCTCTTTCAAGGGAATCTCCCTTTCAAGAGCAAATGGGTTGAGGATGTGGCGAGGCTACGCGAACACGAGAATCTGCAGCTGCGACACATCAAGCTTCAAGAAGTAATCTGGTTGCGCCTCTGCATCCTCCAAAAGGTGGCGCTCCAAAGTCAACCCTGCCATAAGTACATCTATGGGGTTGTCTTGGTCGTGCTCCAACCTCCCAATGTGTGGCAACTCGAGGACCTTTAACCCCGCCATAGCCTGCATCAACTCATCGTAGGCAGCCGCATTATAACCAGGGACCTCTGCCAAGTCCTTGGTCAGAAGCTTGGCATCATGGAGATCCTCCATAGCCTGCGACCTCCCGCGCGCCACCGCACAGTGAACCACCTTTCCAAAGGCGTTCAACACCTCTTGGGACTCCAGAGTCCCCATAGCTTCCAGGCACAGCCCGTGGCTAATCAACCATCTACATCAACAAAGACAATTTGTATTAATAAAAAGCATAGCAACAAAAAATATTATGAAGAAGAAGAGTAAAAAGGAAATACCGGCGCTCAGCAATGGTCGACATCAAATAAGGATACAACTCCTCATCGTACTCGATGCTCAGGCCACGCAGCTTGTCCTCCTGCAGCTGGACGATCTTCATCATATCCTCCTTGAACTTGGCAATGTTAGCAAAATGCTCCACCTTCTTCTCTTCCAAAAACTTCACAACCCAAGTCATGTGAGACTTATAATGATGAAGCTGCCCGCGCGCCTGCTCCACCTCAGCCAGGGCGGACAACTTCTCATGGGTGACCTTCTCAGTGTACACCCGGGAGGACTCCCACTCCGCCTGCGCATCCGCCAACTGCGCACGGAGCTTCGCAATTTCCTCATCCTTCTGGGCGAGAGTATTGCTCTCCCCAACATACTTCTCCCTCAACTGAGCCACCAGCTCAGCCTGACGCGCAGCAGTCGCAGCCAACTCATCCATCAACTGCTGCGCCTCTCTACCCTCATCAACCTTGGCTTTCCCCTCTTTGTTTTCATTCTGCGGAGAGGAAACCACATCCACGAAGACCCCATCATTCTTCGCGGCATCATCCCTACAAGACATGAATACGACAATTAGTACATATTACGACAAGTAATGTACAAGAAACATAATATAGACGCAGATACTTACAGAAATGGAGAGGCCTCAGCAGCCTTCTTATCCGCGCCAGGAGCGGATGTCTCCTCCTCCGCGAATGACTCCGCATCCTCAATGAGGTAGCGTCGTCTCTTCTTAGGGCCACTGGTCCCAGCCTCCCCTTTGCGCTTGATATTCTGCGCCACTTCCTCCTTCAGCACCTCCTCGGGCTTTAGGATCTCCACACTGTCAGACGATTTAGCGCGCGCCTCCTCCTCTTGCGCCACCTCCACATCTGGCGCCACGCTCTGAACAGGCGTCACTTGGAGCGGCGGCATATTTTCAGGGACAACCTCCGGCAGCACGGTCAAGCGGCCCTCAGTCGCCTCCAGTAATGGCTGCTCACCCTCCCTCAGAGGGCGCACTCCTATAGTCACCTGCTTCGGCTTTTCCAGCTTCACAACGACGAAGAGATCCATCTCTGCGCACATAAACAAACCAAGAAAGTAGAAAGTATTAGTTATTAAAGGTGCGCATACAAAAAGACTTACAAATTTTGAAGTAGAAGGGACGAACACCCACCCCGGCCTTCCTCACTTATAAAAGTGGGCACCTCGTCAGCGGCGCCGAAGTAATTGCGACTCAACCCCATGTATACCAAAAACTCCTCCGGATAAGGGTTAATGGCTAGGCGGTTGGCATCAAGAGTCTGCGCATCAGTCAGCCTATAGGAACCGGGTGCGGGGCGCCCATCCCTTGGCAAAGTATCCTGAGTATAAAACTCATAGGGCGATGGAAAAACCACATCATCAACCCAGAAAAAATGCTCCCTCCAATTTCTTAGGGAGTCTACCTTCTCAGTATAACACTGAAGCGCCCCTGGGCGCTTCGCAAAAGATACCCATCCATTTGACCACGTCGTGTGGTAAAAGGAGCGGAACAAGGCTGTGGTCGGTTCTATCGCAAGTAAACGACAGTTTACTTCAAAATTCGACACCTTAGCCGCACCTATACAGTGCGGCTGTGAGATGTGGAGGCGATAGTGGTTGAGCAAATCGCTCAGAAAAATAGATATTGGTATGCGGTAATTCGCGTACTCAAAGAATTTCGTGTATAGCCCTATTTTCCCTTCGGGGAAATCGGCTATACACGCGTTAACGTCTGGAGCCTCTGGGCGCACATCCAGAGGAATGAAATAGTCAGATGTAAACTGAGTAACATCATTCTCCGTCATCGCAGAGCGAAAGTCCTCTAACTGGACGACCATTTTCATTAATTCACTAAGAAACGTACACAAAAATTACCTAATAAAATAACTACTTTCTTTGCAAAAATACGCTTTTAAAAAGAAGTGGGCAAAGGTAACTGTGTGTTTTTACTGTGTGTTTTTGTAAAAATGGAGGCGATGACTCTTATATAGGGAGTAAAAAACCCTAGATGATGTCCACGTGGATTCCACTCACAAAAACGTGTGGCTAGAACCGAAACGGTACATGCACTTTTTCCCGATTTACGAGGGCCACGTGGACACAACCCCCAATTTTCGAGGCATTCCTTTTGAAATATCTATGACTAGGTGCATTGCACTTTAAAATGGGCGGCAATATTTCAATGTTCTCCCGCCACGCTTACCGCTGTTAACATTAGTCTAGCATCCGCGGCTACGAACCGCGCACACTAGACTGGGGGGACATGATGACGTATAGTCTATATATGGGCCACGAGCCCAAATGATAAACATTACTAAGGCCCAAAACCACCATGCGTGGGCTATTGTAACTTGGGCCGCATCAATAATGGGAACAGGCTCACGTAAGCCCAAACCCAAATAAACTATACACGGTATAGATAAGGATCATCTATCTATAGAATAGATATCCTTACCCGGATAAGCACCATGGGTGCGAAACGTAAGGAGCACGAATCCTACAAGGATTCTATGCCTATATAAGGAATGACATAACTCTCATTCAAGGTACGATACACAAAACCCTAACTCTTTACGAGAACCCTAAATCGATTACTTACTCTCACGCCGGAGTCTAATCGTGGGAGACAATCCCACGATAAGCCTAACGGTGTTGTTTATTTTCTTAGTGCGCAGGTTACAAGTACTAAGAAGCGAATTGGTACGAGAGCAAGAGCCCATAATCAGGAACGCCCAACTTTTGTATCAACAAGTACCATAAATGATATTTTCCAAAATAAAACCCCTAGGGACTGAAACTGCCAAATTTTAAAGTTCAGGGATTAAACTTGTAATTACTTCAAACTTTTCACCTAGGGACCATACTTGAAAACTTGTGAATTCTCAAAGACTTTTGTTGACTTTTCATCCAAATCCAATGCTTAGGGGCCATTTCTGTCAAGTTCCAAACTTGAGGGACCATTTCTGCCAATTTTGTAAACTTTTGCTCCAAGGACTATGTGGAAAATTAGAAGGGGGGGGGGGGATGAATAGTTTTCCCCTCTTTTTAATTTTATAAAAACTTGGTTTCAAAATGTTGATTCAAATTTATTCAATTGTTTGTTTGAAAAACCTTCAATTTGAGTTTAGTGTGAAAACAACATATAATCAATAAGATCGGTTATATATGTACGCTTATGAATTAGTTTTGGAAACTTAGTTTTATGAATGTAACTTTGGTCGATCTTTATGTGAATACGTTTTCCTTTTGAAATCTTAAAACGTTTTGTATCAAATTATCGAATAAGTTAAACTTGATATGAGAAGTGTTAATAATATATAAGTCTATTACACAATATCATACAATGTTATATCCTATCACAATATTAACTTGTAACTACACCACAATCAATCATCATGACAATATAAGCAACAATCAACACATATTTGCAAGCATAGATATAACGCGATAAATGCAAGAATAAAAGTAAAAAGATAGGAGAAAGAGGATGCAAACCGGACACGATGATTTATAGTGGTTCGGCTACAAGGACACCTTCCTTGCCCTACTCCACTCCCCGAGTCACCTACTCGAGAGTTTTCTTCACTACTCAACAAGCTCCCTTTTGGCAGAGAAAACCTTACACAACTTTTGCTTACACCATTTAACGACACTAAGCTAAATGTCGAGTTCTAATAGTAGCTATAACCAATCTCACACCACAACACACCTTCTTCACAACACTACTACTACACTACTTATCACACCTTCACTACTTCTTCTTCGCTACACACCTATTTCTTCACGGCTTCATGACTTCTTCATGGCTTCACAACTTCTTCACTACTTCACAACTTCTTCACACTACTTCTTACTCACTCATAAACTCACTACTAAGTAAGATCATCTTGATCTACTTATTACATATACAAAGCTCACAACTTTACATAAGCACTAACTACATCTTTGGCTTTATGATGGGGAGGATTCTTCTCTTGCACTTTGAGTTATGAGAGATTGGATCACTTGAAACAAAGACTAATAATCTTATGATCAAAGGGTTTTAGAAGGATGTTTAGAGAGAATTGGATCTGAAAATTTTTGTGCAAAAGGTGAGAAAAAATACCAACTTTGAGGTGGTATTTATAGGAGAAGATTTCTGACAGAGGAGCGTGCCGGTCCCCTTAATTGTATGGCCGGTCCCCTTAATTATTAAGGGGGCCGCCCTACTGAAACGGCCAGAAATCTTTGTCTTTTCTGGTGAAAGTTTATTTGGTGAAAAACTAACTGATTTTGGTTAAAAATTTGAATTCATATATTTGTTATGAATTAAACATTTTCCTTTAATTACCAAAATTGTTTTTCAAAAAATATATAACATGTTTATATCATTTTATAAACTTTGTAATGTTTAAATAAAATGCCTTTGATCATAAAATGTATTAGACATTTGTTTGTACATACCTTAAGTGATTGTTGAGGCAAACTCGAGACGTTGAGATGTCGAGGCTTGTTGACATAAGAATGCAAAGATGAATTGTGATCACAAGTAACTTAAGCACTTTACGTTATATGTTGTAACTTACATCTTTGTCATCATCAAAACATGAAGAGAATGTTTAGATTAAATATCGTAATATTCATGCCAACAATCTCCCCCTTTTTGATGATGACAAACTATGTAAACTATAACTCATAGTAAAATGTATAAGTTACTTGTTTACACTTCTTCTCCCCCTTTTGTCGAAGCAAAAAGGTAGACACTTAGACGAGACTTAAACTACGCTTGAACCCTTGAGAAAGAATGTAAAAGGCGAGCTTGCATCATCGTAATTGAAGCCTTGGTCCAATCAACCTTAATGCTCCCCCTTGGTGTATGCTCCCCCTTGGTGTATACTCCCCCTTGGTGTATGCTCAAAACTAGTTTTGGCTACCAAAGAATCGAGCGATGAAGTAATCCTTCAAAACAAAGTTAGTAGACAAGTGCAAATATATATAATGATGATGATAGGTATATGCATGATACTAATAGGGGAACAATATATGGACGTAATAGGTATATGCACTAAAAATATGACACATGTAATTATTGTTTTAAAAACAACAACCTAACTTCCAAAAAAAAAAATTACCATGACCAAAGCTTAAGACATGATAATGATTGGAACCTAATGCAAAGATTCTACCGACATATTTTGGCAAAAGATACCAAAATATATATTCTAAAAGAGAAAAAAAAATGATAATGATGCCTTCTTTTAAAGACGTAGAAAAATAAAGAAGGATGAGCGTGAATGAAAAGGGAAGGTAATGACAAAAGGTTGACAAATATGGTTTAGATTAATATAATATTTGACAAGGGTGGATGATTTAGAATCAAGGGATTTTTAGGTGTTTTGTTGGTTGACGACCGAAAATGGATATGTGAATGAGGTGGTGATGGCTTGACAACACTTGAAGCTTGGATATCTTCTTTGTGTTCTTCACTTGCTAGGAAGTGGAAAAGATGCATTTCATAAAGAAATTCGCTTCACTTTTAGGGGTGTAGATTTTGGAGCGGAAGAGGTTGATTGAGAGTTTGGATGTTGTTCAAGCGAGGTTTTTGGATGAGAACTAGCGAGAAGATACTCAATCCAAGTGAAGTGTTCCTTCAATGAAATGGTTTGTTTTTGGGGAAAGATGCAACAAAGAGGATTGTTGACATATTTTGCAACTTGTTTCAAGTTGTGGGGTGATGAAGGAGTGCTAGAAGGAAGTTATTCCAAGTGGCATTGAGCAAGGTGTAAGGCAAGAAGAGCACTAAGCTCAAAGGCTTCCTTGAGTTCTTCAATGAACTTCAAGTGTTTGGAGAAATGTGATGATGGTGGATTGTGGTTTTAATTAGGGATGGATGGAAGATAGGCTTCATGAGTGGATGGTGTTTTTGTTGAATGAGCATCAAGTGAGAAGCATTGGTGATTAGGTTTGGATTGTTGTTTTGGGATTGTGCATGCTCATCATGAGAAGAAGCATTGGTGGAACCAAGCATGGGTGTTAGGCTTTGTTTGTGAGATGGGTTATTTGTATGAGCATAAGATTTAGGTAATGGTTGATTTGGAACAACATCACTTGAGCTTTGACACGAGTCAATTTTTTCTCCTCCAAATGGGTTTTACGGAGATCTTAGCAACTCTTGAGAGTTTAGATCTTGGGTTGTTGGGAGATGACATGTTTGGTTGGATGATCATTAAGGATGAAGGAGATGTATTTATAGTGTAGGAAAGATGTGGTTTAGGAAGGTAAATTTTGAGGGCATAGAAATGGTGGATGACTCGAGATTGGTAGTATAAAGGATGATTCGGTTTTTCATTTCACATGGGTGGTTTGAGGATGTAATAAAGAAGGGTTATGAGGTTTGAGTGTAAGGTAGAGGAATATATGTGAGTGAGTGTGTTTTCCCTTCCCTATTAAATTCTTGCTCATCCGGACATAGAGTTAACCATGTAAAGGCATACAATCAGATCACATAGGAGCAAATAAACATCTAGAAACAACATATATTCGATATGCCATAAATCTAGGAATGAAAGAATCTAATGAGAAGCAAAGTTCATAAAAGTAAACTAGCGTTAGGTATATATAGGAAGAGCAATTTAATCAAGTTAGAGAATGAGTATGAGACTATTACTAGTGGTGCTCAATTCAGGCTAAACACGACCATTTTTACGGGTTACACACACCCAACTTCTCACATAGAAGCAATTCAACCATTAGGTTAAATTGAATTTCTAGTCAATAGATTCTCCAGTAGTCATTCTCTTTTTAGAAGAAATTGAGTTCCTAAATTTACCTATCGAAGATTACCAAACATGAAGTTTGCTTGATTCACTAATACTTGGCTTAATGTGACTCAAACATCATGTTTTAATGAAGGTAAATCCAGATGATATATTTTATTCATGATCCTAATAGAGACGTGTTGAATGTTTAGATAAGAGTAAACAAAAAGTTTTAATCTTTTCTTCATGATTTACCGGTTGTTTGGTTTTGATGACATATTACTTGATTTAATAACTGTGCTAAACTTAAGAGTGCACCTTAGCATCTCTTGTGAAATGAATCTCATTAAGATTATTTATCTTAAATGAGTTTGTGATTCTCAAATGATATCAAAACTAGACATTAATATATTTTTAAACAAATATTATTTTCTATGATTTTTGCCAATGTTATATATCATACTTTAACAAGTATTTGAAAAAAAAAATATTTGTTTATGGATTGTGACAAGTTATTTTTCACTTCTAATAACTTATATTATTTCAAAAAGGAAAGTGTAGTGCATTATCTTGTAACACAACCATTCATGCTACAAAGAAAATAAAATACATAGAATATATAGTGTGTATTATTCTTAAATATGTATTTTATCTTGAAGTGACGATTTTAAGTAGTGTGAGAAAAGTTTACATATGTTGTTAGTTTGCTCATGTTTGGTTTTTCGGATATGACACATTTATCCATTGTATTGCAATGTAAATTGCTTGAATATTTCAGACGAAACATCCAAGTCGTCAACCCTACTTCATTGTATATTTTATAAATGTGTTTAAAATGTTATTATAATATTTGGAACACAATTATTGGACAAGTAGATTCAATATGACATTATCAACACAAGTGTGAGTTATGATCCAATGCACACTCTTTTCATCTACAAAGGATGTAACTATTTTCATATCAATCTAGTGTGATTGAGTATGTAGATTCAAGACTATATCTTTTGTTGTAATTTGATATAATATTGAAGCTAAACAAATAGCAATCCAATTTCTTGTCCACACTAAAAAACACGTCAATTAGATTTGATGAATATATCAACCATAATTTGAATAATGAATTGATATAATATCAAGATCTTTCTTGACCCTCATGGACACTCATTTGAAATAAATAAACATTTTGATAGTATGTTCCATTAATCCTAAGATTATTTATTAGTGAATGATTGAAAGTTGACTTATTATTTCATGATTGTTATATGCTTTGTTTTTGTGAAAGACTCTTCATTTTTACTTATTATGAACACACTTAGATTTTGAAAATACTTTTTCTTTTATATAACTATTAATGTTTTACAATGATTCAATTTCTCTTATTAAACATCTTAAGGTAAAACAAGCTAATTTGTAGAAAATATTTAAGTGTGTTGTGAAGACTAGATTAAATTGTTTGAAATGATTAGGTGACTAGATTGAACTCATTTACAAGATGTTTGAGTAACATTAAGCCATCTATACCTATATGCAATGCAAGCATATTATAACAATCCTAACGCAAGAAATCTAGCATAAGATCTAGTTAAGTATAAATCGGCAAACTAGCTATACACTAATAGGGCACATATGCATAGATATATACATAGCTAAACTTCAAATAGCAACAATCATTTAATATATTCAATTAATAAAATCACAAAGAAGTTCACATAACACATAAAACACTTGTCGTCGTTTTGTGTATTATATACACCAATGTTTACTTAGCTCGAGTTTATTTGAAAATAAAATAGCTTCCTCCCATTCTATAATTTAATTAAGTTCAATATTTTGAAAACATAAATACTTAATTTTTCAAAAGTATATCAACTAGGAATACCCGACTTGAAGGAAAAGGTAAAACAAAAGTTTTACGTTAAAATGAAATACAAATTTTTGACCACCGTATAGTATTTTGACTTTCTTACTTATTTAAATTTGTAATGGTTACTTGTAAGTATTTTTAAATGAAAGTAGACTCAATTACCTTTAAAATGCCGGGTGGCACGACTTCTACGGAGTTACGGTTAATTTTATATGATTTTTCAAAGTTTTCGAAAAACTGTCGAACAGACAGGCGGACCCCTTAAATAATTAAGGGGACCACTCAATATTTAAGGGGGCCGCCCAGATAATTAAGGGGGCCGCCCATCTGGTACTCAAAATTTCATTTTTTGTAAAAAATTATTTTCTGACTTTTCGGAAAGGTGTGTGACTTTCTGATTTTGATACTGAACATATAACACTTATTTTAAGCATAATATTATTTCGAGCTAGTATAATTAGCAATGTTGCAAAAATAGTGAATCGGTAGTCGGGCGGTCGACCACCCTGCAGCCTGTAATCGGTCAAGGCGGTGATTAATCGGTTTGGCATTTCCTGCATGTTTTGAGAATTTCTGGAGAGCAAACTAAAGATCTTAACTGATTCCAAGTCTTCTATGTTTACAAACCTCAATAAAAGGCTTCAATTCTGATTATGAAGCCCATTGTACGTTATAAGTGAAATAAACGATCCCCAAATTAAGTAAAATGCCTAAATTTCTATTTTTTTTTAAATTGACCGATTCGTCCGATTTTTGGCCTATTCGGCCGATTTTTGACCGATTTTTCTGCCTAGGCCGATTTTTTCACCGATTTTCGAAAATCGACAAGGTGCATCACCGATTAGCGATTAATCGGCCGATTCGGCCGATTTTTGCAACATTGATAATTAGTGTATATATCATCAAAACCAATATAAGTTAATCAACAAAACACTTTTCATATTTAATCCTCCTTAATGGACAATTTGATACATGGATCGTACTCAATTTTTAAAACCATTTGTTTTGAAAATTTGAGCGACCTGGCTCTGGTACCAATTGTGGAAAACTAGAGGGGGGGGGGGGGGGGGTTGAATAGTTTTCCCCTCTTTTTAATTTTATAAAAACTTAGTTTCAAAATGTTGATTCAAATTTATTCAATTGTTTGTTTGAAAAACATTCAATTTGAGTTTAGTGTGAAAACAACATATAATCAATAAGATCGGTTATATATGTACGCTTATGAATTAGTTTTGGAAACTTAGTTTTATGAATGTAACTTTGGTCGATCTTTATGTGAATACGTTTTCCTTTTGAAATCTTAAAACATTTTGTATCAAATTATCGATTAAGTTAAACTTGATATGAGAAGTGTTAATAATATATAAGTCCATTAGACAATATCATACAATGTTATATCCTATCACAATATTAACTTGTAACTACACCACAATCAATCATCATGACAATATAAGCAACAATCAACACATATTTGCAAGCATAGATATAACGAGATAAATGCAAGAATGAAAGTAAAAAGATAGGATAAAGAGGATGCAAACCGGACATGATGATTTATAGTGGTTCGGCTACAAGGACACCTTCCTTGCCCTACTCCACTCCCCGAGTCACCTACTCTAGAGTTTTCTTCACTACTCAACAAGCTCCCTTTTGGCGGAGAAAACCTTACACAACTTTTGCTTACACCATTTAACGACACTAAGCTAAATGTCGAGTTCTAATAGTAGCTAGAACCAATCTCACACCACAACACACCTTCTTCACAACACTACTACTACACTACTTATCACACCTTCACTACTTCTTCTTCACTACACACCTATTTCTTCACGGCTTCACGACTTCTTCATGGCTTCACAACTTCACGACTTCTTCACTACTTCACAACTTCTTCACACTACTTCTTATTCACTCATAAACTCACTACTAAGTAAGATCATCTTGATCTACTTATTACATATACAAAGCTCACAACTTTACATAAGCACTAACTACATCTTTGGCTTTATGATGGGGAGGATTCTTCTCTTGCACTTTGAGTTATGAGAGATTGGATCACTTGAAACAAAGATTAATAATCTTATGATCAAAGGGTTTTAGAAGGATGTTTAGAGAGAATTGGATCTGAAAATTTTTGTGCAAAAGGTGAGAAAAAATACCAGGTTTGAGGTGGTATTTATAGGAGAAGATTTCTGACAGAGGAGCGTGCCGGTCCCCTTAATTGTATGGCCGGTCCCCTTAATTATTAAGGGGGCCGCCCTACTGAAACGGCCAGAAATCTTTGTCTTTTCTGGTGAAAGTTTATTTGGTGAAAAACTAACTGATTTTGGTTAAAAATTTGAATTCATATATTTGTTATGAATTAAACATTTTCCTTTAATTACCAAAATTGTTTTTCAAAAAATATATAACATGTTTATATCATTTTATAAACTTTGTAATGTTTAAATAAAATGCCTTTGATCATATTTGTTTGTGCATACCTTAAGTGATTGTTGAGGCAAACTCGAGACGTTGAGATGTCGAGGCTTGTTGACGTAAGAATGCAAAGATGAATTGTGATCACAAGTAACTTAAGCACTTTACGTTATATGTTGTAACTTACATCTTTGTCATCATCAAAACATGAAAAGAATGTTTAGATTAAATATCGTAATATTCATGCCAACAGACTATTTTTGGCATTTTGTGATTCTTCAAGGTGTTTTTTGACAATCTGAGCTCAGAAGTGGTAATTTTCTTCCCCGGCTCTGGATTTTTGACACGTTTTCCACAGCTACTATCCACCATTGTGTGGCTCTTAATCTAACCGCGGAAACATAAAATAAACTATATTTTACGCAGAGAATACTTATTCCATCAACTTATCTGTATAACTCGGAGCCTGAAAATCAAGTATGGAGGATGTATGGTGTAATATCCCATAAAATTTCCTCTCTTAATTTTTTAATGGTTAACAAGAGTAATCTATCATCACGATTTAATTAACCATTTTTTTTGCAATGCAATTACAAACTATATCTATGTGACGCGGTTCACATTTCATTTGGAACGAACTCATACGCATGCCACAATAATTTAGCAACACAATTAAATAAATCATATATATATTTGGGTCTTGTTACTTAAACCGACACACTCCTAATTAATTTGACCCTTGGCCACTCACTAACAAACCAAACAGACACTTTATTAATTTAGGCTTGGCCACCCAATAAGCACATCAAACAAGACCATTATATTTATTTTTGAAATATAACCGAGTCACAATTATTATTGGTACATATAAATATACAATTTTCCTTTCATTATTTTTCGTGATACACAATGACACACACGCAAAAGTTTCTCATGGCACATTCAATCAAATGACATGACCTCTCTTCATGCTTCCCAAAAATCAACCGAACTAGCAACATGCAATGACGACTAAATAATTGAAATTACTCTATTGCATATCACATTCAAAATAATGCATATCACATGCAAAATAATAGTAGGATATTATGTATGGTCATGTCACCTTTAAATTTTCACCCCAACATTCACTTGTCTTTTTCTCATTCTTCTCTCCGTATTTCTTGTTGCAAAGTTACCAACCCAAGTGGACTACTATATTTAACATGCTCTCTTCCTACTCATAAATACACATGCTCTCATTTACAAATCATGCACAAACAACTCTCCTATTCACTCTTTGACTTCATGGTAATCATGAACAAACCATGTGAACTTCCCCTTTATTCTCCATATTGTACAAACAAACAAGGTCCTATTTGCTTGCCTCCTTTTTGATCAACTAGTAACCGGAGTAAAATAAGGGAACCATGTGACCTCTTACACATGATATGACAATTCACATTAAAACTACTTGTCTCCTTCTTTGTGTCATCCCAAAATTTCCGCTACCACATTTCCAACTCCAATTGACCATATATATTTTTTAAACATGTACTAACTGTCGACAAAGGAAAGAAAACAAGACACTTTGTCCATTACTCCCTGTTCTATTCATTTGTTTTCCCACCTTCTCACTGCTACGGTTGACTACATTTTAACATATGCTCATTCCTTTTATAAATACCATGCATCCCTTGCATAATTCACCACAAACTGAGAACAAAATACCAACACAATAGTTCACTTTCTTTGTTCCCTGTTGAGCGAAAAGAAGGAAGGAAGGAACAAGACAAGCTTGGAGCAAACAAGAAGAGTCTTTCATAAACAAAGGGGATCGGGTTTCGTGTTGGAAATCTAGTCGAGTCTTGGTCTCGTTGTTCCCTGCCATTCAGTCGTACCCTCCCCATACTTGTAAGCAACTCGAACTTGTCTCATTCGATACGTATCATTGTCATTAAACTTTTCTGTTTGAAAAACTTATACGTTTAAATGTACTCTCGCTATCATTTTTGGATATGAGTGTGGCATCACATTTCCTTGCGTGGCTATGCATGAAGTGGTACAAAAATAAATAACTATTGGTGAACTCCTAACCCGTTTTGTTCACGTTGTGATCTGCGTATAATGTGCAAGTCAATTGTATCACACTTCTTTAAAATGGAACCATATCTCATACGGTATACATGCATGAACACCTTCGTGTCCAACTATCACATGCATGCACATGTTCATATATTTCTCTAAAACACTTCTCCTTATAAGTAAATTTGCCTCATTTAAACACTTGGATGGAAATCATGCCAAACATTTCGACTTTTCATACAAACATACTCCTATTTCTTTGGTTCACCTCACTCTCCTCACTGGTCCATATCGAGCTCACAAGGAGGACACATAACATATCATGTTAATTTCATGCAAACTCAGTGGAAATGTAACGCATATAAGGCGGGGGGTAAAGCTTCAAATAAAAGTCTTATAGTAAAGAGTAAAACAAGATAGCACTTGGTCTTGGTCTTGCCTATTACACTTGACATTTCACAAACTTAAAACCCACTGTAAGGCCTTTGAAATACTTTCAACTTGTATCTCTTGATGTTTTTTTTATGAACTCTAAACTAGTTACACTTGGACTATCATGTCATATTAGTAATGTGCTAAGTTGGAAAAACAAGAAAATATATTTCCTTAACTTCATCTCACTCGACACACACCCACTGTGAGGATTTCGAACTCATATTACACTTGTGTTTCTTCGCTTCTTAACCTACCATTGTACCACACATAGGATTATATATCAAATGGTTGGTATGTTAACGTTTTGAAAACTAAAAATGGTTCTTGAAATAATATACACACGACAAAATCTCTTCATTGATAAAGAGTATATAACAAATAGGACACAGAACCGAGAGCTATATAACCAAACTAATAAGTAATTTAACATAACAAGTTGCGCTGGTCTGATGGTTGGGGCGCTGACTGTTAAGCAAGTGGTCCTGAGTTCAATCCTTGGAGTTTGCAGTTTTGTTAATTTTGTTATTTTTGCAACTTTGACGACATGGCAATTTCAGCCCTTCAACTTTGAATCTAGTAGCAGTTTTTCTTAAGGCTTATATAAGTTAGTAACTTATATAAAATTTTACACTTTTAAACTCTCAACTTTAAAAGGCTTAACATTTTCTTAACGATTTTTATAAAGTTTTGAAACTTATATTATTTACCACTTTTCATTAAACAAATATGTTTGACACATATTTTTACTTAACAACCACACCCGCTTAAACTATAAATATCACATTTTTTTGTATTATAATATTTACCCATGATAAGAACATATCAACAATAACGATATGATATGCATAACAAACAAGTTATATAGTATATAACCTTGTTCTTGAACTTTAAGCGTTTTTCCACGCCACCTCTGCCACAAAACCATTTTGTCATCCGACATTATTTCAAATCACCATGTCTTGATAAGTTGAACTTATCTCAGACTTCCATATCATTCAGGTTGTCTATTGGAGCCATTCCCATTCTGTGATAATGCTACTTTACTCTATCTACCATTCCTCTAAGGTGAGTCATAGCCCCTCTCTTACTCTTTTATAATTGTTTTATAAAGGTTTTTGGGGAGATACATGCTCAACTACATGTTTTATACTTTTACAAGTACTCGTTAAATATTTACACATTACTCTGAGTTCCATAGTCCCAACTCTTTTACCTATTTTGAATTACTTTCGGGGGAAATACATGCTTCTATTACATATAAATTTTACTAGTTTACTTTATACATTATACTCAGTTGATAAACCACTCTACTGGTTGTTGAAACACAATACTCGCTTTTACTCACAAAGGCTCTATAAACTTTTGCGAATTATTATGAACTTATGAATCCACTTTTACACATTTTATATCTCATGGAGAGATACCTGCTATAAACATGATTACAAGTGATTTTCAACTGTATGCTATCTTGATTATTATTTCCTAAGACACACTTTTGCCTATGAAAGTCCCTCATATCATGAACCTTAGTCATTTGCAAGTGAACGCGAATATAGTGAATAGATCTATTGGCAGTTGACGCCCCATTTGTGTTAGCCGGATAGGTAGCCAAATGCACTTTATTTGAAGAACAATAGGATGTTGGCAAACTCCTACACGAGGGCACTATGACTTACATAATTTCTGATGTCACACATGTTAAGGGATGCGTTCATGAGACTTAGAGCAATAAGGCAATACTGTAGTCATGATACATTACTGCAACTACTAAATTTATGGGCGTATAACAATGTTGGTCCCTTTTACTTGGTTAACAATAACTACAAAGCTAAAGTAACCAAGTTATATGACTTTAAACAAAGATGTATAAAATGATTAACAATAAAGTAACGTAGATATAAGAGACAATATTTTTCAACGTTTAATTCTTTATTAGAAGTTAATCAAAAAGAATCGTACCCAAGTGTTTGCGGAATAACACTTGGGATTGAAAACGACAAGTATGATATTGACTCCTCACTAAACTCAAACAATGTTGAGTGACAACTTTCAGGACCCACTGAGCTATCTCAGGGGTTATGTTGTTCTTTGGAGGAGTAAAAGTGGTTTGTGAATGCTTTGCATTAATTGCACAAACTTGTCAACTTTTACTCCTCTCTTATGCTACCTATTTATACACAAATGTGAACAACCCTGTTATACAATGGACCTAAGTGTTCCTCAATAAAATCTTGATAGATTTTATTCTCTGGCAAGGGAAACTTCTTTGGGTTAAGTCCAAAAGGCACTTTCTGATGACAGCCTGGTTTTAACCATTTGAGGAAAGTTTGACCTTAAAGTGATAAAGCACTTTAGAGAAACAGATCAAACTTTCCCGCCCAGTCCCGCCAAAACTTCAGTCTTCTAGTCATCAGTCTTCAGTACCACGAAGTTGTTGAGGAGTCTTGGGGTTCAGTGAGTTATTGTCATCCTCACTGAACCCATCACCTTCTTCTTGGCTTAGATCACACTTCACTGAGTTCCGCCTCACTGAATGGAGAACCTTTCTTCTTAGGTTCGGTCTAAGCATCCTGAAGATGACTTACTGGGTTACTATTCACTCAGTGACTTGTTTACACTTAGGTTATTTTACGTTCAAATCCTTGTTAGAAGAAGATTAGGGAATTCAGTGACCCAACAATCTCCCCCTATTTAAACAAAACATCAAAGTTTATTCATAGTTATTACAAGTCCTACAAATTACAAAAATTAAAAAAGATAGTTGTTGCAGATCCGATGTTCAGGTGGTATCCAAGGTTTTCAAGCTTTGCTTTCTTTGATCTGAGTAGGTGTCTTTCAGGATGTTCATTGATCATTGCTTCCAAGTCCTGGCAGAATCTTTTGTTCTCATCACTCTTGATGGGGGACGCCAACATGAGGTACATGAGCATAGCTTTGATTCCTGCCTTATCCATATCAGACCACCTTTGGAACGCCAGGCTTCCATACTCATCAGTGAAGCATAAGCCTCTTTCAGGAGCTTCAAGGACCGCATTGTTCACGAACGTGATCCCTTCAGGAAGCGACCTGTCACACTCTAACCCTGGTACTTTGATCTCAGGCTCCATCTCAATTTGCTTCCTTTTCCTCTTGGAAGCCTTAGATGGAGCAGTCTCTTTTGCCGAGTCAGGAAAAAGTGAGGGAATGTTAAGAGCTTGAGGCATTGCTCTCAGTCTATCGTACATTTCCTTCAGTGATTCGAGAAGTTTAGGAACCACAACGTTGTTCTTTTTGGCAATGATAGAACGAAGCTCATCAAGCTCAGTGATGCCAAAGTCAGCAAACTTGAAAGGCTTATGGACGTCAAGTATTCTTTTATCATGTCCCCTGAAGACGGTGACCATTGCAGGATCGGTGTTTCTGTTGATTTGAATGTCAGTGATGGTTTCAGGTCTCATCCTTTCTTTCATCACCCAAGTATATCTTTCGACCATGTGTTTTTTGATTTGAGCGTCCTTCCTGAGCTTGTTTTCCCTTTCCCTTTTGAGAGCATTTAGCTCTTCTTCCTGAGCCTTTTTAAAGGTTGCACCAGCTTGTTCAGTTGCTAGTGCCTCAGTATTCAAACAATCTTTTCAACTTCCTCATGAACAGCCTGAATGAGAACAGGCTTGCTCATTCTCTCTTCTTCAGCCACCTTTAGTAGTGTCTCAGTCCTTTCCATGTGAGCTTGAATTTCATCATGAGTGAGATGATGTATTACTCCATTGATTTCAAACGGGACTCTGATAGGTGCATCAGGGTCAAATCTGACCAAGGTTGAGGCTGGCTTGAGCACAATTTCAGGACTAGAGGTGGTAGCAATACTTTTGCCTCTGTCCTGTCCGAGAGTAGAGGAGACTGGTTCCTCCTGTGGTGGAACTTCAGTGATTGGTGTGGCTTCAGTGACATACTCCCCCTCAGTGTGAGAGGGCTGTCCAGCTTCTTGTTCAACAGTATTAGGGGCTTCAGTAGCATTCTCCCCCTCAACATTTGCCTGAATGTCAGTGATGGTAAGTGTTGGTTTTACTGAAGAAGAAGTAGATGATCCCTTGAAGGCTTGAAAAATTTCAGTCATCATAGACTTGATCTCCTGAGTATCCTGCTGAATGATGGACACCCTGGAGTCAAGTGTAGCCTGTGCATGTTCAAGAGCTGTCATCCTGGATCCCAAGGTCCATGCCAGAGAAGTAGACCTTTGGGACTGAACTGGCACTGATTCTTCCATCTTGATGAAGGAAGATTTGAGAGACTCCACAATAGTGGTGAGACCCTGAAGATTAGAACCCTTTAGCAAGTCAAGTAACTCAGTAAGGGCCATTGAGTTTACCTGATACGTCTCAGATGCCTAAAGTAGCTTCCTGGTGAGTTCAGGATCATCTTTGACCGATTCTTGAACCGACTGAACCCCTACATTCAGCTGGTTGAGGGTTATCAAAAACTCATTCAGGCGAGTGATCATCTGTGTCAGGGAGTGGTTAACTGAGGCATGTTGTTCCCTGACATCTTCATCGAAGTCTTCGACAGCATCTCTGAGATTATGATAGTGGACCGCCTATTTAGTGTGCATGTCAAAGACTTCATCAGTGATCCCCATGTACAAAATGTTAGTAATCTTTTTGATGAATTTGGTGAAGGTTTTCACAGTGAGAGGAGCCTGATCATCTCTTGAGGACTCTTGCTTGGAATGTGTGTCAGCATCGTCATGGTTAGAAGATTGAGAAGACTGAGGAATTGGTTCAGGGACTGTCTCCTCAAGATCCATGTCATCTCCGGCCTTAAAAACTTCCTCATCATTGTTGAATTCATCATCAGAGTACAAAACTGCCTGAGCTTCAGCTAGGGACTGAATCTGCAAAGTAAGGTTATCCGGCTCCTCTTCATAAGAAGACTTGCCTTCGTTTTGAGGAATTGGTTCAGGGACTGTCTCCTCAAAATCCGGTAGATTGGGTTTTATCTACCTGGTCCTCAAGGTCAGTTCCCGAGTTTTGCGCACCTTCGGGGGTGGTTGTGGGTTCCATATCAGCGGGTGGCATTTGTCTCTCTGAATCTTTGTCCCCCGTGACCCCTTCAGGCACTAATGGGTGTTTCTCAGTACCATCACTAGGAGCCGTGAATGTTGTGTTCCTATCAGCGGGTTGTATGTTTCCCTCTGAGTCTTTGGGATGAGTTTTTGTGCCCTCAGACAAAAGCTTTGATTGGCGAATGTCCTCATCAGGCACCTGAGTGGTTATGCCCCCCTTTCCAACAGGCTTGTGCTGGCCTGTCGAAGATTTAGGGGCGAGAACTCCCTGATGCTTGGGTTGTGATTTACCCAAGCCTTTGGCAGGATGTGAATGTTTGTGGGTCCCCGTCTCAGTGGAGTAGTGCTGCCCCACCGAGGGTATAGGACCCCTTACTCCCTAATACTCTGGTGTGATTTGCCAGAGTCTTTAGCAGGATGTGAAGGTTTAGTTAATTCTGACCCTACTGACTTGTTTATGCCAGCAGGGCCTTTGAGAATGGGTTTGCCCGAGGACACTGAGTGTGATGTCTCAGTGCCCTCCATTGGCCTTTGTTTTGTGGCCAAAGATTGACTAATGATCCTGATGGTGTCAGCAGTCAGGGTCTGTTGTTGTTGCCCCCTATTGTCAGGCTTAGGGACAGAGGTCTCAGTGGCAAGTGGCTTGGGTTGAGCTACCTTCCTGGACCCCTGTCCCTTCTTCCTCTTCACCTTTTTGGTGGGAGAGGGATTTGGTAAAACAATGTTGTCACCCTGGATAGCAGTCAGCATATATGTGGTCAGGGCGACAGGTGTTACCTCATTAGGGTCACGTGAGTAGTTTGCCTTATGTAAGACATCAGGTTCAAAGCCGACACTGTCAGGCTTGATATACTCAGACCCTAGTAGGTCATTCAGGGCACAGGAAATGAATCTAGGGTAAGACATGTGTTTTTGCCTAGACTTCCCACCCAATTTGCCTATGAGGTCCATGAAGATAATTTCTCCAAGGTCAATCTTTTTACCCTCAATGAGACAGTACACTATCATTGATTGAGTAGTGTTTAGTTGCTCAGTTGAGGATTTATTCCCCCCAAGGACCTGAATTACAAATGTCATCAGGATCCTCCAAGGAGCAGGGAACCATGTTTTGATGATGGGGGCTTTGTTCAGTAGGGCCCCTGGAGTAACATCAGGATGATGTTTATCATAGGGCCCTAGTTCTAAGAGGAGTTGTTTAACTTCCTCTTCAGTGGGTGGGACTACAAAAGTCTCAGTGTAGTCAAGGCCAGTGGCTTTGACAAAGGTTTTGTAGTCAAGAATAAGGGACTTAGTCCCATTCTTCACTGAGAACATGATTTTGGCCTCCTTTGGCGCATCAGGGTTTTCAACCACCGCTGTGCACCAAAATTCCCTCAAGTAGTCATGATAGATGACTGAGGGGGTCTTTGTGAATGTGGTGGTGAGAAAACAGTTTTGTAGGAACTTCACCACATCCCTGTATTCAGGGAACCCTTCAGGGTAGGCAAAGTTCCCCACCACATTGTTTTTGGTGAGGTCTACGCTTTCCATTTGGAATTCCACATTGGGTGCCTATTTTATGACCTTTGAAGATGCCATTTTAGTTTGATAAAAAGGTCTGGTTTTGAATAAAGAAGAAGCACACACAGATTTTGAAAGCAAAAAAAAGGATTCTTGAAATAATTTTGCAAGAGTTTTGTTAAGATTTTTAAAGCGTGTGTGTGTTCTTCTTTGTGGGGGTATTTATAGGGTGGGAATTAGGGTAGTGATGTTGCGGATACCAAAGGTTCAAATTATTCAACCGAAACGGCATAATAATGTTGGTTTGATATCCGCATTAAATATCACGATTCCATTACCCCTATTTTCTCTCACATCATGGGTGAACAGTTGTGAGGCTCTGCAAATAATGCACTTTTGCAGAGAAAAAAATCATCACAACTTTTGTGTGTGAGGAAGCATTTAATGCTCAGTGGTGTTTGGTGAGAGGGATGTGGGGGCCCAAGGAGTGGATGCCAGTTGTGTAAGTGACATATATTTCTATATTTAATAGGATTCAGTTACCTACCTGGGACATTAACTAACTAAGTACTTAGAGCATTTAGTTAGGGTATTCAATGCCATTTTTCATCCTGAGCCTCCTGAATGAATTTTCATTCGAAAAAAAATGAGTTTTTAGGAAGGGTGTGTTCAGGGACCTAGAGAATTTACATCAGGTTGGAACACTTTTGATCAGTTTCCTGATTCTATATCCAACATGCCCAATTCAACTTTCAATCTTGTGAAAGTGGGTTCATCCAAAGGTTTTGTGAATATATCAGCTAGCTGATATTCAGTGGGGATGAAATGTAGTTCAATTTCTCCATTAGTGATGTGGTCCCTGATGAAGTGGTATCTGATGTCAATGTGTTTGGTTCTTTGATGAAGTACTGGATTGTTTGAGATGGCTATGGCACTTGTATTATCACAAAAGAGAGGTACCATCTTATACTGAATGCCATATTCACTTAGTTGGCTCTTCATCGATAGTACATTTGCACAACATCCTATAGCAGCCATATATTCAGCTTCAGCTGAGGACATGGCCACTGACTGTTGTTTCTTTGTACTCCAATATACAAGTTTACCACCAAGAAATTGGCAAGATCCTGAAGTACTTTTCCTATCCATATTACATCCTGCATAGTCAGAGTCAGTATACCCTTTGAGATCAAATCATGAACATTTTGGGTAATACAAACCAAGGTTTGGAGTACCCTTCAGGTACCTGATGATTCTCTTGACAGCAGTGAGATGTGATTCTTTAGGGTCAGCCTGGTATCTTGCACACAGGCAGACTGAGAATTGGATATCAGGCCTTGAGGCAAGTAAGTACATCAGGGAACCAATCATTCCTCTGTATTGGGTTTGATTCACTGATTTTCCAGTGAGATCAGGGCAAAGGTTGTTTGGAGGAACCATGGGAGTCTTTACTGAGGAGCAGTCAGTGAGCTCATACTTCTTTAGTAGGTTCCTGAGGTATTTTTCTTGGCAAATGGATATTCCTTTTTCAGTTTGTTTAATTTGGAGTCCAAGAAAGTATGTGAGTTCACCCATCATGCTCATTTCAAACTTTGTAGTCATCAGTTTCTCAAACGGTTTGCAAAGTTTGTAACTTGTTGAGCCAAAGATGATGTCATCAACATATACTTGGACAAGAATGACATCACTCTTTGTTCTGTAGATGAACAGTGTGTTGTCAATCTTTCCTCTGACAAACTTGTTTTGGATCAAGAAGGTTGAAAGAGTTTCATACTATGCCCTGGGTGCTTGTTTCAGTCCATAAAGGGCTTTGTTAAGCTTGTAGACATGGTTGGGGTATTCACTACTTTCAAAACCAAGAGGCTGTTGCACGTAAACATCTTCTTTGATGTTACCATTCAGGAATGCACTTTTAACATCCATTTGATAAACTTTAAAGTTCATGTAAGTTGCATAGGCAAGGAAGATCCTGATGGCTTCCATTCTAGTAACTGGTGCAAAGGTTTCCTCATAGTCTATACCTTCCTGTTGATTATATCCTTTGGCAACTGGTCTTGCTTTGTTTTTGATCACTGTGCCATTCTCATCGGTCTTATTTTTAAAGACCCATTTCATACCAATGATTAAAACACCCTGGGGGCATTCAACAAGGGTCATGACATCATTTCTGTCAAATTGTTCCAATTCATCTCTCATGGCCTGAACCCAACTTTCATAAGTCAAGGCTTCCTTGACATTTTTAGGCTCAATCTCTGAGAGATAGTCAGCATAAAGACATATATTGGCTGTGGCGGCCTTGAGTTTAGCAGCCTTGCTTCTTGTGAGCATGCCTTCGGTGGGTTCACCAATGATGTTCACAAGCTCAATGATTTTGGATCTAGTCCAGCTATCCTGAGGTTTGGGATAGGAATTTGAGCTTGAAGGAGCCTGATTAGGTTCAGACTCAGGAACATGAGGTGACTCATCACTATGTGCTTCAGTGACATTTGTAGGAACAATTTGCTCTGAGGGTTCCTGAACAATTTGTTCAGTGGTATCAGTCTCATTTGAGACATGCTGAGTTTCAATGAACTCACTGATAGGTGGTTGGGGTAGATTGTGAGGGATGATGTAATAGGAGACGTCACCATCAGCTTGGTATTGGGTTGATGGATTGTTCTCAAGATGATACTCATCAGGAGGATACCTTGATGAGTCATCAATACCAATTTCTTCTACTGAGGAATTTGAGAACCTGATGGATTCAGTGCTCTCATCAACAGTAATGTGATAATTTCCTCAGTTTGATGTCAGGAATCCTTCCTTTGAATATCTCATAAGGAGTCTTATTGTGCCTTTTCACAATGATTGACCTATTTTGAGTGTAGCAGGCTGTTTTAACTGCCTCAGTCCAAAAATGTTTTGAGAGGGCTGAGCCATTTAACATTGTTCTTGCTGCCTCAATGAGTGTTCTATTTCTCCTTTCAGCTACTCCATTTTGTTTAGGAGTATAGGGAGAAGTGAAATTTTGAGAAATTACTTTCTCATCACAAAAACACTCAAGGTCTTGGTTTTTGAATTCAGTGCCATTGTCAGTCCTGATTTGTTTAACTTTGGCATCATTTTGATTTTCAATGTTCCTGACAAATGACATGATGGTTTCAGCTGCCTGACTCTTTTTGGTCAGGAAGTAAACCCAAGTATATCTTCAGTATTCATCCACTATGACCAGAGTATACTTCTCATGGTGAATGGACATTGGACTGACAGGTCCAAAAAGGTCCATATGAAGAAGATGTAGGCAGCTTTTGATGGAAAAGGTTTGTTTGGTTTTGGATGATGCCTTGTGGTGTTTTCCTTTTTCAAAAGCAGAACAAGGCTTGTCTTTGGTATACACCAGGGATGGAAGGCCCAGAACTTTGTTCTGTTTGGCCAGGTTGTTGATGCTCTTGAAGTTGAGATGAGAGAGTCTCCTATGCCATAGCCAGTTGATTGTCTCACTTGCCTTTGAGAATAGACAAGTCCCATTCTGAGTCAGGGATGACATGTCAAGGACATATACATAATCCCTCCTAGGGGCAATCAACATAACTTCCTTATTGGCATTAAAGATGGTCCCTCTCTTGACCTCAAACTGAACTATGTGTTTGGCATCACATAGTTGGGAAACACTTATCAGGTTGTACTTGAGACCATTAACATAAGCTATTCTTGTAAAAACTATACCATTGCAGTTTACTGAACCATAACCTTCAGTGGGAGCTGATGAGTTATCACCAAATACTACTTTGGGTCCTGGTTCTTCCACATATTTGTGCAGAAAACTTTTCACACCAGTCATACTTCTGGAGCATCCACTGTCTAGATGCCAAGTAGGATCCTTGATGTGTTTCTGCACAAACAGTAAACTGGGTTAGTTTTTCTTGTTGACCCACTTTCTAGTGGGTTTAGTCCTCAGGGACTTTTTGAACTTAGTTAATGACTCATGGTCTGAAGTTGTGTGACCTGAGCTTCCACATGTTTTACATTTTGTGGAGGTTGATACCTCAGGTGACTGAGAAGTGTTGGTCTGGTTTTTCCTTCTGGACTGAATAACTTTGTCCTGTCCCCTGGTTTCATGGGAGGGATCTCCACAGATGTCACAACAATTTTTCATCATACAATCATCAGGAAGATGATCATTGAAACCATAGTGAGGACATGGCGAGAAAGGCTTAGCCTTCAGTCTTTGTTTGGAAGGTGTGGCATACTGATAGCCTTGGTTTTTGTATAGACCTCTTGCTTTTAAAGAAGCAGTGTGGGGGATGTGATCACAAGTTCTGTGGTCCTCTTGTTTGCATATCATACAAAACAGGACTCTTTAGCATTTATCAGTGCTGTGATTTGGATAATTGCACAGTTCACATCTCCCTGAGGGTCTGGGTGTGGTTTTTGGTTTGGAAGAACTTGAGGGTACTGAGGGCTTTGTAGATTTTGAGTCAGAGTTTTTCTCAGTAGGCTCAATTTTCTCACTCATCATCCTGACAAGTTCAGCAAGCTGATCAACCTTTGAATCAGTGCTTTCATGCTTCACTACAGTGTGAACTGAAGGTTTTTTTGTATTCAGTGGGTGCAGTAGTAGGCCGTTTCAGTATAGTCTTTCCTAAACCTGATTTCTCTTTGGGAGAATGTGGTTGATAGACTAATGGTGCAAGGTCAGAATTGGGTTCAGCTCCCTGAAGATGTTTCAGTGGAGGGAGTGGTGAATCAGACTTAGACTCAGTGATTGACTTAGTAGGACTAAGTTCATCAGTGACTCCTAGAAGCTCCTTGATAGCCTGACTTTCTGACTCCAGGATTCTTCCAGTATTAAAATTTGGCATTTTACTGTCAGGATTGTTTGTTTCAATCCAATCACTGGGTTTAGGAGCAAGTTCATTGCTAGAGAGTATGTTAGTTGACAGAAAAGTTGTTGAATGACTACTCTCCCCAGAAACTTCAGTGAGTTGATCATCACCCAAACCAGCCTTTTTGGAGCTGGGTGTGAGACTCAGTGTTTCATAAAGTTTGGGGTTTTTCTGAGTCCATTTCCAAATAATTTCCTTTTCTTTCTTAAGTTCTTCCTGAAGAGCTCGATTTTGTTTTACTAGTGCAGAGTTTTGAATTTGAAGTGTAACACTTTCAAGCTTGGCTTGTTTTAAAGCAAGTAGTTCATCTCTACTATGATTTAATTCAAAACTCAGTTTGTTAAATTTTGAAAACAAGTTAAGTCTTTGCTCTTCAACATACTTAAGATCAACATTAATATAATCTAAGTAAGATTTCCAATCATCATCATCATCCATAGAGAGTAAAAGGTTTACCTTCCTCATAGTGATGTTAACCCATTCACCATTTCTTGCATGACTCTTCTCCACAGCAAGCTTGTTGTCATCTGATAGGGCCATCAAGGCACTGATGTGAACTTCATCATCATCAGAGGACATTTCAACCTCATCCCAGTCATATGTTTCAGCAACAAGCCCTTTGTTCTTGGGTTGATAAGGCTTTGGTGCCTGAGGAGGCTGAGAGACTGTTGAGGATGATTCAAGAAGGGCAAGTTTAGCTTTTGCCTTTCTGTACTTGGCTTCAAAGTCAATTTGAGGGACTTTTTTAAATCTTTGACTAGACTGAAGCATTTTTGGTTGAAATTTGCTGGGGCCTGAAAAAGAGTTATTTCCTGAAAATTTGAAAGATGGTTCTGAGGTTGTTTTTGAAAAACAATCTTTAGCAAAATGGCCCATTTTGTCACATTTAAAGCATTCAGTGTTATCATTTGCTTTTGAAGGGAATTGTTTTTTCTTAAAAAACCTTTTTGAATTAGCAAGGAGTGCTCTTTCATGAAATTCAATTTGAAGATCATTTAGGTACTCCTCACTGGTTCTTTGGTCAACCTCATCATCAGATCCATCCTGAAAATCATGCACAACACCTTTTGAATAGAAAGCAGTTGATATGGGTGAAATTGTCAAGGTCTTTTTGGTCTCCTGAGCTTTACCAGGGTATCTCCTGGTGATAAGATTGTCTTCATAGACAAACTTCTCATAGATGGCAGGGAGCTCAAGGTTCTGAATGTGGTTTGCATTTCTCAATCCCTGAGAGAAGTTTAACCACTTCTCAGGGAGACTATTGACAAAACCGGCATTGATCTCATGTTTTGACAGTATAACACCATCATTGGTCAGCTCATTCAGGAGGGTCTTATACCGAGTATAAGTCTCAGAGAGACTTTCAGAATCCTTGGCCCTGAAGGTATTGAATTCAAGCTTCAGGTCCATGATTCTATTTTCTTTGGTATCAGAAGGCCCTTCATAGCTATGAACCAGGTCAGTCCATGTCTGCTGGGCAGTGGGACAGTTGATCACTGATTCCATTATATCATCAGGAAGGCATGATATAATGATGCTTTTCAGGCGCTGGTCTTGAATGACCACCCTCCTTTCATCTGGGGTCCACTGAGCTTCAGGTTTAATTAAACCTTGGGCAGTTGTTGGGACATATGGATCATCATTAATCAACTTAATGTAATTTGGTTTCATCCCAGTTAAGTAGCAAAGCATTTGCTTTTTCCACTTATTAAATTTGCCAACTTCTAGTCGAGGGGCAGTTGCTGAATAACTTCCACCCTTTTTGTCGACAAGTTGGGGAACATCTATGTCAGTCATAGTAGGATCTTGATTTTAAAAACTTGAGCACTCTTAAGTTTTGAAAACAGGTTTTACAAATCAGAGGCTCTAATACCACTTGTTGGTCCCTTTTACTTTGTTAACAATAACTACAAAGCTAAAGTAACCAAGTTATATGACTTTAAACAAAGATGTATAAAATGATTAACAATAAAGTAACGTAGATATAAGAGACAATATTTTTCAACGTTTAATTCTTTATTAGAAGTTAATCAAAAAGAATCGTACCCAAGTGTTTGCGGAATAACACTTGGGATTGAAAACGACAATATTGACTCCTCACTAAACTCAAACAATGTTGAGTGACAACTTTCAGGACCCACTGAGCTATCTCAGGGGTTATGTTGTTCTTTGGAGGATTAAAAGTGGTTTGTGAAAGCTTTGCATTAATTGCACAAACTTGTCAACTTTTACTCCTCTCTTATGCTACCTATTTATACACAAATGTGAACAACCCTATTATACAATGGACCTAAGTGTTCCTCAATAAAATCTTGATAGATTTTATCCTCTGGCAAGGGAAACTTCTTTGGGTTAAGTCCAAAAGGCACTTTCTGATGACAGCCTGGTTTTAACCATTTGAGGAAAGTTTGACCTTAAAGTGATAAAGCACTTTAGTGAAACAGATCAAACTTTCCCGCCCAGTCCCGCCAAAACTTCAGTCTTCTAGTCATCAGTCTTCAGTACCACGAAGTTGTTGAGGAGTCTTGGGGTTCAGTGAGTTATTGTCATCCTCACTGAACCCATCACCTTCTTCTTGGCTTAGATCACACTTCACTAAGTTCCGCCTCACTGAATGGAGAACCTTTCTTCTTAGGCTCGGTCTAAGCATCCTGAAGATGACTCACTGAGTTACTGTTCACTCAGTCACTTGTTTACACTTAGGTTATTTTACGTTCAAATCCTTGTTAGAAGACGATTGGGGAATTCAGTGACCCAACAAACAACGTAGCCCACCGTTTATCAAACTTCGGACTTGTTTTCATTATATAGTAGAAAATCACTAGTTGGTAAACCATAACTACTTTGTGTTGACCTGGTAGGGCAACCAAACCACCTGTGGGTGTATAACAACGTAACCCACTACTTATTTTATTAACAATGGTATCTATTACAATTATTACCTAAACTTGGATTTATTGGAAAATCAACTGGCTTTATGCCAACTCTATGGATTCACTCACTCTTTACCTTTGAAAATCAACTGTTTAAATTTATAAATCTTATGGATGTACTCATTCTTTGATTTTGCCAATCAACTGTTTCAACTATAAACTTTAAGGAATTATCCACACTTTGATTTTTGCTAATTAACTGTTTAAACTATAAATACCATGGATTTACTCACATTGTGATTTTGGATAATCAACTGTTTATTTATAACGACTATGGACTCACAAACTCTTTTGATTTTGGAAATCAACTATTTTACTTACAAACTCTATGAACTCACCAACCTTTGTGTTGACGTTTTAGCATGTGTTATCTCAGGTCCATAATGAGCAAGGATGACACGGAGAAGCACGGATGCTTACGAAGGCTATAAATTTTACTATCATTCGAAAACTTATTTAACAAACTTTGAAACCACTGGGACCTCATTTTGTAAACTCTGATATTTATAAAGTTCAAATGATAAATCTTTTAAAACGACTGAAATAATGATCGTTTTCTATTATTAAACTGTTGAGCCATGAAGTAACACCCAATCTAAATTCCGCTGCATATTTTAAAATTGGGGGTGTTACAGTTTGGTATCATAGCTTCGGTTATAGTGAAACGGGTCTAATTTAGATCCGAACTATAACTACTTTTACGAACAAAACGTTTTATAGCCTTTCGCTCTCCGTGCTTTCCGTTTACCAGACGATTATGTGACTGCTAGATAGGTTATGCTACACCAACACTCTAGTATATTGACATATATACTCACCCACTATCTTGAAAACTGTATCAATCATCCCTAATTATCTTACTCCCATCATCATAAATACATATGACAAACGCTTTCATATTCCCGAAAAATGCGCGCATGAAATACTTTATCGATTAGTATGAGTGTTAAATCAGAATCTTAAGATGGCTTACAATCTCTTTATTTGAATAGATTGGGATGCCTTTTTATTCAAATCAAGAAATTGTAAATCACCAAACCGTAACATTTATATTTCCTTAGTTACATGGTTGGGGACGCCTCTCTATGTAAATAACGAAATATAGATGAATAGGTTTATTTATGTCTGAAATAACATGCGTATGAAATCGAGAACCACTAAAACCTAAAATTTTTCATTTCAGTAGAAACCCCAAATATTTATACACAATGATATGATTAGCATTGGTAATGCTAACATTACAAATATCGCTAAGTAAAGCATAACATCACCAATTGGTTGATCAATCAAACTGATGAAAAACACCACTACTCCTACGAGAGCGAGAACTACAACTGGGTGTAACACCTCGAATATCCTGCACGACAAAATGCACGAGTGATTAACACTCTAAACATTAATGCATGGTGCTAATTTACGAGTTCAAAACACCACCCCTATTATAACACTATCTCTTACCCCCATATTTCGTCCACGCTAATGGCTAAAACCATGATTAGCATGAGAAGTGCTATAATCCAATCTAAAGACTCCAAATCTTCCTTTGGGATGTAAGCCAAGAAGTTGTCTACAACAACATACAAAATTATGAGGACAGTATAGGTGTATGACATTTTAATATGCTTTCTGACCAGAACTAGTGGCCGCAAAGGACCTTGCCTTCTTGTTGTCAACCATTGAGCCCATTTGCTTGTCCGACTCATTTGTTCCTTTCCTTTTATCATTGTTCTTCAAAGTACCATTCCTAACCATCTCATCTGTTAGAGTCCCTGCTTTCAATATTGCACTCTGAATTGTGGAAGGCTCGGTTGCTTTCACAGTTCCACGAATCTTAGGGACAAGACCATAGATATACCTCTCAATCCTCTTTGACTCAGGGGTAACCAGATGAGGAACTAGCTTGGCCAACTCATGAAATCGATTTGTGTAGGCTGCATGACCAGCCCCTATCATCGCGTGATGCTAAAGTTCATTTTCCAGTTTTTGCATTTCATTGTCCGGGCAGTATTCCTCTTTTAGTAGTGCCTTAAAGTTGTCCCATGTCATACCTACAGCTGATTCTCTACCCCTAGCTTGAATCTGCTTGTTCCACCATGTTAAAGCCTTCTCTGTTAGTGAGCAGGCAGCATACTTCACCTTCTGATGTGTTGCACAGCTACTAATGTCGATCACCGACTCCATCTTTTCAACCCGACGAGTATACTCCAATGCACCTCCTTTACCATCAAAATCTATTGGCTTACATGCCGTAAATTCCTTATACGTGCATCCAGTTCTATTGTTGTTGTTGTTACCATTCCCACCTACACCATTGGTGTCGTCATTTCTGCTTCCGTGGTTCCCGAGTTATTGATATGATTACCAACTTAAGTGACAATAGTAGGAAGCAAGTTTTGAAGCTGTTGAGCGATGATGGCGGCAAAATTAGGATTTCCACCATCGTTGTTATCATTGTTGCCATTGTCGCGACCACCTCCTCTACCTCCACGTTCATTAGTCCGTCCACCCCTTACTGCCGCACCTCCTCGGCTTGTGCTGCGAGATGTCCTCCTTGATGCCATGTTTTCTACCAGGAAGAACATTTATTGAACGTCAAAGATGAGGGAAAATCATTGACTATCACACATAATACCACATTACACGTTGTTTCCTAAAGGGTTCCAATGCCGATCAATGCAAGCATGGTCACATATGTCCACATGTGTCGTGATGCATTTGTAATTATGTTGGCCACCATAATTATAATTTCCTCCTTTCACACGTGTACATATTACCATACACACATAACTCGACGATTGATGTTTCTTATCCGATCCTAAATGGTGTAGTGTGAGTATCTAGGGAGTGTCACACTTGGTACATAGGAATCTCTCCTAGGTGCTAAAGTCATGAAAAGTTTAGTCTCTAACAATTCGTCAAAGGTATCCTTAAGAGAATTCCCATCCTCGAGCAAATCATCAAATCTCTACAGCTAAATAAAAACGTTTATTTAACTTAACCTCATGTCTCAAAAAACAAGAACTGTCACAAGATCAAGTTAAATAGCCAGTTATTACCGAGCTCCACATTTTTGATGGCTTGACTAAATTCTGGGATTTCCCTATCGGTACAAAAACCAAAACATCCAAGAACGTGGATACAAGAGAAAATGTTTTAAGTGTGCAAGGCGATAGGGAGGAGAGTCTTAACGTATATAGTAGTTACAGTCTACGTACTAAATGCAACCTAGTTCTCTATAACCAAGGCTCTGATACTACTCTGTAACACCCTCAAATTATCGCAGCGGGACGATAGTGTCCATGGGGTGCTACTTCTTAATATAAAGCACAAGGTATAGAAAATAACCTCTAAATGGGACATTTTGAAAAGTTACCATTCGAATTATTTAAACAGAGTTATTACATGAGGTTCCAAAGTAAAAATAATACATAAGTGTTTTTAAAACATATCGAATGGTAAAGGATAAGGCATAAATCTTCAAGACATGCAAATGACTCTACGATCCACGCATCCGCTATCGCCTTACTAACCTGAGATAAACATGTTAAAAAGTGTCAATACAAAGGTTGGTGAGTTCATAGAGTTTATTGAAATTAAATTGAAAAGGTTTTTAAGTATGTTTTCATAGCAAAGGCACTGCAAATCCACTCAGTTGCAAATCCCGCCCATACAAAACTTGCAACCTGTGTGTTCACAACCCACTGCTAAAATATTGTATGAGTAATACATGTGCGTATACCATATATGTAAGCACTTAATGTATAGCATAACAGCAAACTGAACCTCGTGACTAGAATAAGTAAGTATCATAAGAATACTGGATTATATTCACCCAAGGTCGCGAATAAGTGTTGGACACAAGGGTGGGGGTGTCAACCCGATAATACTATCAATACCTCTCCATCGGCTCCATCAAGGAGTTAAACAGTTGCTAAGAATAAAGTGTAGAATAACTGTAACACATTAAGGCACATATCGTAACTATATTTCATGTCCAAAAGTATCATAAGTATAGCGTAATATAAATATTTTTAGTATAAAACAAGTATTTGAGCATGTATCTCACCAAAGAGTTTATAGAGAATTTAAATGAGTAAAAGTAGGGCTATGACTCACGGTAATCCATAAAAGTTGAGAATACTTGTGTAAGTAAATGAAAATAGTTGAGCATGTATCTCCCCCAAAAGTATTTCAAAACATATAAAAGTAGGGGCTATGAAACTCACCTTGGTGATATAGTAGTCTGAATGGAAAACAAATCAAGTATTGTGAATAAACGGTTCCGACACGCGACCTGAGTTGGTATGTCAAGTTTAAATATTCGTATTCAACTATATGTGATTTTAATATTTGAATAGCTAGTGTTTTGTCGGTGGTTAAGTGTTAAACAAGATAACATGAAGTTTCTTCAAAAATTAGTGGATAATAAAATTTATCATATTTCATTTTTAAGGTTTGATCGATCAATAATGATACAGAAATATCCCGTATTTAAGTTTTATCAAAAGCCGAGTCATTAAGTATTATAAATATATATACCCATAATGATGTATAAAATGTTACAATTTATACTTTCAAGTATTGACAGTTTATACCCCTGAACTTTCATAAAATGACAATTTTTACCCTTGTAGTTTCAAAAATGACACTTTGTACCCCTTAGTTAAATATAAAGGCTTTGATTAATAGCTTATAGCTTATAATTTTGAGAAAAATGAAAACGTACAATAAGAGGGGCGTTTGGTTTGTTTTGCGACAAGGAAAGAAATGAATTTTTTGACTCCAAAACCTGATGGGATTTTTCTTGTAGCTTGGAAATAGGTTATATAGCTTATATAAAGTGTTTCTCTAGTGGCTTAAAGCTTACAATTGTGAAATCATTAAAATACATGTTTGTTCTTGTGGCTTGCGACAAGGAAAAAGGCCTCAAATAACAATGCGATACTTAGGTGTTTGGACCAGATTATGGGGCGTTTTGAAGTGTCATGGATGGTGGTCACATAGGTGTTTTGGCTAGGTTTAATACGTTAAGCTCGTGGTAGAAAAATGGGACGCAACAAGGGGTACTTGGGGCAATTTTAACGACAAGAACAGGAAGGAAATAGAAACTTGTTTAAATGTTATGAAAACCTTATGGTTCATACCTATTACCTTTTAACTGATTATTTATCTTGTCCAAGGACTTCATTAACTAGTTTTAAGCTTAAATAAATTTACAATTTAAAGAGGGTGCTTGTTTGCTCACGTCAGAACACAAAAGAAGGAAAACATCATTTTTGTTCTTAGTTTTTGATCTTTATTCTTAACTTGTACTTAGTTAGCAGGATATGCAAGTGTTATTAGGAAATATAATAGGGATTGAAAAAGGGTTAGAGACTTACAAATCTATCTTGTACTCGATTGAAGTAAAAATGTCAAATGACTTCTAAATGAAAAATAAAGCTTCCTATCTTCAAGACTCTAGTACAATCTTTCCTTCACTTCCATTGAACTTGAAATTTAGTAATTTTAGTGTAGAGTAAATATCAAGGTTGTAAAAATCGCTAGGCGCTAGTGAGGCGGTCGGGTAGGGCCTAGTGATTAATCGGTTAGGCGGAGATTAATCGGGGATTAATCGGATTGGAATTTTTATGCACAAAATTGTAATTTTAGATATTATACTATATTATATGTATGAGATAAGCATAATGTATCAAAGTTCAAATATTTCAAGTGTTCAAATATAAACATAATACATAATTCTTCAAAGTTTAAAGTCAAACATAGATATTACTCGGTTTGTTGACTATTTTTAAATGATCTTTGACTAATTTTGTTCGATTAATCGGTTTGTTAACCAATTTTTAAGCAGTTTTGATTTATTTTTACGAGATTTTGTTGATTGATTTTTAAGCGATTTTGTCCGATTAATCCGATTAGACCGATTTTGTCCGATTAATCGGTTTGTTGACCAATTTTTAAGCGATCTTTGACCAAAGCGATTAAATAGGCCGATTATGATAAATCAAGGCGCTTAGTGAGCGATCAGTGATTATGCGGGGATTAATCGGCCGCCTGGACCGATTTTTACAACAGAGGTAAATATGGAATGAAAAGTTGTATGCTTGCTCGATTTATATAGTCATAAGTTTAGACATTGCATGTGGCCAACTTTTGTGTGTGTGTGGTGATGATATGTGACACAAGAGGTAAATGTAAAATATGGTTAAGTATTGTCCTACGTTAACATGCTACCTAAATTGAATGACAGAAACGGGTGATTTTTTCTAATTGTATTAACGTGTATATACTTATAGCCTTACATAAAATTTACACATGCATGATACTAAGTAAAACATGCATGGTATTTTTGAAATTGTAATGTTGTATGATTATGAGTCATACATTATAGTTTGTATTTGTAACATGTATATGTGGAGTTAACGTGGCCTTAGGAAAAAAAAAAGATTGATGAGTTTTTGTGAAAAAATCTTTTATATTTATTAGTAGTTTAAGGTTTCGAGGGTATAATTTGATCCCGGTAATTACTAGCGTTAAGTCCTTAAGTCACGAAATTTAAAACTGAATGACGTAAAAATATAGAGTTTATAAAAATGTTAAAACTTATCAACATACTCAAATTTAATATTTAACATGAGTCGTGAGTTTATCGGAGTGTTTAAACGTTATTTAAACTACAAAAATTTAAAGTGACAATAAATAGAAGTATAATTTAATAACTGAAAAGTACGAGTGGTTATAGTCACATGAAATCATAATTATAATAAATTAGGGTTTCGTGAAAACTCTATTAGATAGAAAACGTTTAGTTTAAACGTTTAATAATCGTATGCTAACGAAATTACGTAAAGTGGTAAGTAAAAGTTGAAAACTTTATACTTGACATATAAGGATGTTTATATGAAATAAGCATTAAGATATTAGTGTCGGTCCGCGTGTGAGCACGTTTATTCAGGATGTGAGTTACGTCACATTAGATAGTAGAGATGATCATATAAACTGACTATGTTTAATCTTTTAAAAAAATTATACATAGAATTGGATAAGTGTTAGATTAATATAGTGGAAATTTACCGGTGGTTACATCTTGTAACCGTATATGTCTTGGAACATGCGTTAAACATTTCTTACTCGCCAAACCAATCCCACCCAAATGACATTGGGCCCTGGCCCATTTCTTACGATAAACCAATGCACCATGTTTGGTCTTTGAGCTTTTGGCCACAAATTGAGCCCGATACTATTCGAGCCCAAGACTTAAGATTTATGCCTAAGTTAACCGACTAGTGGCTACTTACATTGGATCGTTCTCCATGTTATTTTCTTAACAACTTATCAATATTTTTACATGTCTCGATTTAACACTCACCCATAAATCATATGTGACAAGTCTCATTCATTTACTCGATCATTCGATGGCCAGGTTATCGACAAAGCTCAGCTCGATTGTCACTGCTTCAACTAAACAAAAGGTCATAATTTTTGCCAAAGTACTTTGTTTCATACAAGCTCCAAACAACACCTACAAAACCCAAACGAATTCTCACCAAATTATTTGGTCATGATTCATGTCATTCAAACCCCTTTTGTGACTCAACTATGAACCAACTCCCTGCATTTCTCTTTTGTCTCCAACGATGGCTAACAACCCCAAGAAACCGAATAATTTCATGCTATAACTACTCCATCGTATGACATACTGATTTCCTATACCTATTTTTGAATATTTGCATGATAAATATGAACGAATAATTAACATAAGACAAGATTTCATAAAACGGAACAAACTTTATTACTCATATATTAAGGATTACATGAAAACACAACTAAGTTTATTACAACACTTCTATGCTATCCATCACCTTCAAACACAAATATCCATCACTTCCAAACTTTATCAACGACGATCACAAGAATCACAAGAGGTACAAGAAACGCTAAAATTGCAACCAACAATGCACAATCCTCTATTGGAGCATAAACCGAATAAACAGCCGCAACAATAAAATAAGTAATCGTAACCATGGTAATAACATACGACATTTTGAAAATCTTAATAAGGGAAATATTGTTTTGGGAAAATGGGGGATTTACAAGGGAGATATTTAAAGGGGAAAGGTAACTGTTGGGTACTGTGCTCCATTGTTTGAAAACACTGTTCACGTACAAAAAAAAAGTTATTTCTTTATCGGCTACAGGAACTTGGAACAGAGCATGTGTTGTCTCTTAAAATTTAATTAACAAGTTTCCTTACAAAAACCGAAGTTTTCACAAACTCTCTAAAAAGTATTCATTCAAACCTCCTGATAACAACAAACTTAGACCGGAATCCCGGGACGGGATTCAGTTTAACGGATAGGTACTGTAATATCCCATAAAATTTCCTCTCTTAATCTTTTAATGGTTAACAAGAGTAATCTATCGTCACGATTAAATTAACCATTTTTACGGGCTTTTTTTTTTTTTTTTTTTTTTTTTTTTTTTTTTTTTTTTTTTCTTTTGCAATGCAATTACAAACTATATCTATATGACGTGGTTCACATTTCATTTAGAACGAACTCATACGCGTGCCACAATAATTTAGCAACCCAATTAAATAAATCATATATATATTTGGGTCTCGTTACTTAAACCGACACACTCCTAATTAATTTGACCCTTGGCCACTCACTAACAAACCAAACGGACACTTTATTAATTTAGGCTTGGCCACCCAATACGCCCATCAAACAAGACCATTATATTTATTTTTAAAATATAACCGAGTCACAATTATTATTGGTACATATAAATGTATATATATAAATATACAATTATCCTTTCATTATTTTTCATGATACACAATGACATACACGCAAAAGTTTCTCATGGCACATTCAATCAAATGACATGACCTCTCTTCATACTTCCCAAAAATCAACCGAACTAGTAACATGCGATGACAACCAAATAATTGAAATTACTCTATTGCATATCACATTCAAAATAATGCATATCACATACAAAATAATAGTAGGATATTATGTATGGTCATGTCACCTTTAAATTTTCACCCCAACATTCACTTGTCTTTTTCTCATTCTTCTCTCTGTATTTCTTGCTGCAAAGTTACCAACCCAAGTGGACTACTATATTTAACATACTCTCTTCCTACTCATAAATACGCATGCTCTCATTTACAAATCATGCACCAACAACTCTCCTATTCACTCTTTGACTTCATGGTAATCATGAACAAACCATGTGAACTTCCCTTTTTCTCTCCATATTATAAATACAAACAAGGTCCTATTTGCTTGCCTTCTTTTTGATCAACTAGTAACCGGAGTAAAATAAGGGAACCATGTGACCTCTTACACATGATATGACAATTCACATTAAAACTACTTGTCTCCTTCTTTGTGTCATCCCAAAATTTCCGCTGCCACATTACCAACTCCAATTGACCATATATTTTTTTCAAACATGTACTAACTGTCGACAAAGGAAAGAAAACAAGACACTTTCTCCATTACTCCCTATTCTATTCCTTTGTTTTCCCACCTTCTCACTGCTACGGTTGACTACATTTTAACATATGCTTCATTTCCTTTATAAATACCACGCATCCCTTGCATAATTCACCACAAACTGAGAACTAAATACCAACACAATATTTCACTTTCTTTGTTCCCTGTTGAGCGAAAAGAAGGAAGGAAGGAACAAGACAAGCTAGGAGCAAACAAGAAGAGTCTTTCATAAACAAAGGGGATCGGGTTTCATGTTGGAAATCTAGTCGAGTCTTGGTCTCGTTGTTCCCTGCCATTCAGTCGTACCCTCCCCATACTTGTAAGCAACTCGAACTTGTCTCATTCGATACGTATCATTGTCATTAAACTTTTCTGTTTGAAAAACTTATACGTTTAAATGTACTCTCGTTATAATTTTTGGATATGAGTGTGGCATCACATTTCCTTGCGTGGCTATGCATGAAGTGGCACAAAAATAAATAACTATTGGTGAACTCCTAACCCGTTTTGTTCACGTTGTGATCTGCATATAATGTGCAACTCAATTGTATCACACTTCTTTAAAATGGCACCATATCTCATACAGTATACATGCATGAACACCTTCGTGTCCAACTATCACATGCATGCACATGTTCATATATTTCTCTAAAACACTTCTTCTTATAAGTAAATTTGCCACATTTAAACACTTGGATGCATGGAAATCATGCCAAACATTTCGACTTTTCATACAAACATACTCCTGTTTCTTTGGTTCGCCTCACTCTCCTCACTGGTCCATATCGAGCTCACAAGGAGGACACATAACATATCATGTTAATTTCATGCAAACTCAGTGGAAATGTAACGCATATAAGCTAGGCGGGGGTTAAAGCTTCAAATAAAAGTTTTATAGTAAAGAGTAAAACAAGATAGCACTTGGTCTTGGTCTTGCATATTACACTTGACATTTCACAAACTTAAAACCCGCTGTAAGGCCTTTGAAATATTTTCAACTTGTATCTCTTGATGTTTTTTTTATAAACTCTAAACAAGTTACACTTGGACTATCATGTCATATTAGTAATGTGCTAAGTTGGAAAAACAAGAAAATATATTTCCTTAACTTCATCTCACTCGACACACACCCACTGTGAGGATTTCGAACTCATATTACACTTGTGTTTCTTCGCTTCTTAACCTACCATTGTACCACACATAGGATTATATATCAAATGGTTGGTATGTTAACGTTTTGAAAACTAAAAATGGTTCTTGAAATAATATACACACGACAAAATCTCTTCATTGATAAAGAGTATATAACAAATAGGACACAGAACCTAGAGCTATATAACCAAACCAATAAGTAATTTAACATAACAAGTTGCGCTGGTCTGATGGTTGGGGCGGTGACTGTTAATTAAATGGTCCTTAGTACAATCCTTGGAGTTTGCAGTTTTGTTAATTTTTGTTATTTTTGCAACTTTGACGACATGGCAATTTCAGCCTTTCAACTTTGAATCTAGTAGCAGTTTTTCTTAAGGCTTATATAAGTTAGTAACTTATATAAAATTTTACACTTTTAAACCCTCAACTTTAAAAGGCTTAACATTTTCTTAAAGATTTTTATAAAGTTTTGAAACTAATATTATTTACCACTTTTCGTTAAACAAGTGTGTTTGACACATATTTTTACTTAACAACCACACCCGCTTAAACTATAAATATCACATTCTTTTGTATTATAATATTTACCCATGATAAGAACATATCAACAATAACGATATGATATGCATAACAAACGAGTTATATAGTATATAACCTTGTTCTTGAACTTTAAGCGTTTTGCCTCGCAAGCCACCTCTGCCACAAAACCATTTTGTCATCCGACATTATTTCAAATCACCATGTCTTGATAAGTTGAACTTATCTCAGACTTCCATATCATTCAGGTTGTCTATTGGAGCCATTCCCATTATGTGATAATGCTACTTTACTCTATCTACCATTCCTCTAAGGTGAGTCATAGCCCCTCTCTTACTCTTTTATAATTGTTTTATAAATGTTTTGGGGGAGATACATGCTCAACTACATGTTTTATACTTTTACAGGTACTCGTTAAATATTTACACATTACTGTGAGTTCCATAGTCCCAACTCTTTTACCTATTTTGAATTACTTTCGGGGGAAATACATGCTTCTATTACATATAAATTTTACTAGTTTACTTTATACATTATACTCAGTTGATAAACCACTCTACTGGTTGTTGAAACACAATACTCGCTTTTACTCACAAAGGCTAACTTTTGCGAATTATTATGAACTTATGAATCCACTTTTACACATTTTATATCTCATGGAGAGATACCTGCTATAAACATGATTACAAGTGATTTTCAACTGTATGCTATCTTGATTATTATTTCCTAAGACACACTTTTGCCTCTGAAAGTCCCTCATATCATGAACCTTAGTCACTTGCGAGTGAACACGAATATAGTGAATAGATCTATTGGCAGTTGACGCCCCATTTGTGCTAGCCGGATAGGTAGCCAAATGCACTTTATTTGAAGAACAATAGGATGTTGGCAAACTCCAACACGAGGGCACTATGACTTACATCATTTCTGATGTCACACATGTTAAGGGATGCGTTCATGAGACTTAGAGCAATAAGGCAGTACTGTAGTCATGATACAGTACTGCAACTACTAAATTTATGGGCGTATAACAACGTAGCCCACCGTTTATCAAACTTCGAACTTGTTTTCGTTATATAGCAGAAAATCACTACTTGGTAAACCATAACTACTTTGTGTTGACCTGGTAGGGCAACCAAACCAACTGTGGGTGTATAACAACGTAACCCACTACTTATTTTATTAACAATGGTATCTATTACAATTATTACCTAAACTTGGAATTATTGAAAAATCAATTGGCTTTATGCCAACTCTATGGATTCACTCACTCTTTACCTTTGAAAATCAACTGTTTAAATTTATAAATCTTATGGATGTACTCATTCTTTGATTTTGCCAATCAACTATTTCAACTATAAACTTTAAGGAATTATCCACACTTTGATTTTTGCTAATTAACTGTTTAAACTATAAATACCATGGATTTACTCACACTGTGATTTTGGATAATCAACTGTTTATTTATAACTACTATGGACTCACAAACTCTTTTGATTTTGAAAATCAAATATTTTACTTACAAACTCTATAAACTCACCAACCTTTGTGTTGACGTTTTTAGCATGTGTTTATCTCAGGTCCATAATGAACAAGGATGGCACGGATGCTTACGAAGGCTATAAATTTTACTATCATTCGAAAACTTATTTAACAAACTTTCAAACCACTGGGACCTCATTTTGTAAACTCTGATATTTATAAAGTTCGAATGATAAATCTTTTAAAACGACTAAAATAATGATCGTTTTCTATTATTAAACTGTTGAGCCATGAAGTAACACCCAATCTAAATTCCGCTGCATATTTTAAAATTGGGGGTGTTACATATGGAGGGGGAAAAGTGGCGGCAATGAGGAGGTGGAGAGAAATGTGTGTGTTTTTCTGTGAAATAAAATGAACTAGTTTTCTTTCTATTTATAGTGAAAATTTTTGAAAATATCTAGATATTTTGATGAGTAGTGTTTAAATATTTTGATGAATAGTGTTTAGATATTTATAAATAGTGTTTACAAATTTTGATAAATAGTGTTTAGATATTTATGAATAATAACTAGATATTATCTAAATAATATCTAGTTGATGACTAGGCACGGTAATTTTAAAATGTATTAATCAAAAGGTGGTGCGAGTATCCAGAGTGAATAGTAATAGTAACCCAAAAATGCGAATTGTTACATTTTACAGACCCCAAAACTCATGTTTCATTGAAGATAAGTTATCCTTTTAATCATTCAATATGTATATGTGTTATTTGATTACTTGTTTCTCTTTTCTTCACTTTAACATGTTATCTTAAGTTAATTACTGTTTGTTTAGATCTAATTGATTTGTCATCTCTTGTTTAATTGATTGCCTCGCGTTAGGATAAGAAAACTGGCTAGTTTCTTATATGTGTTAGCTTGAACGTCTTATAAAACGCAATCATAGAGTGCACTATTGGTTTTTCTTTTTGTATTTATTGTGGGAATTGCGGATTGTAAATCATAGCTAACTTAATTGACTTTAATGGATTTAGGGGAGACTAAGGTTCATAGAGTTTGGGACTAGGGCACCTCCCCACGACCAATATTAGGGAATACAATGCTTCAATTAAAACAAGGACGTGATAATTCGACAAATCAGTAGGAGGTAACTAGGGAGTAAGGAAATCTAAGTGAACACACTTTTCCTATCATAAGAAGTTACCAATTTATTTTTCTTGCATAATTAGTTTAAATTAGTTTTATTATTAGTTAGCTAGTAGCTAAACTGCCCACTCTTCCAAACCCCGAGATTTTTACTTGCTTTCATAAAATATAAAAAAACACAAAAAGAATCATCCTTCATCTTTAGACCTAATTTGACGTACACTTTGACCTAACAACACTATTCCCCTAGAGAACGATCAATCCCCCGAGTCTTACCTATATTACACTGCAAGGATTAGGTACACTGTCTAGGAGGATTGTAAAACTACTTGTGAGGTTTGATATCCCTACTTAACTTACTAAGCCTTGGCTTATGTTGCTATGTTATGTTTTTATGTAGGTTATTGAAGAGACAGGCAATGTGATGATGTGGGGCATGTAGCGGGTCAAAATGGTGTAGTTCGTGGTTTAGGGTAACGAGTTGCTCATCTATCTCATGTTTATTCATTTGGAATGCCCCCAAAAAGTGTTAAAATAGTGCCAAGTCTTTTATAGTCAATTTAATTATGTATTTTCATAGTTTATAGATTGAAATTGAGTGTTGGGGTTAATATTTGCTTTCATAGAAATATCGCTTCTACGCACTTTGAATGTAAATTGTGCTTTAGAAATTCATGTTAATGATTAATAAAGTATGTTTTCCAAATTTGAAAGTTTAGCTAGTCGGATAAGTCCAGTTTACGTAAAAATACAGGTCTAGTCTCAGAACAATGTATAGACTAGATGTCTATAAGGCATAGAGGAATTTAGCCTCTACAAGCGTATAGGGGTCTTGTGTAAAAATAGATTCTTTTTTTTTGGGTTGTTAATGTAATCCTTATTGTCACCACTCGTTTAACAAAATTCACAAAATCAAACACATGTTTGCCGGCCTGGTGAAACAAAAGTAAATGGTCAACAAAATCACACAACAATCATACACTTATAAGTTACCAGCCTAGTGAGGAAATGCAAATATTTCTCTATATCGAATAGTATGACACTAGTGCAAATGTTGGTCATTCGAGAGTATTTAAGTAAACCATATTACGCAAGTCTCTTTCTATTCAAGTGTAATAACTCACAAATCTCACATATATTATCTATACTCATGATATATATAAGCTCATTTTCACAGGTAAAACTTTTGCTTCATTTTATTCCAACTATGTAAAGTAACTTACATAGGCCACTAGACGTGCTCACGCAACTACCAATGCGAAATATCTCTATGTTTACATCCTATAAACCTCCTAGTATGTCAAGCCTATGTTTCAAATATCATTTTATCAAGTATTCTATCAACCTAACTTACTATTTCCAACACTATACCAAAACAAGCCCTATACGTTTACGGTTATTTCAAAAACCCTAATTTCAAGTTGAAACTAGTTTAGAAATGTTCAAGGCATATGTGCAAGTTATCTTAGCTACATTTCCTTTTCTAAAATCTAGTACAACTACCTAAAGCTTAGTGTATAAGTCGATTAAGCATAGAAATCAAATTAGGTCATTTAGGTGCCTAAACCATGTTTAAACCCTACCATTTCTTTAGCACAAGTTACAAACACTTAAGGCATGACTCCTAAACCTTAAATCTAGTCTCTAATAACTTTCTAAACCCTAATCCTAGTGCTAAATCCTAATCCTAAACTAAACCCTAAACTAGTTTTAAACCTATAAACTACCTAAACCTAGCAACCTTGCACTACCATGACCTAAACTACATACCAACCACCTCCATCACCACCTTGTCACCACCAAGAAACCTACCACCCACCACCATCACCACCTCATCACCCTATTTAACCCAAAACACCACCGCAACCAACCAAGGCCACAAACACCCTACACCACCCTAGTTAGCCTTTCCTAGTCATCGCTAGTTTCCAATAGTCATCCCCCCTCCTACCCTTGGCCACCACTCAAAGTATTCTTGGCCACCACTCCATTCGAGCCCTATAAATACGACGCAACACCACCACTTTCAAAACCATCCCAATAAAGCTTTCTAACTTAAACAAAAGGTGTAACCTGGTCCTAGCAGTAGCCTAAGGTCCCTTAGAAGCCAATGGAAGTAAATCACCATGAAGAAACAGCCCTCAAAGCCCTTTTTCTTGTCGAGAAACCCTAAAACCCTATTTTGACCCATTTAAGTTATTTAAGCCCTTTATAATAGTTCTATAAGCTCTCTTTTGGTTTTATAATGTTTATAAGCTATGTTAGATCATGCATGACCCTTTGTTTAAGCCTTGATCATAAAAACTTATGCATTTTCTTTTTAAAACCCTAAAAACATTCGAATTGATATTTTTAGGTCATAAGCTCTTTCCATAAGCTATAATCATGTAAAAGCTACTTTTAAAAGCCTATACTAATAAGTCATAAGTTATAAAACTCTTTTTGTGTTATAAAAATGTACTTTGCATGGTTTTTGGACTAGTTTTGTAAAGTATTTCATGCAAAGGAGTATATATTGTAACTTTTGGAAACTATTAAGTATAACGGTTACTTTTGCCATATTTCTAAAAGTTATACTTACAAGGTCCTACTTTTTAAAGTTTTAAAGCTTAAGGGTTAGTATATATATAGTTATTTCATAAAGGACTAGTTTTGTAATATAAGTTAAGAGTATATATTGCCAATTTACAAACTTAAGGGTATAAATGAAATATTTTTTTTATAACTCAAAACCTATCTTTTTAAATTAACAATGTACCATGTTAATAGGGAGCTTCATGTGATGGGTTTCATTTGGGTATACGTTTCGACGAGTTTGCTAGGTTTACGAGTTAAAGTTCCCTGGCTCCTCAAACGTTTACTACATGACCTCTGAATTATGATGGCCTGAACAGTGTTATGTTATATCTAAATCTAGTGAATTAAAGAAACACTTACTTCAGAAACAAAGTTTTGAAACATAAACAAACCAACTAAGACTTGACATACACTACCTCTGGTTTTGTGAGTAAGCCGTCTAATATATGAGTCACTTTTGACATCACTTAGATTTTCCTAATCTAAGGTAAGTTCATAGCCTCACTTTTAAATGCCTTATAAAACCCGTGAGGGGGATACATGCTATAAACCTGAAGACCATAATCACTTGTGAGTGAACGCGAGTATAGTGGTTAGATCTATCCGGAGTTTGACAAGTCCCATTGGTGTGCCCCTGCCGAGTACCAATTAGTATTATATTTGAGAATAAAGAGGTTAACTTTGGCAAGTTAACCTTACGTCTAGTCACTGATTTGGTCTGCAGTACCATCATTGGACATGGACATGTTAACGTGGGGTATCATGAGCTTAGTTTCAATAATACTACTAGAATTTTTCTTTGATGGGTGTAACAACTGAACCCAGTGGAACTTGTATTCAAACTATTACCATCTAAACCTATGAATTTCACTCAACCTTTGTGTTAACCTTTAAGCATGTTATCCCAGGTAACTGAGCACTTATGGCCTTACTGCACGGAGTGGCATTGGACATGAGGTAGTCCAAACTTGTTATCATTCATCTTTGTGTTTTGAAAACGTATCTTTCAGACCTCTTTTTGTAAAAGTTTATCTTTTACTGTAAAAACTTTGATGAATAAATGAATGAAAACTTATCTTTTAAAAATGTCTCTTTTCAAGTCGTTTTCTATTATTGTGACTGTGTATCAATGAGGTAATACCCTAGATTCAGCTTCCGCTGCTATCTGTGAAAATGGGGGTATTACAGATTGGTACTAGAGCCACGGTTATAGAGAACAAGTTTTTTTTTACCTAAACTATTGCTACTTTTTCTAAAAAGTCCTCTGTGCCACTACATTCCCCAAATAATATATATGAATAATAACATAAGTTATTATTATAATAAGTACATAGGTACTTATGATATTTCTTCCCGGGTTATTAATGAACCATGTCTTCCAATCACCCTATCATCGTATATGATACCGATGATGAAAATTCATATTCTTCATCAAATAGTCCCGACTATACCCCGGCTAGCCAAGCTATTCTCATGATTCTGACTCTAATTCTTTGGAAGAATTAACTTAGAATCTTTTAGCTTCGCTAGCTATTGAATCGTTCCCGAATGATCCTTATATGCAAACATATAATGGTTATATGCAAACATATAATGGTAAAATTCCTATCATTCCCTCTTCACCCCCAATTCCACCATCACAACTCTTTGATCCCCAAGAATTCTAGGTTCCCAAGGTAGTTTCCCCACCTCTTAAGAAAATTCATATTATACCACCTACACCTCCCATATTTGAGATCGGAAATAGTTCTTATAAGACGCCTTTTGAAAGGCATTAGGAACAAATAAAAGATATTTTGAATCACTTGGATAAGCTATCTCTAAAGCGTATAGAGGAAGTAGAAGATAAGATTTATGATCTTGGAAAGGGTCGAGTTACCATCCAAAGAGATTTTGATAGGTTAGAAACTGAACTAGAAGAAGTTCATACTCAGATTGCTGACTTACAGAAGAAACAAGAGGGACATGTTGATGAGGTTGTTCTAGCTCGCGTTAGGCTTTCTACTCTTGAAATGATCGTTGAGGACATCCAAGTTAATCATCGATCAGATATAAGGAGACTTTTAGATGCAATCCATGAACTCAAGAATAACAAATAGACTAGTAGACTACCAGACTTATTAGCCTATAATCCTAAGTATTTACAGCTTTTGTACAAAATCTAGTTACGGGATGTGTAACATAAATAATGGTACTTGTCAAAAAAAATTTCACCTTGTAAGATAATTAGGCAATTCATTTATAATGAAGTTATAGTTTTCCTATACCTTGGTTCCTAGTTGACTATCTCGTATTAAGATTTCTCATATACTAAATCTTTATAAATTCAGGAATTATTATGGATTTACACCTAGAGACACTGAAACTTATGACGAATCTCCGTCATCAATCGTAGGATCTTCTCTACTGTCTAGTCTTTTATCATCTGTGGGATCTTCATCACCGTTTAGTCCCTTATCAACTATAGGATCTTCATCACCTGTTTAACTAACTACACCACCACCAGACTATTCTTTCGATGAATCTTTGATTACGGAACTAGATAATTACCTATGGATTATGCCGAGACCCTTAGGAGGAGAACTAGCTTCCAAGGAATCTAATGCTTATTAGAAAATTTGTCTCTAGTTTTAAATTTCTGAATCTTCCGTTGTATCCTACAATGTTCTAAATGTTAGAACTTATATCTCAAATCTTCCAGTATATCCTACAATGTTCTAAATGTTAGAACTTGTATCTCAAATCTTTCGTTATATCCTACAATGTTCTAAATGTTAGAACTTGTATCTCAAATCTTCTATCATATCCTACAATGTTCTATTTGTTAGAACTTGTATCAAATAAAATATCTCTATCGAAATTTTCATAATTTATATTATGCTCGACTTATGATATTATTCTTATCCCGTGCTATCTGTAAAATGGTGATAGAATGGCACCAACGAAATCGTCAACGTCTGCTATTCCAGCCATGACTCAGGATGCCATCCGAAAACTAGCCACTGAGAGTGTGACTACGACACTAGAATCCCGAGCTGCTAACATGGCAAAGGCTGATAACGCGAATCGAAACCCAGAGCCGAGAGAAGTTCCTGTAGTAAAGAAGAGTAGCTACAAGAAATTCATTAGCTGCCAACCTTTCAATTTCAAAGGTACTGAAGGAGCCGTAGGACTAATGCGCTGGTTCGAACAAAGCGATTCAGTATTATCCCATAGCAACTACACTGAGGACTGTAAAGTCAAGTTTGCTACTGGTACTTTTACAGAAGACGCTTTATCCTGGTGGAACTCATATGCCCAACCTAGGGGAATTTAGGAAGCTTATAAAACCACCTGGACTGAATTTAAGAATCTTCTAATTAAGAAGTACTGTCCCCAGACTGAAGTCAAGAAAGAACTAGCGTTGATCGAATTCTCACACCGACGGTCAAAGTGAAAGAACTATCTAAACACTCGAAGATATGCTTCGATCTTATGTGATAGATTTGGGAAAAGGATGGGAAAGACACTTATCATTGATCGAATTCTCTTATAATAATAGTTATCGTGCCAGTATTAACGCGGCTCCATTCAAAGCACTTTATGGTCGAAAGTGCAGATCACCTGTCTGCTGGGCCAAAGTTGGAGACGTTTAACTTATGGGACAAGAGATAATCCATAAAACCACCGAGAAAATCGTTCAAATTCATCAATGCTTGCAAGCTGCAAGAGATCGGCAAAGAAGTTATGCCAATATAAGATGTAAGCCTTTAGAATTCCAAGTAGGAGATCGTGTCATGTTAAAAGTGTCACCTCAAAAAGGTGTCATTTGTTTCGGAAAGCAAGGAAAGCCGAATCTGCGATACATTTGACTAGTTAGAATCCTTGAACGGATTGGCCCAGTGGTGTACAGAATTGAGCTTCCGGAAGAGCTCAGTAATGTACACAATACTTATCATGTTTCTAATCTTAAGAAATGCCTATCCGACAAATCTCTCATCATTCCTATGAAAGAGCATTATCTTGACGACAAGCTTAATTTCGTAGAAGAACACGTAGAAATCAAGGACTGTGAGGTTAAACATCTTAAACAAAGTCGTATCCCTATTGTTAAGGTACGCTGGAACTCTAAGAGAGGACCATAATTTACCTGGGAACGCGAAGATCAAATTCATGCTAAAATACCCTCACCAGTAGAGTGCAACTGTTCTCACATCTGAGACTATTCATTTTTATCAGTTATTAATAACTCGACATGTGCGAACATCATTTCTGAAATGAAGTGAGTACTCTATATCGAATAGTATGATACTAGTGCAAGTGTTGATCATCCGAGACCATTTAGGTAACCCCGGCCTATCACGGTGTCTTTCTATTCAATCGATTGTATTGACGACCCATATACATGCAAGGTGACATCCGAGATTATATTCTATTTTAAGTCATTTGCAACAAGTGTTATCACGTCCGTGACTATTTATGTGAAACCTATAGAGTAAAAGAATTATAACATCCGAGACTATTCAATCATTAACATAATTTGCATGAACATCTGTGTAATCACGAGTTCTCGTTATCACAATATAGAGTGGGGTTTATTATTGTATATCAAGGATCATTTCCTTTCAGCCGTCAAGCATCATTATAATTAACACGACTTGCGTGAATATCATGTGTAATCACGATTCTCATTGCATTTCATTGATTGCATGCGTTGAACAAACGTTCAAATTATATCAATGCTACGTATAAAAAGTGAAGTAATAATTCGAACGCATCATCTTTGTAAACCAGTGTTATCACATCTGATACCATTTAGGTTAAACCAATTAAGCAATTGTCTATTCAACCTCGACTATCATTAACATAACTTACGTGATCATCAGGGATACTCCCTGTTATGAGCTACCGTTTAAAAGTACGTATATCATTCTATATGCCATAGAACGTATATCGTATGTATAATCCCATTTCTCATTAACACAGCTTACATGACTCGCATTGTTTTATAACAAACGTAACAAATAAAGTTAAACTTGTTTTTAACTTGATCTAATTCGAGACCAATATTAATGAACTTTTACAAATAAATAAATTTAATTTGCAAATACAAAAAGGGTGTTTTATATAATTGATTGAAAGTATTTATAGTAACTAGTTATATTTCATTTTATTCAGCCTACGGGAGTGGGGATTTTTCTCTTGTCTTAGTCTTAAATTGGCATGAGTTTTTTACTTTTGTAGTCCTCGTAGTAGAAGTATCGGGTAGATTCTAGAATATGTAGCTTCTGTTTATTTCTAGTCTCTTTAACTTCTAGAGTCTTGCTGGTAGCTTTTATATTATATATATTTTTCTGCCGTTCAAGATATATATATATGTATATATATATATATATATATATATATATATATATATATATATACACACACACACACACTATATACATATATATAACAGGAGGCGTTACATGTAATATGCCACCTCATTGCCAGTCATTGCCAAGTAATTCATTATCAGCCATGTCATCACATTCTAATTCGGATATAATATTTACGGCGAATTTTTTTTTTAAATTTAATAAGTAGGGTTCGAACCCTTGATTTGTTGATAGGCTAATAAGTATTCATACCACTAGATCAACTTAATTTTTTAATTATATGTTGCAAATCAAAATCTATAAACCTATGCAACCAATTATGTAGGAGAATCCCTACAACTTAGGTAACCTAATCAAACATATACGGAAAAAAAACAGTCGTTTCATTCATAATACATTTTTTCTCAAAAACCCTAATATATTTTTTCCTCAGAATCTCATCTGCTCTTTTCGGTTGTGAATGAGTAATCTTTTCCAATTCTCCTCTAATGTTCATGTCTTTTTATTCTGTAGTCGATTTGGAATTTGTTATCGGCTATTCATATTCATTATAAATGTATAACGTAACCCTCTTGAGGATTTTGTATGTTTTATGTAGTTAACAATGATGCAATCAGTAATCCACTTTTGGGCTAAGTATAAATCAACACATGGATCAACTCCTATGGTATGATGTATTTATGAGCATGTATATGAAATCATCATTACTTCAAATATTGCAACTCATGTTTGGTTTGGTAACTTTTACTTTTTGTTACAGGAATTTATTAATGGTTTTGTAAGACCTTAGATCTATCTTTATCACCTTTGATTATGATGTTAGAGAGAGATAGAAGAGCGAGAGAAAGAAAGTAGAGAGAGAGAGAGAGAGAGAGAGAGAGAGAGAGAGAGGTGAAGAGCACTATGTGAAATAAAACCTTATATTACCATGAACTCCCACCCTTCCTAACAAGCTTAGGAGGGTATTTATACTTTTTACATTAGGCCTCAATGGGCTTTCTCTTGGGCCTTCTTTTGGGCCAAGCCATTAAGGCTTTTACATAACCTTAATAAACAAGCATTTCACTAACTATTACATGAATATATTTAATTAACTATTTGACTCAATAATGATCGTCACTTTTAATCCTAACAATCTCCCCCTAAGGGACGATCATTGAGATCTCTCTTTGATTACATAAATGATCAACACTTCTAATGCTAACAATCTCTCCCTAAGGGTGATCATTGAGATCTCTCTTTTATGACCTTGATCTTTGTTCTTTGAAGCTCGTTCTCTTTAAACTTTGAGTCTTGTTGTGTAATAGTTTTGCTAGTTCCTTTGTTCCAATCATTCTTTGTGATCTTTCTTGCCTTTGATCAACATCTTCAAATATGGGTGTCTTTTCGTCTTTTCCAACATGCTCATACTTTGTTTGACTTTGAATCCTTGTGAGGTTCTCTTTTCTTTGACATTAATCTTTGTTTCTTTAGTTTGTAGATTCTTTGACTTTGACTTAGAAACGTTCTGAACTTTGCTTTGCTTTGATCTTTGAAGAGAGCTTTGTAGGATATGAGCAAGTGGATCTTAGAATGATGGTAACGGTCTTTCTCCAAGGAACATTCATGAGTACCTGCATAAAATAGTTAGCAATAAAGTATCCGGTACGTACAGGTTTGGAATTAGAGATTGTCAACAGCATAGTGTGAAGACTCCTTCTAACCCTTACCAAGGTTGTTCCTTAATCAGATACCTTTGAAAGGGCTTACTAGATCCACCGAAGTACATCAATGATTCAGGTGAGTTGTTGGAGATCACCCAACAACTGTAGACCGATTTGGAACATAGTAACCATCATGATAGATAAGGCAAGGTCCATAGATCTCATAAAGACTCTTACAACTTGTGTCCTTTTTGGCGAACACAAGTGTATACATAGGAAGTGTATCCTAAGAGATCTTTTGATGAATTTCGGGGCTCTAGACTCGATTAGTGCACATTTGGTTTTCCTATGTGGAGACTAGGGAGAGGTCTCCTGCTTCAATATCAACCATCTCTAAGAGATAAGTTGATAGATTACACTGGTTCCCCGTGAGAATGAAACAAGCTCTTTTAAGAGAACTTGAGTGGCTAGAAGGTTAAGTGCAGTGCGTCACTGGGTCCATGACGTCTTTATCTTCAATACCGGTATCACCTTGGTAACAACCAGTAGCATATGAATTGAACCCGGTTTCTGCCCTAAGGTTGAACATTTGGAGGGCTATTTCTTTTCACCCTTTCATTTGCTTTTCTTTTTAATTCTTCAACCCCTTCTTTCTCCTTTCATTCTTTTCTCCGTTTTTCAAATCATACCTAGGGACTTCTAATTCTAATCTACTGGAATTGTCCTTGGGTAGATCCCTCCGGCTCTGGCGGATCATAGGACGGTTTTTCCTAACCTTAGTCACCTTATAACTTCATGACTATCCTATTGTTGCCATCAAACCATTTGTGAAAAATCTCTGAAGGTGTTTATGATAATAAAACATACTTTGTTAACACTTTGAGAGTTTTGCATTTCTTCAAAAATCTTTTCTTTTTCTTTAAGCACTGATGTCAAAGAGTTTTTAGAAGACATTTTCTCATTCTTCTCTTGCAGTTTTAGTTGGAAAGAGATACTTTGTGCTTCGAGTATTGCAAGATGTTTCTCAAACTGAGCAGTTCTTTTTGACAGTTCTTCTTTGACATCCGCTGCTTCTTTTGAAAGCTCGGTGATTTTCTTTTTGAGACAAAGATTTTCAGATTTCAAGGAAGATGTTTGTTCAAAATTCTCATTCTCATACTCATGGCTGACAGATGCTGACTTGAACGACTCTATTTGATTTGTGAAAAATTCTTTTTGAATGTCCAGAATTAAACATTTTTCATCAAATCGTCTTCAAGAGAGTGAACGTACTTAAGATCTTCTCTCATTTCAGTTACAAGATGTTTTTCAAAGTACTCAAAACATAAGTTGACATCTTTCACACGAGGTTCAATCTCATCTTTCAAAATCTTTTTGACTTCAATCTTAAGGCGTACATTTGATGAAAGAGGATTAGAGAAAACGTTGTATTCGATGTTTTCTTGCTCAAACCAAATGACCTTTAACGTTTGCTCAATGTGATGTTTAAGACTACAAAATTGTTTCCTTGCTCTATTTTGCCATAACTTAGCATCATAAGTAGCAAGTTGAGCTTCTTTGAAAAATCTTTTCACATTTGTGTCTTTTCTTTTGAAAGGTTCTTTTGGTATATCTGTCAATTTTGTACAACCATACACAAAGCCGTGGTACGAGAGTGGGTTTTTAGTTTGTTTTACTTTCAAACGTTTTTCCTCTTCAGATTTTAAAATATCTTGAGACTCAAACAAAAAATCATCTGACAATTCTTTTCCCATATCATCAGCATTATACAAAATAGGTGTCAACTTTTGCAGTTTGTTTAAAAAATAAGGTTTTTCATTTTCCACATGAGCACTATTCTCAAAACCAATTCCAGATGTTTGTTTAGAAATTTCATCATCTTTTCTAGGTAACATGTTGACAGTCTGAGAAGTCTGTCCCAATTTTCGAAGTTTGTTTTCAAGATCGTTTGTTCGTTTAAAAATTCTTGATTTTCATTCTCAAGTTTTGTATTAACAATCTCAAAATTTGAAGTTGTTTTCTTAAGCCTTGAATTTTCACTTTTTAAATCACTGTTCTCTTTTACAAGCGCTTGAACCTTTCTGTTGTTAAGAACCATTTGAGCATCTAGATTTTGAATGGAACGTTTTTCATGAAGAACAACTTCCCTATAACCAACTTCAAGTTCTTCATTTCTTTGTAAAAGAGGTTTGACAGACTCTCCATTCATTTCAAACTTCCGAGCTTGAGATTTAAGGTTTGAGATTTCAATTTCAAGTTCAGCATTTCTTGTTGTTACATTTTCAAAATGTTTTTCCATTTCTTTAAATCTCTCAAGCTCTTTGTTTAAAAAGACATTCGCTTACTTAGCTTCACGATTGTCGTTTTTGCACTTGTCAAGTTCATGTTTGAAATTATTGATTAATGAAGCAAATAAGGCACGATCTTGTTCATAAGAAGATCCATCTTAGGCAGGCTCACCTCTATTAGGATCCATATCTGGAGTATCAAAAGTGATATTACTATCATTTTGTTCCACCACATAAGTGTCACTAATAGAGTCAGGATGCTCAGGATGTGTCTGATCATGAACAAACATATTCTCAAATATATCAACATTATCATGAGCATGTGAATGTTGTACCGTAGCCAATATCTCTGTGTTTGATGAAGGTCTGATATGATCATCTTCGGTGTCCCAAACAGCTTCATTCCTTTGTGTACCATCAGTATCTGAATCATAGCTAGGACTGTTGCTTTCAACCTGTTGTTCTGAAGATGAATCACTTCCCGTGAAAACCAAACTATCATCTGATGCATCACCCTCATTGACTGTTTCCTCTTCTGTTTGAAAATCTTTGTCTGTCTCTCTTTCAATCACCTCTGTTTCCTTAAACTGCATCTCTCTTTCAATTAGCTCTCTTTCTTTTAACTGCATATCTTTTTCATTCTGCTCTCTTTCCCGTTTCAGCTTCTCAATTTCATTTAACTCAGCTTCCTCAGCATCAAGCATCTTTTCGAGTTCCCACATGTCATTTATGCATTTAGTTCTAAAGGTCGAATAGCTTACCCAAAATTGTTGGTAAAATGCATCGATAAACTCTGACTAGTTCATTATCCAAGGTTTAAAGATACTCTGAAATTGAGTTTGGATCACTTTAAAAGCTTCCTTCCAGTTACTCGTATCAAGTTCTTCTTCATTAAGTAGCATCTCAAGTTGATTCAGGCTTTGGTTGAGTTTCTCTTTGAAATAATGAAATCGGTCTCTGACGTAGTATTCAAATGCTTGTTCGAGCCTTGAATCATAACCATAAATATCGATGACCTTCGCTACATATGACTTGAACACTGTAAACACTTTCTTTGAATCTCTCTCTTGGATTTGCATTTTCATTTCCATTGTTTTAACGATGTGTGATAAAGTTGACCTTGGATCGTTGAAGATAACAAAGGTTGTTGTTGAAGATTAGATGTTTTTGGCGAAGTTTGAAAAGCGTAAATGATAGATTTTAGTGATTTCGAATTTTCCCTCCAAAAATATTTTGAAAATTTTCTCTCCCAAAATTTGAAAATCACTATGAAAGGCACTTCTAAGGTTACCAGAAAAATTTGAGTTTTTAAAAAATTTTATGCCAAATTTTACCGAAAATTTTAATTTTGGCCTAAAAATTTGAATTTCGGGCCAAAATTTTCAACGTTATACCAAAATTTGAATCTCGTGAAATTGAACGTTTAGTCTCCTGTAAAAAATAAATTTTACTCAAATTTTCCCGTCAAATAACTTTTTTTTTTATTATTTTTTTTTACTAACTCGATAAAATGGTTTTGTGGGCTAACTCGGTAAACCTTAGAACTCGATAAAACCTTTCAAACTTGGTAAAGACTTGTAACTCGGTACGCTTTGTAGTTCTAACTCGAAACTGTCACTAACTCGATAACTGTCACAACTCGTAATTTCCGGTCATTTTCCAAACCTCGACAATTTATTATTCACAAGTTACTATTCACCATTTACTATTCATCGATCACTATTCATCGTTTTTGAGGTCAATTTGACATTTTGAGAAACGTTCAGAAATTTTACTATTCACTTGACACTATTCATTCCCGGAAGAAAACCACTATTCACGTGCATTATTCATGTCATCGTAAACTTAGTTTACGGGTATTCAAAATTCGCGTAACCGTATTGGTTCAGGAGCGAATTCATGTATTATCATTGAGACATTTCATACGGACTAGAAATAGTCTGCGTACCATCATTATGTCACTTGCATACTATTCCACTCGTAGGATAATTAAATTACTACTTTTAGTATAATTAACTTTTACGTATGTTTATTTTTAAATAAACGTTAACACACGAGCTATAAACAAGTCGGACATATCCGACAATCCCCACAAAGGTCCCGACATGTTTTTATATCTCTTACAATGCTACAATAATTATAAAACTCATTTACCCGGTATTTTGGAAATTTAACTAATTAATATCGTACGTCAAATTTAATTACGACGGTTTTCGTGAAAACTAAACAATAATCACCCAAACACCCAATACTTGTGCCCAACATATTTTTATCATTTTTATGACATTATTAAGTCCCGATTTACTTTATTAAAATTTATTTCTAGCAAACCCGGTACCCGATTATACTTAAACTACCTAAAAACAACACTAATACTACACTTATACTCCTAAATAAATCACAAAACATATTTCCCTCTTTTCCTCCTTTCCATGGCCGGCCAACCCCCCCTCCCCATGGTCTTCATGCATTAAAACTACACCAACCAACTTAAATGCCAACCTAACAATTGTCTCCAAGTATAAATTAAACTTTTTCATCCATTTTAATCACAAAATCATTTTCTAGTTCAAGTAAACTTTATTTTCTCTCATTCTCTTAAGTGTGGATCGACCTAGGTGAGTCAAGGAGCAAGGAGAACAAATTTTACAAGATCTTGGTATAAACTAGTTCATATAGTCATCCTTGTTGGAGTTCTGAAATAAAAACTCAAGGATTAGTAGGTTTTTATCATCCAAACTTCCTAAACCTTCAAGTAAGTTAACAAACTCATTTTTATGATTTTTACAAGTTATTACCATGTTTATATATATTTCTTACAAGAACTCATGCATATAATGGCTTATACCACTTTATTTTGTACATATTTAACTTTGAAGCCCTAGAAATGGACACATAAGAAACCCTTGTTAGACCTAGTGGATTGATGATGTTTAAGGACCCATGACACCCTAAGAAGGTGTATGGTAGGTTTAGACTAGCTTTGTGGTGTTTGAAAGTGGTTTGATTGAGGTTAGAACTAGTTTGGAGACTTGAAAATGGTTTTTGAAACATTTGGAATACCAACTGTCCCTATTTTAATTTCATGGGAAAATCAGTAGATGGTGACTAAGTTTTGACCAAAGATTTAGAAAATACATTCAAAAACGAAACTTTGGGCGAAAGAACGGATTAAAACGAGTTAATAACGAAGGAGATATGATTTTTCCGAATTTAACGACGAAAACTATTTCTGAAAAACTGCTTGCTGATGAACAGTACTCACGGGCAAATTCGAGGCGTAAAACTAAATCTATCCATCCCGACTTATCAAAAATATGTTAGTATTTTGTCCCATGATTCCGGGGATATAAAGAACAAGGAAAACGAGCCTAAAACGACAAAGTTATACCCATTCTAACATCGTCAAACTATATATATATATATATGGAGACAAATAAAAATAATAACGTACGTACTAAATGGTATATTTTCTAGAAATATTACTAAGGACTATATTCTTAACAAATGAAATACATATGACCCAAAGGAATATTTATACGATTTAACGACGTTATTTTAAGGTTTTCGATACGAGGAATATAACACTAACATTTTTATACTATATATTACGACAAGTTTTTATAACTCCTATTGGACTTATTTTTCCTAAGTATGGAAACTATTTTACTTTGACAATAACTAGTGTTTCCAAGTTACGAGTGGTATAGGCATCATGTGCACGTGCATTCATTTCATTATGTCATGATCTAAGGTAGATCGTTATTACTCATATTAGGTTGCGGTTAGAGATCGTGCCTCATTTCAGTGTATCCATTCTTGTCATCGTAGCTATCGCTCCAGGTGAGTCATAGCCCCTACTTTTTCAATTGTTTTGGTAAACTCTTTGGGGGAGAATACATGCTCGTTTTACTTAAAACGCATTACTTGTTTTACCTGGTTGATTACTCAAATATTTCCAGCTTTATCTATATATATGGTTGATTTCCTACATTTCATTGGTATGCTTGATTACTTGTGTTTCATATGACTTGTCTCTTAAACTTTAGTACTTATTAGATCTCTGGCGACATTGTCAGTATTAGATCTCTGGCGACATTGTCAGTATTATTTTACCTGGCGACATTGTCAGCTTTGTTTATATGACCTCATAGTCCCCAATTGTTCTTATATGCTCATTGTAATACTGTGGTATTCCCCACTTGGCTGTGATGTCAAACGTAATACTGTGGTATTCCCCACTTGGCTGTGATGTCAAACGTAATACTGTGGTATTCCCCACTTGGCTGTGATGTCAAACGTAGTATTGTGGTATTCCCCACTTGGCTGTGATGTCAAACGTAGTATTGCTGTTTCCCTACTTGATTGACCTATATGTCCATTGTAATATTGTGGTATTCCCCACTTGGCTGTGATGTCAAACGTATTGTGGTATTCCCCACTTGGCTGTGATGTCAAACGTAATATTACTGTTCCCTTACTTGACTGAATTGAGATGCCTTTGCATCAACCTTATTGCGGGTTTTCCCGCTTGACTGATTTATCATATGGCCTTATTGACTGAATTATTTATATAGCCGTTTTGCTATATTTGTCTGGGAATTTAAATTCAAGTATTACTTTTGTTCACGTAAACTTATTACTTTTGGCAGTGGGTTGTAAACACACAGGTTACAAGTCTCTTATGGCGGGACTTGTAACTGAGTGGATTTACGATGCCTTTGCTGGGCGATCTTTTCTCTATAGGCTTTATTTGTTAATCAAACTCTATGAACTCACCAACCTCGTGTTGACACTTTAGCATGTATTTTCAGGTTTTAGCTTATGGCACGCTACAGGAGGTTTTGGCAGGGCATGGCATGGTCATAGAAGACTCTGATTATTTATATGGGGACCGTTTTAAACTATTTAAGGGCCTACTTCCGCACAACTTTTAACGATGTAAATTCAACATTTTTGATTTAACGATTTTATTCTAAATGACTAAAGTGAAAACCATTTTTGGTACTTGTATTGTGATATCAATTGAGTTACACCCCAGCTGCATGTATGCTTCCGCTGGACCCGATTTTGGGGGTGTGACAGATTGGTATCAGAGCTTTGGCTATAGCGAACTAAGTGTTTTTAAAACCTAGACTATAGCTACTTTTACGAAAAACTTAACCCTATGACCGTCACGTGCCTGCCTGCCAAGATGATGCCTCACTTGTGGTTTGTTGCTGACTTAGGTGATGAGATTTGTGTCTCATTATCTGGTATATTATACTCACTTATTCTAGTTGATTTCTATCATTGTCTTTCATATAAGCATGTTCACGTATCATATATGTCACCCTGTTATGTTTCTCCCTGCATAGTTTCATCATTCGACCTCGAGTTTGGTCACCTGCCTTAGTCTTTCTGAACGTCTTGGTATTGGGAAGGACATGGTATTAGTATAACTGAACTGAGTATTTCAAAATTCATGGAACCTCGGTGGAATATAGACTGGTCATCTATATTCAACCCGGGATAGTGAGATATAGGCTGACCACCTATGCCTGACTCAGAGATGAATTTTGCAACACTGAGAATGGTTATAATAAGATTATGTCTGGATTGAATTCTCAACTCATTTTCCAAGTGCTTCATTTATGTGTGTGTATACTTTCGTTGTCATAACATTCCTACTTTTCATCACTTCGTGAACCACCGATTGGAAACTTGTCAACTAGTCATTTTATTTCATGAACTTTCATATTTATGCACAATACACTTGCATCACAGTATTTTCTTATATCACGATCTCATTATGCTGCAGTTGTCATAGTCTCTTCCCTTCTCACCATCACTCACTACTATCAATATTGATAAGTGGATATTATCAATGACCTCCCTAGGAAAGACTTTCCATACCATCTATGAGGAGGATCCCTTGGTACAGTAAGACCATTCAAAACTCAACAAAAATCCCAAGATATCACAAAACCATTCGAACCACTATCACTGGCCTAATCATCAAAAATTCCATCATCTGGAAAGTATTTGGCTTAACTAAATTATAAGGATTAGTTTCGATACGAGTGCTCACTAAGCAACGCCATGGAGATAAATCCAACCTTTTAACCGAGACTATAAATTGAACATGTCCTCACCAATAGACTTTATTCGAACGTGTTAGACACCTATGCCTTTGTGCAGACATACATACCTGACTATTTTATCCTCTTAATATTTTCACTTTTAAATGGATTTTTCTTCAAACTATAGTTATGCAAAACATATATCTTGTAAGAAATACTTTTCTAAGGCACTTATTTTGACAAGCTAATTTCTTTTAGTTAATCTTTTACAAAACTACTAGATGCTAAGAAATTTTAAACATCGATCTTTGGTAAACCATATTATCCACCTTATGTTGAAAATTGTCCTATCTTGCATAACTATTAAACTTTGAAACATCAAGTAAAATGTTACTTGGAAAGTCGTTTGCTTAAATTTGTAAATTCGTTATTCAAGGAAGGTTTATGAACAAAACACACAATCTCAAAACGAACTTTGAAAATCAATCACTATAATACATCACTTATACCTTTAGGAGTTTGTAATTTGATGACCTATAACTTGGGGAAAATCTTAGTAATGGAGACTAAGCACCGTAGGTGGAGAAAGACCCAATTCATGACATTCCTGCGGAGGAATCACAACCTTATCCTAATCTATTATTTTCAACAACACCCTTGACGGACCTAACCTTGTAAGCCTTTCAAAACAAGATTCATGATACCCATTTCAATTATTCCTAATAAAGGAATTTAATTCACCTCAACTCCTAGCGATTTCATTAAGATCTCTTTGGAACCACACCACCTATCATTTGTAGACCAATGGTCAGAATTTGAGATTGATTTAAACATAGGGAGATATGCCCAAATCGGGTGTGATTGACTCTAGAAATGGTTGGACTAACCATTTTCCATAAATCAGATTCCTTTATAACCATAGTTACCACACGAGCCTAGAGACTATACCATTTAAAGCACTCTATGGTCGAAGTGCCCCTATCCATTGACGAATTGAAATTGGAAAATCCTAACTCACTAGTCTAGTAGGCATTCATGAAATAACCAGAAATTTCCTACAAGTCAAGAATCAATTACAAATTCTATAAGTTGTAAACCATTAAAACTTCAAGTTGGTAGCCAGATCATGTTGAAAGTTCTGCCTAGGAAAGGCATGATATCATTCAGAAAACTGGGAAAGTTGAACCCGATATACACTGGACCACGTAATATTTCAGACAGAGTAGGCCTGGTGGCCGTCAGACTTGAGCCTTGTTAGAGAACAACCGGATTACACAACCATGTTTCACCTATTCAAATCTCAGGAAATGACTTTCAGATTAGTCACTCGTGATCCCATTTGGAAAGGAACCCAACCCAAGAACAAACGTAGACTTGGTAATAACCAATAGAAATCATGGACCGTTAGGTCAAACGGTTGAAGCGGAGTCGAATTCCTATCGTGAAAGTTCGCTGGAATTCTCAATTATTATCATCTTTTTTACCAATATACTTCAGAGACCAACCAAAACTGAACTTCGGGACGAAGTTCCTGTTAGAAGGGAAGACTGTCACAACTCGTAATTTCCGGTCATTTTCCAAACCTCGACAATTTACTATTCACAAGTTACTATTCACCATTTACTATTCATCGATCACTATTCATCGTTTTTGAGGTCAATTTGACATTTCGAGAAACGTTCAGAAATTTTACTATTCACTTGACACTATTCATTCCCGGAAGAAAACCACTATTCACGTGCATTACTCATGTCATCGTAAACTTAGTTTACGGGTATTCAAAATTCGCGTAACCGTATTGGTTCAGGAGCGAATTCATGCATTATCATTGAGACATTTCATACGGACTAGAAATAGTCTGCGTACCATCATTATGTCACTTGCATACTATTCCACTCGTAGGATAATTAAATTACTACTTTTAGTATAATTAACTTTTACGTATGTTTATTTTTAAATAAACGTTAACACACGAGCTATAAACAAGTCGGACATATCCGACAATCCCCACAAAGGTCCCGACATGTTTTTATATCTCTTACAATGCTACAATAATTATAAAACTCATTTACCCGGTATTTTGGAAATTTAACTAATTAATATCGTACGTCAAATTTAATTACGACGGTTTTCGTGAAAACTAAACAATAATCACCCAAACACCCAATACTTGTGCCCAACATATTTTTATCATTTTTATGACATTATTAAGTCCCGATTTACTTTATTAAAATTTATTTCTAGCAAACCCGGTACCCGATTATACTTAAACTACCTAAAAACAACACTAATACTACACTTATACTCCTAAATAAATCACAAAACATATTTCCCTCTTTTCCTCCTTTCCATGGCCGGCCAATCCCCCCTCCCCATGGTCTTCATGCATTAAAACTACACCAACCAACTTAAATGCCAACCTAACAATTGTCTCCAAGTATAAATTAAACTTTTTCATCCATTTTAATCACAAAATCATTTTCTAGTTCAAGTAAACTTTATTTTCTCTCATTCTCTTAAGTGTGGATCGACCTAGGTGAGTCAAGGAGCAAGGAGAACAAATTTTACAAGATCTTGGTATAAACTAGTTCATATAGTCATCCTTGTTGGAGTTCTGAAATAAAAACTCAAGGATTAGTAGGTTTTTATCATCCAAACTTCCTAAACCTTCAAGTAAGTTAACAAACTCATTTTTATGATTTTTACAAGTTATTACCATGTTTATATATATTTCTTACAAGAACTCATGCATATAATGGCTTATACCACTTTATTTTGTACATATTTAACTTTGAAGCCCTAGAAATGGACACATAAGAAACCCTTGTTAGACCTAGTGGATTGATGATGTTTAAGGACCCATGACACCCTAAGAAGGTGTATGGTAGGTTTAGACTAGCTTTGTGGTGTTTGAAAGTGGTTTGATTGAGGTTAGAACTAGTTTGGAGACTTGAAAATGGTTTTTGAAACATTTGGAATACCAACTGTCCCTATTTTAATTTCATGGGAAAATCAGTAGATGGTGACTAAGTTTTGACCAAAGATTTAGAAAATACATTCAAAAACGAAACTTTGGGCGAAAGAACGGATTAAAACGAGTTAATAACGAAGGAGATATGATTTTTCCGAATTTAACGACGAAAACTATTTCTGAAAAACTGCTTGCTGATGAACAGTACTCACGGGCAAATTCGAGGCGTAAAACTAAATCTAGCCATCCCGACTTATCAAAAATATGTTAGTATTTTGTCCCATGATTCCGGGGATATAAAGAACAAGGAAAACGAGCCTAAAACGACAAAGTTATACCCATTCTAACATCGTCAAACTATATATATATATATGGAGACAAATAAAAATAATAACGTACGTACTAAATGGTATATTTTCTAGAAATATTACTAAGGACTATATTCTTAACAAATGAAATACATATGACCCAAAGGAATATTTATACGATTTAACGACGTTATTTTAAGGTTTTCGATACGAGGAATATAACACTAACATTTTTATACTATATATTACGACAAGTTTTTATAACTCCTATTGGACTTATTTTTCCTAAGTATGGAAACTATTTTACTTTGACAATAACTAGTGTTTCCAAGTTACGAGTGGTATAGGCATCATGTGCACGTGCATTCATTTCATTATGTCATGATCTAAGGTAGATCGTTATTACTCATATTAGGTTGCGGTTAGAGATCGTGCCTCATTTCAGTGTATCCATTCTTGTCATCGTAGCTATCGCTCCAGGTGAGTCATAGCCCCTACTTTTTCAATTGTTTTGGTAAACTCTTTGGGGGAGAATACATGCTCGTTTTACTTAAAACGCATTACTTGTTTTACCTGGTTGATTACTCAAATATTTCCAGCTTTATCTATATATATGGTTGATTTCCTACATTTCATTGGTATGCTTGATTACTTGTGTTTCATATGACTTGTCTCTTAAACTTTAGTACTTATTAGATCTCTGGCGACATTGTCAGTATTAGATCTCTGGCGACATTGTCAGTATTATTTTACCTGGCGACATTGTCAGCTTTGTTTATATGACCTCATAGTCCCCAATTGTTCTTATATGCTCATTGTAATACTGTGGTATTCCCCACTTGGCTGTGATGTCAAACGTAATACTGTGGTATTCCCCACTTGGCTGTGATGTCAAACGTAATACTGTGGTATTCCCCACTTGGCTGTGATGTCAAACGTAGTATTGTGGTATTCCCCACTTGGCTGTGATGTCAAACGTAGTATTGCTGTTTCCCTACTTGATTGACCTATATGTCCATTGTAATATTGTGGTATTCCCCACTTGGCTGTGATGTCAAACGTATTGTGGTATTCCCCACTTGGCTGTGATGTCAAACGTAATATTACTGTTCCCTTACTTGACTGAATTGAGATGCCTTTGCATCAACCTTATTGCGGGTTTTCCCGCTTGACTGATTTATCATATGGCCTTATTGACTGAATTATTTATATAGCCGTTTTGCTATATTTGTCTGGGAATTTAAATTCAAGTATTACTTTTGTTCACGTAAACTTATTACTTTTGGCAGTGGGTTGTAAACACACAGGTTACAAGTCTCTTATGGCGGGACTTGTAACTGAGTGGATTTACGATGCCTTTGCTGGGCGATCTTTTCTCTATAGGCTTTATTTGTTAATCAAACTCTATGAACTCACCAACCTCGTGTTGACACTTTAGCATGTATTTTCAGGTTTTAGCTTATGGCACGCTACAGGAGGTTTTGGCAGGGCATGGCATGGTCATAGAAGACTCTGATTATTTATATGGGGACCGTTTTAAACTATTTAAGGGCCTACTTCCGCACAACTTTTAACGATGTAAATTCAACATTTTTTATTTAACGATTTTATTCTAAATGACTAAAGTGAAAACCATTTTTGGTACTTGTATTGTGATATCAATTGAGTTACACCCCAGCTGCATGTATGCTTCCGCTGGGGGTGTGACAGATTGGTATCAGAGCTTTGGCTATAGCGAACTAAGTGTTTTTAAAACCTAGACTATAGCTACTTTTACGAAAAACTTAACCCTATGACCGTCACGTGCCTGCCTGCCAAGATGATGCCTCACTTGTGGTTTGTTGCTGACTTAGGTGATGAGATTTGTGTCTCATTATCTGGTATATTATACTCACTTATTCTAGTTGATTTCTATCATTGTCTTTCATATAAGCATGTTCACGTATCATATATGTCACCCTGTTATGTTTCTCCCTGCATAGTTTCATCATTCGACCTCGAGTTTGGTCACCTGCCTTAGTCTTTCTGAACGTCTTGGTATTGGGAAGGACATGGTATTAGTATAACTGAACTGAGTATTTCAAAATTCATGGAACCTCGGTGGAATATAGACTGGTCATCTATATTCAACCCGGGATAGTGAGATATAGGCTGACCACCTATGCCTGACTCAGAGATGAATTTTGCAACACTGAGAATGGTTATAATAAGATTATGTCTGGATTGAATTCTCAACTCATTTTCCAAGTGCTTCATTTATGTGTGTGTATACTTTCGTTGTCATAACATTCCTACTTTTCATCACTTCGTGAACCACCGATTGGAAACTTGTCAACTAGTCATTTTATTTCATGAACTTTCATATTTATGCACAATACACTTGCATCACAGTATTTTCTTATATCACGATCTCATTATGCTGCAGTTGTCATAGTCTCTTCCCTTCTCACCATCACTCACTACTATCAATATTGATAAGTGGATATTATCAATGACCTCCCTAGGAAAGACTTTCCATACCATCTATGAGGAGGATCCCTCGGTACAGTAAGACCATTCAAAACTCAACAGAAATCCCAAGATATCACAAAACCATTCGAACCACTATCACTGGCCTAATCATCAAAAATTCCATCATCTGGAAAGTATTTGGCTTAACTAAATTATAAGGATTAGTTTCGATACGAGTGCTCACTAAGCAACGCCATGGAGATAAATCCAACCTTTTAACCGAGACTATAAATTGAACATGTCCTCACCAATAGACTTTATTCGAACGTGTTAGACACCTATGCCTTTGTGCAGACATACATACCTGACTATTTTATCCTCTTAATATTTTCACTTTTAAATGGATTTTTCTTCAAACTATAGTTATGCAAAACATATATCTTGTAAGAAATACTTTTCTAAGGCACTTATTTTGACAAGCTAATTTCTTTTAGTTAATCTTTTACAAAACTACTAGATGCTAAGAAATTTTAAACATCGATCTTTGGTAAACCATATTATCCACCTTATGTTGAAAATTGTCCTATCTTGCATAACTATTAAACTTTGAAACATCAAGTAAAATGTTACTTGGAAAGCCGTTTGCTTAAATTTGTAAATTCGTTATTCAAGGAAGGTTTATGAACAAAACACACAATCTCAAAACGAACTTTGAAAATCAATCACTATAATACATCACTTATACCTTTAGGAGTTTGTAATTTGATGACCTATAACTTGGGGAAAATCTTAGTAATGGAGACTAAGCACCGTAGGTGGAGAAAGACCCAATTCATGACATTCCTGCGGAGGAATCACAACCTTATCCTAATCTATTATTTTCAACAACACCCTTGACGGACCTAACCTTGTAAGCCTTTCAAAACAAGATTCATGATACCCATTTCAATTATTCCTAATAAAGGAATTTAATTCACCTCAACTCCTAGCGATTTCATTAAGATCTCTTTGGAACCACACCACCTATCATTTGTAGACCAATGGTCAGAATTTGAGATTGATTTAAACATAGGGAGATATGCCCAAATCGGGTGTGATTGACTCTAGAAATGGTTGGACTAACCATTTTCCATAAATCAGATTCCTTTATAACCAGAGTTACCACACGAGCCTAGAGACTATACCATTTAAAGCACTCTATGGTCGAAGTGCCCCTATCCATTGACGAATTGAAATTGGAAAATCCTAACTCACTAGTCTAGTAGGCATTCATGAAATAACCAGAAATTTCCTACAAGTCAAGAATCAATTACAAATTCTATAAGTTGTAAACCATTAAAACTTCAAGTTGGTAGCCAGATCATGTTGAAAGTTCTGCCTAGGAAAGGCATGATATCATTCAGAAAACTGGGAAAGTTGAACCCGATATACACTGGACCACGTAATATTTCAGACAGAGTAGGCCTGGTGGCCGTCAGACTTGAGCCTTGTTAGAGAACAACCGGATTACACAACCATGTTTCACCTATTCAAATCTCAGGAAATGACTTTCAGATTAGTCACTCGTGATCCCATTTGGAAAGGAACCCAACCCAAGAACAAACGTAGACTTGGTAATAACCAATAGAAATCATGGACCATTAGGTCAAACGGTTGAAGCGGAGTCGAATTCCTATCGTGAAAGTTCGCTGGAATTCTCAATTATTATCATCTTTTTTACCAATATACTTCAGAGACCAACCAAAACTGAACTTCGGGACGAAGTTCCTGTTAGAAGGGAAGACTGTCACAACTCGTAATTTCCGGTCATTTTCCAAACCTCGACAATTTACTATTCACAAGTTACTATTCACCATTTACTATTCATCGATCACTATTCATCGTTTTTGAGGTCAATTTGACATTTCGAGAAACGTTCAGAAATTTTACTATTCACTTGACACTATTCATTCCCGGAAGAAAACCACTATTCACGTGCATTACTCATGTCATCGTAAACTTAGTTTACGGGTATTCAAAATTCGCGTAACCGTATTGGTTCAGGAGCGAATTCATGTATTATCATTGAGACATTTCATACGGACTAGAAATAGTCTGCGTACCATCATTATGTCACTTGCATACTATTCCACTCGTAGGATAATTAAATTACTACTTTTAGTATAATTAACTTTTACGTATGTTTATTTTTAAATAAACGTTAACACACGAGCTATAAACAAGTCGGACATATCCGACAATCCCCACAAAGGTCCCGACATGTTTTTATATCTCTTACAATGCTACAATAATTATAAAACTCATTTACCCGGTATTTTGGAAATTTAACTAATTAATATCGTACGTCAAATTTAATTACGACGGTTTTCGTGAAAACTAAACAATAATCACCCAAACACCCAATACTTGTGCCCAACATATTTTTATCATTTTTATGACATTATTAAGTCCCGATTTACTTTATTAAAATTTATTTCTAGCAAACCCGGTACCCGATTATACTTAAACTACCTAAAAACAACACTAATACTACACTTATACTCCTAAATAAATCACAAAACATATTTCCCTCTTTTCCTCCTTTCCATGGCCGGCCAACCCCCCCTCCCCATGGTCTTCATGCATTAAAACTACACCAACCAACTTAAATGCCAACCTAACAATTGTCTCCAAGTATAAATTAAACTTTTTCATCCATTTTAATCACAAAATCATTTTCTAGTTCAAGTAAACTTTATTTTCTCTCATTCTCTTAAGTGTGGATCGACCTAGGTGAGTCAAGGAGCAAGGAGAACAAATTTTACAAGATCTTGGTATAAACTAGTTCATATAGTCATCCTTGTTGGAGTTCTGAAATAAAAACTCAAGGATTAGTAGGTTTTTATCATCCAAACTTCCTAAACCTTCAAGTAAGTTAACAAACTCATTTTTATGATTTTTACAAGTTATTACCATGTTTATATATATTTCTTACAAGAACTCATGCATATAATGGCTTATACCACTTTATTTTGTACATATTTAACTTTGAAGCCCTAGAAATGGACACATAAGAAACCCTTGTTAGACCTAGTGGATTGATGATGTTTAAGGACCCATGACACCCTAAGAAGGTGTATGGTAGGTTTAGACTAGCTTTGTGGTGTTTGAAAGTGGTTTGATTGAGGTTAGAACTAGTTTGGAGACTTGAAAATGGTTTTTGAAACATTTGGAATACCAACTGTCCCTATTTTAATTTCATGGGAAAATCAGTAGATGGTGACTAAGTTTTGACCAAAGATTTAGAAAATACATTCAAAAACGAAACTTTGGGCGAAAGAACGGATTAAAACGAGTTAATAACGAAGGAGATATGATTTTTCCGAATTTAACGACGAAAACTATTTCTGAAAAACTGCTTGCTGATGAACAGTACTCACGGGCAAATTCGAGGCGTAAAACTAAATCTATCCATCCCGACTTATCAAAAATATGTTAGTATTTTGTCCCATGATTCCGGGGATATAAAGAACAAGGAAAACGAGCCTAAAACGACAAAGTTATACCCATTCTAACATCGTCAAACTATATATATATATATATATGGAGACAAATAAAAATAATAACGTACGTACTAAATGGTATATTTTCTAGAAATATTACTAAGGACTATATTCTTAACAAATGAAATACATATGACCCAAAGGAATATTTATACGATTTAACGACGTTATTTTAAGGTTTTCGATACGAGGAATATAACACTAACATTTTTATACTATATATTACGACAAGTTTTTATAACTCCTATTGGACTTATTTTTCCTAAGTATGGAAACTATTTTACTTTGACAATAACTAGTGTTTCCAAGTTACGAGTGGTATAGGCATCATGTGCACGTGCATTCATTTCATTATGTCATGATCTAAGGTAGATCGTTATTACTCATATTAGGTTGCGGTTAGAGATCGTGCCTCATTTCAGTGTATCCATTCTTGTCATCGTAGCTATCGCTCCAGGTGAGTCATAGCCCCTACTTTTTCAATTGTTTTGGTAAACTCTTTGGGGGAGAATACATGCTCGTTTTACTTAAAACGCATTACTTGTTTTACCTGGTTGATTACTCAAATATTTCCAGCTTTATCTATATATATGGTTGATTTCCTACATTTCATTGGTATGCTTGATTACTTGTGTTTCATATGACTTGTCTCTTAAACTTTAGTACTTATTAGATCTCTGGCGACATTGTCAGTATTAGATCTCTGGCGACATTGTCAGTATTATTTTACCTGGCGACATTGTCAGCTTTGTTTATATGACCTCATAGTCCCCAATTGTTCTTATATGCTCATTGTAATACTGTGGTATTCCCCACTTGGCTGTGATGTCAAACGTAATACTGTGGTATTCCCCACTTGGCTGTGATGTCAAACGTAATACTGTGGTATTCCCCACTTGGCTGTGATGTCAAACGTAGTATTGTGGTATTCCCCACTTGGCTGTGATGTCAAACGTAGTATTGCTGTTTCCCTACTTGATTGACCTATATGTCCATTGTAATATTGTGGTATTCCCCACTTGGCTGTGATGTCAAACGTATTGTGGTATTCCCCACTTGGCTGTGATGTCAAACGTAATATTACTGTTCCCTTACTTGACTGAATTGAGATGCCTTTGCATCAACCTTATTGCGGGTTTTCCCGCTTGACTGATTTATCATATGGCCTTATTGACTGAATTATTTATATAGCCGTTTTGCTATATTTGTCTGGGAATTTAAATTCAAGTATTACTTTTGTTCACGTAAACTTATTACTTTTGGCAGTGGGTTGTAAACACACAGGTTACAAGTCTCTTATGGCGGGACTTGTAACTGAGTGGATTTACGATGCCTTTGCTGGGCGATCTTTTCTCTATAGGCTTTATTTGTTAATCAAACTCTATGAACTCACCAACCTCGTGTTGACACTTTAGCATGTATTTTCAGGTTTTAGCTTATGGCACGCTACAGGAGGTTTTGGCAGGGCATGGCATGGTCATAGAAGACTCTGATTATTTATATGGGGACCGTTTTAAACTATTTAAGGGCCTACTTCCGCACAACTTTTAACGATGTAAATTCAACATTTTTGATTTAACGATTTTATTCTAAATGACTAAAGTGAAAACCATTTTTGGTACTTGTATTGTGATATCAATTGAGTTACACCCCAGCTGCATGTATGCTTCCGCTGGACCCGATTTTGGGGGTGTGACAGATTGGTATCAGAGCTTTGGCTATAGCGAACTAAGTGTTTTTAAAACCTAGACTATAGCTACTTTTACGAAAAACTTAACCCTATGACCGTCACGTGCCTGCCTGCCAAGATGATGCCTCACTTGTGGTTTGTTGCTGACTTAGGTGATGAGATTTGTGTCTCATTATCTGGTATATTATACTCACTTATTCTAGTTGATTTCTATCATTGTCTTTCATATAAGCATGTTCACGTATCATATATGTCACCCTGTTATGTTTCTCCCTGCATAGTTTCATCATTCGACCTCGAGTTTGGTCACCTGCCTTAGTCTTTCTGAACGTCTTGGTATTGGGAAGGACATGGTATTAGTATAACTGAACTGAGTATTTCAAAATTCATGGAACCTCGGTGGAATATAGACTGGTCATCTATATTCAACCCGGGATAGTGAGATATAGGCTGACCACCTATGCCTGACTCAGAGATGAATTTTGCAACACTGAGAATGGTTATAATAAGATTATGTCTGGATTGAATTCTCAACTCATTTTCCAAGTGCTTCATTTATGTGTGTGTATACTTTCGTTGTCATAACATTCCTACTTTTCATCACTTCGTGAACCACCGATTGGAAACTTGTCAACTAGTCATTTTATTTCATGAACTTTCATATTTATGCACAATACACTTGCATCACAGTATTTTCTTATATCACGATCTCATTATGCTGCAGTTGTCATAGTCTCTTCCCTTCTCACCATCACTCACTACTATCAATATTGATAAGTGGATATTATCAATGACCTCCCTAGGAAAGACTTTCCATACCATCTATGAGGAGGATCCCTCGGTACAGTAAGACCATTCAAAACTCAACAGAAATCCCAAGATATCACAAAACCATTCGAACCACTATCACTGGCCTAATCATCAAAAATTCCATCATCTGGAAAGTATTTGGCTTAACTAAATTATAAGGATTAGTTTCGATACGAGTGCTCACTAAGCAACGCCATGGAGATAAATCCAACCTTTTAACCGAGACTATAAATTGAACATGTCCTCACCAATAGACTTTATTCGAACGTGTTAGACACCTATGCCTTTGTGCAGACATACATACCTGACTATTTTATCCTCTTAATATTTTCACTTTTAAATGGATTTTTCTTCAAACTATAGTTATGCAAAACATATATCTTGTAAGAAATACTTTTCTAAGGCACTTATTTTGACAAGCTAATTTCTTTTAGTTAATCTTTTACAAAACTACTAGATGCTAAGAAATTTTAAACATCGATCTTTGGTAAACCATATTATCCACCTTATGTTGAAAATTGTCCTATCTTGCATAACTATTAAACTTTGAAACATCAAGTAAAATGTTACTTGGAAAGCCGTTTGCTTAAATTTGTAAATTCGTTATTCAAGGAAGGTTTATGAACAAAACACACAATCTCAAAACGAACTTTGAAAATCAATCACTATAATACATCACTTATACCTTTAGGAGTTTGTAATTTGATGACCTATAACTTGGGGAAAATCTTAGTAATGGAGACTAAGCACCGTAGGTGGAGAAAGACCCAATTCATGACATTCCTGCGGAGGAATCACAACCTTATCCTAATCTATTATTTTCAACAACACCCTTGACGGACCTAACCTTGTAAGCCTTTCAAAACAAGATTCATGATACCCATTTCAATTATTCCTAATAAAGGAATTTAATTCACCTCAACTCCTAGCGATTTCATTAAGATCTCTTTGGAACCACACCACCTATCATTTGTAGACCAATGGTCAGAATTTGAGATTGATTTAAACATAGGGAGATATGCCCAAATCGGGTGTGATTGACTCTAGAAATGGTTGGACTAACCATTTTCCATAAATCAGATTCCTTTATAACCATAGTTACCACACGAGCCTAGAGACTATACCATTTAAAGCACTCTATGGTCGAAGTGCCCCTATCCATTGACGAATTGAAATTGGAAAATCCTAACTCACTAGTCTAGTAGGCATTCATGAAATAACCAGAAATTTCCTACAAGTCAAGAATCAATTACAAATTCTATAAGTTGTAAACCATTAAAACTTCAAGTTGGTAGCCAGATCATGTTGAAAGTTCTGCCTAGGAAAGGCATGATATCATTCAGAAAACTGGGAAAGTTGAACCCGATATACACTGGACCACGTAATATTTCAGACAGAGTAGGCCTGGTGGCCGTCAGACTTGAGCCTTGTTAGAGAACAACCGGATTACACAACCATGTTTCACCTATTCAAATCTCAGGAAATGACTTTCAGATTAGTCACTCGTGATCCCATTTGGAAAGGAACCCAACCCAAGAACAAACGTAGACTTGGTAATAACCAATAGAAATCATGGACCGTTAGGTCAAACGGTTGAAGCGGAGTCGAATTCCTATCGTGAAAGTTCGCTGGAATTCTCAATTATTATCATCTTTTTTACCAATATACTTCAGAGACCAACCAAAACTGAACTTCGGGACGAAGTTCCTGTTAGAAGGGAAGACTGTCACAACTCGTAATTTCCGGTCATTTTCCAAACCTCGACAATTTACTATTCACAAGTTACTATTCATCGATCACTATTCATCGTTTTTGAGGTCAATTTGACATTTCGAGAAACGTTCAGAAATTTTACTATTCACTTGACACTATTCATTCCCGGAAGAAAACCACTATTCACGTGCATTACTCATGTCATCGTAAACTTAGTTTACGGGTATTCAAAATTCGCGTAACCGTATTGGTTCAGGAGCGAATTCATGCATTATCATTGAGACATTTCATACGGACTAGAAATAGTCGGCGTACCATCATTATGTCACTTGCATACTATTCCACTCGTAGGATAATTAAATTACTACTTTTAGTATAATTAACTTTTACGTATGTTTATTTTTAAATAAACGTTAACACACGAGCTATAAACAAGTCGGACATATCCGACAATCCCCACAAAGGTCCCGACATGTTTTTATATCTCTTACAATGCTACAATAATTATAAAACTCATTTACCCGGTATTTTGGAAATTTAACTAATTAATATCGTACGTCAAATTTAATTACGACGGTTTTCGTAAAAACTAAACAATAATCACCCAAACACCCAATACTTGTGCCCAACATATTTTTATCATTTTTATGACATTATTAAGTCCCGATTTACTTTATTAAAATTTATTTCTAGCAAACCCGGTACCCGATTATACTTAAACTACCTAAAAACAACACTAATACTACACTTATACTCCTAAATAAATCACAAAACATATTTCCCTCTTTTCCTCCTTTCCATGGCCGGCCAATCCCCCCTCCCCATGGTCTTCATGCATTAAAACTACACCAACCAACTTAAATGCCAACCTAACAATTGTCTCCAAGTATAAATTAAACTTTTTCATCCATTTTAATCACAAAATCATTTTCTAGTTCAAGTAAACTTTATTTTCTCTCATTCTCTTAAGTGTGGATCGACCTAGGTGAGTCAAGGAGCAAGGAGAACAAATTTTACAAGATCTTGGTATAAACTAGTTCATATAGTCATCCTTGTTGGAGTTCTGAAATAAAAACTCAAGGATTAGTAGGTTTTTATCATCCAAACTTCCTAAACCTTCAAGTAAGTTAACAAACTCATTTTTATGATTTTTACAAGTTATTACCATGTTTATATATATTTCTTACAAGAACTCATGCATATAATGGCTTATACCACTTTATTTTGTACATATTTAACTTTGAAGCCCTAGAAATGGACACATAAGAAACCCTTGTTAGACCTAGTGGATTGATGATGTTTAAGGACCCATGACACCCTAAGAAGGTGTATGGTAGGTTTAGACTAGCTTTGTGGTGTTTGAAAGTGGTTTGATTGAGGTTAGAACTAGTTTGGAGACTTGAAAATGGTTTTTGAAACATTTGGAATACCAACTGTCCCTATTTTAATTTCATGGGAAAATCAGTAGATGGTGACTAAGTTTTGACCAAAGATTTAGAAAATACATTCAAAAACGAAACTTTGGGCGAAAGAACGGATTAAAACGAGTTAATAACGAAGGAGATATGATTTTTCCGAATTTAACGACGAAAACTATTTCTGAAAAACTGCTTGCTGATGAACAGTACTCACGGGCAAATTCGAGGCGTAAAACTAAATCTAGCCATCCCGACTTATCAAAAATATGTTAGTATTTTGTCCCATGATTCCGGGGATATAAAGAACAAGGAAAACGAGCCTAAAACGACAAAGTTATACCCATTCTAACATCGTCAAACTATATATATATATATGGAGACAAATAAAAATAATAACGTACGTACTAAATGGTATATTTTCTAGAAATATTACTAAGGACTATATTCTTAACAAATGAAATACATATGACCCAAAGGAATATTTATACGATTTAACAACGTTATTTTAAGGTTTTCGATACGAGGAATATAACACTAACATTTTTATACTATATATTACGACAAGTTTTTATAACTCCTATTGGACTTATTTTTCCTAAGTATGGAAACTATTTTACTTTGACAATAACTAGTGTTTCCAAGTTACGAGTGGTATAGGCATCATGTGCACGTGCATTCATTTCATTATGTCATGATCTAAGGTAGATCGTTATTACTCATATTAGGTTGCGGTTAGAGATCGTGCCTCATTTCAGTGTATCCATTCTTGTCATCGTAGCTATCGCTCCAGGTGAGTCATAGCCCCTACTTTTTCAATTGTTTTGGTAAACTCTTTGGGGGAGAATACATGCTCGTTTTACTTAAAACGCATTACTTGTTTTACCTGGTTGATTACTCAAATATTTCCAGCTTTATCTATATATATGGTTGATTTCCTACATTTCATTGGTATGCTTGATTACTTGTGTTTCATATGACTTGTCTCTTAAACTTTAGTACTTATTAGATCTCTGGCGACATTGTCAGTATTAGATCTCTGGCGACATTGTCCGTATTATTTTACCTGGCGACATTGTCAGCTTTGTTTATATGACCTCATAGTCCCCAATTGTTCTTATATGCTCATTGTAATACTGTGGTATTCCCCACTTGGCTGTGATGTCAAACGTAATACTGTGGTATTCCCCACTTGGCTGTGATGTCAAACGTAATACTGTGGTATTCCCCACTTGGCTGTGATGTCAAACGTAGTATTGTGGTATTCCCCACTTGGCTGTGATGTCAAACGTAGTATTGCTGTTTCCCTACTTGATTGACCTATATGTCCATTATAATATTGTGGTATTCCCCACTTGGCTGTGATGTCAAACGTATTGTGGTATTCCCCACTTGGCTGTGATGTCAAACGTAATATTACTGTTCCCTTACTTGACTGAATTGAGATGCCTTTGCATCAACCTTATTGCGGGTTTTCCCGCTTGACTGATTTATCATATGGCCTTATTGACTGAATTATTTATATAGCCGTTTTGCTATATTTGTCTGGGAATTTAAATTCAAGTATTACTTTTGTTCACATAAACTTATTACTTTTGGCAGTGGGTTGTAAACACACAGGTTACAAGTCTCTTATGGCGGGACTTGTAACTGAGTGGATTTACGATGCCTTTGCTGGGCGATCTTTTCTCTATAGGCTTTATTTGTTAATCAAACTCTATGAACTCACCAACCTCGTGTTGACACTTTAGCATGTATTTTCAGGTTTTAGCTTATGGCACGCTACAGGAGGTTTTGGCAGGGCATGGCATGGTCATAGAAGACTCTGATTATTTATATGGGGACCGTTTTAAACTATTTAAGGGCCTACTTCCGCACAACTTTTAACGATGTAAATTCAACATTTTTGATTTAACGATTTTATTCTAAATGACTAAAGTGAAAACCATTTTTGGTACTTGTATTGTGATATCAATTGAGTTACACCCCAGCTGCATGTATGCTTCCGCTGGACCCGATTTTGGGGGTGTGACAATAACCTAATGAAATTTCGGCAGAGTTTCGTTTAGGAAAGCCCAAGTGAAATCCTTACTCGATAAACGATAAGGTTGAACCAGCCTAACTCGGTAAAAATAATGTAACTCGATAAGCTAACTCGATAAGCAAACTTGATAAGTTAACTTGATAAAACCCTAACTTGATAAAACTCTAACTTGAAAAAACCCTAACTTGATAAACAGGAGGCGTTACACGTAATATGCCACCTCATTGCAGTCATTGCCAAGTAATTCATTATCAGCCATGTCATCATCCATGTCATCACATTCTAATTCGGATATAATATTTACAGCGAATTATTTTTTTAAAAAATTTAATAAGTAGGGTTCGAACCCTTGATTTGTTGATAGGCTAATAAGTATTCATACCACTAGATCAACTTAATTTTTGAATTATATGTTGCAAATCAAAATCTATAAACCTATGCAACCAATTATGTTGGAGAATCCCTACAACTTAGGTAACCTAATCAAACATATACGAAAAAAAAATAGTCGGTTCATTCATAATACATTTTTTCTCAAAAACTCTAATATATTTTTTTCCTCAAAATCTCATCTGCTCTTTTCGGTTGTGAATGAGTAATCTTTTCCAATTCTTCTCTAATGTTCATGTCTTTTTATTCTGTAGTCGATTTGGAATTTGTTATCGGCTATTCATAATTCATCTTTTATATAATACAATAAAACCCCTAGTGGGACTTTCGTATTTAATAAAAAAGATTATTTTTTTTTATTAAGTAATATTTTAATTAACTATTATTTTTTAATTGATAAATTTCTAAATTCGTTTTGTTGATATATAGTACACAAGTAGAAGACAAATACAAAAACTATAGATAAGATGCAAAATTTTTAAATGATTATCTTTAATAATAAAAAACTATAATTTTAAAAAATATAATTATTTATTTTAAAAACTATAATTATAAATGAAACAAAACAAAAGATTAAATTATTTATTTTTTAATAAATAAAAATATCTTATTCAAAAAAACTTTATAAAAAAGCTCGCGCGTGCGCGGGCATTATAACTAATTATAAATGTATAACGTAACCCTCTTGAGGATTTTGTATGTTTTATGTAGTTAACAATGATGCAATCAGTAATCCTCTTTTGGGCTAAGTATAAATCATCACATGGATAAACTCCTATGGTATGATGTATTTATGAGCATGTATATGAAATCATCATTACTTCAAATATTGCAACTCATGTTTGGTTTGGTAACTTTTACTTTTTGTTACAGGAATTTATTAATGGTTTTGTAGGACCTTAGATCTATCTTTATCACCTTTGATTATGATGTTAGAGAGAGATAGAAGAGCTAGAGAGAGAAAGTAGAGAGAGAGAGGTGGAGAGCACTATGTGAAATAAAACCTTGTATTACCATGAACTCCCACCCTTCCTAACAAGCTTAGGAGGGTATTTATACTTTTTACATTAGGCCTCAATGGGCTTTCTCTTGGGCCTTCTTTTGGGCCAAGCTATTAAGGCTTTCACATAACCTTAATAAACTAGCATTTCACTAACTATTACATGAATATATTTAACTAACTATTTGACTCAATAATGATCGTCACTTTTAATTCTAACAATCTCTCCCTATGGGACGATCATTGAGATCTCTCTTTGATTACATAAATGATCAACACTTCTAATGCTAACAGGTTTGGTTATAGGTCAGAATACCACGGTAATATTTTTAAGGCATTTGCTCATAGAATTAGATGTTTTGTTAGGATATACAGTTGTGGCTTTTTATTTTGCAGGTGTTAAGAAGATTAACTTTTGATCCTAATATCTTTTTTGCCTCATAATCTCATCTGGTCTTTTCGCTTGTGAATGAGTAATCTTTTCCTCATCTCCTCTAATGATCGTGTCTTTTTATTCTGTAGTCGATTTGGAATTTGTTATCAGCTATTCATAGTTCATTATAAATGTATAACGTAACCCTCTTGAGGATTATGTATGTTTTATGTAGTTAACAATGATGCAATATTACCACTTCTATTGTCAATCTACTGTCATTAGATGAACCTACAAAAATATTACCACTTCTACTGTCATCAGATGACTTTGAATAGCTTTGTTTGCCTAAACCATTAATATGAGATAAATACATCAACAGGAAATGCTAGACGCAATGACAAATACAAAATTTTGGTATGAAGAGGCACAAGGAAACTATCTTATGCCACAAGTACCCATAGGTGAACTTTTTGATGGTGAGAGAAAGAAGTTGATCAAAGAGGTAAGATTGGTTCACCAAGTCTTCAAGGCTGCAAAATCTATGAACGAAACTATCCTGCTTGAAATGCCAATACCTAAAATCATTGGAGAAGCACTTCCTAAAGTAAGAGTTTCCATAATGAGGAGTCAATCTCGAACCAGTTACTTATGATTTTGCTTATTTGGGTTGTGACATATTATAAATGAGTCAAATCTGAGGTTACCTACCAGGGAACAGGTTAAACGGGTTGGCAGTTTAGTTGCTCAAAGTCTATTTTTAATGAATCCAATCTTCTGATTTTATAATAAACTTTTACCAAAATGAAAAAAAAAACACTAAATGTATTATTTATATATATTGCAGTTAATGCGTGGAATTGCGCCCTCGCAAAAGGTTTTACTTCTCAAGGGATCTTGAGAAGTTTGCAATCCCTACCAGGCAGTGTACCTGACCGTTGTAGTATAGTATAGTGGCAAGTACCGGGGGTTTGATCGTTCAACTCAAAGAATAGTGTTCGCTAGGGTTAAAACTCAATTAAACTAGGTCTAGAGATGAGGGATGATTCTTTTTGTATTTTTATATTTTATGGAAAGCAAGTAAAAATCTCGGGTTTTGAAGGAGTGGGCGGAATTAGTTGCTAATCAGCTAATCCAAATAACTACAGATGCAATCAAAATAAAATAAAATGAACTTAAAGTAAATGTGGTGAAAAAAATAATAAGAGAAAAGGTGTTTACTTAGATTTCACTACTCCCTAGCTATCTTTTACCGGTTGATTAGTTTGTTACAATTGCATGGATGACAGGTTATATTCCTTAATACCATTCGCAGGGCCGTTTTACCATCTTCCCTAACTATATAAGCTTCTACCTCTTCCTTTGTCGAGCCGACTACTAGCTCCTAACATGGCCTCATTAGTAGTTATCTATGCATTAAATATAACCAATGTATCGTAGTACACCTCCGATCATGTTTCTTAAGATGTTCAAGCAAGTTACCAATTGGAAGTCTGCCAGTTTTCTTAAGCCTACATCGAAATCATTCATCCACAATAATTATAAATAAACAACCAACAAATAATCAATATCTATGTTTAATTATATCTAAGCAAACACAAAGAAAACCTAGCCTAGCATGTTAAAGAGAAGACAAGCATATGATATAATCAAACAACACATAAACATATTGAATGATTGCTGGAAAACTTATCTTAAATTAAGCATGGATGAAACAAGGGTTTGAAACCCTCAAAATTGCAGTAAAATTCATCTAGGGTTTTCTCCCTTCAAAGTTGCACACAATGAATGAAAACTAAAAAAGTATATATAGATTTTACACTTTGACGGCGTCAAGAGTAGGGTCTGACGCCGTCAACTCACCGCCAAAATAATACTCGTATTGTCTGATCCACTTCTGACGTCGTCATGTGTAAACTTGGTCTTGGCCGTCACATGCAATTTACTCTTGACGGCCTTGGTGACGCCGTCATGTACAATTCTTCAAAAACCTCTCTAGCGTCACATGTAATTTGATTTATCCACCTCTTTGTCAAGTCTTGATGCCGTCACTAGTATTCCTTGACGCCGTCAAGTATAATTTTCAGCATGATTTTGAGACTTTGTCGTTTTCTTCACTTTTTCACTCCAAAAACGTCCAAAATGCTTCCCTTTCTAAATTTCCTCTCAAAAGTACCTAAAATGACAAAAGGAAAGATTTAGGGCAATATTTGATCAAATAATCTCGACTTTGGCCTTAAATGACCCCCCAAAAGCGGTACACTTTTTGTCTCATCAAATACCCTTACACTTGAGATTTGCTTGTCCCCAAGCAAATGCGCTTTTATTCTAATCAAAATACAAGCTAGGGGTCATTTAACACTAATATAAAAGTAATGGCAACAAATAATTGTTCCACTTCAACCAAAAACAAGCACGGAAATTATACACTAGCACCTCACAAATAGTGTTTAGATACTCACATCTCTCAGGTGTAATAAAGTATATATCACACTATGGAAATGAAAAACATCTCTCACTACCTGCCATAGCAAATATATTACCATAGGCTTGGGAAAGGATCAAACCTCCACCACTTGGCGTAAGCACCTAGGATAAACTATCAAAGAGGTCTTTTAAAGGGTTGTAACGTGAGGTGTAGGGATATGATAAACACGGTTTTGTTGGATAAAGGCAATTTTTACTGGTGGCGAGTTAATCGTCTTGGTCAATTACATGTACAATGTGGCATTGCTAAGCCAAGACTCGACTCGACTTAAGCTAATAAAAAACTAACAAAACATAAAATGAAACGGGATGGTAGTCTGTATGTTTTTTCACTTTTTCTTTTTCTATTTTTTTCCCATACTTCATAGAGAGTTTCACCCTGACGTTGTTGGAACATCAAGATGTCATTTCTAAGCTTGGTAGTTCACCCCGGTGGGAAAAATTGAGCAAGGAAATAAGAAGTGAGATCATCCCAAGAGGTGATGGATCCCGCTGGTAAACGCTCAAGCCATTGATTAGCTTTGTCACGTAGAGAGAATTGGAATAGACGTAATCGGGTCGTCTCTCTAATGACAACATCAAGGTCTATGAAATCTACGATTTTTAGGAAATCCTTGAGATGTTGATTTGGATCTTTGGAACGAAGTCCATGGAATGCACATCCGCTTTGCACCAACCGGATGGTGTCAGATCACAAGGGAGACACATTGGCTCCTTGATTGAGCTCAATGGTGTTCCGATAGCCTTGGTGGCTAGGATGGGAATACTCTCCTAAAGTTCGGGGTCTAGGAGGTTGGTTTGGTTGTGGTAGGTTTTGTGAGTGGTTTTGTTGTGGTGGGTTGATGGGTTCAAAGATATTACCACCTTCCATGATGTCGGATGGTAATGGTTACGAACAAAGGAACAAAGAAATGAGATAGACTAAAGAAACCTAAAAATAAAAATAAAAATCTTACTAGAAAGGAATCTAGCAAGTAGATCTAATAAAAAGAAATTCTAACCTAGACAATAACTATTCCCCGGGCTGCGGTGCCAAAAACTTGATACGCGGGATTGCACCCTCGCAACAGGTTTTACCTCTCAAGGGATCTTGAGAAGCTTGCAATCCCCGCCAGGCAGTGTACCTGATCGTTGTAGTATAGTATAGTGACAAGTACCAGGGGATTGATCGTTCAACTCAGGAATAGTGTTCGCTAGGATTAGAAGGTCTACTAAACTAGGTCTAGGTGTGAGGGATGAAGGAGTGGGCAGAATTAGTTGCTAGTCAACTAACCCAATTAACTACCGATGCAATCAAAATAAAATAAAAAGAAATGAAAATAAACTAATGTGGTGGAAACAATAATGAGAAAAGATGTGTTTACTTAGATTTCATTACTCCCTAGATATCTTTTACCGGTTGATTAGGTTGTTACAATTGCATGGATGACGGGTTATATTCCTTAATACTAGTCGTAGGGCTGTGTACAATATTCCCTAACTCTATAAACTCCTACTTCACTCCTATGTCGAGCCGACTAAAAGCTCCTAACATGGGATCACTAGAATTAACTTATGCATTAAATACAACCAAAAATCGTAGTACACCTCCGATCATGTTTCTTAAGACGTTCAAGCAAGTTACCAATTGGAAGTCTGCCAGTTTTCTTAAGCCTAACATCGAATACAATCATCCACAACAATCATAAACAAACCATCAACCAATAATCAACATCTAGGTTTCACTACATCTAAGCAAACACAATAAAAACCTAGCCTAACATGTTAAAAGAAAGACAAGCATAAGATAGAATCATACAACACATAGACATATCGTATGATTATTGGAAACCTTATCTTCAATTAAGCATGGATGGAACAAGGGTTGAAACCCTTATTTTTATAGAAAATTCATCTAGGGTTTAAGCTCTCCAAAAGTTCTCCTAATGTTCCACACTTTACAATGAAAAATTGGAAAAATATATTTAGATAATACATCCTGATGGTGTCACGTTGTAATTTCTACCGCCGTCAACTCGCCGCCAAATTAAGGATCGTATTGCCTAGATCCAATCTTGACGCCGTCAAGAAGGAATTATGCTCTAGGCCGTCACATACATTTTGACCCTGACGGCCTTGGTGATGCCGTCAGGTCAATTGCACTAAAAATTTTCTGGGCCCTCATGTGTATTTTCCACTTCCACCTCTTTTGCCATGCTTGACGCCGTCATGTGTAAAGTCTTGACGTCGTAAGGTACTGTTCCCATCAAGGATTTTGAGACTTTGCCGTTTTCTTCACTTTTATGCTCCAAAAACGTCCAAAATGCTTCCTTTTCCAGATTTCTTCTCAAAAGTACCTAAAATGACAAAAGGAATGATTTAGGGCAGTAATTGATCAAATAATCACGAATTCGGGCTTAAATGACCCCTTAAAAGTGGTACACTTTTCGCCTTCTCAAAAGTACCTAAAATGACAAAAGGATTGATTTAGGGCAGTAATTGATCAAATAATCACGAATTCGGGCTTAAATGACCCCTTAAAAGTGGTACACTTTTCGCCTTATCAATGACTCGACTTAGCAACCATGTAATCAATTAGACAATTAACTAAGTGTTTAAACTTATAACAATAATGCACTAAAGATGGGTGCATACACGGAAGGCTAAGGCGATTTTAACACCCCGAAATTTGATTAAGCAGCGGAAGTCTAATCGGGGTCATTACAGTTTAGTACACAGTCATACTCATAGAAAACAATTCAAAAGATTGCCAATATCATTCCATGAAAACTCAAATATTCAGAGTTATAAACATTTTTCCAAAATGTTAATTGTTTCACAAAAGTGGTGATGAGTTTGTAAAGAATGATATAATTATTGAAATAAAAGGGAGGTCCTGTGCCCTTTGCCAGTTCCGTACAGCCATGCTTGCTAATTTCCTGAGATAAACATGCTTAAAAAGTCAACACAAAGGTTGAGTGAATCCATAGTAGTTTAAATTGTAATAATGTGAACACAAGTCAAGCATTTGAAATAAACAAGCCAAGATAGACAGGTCTTGACTAAATCGGGTGTAATATTGCTCCTAAGCCTCACGAAATGCAAGCCTTAACATTGATTTGACATATCATAAAGATAATAACAATCATCTACACCACAGCGGATGTAAATGACAAGGGGCCCTCGGTGACAGGAAATGTGCCAAATTTCCATAATACCTCGAATATAACACACCTCCTGCCAAGTGATCACCTTGACAGAGGCGGGCTGCCATTCCAATAGATCTATCAACTATATTCGCGCTCACTCGCAAGTGATTAAGGTTCGTGATATGAGGGACTTGTAGAACAGGTGTCAACTTAGGCAATATCAGGTGATAACAGCATACAGAAAAATACTTGTGTTCGATTTATAGCATGTATCTCCCCACGGGGTTTAAAAACAATTAAAAATGTGGGACCATGAACTCACCTGTTGGGTGTGTGTGTGAATCACAAAGGTGCTCAAAGGTGACGGTGTACTGCTACTACTAGCAATGAAATTCCTCCGACTTGCGACCTATAAATATATTGTAATCGGTGTTTTAGATTCGTGTCGTAAATCACGTGTGATATATCACGTGTAAGGTGATATCCGTTCGGGTGTCTAAAATATATATATTCTGAATAACTCACGTAGTTATTCGTATCGTTGTTACGAACAGGTGTTTGATTAAATATTATTCATTTGTGAAAATAATGTTGTTTTAAAAATATTTACGATTAAATATTTTTAATAAAGTTATACATATATATATATATATATATATATATATATATATATATATATATATATATAAATATTAGAGTTAAAGAAAAATGTATATATGTATTTATAAAAATTATATGAAATAATTTGTTATAAATATACCTTGTCATAATTTAACCCTTAACTTTACCAAATTTACACTTTTTACCCTTTGGTTAATAATAATCACAATATGGTCCTTTTTGTACTTTTTTACATTTTGTTCCCAAACTTTGGAAAATTACGGTTTATACCGTTTATTTCAAAAGAGTTTCGGTATTTGCAATTTTGGTTCGAAAATTTATGTTTTGTCACATTTAGTCCCTAACGTGGGACTTTTTGCAAAATTAGTCCAAACTCTAGTTTTCGAAAAGTTAACTTTTATCTTTATAAAAGTTACCATTTTTATCCTTTATTATTTGTAAAACTCGGTATTTATAAGTCGGTTTCCATTCGAAAATATTAGATCGAAAATCTTATAAGAAAATTCGTTTGGGCTTGTTAGCCCGGTAAGGCCCAAAATGGGTGTGTCTTTGTTTTCAAAACTTGTTCGACTAGTAATTGGTTTGGGTCTAGTTTTCGTGGTTTAAAAACGTATGAGCTTTGCATGTTTGGTGATCTTGGTTAAGCTTGAGTCGAATATTGGGAGGGTCGAAGAAAACATAGAAGTCGCACGTGTAAATAACAAATAACGAGCCCTTTCCTCAAGGGTGTCGAGACGTGTGTGGACGCATATATGTATATAAGAGAGGATGTTTAGTGGTGAGTGTCGTGTGTGATATGCATGATACGAATCAAAGTAGGAAAAGAAAGGAGATAGTAAACTTACAACACCAAGAATCGGTGGTGAAGAGGTCGTGTGTACGTGCAACGAGAACAAACCAAGGTGATACCCTCCTCGTGAAGGAATCTTGCACCAAAACCAAGTTACCCAACTTGTTTTCTACCCAACCCTAGCTCGCATCTTCTTGCTCCTTCTCGACAGTAAACAAGAGGGAATACTAGAGTGTTTGTGGTTAGTATGTTTGATGGAATTTGAGTGTGTGTGAAAACTAGCATTAAATGAGGTTATATAGGGAGCTCTTGGGTGGTTCGAATGTCTCTAGAGATGCAACACAACCTTTGTGGTCTCCTCTTCACTCGACAACATTGTCTAGCCACCATGGTATTGTCAAATCGAGTTGCAATGGAAGGAAACAACAAGTTATCTTTTGCATAGATTAGGCCATTTAGGTGTTTAAAATAAGTGAAATTAGGCTCATGGGTGTAAGTATGTGGGAGGTAAGGAGACATGTGACCCATGGGATAACAAGTCGAGGGTGGGTATTGCATTTGTCCAAAGGGTTGACGGCTCAAAGGTGGTTCCTTGTCTCATGAAACAAAGTCAATGGAAGATATGGTACTTGGTGTCAAGAGAATGGGGAACCAAAGGGGGAGGAAACGTGTGTATATTTGAGAAGACAAGGAGTTGGTTCGTTTGGGTGATAAGCTGCGCAAGAAAGAAAAAAAAAATGAACAAACAATAGTCATTGGGCTTAAACACAAGGTCCAAACCAAAAGCATGTGTAGATAAAACTTAAGTGGGCTTGTGACATGTTCGGCCCAAGAAAAGAAAGAAAGAAATGTCGTGTGGGCTTGGGGTGAAATCCGGCCCAAAATATCGGGGTATCGGTGTTCGTAAAATGTGTGAAATATATCTCGGTGTCGGTGTCGGTTTGTGAAAACCATAAACATATAAACGGTGTCGTCATTTATAATATATATAGTAACAATAATTTGTCATAATTATATATACTTCATTATATATAATTAATATTAATTTACCGGTGTTAAAATCAAGTGTCGGATCGCAAGTGGAGTTACCGGTGTTTAACCTCATTGGGTGATATCCAAGAGTGACATTCGGGTGATATCGGGTGACAAAACATGTTCGGGTGTTAAACCAACGGTGTTCAAAACAATCGGGTGTCCAATAAGCAGTGAACATAACAATCGGGTGTCCAAACAAACAGTGTTTCATATAAAAATTTTAAATTAGCCCGCAAAAATGGCTTAGGATAGAATAATGTTGGTAATTAGCATTAATAAATGACCTGGGATTTTACGGTGTATTACACGATTTAGATGTACATTTGGGGTGGATTGTAAACAAATTCTTCCTTTAAGTAAAATGCTTAAAGTTAGAAATCAAAATATAGGCTCGGAGGGGTGCACCAGGGGTATCGTGTACTAGAAATGATTACAACGCAAAGGCGTGGGAAAAATTAATTGACTTTACTAGTCAAGTAATTATGATACGGGTTTAGCACGAGGGTGATCCTAATGCCTCTTATCATGTAGTAAATCCTAACTACACGAATGTAGTCTCGGGATGCATCACTAACGCAAGTTCTAGAATCTAAGTACTACCTGTACACGCATAAGCACTAATAATGAATGCTTTTCCTAACAAATCTAAAAGCGAACCTCACATATTTGGGTGGAATTTTTTTTTGAGTGGTACGGTTTTTGTGCTAGTCCTACAACTCCTATCCATGAGACACTCATTAAGGATAAAGCTTCACTCCTAAATGTTGTAAAAAAAATTAAATTTGGCGCTAAAATTGTCCTAACAAGTATTTCTCTTAGTTTTATTACACACCTACTATTGAACAAATAAACTCAAGTGCAATTGCATTCTCTAAGGTATCATCATTTACCCTCCCCTTACACTTAAGCTGAACATTGTCCCCAATGTTCAATAAAAAGGATGTAAAAGTAATGAAGGTAAAAGAATGAAACAAATACTACCCTGATTCGTTCGGTGTGGATAAATGGATAACATGGTTAAATCCTCCTTCAAGAAAATGAACTTAGAAAGCTTCCCTTCAGAAATATAAATCATCTTCTTGTCCAATATAACCTGTTAAACCTGAAAAACAATCAAGCCAAACCTCGCATAAAATCGGCGGCAATCTATATATATAAGGATATAATGATTGTGGAATGAATGTTTGCTGATTTCCTGGAGTTTATAAAACTAAAGAATTAACAAAAACTTTAAGACTCCGTTAGAAAAACAAAACTTGCAAAATTTTTCAGAATTTTTACACCTGACGCCGTCAGGTTATAACCCTGACGCCGTCAGAGTGTTCTGACAGAAATCTCATGTTAAGTTTCCGAAAAATTTTTGGAAAAACTCACACCTTAATTCCTGTAATTCCTGCAAAACATCATTATGACTCGATACAAGCATTTGACTCAAACAAATACTAATATACATGTTCATTTAATATTGTTGTGGTCCATGTTCAATTCCGTTCTTAGAAACAAATTTAGATTTCCCTTACACTTAGCTTTGCGAAATACCTTTTTATGAAGTTAAGACAAACAACAAGGTAGAGCATTTTCACAATTTACTTTGAAACATGATCCACAAACAATAAAAATAAAACATACATACGGAAATAAATAAAATCAAACAAACAAACAATCAAACATATAAAACAAATAAAACTTGGGTTGCCTCCCAAGAAGCGTTTTTCTTTATTTACGAGTCTTGTAGCTAGACTCAAGGTCATGGGCTATTACGTGACCTCGTCTCGCAATATGATGTACCCCTTATCAACAGAATTCAAGTCATTCGGATGATAATGTTTCAATCGTTCGATATTCACAGTTATCTCTCCACCCATTTCACTGTTCAAGAGTGCTACTCTATTATGACTTAAGTTTTTGATCGTGAATGGTCCATACCACCAAGAGTTTGATTTATCGGGGGGCTCCTTTATCCCTAAATGTCTTAGGAGTACTAAGTCTCCTTCAATAAATGGGGTACGATTCTCTATCGGCTGATTGCGCTCGAATTCGACATGAACTTTATCACTACTTTTGCATTTCTCAAGCGTAGTTTCTTTGTAGCTTTTAATCCTTGTTTCCCATGCAAGGATTTTCTCTTGAACATGATTTTGCAGTGTGCCGGCGTTGTTTTTTATCCTTCTTTCCATCATGCTTTGTGGAAAGGATTATGCAAACACTTGGGATGTTAGTCTTAATAATGTGTTTGGGATATTTATGAATGAATGTGATTTAGTACGCATAATTTACTAAAACACACTAAAGGAACAAAGGTGGTGAATAAGTAAACGTGAATATTTTAGAGTGATGAACACAACATGAATAACACAAAACGATTCAATATTATTTATGAAATAATACGGGTGATCTAAACTATCACCGGGATTACAAATGTAACCTTGAATCTTTAATACGTGAAAAGGATTTAAAGATGGAAGTTATGCATGCAGTGATTGATATCTAAGAAGGTGACTAAGGGTTCCTTTTATAGTATAAGGAGCCCTTATTACAAGTTGTCAAGTTGCTTAATATAATATACTTAGAGACTTATCTTATCCTAATATTACACCTTTCAAGGTAAAACACTCCATATTATCTACTGAGACCTCTGTACTACTTCTACTAAACGTGTAACTTTGTACAAAGACTAATAATACAACTAAATATCTCTAAATAAAATATAACAACTTGTCATTTAAACTGGCAGGACCTTCATCAACTAGAAGTACCTTCTCACCCAGAAGGTACTGTTAGTGTATCTTCAACTTCAACAAAACTAAAGAGGCAGGCTTAACTCATCTCTGGCAGGCTCTTCTGGCCATCTCTTTGACTTGAGCATTTTATTCCCAACAATCCTCCCTTAAACTTGTTATTCCTTATTAAAAATAACCAAGTTTCATGTGAATAAAATTCATACCTTGAGGATCTGAAGGAACTCTTCCAAAAACCTTATCATTTATTTCTCCTTAGGCTTTCATACTGATCAAATATGCTTTCCTTCAATCTTTTGACTGCATCAGTTTCTTCTTCACATAATAGTTTGTTGGAGATCAAGACTGATAGTACTTCATAACTCAAAGGATACTCCTTCTCACCTAGCATAAAAAGTTCTATTCCACTCTGAGTGGAAAGATGATGAACATGACTCATGCTGAAGTATTCCCATGAAACAGATAAATCATAGTAAGGAAATTTCCAATGAGTATCAGTAGGATTTGGATCATATAATCTGTTGAACTCCACCCATAGCTCTTACTCCTTTGCATCAGGTTTATACTTGGTTTTTAGCTTCTCTTGAACTAAGTCCCACAATTCATCTATATCCATTCTGCTACATGTTCTAAGCAGATTTTCAAAATTCTTGAATATTTCAACCTTATTTCCAACTCTTGTTATCTTCCATGCTTTACCAAATTTGTCATTATAGATTTCCCAATCTATGATTGGATGCCTTGCATGTAAAGGTTCAGCAAAGACAACTTGTGGAACATGGACAACCATTTCTCTTGAATGAACAGGAGGCAAGTCTGCTTTCTCTTTCTGGGCTGCTTGATCCTTTTGATCATCTCTTCTTCTTTTGGAAGGCCTTTCTGGTGAATCTATGAGGATACTGGTTTTGTTTCTTCTGTAAGCCTCTAAGTATAGAAGCTTCAATTCATCAAATGATTTAGTTTTGAGTTGATGATCCTTCATGTTCACTTCTTTTTTCAGATATAACTTGAAGAAATGCTTCTGATCTGCCTCAGAATGAAGCATTTTGAACCCTTTCTCCTTATTCTTCTGGATCTGCTGATAGACATCATCCAATGCCTCTTGATTGTATTTCTTAGTGATGAAATCATTGAGCTTGATTGTTATTTCATCTGAGCTAAGAGACTTATCACACACCAGAGTATAAGCTTCACCCCTTACAATTGGATCAATGGAAATGATATATTGCAGTTGAGCATCAAATTTTTCTTGTAATATTCTTTGTCTCTTCTTCAGCACTTATAACCTCTTCTTTATGAAGCTATTTGGACAACTTATCATCTACAGCCATCTGTACTTGTTCTTTCTTCTTCATCTTTTTAGGCTCTGTTTCATCTTCAAACACAATTTTTTTGCCCTTGTCTTTTGGTGATGATTCTAGACTTGGAGCAGCAGATTGTTCATCAGAAAAAAAAAAAGAAACATCCCCTGAGGCTGTGATCCCCTTTTTCTTTTATAGAACATTTGATCAGAACCTTTTAAATTCATAGCCAATAGCCTCTAAATCCCAGCAGGCTCTTGCTCTGCTTCAGCAGTCTCTTTTGTACTAACAGGCTCTTTTTCTCCACTAGCAGGCTCTTCATCAATCACTTGAGTTCCTTCATGAAATTGAAACTGAATCTCTTCTTCACTCTTAGAACTACCCCTCCTCCCCTTTTTGGAAGAGAGACCCAAACCTTCTGCTTCTGAACTTGAAGAACTAGAAGTAACCAACTAAGAAGACCTTTTACCTTTCAACAACTTCACCTTTAACTCCAATTTCTCAACTCTCTTAACTAGCTTGGTGTTAATCTCTGTAAAGTGTTTGTTTTGACTTTCAAGAGTAGTTTGCAAGAGCTGCACTTGCTCCTTTAGCTCCTTTACAGTCTGAGCATCTACACTTTGATGTGGAGGAGAGTGGGGTGGTGAGTTATGATGTGATAATGATGGTGATGTTGCAGATGGTATTTGTGATGGTTGGTGAGATGGTGATGGTACTGGTGATGGTGGTGTGACTGATGGTACTGGTGATGGGTTTGGTGATGAATGATCAGATGATGTGGATGGTTCTTCAGTATGTTGTGGTAACATTTCCTCAAACAGTGGTACTTCTTCTCCTTGAAAACCAATTTTCATATTTGAAAACACCTTGTGGGTAAGTTTTGGAGTTTTAAAAGGTTTGTTTGGGGGAAGTAACAAATGTTTGGATTTGTCGATGAGGCACTGAATAAACCTGGGGTACATCAAAAACTTTGTTTCACTATCCACATTTTTAACCAAGCCTTCAAAAATATATTTTGAAAAGTTGAATTTCTTGTTTGTTGCCAAGAAAATGAGAGCTGCAGCCATGTTACCACTAAACTGCTCCCATGAGGTTTTCTTTTGGCTTAAACAATGAAGGATGGTATGGATCAAAAATCTCCATTGAGGGGTAAAATGCTTTTTAAGAAATTTAAACTTTGTAGAAGTCACATTATACCCTATTTTTATCAAATTTTCAAAGATTTTAGTATCAGGCAATTGACTAATACCATCTGAATCATCCTAATGAAGATGTCTTCGAATGGAAGATTCGGTAAAAGTCAGGGTTCTGCCATCCACTTTGACCTTTAACTCTTGAATCCCATTCCTAAGAGTTTTAACTCTAGCCGTTTGCCAAAATTGTAAAATTTGAGATTCAAAAATAGTGGGATTCACGAGTAAAGCAAACCTGATATAAGACTTGTTTAGAAAATCCACTGCTTGATGAAAAGATTCATTTTCCTCAGACTTTTCCAAAAATGCTAATTGGTTGTGTCGTTTGACAAAACTTAGATGAGCCATGGTGAAAGTTTAAGGAAAAACTTGATTATTATGATGGGATTTTATTGCTGTACTGGTAGAAGATGAAAGGTGAGTGTTAATTATGATAAGGATTGATTATGAGAAAGTTACTTTTGACCGACTATTTAAGATATAGATAAGTAATTGAAGAGGCGGTCAAAAAGATCTTTTATTATGTCACACCCCCAAAATACTTGTATGGCAGCGGAATGGAATACCTGGGGGTGACTGTCATAGCACCATAGTTACAGTTATATTGAACGACCTAAAGTGTAGTTTTGAAAATACATCGTTTGATTCATTCAAAATATTCAGAGTTATAAAACATAGGTCCCAAAAGAGTTGGAGAGTTTAAGTAAATAAGTTTAGTACAATCAAACGATAGTTCATAAGTGCATGAAATCCAAAATGAGACGCGTCATCCTTGATACTCAATGAAATGACTCCATGTATGTCATGAGGAATATGTCTTAGTTACCTGAAAATACATTGCGAAAACGGTCAACAATAATGTTGGTGAATAATCATAGGTTTGTAAATTAAATCGTATGTACATAAGCCACAAGTATAAAGTAAACCGACAAAAATGTCAAAATGCTACATTGTCTCTTAAGCTCATGACCCCGAAGCTAGACATAATATTGTATTGGCCCCAAAAGAGTGTTTACCAGGCACTCATATAGTTTAGACATGAAATGCATTCGTACCCGTTGGAGCAACCCAAACACGAATGGAGGCGTCACCCTCAATAGATCTATTCACTCACTCTCGCTTGGCATTATAATTAACGGTCCATGATAATAAAGGGGACTTAACTTGGTAGGAAGGCAACTTAAGCAATGTATGGAATTTAATACTTGGGCATGTACAAAAATAATTGATGCAATGTATTCTCCCCCGTGGGATTTGAAATCAAATAAGTAATTGAAAACGGGGCTATGAAAACTCATCTTAAGTGATAGTACGATGAGATGAAATGATCGGAACAACAAGGCACGTACACTAGTCGCAACCTAAATGAATGAATATGATCTACTTTAGATCATGAAATGAGGTAATGAATATTCATGCACATGATACCTATACCACACGTAACTTGAAAATACTTGTTATCGTCAAAGTAGGAAATTTCCATACTTAGGAAAAATAAGTCCGAATAGAAGTATAGAAACTTATCGTAATATATCGTATATAAAATGTTAGTGTTATATTCCCCGTTTTGAAAACCTTAAAATAACGTCTAGTAATCGCATAAATAAACCTTGGGTCGTACGTACTTCGTTAGTTAAGAATAAAATCCTTGAATAAGAAATCTAGAAAATATATCATTTAGTACGTAGTTATATAATTTTTTAGTAGTGACTAAATATATATATAGTTTTGACGATTTTAAAACGTGTATAACTTGGTCGTTTTAAGTTCATTTTCCTTGTTCTTTATATCGACAGATTCGTCTTAGTATGTATTAATATATTTCTGATAGCTCGACTCCACTAGGTTACGTCTAACGTCTCTATTTGTCCGTCGAAAATTGTCAAACACCATGCACTTTTTCAGAAAAATAGTTTTCGTCACTTAACTTGCAAAAATCATAACTTCTTCATTATAAGCTCGTTTTAATCCGTTCTTTCACCCACGGCTTTGTTTTTGAAATTATTTTCTAAATCTTTGGTCAAAAATTACCCATCACCTACTGAGTTTCCCACGTTTTAAAAATAGTGGCAGTAGGTATGTGTAATGTTTCAAAAATCATTTCTTGGGTTCCAATCTAGTTCCAACTTCAACCAAACCACTTTCAATCACCACAAAACTAGTCTAATCCTACCATACAACTTCTTAGGGTGTCATGCGTTCCTAAACATCATAAATCAAGTGGATCTAACAAGGATCTAACTATAATCAATTTCTAGGGCTCAAAAGTTAGTTATGTTTAAAATAAAGTGGTATAAATAGCATATGCATGTAGATCTAGTATATATATCATATGAATCTTGTAAAAACTTGGTAAAATCATAGGGATGAGTTTCATACATTTACTTGAAAGATTTAGGAGATTTGAGGATGAAAACCTATGTAAGCCTTGAGTTTATATTTCAAAACCCAAAAAGGAGTACAAACTATACTTGAGCTTGAAAATCTATGGTTTCTTCTTGTTTTCTTGATGAGGCCAAGCACCACAAGAGAAGAGAGAAAGAAAATAAGTCTTGCTTTTCGATTTTGCAAATGTGTTGAAAATGAGTAACTTAGGTGATATATATTATATATATATATATATATATATATATATATATATATATATATATATATATATATATTACACTACATTATTACTTGAATTAATTGTATTGTAAAATTTCAAAGGTGTAAGACATTAGGAATTGGGGGGGGGGGGGGGGGCACACTTAGTGAAAAAAAGAAGAAAAAGTGGAGTAGTGTAAGATAGTTGGTAGTTTGTAGTATTATTATGTGTATATAAATAGTTTTAGAGAAATACCGGGTACCGAGTTAACTAAAAATAAATTTTAACGGAGTTAACCAGGACATAATAAAGTTGTAAAAATTGTAAAAATGTGTTGGGTATAAATATTGAGTGTTTAGATAATTATTGTTTAGTTTCTACGAAAACCGTCGTAATTTTAGTAAACTTACGATAATAATTAAATAAATTTCCAAAACACCGGGTAAATTAATATTATAATTTTTATATTATTAAAATGAATATAAAAATATATTGGGATCATAGTCGGGAGTGTCGGACGTGTTAGTCACATTATTGATCGTGTGTTAACGTTTATTTAGAAATAATTAAACGTAAAAGTTAATTATACCAAAAGTACTAATTTAAATATCCTACGAGTGGAATAGTATGCAAGTGCCATAATGATGATATGCAGACTATTTCTAGTCCGTATGAAATGTCCCAATGATAATGCATCAATTCGCTCCTGAACCAATACGGTTACGCGAATTTTGAATACCCGTAAGCTAAGTTTACGATGAAATGAGTAATGCACATGAATAGTGGTTTTCTCTCGAAAATGAATAGTGTCATGTGAATAGTGAAATTTTTGAATGTTTCTCGGAATATCAAATTGACCTCAAAAATGATGAATAGTAAAATAATGAATAGTGATCGATGAATAGTAATTGGTGAATAGTAAGATGTTGAGGTTTGGAAAAATGACCTGAAATTGTGGGGTGTGATAGTCGCCCACCCAAAAAGGAATTCAGTCCCTGAATTCAGCTAGTGTTGGTCTCGGAAATTGGCTTGGTGAAAAGTTGTGGATACTTTAGTCGCATTTGGTCTTCTCGTTCCCAAGTAAACTTGGGTCCTCTTCGAGAATTCCAGCGAACTTTCACGATCGGAATTCGACTCTGCTTCAATTGTTTGACCTCGCGATCTATAATTTCAACTGGTTCCTCCACAAAGTTAAGCTTGTCATCGAGTTGTATTTCTTCTAATGGTATAATAGCAGACTCGTCCGAAAGACATTTCTTGAGGTTCGAGACATGAAACGTGTTGTGTACGTTGCTGAGTTCTGACGGAAGTTCAAGTTTGTATGCTACCGGACCAATCCTTTCCAGTATCTTAAATGGACCAATGTATCTCGGTTTCAACTTCCCGTGCTTTCCAAATCGTATCACGCCCTTCCAAGGCAAGACTTTCAACATGACTTTGTCTCCGACCTGAAATTCCAGTGGTTTGCGTCGAACATCTGCGTAGCTTTTTTTTCGACTTCTAGTAGTTTTGAGTCTCTCTCGAATCTAAATTATCTTTTCTGTTGTTTCTTGAACCATCTCCGGGCCAGTACATTGTACATCACCGACTTCGGCCCAACAAACTGGAGATCGACACTTACGACCATAAAGTGCCTCGAATGGTGCTGCTTTAATGCTCGAATGGTAACTGTTGTTATAGGAAAACTCGATCAATGGCAAATGGTTAGCCCAACCATTTCCAAAGTCAATCACACATGCCCTAAGCATGACCTCAAGTGTCTGAATAGTTCTCTCGCTTTGACCATCGGTTTGAGGATGGTAAGCAATGCTCATGTCTAACTTGGATCCAAAAGAATCTTGTAATGACCGCCAAAAGTTTGAAGTAAAACGACTATCTCTGTCGGAAATGATGGAAACTGGTGCACCGTGTCTTGAGACTATTTCCTTGACATAAAGTCTAGCAAGTTGTTCCATCGAATAAGTCTCTCTAATGGGTATGGAATGAGCTGATTTGGTAAGACGATCAACAATTACCCAAATAGCATCGTAACCTCCTGACGTCTTGGGAAGTTTAGTGACAAAGTCCATTGTAATACGTTCCTACTTCCATTATGGAATCTCTGGTTGTTGAAGTAGTCCTGACGGTTTCTGGTACTCGGCTTTCACTTTAGCACAAGTAAGGCATTTGCTGACGTAAGTAGCTATTCCCGCTTTCATGTTCGGCCACCAATAAAGCTTTTTGAGATCCTGATACATCTTATCAGAACCTGGATGAATAGAGTACTTCGACTTGTGTGATTCATGCATAATCAATTCTCGTATCCCACCATAGAGTGGTATCCAACTTCGGTCCTTGAAGCATAACACTCCATCTTATCTCTTTACAAAGCCATTTTTTTCTGGCATACCATAAAGTTTCTCATGTGGTCGATTTTCTTCGTTGAGAGCCTCAATCTGAGCTTCTAAAATTTTTGATGGTAATGGCGAAATGATTGTCATTCCCAATGACCTAACTCTCAAAGGTTTGAGTCGTTCTTTTCGGCTAAGTGCATCTGCTACAACATTCGCTTTTCCCAGGTGGTATCAGATTTCACAATCGTAATCACTCAACAATTCTAGCCAACGACGTTGTCTCATATTGAGTTCCTTCTGATCAAGTATATGCTGTAAGCTCTTGTGGTCTGTAAAATCATGCACTTGGTACCATAAAGGTAGTGTCTCCAAATCTTGAGTGCAAAAACTACCGCACCCAACTCCAAATCGTGTGTAGTGTAATTCTTCTCGTGCGTCTTAAGCTGTCTGGATGCATAAGCTATCACCTTCTCGTTTTGCATTAGCACAGCTCCAAGTCCTTGATGCGAAGCATCGCAATATACAACAAAGTTCTCAATACCTTCGGGTAGTGACAAAATTGGTGCGCTACAAAGCTTTTGTTTCAATAACTGAAATGCGGACTCTTGTTTCTCTCCCCACTCGTACTTTTGATTCTTTTGTGTCAGCTTCGTCAACGACTTCGCTATCTTGGAAAACCCTTTAATAAACCTTCTGTATTATCCGGCAAGTCCTAGGAATTGACGAATTTTCATAGGAGACTTGGGCGTAGCCCAATCCTTAACTGCCTCGATCTTTGCTGGGTCGACTTGTAATCCTTTGCTATCAATGACATGGCCAAGAAATTAAACTCTTCGTATCCAAAAATCACACTTTGAAAATTTGGCATACAATTTCTCCTTCTTGAGTAGTTCCAGGATTGTTCTGAGATGTTCTTCGTGCTCTTCCTTACTCTTGGAATAAATCAAGATATCGTCAATGAATAGGATCACAAACTTATCAAGATACGGTTTGCACACCCTATTCATGAGATCCATAAATACCGGAGGTGCGTTGGTCAATCCGAAAGGCATTACTTGAAACTAATAATGACCATAACGTGTTCTAAACGCCGTCTTCGGGATATCCTCTTCCCAAACTCTAAGTTGATGGTAACCGGATCTTAAATCAATCTTGGAATAAAAACTGGAACCTTGTAACTGGTCGAACAAGTCATTGATTCTGGGGAGTGAATAACGGTTCTTCACGGTTAACTTGTTCAACTCACGATAGTCGATGCACATTCTGAAAGTTCCATCCTTCTTTTTCACAAACAAAACTGGTGCTCCCCAAGGCGAGGAACTCGGTCTAATGAATCCTTTGTCCAAAAGTTCTTGTAGTTGATTTGACAACTCCTGCATTTCCGAAGGTGCAAGTCTATATGGTGCTCGCGCAATTGGTGCAACTCCTGGTACTAATTCAATTTGAAACTCAACTTGGCGTGTAGGCGGAAGTCCTGGCAATTCTTCCGGAAAAACTTCTGGATATTCCTTAACAATTGGCACATCTTCAAGTCGTTTCTCATCCGACTTCTTCTCCGTGATGTGAGCCAAGAATGCATAACAACCTTTCTTTATGTACTTCTCGGTTTTAATGCATGATATAATACTGAGTCTAGTTCCACTTCGCTCTCCACGAACAACCAAAGTTTCACCGTTATAAGGAAGGTGAACAACTTTCTCATCATAAATAATTCTCGCTCGATGCCGAGATAACCAATCTATACCGATAACAACGTCGAAACTTCCAAGTTCTACGGGCATAAGGTCTATATTGAATGGATAGTTTAGGAAATTTATAGTGCAACCACGGACAATGGTGTTGGTGTTAACTAAAGACCCATCGACTAGTTCAACGATATAGGAAATGTCTAATGGGGTTGGTTCTATGTTAAGTAAAGGTGCAAATGCAATAGAAACAAAACTTCTATCCGCTCCTGAATCAAATAAAATGGATGCATAACGATTATTAACGAGGAACGTACCCGCAACAACATTTAGGTCCTCTTTGACATCTTCTCCTCCCATAACATAAGCTCTTCCTCGAGCCATTCCACCTTGGTTTCCAGCTCCTTGATTCTTCTTCTATGGGCACTCATTCCTGAAGTGTCCAATTTCTCCACAGCCAAAACATGTTACTGGTGGTTTCTGATTGTTACCCAAGTTTGGAATCCTGGAATCTTTGGTGTAGTGACCAATCTTCTTGCAGTTGCAACATGGATCTGGGCAACGTCCTGGGTTATGATGTTTTTGACACTTTTCACACTTGGGTAGATTACCCTCATATCCTTTCCTTTCAGTTGGTCCTGCAGCATAGGCCCTTACCACTTCTTGCCTCTTAGGTGGTGGCTGAATAACATTTCCACCTTGGTTGTAGTCAAACCTCCTCTTGTTGTTGTTGTTGTTGTTATTGTTTGGGTTGTTGTTTCGGTTATTAGGATAGTTGCGGTTTCGATTGTTGTTATAGTTGTTGTTGTTTCGAGTGTTGTTGTAGTTGGTGTTGTTTGAACGGTTATTATTGTTGACAGCAGATTTTCCTTTTACCACTTGGACCATGAGTTTCTGAGTTATTAGGATAGCCTCTTCCATTGTTTGAGGATCAAAAGAAATCACATCCCCTCGAATACTTTCAGGCAGTCCACCAATGAAGTTCTCCATCTTTTCTCATCGTCGGGAACCATAGTTGGACATAGTACAACCAACTCTTGAAACCTCCTGATGTAGGTCTCGATGTCATCGCCTTTAGTTACCAGCTCATAAAATTCTGTTTCCAACTTTTGCACCTCAGTACGAGGGCAAAACTTCTTTGTCATCAATTTCTTGAATTGATCCCAAGTGAGCTTGTGAGCATTTTCCATACCAATCGGCTGTGCATAAGAATTCCACCAAGACATAGCTTCATCAAGAAGCATACCTGTAGCAAATTCTACCTTGCTGACGTCCGGGCAACCGCACATGACGAATACATTCTCAGTCTTTTCAAACCAGCGGATCAAAGCAACCGCTCCTTCAGTGCCCTTAAACTTGATAGGATCACTAATCTTGAAATTCTTCCATGTACATTCACGCCTATTGTTGGGTGGTTCAACCGTCCCTATATTAGAAGCAGTTTAAGCAGCCCTTGCAGCAACCTCAGCTCTCTCAACTTCTAGAGCTTCTGCAATACTATCCCTGACCAACTTGCGGATAACGGCTTGAGTCATAGCGGGTGTTTCTGGTGCAGCCTTACCTTTCCTTGGTGCCATACTTCTGATAAATCACAATGGAAACAACCATGAGAAAAATCATAATAGAAATAGTCATCGTACCAAAGGTATACACCCACAACATGTATATATATACAACCACAACGAGTATAAACACAACCAGGACATGTACGAGTACAACCACAACCTGTATAAATACAACCACGACATGTATAAATACAACCACAACCTGTATAAATATGACAACAATAAAGAGCAACCACGAAACATCATAAATATAATCACAACACATGAATATAATACATGAAAATTTTGGCCTACATGGACCGATATAATATATAGCACAACATTTCCAACATAGTAGAGTCACACTTGATATATTTGTTTGTACAACAACCAAAAGACTACAAGTTCTTGAACTATGTCCCACACCTCGGGACTAGGAAAATAGTAAAAGCTAATACAATACAAGTCTATGTCTAGGCTCCTCCAGGTGCTCTAGATGGTCCAGGTGCTCCAGGTGCACTCCTAAGATGACAGATCTCCCTGTCCATCATGACGACAATCTCCTCTAGATGCTGAACTCAAAGCTGAAGAGCAGCATCCCTGCCCTCCATCATAGTCAACCTCTCCTGAGCCACTGCCAACTGGTGTGCCTGCTCTCCCTGAGTCTCCTGTGTCATCTGGGCTCTATCCCATATCTCAGGTAGCTCATCTCTAAGCTGATCAATCAGCTCCTGGTGCATCTCCTGTCGTGCCTCAAGTCCATGGTAAGACACGTCTATGCTAACCCTGCCTAAGATCAACCCCTCAACCTGCTCCTCGACCTCCTCAAGTTGAGTAGTGATATTCTCATCTACCCTGAAACTCAACCTATCAACCTGCTCTTGTTGAGCATCCAAAGTACATGCTGTAGGACCTCTAGCAGCAGCCGCTCTCGAACTCTCACCTATATGGTATACTGGTGGCGGTGGAATATCAGAAGTCTTAGTAGTAGGTAAAGCTGGGGTGGTACACCTTGCACGCTTCCTGAGCGGCAAGAGTGAGGTAGATATAGAAGTAGTAGTGGGTATGGCTGGTGGTGGTGTCGGTAATGTAGGAATATCAGGGATCCTAAAAGTAGATGTAGCACGGCGAACACTCTTCCTAGCAACTAGAGTGGTCTTACTACGGGGAAACATAAGTCTTGGTTCTGAGGGAATAGTAGTAGCAGGGGATGATATGTCAGTAGGTACATGGGTAACCTCAGGTGGTGCAATAGGAGAGACATGAGGAGTAGGAGCCGTATCTTCCTCCTCAAAAGGCTTGGTATCCTCACCTGATGCCAAAGGTGGCAATACAGGTACATGAGGAATGGGTGGTGGTGGAAAAGCAGTAGAAGACAAAGAACTCTCAACATCAGAGTCTGAGACAGAGTAAAGTATGACAATGTTCGGGTCTGAAGACATATCTCTGTGATAATCAAGGTGAAATACAAATAAATAACTCGTATAATCGAATCACCTAAAAATAAATAAATATGCACTTATGATAAAATGATGAGATGCTATGATGATGTGGTTATAGTCTAGGGTCCATGATGCATCCTAGTTCGCTATAACCTTAGCTCTGATGCCAATCTGTCACACCCCCAAAATACCTGTATGGCAGCGGAATGGAATACCTGGGGGTGACTGTCATAGCACCACAGTTACAGTTGTATTGGCCCCAAAAGAGTGTTTACCAGGCACTCATATAGTTTAGACATGAAATGCATTCGTACCCGTTGGAGCAACCCAAACACGAATGGAGGCGTCACCCTCAATAGATCTATTCACTCACTCTCGCTTGGCATTATAATTAACGGTCCATGATAATAAAGGGGACTTAACTTGGTAGGAAGGCAACTTAAGCAATGTATGGAATTTAATACTTGGGCATGTACAAAAATAATTGATGCAATGTATTCTCCCCCGTGGGATTTGAAATCAAATAAGTAATTGAAAACGGGGCTATGAAAACTCACCTTAAGTGATAGTACGATGAGATGAAATGATCGGAACAACAAGGCACGTACACTAGTCGCAACCTAAATGAATGAATATGATCTACTTTAGATCATGAAATGAGGTAATGAATATTCATGCACATGATACCTATACCACTGGTAACTTGAAAATACTTGTTATCGTCAAAGTAGGAAATTTCCATACTTAGGAAAAATAAGTCCAAATAGAAGTATAGAAACTTATCGTAATATATCGTATATAAAATGTTAGTGTTATATTCCTCGTTTTGAAAACCTTAAAATAACGTCTAGTAATCGCATAAATAAACCTTGGGTCGTACGTACTTCGTTAGTTAAGAATAAAATCCTTGAATAAGAAATCTAGAAAATATATCATTTAGTACGTAGTTATATTATTTTCTAGTAGTGACTAAATATATATATATATAGTTTTGACGATTTTAAAACGTGTATAACTTGGTCGTTTTAAGTTCATTTTCCTCGTTCTTTATATCCACGGATTCGTCTTAGTATGTATTAATATATTTTTGATAGCTCGGTTTCACTAGGTTACGTCTAACGCCTCTATTTGTCCGTCTAAAATTGTCAAACAGCATGCAGTTTTTCAGAAAATAGTTTTCGTCACTTAACTTGTAAAAATCATAACTTCTTCGTTATAAGCTCGTTTTAATCCGTTCTTTCGCCCACGGCTTCGTTTTTGAAAGTATTTTCTAAATCTTTGGTAAAAAATTACCCATCACGTACTGAGTTTCCCACATTTTAAAAATAGTGAAAGTAGGTATATGTAATGTTTCAAAAATCATTTATAGGGTTCCAATCTAGTTCCAACTTCAACCAAACCACTTTCAATCACCACAAAACTAGTCTAATCCTACCCTACACCTTCTTAGGGTGTCATGGGTTCCTAAACATCATAAATCAACTGGATCTAACAAGGATCTAACTATAATCAATTTCTAGGGCTTAAAAGTTAGTTATGTTTAAAATAAAGTGGTATAAATAGCATATGCATGTAGATCTAGTATATATATCATATGAGTCTTGTAAAAACTTGGTAAAATCATAAGGATGAGTTTCATACACTTACTTGAAAGATTTAGGAGATTTGAGGATGAAAACCTATGTAAACCTTGAGTTTATATTTCAAAACCCAAAAAGGAGTACAAACTATACTTGATAATTTACTTGAGCTTGAAAATCTATGGTTTCTTCTTGTTTTCTTGATGAGGCCGAGAGAAGAGAGAAAGAAAATAAGTCTTGCTTTTAGATCTTGCAAATGTGTTGAAAATGAGTAACTTAGGTGATATATATTATATATATTACACTACATTATTACTTGAATTAATTGTATTGTAAAATTTCAAAGGTGTAAGGCATTAGGAATGGGGGGGGGGGGGGGGGGGGCGGCACTTAGTGAAAAAAGGAAGAAAAGGTGGAGTAGTGTAAGATAGTTGGTAGTTTGTAGTATTATTATGTTTATATAAATAGTTTTAGGGAAATACCGGGTACCGAGTTAACTAAAAATAAATTTTAACGGAGTTAACCGGGACATAATAAAGTCGTAAAAATTGTAAAAATATGTTGGGTATAAATATTGAGTGTTTAGATAATTATTATTTAGTTTCTACGAAAATCGTCGTAATTTTAGTAAACTTACGATAATAATTAAATAAATTTCCAAAACACCGGGTAAATTAATATTATAATTTTTATATTATTAAAATGAATATAAAAATATATTGGGATCATAGTCGGGAGTGTCGGACGTGTTAGTCACATTATTGATCGCGTGTTAACGTTTATTTAGTAATAATTAAACTTAAAAGTTAATTATACCAAAAGTACTAATTTAAATATCCTACGAGTGGAATAGTATGCAAGTGCCATAATGATGATATGCAGACTATTTCTAGTCCGTATGAAATGTCCCAATGATAATGCATGAATTCGCTCCTGAACCAATACGGTTATGCGAATTTTGAATACCCGTAAACTAAGTTAACGATGAAATGAGTAATGCACATGAATAGTGGTTTTCTCTCGGAAATGAATAGTGTCATGTGAATAGTGAAATTTTTGAATGTTTCTCGGAATATCAAATTGACCTCAAAAATGATGAATAATAAAATGATGAATAGTGATCGATGAATAGTAATTGGTGAATAGTAAGATGTTGAGGTTTGGAAAAATGACCTGAAATTGTGGGGTGTGATATATTATAATAACCATACCCTTAAATCGAGGAAAACATGAGGAATTCACAAAAATACCCTTCAAAACAATGGCTATTTTTTAAACTAACAGACTCAACGGCTATGTAGCAGTACCATTTTACTCTACCAGTACTAAAATTTGAACTTACCAGTACCTTGTATTTAGAAATATAACTTGGCGGTTTCTTTGAAATTTTAGTAAAAAATCCCTTATAGTTTTTAACAAACTATCAGCTATCAACGGATTTGATAAGTCTTTACCAATAGCCGTTTGCTTTTGGACTAACCAGCTCTTTAAGTTTGTAAAACTTGGTAAACTGATTACCTTATAGTTTTTAGCAAACTATCAGCTATCAATGGATTTGAGAAGTCTTTACCAATAGCCGTTTGCTTTGGACTAGCCAGCTCTTAAGTTTGTAAAACTTGGTGAACTGATTACCATTTCCACATCATGATTTTTGTTATCCACCTTGAGTAACCTGGAATTTGTTAGTTGTAGACCAAAAGAACAGAGTACAAAGCACTTGTTTTATAGCATTTATCAACATTTTAAGCATCAAGAGAACAAAAACAGAGCAAACTTTATACTAGCAGTACCATTATGAACTGACAGTACCTTATGACTAACTAGCAGTACCATGTTTAAAGGCCAGAACTTGTTATTTTATGTACAGAAACACATGTTTTTCAAAGATTTATCAAACCAATACCTGCTACCAGGTATTTAAATCTACCTAAATCAAAAGCTTTGGTGTGAAGGTCTGCAAAATTCTTTTCAGAATCAATTTTGACAACTTGTATTAACCTTTTCTCATTGCAATCTCTTATGAAATGGTGTCTGATTTCAATGTGTTTTGTTTTTGAATGTTGAACTGGATTTTTAATGATACAAATAGTACTGCTATTGTCAATGTAAATAATGGTGTTAAGAAAATTGTACCCATAGTCAAGCAATTGATTTTGGATCCAAAGAACTTGGCCACAACAACTTGCACTTGCAACATATTCTGCTTCAGTTGTAGAATTGGCCACCATTGTTTGCTTCTTGCATTGCCATGATATGAGTCTGCAGCCGAGAAATTGACATCCACCAGTTGTGGATTTTCTGTCTAGGGTTGCACCAGCATAGTCACTATCTGAATAAGCTACCAAATCAAAAGTTGATTCCCTTGGATACCATAGACCCAACCTAGGTTGACCCTTGAGGTATCTAAAGATCCTTTTGACTGCTGTGAGATGAGAAACTTTTGGATTTACTTGAAACCTTGCACATACACACAATGGGAACATGATATCTGGTCTTGATGATGTAAGGTACATCAATGATCCAATCATTGATCTGTAATTGTGCACATCAACATCTTCACCCTCAGCATCTTTGAGTAACCCATTTTCTGGATCCATTGGTGTACTTGCAACCTTTGAATCTGCAAACCCAAATTTCCTTAGGATCTCTGCTACATACTTATCTTGGCTGATAAATATGCCTTCATTTGACTGTTTCACTTGGAGACCCAGAAAGAAAGTAAGTTCCCCCATGGAACTCATTTCAAACTTATTATGCATAAGTTTTTCAAACTTCACACACAACTCCTAGTTTGTGGATCCAAAGATAATGTCATCAATATAAATCTGCACCAGCAAGATGTCTTTCTTGGTTCTTTTAATGAACAAAGTTGGATCAATCTTGCCTCTTTGAAATCCATTTTCCAATAAATAGAAAGCCAATGTTTCATACCATGCCCTAGGAGCTTGGTGTAGACCATAAAGAGCCTTGGTAACCTTGTACACCTTGTCTGGATATTCTGCATCAATGAAGCCTGGAGGTTGAGAAACAAACACCTCTTCTTCAATAGTACCATATAAAAAGGCACTTTTGACATCCATTTGGTAAACAGTGAAGCCTATGAAAGAAGCATAGGCCAAGAATAGCCTAATTGCTTCAATTCTTGCAACAGGAGCAAAAACTTCTTCATAATCCACTCCTTCTTCTTGAGTATACCCTTGGGCCACCAATCTTGCTTTGTTTTTGATCATTATTCCCCTTTCATCTTTCTTATTTCTGAATACCCATTTGGTTCCAATTGCCCTGTAACCTTTGGGCAAATCAACCAGTATCCAAACCTTCTGAAGTTTGAATTTAAGTAGCTCTTCTTGCATTGCTTCAACCCAGCTTGAATCATCTGAGGCCTTTGTAATGTTTTTGGGTTCAACCTGTGAGAGAAAGCATGAAAATAGGCATATGTGGGCAACTTCATGGTTCTTTTCTTCATGGACAGCTAAGACAAACCCATTTTGGTCTAAAGATATGACCTGAGTTCTTGTTTTAACACCAGAATCAATGCTGCCAATCACATTATCAATGGAGTGGTCTTTGAGAATTCTTGTGTTGTATGTTGTAGGAACATCATAGGTAATTGGAAGATTTCCAATCCCTACATCTTCTGGTAAGGAATCATCGGATAGAACATTTAATGGTTCAGCAGGACCAACTTGTGAACTGGCAGTACCATCTGTTGAACTGGCAGTACCATTTGGTGAATTGGCAGTACCATTTTCATTTGCAGAATTTCCTTGATTCCCTTGACCTTGAGTTCCATGATCATCTCCAACACCTTCATTTGTTGTATTAGAAGGCTCTCCATGACTTGAAGATGAATCCAATCCATTCTAAATTGGCATTAAGATGTAATCTTGATCTTCATTTATTTCAACAACATTGTCTTCAAAACCTGCATTATCATTAGTATTTGTACCTGTGACAGGCACATAATTCATAGATTCTGAAAGCTTATCAATGTCAAAACACCAATCTGGTCCAATGCTTGCAACATTAGGTAGTTTCTCTTGAAACTCTATGTGCAGATTTTCTTCCACTAGCCTAGTGCAACTATTATACACCCTATAGGCCTTACTTTGCAAAGAATACCCTATCATGTAGCCTTCATCAGCTTTTCCTTCAAACTTTCCTAGATGATCTTTGGTATTGAGAATAGTGACACGACATCCAAAAGGTCTCATAAAACTTAGAGATGGTGTTCTACCAAACAAAAGTTCATAAGGAGTCTTTCTATGAGGTTTAATCACAAGAACCATGTTCTGCACATAACAAGCAGTACCTACAGCTTTAGCCCAAAATGAAATAGGCAACTTAGAGTCTACTAACATTGTTCTAACAGCCTCTATAAGAGTTCTATTTTTCCTTTCTGCTACTTCATTTTGCTGTGGGGTTCTAGCTACACTATATTCTCTTTTTATTCCTTTTTCTTTGCAAAATTCATCCATAACTCTATTCTTGAATTCTGTCCCATTGTCACATCTAATTACTTTCACTTTCTTATCAATTTGGTTTTCTATCCCTGTAATATATGACTTAAGGATCTCACTTGTTTCATCCTTAGTTCTCAAAAAGAAAACCCAAGAAAATCTGCTGTAATCATCAGTAACTACAAGACAATATTTTTTACCATTCAAGCTATTCACAAATGTAGGACCAAAGAGGTCCATATGAAGCATGTATAAAGCTTGAGAAATTGAGTTATGGGTCTTGGGCTTACAAGAAGCTCTATGTTGTTTGCCTTTTAGACAATCAAAACAGGTTTGGTCATTATGAAAAATCTTTTTGGGTAAACCTCTAACCAAATCATATTTTGCAATTGTATTGATTGTTTTAAAGTTTAGATGACCAAGCCTTCTATGCCAAAGCATAGATTCATCCAATGAGGCTTTTGCTACTAGACAGGTGAAACTCTCTTTAGGAACAATGTTCTTTAAATCAACAATGTACATATTGTTCTTTCTAGGGATTTTAAGAAGAATCTGACTTTCATCAGGAATTTTAAAATCAGGAGAAAGAACAATGCATTCAGTGTCAGTAAAAAGAACATTGTTTTTTGTGTCACACATTTATGAGACACTTAGGAGATTAAACTGAAGTTCTTTCACAAAATACACATTTTCAAAATCTAATTTACTGGTTTTAATTGTACCTTTACCAGTAATCTTTCTTTTGATTCCTCCCCCAAAGGTAACATATCCTCCATTAAATGATTTGAAGTATGTGAGGTAAGACATGTTGCCTGTCATGTGCCTTGAACATCCACTATCTACATATCCTTGATCAGCAATATCATTTGAATGTTCCTGCACATGTATACACATATTAGTTTCCTTGGGGTACCCACGCCATGACTGACTTGGGTTTGCCTCATGCATCAATGTAATCAAAACTCTTTAGGACCGTTGATGCACCATTTGATTGGAGTGGTCTCCAAATCCAACATGCTGAGGACTTAACAGTATTTTCATTCTTAACATATTTTGTGGTTTTTGGTCTGACAGTACCAAATTTGGCAGTACCATTTGGTCTAGCAGGACCTTTTGGTTTTGGTCTCCAATCTTGTGTTTTAACCACATCATTCCTTTCAATGAGACTTTTCACAACTCTTGATGTATGTTTGAAAATATTACTTGCACCCTTTGTAGTGAATTTTGGGCAAACAGGCTCATTTGGTCTAACATTATGATTGACTTTTGGTGTGTTAGATTTCACAAAACCTTTTCTGGGGTTTGTTTTATTTGTTTTAGACTTTGATGTACTCCCAGAAACCCAATTGTTACAATAAGCATGAGTATGATTAAAACTACCACAGTAATAGCATGCCTTATTGTAGATAACAAAATTATCACCAAGTTGGTGTGACTTAAGATTGTTCCAATTTCTCTGACTACCTCTAGGTTTGCTATTACATTTAGCACAACATTCAACTGTTTTTAGAACAACTTTAGTCTTTGTCATACTTTTTACACTTTTAGGACTGGTTGGTCCTACTTTGTTTCCTCTCTTTGAAGCAGTCTCTTTTTCATTCTCATCAGATGTCTTATCTTCAATAGATGTATCATCTGAGCTCTTATTAGTGAGCACCTTTTCTTTAGAGAGTGAAGTATCACTTGCACTCTTAAAAGGTTCACTATTTTCTACAGGTTTTACATTTTCTATTGGTTTATGAGTGAGTTCATGTAAACCTGATTCAGCAAGATCTATACTTGGGGACAGGGAATTCCTCTGTAAGGAGGTGGACAAGTGTTGTATCCAATCCCAGATTTTATTTTCTTGTTTATTTGGTTTTCAACTATACTTCTAGTACATGCAGAAGCATTTTCTAATGTTGTAACAGTTAGTTGAATATTATCTTTTGCTAATTTCACTTTAGCAAACTCAGTTCTTAGCAGGCTTATTTCAGCATCTTTTAAAAATATGTCTCTATTAAGAATAGCTTTTGTGTCAGAAAAGGTGAGTTCATTTTCTCTAAAGTGAATTATCTGTTTCTCAAGTTTGGCCATACCACACTTATGATTAACTAGGTCTTGATGAGTTTTTCTTTCTTCTACTTTTAGTTCATCATAAAGTTTTCTTAAGATTTCTAATTCTTTAAAAACTTCACAAGTAGCAGAACATTTAGTAATTTGTACCTCAGGATTGGAGAAAGCCATTAAAGCCATTTCATTTTAAGCTGACTCTTCTTCACCCATAATGCTCCAATCAAAACCCAACCCATCAATAGCTACCATAGCTTTTGTTTCAGTGATGTCCACTTCCTTGCTCTTGTTCTCATTGTTTCCCCTGTTCTTGTTCTCAAAACCTCTTCCCTTATCACTCTACTTCTTTGGTCTTCTACAGTCTCTTGAGTAGTGACCCTTCATGTGGCAGTTGTAGAACTCCACTTTAGACTTGTCATACCCAGTAGGTTCATTATCATTGATGACAATCTTCTTTCCAGTCCTCATCAGATATTTCTTAGCCCTCATGCTAAGAAGTGAAAGCTGCCACTTTATGTCCATTTCTTCAAGATCATCATCACTGATCTCTTGAAGATCTTCAAAGGTCAGTATGGAACCATTGTGTTGTGATGTTAGGAAAGCACAACCAATTGTTTCATCTAAAATGGTTTTGTTACTGCTAGAAGTATTAGCAGTATCAAAATTTGTGTTGGCAGTACGTTCTTCTCTACCATCTTTTTCTTCATCAACTTTCTTGGAAGTACCATGAGATGACACAAAGGCCATATTTCCTGAGCTTGAACTAGTAGACTTCTTTAGTTCATGCTCTACTATTTTGAAGTTGCTGTAAAGATCATTAAGACTCATGGAATCAATATTTGGTTTGTTTTTCCAGACAATGACATGCATGGCCCATTCAGAGGGTAGACTTCTAGGGAATTTGGAGTTTAAGTCTTCTTGAGATATTATCACTTCATGAATGGCTAACTGACTGGAAAGCTTTTGTAGTCTATTGAACATGCTGTCCAAAGACACATTTGTTGTGGCTGAAAAGTTTTCAAATTGTTATTTTAAAAGAGTTTTCTGAGTTTTCTTGGTGGCATCATTACCACCATATCTAGCCACAATAGCTTGAAAGAGGGTTTTAGCACATTTGTACTTGTTAAAGATTAAGAGCTGGTCATTTGAAATAGACATGAGAAGCATACTCCTGGCTTTAAGATCATTTCTCTTTTGGATTCTTTCTTCTGCGGTTGTTGGGTTTACTTGCACAGTTGTGACAAGTGCATCATTTACTGTGGAGGTGGTAGTTATTGGTTTGAATGAGTTTCCTTCTTCAATAATCTTCCAAAGTGCATAGTCTTGCACTTGGAAGTATTGCTCAACCCTCAGTCTCCACATCTCAAACTCATTCTGTTTGAGTAATGGAAGTTTTGCAGCCACATTGGTTTGAATGTGCTCAACATCCATTTTTGCTTTGTTCTTTTATGTCGTAAATATCAGCCTTGCTCTGATACCACTTGTGGAAAGGATTATGCAAACACTTGGGATGTTAGTCTTAATAATGTGTTTAGGATATTTATGAATGAATGTGATTTAGTACGCGCAATTTACTAAAACACACTAAAGGAACAAAGGTGGTGAATAAGTAAACGTGAATATTTTAGAGTGATGAACACAACATGAATAACACAAAACGATTCAATATTATTTATGAAATAATACGGGTGATCTAAACTATCACCGGGATTACAAATGTAACCTTGAATCTTTGATACGTGAAAAGGATTTAAAGATGGAAGTTATGCATGCAGGTATTGATATCTAAGAAGGTGACTAAGGGTTCCTTTTATAGTATAAGGAGCCTTTATTACAAGTTGTCAAGTTGCTTAATATAATATACTTAGAGACTTATCTTATCCTAATATTACACCTTTCAAGGTAAAACACTCCATATTATCTACTGAGACCTCTGTACTACTTCTACTAAACGTGTAACTTTGTACAAAGACTAATAATACAACTAAATATCTCTAAATAAAATATAACAACTTGTCATTTAAACTGGCAGGACCTTCATCAACTAGCAATACCTTCTCACCCAGAAGGTACTATTAGTGTATCTTCAACTTCAACAAAACTAAAGAGGCAGGCTTAACTCATCTCTGGCAGGCTCTTCTGGCAGACTCTTTGACTTGAGCATTTTATTCCAAACATTCTTTCTCTCACATATTTTGGAGTCATGGGGAAGTGAATTTTACTTTTTCCTGACTTAACTTCAATTCTCCTTTTTCATACTTGATAACAGCTCTTGTTGTGGTAAGAAATGGTGCTCCGCATTCTCTTTATTATCGATGATCATGAAATCGACGGGATTCATGAAACCTGTTACATTGACCTGCACATTCTCTTAAATTCCTAAAGGATACACGTAAGAGTGACTAGCGAAGGATAACCTAATGCGGGTGGTGGCCGGCATTTCTTTGGTGAGTTGGGTATAAATAGTTAAAGGCATCAGATTCACTTCCGATCCTTGGTCGGCGAAAGCATCCAAATATTGCAATTTCCCAATGCTGGCGGGTATTTCAAAGTTCCCATAAGCCATCTGCTTCGTAGCCACTTTTTGCTTAAGTAGCTTCTCGTACACCGGCCCCCCAGGTAATGTATCATATTCATCTTCCCCAACTTCTTCTCCTTCAGAGACCCTTTTGGAAGATCGGTTGCGTTCGTCACCCTCTATCCAGTTGGTTATTGTTTTCTCATTTATATCATGTTTTAGATAGTACCCTAATGATTGGGATTTTGGTGGTTCCTCAATGGTTTGTGCAATGGGGGTTTCCTTTTCTTTATTGCCCTCGTGGACAATGGATATAGAATTAACAAACTTGGTAGTGGGGGGTGACGTTTTCCTTCCTTAACAACACCTTGTCCGGAGTTTTTATGTTTGAGTACTCCTCTAATAAGCTCATCTTCTCCGTCATTTTCTCTTGCATCTCCTCCTTTTGTCTATAGACTGCCTCCTCGAATTTTTCTAATCGCTCAGAATGGGTTGACATATATTCTCTCATTCGTGTTTCAAATTCCGGACAGAGGTTTTGAGGAGGTGAATAGGGTTGAGCATATTTTTGAAAGGTTTCGGCATTCTCTCTAAGGGGTGATTCGGACAACGGTGTTGGTTTACGTTTGAGAGAGAGTTGATCGATGCACATCTGGGACTTAAAGATTCTTTCCGTTTTTCCATGAGATAGTCAACTTTTTTCTCAAGTTCGCAAACGTTTTCTTAGAAAAGTGAGTGGTCCCTCCTGATAATGAGATTGCATTGACAGCCGAATCTACGACATGGGCAACCTCTCATAATTCATTATCATCGAATGCAAGCTCATCAATGATTTCCCATGACTCTTTGGCGTTCTTGTCACGCAATCTACCTCTGGCGGCTTGATCAATGGTGCGTTTGGTATGAAAGTAGACATGGTCGTAAAAAAATTGGATTTGGAGCCAAAGATCTATGCCATGATGAGGGACTTTTTGGAGTAAGTCCTTGAAACGAGTCCATGCTTCATAGAGAGTTTTACCTTGACGTTTTTGGAACATCAAAATGTCATTTCTAAGCTTAGTAGTTCTCCACGGTGGGAAAAATTGAGCAAGGAAACGAGTGATGAGATAATCCCAAGAGGTGATGGATCCCACGGGTAAACGCTCAAGCCATTGACTAGCTTGGTCACGTAGAGAGAATTAGAAGAGACGCAATCGGGTCGTCTCTCGAGTTTCAACATCAAGGTCTTTGAAATTAACGATTTTGAGGAAATCCTTGAGATGTTGATTAGGATCTTCGGAATGAAGTCCATGGAATGCACATCCACTTTGCACATACCGGATGTTGTCGGATCGCAAGGGAGACACATTGGCTCATTGCGTGAGCTCAATGGTGTTTCGATATCCTTGGTGGCTAGGACGGGAGTACTCTCCTAAAGTTCGGGGTCTAGGAGGTTGGTTTGGTTGTGGTGGGTTTTGTGGATGGTTTTGTTGTGGTGGGTTGATGAGATCAAAGAGATCACCACCTTCCATGATGGCGGATGGCAACGGTTACGAACAAAGGAAACAAAGAAAAAGATAGACTAAAGAAGACCTATAAAATAAAAAATAAAAATCTTAATAGAAAGGAATATAGCAAGTAGACCTAATAAAAAGAAATTTCAACCTAGACAATAACTATTCCCCGGGCTGCAGCGGCAAAAACTTGATGCGTGGAATTGCGCCCTCGCAAAAGGTTTTACTTCTCAAGGGATCTTGAGAAGCTTGCAATCCCCACCAGGCAGTGTACCTGACCGTTGTAGTATAGTATAGTGGCAAGTATCGGGGGATTGATCATTCAACTCAAAGAATAGTGTTTGCTAGGGTTAAAAATCAATTAAACCGGGTCTAGAGATGAGGGATGATTCTTTTTTTATTTTTATATTTTATGAAAAGCGAGTAAAAATCTCGGGTTTTAAAGGAGTGGGAGGAATTAGTTGCTAATCCACTAACCCAAATAACTACAGATGCAATCAAAATACAATAAAATGAACTTAAAGTAAATGTGGTGAAAACAATAATAAGAGAAAATGTGTTTACTTAGATTTCATTATTCCCTAGCTATCTTTTACCAGTTGATTAGTTTGTTACAATTGCATGGATGACGGGTTATATTCCTTAATACCATTCGCAGGGCCGTGTACGATCTTCCCTAACTCTATAAGCTACTACCTCTTCCTATGTCGAGCCGACTACTAGGTCCTAACATGGCCTCATTAGTAGTTACCTATGCATTAAATATAACCAATATATCGTAGTACACCTCCGATCATGTTTCTTAAGACGTTCAAGCAAGTTACCAATTGGAAGTCTGCCAGTTTTCTTAAGCCTAACATCGAAATCATTCATCCACAACAATTATAAACAAACAACCAACCAATAATCAATATCTAAGTTTTATTACATCTAAGCAAACACAAAAAAACCTAGCCTAGCATGTTAAAGAGAAGACAAGCATAAGATATAATCAAACAACACATAGACGTATTGAATGATTGTTGGAAAACTTATCTTCAATTAAGCATGGATGAAGCAAGGGTTTGAAACCCTCAAAATTGCAGTAAAATTCGTCTAGGGTTTTCTCCCTTCAAAGTTGCACACAATGAATGAAAACTAGAAAAGTATATATATATTTTACACTTTGACGGCGTCAAGAGTAGGGTCTGATGTCGTCAACTCGCCACCAAAATAATACTCGTATTGCCTTGATCCACTTCTGACGTCGTCATATGTAAACTTGGTCTTGGCCGTCACAAGCAATTTACTCTTGACGGCCTTGGTGACGCCGTCATGTACAATTCTTCAAAAACCTCTCTGGCGCGTCATGTGTAATTTGATATATCCACCTCTTTGTCAAGTCTTGACGCCGTCACTAGTATTCCTTGACGCCGTCAGGTACAATTTTCAGCATGATTTTGAGACTTTGTCGTTTTCTTCACTTTTTCGCTCCAAAAACGTCCAAAATTCTTCCATTTCTAAATTTCCTCTCAAAAGTACCTAAAATGACAAAAGAAACGATTTAGGGCAATATTTGATCAAATAATCTCGACTTTGGCGTTAAATGGCCCCCCAAAAGCGGTACACTTTTCATCTCATCAGCAGTCTAGAAAGGCAAGCCTTGGTGATGATCTTTATACGATATCTTCCTCAACTATTGAAATGTTCAATTCACTGAACATACAATCTGAACAAAATGCCTTGGATATCATTAACAGACTAGAAGTAGCTATATATGCATGGAAAGAAAGTACCTTGATTCAATCCAGCACAAGTCACAAGCCAGAACATCATGGTCCTTAAAGGATCTCTCTATGGTGCTCAAAAAGATTGAGTTTTTAATCAACCGAGCTAAAGTTCTTTTGCAGCAAATCAGAATCAGATACCTGAACCTCCCTCAAACCTTTATTGATTTCATTAAAATCCAATACGGAAAGGTGAGCAAATATAAACTATACATTATCTAGCTGGTGGTTACTTACACATGTCTAACAGAGTATGTTCACTTTTCAAATCAGGGAGCAGGCCTACACATGAATATTCTTGTAAAAATAGGAGCGTGGAGTTTTAGCAAAGTTAACACTATTCATGAATTCATTGAACCGGGTCATAAAATCTTTTGGGTTTCTATTCTTGATGTTGGAATGTCATCACTAATGGTAAGCCTCCATAGTTTTGTCTGTTTGGCTACCTGTAGTTATCTGCTTCTACTTATTTCATAAGGTATTAGTAGTTTATGACACCCCTTATGACGTACCCTATTTAGGTTCAGAAAACTTTAGGTAGTTTATCTTAGCAGCACAGTGCAACACTCTTAGTCGAAGATGGTTTTGTCATAACCGCATTACCAAAATAATTCCATATTAAACTCTATATTTTGGCCATGTTGAGTTTATACTTAAAACATAAACGGGTCAACTATTTCATTAAAGAAGGCATACATGTCTCATTTGAAAAAAAATACAAGTAATCTGATCCAAACACCCATGACCTGATCCAAACACTGATTATTTATATAGAACCCAATTTGATTCTATTAGAGTAAAATATGGTTCATTCTAGGCTGCTTCTAACACTCCACACTTCAAAACTACCTGATATACGTGTTGAATGCGCATAAAACACCTCACTTTAGAAGCTCTCAAAGCAACTTACTGTTATATTAAATGAAATGGGTCAGTTTTTGATAACGATGAAATACTTGAAAGAAAATGGTAAATTTCTTCAGTAAGTACGAAATATTTCAGTCAAATGATTATTTTTTCATCTAATTCATTATTACTTAGCTAGAGTGTACGCTTCTAATATGCAATGCCATATATATGGAGGTACTTCAATACCAATTTGATCATTCATGATCTTCATACATTTAGAATCATGAAATATGTGTTTTTCAATGCTTTCTGTCAGGTTATTATAATTCAGTCCTATGCAAAGATATCATCTTTTCCTTTTACTCTAAATTTGTCATTTAATCAACCTAATGGAACGTGTGTAAATTGCAGAATACTTGCTCAATGATCTACATGATTGCTCTTGGTCTAAGTGGTGCCACAAGGTAAATTTTTGAAACTTAAGCTATTAGAATTTAAATTTGTGATTCACATTGATTTCAAACTGTTTGCAGCGTAAGGGTTTCAAATGAATAAGGTGTTGGACGAACACAACCAGCACTGAAACTGTGCTTTCAGGTTATAATTAGGAGGCAATAAACTATGTTGATTTTTTAACTTGAATTATGTTTGGTGTATACTTTATTATGATTAGGTATTTGGGGACAAAGAAAGGCAACGTTGTATACCTATACGAAAGAGATTGCAGTGTGCAGAGAAGACACCAAAAGATAATTGAATAAGCACCGGCTGTAATATTCATTTTTTTAGGTTTTTTTTTATTTTTTATTTTTTATTTTTTAATGAGTTCTTCCAGAATTGTGATTAACCTCTGCTCTACAGCCAGATAACATTAATGACTTTCGATCCCGCCTGGGTCAAGCCGATGTATCTGCTACAAGGTAAGGAGCCTATAATATTTTGCACAAAGCTTTAATATGGGTTGCTAATACAAGCATGGGGTAGGTTAATTAAGTAGGTCACTGGATAAAATGATTATCCATATTTTGGCAAAAAATAAGTACAATTTTGTGTCTAAGTAATAAAGTGTGTAAACCTTTTTACCATTATTTATATGATGAAACCGTTAGAGGTAGCATTGATGGAAGGATTTTATGCAAGAATCAGTTGATCAGCCCAGATCATTCATAGAAGCTTTTATGATATTTATTCGGAGAGTTTCAATATATGCAACAATAAACTTAATACATTGTTACAACATTGGCTCAAATAGTTTTTAACTTTCAAAACAACTAAACGGTGTCATATTTGAAGGTTGGTTAAGAGCAATTCTCTTCAAGCTCGCCTGGATGGCCACCTTTCATGAAAGTGAATCCAATCTAGGACATGTCATATTTGCTTAGATTCAAAAATAGCCCAGAGAGCAATATCAGCATATTGTGTTTCATAATGCATTGGTTTGTTTTAATAAATACGTTTAATACCATAGCTTCTCTTTATATTGATTATCCAATGCTATTTGAACTGTTTGTTGCTTCTACTGAGAGAGTATCACACGGTGGTGTTCGAGAGTTCATTGAAGCACAAAGCTTCATATGCATTCTTTATCCGGTACACGTTTCTCAAATCTGTTGTTCTTTAAAGCTTAACGTACATTCCATATTCGGTACCCATTTCTCAGATTTGTTGTACTTTATGTTTTTTAGCGTTTTATTCAGAATACTTTACATGTTGTACTTTTTGATACCATTATTCTAATCTAGGTGAAGAAGAATTTTAAGTAGATAAATATGGAGACGGCGCTAGAATGGTAACGGTGTGGTTGAGAACTTGGTACTTATGCGTATTACTGAAGCATATATGAGAATAAATGCCAAGTTTTTTGCCCATGAAGAAATGAAAGACAACGTTGTTATTGTTTCTACCATGATATTGATGATGTTTTCTTTTTTGCTGTTGTTTTCGACGGTCATGATGGTTTCTCTTATGTCAAGTTCCTCAGGTTTCTGTCTCATTGAAATTTTTTTATTTTTAAGGGGCTGTAAGTGCTTATATTTCAGTGTAAAACACGCTAAGCATTATTCGGTTACAAAAACAACAGCTGGATCGTGATATAAAAACATTGAAATCACTATTAAATATTGTCAGCATCCATGCAATGAGTATCTCTTCATAAAAGTTACTTTTTCTGCAAACCATCACTTAAGAAAAATTGTATCTACTTGGATGATTCAAGTTCACATTAGAGTTTGCTTACAAAATGCATGACACATCGTAGAGGTTAAAGAATGGGCTGGTCAGATGGGTTGGGTAAACTAGCAAAAAATGGTTTACGTCAACTTGGCTACTGATTTCTATGGGTCAATGGATTGAGTTGGGTTGGGCTTTTCTCCTACATGAATAAATATTTTGATAAATTATTATGGTGCTAAATGTGATTATAAAAATCATATTGTTACATTACTAATCAAATGATTCGAGAGGATGCATCTACTTATGAAACTTATTATTATTTTTATTAGTTGCCCGTGTTTATTATATATTGATACCACTTTGACTTGATTCACCAAATAAATGGTTAAAATTGCTACCTCCAACGAAAAATTTTCTACTTGGTTTTGATTTCATGATTTCAGGTTCTTAACCGATTCTGTCTTAATTGCATTAATCTTCATGCTCTGTGCTTAAATGATCAAACATTGACAAATGACAGTGAGTACATCTTCTTTCTGTCTGTATGTTACTGTATTTCCCTTGACTATGTATAGCTTTTGACTAATGTATACTTTAATTTATGATCTGATTTTTCTCCTTTCTTACTTATGTAAATGATATTTAGTTAGTGCTTTTTTTATTCCTATATTGTGTATTTAACATATTCATGATTAGTGCTTTATGTATTCCTATATTGTGTATTTAACATATTCATGCATATTAACAAGAGCATAAAGAGTCGCATTGTAACACCCCAACCCGACAAGGATAGAAATGCTACATTACGGTGACAAATCAGATACAAACAAATATAAATGCAAGCGGAAGTCTTATCATAAAAATAACCAAAAGAAAGTAAGTCAACCAATGACTTAAACAAAATACATAAGTTCCCAAAGCAAAATCAAATGAAGTACAAAACAAAATCCAAATCCAAATATTCATATCAACTAGGAAGACTAAGGTCGGTCCACACACAATCTAGCTCTCATCCCAAAAGAAGCCATCCCAAAGCTCTTAGCTAAATACTTGCCACAGGAAAAGAAAATGCGGCTGAGCTTCAAAAGCTCAGTTAACAGATATATCAACAAAGTAAATGAAACAGAAATGGAAACAAAGTATGTGCATTGGGAAATACATAAGGTATAATAAGGATGATAAGAATAAGATAAAGGTTAGGTTGTATCAGCATTCTACCATGAGCCAAACAAAATGAAACAAAGTCTTCATCGTAGTAACCATGGAATGATCAACTCCCAAATAATGTGAAAGGCATGTATTGCACACAGTACCAAACACCAAACCAAATGTAGTAGCAAAACAAATCAAATCTAGGATGCATCCATACGCCCTACCCAAGCCAAATGCAGATCAAACAAAGGGACGATGTGGAACATCACTCGACCACACTGGAGTCATGACATTGGTGCATCAATGCCATGGCCATGTTACCTTCAAGGCTAGGAAAATGCTCGGGTATAATACTGAAGGGTCAAAGGCAAATCAAATAGCAAAGTCTAAGTCAAATCAAAGTATCATAATCTAAGGTGCATAGCAAAGGTTCAGGTCAAAGGTTTACAAATGGCAATGTTCATAATCAGAGTTCAAATCAAAGGTTCATAGCATAAGGTTCATAGCAAAGGGTCAATTCAAGTGGATCATATCAAAGGTTCACAAATAGAAGGGAACATAGCCAAGGTTCGTAAATCAAAGGTTTAGATAAGCAAGTGTTCATGAAAAACCTGTGAAAGGTCAGAATATCTGTACCTTATTTAACAGCAAAAGCAAACAAAGATAGATGGATCACAAGACACAGAATCACTCCCACTTCACGGAACCTATACGAATTAAATACCAAGTATTACTTCAAGTTCATATGAAATAGGTTACTTCTTTTAATATGCTTTCTATTTTTAGTAATCTCCTATCTTTAACACGTTTCCCGAATTAGTCAGTTTCCAAATTTAGTAAGTTTCCGCAATTGTAATTTAATACTTAATGGTTATAATCGAAAATTAATAATATTTAAGGTTCATATTACCAATATAATATTTTAGGTCTTAAATGTCAATATCATAAGTTTAGGGTCTAAAATCTAAATTATCAAAATTAAATATTGAAAGTCAAATAAAATTATTTTAAACTTTATTTTAATAAATTAATATTAAGATAATAATTTTGGACCCCGTCATTATAATTTTATGAAATTTATTAACGTACTCACGATCGTAATATTTATGCCATGACGACCCAAGGTTTTTTTTTATTCTTTTGAAACAAACAAGTCATTCTTGTTAAAAATATGCCGAGACAACCACTTCTCTTGTTGTTTAAATAAGCCGCGACACACATCCTTTTGTGGCTTAAAAATGAGCCGAACCAAACATGTATCAATCCCTTAATTCATATTCATATTCATTAGTTGATATTCGATTATAAAAATATAATATTGATCATCCTAGGCCTTATATTATTATTTCATGTGTGTTTTCATTTGTTGCACATGCAGGCAATATACTGATTCATATTAGTGTAAGCTTTTTAGTTCGAATGAAACAAAATGGAACAGAAGCAATGAATCCATCAACATGTATACATGTACTCATATCTTTTAGCTCGATAAAGTTTACGTGTAACACAACAGACTATGGTTCGCATGTGAGTGGGTCCGAAACATGAACAAAACAGATTCGAAACCAATAATTATAGGTCGATTAGGGTAACCTTCTCATTCGTCTTTTTATGCAAAACTTTCCATTATTTCATGTAATATTCTTATTCGAAAAACATGCATGTGTAAAATCAGCTGGTTCATTTGAGTTTATCATATGAAACATGAGATCAAAAACGAAAAGAAAATGAAGCAAGGATGATACACAATACCCTTGTCGCGTGTTCGAATCGAAAGAATGAGAACAAGATCAAAACCAGGACCAAAACTAAGCAACCAAAATCAAACCAGATCCCAAGCTATCCAACAGCTTTGAACTAGAAAATGCCTACGACAGAACCACCCTTCACGCACCAGCAATACCAATCGAACCAGGATTGTCACGCCTAAATACCACCCTCTCACAGCCCGTCATACACCTTTTACACAGCTCAAATCAAACAGAAATTGTGGCAGCCGATTGCTTTTATTTGCAAGTGTAGCAGCCGGTTTCTTTATTTGTGTTTCTAGGGTTTTTGTGTGTAAGAGATTATTTAGAGAGAAACCATGTATTCTTGTGAGGATAAGAATGGGGAGCGTGGGTTTTAAGATGTAAAGAGATCAATATATCCGAAATTTCTGGAATTGCATATGACCAATACGTTTTCTTGATTTCCTGGATGATTCATGGACATTTGTTTGTAATCTTTTAATTTTTTAAGGCCCAAGTTATGTTATAAAGTTGTGTCAAATGGAATTTGGTCCAAAAGATCATTTTAGGCGTGACAAGATTTTTATTACTATATATATAACGTCCCGTCAGATACGACACATCCTATGTCGTTTAGGGCTTGAGTGTTTTGGGCCTGCTCCCGCTTCCTTTCGCTTAGCCCATTGCTGCTGTCCAGCCCAGCCTTTTTTTTCGCCACTTCTGATAAATCCACCGCCTGCATTCATTCATACTTATCTTCTCTGTCTCGAGCTTCTGACAAATCCACCGCCTCTTCATGTTTCCAGATTCTCTCTAAAACTATCGCCTTTTCCACAAGATCGAGTGGGCGATTATTGGAAGTAGAAAACAAAGATCTTTAGGTTTCAAGTAAGTTTTTTTAGATTGTTCCGTTGTCGTTCCGTTTTTCTTTCTAAAGTTTCAGTTTTTGTGTTTTGTTTAAGGCTTGGTTATGATTAGGGTTAGAGAGTTGTTATAAAAAGGAGTGCTCATAGATGGGTCGGCTCACTTTGCTTGAGGGAGGCGGCGGGGGTTATGGTGACTGAAGTTGACTTGGCCTCCGTCGGAGTTCGAGATGCTTTGTGACCATGTTCAAGAGGTAATTATGTATCCTAAAAATTATTTCCATCAAAACCGGAAAATTCTTTATTTTTTTCTATGTTTATGCAATAACATATACGGTTACTATGTATTACATGCTACAAGGATTGATGGGCGTACAAATATAATGAATTTCTTAACTAAAAGTAATAATGAAGCCATACGATTGAAGTGTAATTTTTATTTGGATATTCTTGGTTTCTGTAAGATAGTTTTGTAAATCTTAATGCAAAATTTGTTGTAATTCCATCGCGGGTTAATTGCAGGTTGAATTTGCCCATATGAGAATGTTATAACTAGGAAACAAGAGAAAAGATAAAGAATAATAGAAATATGTGAGAATAAGTTGTGAAAACAATCGGTGATGAAATGAAAATTTTCAAGGTATATATTATTTTATATATGATTTATTGATGATTGACTGATTATTTTGGTATCGAATAGTAATGTTGTATAATGAACGTTGTTCTTCGTATAGGCTATTCCATTTGTGCTTCATTCCAGGGAAGATTGTCATCACCTGATTTCACTACAGCTTAGTTTTTTCACTACGGTGTTATTTTAGGTGCGAATGAAGGGACAAAAGCGCGTTGTAGCAGGTTGCGCAAAAATGATAGCCAAAAACATTCCACGGTCTGAGGTTATTCAATCATTTACATTTACATATTGTATGCCCAGTTATTTGCACTGTTATTAAGGTTGTTGTATATATGATAACAAATTAACTTCCAGTTATGCTAACCATTGATATTTTATAGTTTTGGTAGATATGCAATTGCAAAGGGGAAGCGGTACCGCGCGAGTAGACGCGTCGTCTTACGTTTGTCAGCCAGCGGTAAGTTGCCTCATATTTTTTTTTGCATTTAAGTTGCTGTAATATATATATGTTGCACTTTTCTTCATAATTGACATATATCTTATGCTTCGGATAATACTGATATGCTGAAGGCTGTTGATGTCAAAGGCATCAATAAAGGAACAGGAGAGGTTTGTGGTAGTTTACACGGGAGCAGTCAACATACATGTTCTACAGCCCGAGGTGATTGAAAAATTTTATTGTTAGTGAATTTCTATAGCTGACATCAGAATAGCAAACGCATACGCGCGCGCTCCCAAAAAATGCCTTACGATGACATTTATTCATTACTATCTGCTTCTCCCTTTTTACACGATTAATTATCGTGCACTTTTTTTTATTTGTGCAGCCAATCAGTCGGATATAAATGGGCCAGCTCAAAATGTATGGGATGCTTTGCGTCATCATAATGATTGTACACAAACATTGTGACAGGAAAGTGTATGCTTAATTTGAATTCCTGTACAATTGATGCATACTTAATATTGTCCATTTATTTAAACAGCATCCAGGTTATGAAATACTTCATACTAATTCACTGATAATCGTTATGATTGTAGGTGTAAGCGGACAAATAGAGGTAAATTCTTCCAGTTCAATGAATTCACTGCTTGCGCTTTCATGTGCATACAAGGGTAGGATTTAGTTACGGAACTTTTCATTCCAGAATGGAAAATAGATAGCAGAGTTATAGCTTGGCTTCTAAAAAACATAAAGATGAAGTTTAAAACCTCTTGAGCATGGCAAACAGTTCTGCAATTGCTCTTTTTATAAATCCTTGACCATCTAAATGTGCTTCTATATTAACTGCAGGCTCACACACATTCTCTTGGCATAATCAGATCTAAATCCCTGACCAGTAGGCCCAAAAATTTAATTTATAAAAATTGTTATTTCAGTGTGTTTTCTATGACTCTTTTTGTAAGAGAAAAGTGTGTATCTGATAATAATGAATGTTATCTGTGTCAGGTAATTAAGGGTTTAGTTGGGGCGATTTTCATTAGTGTCGGCGAAGGATATGTTGCTCTTGAAGGATGCTACTTTCCTTGGATTCGATAGTTCAACACAGTAAGTTTGCTCCGTTATCTATGATACATGGTTTATAAGTGAATGGTTCTTAGAAGAGTTTATACTTGGTTGTCTGCTTCAGTGAACTGACTATTGTCTAAAGTTGAAACATATTTGACGACGGCCTTTAGTTTTCGCAAAAATATATGTGACAAAAAAATTATATCCAACTAATCAATGCTTTCAGAATTTAGATGCATCATGATAATAACCAGAAATGTTGTAGGTGCGAAGTATTGATGTATACAAAGCGTTAAGACTTATTAATAAAATAATTTTGCATTTCTTGATGTGCGGCCAGAAACAAAGTTTAAAAAGATTACTAAAGTTATTTTCTTTCCCTCTAAGACCACTAAACGAATTAGCAGCGAATTACTAAAGGCACGTGGGTTGTGATGTTGTTGTAGGTGTAGCCTCATCCTCTGGGCACGTGGCTTCCGTGTGATTTCATGAATGGCTAAGCAGGGCTACAAACTGTGTTATATTTACCGTGGCCACAATAAGAAAGTGTATCTCATTTTTGAACATCGAGAAAACGTATTTACGTCACACAATGTCGCCGTCTTTTTCAATTTTATCAGAATGCGTAAAAATCAAGACTGATCAAACAGTTTTTGAAACCTATACAATTGAAATATTTCATGTCAATTAGATGATTAAAGTTTAAACATATTTTCCTTAATGACTGTTTATTATCTTTCTTATGAACCATTGCAGAACTTTAGGTGAGCAGGAAGTGCGATCAAGAAGTGGTTTGTGTCTTTAAATGGAAGCAAAAGTGGGAAGCGGTGTTGTCGATCTTCACAGGATCACAGACCAGACATCACGCAGGCAAGACATTTGCTTGATTGTGTGCATTCCAAGGCAAAATTTATCATTATACATTCTTTGCTAAAGGTGTTATTCTCTGAAATGTATGTGACGATTTGTCAAGGTAATGAAATGAAAATGATTACTTATTGGTTTTTTTCAAACATTTTGTAACAAAATGAAAATTGAACTACGAATTTAAAGCACTAGTGTCTATTAATGCCTTGGAATGTATCAACTTTGGTTTTACTCATCAGTATGTAATACACAAACTTTTAGGTATGCTGTTGCATTTTGCGATAGTAACCAAACGCAGAAATTTGCTGCAAAATTTGCGCCAAGCTGTAAACGACTATGCGTTTTTTGCGGTTCGTATAATCTTCTTTCCCCCATACTGTGTAATGCTGTAATTCATAGATTGCGTAAATTTCTTTTGTTGCACATGGTTTTCTGGAATGACAGTATTCTGTCTGTGCCTTTCAGGATATGAGGTCCAAAGAAATGGCGACGGTATATATCAAAGGAAACCAAAGATGGCGCCTTTCAATGATAAATTGATACTCAAGCTTCCTATGGGATCAGCTGTTCCCACTAAGTAGAAGGTAATGAAATCATCTCCTTAATAGGAACAGTTGATTCTACAGGAACCTTGAATGTGACCTTACAGAAAGATAGTTACGTGATAATCACGACACAGCTGCTGATGTTACAAGATGTGACATCACTAACTTAGAGGTAAATGCACCTGTATTTTGAAAAGAAAAATACCAACACACATTTAATGTCACAAATTAATTTTTATATATCCCGGCCATTTAAACAATACATGTGCTGGGGCTTAACTTATACTGTTATTCTGATAATTGCTGCTGCTTTGGGAATGAGCGACAGACTGGAAGCAATTTGTGGTGGTTTACATGGAAAGGATACACAGAGAGATCGGCTTGGGTTTACTACATATATTCTTCTTTTTTCGTGTTTGCTGAGTTGGACAATAGGCCATGTGACGATCAGGTTAAGGCGACTGGGATTACTTTTGGAGCGGCGTATCAGGTAAAGCTGATTTATCAATTTATATATCAAGATGATGGCCGGTCATACTTTACTAAAGAATCTAAGTGGGTTCGCTTGGACTATGCTATGACCGGCCATCACCGTGCTATTTCATTCATAGTTTAGTAAAGATTTTAACCTTTTTAGTGGTTTCTATTTTTGATTTCTAACTTTTAAAATTTGTATATGACAGAGTAACAGAAGAACCATCATGGATGATCCCTTCATCAGAAATTACATTGAAGATGTTCTGAAAAACATCAGAACTCAAGTGTTGCTGAAGTTGACCAAACACAGAATAATCATGATCCATTTCATGTGAAAGGTAACATCACTGACATACATGTCGGCATGTACACATACATACGTATATGTCTTTACTGAAACTATTATTGTTCAGGAGGTTAATGTGCCAGCGGCTGATGTGGAACAACTATTGGTCTCATTGCTACTGGATAACCGAGTCGAGCCCACATTCATCAAGTTAACTGGCTATTGTAGTGCGGTGACAGGTTAGATCTCATCTGCATAAGCTATTTTTGATGTTCAAAGCCGAAAAATATTTTGTTATTATTGGGTTGCTTCAGTTTCCTGAGATTTTATCTTTTCATGAGCGTCTGTTATTTCACATTGGCATATTTTGTCCATTATGTCAACCTGGTAAACTTGGTATCTGAACACAAGGGTTGATGTGTTTTCAAGAGGGGTACATTGGTTGAATTGTGCATTTTGGCGTTTTGATGTTGATTTGGGGGTTTAGCTTTTAGTAGTCATGATGTGTTCTTGAGAAGTCATGCTCTGCTGAGATTGCTGTTAGTGTTAAAGTTTTTTCTAGCTGCACATACCTGTATGGCTAATTTAAATTTTGTCACGACCTTGCTAATAAATAGTTATGAATATTCCAATTTCGGTTTCTGGTGATGGGAAACATGTTTTAATGAAACGTATTTTACTTAAACTGTTTCTGAGCTAAAAACGGCGATGCCATTTTAAATGATGTTTTCGTCAGTGTTTTGTTTTTAAACGAGCCAATATCTGATTGCCTGAAATTAAACTTTAATGTGTAGGTTCACAGTGTGCACTTCCATGTTACATTAACTAGCAGAAACTTCAGTCAGAGACAAGAGGAGATGCGGGATTTGGAGTTATTTTGGAATTATGATTTTAACTTTCCCAACAATGAGTGGTATCCTAATTCAGTAATTTCTGATCCTGATGATGTGGTAATGGCTACACATACTGTTTCCATAACTACTGGGCCAACGTGGAGGAAAGTCTTCAAATTGTTGAGCCAGAATTCTGAAAGAGAAACAAGCTGACAAGGTATATGTGCTGTTAACATACTCTTGAATTAAACTTTTTACATATATTGTTTCCTTTTAAAAAAAATATATATATAGAACAACTTACTGATATTATATAACATCTTATTCATTGTAATCTTGCCGAAATATAAATTATGAATGTTGGATACTTCTATCCTACACCAACTGCTTCATATTGGCATCTTGCACAAGTTTATACTCAATAGTCTTGCTGTTAATATATTAATTAAACCATGGATTTGGACATATGTTTTGCGATTCAATATTGAAAAAGATAGGATACACTTGGTTCAACATAAAATAAAAAAGTGCAATTAACAACGAAGTTAAACGATGCCCCGCCGCAACGCGGCGGCCCGTCGCCCACCTCGTTTTAGTAAAGTCTTGGTATTACAAATTTAACTATTGAGTTTATTATATTAAAATGTAAGGTTTAATTATATTATGAATGCTTTATGACTTAGTACTCTAGGTGTTTAATTTCAACGTTCTTAACATTTCAAAGTTAGAAGGGCATTTTAGGTATTTCAAATGTTGGAGATTTTAGGGTTTTACAACTCTTCCCTTCTAAAAGAAAATTTCGTCCGCGAAATTGAAATGAAAACGGAATGAAAACAAACAGAGACATACCCGACTACGAAAAGAAGTGAGGATAACTGGTTCGCATAGATTCCTCGGTCTCCTAGGTAGCTTCCCGCTCTGGGTGGTTCTTCCAAAGAATCCTAACAAACGGAATGACCTTGTTTCTCATGACTCGATCTTGCCGATCTAAGATAGCCTCGGGCTCTTCAGACAAAGACATGTCTGGCTGAATCTGATCAAACGGATACGAAACCACGTGCAAAGGATGATAGTTGTATCCCCTCAGAAGAGATACATGGAACACATTATGACCATGCGAAAGCTGAGGAGGTAGAGACAACCGATAAGAAACTTCCCCAATATGATCCAAAATCTCAAATGGCCCGATGAATCGAGGACTAAGCTTGCCCTTAATTCCAAAACGCTTCACACCACGAAACGGTGAGACTTTCAAAAATACACGATCACCAAAATTAAATTCCAAATCCCGTCTATGCTTATCAGCATAACTCTTTTGCCTGGTACGAGCCTCTTGCAGTTTCTCCTTGGCAATAGCCACTTTCTCATTGGGGATCTCAATCAATTCAGGCCCCTCAATCAAATGTTCACCTACTTCATTCCAACAAATCGGCGCCCTACATTTCCTGCCATACAACATCTCGTACGGTGCCATCTTGATGCTAGCATGCCAATTGTTATTGTAGGCAAACTCCACCAAGCACAAGTAATCATCCCAACTGCCGGTCCATTCCAAGGCACAGGCCCTCAACATGTTTTCCAAAGTCTGACTGGTCCTCTTTGACTGACCATCCGTTTGAGGATGAAACGCAGTACTAAACTTAAGTCGAGCGCCGTAAGCATTATGAAGGCTTTTCCAAAAAAGAGAAGTGAAACGTGGATCTCTGTCAGATATAATAGCTGTTGGCATACCATGGTGTCTAACAATCTCCTGTTGAAAGATTTTTGCCAATCTACTAACACGGTAATCCATACGAATAGGTAAGAAAGGTGCAGACTTGGTTAGCCGATGAAAGACCACCCAAATCGCATCATGCTTTCTCCGAGTCAAAGCTAAACCAGAAACAAAATCCATGTAAATCTGATCCCACTTCCAAGTAGGGATCTCTAACGGCTGCAACAAACCACTGGCCCTCTGGTGCTCAATCTTTACCTGCTGACAAGTCAAACATCTGGCCACAAACATAGCTACATCCTGTTTCATGCCATTCCACCAAAAGTGTTGCTTCAAATCTCGGTACATCTTGGTAGAACCAGGATGGATAGTAAACAGAGAACTATGAGCCTCAGACAAAACAGCTTCACGCAAATCTGGATCATCAGGGACACAAAGCCGATCCCCAATCCATACTATACCATAATCATCAACTCTGAACTCTGACGGTTTACCGTCTTCAATATTCTGGACGATAGACCAAAGCTCACCATCATCCTTCTGAGCATCCTTAATCCTCAACATAAGATTGGACTCTATCCTCATACTAGCCCAATAACCACCATAACCACGAATACAAAGCTCCACATCCAAAATCTCCAAATCGTTAAGAATCCGGGGTTCAATCTCCAATATAGCAATCATACCGGATTTCCTACTTAGTGCATCTGCAACAACATTCGCCTTACCCAGATGGTACTGAATGTTGGTGTCGTAGTCCTTGAGAAGTTCTAGCCATCTCCTCTGTCTCATATTCAATTCCCGCTGAGTGAAGATATATTTGAGACTCTTATGATCCGTGAAGATGTCACAGGATTCACCGTACAAATAATGTCTCCAAATCTTTAAGGCAAAAACAACAGCAGCCAGTTCAAGATCATGGGTAGGATAATTCTCTTCATAAGGTTTCAATTGCCTCGAAGCATAGGCAATAACCTTCCCTTGCTGCATCAATACACAACCCAAACCCTTCTTAGATGCATCACTATAGATCTGAAATCCTCCAGAACCAGATGGTAGAGTCAAAATGGAAGCGAACACCAATCTCCGTTTCAACTCTTCAAAACTCTTTTCACGCTCCTCTGTCCAAACAAACTTTTCACCCATCCTCATCAACTTTGTCAATGGTAAAGCCAACTTAGAGAATCCCTCAACAAAACGACGGTAATAACCTGCCAAACCCAGAAAACTCCGAATCTCGGTCACTATAGTAGGTCTCGGCCACTTGGTGATAGCCTCAACCTTAGATGGATGCATGGTGATGCCATCTGCGGATACCACATGACCAAGGAAAGCCACTTTATTCAACCAAAATTCACACTTTGAAAACTTGGCATACAACTTCTGCTGTCTAAGAGTCTCCAAGACAATACGAAGATGTTGTTCATGCTCTTTCTCAGACTTTGAATAAACCAAGATGTCATCGATGAATACAATCACAAACTTATCAAGATATTCATGGAAAACCCGATTCATAAAGTCCATAAGCACTGCTGGAGCGTTCGTCAACCCAAACGGCATAACTAAAAACTCATAATGTCCATATCTGGTACGAAAAGAAGTCTTAGGAACATCCTGTTCCTTCACACGAAGCTGGTGATAACTGGACCTCAAATTAATCTTAGAGAAACACTTAGCACCCTGCAGCTGGTCGAACAAATCATCAATACACGGGAGGGGATATCGATTACGAATAGTAATACGGTTGAGCTCACGATAATCAATACACAAACGCATGCTCCCGTCCTTCTTCTTAACAAATAATACAGGTGCACCCCAAGGAGAGACACTCGGTCGGATGAAACCGTTCTGCAGGAGTTCCTGTAGTTGTTCCTTCAACTCCCTCAATTCAATAGGTTCCATATGATACGGAGCCTTAGAAATAGGTTCGGCACCCGGAATCAACTCAATACCAAATTCAACTTCTCTAGCCTGAGGAATACCAGGAAGTTCATCGGGAAAGACATCAGCAAAATCACAAACAATAGGAAGACTGTCGATAGAAGGACTATCCAGAGTGGTGTCCTTAATGGAAGCCAGAAAACCTTGGCAACCGTGAGAAATCAAAGTACGAGCCTTCATGGCAGAGATATTCTTAGCAGATTTGAGCGGTTGGGAACCATGATAAACAAATTCGGGATGAAGCAAATCACCAAATATTACTTTCCTCGCATGGCAATCGATGGTAGCCTTATGCAAAGCCAACTAGTCCATGCCCAAAATCACATCAAAATCAAACATGTCGAGAGGAAGCAGATTAGCCAGACGAATACGATCATCAAACCGTAGAGGACAATTTACAAATTCAAAGTCAATAAGCACATGATCTTTCATAGGTGTGGAGAAGGATAAGAGGTTTGTTAATGGTGTTGGGGTAAGATTAAGTTTCTTAGCAAAATTTACAGGTATAATTGAATGCGTAGCACTGGTGTCAAATAAACCAAAGACAGTATGATCGCCAAAATATAAAATACCGGTAATGGTACCTGAGTTGTGAGTTGCCTGATCACGGGTAGTAGAGAAAACCCGGCCTGTAGTTGGAGGTGGTTTAAAGTTGTTCACATGCACAATGACGTTCTGCTTAGGACAATCCCTCACCCTATGATGTGTAGACCCGCAATGGAAACACCCACCTATAGACTTGTAACACGGACCCGGATGTGGCTTACCACAAGAAGGACAAAGACGTGGGGGAGGCAAAATCTCAACAGACCTGTTCTGACTCGAAGACCCCGATGCACGGTTCTGCTGATAACCCTTAGACTGATCCTTTCATTGTTTCTGACCATTGTTGTTATTGTTACCCCGCCTATCCTTCCTCTGCCTGTCATTACCCCGCTGATCCTGACGTCTCTGATCATAGCTCCTGTCAAACTGACCTCTCGAATCATAACTCTGGTCTGATCGACCCCTAAACTCAGAACCTCTATCTTGCTGCCCTGGACCCCAATGCTGGATGCGGTCACCATCTCAACTCCTCTTGTTGGAATTCCCACTCTCATGAAAAAGCTCGATATTGTGTGCCGCATCACAAACCATCGACACATCAGCATAATCCGTATTAACAATACAGTCAAGTATCCAACGCTTCAAACCCTACTTATAGTGACGAGCCTGCCTAGCTGCATCCCCTGACACAGTAGGCCCCACAAAGCTAGCCAACCTGAGAAAACACTCCATATACTCTGCCGCATTCTCCTGCTCTAACTGATAAATGGTACCATACCCTCTCTCGTATCGCTGCTGTTCCGAGAGAGGGATGAACCTCTTGTAGAAGGCCTCACGAAACACCGCCCAAGTACATGTCTCAACAAAATCATCACCCTTCGCCTGAACATACGACATCCACCAGTTGAGGGTGTCACCACAATGGTTAATCCAATCACCCGCTTCATTTGGAGTAGTAGCTGATAAGAAGGGATTGGGCTTCAGTATGTTGAAGCGTTCAATCCACACATGAATGACCTCGTTGCTGCTTCCAGTCCCATCCCTACGCTCATTACGCAAATTCTGAATAGCAGCAGCAACGGCTTGAGCAACTGTAACACCCCCAAAATACCGCAGCGGAAGACTCTGTCACTGAGGGTGCTACTTCATAATACAAAGTACAAGTTATAGAAAACGAACTCTAAATGAGACGTTTTGAAAAGTTACCATTCGATTAATGAATTCAAAGTTACAAACATGAGATTCCAAAGTATGATACATAAATGTATACAAAGTTTTGAATGGTAAATGATAAAAGCGTAAGTCTTCAGAATATGCAGCTTGACTCTAAGTTCCACGCACTAGCTATCGCCTTACTAACCTGAGATAAACATGCTAAAGTGTCAACACAATGGTTGGTGAGTTCATAGAGTTTGTCTTAAAACAGTTGAAAAGCCTTAAAGAATGATCACACAGCAAAGGCATTGAGAATCCACTCAGTTGCAAATCCCGCCATAAGAGACTTGCAACCTGTGTGTCCACAACCCACTGCTAAAAGTTAGTTTATACAATGCACCAGATTATATTCACCCAAGGTCAAGAATAGACACAAGGGCGGGGGCCTCTCCCCAAATAGTACTACGACATCCAAGGTCAAGTATAGACACAAGGGTAGGGGGCATCTTCCCATGAGTACTACCAATACCTCTCCGATAGAATAGAGTATTATGTATACACGTAAATACGAATCTTGTATTTAAATTAAGCAAGTATAGTGTAACAAGTATGTATAACGCAATCAAGTATAATGCCAATCAAGTATAACACAATCAAGTATAACACAATCAAGTATAAAGCAATCAAGTATAAATGTTTTGAGTATTTGTACAAGTAAGCAAGTAGTTGAGCATGTATCCCCCCCAAGAGTTAAAACAAGTATGAAAAGAGTAGGGGCTATGACTCACCTTAAGCTTATGTAATGAGAAATGAAAGTGGTAGTCGAATCGCGAAAGTCTCTAAGAGCAGCCTATAATAGAACGTTGCGACTTAGGTTGGGAGTAACGTCTAAGAATACGAAGAATTGCCAATATATGTCTTGCATAATGTTCATGATGTAGTACTTAGTATATAGTGTAAGTCGTTGAATATAATTGGTTTATGAAACATGTATAAGTTGTATATCTCTTACTACCATTCGGGCCGACATAATTCAGAAGTCATGGAGTAAACGTTCGAGGAGCCAGGACACTTTAACTCGTAAATCCACAACTCGTCTCGACGGCTTTCTCAATGAACTCCTCACATGAGGCTCCCTACTATTGTAGTATTTGATAACATATATATATATATATATATATATATATATATATATATATATATATATATATATATATATATATATATGTATATATATATATAAGCTTTTTGATCTTTAATAGTTATATGGTCTTTAGCCGTGGCTTTGCCGTGACCTTGGTCATTGTTACCATGATCTTGAGACTCAACCTTGGCTTTAGCCATGGTTGTGGTCTTGGCTTTAGGTCTTTAGACCTCTTGGTCAAACATGTCAATATAGTGTATAATAAAATATAAAATTAGTGGTAGGTTCTATCGGGTGCTAAAACCCTGCTAAAAACTGGAAACACGGGTCTAAAACGCGTAATTCGCGTAAAACGCTGAACTGAAAAACGTAAAATTCCGAAACTTTTGGAATTGTCCTAAAATGAGAGAAAATCATATTTCTATTGTTTATAATGTTTTATGGACATATCAGGATGCTGGAATGACGTTTAAACCTAAAAGTAAATCTCGGACACGGCTTCGTGATTTTTGAAGAAATGATCCGACGAGTGTCAAACTCTCGGATTATCATTAAAATAGTTTAACTTACGAGAATATGAAATAAAAATTTCTGAGATGAATAGTGAAAAGTGAATAGTAAAAGTGAATAGTAAAAAGTAAATAGTAAAATTTTCGAGAATAAAAGTTAACCTGAAATTGCGAATTGTTACAGTCTGTACCCCTTAAGGAGAACTTCGTCCCGAAGTTCAGTTGATGTTAATTACTTACGATGTGTCTAAGAGAATTCGGGATCTCTAATATAGTGGTGTTTACTCTGATTCGTCTAAGGTTTTGGTTAAGGAGTCGTATCGGCTACAATTAAGCCCACTTATTTATAACACATTACTTACATAAAGAAGCGTCCAAATTTATGTAAGTAAGGTCTCATAAACTTATGGTTCGGTGATTTACAATTTCTTTATTTAACTGAAGAGGCGTCCCAATCCATTTAAATAAGGAGATTCTAAATCATCCTACTTAAGAATTTCCGACACAAAATCCGCCTTCTGAGGCCGATAGTAAGATAATCAAGTCATCAAATCCCTAAAGCTAAGCAATAATATTATTTAACTCAAATCTTGTGTCTCATCAAACAAGAACTGTCACAAGATCAACTTAAATAATTAGTTATTACTGAGCTCCATGTTTTTAATGACCCGGCTAATCTCTGGGACTCCTTATAATACTAAAGTCACATCATCTAACAGCGTGGAACTAAGCAAACCTCTAACCAAAAAGCATATGTGTATGTATTGTGTGTAAGGCAAATAAAGAGGAAGGTCTCAACGTATATAGCAGTTATAGTCTAGGCACTAAATGCAACCTAGTTCTCTATAACCAAGGCTCTGGTACCAATCTGTAACACCCCCAAAATACCGCAGCGGAAGACTGTGTCACTGAGGGTGCTACTTCATAATACAAAGTACAAGTTATAGAAAACAAACTCTAAATGAGACGTTTTGAAAAGTTAACATTCGATTAATGAATTCAAAGTTACAAACATGAGATTCCAAAGTATGATACATAAATGTATACAAAGTTTTGAATGGTAAATGATAAAAGCGTAAGTCTTCAGAATATGCAGCTTGACTCTAAGTTCCACGCACTAGCTATCGCCTTACTAACCTGAGATAAACATGCTAAAGTGTCAACACAATGGTTGGTGAGTTCATAGAGTTTGTCTTAAAACAGTTGAAAAGCCTTAAAGAATGATCACACAGCAAAGGCATTGAGAATCCACTCAGTTGCAAATCCCGCCATAAGAGACTTGCAACCTGTGTGTCCACAACCCACTGCTAAAAGTTAGTTTATACAATGCACCAGATTATATTCACCCAAGGTCAAGAATAAACACAAGGGCGGGGGCCTCTCCCCAAATAGTACTACGACATCCAAGGTCAAGTATAGACACAAGGGTAGGGGGCATCTTCCCATGAGTACTACCAATACCTCTCCGACATAATAGAGTATTATGTATACACGTAAATATGAATCTTGTATTTAAATTAAGCAAGTATAGTGTAACAAGTATGTATAACGCAATCAAGTATAATGCCAATCAAGTATAACACAATCAAGTATAACACAATCAAGTATAAAGCAATCAAGTATAAATGTTTTGAGTATTTGTACAAGTAAGCAAGTAGTTGAGCATGTATCCCCCCCAAGAGTTAAAACAAGTATGAAAAGAGTAGGGGCTATGACTCACCTTAAGCTTATGTAATGAGAAATGAAAGTGGTAGTCGAATCGCGAAAGTCTCTAAGAGTAGCCTATAATAGAACGTTGCGACTTAGGTTGGGAGTAACGTCTAAGAATACGAAGAATTGACAATATATGTCTTGCATAATGTTCATGATGTAGTACTTAGTATATAGTGTAAGTCGTTGAATATAATTGGTTTATGAAACATGTATAAGTTGTATATCTCTTACTACCGTTCGGGCCGACATAATTCAGAAGTCACGGAGTAAACGTTCGAGGAGCCAGGACACTTTAACTCGTAAATCCACAACTCGTCTCGACGGCTTACTCAATGAACTCCTCACATGAGGCTCCCTACTATTGTAGTATTTGATAACATATATATATATAAGCTTTTTGATCTTTAATAGTTATATGGTCTTTAGCCGTGGCTTTGCCGTGACCTTGGTCATTGTTACCATGATCTTGAGACTCAACCTTGGCTTTAGCCATGGTTGTGGTCTCGGCTTTAGGTCTTTAGACCTCTTGGTCTCATCTAAATATAATCATTATATAGTAACTTTGGTCTAAAAATGGGCTGTTAAGAATTTGAAGAAATTTATCACTCGGAAAGCGTTTTCAGGGCTCGAGCTTCTTTGTTCCTGAACGAAAACGTCATTCCGGACAACTTTCGTGTTTTAACTTTTTGATGAATCGGACCAGAAGTGGGACTTTCAAATTCAAAATTTGATCAGAATGCTATTTAGGCAGTTTTGCCGTTTTGGTTTCGCTAACTTCAAATGGTCATAACTTTTGACTCGTGTACTCGTTTTGGGTGATTCAAATTGCTATGTTTTCCTTGTTAAGTCATCTTTAACAGTAAGTAAGTGTAAAATATCAAAGTTATACTATTGTGGTCGTGGTTTTCCATAAAAATCACTAGTTTGCTTGTTTACTTGTCATAAGTTAACATATGTATACCAATACTCGTTTTATCCATTTTTAAACATCATGAACACAATACAAAGACCATATATAGCATGAATGAAACATAATAAGCATGAAAATGATATTGAGCAAGAAAGTGTAATAGGGTTTGCTTACAACTTTTGGCTTTCTAAAGAAAGGAAGTCAAGTATAGAACTAGGACACTAAACCTAAGCTTGTAAACCCTTCACCATAACTCTTGTAACCCTTGCTAGCCTTGATCTAACCCTTGTGAAAACCATTTAACTTCAGCCCTAGTAACCTTGTGTAGCTCCTAATTCAACCATGGAATCACCAAACAAACTTGAGAACTAGGTAGAGAATACTAAGACCTTGAACTTTGTAGTGTAACTTGTATATTGAAGATCAAAGGATCATGGTGCTATGATATAAGGGTGTGACGTTTTTGTGGTGAAGAAAGGAAGAAGAATGAGCTTGTATTTATACTATGAATGAGGAGGTTAGGAAGGTGGCTAGGAAAGTGCTATAACTTGGTGACAAAGTTGTAATTAAGTAAGATCTAATGGCTAAAGTCAAGATTTAACCACACATGGTGACTCCCCCCCCCCCTCCTAAGTCGTTTTTCCAAGGATAAGGGTGACTAGATGAGTAGTCATGGTCTTTGGATGATAATATCCTAAGTATGTAGCTAGTTTTGACTCCGTAAATCGCTAACCGTAAGTTTTTAGGCCACGAAACGTAAAACCGGGTATCCTAAAAATATGAAACTTGAAAGTATGGTCAAACATGTCAATATAGTGTATAATAAAATATAAAATGAGTGGTAGGTTCTATCGGGTGCTAAAACCCTGCTAAAAACTGGAAACACGGGTCTAAAACGCGTAATTCGCGTAAAACGCTGAACTGAAAAACGTAAAATTCCGAAACTTTTGGAATTGTCCTAAAATGAGAGAAAATCATATTTCTATTGTTTATAATGTTTTATGGACATATCAGGATGCTGGAATGACGTTTAAACCTAAAAGTAAATCTCGGACACGGCTTCGTGATTTTTGAAGAAATGATCCGACGAGTGTCAAACTCTCGGATTATCATTAAAATAGTTTAACTTACGAGAATATGAAATAAAAATTTTTGAAATGAATAGTGAAAAGTGAATAGTAAAATTTTCGAGAATAAAAGTTAACCTGAAATTGCGAATTGTTACAGCAACAATCTCATCAATGTTGGAAGGGTTAGCATCACCACCTCCTTTCCGAGTGTTCACCATCTAAAACGATACCAAACAATTAACAAAAGACAAACAGTATGAATACGAAAGGAAAAGATGTAACGAAAACCTAGTGTCTACCCAATCCTCACAGGTCAAAAGCCTAAGCTCAAAGGGTCCTAAAACCTGTCTCTCTGATACCATAATTGTAACACCCAACCCGACAAGGGTAGAAATGCTACATTATGGTGACAAATCAGATACAAACAGATATAAATGCAAGCGGAAGTCTTATAATAAAAATAACCAAAAGAAAGTAAGTCAACCAATGACTTAAACAAAATACATAAGTTCCCAAAGCAAACACTAGTACAAAAACGACCTATGGTCACACATGGTCGATTTGGAACAGCCACACATTCAGATATTTGTTTGGCTGAAAGTAGGTAAATTGACAGCATTTACGAATTAGTCGCACATGAGCATTTCAAATGTGTGACCATAAGACTTCTATTGCCACACAATCGACCCTTATGTGACTAAACGTAACTGGTGATTTTGTTCCAGATCATTTAGTCACATATGCATTTGGAACGTGTGACAAATACAAGTAACCTTGATGCCATATATGGTCACACTAAACTTATAGTCACATTTGCTTCTAATAGTATGACCAAATGCCATATACGGTCACACAAAACAGTTTGTCACACATTATTTAAGTGTAGCCAAAATCCAGTACATATAGTCACACTAAACAGTTTGTCACACATTATTTAAGTGTAGTCAAAACATGATTTGTGTCACTAAATGTTAACAAAGGCCACACAAAAACCCAATTCATGTGGCAAGTGGATGATCAATAGTCACACAAAATACACATTCCTTCACTTTAAATAGCATATGGTCACACTTATTAACACTTTTGGTCACTTGATGGTTAGTTGTATGTGACTAAATACACTCCCAAAAACATGCTTTGTGTGACTAAATGTTAGTAAAGGCCACAAAAAAACTAAATTCATGTGGCAAGTAGATGATCAATAGTCACACAAAATACACATTCCTTCACTTTAAATAGCATATGGTCACAGTTATTAACACTTTTGGTCACTTGATGGTTAGTTGTATGTGACTAAATGCACTCCCAAAAACATGATTTGTGTGACTAAATATTACCAAAGGCCACACAAAAATCAAATTCATGTGGCAAGTGGATGATCAATATTCAATAGTCACACAAACTACACATTCCTTCACTTTAAACAGCATATGGTCACACTTATTAACACTTTTGGTCACTTGATGGTTAGTTGTATGTGACTAAATTCACTCCCAAAAACATGCTTTGTGTGACTAAATGTTACCAAAGGCCATACAAGAACCAAATTCATGTGGCAAGTGGATGATCAATAGTCACACAAAAGACATATTCATTCACTTTAAACAGCATATGGTCACACTTATTAACACTTTTGGTCACTTGATGGTTAGTTGTATGTGACAAAATACACTCCCAAAAGCATGCTTTGTGTGACTAAATGTTAGTAAAGGCCACAAAAAAATCAAATTTATGTGGCAATTGGATGATCTATAGTCACATAAACCATACATTTCTTCACGTTCAACACCATATGGTCACACTTGTTAACACTTTTGGTCACTTGATGGTTAGTTGTATGTGACTAAATTCACTCCCAAAAACATGCTTTGTGTGACTAAATGTTACCAAAGGCCACACAAAAACCAAATTCATGTGGCTAGTGGATGATCAATAGTCACACAAAATACACATTCCTTCACTTTAAATAGCATATGGTCACACTTATTAACACTTTTGGTCACTTGATGGTTAGTTGTATGTGACTAAATACACTCCCAAACACATGCTTTGTGTGACTAAATGTTAGTAAAGGCCACATAAAAACCAAATTAATGTGGCAATTGGATGATCAATAGTCACATAGAACACACATTCATTAACTTTAAACATCATATGGTCACACTTATTAACATTTTTGGTCACTTTATGGCTAGTTATATGAGAGTACATACACTCCCAAAACCATTGTTTGTGTGACTAAATGTTACCAAAGGCCACACAAAACCTAATTCATGTGGCAATTGGATGATCAATAGTCATAAAAAATACACATTTCTTGACTTTAAACAGTATATATGGTCACAGTTACTAACAATTTTGGTCACTTTATGGTTAGTTGTGTGTGACTAAATACCCAAAAGAAACATGCTTTAATTTGTGTGACTAAATGTTACAAAATGGCACACAAATATCAATTTCATGTTGCAATTGGATGTACAATAGTCACACAAAATACGCATAAATAACAGCTCAAACATTTTTTTGTTTGCTTAATTAAGGTAAATTTATTAAGATAGTGAGCCATCAAGGAAATGTTACATGAAACAACAACCAAACAAAACTATACAGCCATAACATAACACAAACACCTAAATACATTGTACAATTCCTAAGCTCTTATTACATAACATGGTTCACTTGGATTTTTGTATAACAACACCTCCATAGTCGGTTCGATAGTAGTCAGTTCGTGATTCGTTACCCAAGTCACGTTGATCCACACGTGGCAATATGTTATCATTGTGCTGGTGAATGACGGTACTAAATTCCTCATTGACTTCATCATACTTATCTTTGTAATTCTTGGGAGGTGTCTTAAACACAATAGACAATTTTTTATCTAACTGGTCTTGCACATAAAACACTTGTCGTGCTTATAAGGCTAATATGAACGGATCAACCTTGTGGCCTAAATTATTCAGGTCAACCAATGTATACCCAAGAATAGTATCGCGTTTCATACCACCTTTGCGATTAACCCAATCACATTTGAAAAGAGGAATTTGCCTGTAACGGTAATCTAGCTCCCATATCTCTTGCAAAACCCCATAATAAAACGCTTGCCTTGTGGTTGCAACTTCTTTAGATATGTGCATATCTAATGCCTCAACACTAACCCCATTGTTCTGGTAAACTTTTCCTTCATGACATTTCGTACGAAAGGTATACCCATTGATGATATATGCATCGTATTTCACTACGCTGGCGCGTGGTCCATATGATATCCACCTTACAGTTTCTGATACACTTTCTTTGTCGATGTTCAACTCTCTCTCAACCTGAATTTCATTACAAGTTGGAAGGATTTACTATGGCATCCTAATTGCATTCCCAAACACACATTCATTCATGTCTGGCAGTGAAAACTAAACTATGTATGGCAGTGAAAAAAAAGTCAATTATAAATAGCATAAAATTAATTACCTCTTTGTGTAACCACTTAGCAAAAGATTTAGTGTGTTCATTCTCCAGAAATGCCATTCGTTTACCCGGGTTTTGTGTTTTCAAAACCTGCTTGTGTCACCTGAAACAATGTGTTTGATTATTATATTTGATAGATCATTTTAAGTAAGGAAATAGACATGTGTTATTAAAACTTACTCGATATACGTTACAATTTCATCTGTATTCTTTATTATATACAAATGTGCTTTCTGAAAGAGTTCTGAAGAAACTTCACTTGATTTACCGGCCGACAATGGCTTTCCGTCCTCATTTTCATCAGTTTCATGTTTATCATGTGGGAGACCAATAGTTTCCATGGATTTATGATATTCGCTAAAAAAACTCTATTGTTTCTTCCACAATAATCTCCTCAGCAATGCATCCTTCTGGTCTATTCCTGTTTCGCACATGTCCTTTAATAACCTTCATACATCTTTCGAATGGATACATCCCCCGAAAGAATATGGGACCACATAATTTGACCTCCCTAGTAAGGTGCACAGTCAAGTGTATTATAGTATCAAAAAAAAGATGGAGGAAAGAACTTCTCGAGTAGGCAGAGTATCACTACCAGTTCTGCTTGCATATTATCTAGTTGTTGCGATATTATTTCTTTGCTACATATCGATTTAAAGAAAAAGCAAAACCTGATAATAGCATATCGTGTGGGTGGGTGATGAGTGCGCAAACACTCATCATTTTTATCGTGTTTAAACTGCCAGAACATACAAAAACAATCGAAAAGTAATCAAAATACTTAAATTATCCCAGGGATTGTGTTTTATGTGTTTTAAATGCAAAACGAGCAAAAACAAACGAAAAATGATCAAAGTTTACAATATTGGCAGTTTCAGTCCCCCAAGTTTCAAAGTTTGTCAGAAATAGTCCCTATGCATTTATTTTGAAATAAAAGTCAACCCAAGTCCTTGAAAAATCAAAATCTATAAAAAACGGACTTTGGGTGATAAATTTGGAAAAGTTACATTTTGGTCCCTGGAGTTTGGGAATTTGCAAATTCAGTCCCTGGGAATTTTGAAAATAAAAAATTTGCAAAAATTGGTTTGTGGAATACTAAACTTGGCAATATTGATCCTTTGTGATACTATGGGAGAATGACATTTTCAGCCTTGGGTTTTGTTAAATTACAAAAATGGTCCTTGTGTGTATACTCAAATCCAACCGGACCCTATTAGTTATTAAAACCCAAAACTAACCAAACTACCCTCCCAAATCCATTACCATTCTGATCCACCATCCAGCCCAATCCTTCCTTCCCAGCCCAAACCCTCAACAGCCCACTCCCCACTCCAAACTAACACCCCGTTTTATTATAAACCTTGGTCAAACCCAAGGTTGACCATTTCCACCTCACCCTCTTCCCCACTTGGTCCCCTACTAAAACCACTGCCACACTCCACTTCCCCCCCCCTACACTAATCCTTGCCTCCCCTACACTCCAAACCACCTCGGTCCAAATTACAACCCACTAGCACAAGTTATCAGGGGAATACGCCAAAAGGAATTTTGGCGCCAAAATAAATTGAGGGCCAAGATCAAATTGCAGTTATCCTAAGGCTCAGAAGAAAAGTGGGATTGTATCAGGGATTCATTTTGAAGCTTATAAGTAGAAGAAGAAAGAGAAAGAGTAGGCAGCTAGTGTAGTGTAGATTTCTTAGTTTAATTTAGTTATTTCAAAATTATTCTAATTTTAATTTTCAGTTAAGATTTCAGTTTGTATTCTCTTTACTTTTAATTAATATAAGTCTTGTTTCTCAGAAATTCAAGTTTCAGTTAAATTTCTAGTTTCATCAAAAATAGAAAAATAAATACAGAAAAAAAAAATAAATAAATAAATAAAGAAGAAGAAGAGGCATTGGAGTATGGTGGATCTTGGTTAATGGTGGTTACTCAGGGGAAATTACTTAGCCTATCTAAGATAGGCTACATGGAGTGTATCCTCACCTTTTGAGGTCCTTGTTCTAAGTAAGGTTCTAATTTAGTTTTCCAAATATTTAACTGTTGTACTTGTTAGGTTGCTATATTGCTGCCATTTTCCTTTATTTGATTGTTGCTCAGCATTAGTACATACTTGTTAGTATAATCTCTTACTAGAATTGTTAGTTTCATTATAGTATAGTTTAGTTGAATATCACTTGCATTGATGTGGTGAATTAAGAGTGTTTGTGGTAATCTGAATCTAAAATAGTTTTTTTATGTTTTATTTGGTTGATTAGTCACTATATCTGTTTTAAGGGGTGAGTTGGTTATATAGATCTCACAGTGTTTCAATTGAAATTTCATGGCAGTTTAGTAAAGGGTGTTTGGCACAGGGGAGTATCTTGTGTACCTGTGAGTATTGGGTTCTCAAACTAGTTTAGGTAATATACATTAGGCCATAATAGGATAATTGTAGCATAAAATTAGTAGACTTAGTATAAAAAGTAAAATTTGTCTTTGATTTTAATTTTAGTTTAAACTGTTGAGACTTTAGTTGTGGAATCTTTACATTAAGCTTAGAACTTGTTACTATGGTTTAAACATGCTTCATTTCAACTTATTACATCACAATTAGTCATTAGTGTTCATTTAAAAGTCAAAATTGCTTTGTTTTCAGTTTTTTTTTTCAAAACTTGCACGAATATTTGTGATTTTTGTGTGTAGATTTAGAACTTGAAACTTTTAGGACTTGTTCTCTACCAGCTCATCTTCAGGAATCATTCATCACTACAATTTTGTGATTTTATTTGAGGGCCTCACATCCCCTCAAAGTCAGCTGCAGGGCAGCCTCACACTGCTGCAGCAGCAGCTACACAACCAACAGCCCACCTTCTGTGGGCCCCACAGGCCACCTCAGTGGGTCCCACAGGCCCCCTTGGGTTCTTTGGACTCCCCACATGGCCCCCTACCTAGTTCTAGCAATCTTATACCTTTAGGTGCCCTTGCCCCCCCTTTATTCAGGCTGCAAGTGTGGGCAGTGGACTGCTTATATCAAAGTTAAGCCATTTGCTTATTATAAGCATTTGGCTTATCCAGAGCTCAATACTTGTTACTCTTGTCTTATTTTGGTCCATCCTACTTATTTCCACCATTTTCCACCCCTGTGGGCCCCACCTAAGCTGATTTTAGCTTATTTTGCCCCTTGGTCAACAAAAGTCAACTGTTGACCAAATAAGCACCTCAAGTGCTTATTTTTGATTTTCATAAAAGTTGTTTTTGCAAAAGTTTGTTGTTTTTAGTTGTAAAATAAGTTTCTAAAATAAAAATCCAGAAAAATCAACTTATTTTTAAGTGATAGTTTCTATTTAATTTTATTTAAATTTTATTTTTCATTTTTATATTTTTATTAAGAACTTAGCTTTTATATATTTTTATTAAATTCCTATTATATTAAAGTATTTATAATAATTTTTTCAGATTTTTATTTTATCATTTAGTATTTATTAGAATTAATCTTAGTTTTATTAATAATTAAGTAATAATTAGTTTAAAATAGCATAATTTGTTTTTATTAAGTAAAATCTAGTTTTTATATTTTTTATAGCTTTTATATGTTGTAAAATAATTTTAGAAATTTTCTTGTAATTTTCACTGTTCATTTGCTAATTTTCTTAATTTAAAATAGTTTAATTAGATAATTAATGTTTAATTAGTTATTAATTAATAGAAAATTCACAAAAAGACAAAAATACTTATTTTTAATTTTAAAACTTATTTCTAGTTATTTTATAATTTTAGAAATTTTATTTTCACCTTTTTGGTATTTAATTAATATTATATTGTATTTAAGTATTTTAAATATTTATAATTAGTTTTAATTAGTAATTAATTAATATTAAATAATTAATTAGGGTTAAAATTTATTTTCTTTTTCTAAAATTTTTCTTTTACTTTTAAGTTTGTAAAAAGTTCATTTTCACCCCCTGGGTGTTTTCAGATTTCAATTTTTACGTTTTATCTCGTACGTTTACGTTTTAATTAAACGTAACGTACGCGTTTTTAGGTTTAAATCGTTTCTGGATTTTCTTAGCTTCCCGTCTTATTCATATAGCTTGTTTAAACTATTTCATTGTAGATTCCTTAGTTCAAATCATTCACATACCCCTTTTCATCCAAATTCACCCGATCACGAAACCGTTTGTTAGCCATTCACACCTCGTCGGGACATAACGACCCGGGGAAGCCACTACACTTCAACGGAGATTGATTCTAGGCAGTTTGACTTGATTGACCATTCCCTGGTCAATTAGGTTGACCGTTTGGAGCCAATCAATTTTTGGCGCCGCTGCCGGGGAGGTTGTGTGCGTTTTCTAAACGGTTTTTCTGATTAGTGACTTTGGAATTCGTTCCACTGTATATTTATCCATCTTTGTTCATATCTTTTCATAAAAACCCAAAAATATTTTTCCTTACCCTCTATCTGTTTGATTCTACCTTCTTAAACCCATCTCATGTATAATTCCTATGGCGTCTCTCGGCTACACGTGTTTTCACTGTAAAAGCCCGATTGAGAACGGCTTTCGTTGTCTCCGGTGTATTTGTGAGAAATGTGGCAATAATTGTAGTGACAGATTTTGTGTTTTGTGCAATCTGTTCATAAGTCCAAATTCTCTCAATGATTCACCAAATTCTTCCAACTACCCTTCACAGCCCGAGATACGTGCTATTAATGACAAACCTTCAAGAATTGATCCTAACCTTTCACGGTTTACGGTCAAAAGTTTGTCAAGCGAATGTGCTGAGCTTAGGGCAGTGACTGAAAAGAAAGACTTGCCCAATCTTCACGTTCATCAAGAACCAAAACCCGAGACCATAACGAAAGTGGTGGAAATTGCTAGCTCTAAGAGCACACCACTTGTCCCACCTCCAGATTTTGTTCCTTGTGTCGGTTGTGGTGAGCCGCTTTTCGGTTTTCCATGTCGTTGGTGTACATGTGTGCAATGTGGTAATGATATTCAAAACGGGAGTTGTTTGTTTTGTGGGTCGAGTAATTCATTTGCTTATGATCCTAATCAAAACTCATTCAACGACTCTTCAAATTTTTTCGATTACCCATCACATTCATACGAGCAAGAATCATATTACCCAAATTTCAATGATGCTTCGTATCAAAATACATCAAGCCAAACTCAACAGTTTTACTGTTGTGAGTGCTGTGGAGGTCCACACTTCAGCTCAGATTGTCAAACGGGTAATCCATATCCTTGTGACAATTTTGACACATCGTATTATGACGAACCTCCATCTCCACCAATTCCTCAAAGTCTTCTCATTGATCTTATAGATTTAGTGAAAGACTTGAGAGGAATAACACATACCCCAGATAATCCAAAACAAAAATTGATGGAAGAATTGTTAGCTGACGAGCAGGCTGCTAAAATAAATTCCCAAGATGCTTATGAAAGATCTATTAGGGAATCAATTGCAAAAGAAAAAGCAGCCAGATCTAGCTCTCGATTCCGTTTCATTCCTGATGACGATGATGATGAGGATTCTATTCAAATGAAGGAATATTACAAAGATTCATCTAGTTCATCAGTTGAGATTCCTTCCGTGGAAGCACAGGGAGATAAGAGTATGCAAGAATTGCTAGTAGAAGAACACATGAAAAATATAAAATCTATGTGTGCTAGTCTTTCTTATCTCCCTCAGTCTGCTGTTATCACACCCGAAGTTCACACTCACTCTCTGATCATGGGGGATGAGCATCTTAGCACTGTTCCTAATAAGGAATCGGATGAATTAATAAATTCTAGTGTTGAGGTCCCTGTCCCAATCCCGAGAGAGTCACAGGGGACTTTTGACCATATGTGTGATATTCCTCCTCCTCTATTCTTCCCATCTAATCATGATGAGATGTTCTCCGATTCTACTGATGACAATTCGTTATCTTGTGAGGACATCGTTTATATGGAAGAATTACCTTCTGAGCTAGTCAGCTTAGAAGAAGAGAATGACGAGATTGACACTGAAATCAAGGATGAAGCACTTCGTGCAACATTATTGAATGTCGATCTCCTTATTTCTAAAATCGAGGCTTTCAAAATGAAACCTATTTCATCTCCTATCCCCATAAAGGATAGTGACATTATCTCTGATGATCCTATTCCGGAGTTGGAAGCCTTTACCTTTAATCATATGGGAGAGAAGATTAGTGATAGTACCACTTCTCATTCTCAAATTTCTCTCCCCGATTATGATTCATTCACCTTTGAGGAGTTCTCCGGTGAACTCACTCATATCATATCTCCACCGGAGTATGATAACTTCCACTTTGATCTAGACAAAGTTGATCTTTGTTTTCCGGAGGGAAATATTCTCAACCATGAGAATTTGATTGATATCAAAATCCCAACCCTCCCACCCATAATTTGTCTAGATCATATAAGCTTTACTGATGAGAATAATGATACACCAATCATGAATTCTCTTTCTGATGATGATGAATCAATCTTGATTGTCATCAAGATCTTTCTTCCCTTCTTCACCTACAGGGTGACTTCTCCTGTTCTTCACTCCTTCGGGAGTGAGGACACTATCTTTGATCCCGGCATTGTCATGTATCATTCTCTTTAGCCGGATACTTATCTCATCGGTGTGGAACTTTCACGTGCTTCAAATGTTTGTTCAAACATCTTGAATGAAAGTCCGATTGAGATTGTTTTTTTCCACATCATACTTATAGGGTTTTCACCCTAAGTGTGGGGGAGTCCCCCATGCTATGATTACAGAAGTGAAAATACAAAATGGTGTTTTCCACGCTTAGCTTGTAATGTTGCCCTTTTACGTTCAAAATGTCGGCATAATAGCCGGGATTTTGAATATTGAGGACAATATTCATGCTAAGTGTGGGGGGGGGGGGGGGGGGTATTCGCTATTCTAGCAAATTTTATCACATTTTACTATATAATACCCCCGTTTTTAACCAAAATTCAAAAATTTTAAAAATTTTTCACTGGTGCTTCAAAATTTTTGTGGTAATCAGTCCGCCTTGTCTAACAGACAAAAGGGATTGGCTAGTCCAGGAGCAAACGGCTCTTGGTAAAGACATCTCAAATCCGTTTACGGCTTGCAATTTGCCCAAAATTGTACGGTTCCTCAACTCCCCAAAAACAAATGAGTTGGCTAGCCCGCAAGATTATGGCTTGTGGTAAAGGCCGTGGAAAAACCATAATTGGTAATCAGCTCACCAAGATGTTGACTATTCCATCAAGAGCTGGCTAGTCCAGGAGCAAACGGCTCCTGGTAAAGACAAATCAAATTTGTTGACAGCTGGTGGTTTGCTCAAAATCACACGGTTATCAGGTGTGTCATAGTTCTTACACCTGGCTACTCCAGAAGTGATGGCTTTTGGTAAAGAGTTTAAAATCCATCAAGTTTTCCAAAAATATTGCTAGGGACTAGCAATAGTTTAGTGTGGGGGATTGATGAGTGCGCAAACACTCATCATTTTTATCGTGTTTAAACTGCCAAAACATACAAAAACAATCAAAAAGTAATCAAAATACTTAAATTATCCCAGGGATTGTGTTTTATGTGTTTTAAATGCAAAACGAGCAAAAACAAACGAAAAACGATCAAAGTTTACAATATTGGCAGTTTCAGTCCCCCAAGTTTCAAATTTGGCAGAAGTAGTCCCTATGCATTTATTTTGAAATAAAAGTCAACCCAAGTCCTTGAAAAATCAAAATCTATAAAAAACGGACTTTGGGTGATAAATTTGGAAAAGTTACATTTTGGTCCCTGGAGTTTGGGAATTTGCAAATTCAGTCCCTGGGAATTTTGAAAATAAAAAATTTGCAAAAATTGGTTTGTGGAATACTAAACTTGGCAATATTGATCCTTTGTGATACTATGGGAGAATGACATTTTCAGCCTTGGGTTTTGTTAAATTACAAAAATGGTCCTTGTGTGTATACTCAAATCCAACCGGACCCTATTAGTTATTAAAACCCAAAACTAACCAAACTACCCTCCCAAATCCATTACCATTCTGATCCACCATCCAGCCCAATCCTTCCTTCCCAGCCCAAACCCTCAACAGCCCACTCCCCACTCCAAACTAACACCCCGTTTTATTATAAACCTTGGTCAAACCCAAGGTTGACCATTTCCACCTCACCCTCTTCCCCACTTGGTCCCCTACTAAAACCACTGCCACACTCCACTTCCCCCCCCCCCCTACACTAATCCTTGCCTCCCCTACACTCCAAACCACCTCGGTCCAAATTACAACCCACTAGCACAAGTTATCAGGGGAATACGCCAAAAGGAATTTTGGCGCCAAAATAAATTGAGGGCCAAGATCAAATTGCAGTTATCCTAAGGCTCAGAAGAAAAGTGGGATTGTATCAGGGATTCATTTTGAAGCTTATAAGTAGAAGAAGAAAGAGAAAGAGTAGGCAGCTAGTGTAGTGTAGATTTCTTAGTTTAATTTAGTTATTTCAAAATTATTCTAATTTTAATTTTCAGTTAAGATTTCAGTTTGTATTCTCTTTACTTTTAATTAATATAAGTCTTGTTTCTCAGAAATTCAAGTTTCAGTTAAATTTCTAGTTTCATCAAAAATAGAAAAATAAATACAGAAAAAAAAATAAATAAATAAAGAAGAAGAAGAGGCATTGGAGTATGGTGGATCTTGGTTAATGGTGGTTACTCAGGGGAAATTACTTAGCCTATCTAAGATAGGCTACATGGAGTGTATCCTCACCTTTTGAGGTCCTTGTTCTAAGTAAGGTTCTAATTTAGTTTTCCAAATATTTAACTGTTGTACTTGTTAGGTTGCTATATTGCTGCCATTTTCCCTTATTTGATTGTTTCTCAGCATTAGTACATACTTGTTAGTATAATCTCTTATCAGAATTGTTAGTTTCATTATAGTATAGTTTAGTTGAATATCACTTGCATTGATGTGGTGAATTAAGAGTGTTTGTGGTAATCTGAATCTGAGATAGTTTTTTTATGTTTTATTGGTTGATTAGTCACTATATCTGTTTTAAGGGGTGAGTTGGTTATATAGATCTCACAGTGTTTCAATTGAAATTTCATGGCAGTTTAGTAAAGGGTGTTTGGCACAGGGGAGTATCTTGTGTACCTGTGAGTATTGGGTTCTCAAACTAGTTTAGGTAATATACATTAGGCCATAATAGGATAATTGTAGCATAAAATTAGTAGACTTATTATAAAAAGTAAAATTTGTCTTTGATTTTAATTTTAGTTTAAACTGTTGAGACTTTAGTTGTGGAATCTTTACATTACGCTTAGAACTTGTTGCTATGGTTTAAACATGCTTCATTTCAACTTATTGCATCACAATTAGTCATTAGTGTTCATTTAAAATTCAAAGAAGTCAAAGTTTCATTACAATCAAAAAGTCAAAATTGCTTTGTTTTCAGTTTTATTTCAAAAAGTCAAAATTGCTTTGGTCCATCCTACTTATTTCCACCATTTTCCACCCCTGTGGGCCCCACCTAAGCTGATTTTAGCTTATTTTGCCCCTTGGTCAACAAAAGTCAACTGTTGACCAAATAAGCACCTCAAGTGCTTATTTTTTATTTTCATAAAAGTTGTTTTTGCAAAAGTTTGTTGTTTTTAGTTGTAAAATAAGTTTCTAAAATAAAAATCCAGAAAAATCAACTTATTTTTAAGTGATAGTTTCTATTTAAATTTTATTTTTCATTTTTATATTTTTATTAAGAACTTAGCTTTTTTATATTTTTATTAAATTCCTATTATATTAAAGTATTTATAATAATTTTTTTTGATTTTTATTTTATCATTTAGTATTTATTAGAATTAATCTTAGTTTTATTAATAATTAAGTAATAATTAGTTTAAAATAGCATAATTAGTTTTTATTAAGTAAAATCTAGTTTTTATATTTTTTATAGCTTTTATATGTTGTAAAATAATTTTAGAAATTTTCTTGTAATTTTCACTGTTCATTTGCTAATTTTCTTAATTTAAAATAGTTTAATTAGATAATTAATGTTTAATTAGTTATTAATTAATAGAAAATTCACAAAAAGACAAAAATACTTATTTTTTATTTTAAAACTTATTTCTAGTTATTTTATAATTTTAGAAATTTTATTTTCACCTTTTTAGTATTTAATTAATATTATATTGTATTTAAGTATTTTAAATATTAATAATTAGTTTTAATTAGTAAGTAATTAATATTAAATAATTAATTAGGGTTAAAATTTATTTTCTTTTTCTAAAATTTTTCTTTTACTTTTAAGTTTGTAAAAAGTGCATTTTCACCCCCTGGGTGTTTTCAGATTTCAATTTTTACGTTTTATCTCGTACGTTTACGTTTTAATTAAACGTAACGTACGCGTTTTTAGGTTTAAATCGTTTTTGGATTTTCTTAGCTTCCCGTCTTATTCATATAGCTTGTTTAAGCTATTTCATTGTAGATTCCTTAGTTCAAATCATTCACAGACCCCTTTTCATCCAAATTCACCCGATCACGAAACCGTTTGTTAGCCATTCACACCTCGTCGGGACATAACGACCCGGGGAAGCCACTACACTTCAACGGAGATTGATTCTAGGCAGTTTGACTTGATTGACCATTCCCTGGTCAATTAGGTTGACCGTTTGGAGCCAATCAGTGGGTGCATGATTGAACGTATTGTAACGGGCAGAAACTCTTGCATTAACATGTGATAGTTATGCAACGGGCAGAAACTCTTGTTTTACCCCCAAATCAGCCAGATCAAATCGAGCATTCAGTCCATCTTTCATCTTTCCTGGAACATGTAGCAAAGTTCCGACGAGGCTCTCACCAAGATTCTTTTCCACATGCATAAAATCAATACAATGTGGAACAGAATTATGCCTCCAATACCTAAGTTTTTGGTACCAAATGTTGAATTTCGTCCAATACGCACCGTTTTGTTCATTTACTTGGCTTGAACAACCCTCTTTGTCTGTTGTGTTTCTTTTATGCTTTTTAATCTTCCCACCTCTGCCTCCCGTATGTTCTTGGTTTTCTGATGCATTATTGTTTGTTCGTTTTCCTTTTCCCCACTTATTTTCAATATGTTGTACCTCGTTGTATATTTGTTCCCCGGTCATTAGAGTTGGAGCCTGTAGAAAATCTGGTTGTCCATTAAATGCCTTCCTTTGCCTTCTGAACAGAAGGTCATATGGTAGATATCGTCTGTGTCCAACATAACTTTGCTTGGACGAGGCAGAAAGTCTAACACAGTTTGTATCTTTCTCGCAAACCACACAACCTTTGAATCCACTGAACGGGCATCCACATAGTGTACCAAGTGCAGGGTAATCATTTATTGTCCATAACACAATGGCACGTAGCTTAAAGTAATCTTTTGTGGATGCATCATATGTATGATCCTCTTTTTCGAATAAGGTGTGCAGATCATCTACCAACGGTTCTAAAAACACATCGATATCATTTCCCGGGTATCCCGATATTAATACCGAAAGATTGATAAACTTTCTTTTCATACACAACCATGGAGGAAAGTTGTATATGGCAGTTAAAACTGGCCATACACTGTGATGCCTATTTCCCGTGTGTACGTCAACCCCATCAGCCGATATTCCAACCATATATTTCTTGGATCTTCAGTAATTTCCGGGAATTTTTCATCTATGGTACGCCATGCCTGTGAATCTGCGGGGTGATGTAACACACCGTCGGTTATCCTCCATGAGGCGTGCCATCTTAAATCTTCTGAAATTCTTTCTATCTTAAATAGTCGTTGCAGTCTTGGTATAATTGGAAAGTACCACATTACCTTTGCTGGAATGTTTTCGTACACTTTATGTGTCTTCTCATCCACCTTCCATCTTGATGTCCCACAAGTTCGACACACAGTCAAATCCTTGTCATCTTTCCAGTAAAGAAGGCAGTTGTTGATACATACATGTATCTTTTTGTTTCCTGAACCCATCAACTTCACAACTTTTTTGGCTTGATATGTTTTTTACACCATTTCGTTACCAGCAGGTAGCATCTTTTTTAATAATCATAGTAATTCAGTAAAGAACTTATCAGAACATCCGTACTTACCCTTTAATATGAGTAGTTTAACTATTACGGACATCTTTGTGAAGTCGGGACATCCTTCGTAAAGAGGCTTCTTTGCATCTAATAATAGTTCTTGAAACTTGACAAGGTCATTCTCTGTTTCAAAATTATCTTTTGTAGCGTTAACCATATATACCGTTGTTGGGCCATCTGTTGGAATATATGAAGCAAAATCCGTGTCGTCAACAAATTCTGTTGTAGCGTCAACAGGTTTTGGGGAACTTTTTGATGGCTCATCCTTCTCTCCATGTTTGGTCCACTTTATGTAGGTTAGATCAATCCCATTCCTGAATAAATGCCACTGCACTGCCTCCACTGTTCGATTTATGTGGTTACAACAGTTTGTACACGGACATGGCATTTTAAGATGAAGTTTATTAACTCGTGGGTCGATGTTCCCCATCTTACGCAAGTTGTCTACTGCATAATTAATAAACGACTCTACTCCATCAATATTTCTACACGTTTTTTGTCCGTTTCCGTCCTTTTATAGCCGTTTTCATATATTTTAGACGTTTTTCTCCGTTTTCATACGGTTTTGTCTATTTTACACACTATCCTACATTTTCTTACGATTCATACATTTTCTTACTTTCTCACACGTTTTATCCCCGTTTAGTCCGTTTTTTGACGTTAACGTCTGTTTGCATATGTCTTTATTTGGGTGGCGTAGATAAGTTGGGCATGGTAAGTCGGTAACCCGACCCTTGTGCACTTTTTTCGTTTTATTCGTTTCGATACGTTTATATACATTTTATTACTTTTCGTACGTCTTTGACATTTTTTGTCAGTTTTTATACGTTTTCCCAGCATTTTAGAATCCCGTAAGTAGGGCTGTAACGAAACTGAACGTTTAGTGAACATTTAATAAACCATTTGGTAAAAGCTCGTTATTGTTCTTTTATTTAGTAATTAAGTTAACGAACATGAACAATATTTATGTTTGCGAACGTCTGATTTTCATTTAAATAATATAAATTTTTTTTATTATTTTTTTTACATTTTTTTTAAAAGAAATTTCATTTACTACCACTTTGACCCAAAAAAATTATGCGTGCATCTCCTATTTATATCTCATGTAAATTTTAATTCTGGCCATTTGGTTTCACAACAAAATTAAAACACCAACTAACACACACAGGCAACCAAAACGTCATTTCCAACTTCGACACCACTACAACAGGTTAGGGTTTCATCTTTTTGATCAACATCAAAGTAAAATTTTTTATTTCCCTTTTTTATGAACTTGTTTGAAGTGATTTATGCCGAACTTGTTCATAATGTGTCGATCACTTTACCTTATATGTATTGCTCTAATTAACTAATGTGTTCATGTTACTGTAGTCTAAACTCATTTGTGTGAAATGGTTATAAACATTATTTTAGTCATAAGAAGTTGCATGTAGGTTTCCCTCTCAAACACAGTTGATAGCCTAGAAATTAGAATCTAAGAATATGATACTTGCAATGTCAAGTCTAGTAACTTTGTTAATTAGTAATGAGATACCTTATTATGGATTGTTGATTATTTAGGGGAAATGTTATATATTGAATGGATTGAAGTTGTGGTATAAAATTGGTTATTTCTCTCACAAATAATCAGTTAATTAATCACTTTGGATATTCATTTGACTTATGTTTGTCAATTATAAGCAATGTATTACCTTTTTGGAATGATTGTTTTTCAGTTTGTATTAGCCTGTAGGAATGAGTTGGTTTCGGTCGGGTTCGGTTAGTGCTAGCCTGTAGGAATGAGTTGGTTTCAGTCGGGTTCAGTTTGTATTAGCCTGTAGGAATGAGTTGGTTTCGGTCAGGTTCGGTTTGTATATATAGAATTACTTTAAATGGAGAATGTTAAAGTATTTGTGTGTTGATCCATTTGGGTTCCATTAGCAAATTTTCATTAGCAAGTAAGGATGCAAATTTATAGGTTGCCAATTAACAAAAAATTAGACCCCCACATAGTTTTTCGTTTATGATACATAAAGATTTTATGTGTGTTTGAATTTTATAGTATAAACAATGTATTACCTTAACATGTGCCCTGTTTTTGTGTAGAAATATGGCCATTGAATTTGTGATAAGTTTAAACCAAAACACGTTTCCGTAGTCTCAGGTAATCTCACACATACACTTTAATTACATTTTATACCATAAATGTTTGTATAATGAATGTCAAATAAATTATTGAAATGCTTTCAGGAACTTCCACATGTCTACGCCGAATCATGTTACCATGGAAGGCGGGAGATTTACATCACAAGCGCTCAGCGGGTTCGTTTCAGAGTACAAATAGAGACTGAAACTAACCGCCCCATTGTGCTGACAGGAGAGAGATGCAGAACGTTTGCTTTGGAAAACCTGAGTCGGGCTATTAGGATGTTGCATTTCGTTGAGGAAGGTGATGACTGCTTCTTTGTTCCCGGATACACTCAAGACGGAGCTGAATTTGGTGGCTAACACATGAATGCCAGTCGGGTTTCAAGGTTCCAGTCTCGTGTTTTTTCCTTCTATGATCAGATCCAAGTATTAGAGCTTCATAATTTACTAATCTTATGTCAAACATGTGATTTCATAAGTCAATGAATATTAAATTTTAATGTACTTATAATGTTACTCTTAAAATTTATTTGCAGACACTGCCAGCTGCATTCCTTGGTGGCTTAGGTAATGCACAGCAGATTAGAATCAAAGTAGACGGGGAAAACTTTGATGTTGGTTTGATTGATGTTGAAGCGGGAGGAGCCAACAGGCAACTGCTGTATGAGTTGGACCCCGATGATTGGAACAAGCTTGAAGAATCTGTTGGTTTAAAACCTGGAATGATTCTCATCTTCACAAGGAAGCTCGCAACAAAGTTTTTGCTTACAGGCTTCAGTCGTGAAGGTAGTCTAACTACCGACGCGCATTTCCTTGGTGCCACCAGCTTGCTACCTGATCAACCCGGTTTGTTATTGACCGAAAGAGGTAAAAATTTATGAAAACTTTCATACTACACGTTATATCTGTCAGTGATTTATTTAGTGATTATAATTAAAATTCTTTATAGATGACAATCACTTGAAGCATATTTGCCAATGGCCTTCACATCAAGACCACTTTGGTGAAGGTTATGCATTCGATAAGAGATTGTCAACAATTCGAGTGAATCAAGACTTGTAGGTATCTCAGCATTCATAGATATTCTTTACTTTTGTTTAATTAGCTGGAACAACCTATATACTTACTAGTAATTTGAACTGCATGATATCCCGGCAGATTTCCTGTTGCAACATCCTATCCACCAACACCGGAAGGTCCTCATGAGACATCGTGGTGTCGAATGTTTCATGAGTATGACGATGAAGCCCTACAAAGCCGATCCTGAGATGCCCGGTGGTGTAACTGTCTATGGGATGTGGAGGAAGTTTGCCGCTGATTGCTCTTTCGCAACAAACAAGGTCATCAGGTTCAAGTTCATGTATTTCAATATTGATGTCAGTGGTGGTGACCATTTGCAAGACTCTGTGTATCCCGTGTTTCATCTGTGCTAACTTCATTGGATGTGTCCAGCTTCGAATAATTTCTGCTTCATTTGAGCTCAAACAATATTTATTATAGTTTTTGTTAGTAAATACCCCTTTAAGTATATAATTTTTTGGCAGTTATGTGTGTTGTCAACATGCATTCATTGGGGGTATTTTACTTATGATATATTACTAAATTTGAAAAATATTAGTACTGTTATACGTTAGTTAAGTTGAACAATTAGTGTTAATTAGTTACTTTAAGCAATTATGGAATCTAATATAACTCTACTTTTATGAATATGCATGTAATGTAATTTAGTATGTCTTATGCAATCTTGTTAAACTGACATAATTGACATGTTATCTGAAAACAAAATGCTCAATCTTAAACCAATTAACTATCCACAAATTTTTTGATTAGTATTGGGATGGGGTTAATGACATTTTTTGGATGAATAAAATTAAATTAGGCACACTACCAAACTGCTTCTTAAGTCATATTGGAGGGAATTGACAAATATATTTGAAGAACGTATTGGAGGGAAAGTTTAAAAATATCTTATCAAAAAGTTTTTCTTAAAAAACATAAAAAGGGAAGCTGGGAAATCAAGGGGAACCATAGGCTCGAACCCGAGACCTCACCAGCCTCAACCTTTTGAACGCCTCAACACACCACACCCTTACCACTTGTCCTTGGGACTTCTTCATTTAATATCTTACATTGTTTTGTATATAAACAAACTTTTTAGGCTGTTAGCTTATTTCTCCTTTTAAGCTTATTATAGCTTATTTAAATAAGTTGGTTTGTCACTTTTATTTTTGCTTCAAACTTAAATACTTTAAGTAGTTATTGCACATTTTTCTTGTGTATTCTTAATCAGTTTACTATTTTTTATCATTTAATTACTTAAAATTAGTTTTTAATTATTAAAAAATAAAATAAAAGTCAAAAAAATAAAATTATTTTTCCTAAAATTATTTTTAGTCATTTTGGACTTAAGAAAAGTTAATTTGCATTTCTAGGCTTTAAATTACAAATTACTATTTCCCGGCCTATTAGAATCCTGTCAGTAGCTAGGACTGTAAACGAACTGAACATTTCATGATTTGTTTGGTAAAAGTTCGTTTATGTTCGTTTATTTATTAACTTAACGAACATGATCAATATTTGATATTAGCTCAGTTAAAACGACCCGGGAATATCTCAGGGAGCAAGCATCTTGAACATTTGGTCGGGTTTTTGATAACATAATATTATACATACGTACTATTCATTGAATCATGTAGTAACATGACACCCTAAACAACTATAACCCAATGCCCATATGATGTCAAATACCCATTAATGAATGTGACCAGTTATAACCTACTACCAATGACCCACCATGTGAATTAGCCATTATCACCGGTCATCCATGGGTTGCATAGACTTGGTATGTGTATAGTTATATTGTGAAGGTTATATGAAGTGTGTTAAAGTTATTAAAGGTGGGAACGTTAATTTTGACATTTGAGGAGGCCATAAAATCAGTAAAGTCATATGTACTATGATGAAGACTGTGTCATACTGACGTTAGGGTATCTTTGGGTTATATGATATGTTTGCGTCCGTGTGTACACGTTTTCGTCCATGTTTACACGTTATCCCCCGTTTTGTCATGGATTACTCAATCTCTACACGTTTTTATCCGTTTTCGTAGGTTTTTGTCATTTTCGTGTTTTTTCATACTTTTTTCTCAGTTTTCCTACGTCTTATAATTCTTAGTCGGTTTTTATAAGTTTTAGTCCGTGTTTACACGTTCTCGCCCGTTTAATCATGTTTTAGATCGTTTCTACATGTTTTATAGGTTTTCCTCATTTTTCATATCATGTTTGTTCATTTGTATGCGCTATGTGGTGATTTTTGTGTTTAAGTAGTTATATGTGTGTTTGGGACAGCGGGTTTGAAGTTATATGGGTGTTTGGGACAGTGTGTAAGCACAATTTCTGTCATGAAAAGTTATATGGGTGTTTTGGAGCCAAAAATTTGTGAAATGTTTAAATTATTAATTAAAAATTTTAGAGCCAAATTTTTTTGTGAAATATTTAAATTCTCAAACAAAAATTTTAAAATTAACTCTGGAAATTGTGATTTCCTTAAATGATAAACTGCCCCATCATATGCCCTATTTTTTCTCCAAAAAATCAGCCTTCATTCAAAACATTAAATCAATAACTTTTTAAACCATTATTCACCAATTTAGTTTACTATTTTTCTTTTACACATTGCTTCAGACGAATCATGGAAACCTAAGAGAATGATCATGATAATATTGATTTTTCTGATAATGAAAATCCTGACCACACTTTGGGATATGAATCGGAGCAGTTTTCTGATGATGGTGAACGTGATAACAACCAATCAAATGGTTATGTCAAAAAGAGGGGCATAACCAGGTTAGCAAAGTTTCGAATGGAATATGGAAAAGCAGGTGGAGAGAAGCTCAGTGTAACCTTCGATGCTATGAATAGGATATCAGGAAAACACCGATCATTGTTTTCTAGTTTTTTGGGAGACTTGGTTCGTGAGCATGTAGGTGTCAGGATTCTATCCTGGAAGAAGGTTGATTCAGAAGCAAGAGACAAAATGTCGGACGAAATCACGGTAAACCCATACTATTTTTTAACCCAGTAATATAGCATGAAATATATACGTAGCATTTACATTATGTGCAACTAATTAGGAACATTGTGCTAATCTTTGCAGCGATTTTTTGATGTTGAATTGACGGCTAGAAGGATGTTAATAAATTGTCTTGGTCAACTTCTACGCAATTTTAGAAGTAAATTGACACAAAACTACATATTGCCCAACCTAGAAACACCTTCTAAGCTAAACGAACTCCCGACTAACTATGATGCAATTATATCAGCCGATGATTGGGTCAATTTTCTAAATTATACACAAAGCGATGAATACAAGGTGTTAATTAGTAATTTTTTATTCAAGTTCAAGCATTTGCTGTTTCCATATATATTAGTTCTATAGTATATAATCATTACTACATCTAAACGCCTTATGATTTTGTGTTGCAAGGTGAAATCAGCTGCAACAAAAGTGGCGCGTTCCAAGTCTCTTTATCAGCATAGAATGGGACGAAGTGAATACGCCCTTGTGATAGACCAAATGGTAACTTGAAACATTTGCACTTAATAGCATCATACTTGCGTTTATATTGGTTTATCTTACGTGTGTATGCATTTGATGTTTATAAGATCGATCGTAAAGAAATTGAACCAGATGAAGAACCACCGCGTACCACACTGTGGTTGACAGGAAGGAAGAACAAAGACGGAGATCTTTACGATGATGATACTAGAGCCGTGGGAGAAAAAATTGTAAGTTTTACTGCATATTTTATTATAATGTGCATAGCGGGGCTAAAAAGTCTTCTTGCTTATATTAAAGTGGGATCAACATATAATAACCTATTTCCATTGTGTGTGCAGAAAGAAACGGAGGACAAGATCAAACAAGGAACCTTGAAGGTTGATCATGGCAGTGATGCCATGACAGTTGTATTAGGTAAGGAAAAGGGAGGATATGCGAGAGGAGTGGGAGGTGGAGTAACCTATAGGAGGTATTTTGATCTGCCTCGAAACAAACAACCATCTGATGAAAGAGTGGTGTTACTTCAAAGTGAACTTGAGAATGAGAGACGCCAATGTCAAGAAAAAGATGCGGTAATCCAGGATTTGATGAAACAATTGGCTGCACAAAAGGGGCAGTCGAACTCAACGTCAACTCCATTGGCATCAACTCCATCGACATCAACTCCATTGGCAACAACTCCATCGACATCAACTCCATTGGCAACAACTCCATTGACATCTACACCATTGACGCCAAGTCCATTGACACCACCAGAAGTAACATTCCATCTTTTATTGACCCTTTTAAAAACTGATGCAGTCTTCTTAAACACTTTATATTGCAGGTGTCTCCGGTGAACATTAATCATATAAACAGCAGTGCTGATGCGGATGCTGGAACACGTGTTTCTGGATGTGAGAAAGTTGCGAGCATTCAGAAGTCTAACGGACTACCAACTTTGGAAAAGGAAAAGGAAACAAGTGTAAGTAATAAAACTTCCACGTGTGATTTTTTAAATCTACATGCATGTCTTATTTATTGTGTTTTATATGTATAGGTAACTGTTAAATCTGTCGCATCTAAGAAAATGACGAGAGCAAAACGAAAGGATGCACGTCAAGCTTCCCAATCACAAGAAGATGAGTCTTCATTACTAGTACTACCACAAGTATGTATTTAAACATGTTCATATATTATTTTGTTTAACTGATTTTTGATACATACATGCAACAAATCATTTTTTTAGGTAATTAAGTGCAAACTGTGGCACTTAAAGAGAACAAATATTATTGCTTTGGGCAGAGTATACATGAGTGATGGAAAACAAATACTTCATAATAAACCACTCCCCAAGGATTGCTACAAAGTGTCTATTGATAAATCCTTACAGGATGCAGCTTGCATACCGGATGTAGGAGGTAACGGTTTCAAAACAGTTATGAAGGTAGTAGGTGGTTTTTATACATGGCCAAAGGAGCAAGTGATTTTGGAAGATCAGGTACATGCATGCATGTGTTTTATCAACCTACATATATATATAATTTCTCATATTTAATTCAGTATTTGATACACCCGGCTTTTTGTTTCCTACAGGCAACACCACCAAGTACCATACAAATGATTAGTGAGTATAACAAAGTTCCACCTAAATTAACAGGGAAGCGCAACTACGTCTCTATTGAAGCCATGAAAAGTGAATCTGCTTAGAAGATCAAGACTAAGAAGTTAAATTTATGAGAATTTTATTATTTACGGCATTACAATTTTATATACATTCGAATTTTATTGTATTTGAATTTGTTTAATTTGATATATTTGAATTTTATTATTTACGGCTTTTTGTTGGTGACTGTTTAATTAATTCGTTGTGTGACTAAATGTTACAAAATGCCACACACGCATACAATTCATGTGGCCATTTGATGATCAATAGTTACACAAAATACAAATTTCTTCAATTTAAACGGCATATGGTCACACTTATTAACACTTTTGGCCACTTTATGATTAATTGTATGTGACTAAATACCCAAAAGAAACATGATTTGTGTGACTAAATGGTACAAAAAGCCACACAAACATACAATTCATGTGGCCATTGGATGATCAATAGTCACACAAACCACAAATTTCTTCACTTTAAACACCATATGGTCACACTTATTCACACTTTTGGCCACTTTATGCTTAATTGTATATGACTAAATACCCAAAAGAAACATGATATGTGTGACTAAATGGTACAAAAGGCCACACAAACATACAATTCATGTGGCCATTGGATGAGCAATAGTCATACAAACCACAAATTTCTTCACTTTAAACACCATATGGTCACACTTATTCACACTTTTGGACACTTTATGCTTAATTGTATGTGACTAAATAACCAAAAGAAACATGATATGTGTGACTAAATGTTACAAAAGGCCACAAAAAAATAAAATTCATGTGGCCATTGGATGATCAATAGTCACACAAAACACACATTTCTTCACTTTAAACACCATATGGTCACACTTATTCACACTTTTGGCCACTTTATGATTTATTGTATGTAACTAAATACCCAAAAGAAAAATGCTTTGTGTGACTAAATGTAACAAAAGGCCACACAAAAATAAAATTCATGTCGCCATTGGATGATCAATAGTCACACAAAACACACATTTCTTCACTTTAAACATCATATAGTCACACTTATTCACACTTTTTGCCACTTTATGATTTATTGTATGTGACTAAATACCTAAAAGAAAAATGCTTTGTGTGACTAAATGTAACAAAATGCCACACAAAAATAGAATTCATGTGGCCATTGGATGATCGATAGTCACACAAAACACACATTTCTTCACTTTAAACACCATATGGTCACACTTATTCACACTTTTGGCCACTTTATGATTTAGTGTATGTGACTAAATACCCAAAAGAAAAATGCTTTGTGTGACTAAATGTAACAAAAGGCCACACAAAAATAAAATTCATGTCGCCATTGGATGATCAATAGTCACACAAAACACACATTTCTTCACTTTAAACATCATATAGTCACACTTATTCACACTTTTTGCCACTTTATGATTTATTGTATGTGACTAAATACCTAAAAGAAAAATGCTTTGTGTGACTAAATGTAACAAAATGCCACACAAAAATAGAATTCATGTGGCCATTGGATGATCGATAGTCACACAAAACACACATTTCTTCACTTTAAACACCATATGGTCACACTTATTCACACTTTTGGCCACTTTATGATTTAGTGTATGTGACTAAATACCCAAAAGAAAAATGCTTTGTGTGACTAAATGTAACAAAAGGCCACACAAAAATAAAATTCATGTGGCTATTGGATGATCAATAGTCACACAAAACACACATTTTTCACTTTAAACATCATATGATCACATTTATTCACACTTTTGGCCACTTTATGATTTATTGTATGTGACTAAATACCCAAAAGAAAAATGCTTTGTGTCACTAAATGTAACGAAAGACCACACAAACATACAATTCATGTGGCCATTGGATGATCAATAGTCACGCAAACCACACATTTCTTCACTTTAAAGAACATATGGTCACACTTATTCACATTTTTTGCCACTTTATGTTTAATTGTATGTGACTAAATACCCAAAAGAAACATGATTTGTGTGACTAAATGGTACAAAAGGCCACACAAAAACCAAATTTATGTGGTAATTGGATGATCTATAGTCACACAAACCATACATTTCTTCACTTTCAACACCATACGGTCTCACTTATTAACACTTTTGGCCACTTTATGGTTAATTGTATGTGACTAAATATACAAAAAGAAAATGTTTCGTGTGACTATACGAGTTTTGGGTCACACAAAGCTGATTAATCTAACTAAAATTGTACCTATTTAGTCACACATTTTAACGTTTTGGTTACTCTTTTGTAAGTGAGACTAAAAAGAACCAAAACTTGTGACCGTAGGTACCCTACGGTCACACCACCTTTAGTCACACACACGAAAAAAATCATGTATGACTATATGTATATCGTCACACATATTTGGTGTAACCAATTCCAGTTTTTGTTCTAGTGAAAATCAAATGAAGTACAAAAAAAAATCCAAATCCATATGTTCATATCAACTAGGAAGACTAAGGTCGGTCCACACACAATCTAGCTCTCATCCCAAAAGAAGCCATCCCAAAGTTCCTAGCTAAATACCTGCCGCAGGAAAAGAAAATGCGGCTGAGCTTCAAAAGCTCAGTGAACAGATATATCAACAAAGTAAATGAAACAGAATGGAAACAAAGTATGTGCATTGGGAAATACATAAGGTATAATAAGGATGATAAGAATAAGATAAAGGTTAGGTTATATCAGCATTCTACCACGAGCCAAACAAAACGAAACAAAGTCTTCATCATAGTAACCATGGAGTGATCAACTCCCAAATAATGTGAAAGGCATGTATTGCACACAGTACCAGACACCAAACCAAATGTAGTAGCAAAACAAATCAAATTTAGGATGCATCTATACGCCCCTACCCAAACCAAATGCAGATCAAACAAAGGGACAGTGTGTTACATCACTCGACCACACTAGAGTCATGACATTGGTGCATCAATGCCACGACTATGTTACCTTCATGGCTAGGAAAATGCTCGGGTATAATACTGAAGGGTCAAAGGCAAATCAAATAGCAAAGTCTAAGTCAAATCAACGTATCAAAATCCAAGGTGCATAGCAAAAGTTCAGGTCAAAGGTTTACAAATGGCAATGTTCATAATTAGAGTTCAAATCAAAGGTTCATAGCATAAGGTTCATAGCAAAGGTTCATAGCAAAGGGTCAATTCATGTGGATCATATCAAAGGTTCACAAATAGAAGGGAACATAGCCAAGGTTCGTAAATCAAAGGTTTAGATAAGCAAGAGTTCATGAGAAACATGTGAAAAGTCAGAATATCTGTACCTTATTTAACAGCAAAAGCAAACAAAGATAGATGGATCACAAGACACAGAATCACTCCCACTTCACGGAACCAATACGAATTAAATACCAAGTATTACTTCAAGTTCACATGAAATAGGTCACTCCTTTTAATATGCTTCCTATTTTTAGTAATCTTCTATCTTTAACACGTTTCCCGAATTAGTCAGTTTCCAAATTTAGTAAGTTCCCGCAATTGTAATTTAATACTTAAAGGTTATAATCAAAAGTTAATACTCCCTCCGTCCCAATTTATTTGTCCAGTTTTGACTTTTTGAGTCTTTCTTTATCAACTTTGACCGTAAATATTCTTATTTGTGTTATATAATACTTGATGAAAATTATACAAATTAAAAATACACTTAAAACTTAATCTATTCATATATTTTGCATCAAATATTAAATAACACAAATAAACATATTTAAGGTCAAAGTTAACATAGAAAGACTTTGAAAATCAAAAGTGGACAAATAAATTGGGACGGGGGTAGTAATATTGAAAGTTCAAATTACCAATATAATATTTTAGGTATTAAATGTCAATATAATAAGTTTAGGGTCTAAAATCTAAATTATCAAAATTAAATATTAAAAGTCAAATAAAATTATTTTAAACTTTATTTTAATAAATTAATATTAAGATAATAATTTTGGACCCCGTCATTATAATTTTATGAAATTTATTAATGTACCCAGGATCGTAATATTTATGTCATGACGACCCAAGGTTTTTTTTTTATTATTTCGAAACAAACAAGTCATTATTGTTAAAAATATGCCGAGACAACCACTTCTCTTGTTGTTTAAATAAGCCGCGACACACATCCTTTTGTGGCTTAAAAATGAGCCGAACCGAACATGTATCAATCCCTTAATTCATATTCATATTCATTAGTTGATATTCGATTATAAAAATATAATATTGATCATCCTAGGCCTTATATTATTATTTCATGTGTGTTTCATTTGTTCCACATGCATGCAAATATACTGATTCATATTAGTGTAAGCTTTTTAGTTCGAATGAAACAAAATGGAACAGAAGCAAGGAATCCATCAACATGTATACATGTACTCATATCTTTTAGCTCGATAAAGTTTACGTGTAACACAACAGACTATGGTTCGCATGTGAGTGGGTCCGAAACATGAACAAAACAGATTTGAAACCAATAATTATAGGTCGATTAGGGTAACCTTCTCATTCATCTTTTTATGCAAAACTTTCTATTACTTCATGTAATACTCTTATTCGAAAAAGATGCATGTGTAAAATCAGCTGGTTCATTTTAGTTTATCATGTGAAACATGAGATCAAAAACGAAAAGAAAATGAAGCAAGGATGATACACAATACCCTCGTCGCGTGTTCGAATCGAAAGAATGAGAACGAGATCAAAACCAGGACCAAAACTAAGCAACCAAAATCAAACCAGATCCCAAGTTATCCAACAGCTTTGAACCAGAAAATGCCTACGACAGAACCACCCTTCACGCACCAGCAATACCAATCGAACCAGGATTGTCACGCCTAAATACCACCCTCTCATTTGTACACCTTTTACACAGCTCAAATCAAACAGAAATTGTGGCAGCCGATTGCTTTTATTTGCAAGTGTAGTAGCAGGTTTCTTTATTTGTGTTTCTAGGGTTTTTGTGTGTGAGAGATTATTTAGAGAGAAACCATGTATTCTTGTGAGGATAAGAATGGGGAGCGTGGGTTTTAAGATGGAAAGAGATCAAGATATCCGAAATTTCTGGGATTGCATACGACCAATACGTTTTCTTGATTTCCTGGATGATTCATGGACTTTTGTTTGTAATCTTTTAATTTGTTAAGGCCTAAGTTATGTTATAAAGTTATGTCAAATGGAATTTGGTCCAAAAGATCATTTTAGACGTGACAAGATTTTTAGTAAAGTCTTGGTATTACAAATTTAAGTATTGAGTTTATTAGATTAAAATATAAGATTTAATTATATTATGAATGCTTTATGACTTAGTACTCTAGGTGTTTAATTTCAATGTTCTTAACATTTCAAAGTTAGAAGGGCATTTTAGGTATTTCAAATGTTAGAGATTTTAGGGTTTTACACACATTTTGTTAATTAACCGAAACATACTTGAGGCTAGGAGCATGCCATCTGTCATCAAAGCCTTGCTTCTAGCCGAGATACACGAATATAGAAACAATCTCAACATACTGAAAAGTGAAATTAAAAACTCTATTCAAGCAATGCTAATATAGCTGAACGAGATAAGCTATTAGAATCAAGAAGAGCAGACATAATGCAGGTTCTCTCTCCCTCGATTCTTAGTGTTGACAAACAAATCGATACTTTATTTTACCGGGTAGCCCTTTTACCCAAAAACATTAAAATTAAAATTCAACACTTATTTTCTATGGGGTTTCATTTCTCTCAACTCTAGATACTAACGGTGCTTTATCATTGACAACGAATAGGTGTCTGCTGATCAGAGAGGAAGATTGATGATGTCGTCAGCTAGAGAGGTTAAATAAGTCAACCGACAGAGTCAAGGAAGGTAGAAGAACAATGCTGGAAATTAAGGAACTCAGTGTTTCAATTCTTCAAGATTTACACTAACAACGTCAATCACTCCTCCATGCAAATAAAACTGTATGATTCCATTTCTTTCACTTTGGTACTCTATTTGTAAATGCGTAGTTACTGTTATAAAATTGATTCATTCTATGTTATTCATCTATTGTAAAATTTGAGTTATGCTGTAGTATAATTGCCGGCAGGTTGTACAACGGGTCAAACTGCATAAAATTTTGTACGAGTCAAGCGGGTCTGGTTGCGCCGACCCTAAACCCTTTTCAAAAAATGTGGAAGTTTTTATAAACAGTTACTGGGTACCGGTCGACCCATCAGAGTTAGAACATACTGCTGGTTTAGGGACTACGATAAAGGAGTTGATAAGAAGTGGTGGGAGCAAAGGGATAGTTGTAATGTCAATGGCCCAGCACATGTCCATTTCTTTCCTACTTGCTTACTAACATTCTTTAATGCAGTTAAACCAATGAGATGGAGGTATAGTCCAACAAATATGTGTAACTTTTAATATATGCTTACAGATTAGTATTTTTATTTGCAGGTTGGTGTCTCACCTAGCCTATATCTCAAAAAGGCAACAATCAACAGGTTGACTTTATAAAGGCAGTTTTCTTCTAGATGTAAGTAAATGGAAACATTCTATACGTTCAGTTTAATTCAAAAGTCTCATTCAATATTGTAAGTCTTGGAAAGAGAAATCGGGTACAACTTTCTAACAGTCGTATTTATGTAATAGATGTTTGGTGAGAACCCCTTTTTTCTTCTTTGTAATAAAATTACACATTAAGGTTAACCTACATGTGCTTACGGATGGTTGTCGCCGTTTCAGATACCAGCTCATTTAAGCATAAATGTCCCTGTGAGAGAAAATCAATAGGTACAGGTTTCACTCAACTTTATTCATGAACACAATTGCATTTAAGCAGGTACTTTTGTTTTCTAATCCGTAACGTGTAAAAAGTATTTATATATGAAAATAAAGTCACCAAGTGTATGACATAGTTGTTTGAGTCTGTTATTAGAATCGAAGGCATAAACGGTGTATGTTAAAGCTATTTAAGTAACTATACAACCGGCCCACTTTCTACTTAAAAAAATTATTGTGCAATGATCAACAACTTGGTTTGTTTTTAAATTTGAAGTGAAAGTTCAGAAGGAGATGGCCTTGGCTGAAGGTATTTTATTCTTTATGTAAAGCTTTAATTTAAAATAAAAAAATCTTTGTTGACTGTAATGATCTTTGATATTTTTACTTTTGATTAGATGGAGTTATATTTGAATAATTTTTTTCCCTGTTTTGGTGCAAGTATTTGTCATTTTGGTTTGGAATGATTTGGTGGTGTTTGGTTATGGATGCAGGTTGATTATTGGATATGCTTATCCGGTTTTAGAGTGATTTATAAGGTGTGAAAAACATGCTGTTGAAAATGGCCAAATTAAGATTTTGGTGTCTATGTTGGTGAGTTCTCAGTTTTCGCTAATAATGATTGCTTATTAGTTATGCTTCAGGTTATTGCATTTTGACTGCTAGGTGATGTTTTTTATGTTTGGGAAATAGACGGGTTCTAAGTATTTTTTGCTTATCTGTGTCTTGATGAAAAGTAAACTTACATGGATTTTTGTGTGTAGTTAACTTGCGGCTTATGTTGTACAGCTTTTGTGGTAACTAGAAGTGTTGGTAAAATTCATAAGTGTAGGCTTTTGTAAAATTGCAGCCAAGGTAAAACAGAAAATAGACCTTTTGCAGAAGGCGTGAGCCTTTCTTGACCGTAGCCAAATAAACACTGCTTTAATTAAAGAGTCTTGAAAATTAAGATGCAGACTTCATCTATGTAACTTAATATTATAGCTTCGTTATGTGAATTGTAACATAGGTAATACTTTAGTTTTATGTGTTGGGATAAGACTTCTTATTGCTCGGAACATGAATTTGTTAAATACCAAAATTCAGATAGTGTTTTAATTACTACCGCAAGTTGGTGGTGTTCAGCAAGTGCAGGCATTGCATGAACTGCAACTTTATGTATTGCTTTTAATTTTGCAGCCAATGTATCAGAAGTAGAAGATATTGGAAAGCCAGGCACACAACGCGTTATCATCAATGCTACTTAGGGGTTGCGGTCGTACTACCAAGGGTTCAAGAAAATCCACAATACATACATTGTCAGTTTTTTTATTCTAGATGCTAATGTGCCAGACAAGACTCTAGAACACAAGCAAGTACCTTGATTTTATGGGTTGTTTAAACTGTATGTATGGATTAATTATATCAAGATCTTATTCTCTTATCATCTGACGAACAAGTATATAATCTTCACTAAGTGTAACATTGTCCTATTTTTGGTACATGTGCAATAATCAACGATATAAAAAACGGCCTATGTAATCAACCAGGTTAAAGAGGTAAGTAGCCTGAAAGTAACGAAACAAGATGCGAGTAACGAAGAAAGGAGTTTATTAGCTCAAAGTTTGGCGGCAAAAGTGAGGTTCCAAAGGTGTGTTCGGTTATTGCATCTTCAGAATGAAGGTAAAAGTTGAATCTATATAAGAGAATTTTCGTGTTTTAATTAGTTGAAAGTTATTATTATTATTATTATTATTATTATTATTATTATTATTATTATTATTATTATTATTATTATTATTATTATTATTATTGTATCATTTAAAGGACAAAAGATAAGTAGATTTGATGCAAGATTTTCATTAAGATCAATGTCAAAGCTGGAGGCTGATAGGATTGATGGGAGTAATTTATCGGTTGTATGTTAGGTATTAATCATATCATCTTCGAAACATTCAAGTTGCTTATAATGTCTTTCGTGTGTAGACAATGAATAAAAAATGTCTTTTCCAACAGGAAGCTTGGGATGATATACCTTCAAGTTCCCTTTATTGATTGTAGCCAAGCACAACCGGATATACTCGAAATTGCGCCCGCTGGTTCTTCAAAAGGTAGTGGAGTGCGAATGCTATTTGACCATCTTGGAATTACTCCAAATGAGGTGTTGTATAATCGCCTTTTATTTTTCAGTTACAGCTATTATCAATTCTTTTTTTTTTAATTCTTTGGTAATGTTGGCCTTTGACTTCTTTAACCAATGATGTGCAGGTAATGGCTATTGGTGGTAGGGAAAATGATATTGAAATGATTCAGTTAGCTTCTTCAGGAATAGCTTTGAGTAACGGATCAGAAAAGACAAAAGCCATTGCTAATGTGATTGGTATCAGCAATAACAAAGATGGAGTTGTTGATGCTATCTATAGGTATGCTTTTTAAGCTACACATTTGAGCAAAATAACTTGATACCTCATAAAGAGTCTTTTCATAATTTATTGTACCATTGATCTCCCCTTGGGATTCCTTTTCTTTATTGAGTTAGTGGGCTAGATGCTACTAAACATTAAAAGGCTTAGTGATACTCAGAAGCTATAGATGTACAAGCCAGTTAGTTTCAAATTTTAGAACTGTATAAACTCTTTTTTCTACATTTGATATAGGTTTACTGACATTGATTCATTTATTGATATGTTGATTGATAGCAATGTTGTTCTAATGAACTACCATTTGCTGATGTGTATAGTTTGACCCCGGTACTTGATTATATCCCAATGTGTCTCTGATGAATAGATGAGCTTGGATTGCTTAAATAGTTTGATCTAGGATTTGTGTGATGTGACATGTCAATTGGATGTTAATTTCTAAGCACTACCACAACATTGAGATCGATCATGATTCATCTGCATGTTCAATGTAGCATGTTATACATTGAAAGACCAGAGTTTTAGACTTTTGATTCTGAGTTTGTTTCAAGAAAAGATAGTGATAAGAAAGCAATTACAGTGTACTTGCAATTTTTTGTTTTATGATCCAAGAGATACGAAAAGCCCGAAATCAAAAGGCTACAAGTGCAATCTGGAATAGTTGGCTATCCAAACGTTGGAAGGTCATCTTTGATCAATCGTTACTAAAGCGTGTATGTTGCCAACAGGGCCAAGACCCATTGTTACAAGAATATTAAAGTATGATAGTAAGTACTTATAAATTTATTTATTTAATTACAGAGGTGGCAAACCGGAAGGAATAGGCAGTTTGGTATCAGGTTATTTTTTAAGTGCAGAGCATCTATTTTGACTGCCAAAAAAGTTCCTAATAGAAAACAAGGAACAAGAATTTGTTTAAGTAAACCATCCTTTCCTATTTTAATTTATTTTGGAATTCTAAAAGCTATAGGAAGTATAGTTTTAGTGTATACAATTCTCATCCGTTTGATGGGATTAAATTCAATTTCACCAAAACTGGACAAGCAGAGAGTTTAAATGTAGTGAAGAAGCTTAAATCAAGTTCTACCTAAACACTCTTATTGATCTAGAAATGTTGGAGGCATGTTCTTATATTCTCCTATGTATTCACATACATTGTGAGTTGTGGGTTATATAAAGATGAAAGAAATAGTTATAAGTTATCATAGACGAGTACTTGATGCGTGGGAATTGCACCAGGCTTTACCTCTCGAGGGATCTTGAGAAGCTTACAACCCCCACCAAGCAGTGTACCAGATCGTTGTAGTATAGTATAGTGACAAGTACCGGGGGATTGATCGTTCAACTCAGGAATAGTGTCGCTAGGATTAGAAAACCTAAAAACTAGGTCTAGAGGTGACGGATGATTCTTTTTGTATTTTTATGTTTTATGAAAAGCAATTAAAATCTCGGGTTTTTAGAGGAATAGGCTGAATTAGTTGCTAGTCAACTAACTCAATAACTAAGATGCAATCAAAATAAAATAACAGAATGTAAACTAAACTAATCAAACTAGTGGTGTGAACAGTAAATGGGATAATTGTGTTTACTTAGATTTCACTACTCCCTATATATCTTTTACAGGTTAATTGTTTGTTACAGTTGCATGGATGACGGGTTATATTCCTTAATACCAATCGTGGGGTGGCGTACGTACTTCCCTAACTCTATAAGCTCATACTTCACTCCTATGTCGAGCCTGCAAGAAGCTCCTAACATGGGATCACTAGAATTCGCTCATGCATTAAATACAACCATAAAAACTTATTACGCATTGGTTCATGTTTGTTAAGACGTTCAAGCAAGTTACACAATGGAGATCTGCCAGTTTTCTTAAGTCTAACATAAAAATCATTCATCCATTACAATTATAAATAAGCAATCAACCTATAATCAACATCTAGGTTTCATTACATCTAAGCAAATACACAAAAGATCTAGCCTAGCATGTTAAGATTAAGACAAGTGTAAGATATATTCAAACAACACATAGACATATTGAATGAATTGAAAGGATACTTATCTCAATTGAACATGAAGGGTTTCAAGGGGTGAAAACCCATGAAAATACTGTAAAAGTCGTGATACGGTTTATTAAGTTCGACCCTAAAATTCTCCTCTCTTTTAGAATGACAATTACAAAGACTATATATAGATTTTCTAAGGTGACGGCGTCAAGAAGAAAGTTCTAAAGCCGTCAACCCGCCGCCAAAAATATAATCGGACTGCCAAGATCCAGATCTGACGCCGTCATGTGTAATGTTGCTCTAGGCCATCACCACTTTTACTCTTGACGGCCATGCTTTGACGCCGTCACGTTTTCACTGGGCCGTCACCAAAATTACTCTTGACACCGTCATCAAATTGCTCTTGATGAGACTTTGCAGTTTTCTTCACTTTTATGGTCCAAAAACGTCCAAAATGCTTCCTTTTCCAGAATTCACTCCAAAAGTACCTAAAATCACAAAAGGAACGATTTAGGGTAATATTTGATCAAATAAATTCCAATTCCGGCTTAAATGACCCCCTAAAAACGGATCATTTTTCGCCTCATCATATACCCTTACACTTGAGATTTGCTTGTCCTCAAGCAAATGCGCTTTTATTCTAATCAAAAGACAAGTTAGAGGTCATTTAACACTAATATAAAAGTAATTACAACAAATAATCGTTCTGCTAAAGACCAAAGACAAGCACGGAGGTCATACACTAGCACCTCACAAATAGTGTTTAGATACTCACATCTCTCGTGTGTAATAAAGTATATATCACAATATGGAAATGGAAAATATTTCTCACTACCTGTCATAGCAAAATAGATTACCATAGGCTTGGGAAAGGATCAAACCTCCACCAAATGGTGTAAGCTTCTAGGATAAACTATCAAAGAGGTCTTTTTAAAGGGTTATAACGTTAGGTGTAGGGATATGGAATACACGGTTTTGTTGGATATAGGCAATCTTTACTGGTAGAGAGTTAATCATCTTGGTTAATTACATGTACAATATGGCGTTGCTAAGCCAAGACTAGACTCGACTTAAGCTAACAAATCAAAAATAACAAAAACATAAAATAAACATAGAATGAAACGGGATGGTAGTCCGTATGTTTTTTCTCTTTTTCTTATTTATTTATTTATTTATTTTATTATTATTATTTTTTTTTACATACACTCTTACCCTACCATCCAAAATAATACATCATAGGGAATGTACATTCCCCTTACATTTGAATTTTTACATACTTTATAATAAACTACTCTAATGACTCGAATTAAGATAATCAAAACACCTGGAGTACTTTTAAGATTAACGCACATATGGGGGTAATATATGATGTTCTTCCCCATTACTCCATAACAATAGTACTTTACCCATGAGTCCCAATCATCTTAAAACAATATGTACAAGGATATGACTCGACTTAGCAACCATGTAATCAATTAGATAATTAACTAAGGGTTTAAACAAATAACAATAATGCACTAAAGATGAGTGCATACACGGAAGGCTAAGGCGATTTGGTTGTACATTTAAGTGGGGTGTAACAAATTCTTCCTTTAAGTAAGATGCTTAAAGTTAGAAACGAAAAGATAGGCTCGGAGGGGTGTACTAAGGGTTTCGTGTACTAAAAATGAGTACAACGCTAAGGGTGTGGGAAAAATTAGTTGACTTAACTAGCCAAGTAATATGACTTAAATGGTCAAGTAATTATTATACGGGTTTAACACAAGGGTGATCCTAATGCCTCTTATCATGTAGTAAATCCTACTACACGAATGTAGTCTCACTAGCAGTCTCGGGATACATCACTAACGCAAGTTCTAGAATCTAAATGCTACCGGTACACTCATAAGCACTAATAATAAATGCTTTTCCTATCAAATCTAAAGGCGAACCTCACATATTTGGGTGGAAAATTTTTTTGAATGATACGGTTTTGTGCTAGTCATACAATCTCCTATCCATGAGACGCTTGCTAAGGCTAAAGTTTCACTCCTAAATGTTGTAAAAAAATTTTAAATTTGGCGCTACAATTACACTAACAAGTATTTCTCATAGTTTTATTACACACCTACCATCAAACAAACAAACTCAAGTGAAAGTGTATCCTATAAGGTATCATCATTTTACCCTCCCCTTACACTTAGGATGAACATTGTCCCCAATGTTCAATTAAAGATTGTAAAAGTGAAATAGGTAAAAGAATGAAATCAAATACTCCCCCGATTCGCTCGGTATGGATAGTGTGGTAACAAGGTTAGATCTTTCTCCAAGAAAATGAACAATCAAAGCTTCCCATCCAGAATATAAATCATCTTCTTGTCATACATAACCTGTTAAACCTGAGAAAACAAACAAGGCAACCTCGCATACAATCAGCGGCAATCTATATATACTAATAAATCCTAGAAAACAAAGTAAGATATAATGCTTGTAGAATGATGTTGATACGTGGGAATCGCACCAGGCTTTACCTCTCAAGGGATCTTGAGAAGCTTAAAACCCCCACCAGGCAGTGTACCTGATCGTTGTAGTATAGTATAGTGACAAGTACCGGGGGATTGATCGTTCAGCTAGGAATAGTGTCGCTAGGATTAGAAAGCCTAAATACTAGTTCTAAAGGTGAGGGAAGATTATTTTTTTGTATTTTTATATTTTTTCGAAAGCAATTTAAAATCTCGGGTTTGAAGGATTTGGGCAGAATTAGTTGCTATTCAACTAACCCAATAGTAAGATGCAATCAAAATAAAATACTAAAAATGAAAATAAACTAATTTATACTAAAGTTGTGAGCAGTAATTGGAGAAAATTTGTTTACTTAGATTTCACTACCCCCTAGACATCTTTTACACGTTAATTACTTGTTATAATTGCATAGATGACGGATCGTATTCCTTAATACCATTCATGGGGTGGCACACTTAACTCCCCAATTCTATGAGCTCTTATCTCCTCCTACACCATGCCCAGCACAACTATAGGGATTGTAAACAGTGGCTCATGCATTAAATACAACCAATAAAGACCTAGTGCGCGTCGGTTCATGTTTCTTAAGACGTTCAAGCATGTTACCAATTGGAGATCTGCCAGTTTTCTTAAGCCTAACATATAAATCATTCATCCAAAACAAGTATAAACAAGTAATCAACACATAATCAACATCTAGGTTTCATTAGATCTAAGCAAACACAAGATAGATCTAGCCTAGCATGATGGAATTAAGACAAGAACAAGATATAGACAACCAACACATAGACATATTGATTGAATTAAAGGAACACTTATCTTGATTACACATGCAGGGTATCAAGGGGTTGGAACCCTTGAAAAACCTGTAAAGTTACACCAAAATCGTACTTAGGGTTTCTCCCAAAACTTCTCTCTTTTTTGTGAAAAATTAGTAAACTATATATAGGAAAAGGGGTCTGACGGCGTCAAGACAAATCTTGTGACGCCGTCACCTTGCCGCCAAAACTAATCTCGGACTGCCTTGATCTACATTTGACGCCGTCAAGACTTAATTATTTCTAGGCCGTCATGACTTTTACTCTTGACGCCCTACCTTTACGACGCCGTCAAATCTCTACTGGACCGTCATGGCATTTTGCTCTTGACGCCGTCAGGAAGTTGCTCTTGACGCCGTCACCTACTGTTCCAGCATGGAAAATTAAGACTTTGGCGTTTTCTTCACTTTTATGCTCCAAAAACGTCCGAATTGCTTCCTTTTCCAGATTTCTCTCCCAAAGTACCTAAAATCACAAAAGGAACGATTTAGGGCAATATTTGATCAAATAAATTCGAATTCGGGCTTAAATGACCCCCTAAAAACGAATCATTTTTCGCCTCATCATATACCCTTACACTTGAGATTTGCTTGTCCTCAAGCAAATGCGCTTTTATTCTACTCAAAAGACAAGTTAGGGGTCATTTAACACTAATATAAAAGTAATTACAACAAATAATTGTTCCACTAAAGACCAATAGACAAGCACGGAGGTCATACACAAGCACCTCACAAATAGTGTTTAGATACTCACATCTCTCGGGTGTAATAAAGTGTAAATTACGAAATGGAAACGGAAGATATCTCTCACTACCTGTCATAGCAAAATAGATTACCATAGGCTTGGGAAAGGATCAAACCTCCACCACATGGCGTAAGCACCTAGGATAAACTATCAAAGAGGTCTTTTAATGGGTTGTAACGTTAGGTGTAGGGATATGAAATACACGGTTTTGTTGGATAAAGGAAGTTTTTACTGGTGGCGAGTTAACAATCTTGGTTAATTACATGTACAATATGGCGTTGCTAAGCCAAGACTAGACTCGACTTAAGCTAATAAATGAAAAATAAAATAAACATAGAATGAAACTGGATGGTAGTCCGTATGTTTTTTCTCTTTTTCCTTTTTCTATTTTTTTTTTATTTTTTTTTTTATTTTTTCGATTTTTTTTTTTTTTTTTTTTTTTTTTTTTTTTTTTGCATACACTCTTACCCTACCATCCAAAATAATACATCATAGGGAATGAACGTTCCCCTTACACTTGAATTTTTACATACTTTACAATTAACTAATCTAATGACTCGAATCAAGATAATCAAAACACTTGGAGCACTTTTAAGATTAACGCACATATGGGGGTAATAATATTATGTTCTTCCCCATTACTCCATAAAATAAGTACTTACCCATGAGTCCCAATCGTCCCAAAACAATATGTACAAGGATATGACTCGACTTAGCAACCATGTAATCAATTAGAAAGTTAACTTAGGGTTTAACAAATAACAATAATGCACTAAAAATGAGCGCATACACGGAAGGCTAAGGCGATTTGGGTGTACATTTAAGTAGGGTGTAACAAATTCTTCCTTTAAGTAAAATGCTTAAAGTTAGAAACGAAAAGATAGGCTCGGAGGGGTGTACTAGGGGTTTCGTGTACTAAAAATGAGTACAACGTTAAGGGTGTGGGAAAAATTAGTTGACTTAACTAGCCAAGTAATATGACTTAAATGGTCAAGTAATTATGATACGGGTTTAACACAAGGGTGATCCTAATGCCTCTTATCATGTAGTAAATCCTTCTACACGAATGTAGTCTCACTAGCGGTCTCGGGATGCATCACTAACGCAAGTTCTAGAATCTAAATGCTACCGGTACACTCATAAGCACTAATAGTAAATGCTTTTCCTATCAAATCTAAAGGCGAACCTCACATATTTGGGTGGAAATTTTTTCTGAATATACGGTTATGTGCTAGTCATACAATCTCCTATCCATGAGACGCTTGCTATGGCTAAAGTTTCACTCCTAAATGTTGTAAAAAATTTTAAATTTGGCGCTAAAATTGCACTAACAAGTATTTCTCATAGTTTTATTACACATCTACCATTAAACAAAACAAACTCAAGCGAAAGTGCATATGTAAGGTATCATCTTTTTACCCTCCCCTTACACTTAAGATGAACATTGTCCCCAATGTTCAAGTAAAGAATGTAAAAGTGAAATAAGTAAAAAGAATGAAATCAAATACTCCCCTGATTCGCTCGGTATGGATAATAAGGTGGCCAGGTTAAATCTTCCTCCAAGAAAATGAACAATCAAAGCTTCCCTTCCAGAATATAAATCATCTTCTCGTCATACATAACCTGTAAAACCTGACAAAATAGACAAGACAACCTCGCGTAAAATCGGCGGCATCCTATATAAGTTACTAAATCCTAGAAAACAAGATAAGATATAATGCTTCTGGAATGAAGTTTGCAGATCTCCTGGAGATTATAAAACTTAATAATTCACAAAAACCATAAGACTCCGTTAGAAAAACAAAACCGGTAAAATTTCCAGATTTTTACACCTGACGCCGTCAAGAGTAAACTCCTGACGCCGTCAGAATTGACCTGCAGAAATTCTTATGTTAAGTTTCTGGAAAATTTCTGGAAAAACTTGGTCCTACTTCCTGGAAAATCCTGCAAAACTTCATTATGACTCAATACAAGCATTTGACTCTAACAAATACGAATATACATGTTCATTTAATATTGTGGAGAATCATGATCGGTTTATTTCTTGAAAACATATTTGGGGTTTCCCCTTACACTTATCTTTTGCAAAAATACTTTTAGGTGGAGTTAAGACTAGGCTAAACAACAAAGTAAAGTATTTCCACTTCTTAATTTAGAAACATGATCTACCAACAATAAAAATAAAGCATGCATACGGAAGCAAATAACAAACAAACAAATAAAATCACACAAAACATGGGTTGCCTCCCCAGAAGCGCTTTTCTTTATTTACGAGTCTTGTAGCTAGACTCAAGGTCATGGGTTACTACGTGACCTCATCATTGGTTCCACTCTCTAGGTCGTCTTCTAAACCAGTTTTGTATTCCGGACCTAGTTGTAAGCATTCTTTATAGAAACCAAGCATCCTATTCTTTACATATTCTACTCCTCTACATCTATCCTCCTCATTCCTATAATAAGCCGCTTGCTTGTGTTCTTTTTCGAAATTAGAGAGAAGGCGGTATTGCTCAATCTTGTAGGGCATTTGATAGGCAACCTCATCATTCTCTTCCTTAAATCTAACTATCCCTAAAGTCGGATCATAGCTCATCCTAGTGGCTTCAACAAATGGTTTTCCAAATATTATTTGGCTTAGGCAAGCATCAATCACCGGACGAATGTCTTCCACTATCATAAAATCGATCTCATAGGTGAGATTCCCTATAATCACATGCAATCCCTTCACTCTTCCTGCAAAATTACTTATTAGATTCTTATTGGGCATCATCCTAAAATTAAGTTGCTTCTTCATCACCCAATTGTAATAAGTCCTAGTCATGATGTTAACGGGGGATCTAGGGTCGATGTAAGCTTTCCATATATGCATGTGCCCGATATTGCATGGGATGTTAATGTTAGAGGGGTCTCCCATTTTGATAAGGGGTGTGCCGAAGATATATGGTCTCTCGGGACTATCGAATAAATCCTTATGGTACTCCCGTTCTTCCTCGGTGGGCAACTTATTAAAGTATTTTTCTATAGGCTCTACCTCCTCTAATTCCTCATCCTTAGTCTTGGCTTCTACTCTAACTTCACCCTTGTCACTCTCTTCTATCTCCTTATCTATCGGCTTAATGGTGACAACATTGACAAAGTGGACATGTTTGGATGATGAGGGATCCTTAATTTGGATTCCACTATTGGTGTCCCTAGTGTCCTTCCTAGGTGTGATTAATGCTTGGTTGTTGAGGGCTTTCAACAAGTTGTCAATTTTGTTGGTCATCTCCGTTTGTTGTTGGGTGAATTCGGTTTCAAACCTAGCTATGCGAGCTTCTTGAGATGCCATGAACTTTGACATCAATCCTTCAAGATTGTTGGTACTACCATAGTTGTTAGAAGGATTGTTGTTGAAAGTACGGTTGGATGGTGGATCGTTTGGTTGGTAACGATTAGGCGGATTGGAAGAATTGGGTTGATTTTGTTTCCACCTAAGGTTTGGGTGATTTTTCCAAGAGGGGTTGTATGAATCACCGTAAGTGTTTGGCTCGGGCTTGAAAGTGTACCACTTATCTCCCGCTTCGTCGGTACGCGTGGATGCGTAGTCCGCAAAAGCTGTTCCAGGGAGTTCCACACAATCACGAGTGTCATGGGGACCACTACATAATTCGCATGAAGAAGTGATTTTGTTCACTTGGCTTGAAGGCTTAGGAGCTTCGCAAGATTTCATGAGAAACTTGACTTGGTCCTCAAGTTCCATGATCCTACGGTCGGGAGTGCTAGAATTGTTCGAAGGCAAAGATATTGCCTTGACCGTTTTGTTCAAATCACGGGGATCATTCCAACTTTCGTTGTCATAGAGAGCAAGATCTTCTATGAGTTCCCATGATTGTTCCGCACTAAGATCACGTAGCTTACCACCGGCCGATTGGTCAATGGCTCACCTCGTGGAGATGTCGATATGGTCATAAAAAATTTGGACTTGGAGCCAAAGATCTATGCCATGATGAGGGACTTTTTGGAGTAAGTCCTTGAAATGAGTCCATGCTTCATAAAGAGATTCATTTTGACGTTGTTGGAACATCAAGATGTCATTTCTAAGCTTAGTAGTTCTCCTCGGTGGGAAAAATTGAGCAAGGAAACGAGTGGTGAGATCATCCCATGTGGTGATGGATCCCGCGGGTAAACGCTCAAGCCATTGACTAGCTTTATCCCGTAGAGAGAATTGGAATAGGCATAAACGGGTAGTCTCTCTAGTTTCAACACCTAGGTCTATGGAATCTACGATTTTGAGAAAGTCCTTTAGATGTTGGTTTGGATCTTCGGAACGAAGTCCATGGAATGCACATCCGCTTTGCACCAACCGGATGGTGTCGGATCGCAAGGGGGTCACATTGGCTCCGGTGAGCTCAATGGTGTTTCGGTAGCCTTGGTGGCAAGGTCGGGAATACTCTCCTAAGGTTCGGGGCCTAAGGGGTTCTAGTGGTGGGTTTTGTTGTGGTGGGATGACGGGTTCAAAGATGTTACCACCTTCCATGATGTTGGGTGGTGAAGAGTTACGAACAAAGAAACAAAGAAATGAGATAGACTAAAGAGAACCTAAAAAATAAAAATAAAATCTTACTAGAAAGGAATCTAGCAAGTAGACCTAATAAAAAGAAATTCTAACCTAGACAATAACTATTCCCCGGGCTGCGGCGCCAAAAACTTGATACGTGGGAATCGCACCAGGCTTTACCTCTCAAGGGATCTTGAGAAGCTTACAACCCCCACCAGGCAGTGTACCTGATCGTTGTAGTATAGTATAGTGACAAGTACCGGGGGATTGATCGTTCAGCTAGGAATAGTGTCGCTAGGATTAGAAAGCCTAAATACTAGTTCTAAAGGTGAGGGAAGATTATTTTTTTGTATTTTTATATTTTTTAGAAAGCAATTTAAAATCTCGGGTTTGAAGGATTTGGGCGGAATTAGTTGCTATTCAACTAACCCAATACTAAGATTCAATCAAAATAAAATACTAAAAATGAAAATAAACTAATTTATACTAAAGTTGTGAGCAGTAATTGGAGAAAATGTGTTTACTTAGATTTCACTACTCCCTAGACATCTTTTACACGTTAATTACTTGTTATAATTGCATGGATGACGGCTCGTATTCCTTAATACCATTCATGGGGTGGCAAACTTAACTCCCTAATTCTATGAGCTCTTATCTCCTCCTACACCATGCCCAGCACAATTATAGGGATTGTAAACAATGGCTCATGCATTAAATACAACCAATAAAGACCTAGTGCGCGTCGGTTCATGTTTCTTAAGACGTTCAAGCATGTTACCAATTGGAGATCTGCCAGTTTTCTTAAGCCTAACATATAAATCATTCATCCAAAACAAGTATAAACAAGTAATCAACACATAATCAACATCTAGGTTTCATTAGATCTAAGCAAACACAAGATAGATCTAGTCTAGCATGATGGAATTAAGACAAGAACAAGATATAGACAACCAACACACAGACAAATTGATTGAATTAAAGGAACACTTATCTTGATTACACATGCTAGGTATCAAGGGGTTGGAACCCTTGAAAAACCTGTAAAGTTACACCAAAATCGTACTTAGGGTTTCTCCCAAAACTTCTCTCTTTTTTGTGAAAAATTATAAAACTATATATAGGAAAAGGGGTCTGACGGCGTCAAGACAAATCTTGTGACGCCGTCACCTCGCCGCCAAAACTAATCTCGGACTGCCTTGATCTACATTTGACGTCATCAAGACTTAATCATTTCCAGGCCGTCATGACTTTTACTCTTGACGCCCTACCTTCATGACGCCGTCAAATCTCTACTGGACCGTCATGGAATTTTACTCTTGACGCCGTCAGGAAGTTGCTCTTGACGCCGTCACCTACTGTTCCCAGCATGGAAAATTAAGACTTTGGCGTTTTCTTCACTTTTATGCTCCAAAAACGTCCGAATTGCTTCCTTTTCCAGATTTCACTCCCAAAGTACCTAAACTCACAAAAGGAACGATTTAGGGCAATATTTGATCAAATAAATTCGAATTCGGGCTTAAATGACCCCCTAAAAACGGATCATTTTTCGCCTCATCAGATGTTTCCAGATTTCCTGGAGTTTATAAAACTAAAGATTCAACAAAAACTTTGAGACTCCGTTAGAAAAACAAAACTAGAAAAATTTCCATAATTTTACACTTGACGCCGTCAGGAATTTCTTCCTGACGCCATCAAAAGTGACCTGCAGAAATCTTTACGTTAAGTTTCCGAAAAATTTCTGGAAAACCTATGTCCTACTTCCTGGAAAATCCTGCAAAACATCATTATGACTCGATACAAGCATTTGACTCTAACAAATACGAATATACATGTCCATTTAATATTATGGAGAATCATGATCGATTTTGATTCTTAAAAACATATTTGGGGTTTCCCCTTACACTTATCTTTTGCGAAATACCTTTGGATGAAGTTAAGACTAAGCCAAACGACAAAATAAAGTAATTTCACCATTTTATTTTTAAACATGACCTACCAACAATAAAAACAAAGCATGCATACGGAAGCAAATAACAATCAAATAAAAATCACAAAAAGCATGGGTTGCCTCCCAAGAAGCGCTTTTATTTATTTACGAGTCTTGTAGCTAGACTCAATGTCATAGGTTACTACGTGATCTCATCGTTGGTTGCACTCTCTAGGTCATCTCCTATCTCGGTATCGCTTTCATAGTGCAGGTATTTTGGGTCTTCGAACTCAGAGACATCTTTTCGATACTTGGACCCAAGTTTACTAACATCCTTAAAGAATCCACATGATAAATTAGAAGTGTTCTTACATCCTCTCCAAACATCTTCATCACATAAGATAAGTTGAGAACTTAGCTTATCAAGCCTGTCACAATCGATTTCTTTGAGATCTCTTCTCTTGTATGGCGTTTGGTATGACACCCTCCTAATTCCATCAGCGAAGGTCATGATTCCGTTCCGGTCATCAACTATTAAATTAGTGATTTCACAAAAGGGTGCTCCGAAAACAACTTGTGACAACCTTGGGTCGACATAGTCTTTGATGTTGTCCACGATCGTAAATTCCATAGTGAATGTCATATTTCCTACGAATACCTGGATTTCATGATATCTACCAACCACGTTCTCTCCTTTATAAATCATTCCCCATCTGCAGATATTGTTATAGTGGAATAGGGACATAAAATTCTTAGGTAGGAATACGTTAATGTAGACATTATCGAAATACTTGTGACCGATCATGCAGGGGATTTTGAGGTTATTCGGATCACGCTGCTTTATCCTCCCTGATCCTCCATCCCTCGATCCATATAGATTCCCTTCCAGAGATGGACGGTACTCGTACACCTCCTCATTACCCTTCCAAAAAATTACCTTCTGGATGCCATTGGTGAATAATGCACTACCATCCTTCTCATCAAGGATTACTCCTGAATCATTGACAAATGGTTTCCCGAGAACAAGGTTGGTTAATGTTAGATTAGTGATAGGGTCTATGTCATCGACCACGGTGAGGTCGATGTTATAGATGAATTCCCCAATCACAACTGATAAATCTTTTATTACCCCGTCGTTATTGATTCTATCATACAATGCGCGTTTAGGGAAAGCTTCGTTTTAAAGGGAAAGGGAGATTATGTTGACAGGGAGGTTAGGATCTATATAAGTATCGGTTAAGAGCCTATTCGTAGTAGTACAGGAAATCTTGAAAACTTTAGAGTTGTTTCCCTCAGTCCTATCACTACTCCCTTTAGCCTTATCCACCAAATTTTTCTCGGGTTCCTCTATAATAGATTTACCAAAAACTTCTGGATTCCTCGTATGCTCTCTCGATCTCTCTTTCATTTCATCTAATTTGCTAGACTCTTGAGTGACGGAGTCCTCGAATGAGTTGGTAGGGCTCTTGGCCAATTCGTGGTCTATCCTTGAGGTTTCATCCTTCGCTTTATGACCTATATTTCCAGCTGGTTGTTGGCTCTGGTTAGGTGGCGGAGCAGATATTGTGGTAATAGTGTTTACAAAATGGATTGGTCCTAGGGGGTTAACAGGGTCCCTTACATCTTTTACCTTTGGTGACAGATGTTTAAAGAGTTTACTATGACTTTTTATTTTCACAGGAGAGGTTGGCTGATTCATGATGGTAACGGATTTGACCTCTTCAGCTTGAATCGGTTTATTAACAGCGTGCTCTTTGATAGCATTTAACAGATTACAAATCTTGTTATTCATATCGGCTTGCTGTTGTCTAAATTTAGTCTCGAGCGTAGAGAGCTGTAATTCATGAGATAGGATGAACTTTCGCAAGGCATCTTCATAGCTTTGCCTAGGAGTGCTCTGTGAAGGAAAATGCTCGGACCATTCGATTGGGGAGGAATCATTGAAGGATACGCTTCGAGTTTGGTACCCTCTAAAATTAGGTTTATCCTTCCATGCCTCACAGGCCTCATCGAAGTTTCGAGGACCTCGACCAACGTGTGTCGATGTGAATTCCTTATAAGCATGTTTTGGAAGCTCCATGCAGTTATGAGTTTCGTGAGGGCCATTACACAATTTACATGAAGAAGCGATTTTGCTCACTTGGCTTGAAGGCTTAGGGGCTTCGTAAGATTTCATGAGAAACTTGACTCGACCTTCAAGTTCCATGATCCTACGGTCGGGTGTGCTAGAATTGTTTGAAGGCAAGGATATCGCCTTGACCGTTTTGTTAAAATCACGGGGATCATTCCAACTTTCGTTGTCATAGAGAGCAAGATCTTCTATGAGTTCCCATGATTCTTCCGCACTTAGATTACGTAGCTTACCACTGGCCGATTGGTCAATGGTTCTCCTTGTGGAGAGATCGATATGGTCATAGAAGATTTGGACTTGGAGCCAAAGATCTATGCCATGATGAGGGACTTTTTGGAGTAAGTCCTTGAAACGAGTCCATGCTTCATATAGAGTTTCACCTTCACATTGTTGCAACATCAAGATATCATTTCTAAGCTTGGCAGTTCTCCCCGGTGGGAAAAATTGAGCAAGGAAACGAGTGGTGAGATCATCCCATGAGGTGATGGATCCCGCGGGTAAACGTTCAAGCCATTGACTAGTTTGATCACGTAGAGAGAATTAGAATAGGTGTAATCAGGTCGTCTCTCTAGTTGTAACATCAAGGTCTATAGAATCTACGATTTTAAAGAAGTCCTTGAGATGTTGATTAGGATCTTCGGAACGAAGTCCATGGAATGCACATCCGCTTTGCACCAACCGAATGGTGTCGGATCGCAAGGGTGACACATTGGCTCCTTAGGTGAGCTCAATAGTGTTTCGATAGCCTTGGTAGCTAGGTCGGGAATACTCTCCTAGGGTTCGGGGCCTAAGAGGTTGGTTAGCTAGTGGTCGGTTTTGTGGGTGGTCTTGTTATGGTGGGTTGATGGGTTCAAAGATGTTACCACCTTCCATGATGTCGGATGGTAAGTATTACGAACAAAGGCACGAAGAAATAGATAAACTAAAGAAAACCTAAAGATAAAAATAAAATCTTACTAGAAAGGAATCTAGCAAGTAGACCTAATAAAAAGAAATTCTAAAATAGACAATAACTATTCCCTGGGCTGCGGCGCCAAAAACTTGATGCGTAGGAATTGCACCAGGCTTTACCTCTCGAGGGATCTCGAGAAGCTTACAACCCCTACCAGGCAGTGTACCTGATAGTTGTAGTATAGTATAGTGACAAGTACCGGGGGATTGATCGTTCAACTCAGGAATAGTGTCACTAGGATTAGAAAACCTAAAAACTAGGTCTAGAGGTGAGGGATGATTCTTTTTGTATTTTTATGTTTTATGAAAAGCAATTAAAATCTCGGGTTTTTAGAGGAATGGGCGGAATTAGTTGCTAGTCAACTAACCCAATAACTAAGATGCAATCAAAATAAAATAACAGAAATGTAAATTAAACTAATTAAACTAGTGGTGTGAACAGTAAATGGGAGAATTGTGTTTACTTAGATTTCACTACTCCCTAGATATCTTTTACAGGTTAATTGTTTGTTACAGTTGCGTGGATGACGGGTTATATTCCTTAATACCAATCGTGGGGTGGCGTACGTACTTTCCCAACTCTATAAGCTCCTACTTCACTTCTATGTCGAGCCTGCAAGAAGCTCCTAACATGGGATCACTAGAATTCACTCATGCATTAAATACAACCATAAAAACCTAATACGCATTGGTTCATGTTTCTTAAGACGTTCAAGCAAGTTACACAATGGAGATCTGCCAGTTTTCTTAAGCCTAACATCGAAATCATTCATCCACTACAATTATAAACAAGCAATCAACCTATAATCAACATCTAGGTTTCATTACATCTAAGCAAACACACAAAAGATCTAGCCTAGCATGTTAAAATTAAGACAAGTGTAAGATATATTCAAACAACACATAGACATATTGAATGAATTGAAAGGATACTTATCTCAATTGAACATGAAGGGTTTCAAGTGGTGAAAACCCTTGAAAATACTGTAAAATTCGTGCTAGGGTTTATTAAGTTCGACCCTAAAATTCTCCTCTCTTTTAGAATGAAAATTACAAATACTATATATAGATTTACTAAGGTGACGGCGTCAAGAAGAAAGTTCTGACGCCGTCAACCCGCTGCCAAAAATATAATCGGACTGTCTAGATCCAGATCTGACGCCGTCATGCATAATGTTGCTCTGGGCCGTCACCACTTTTACTCTTGACGGCCATGCTTTGACGCCGTTACGTTTTCACTGGGCCGTCACCAAAATTGCTCTTGACGCCGTCATCAAATTGCTCTTGACGCCGTCAGGTACTGTTCCCAGCAAGGAAAATTAAGACTTTGCCGTTTTTTTCACTTTTATGCTCCAAAAAGGTCCAAAATGCTTCCTTTTCCATAATTCACTCCAAAAGTACCTAAAATCACAAAAGGAACGATTTAGGGCAATATTTGATCAAATAAATTCCAATTCCGGCTTAAATGACCTCCTAAAAACGGATCATTTTTCTCCTCATCAGTACTTTGTAAAGTTTGTAACAGTGCACTGTTATTAACCACATTTACTTTTTTTAGAAATTGTATACCGAATTGTAAAAATAAATTGACAAAAAGAACACACGTTTCTACAAATAACTTATAATATATCAAACCTTTCAACTAAGTACAACAATATATAGTTTGTCATAAAGTGATGAGAATTTTCAGTTGACAAGTAGAAAGTACTTAAGTATTATGCCTAATGGGATATTGGTTGCTTTGGGAAATAGGTGGGTGACATTGAGTTTTGAAAATCGTAAATTTCCAAACAGTCATTTTTATATGTTGGATTGTCTCTATACCTTTTCCTTTTGCTGTATTTCATGCAAGGGTATTGTTTAATGGTTAAATGAGCAGTATAATAATTGTCAAAAACTGGTGATTAATGCTAATTGCAACTATTATGCGGGATATTGTGTTGGGTCTGCTTGGTGATTATTGAGATTATGAAGAATCATTTTGTCTAAAAGGGACTAGCGTTGGGAAACTTTTATAAATGATACAGAAAAATGGACGTGTTGGTAACAAAATTAAAAAGGGGGTGGGTCAAATTACGTTGTTGGTTCGGATTGATAGACCAAAAATTTTACTCTCCAGCCTTGGCGTAGTATATTATAGTTTTGTGTTATGATCGAGTCTTTCCATTTAGGTGCAACATCAAAATTAGGGACCAGGTAATGACATTTGGATTCATGTTATTGACATTTTTCAAGTAAAAAAATAATGTTTTCACGATAAGTACCAATTTGTGTACTATGGATCATCATGCGTAAAAAGTTACTATGAAATTCTTCTTTACTTGGCATATTCATTCATTTTATTTTTTATGACAATGAAAATGTAAACATTAGTTTTCCTTATAGCCCATGTTCTGTGACTTTTATATTGATGCAAACATCTTTTCTAAAAAAAAAAAAAAAAAAACAAAAAAAAAAAACAAAAAAAAAAAAAAAGAAAAGAAAAAAAGCAAACACCTAATAGTTGTTATCTATATAGCTAGGAAAACATATGGTTCTTTAATGGTTAAAGACCACTAGCATTTTTTGGGCGATAAATGGGTCAAAAGGGTAAACATTGTATTAAATGAAAGAGTGAGTTGCATGTATACCCACTAAAATATAAATAAAATGGGTAAACGTTGTTATGGAAGCAGAAAATGGTTGTAGTGGAAGTATGTTTAGGAATAGATGTGTAAATGATATAGAGGTAAATTTATTGCCTATAAAGGTTAGAAATAATAATAGGTTATAGAGAACACCAAAGACGCCACTTCCGAAGGGGAATGGATCGTATTAAGTGTAAAGATCGATTCCTGATGCAGAAAAAGATTTAATATTGATCGCTTTTGATGGTATTTTTTGTAGGTTCGCTTGGTAATACAATAGTTGATATCAATATGTGTTTTCGGGTATGGTATTATCTGAAGGTAGGGTTATAAATTTAAAGTTTTAGTTGTTTCTTATTGATGGGAAGCACATCCATATTCTTTCGTGGGTTATGGGTGATTAGCCCTTTTGATACTAAGATGGCGTTAAACTTTCACTGTACCCAGTTTCATGTTGCACTGTGTTTTTCAATGACTATTAACGTAAGTAAACGTAAAACATTGTCACAAGTACGATTGTTTCTTCATTGGTCAGTGGCCCTCTCTAAAGTGAAGAGCATGAACGGATTAAAAATTGTTTTATTTTGAATTTGAATCTAAATCATATACTATCTTCTTAAGAATAAATTTATACGTTTTCACTGCTCTATAATTGTTAACCATCAAGTATCTTTCATTGTTAATTCATTAAAAATACAAATATATATGTTTATATCTTATTTTTTGTTAAAATAATACCATTCAACGATAATTATAAGTCATGCACGCACATTGGGCGGGCTTCGACATCTAGTATATATATATATATATATATATATATATATATATATATATATATATATATATATATATATATATATATATATATATATATATATTCAACCTTTTGTCATGACATGTCGTCGCTAAAGGTTGAGCGAGAAAGCATTTCCGAGCCAAGGTAAAATTTAATATTGACAAAGAAATTTATTTTGTCGTTGTCAAAGCTATTTTTCAATTTTTAAAACTGTCTTGGTTTAATTAATTAATTAAAAAATGTTATTTAATCATTTTTGCCGTGACAAAAGTCGTGGCTAAAAGTATTAAAATGTATTATTTATTTATAGTATTAAACAAAATGATAATAAAATAAGATTTTCGCTGTCACTAAATGTTTCAGTTCATTTTTTTACCAAATATTTTGCGTTGAAAGTCAATTTCAAAGTTTTAAAAAGTTTCAACAATGACTTTGTCATTGCTAAAGATGGTTTCCAAAGGCAAACGTTGAAGGTGGATTACTTTCTAGTTTAGTGGACTTTTAGCCACGAGGGTATTTCATGGCTAGAATCCTCGATTTAGTAGTGGTAAGATGATAGATGTAGTCATTAATGCACCCAATTTGTTTTTCCATCTTTCAAATAAGCATAACTTGCTGACCACGTATATGAAAATTGCTTAAAAAAACATTGATGTAACACACAACGTACAAAACAAATATATAGGACCAGCAAACATATTAAAATTGCTTAAAAATGTTGATGTAACGCACAATGTACAAAACAAATATGTAGGACCAACAAACATGAATGTTAGTGAAACAAATACGTGTGCTATGAAGGATTACATATAGGGAGATAATTAGTTTCTGATTTGCACATTTTATGTACAACCATTTAAAATTAGGGGGTAGCATCCCTGCTGTTGCAGCAGGGAGCTTCTCTTCTGTTTCTTTGCAAAAATGAAATTTCATATTTTTACTTTGCACCTTTCAAGTTATAAATTTTACAAATGTGGCCCTTCATTTAAACCTTGCAGCAGGCAAGATCTCTGCTGTGGACAGCAGAGATAATTTCCCCTTAAAATTAAATAGAGTTGGGGCAAATTTCATTTATATCATTGGAATGGTTTGAAATTACATCAATATTTTTGCAAAATTCATAATTACATCGATATACTTTCAAATCTTATAAATGCTTAAATATATCCCAATAAAGAATTTAATTTCTTTAAATGATTTTAAATTCAAAAATACAGTTTATAAAGTACCTATTATCAATTTACTCTTGTGTCTTAACTTAATTTGAATTACATGTTCTTCTTCCTCAAGTTCTTTTTTTCTTCTTGACTAGATACCCTTGTTATTCTCACCTGATTAATACTAAAACATTTATCAACACTAGATTGAGTTTTTTCTTTTCATTTCCATTTTTTTTTCCTTTTTCTTTTTTTAATAATTTGTATTTGATTATAATTTAGTGTTGCACACAAGTATTATTGAACTTTGGCCATATGCATAAAACACAAATAAAATAGCCAAACCGACTCAAATACAGATTGATGAAACTTCCATTTACTAGATTAAAAAAAATGTATTGAATTCAATATTGCAAGAATATTGTTTAAAGTAATTTTAGCTATTATGTTCTACCTATAGACCAACAAGGCTATTGTTTTGATTTATATAAACAAATAATGTTATGGATTATTGGAGACTAATTTAGAATGGTGGTTCAATTCAATTAAGGTGCAGTAGAAGATTGATGAAGAAAAAAAACATGAAGAAGACAAACATATAGAATGGCTTTCTTTTTGTTTAATTGGGGTTAAAGGATAAAAAAGTAAAAGAACTTCTAAATTAATATTTAGATAATACTTTTCAAGCTTAAATCATTTAGTTTAGATTATATTTCTTACTTAGATATATTTTAGTAATTTTAAGTTTTGAAAGGACATTGACGCAATTATCATTTTTACAAGGATCCACCACGATATATACTGGTTCGGGATGGGGGCTTTGTACCATCCGTACGTCCAGTTGCGAATCCACGATAATATACTATTCACTTAGTATAATCCTTTCAGCTGACCACAAACTGTTACAATGATGGGGGGTTTACACCATCCGTATGTCCAGTTACGAATCCAAGATAATATACTATTCACTAAGTATAATCCTTTCGGTTGACCACAAACCGTTACAACTTCGCTCCACCGATATGCACAAAGATCGGCACTCACTAAAAGAGCTACTCCCCAATGGTATTCCACTCTCAGAAACCACCCTCAATGACTCATGATTCGACTTAACCACTAAGACCACTATGACTTCCCATCGGAAGTATCAAACCCCTATGATCCATAGTGATCTAGCCTTGGTCACCTCGACACAAGACTTCCCCTACAACCAAATAGAATGAGTATATGTTTGATTATTTAATCTATCCCTAAGCTAACCTAGAGACTCGATTCTATTAGAAAGGGTAAAGATAAGAAGACCCTTGACATAATCACAAGAGTGGATTAGGTTCTTGTGATTCTTTCCTTGCAAGGATATGTGTTCTTTCAAATGATATTATATGGAATATTAAGAACACAAGATACAATTAGAGGATTGAGAGAAGAGAAATAAAAGAGAATGAATAATAGCAAGGGGTGAGGAATACAAGAGGCAAGGGTGGGTATTTATAGGCCAAACTCTAAAGTGGAAAATTTTACCGAGGCCATCTGGAAGTTTTTCTCATATTGGTCTTTGGTGTTTTAAATACCCAACCTTTCTAAACCCTCAATTGTACTTCACACATTTAGACCTTTACATTATTCATCCCCAAGGTCTACCAACTCAAATAGCCATTTTGTAAAAATGTTTTGTGAAGTGATTAAGTGAAACCATTATCAAAAAGAGAAGAGTAGAAGGGATAATTGGATTAAGGGTAGTTTGGTTATTACTCACATGGCATAGCAAATATAGAAAGAATATGCCATGGTATATTCCTTTGCTTGGAAAGGAAGTGTGTATGTTAGAGATAGAGAGAGGGGGGAAGATTTGAATTTGAAATTCAAATGCGTGAGAGGGAAATGAGAGAGTAAGGTTGGGTTAAGGTGAACCATAGTTGAGTTAGAAGAGAGAGTGCGGTAAGGTTGAAAGGATATCCAAGGGAATATTCTAAACTTGGAGAGGAAAGGGAGATGAAGGGTTGAGATGAGTTTGGATGAGTTAGAGGTGATGTGAAGGAAGGGAGCCTACGTTTGAAATTTAAATTTGAAATATAATTGTTGGAGTGTGAGAGAGAATTCCCCATTTAATGAAATGAGAGTGTAAGAGAGTGAAGAGATAAGGTTGAGTTGACATGTGTAAGAAAGATGTGATGGGGGGCCTATGTGATAAATTTAAATTTGAATTGAGGAGAGCTTGAGAGTGAGGAAGGTTGTATGTGAGGGAGTGAGTTGTATGTGTGTAAAAGTGAGTTGGATAAGGATGGGATGTTGAAGTGATGGGGAGCCTTTGGCTTGGATTCAAATTTGAAATTTGAATGTTAGAGAGTAGGAGGTGGTTTGTGGTGAAGGTTTATTTATGTTTTGAAATGAAGGGTTGGATGAAGAAGATGATGAGGTGGCGAAATCCTAGTGGTTGGATTGGAATGTATAGAAACGAATTTTGGAAGATTTGGTGTGCGAATGTAGGGGACAAGAAGTACATGCAAGTACAAGGAATAGTAAGACAATGTTAGGGATAAGATTTGGGAGGAGTTTGAAATGGTAAGAGGATTAGTTTGGTAAGGAGATTAATCAATGGGGTGATTAAGGAATAATCATTTTGTCATTAAGGGAGAAAAGAATTGACAAAGATGATTATGGGATGAGAAAATCAAAGGTTATTCATAATCTAATAATACGTGACTTTCCATGACTCGACGTAATCAATAATCATCTTGATGCAAAAAAGCTAAGTGTTTTGCATCATTGTAAAGCATATCTTATAACGGGAAAAGATGCATTTACGCAAAGGGACCTTTGACTTAGTTTGACCAATAAGGGAAAAACCCGTTACGTGATTAAAGAAAACGTAAACACGGATTATGGCCATATGAATACTTTCACTTGATGTCACGTGAACTATATAAGCTCCCTAGGTTTAGAAAATCTTTGGCTAGAGGTGTTTATCAAAATACTTGAGTTGGCGTTTTGCCAAAAATGGGAGGTTGTAAATTTGGATCCCTCTAGTTCTAAAACTCATTACAAGTGTTTCCAATGAAGCACATGACATATTCATACCTGCATTGAAAGATCCACATTTGTCATGTAAGGGGAAAGTTGACTTTCAAATTTCGTTCAAACCTTAACAAAAGGCTGGCGCGTCGGAGCACTGGCAGTGCACCAGGCCCAATTATGGGCCGGGATGAATTTGGTTATCGTTTGTGATTTTGTGTGTTTCAAAGGTTTATTTTTATCATCAAAACATAAGGAGATCTAAAAAATGTTCTCCCAACATAATATATACACAATACAACTATTTAATGCATAGATTACTTATGTTCTTCTCTTGTACCTAAAATAGTTAGATCTTCGGATCACTTGAAATGAACTTGAACAAATGAGATAATCAAAGAAAAGGGGTTTAGTAGTGAGGAAAGTATGCAAAAAATTAGTGTGAAGAGGTGATTTGCAAGGGGTGAAATAAGCCGTTATTTATAGGCAAAAAGAGAGTTGGACACTTCATTCACGGCTCCACGGTTCCCTTAATATAAGGGATTCGTGGCCTTTAAGGGAGCCGTCCTTTGCGACGATTGCTCTCTTGTTTGTCTTTTTTGGAAGTTTGCAAATCTGCATATATGTAGCAAATCTAGCAAGATCATGTTTCTAAAAGATTAATTCAAAATTTTATTTTATTAAAACATATTTTATTTTAACTTTTGTAAAAATATGTTGTCCATATTAAAATGTAATGTGAAAAAAATGTAAAGTGTATGAAAAAGTATTTCTTTGATCATCATCAATCAAGTTTAATATCTGTTTACGTATGATGTGTAAATTGGTTTAGGATGGGATAGGAATTGTTTTGTTGTTTGGTTTCCCGTGTTGAACGGTAAGGATCCAATGAGATTGATATAGATCAAGAAACTCGGGTAACACTTAAAAAAGAACCATACTACACTGTTGTGAGGCACTATTTGCCCAAGTGTGTGAAACTTGTGAAGCTGTGTACGTCGCTCTCATTTTATAAAGAGGCTTGTAGGATTTAAAGATAAACCCTTTGGAGATGATCAACAGCCGCTAGAGACCCAGGTGTTGATCATCGGAGAGCAGACAAGGAAGACATATGTCATTCGTCCTTTAGCTCATACCGGAGAGTGCTCTGTTCTCCTGTTTTGTTGCTCGTGGGTTCTCCACTATGCTATGTCAGACTCGCACATCTTAACCATTTGCGATAGTTAGAATAGTTGTCTCTTTGTGCATGTACTATGTTGTCTGAGAATAGTTACCAACCCTAACTCGCCCTGGGTTTATGTTGTTCTGGTCAGTGTTGACTTTTGGAGTTGTTGGGTGTTTGAGCTTGATCCGAGTATGTGATTAGTAGGCTTGGGCAACTAATAATGATACGCTATCAGTATCCATTATGCATACCTTAAGTGATTTGGTGTCGAAATGAAAATTTATGACCACTAACTTGTTTATGTTAACTTTACCTAGAATGTTTTAATTCCTCGAGGTTTGCTCAATATAGTTTCTTTTCAATAAATATTGTTTAATTATGGTTATTGATTAATATATTCAAATTAATACCTACAAGTTTTATTGTATGCATGCAATCTCTTAATTAGTTTTACATGTTTCAAAATTTGTTTAATATACTTTTTGTTGTTATGTATGTTTACAATATTATTAGGTAAAATTCCCGAAATAGACCAGTTGCACCTGCGCACATCAATTTCGAGACCCTTTTTTTAGACCGATTGCCTTGGTAACTTGCGCTACCCAACCATATGTAGCCATGTGTCCGACATGATTGTACCAAAATTGGGCAACTCAGAGTAGTTGCCTAAAAAGTACACCAGTTGCCCTATGACTCAGCACCTCGTAATCAGTAAAGTCACACTTGTCACTTAAGGGGTTGAGTTGCCCAACGTGGAAGTTACCTATGGTCTAGTTTCGGATCACCAACAAAAAGGATCTCAGAAGTGATGTGCCCGGGTGCAACTGGTTTATGACAGGATCTAAACACACCCCTTGTGTTGAAGATACTTTGAGTTAATATCTAGTAACACGCGGAATTTATTACTAAACACTTAGAAGATTTTGTATATTGAATGTATGTAACAGTGATTAATGGAACAGTGAATTTTGAACAAGAATGTCAAATCAAAACGCTTCAACATTATTATAAGTAATACGAGTAATCTTGCTTTATCACTAGGGTTACACCTTGAAGCTTTTACAAAAGATACGTAAACAAAACCTGACCTAGGATCTCCTTTTATAGCACAAGGAGTCCTGTATAAGTAATCTACTTTGATACAATATTCGTATCAATCTAAATGTATAAGATATACATAAAAATCTATTCTATATTTATCTTTAAACGTATCTTCAATCCTCTGTCTTTACCATATAATCAGTACAAACTCCATGTACTAGCAGTACTATGTCAGTTAGTACTGCTAATGTATTCTTAAGCAGTTGTAATTCCAACACTAGCAGTTTGTACTGTTAGTTTAATTCCCAACAATCCTCCCCTAAACTTATGATTTCTCTACAAATCACTAAGTTTTCTTCAATTAAACTTCTATGCTGATGTGGAGAGATTCTTCTAAACACATAACTTCTCTTCCTTAAGGCTCTTATCTCCCTTTCACAGTGATCGTGTATCATGTGAAGTAGATTTTGAACCATCTTTGTGCTTTCTTCAACTCTGAGCTTTGATGATAACATAGCTATAAGCACTTGAAAACTGAGAGGATATTCTTGTTTTGCTAACATAAAAACATCAACTCTTGCTTGTGTTGATACATGATGTACACCACAAGAATCATAAAGCTTCCATAGTGTGTTGGTAGACTGAGCTTCAAAACTCTAATACTTTTCACTTAGATCTGGATCATATAACCTTTTAAATTAAACCCAGAGCACCTTTTATTTCACATCTGTTGGATCAGTTGTCTTGAACTTCTCTTTAACAAATTTCCATAGAGTGTTAAGATCTTCCCTGTCGCATTACCTAATTAAATCTTCAAAACTCTTGTATACTGCTGTCACACCACCAACCCTGGTAACTTTCCATGCCTTTCCAAACATATCCTTGTAGATTTCCCAATCCACAATTGGATGTTTGGCTTGAATTGGGTCTACATTAGCATAATGACCATCATTTGACTTAGTTGATCATCTGATAACCTTTCTTCTTGTTGTTGTTGTTTCTTTAGTAGGCTTTTCTTCAATAGTCTTTAGTCTTTTTGGTAGTCTTTCTACATTATTTTGATCAATAGGGATAAACTGTTGTACTTTTCTGTAAGCAATGAAGTACAATCTTTCAATTTCTTCATTTGGTTTCCCTTTGAGTTGAGAAGCTGTCCAGTTATCTTGATGTGTTAGATAATCTTTCATCCATTTGATTATTTGAGCTCTAGTTGGTTTTCTTTCCCTTGCTGCCATTTTCTTGGACTGATTTTTCTTAATTAATTCCAACAAGGCATTTAAGCCTTCTTCTCTTTCATCTAAAGGGATGTCCTGTCTTTGTTCTTCATAAAGCAGTTGAGCTATAAAAGCATCAAAAGCATCTCTTTCTTTCTCCAATCTTTAGGCTTCCATGAACCTTGCAACCTCATCTTCATGCAATTTTCTTGCAATCTCTGCATCATAATCCATCTGAGCTTGGTTTTTGGCTTTACTTTCTTTGGAGGTTCTTGTTCTTCTTCAATCATCTTGCCTTTACCTTTGTCTTAAGCTGATATTTTGCTTGTATAAAGAACCTCAGCAGTTCAGTGGTAATGGAAATGCTTGGTTGTGCTTTAGTAGTTTGTACTGCTACCTCTATTTGCCTTAAAACTTCAATTATTTGATCAACCAATCCAGCAGTACCTTTTGGTTGACTTGAAGCGGTATCTAGAACATCTTCTTGAGCATCAATATCCACAATTTATGTGGCTTGATCATGGGCAGCTTCTTTTGACTGTGCTTGTTGAAGCTCTTCTGTTTGAGCATCTTCTTCCATATCCACTGGTCTTTCACCCATATCAACATCCATAAAATTTCCATCTCCATCAGCATCTTGATCTCCAAAGTCCAATTTCCTCCCCTGAGTCTTTGAAGTTTTTTTCCTCCCCTGTTTGGGAGAATCACTTAAATCAGCATCATCATCAGAACCGGGAGAACTTGAAGATTCAATAATAGTTGTTCTCCTTTTTGCCTTTAATTTCTTGACCCATCAATTCATTCAGTTTAGTACTGCCCTCAGCACTTCCAGATGTGTTACCTTCTGAGAAAGGTGCTTCATGGGGAAAAAACTCAGATTCAACCCTAGTTGGACTAGGTATATCCTCTAAACCACCCAATATTTCCATTTGGCTTGGGATTTCATCACATGTAACAAATCCAGGAGGACTTGGCACATTAGATGTTGCCATGGTGGGGGTCTTAATGATGTTAACACTGCCCTACACAGCTACTAAGCTAGTGTCAGTAATGTTAGCCCCTTCCATACTATCAATATTGATAGCCTCATCTGCATCAATGGTTTAAGTAGGATGACTGGGCTGAGGTACCACAGTCTCCTGTCTGGTTCTCCTCCTATATGTTTGGGAGATGGGTGTATGAGAAGAAGAAGGAACCGCAATGGGTGTGTGTTGGGGCTTAGTTGTGTTGACTGACCCTTCACCCTGTACCTGCTCAAGCATCTCATTAAACAAAGGAACTACTACCCCATTAAACCCCTTAGATGCCATAACCATATTTTTGAAAAGTTTTTGTTGAAGGCAAGGAGTTGGATAAATTGTTTGATGGGCTAGCAATTTATTTTTTCTTGCTTTCAAAATAGTTTGGATGAACCTTGGGTACATCAAAAACTTTGTTTTAGAATCCACATTCTTCACCATACTCTCAAAAATAAATTTTGAAATGTTCAAAACTCTGTTTATGGACAAACAGACAAGAGCAACAACAATATTGCAACTGAATTGCTCTCATGAAGTTTTCTTTGGACCCATACAATGAAGAAAGGTATGTATAAAAAACCTTCACTGTGGGGAGAAACATCCTTTTTGAAAAGTAAGAAGTTGGTTGGATGTATCATACCCCATATTGGATATATATTGAAATAATTTTGTGTTTGGTAAATCAATGATACTATCATCATCATCATCTAAATGGAGATGTCTCCTTAAAGATTATTCAGTAACATTGATGGTTTGCCCATCCACAGTTGCACTAAGTGCAGGAATTTGTATGTCCCTATCCTCATCATCATCAATTGTTTTGACAGTAGTAGTCTGCCAAACCTGCTTGATTTGAGAGACATATATAGTGGGATTGACAGTCAAAGCATACCTGATATATGAATTGTTTAGAAAACCTACTATCTGATGGAAGGTAGGTCCTTCCCCATCCTCTGTTCTCTCCTAGAGAGCCACCATGTTGTGAGTCTTGACAAATTGCAAGTTAGCCATGAAAAATCTGTGAAAAGAAGGAAGTGAATACTTAATTGAGGTCGTCTGAGATCGAATTGAAAGTGATATAAGCCAATTAAGTTTATATAGAGATACTGTTAGGGTTTAAGAAATTTACGATTGGATAATTATCTTAAGAAAGTAAATATGAGAATTTTAAGGAAGTAGATAATTACCAAAAATAATGATCCTATCAGTAAGATAAACAGTGTGAAAAATACTCAACGGCTACTTTAAAAAATCAGTCATGACCAAAACAGTAACAACAACTATTCAACAGTACAAAGTTTTATACTAGCAGTACAAACTTTTTAACAAAAATTTGACGTAGCAGTATAAACATATGGATGATTGAAAACAATACTGCTTAGACTCTTTTAAAAGAAATTAAGTGTAAATAGAAAACACTTAAGCATGATTATAGTTTTGGGCAAACTATCAGCCATCAACGAATTTGAGATTTCTTTACCAATAGCTGTTTGCTTTGGACTAGCCAACTCTTTACTATGAAGCATGGTGAGTTGAGAATCATATAGTTTTAGGCAACCTATCAGCCATGAATGGATTTGAAAAGTCTACCAGAAACCGTTTTCTCTGGACTAGTCAGTTCTTGATGTCTGTAAAACATGGTGAACTGATTACCATTTGTTGTGTGGTAAAAGTGACGCGCAATGTAAACTCCGATGCATAACTCACTCAAATGCTTTTCTTAACCTGAAAATGTTAGTCAAAAACCAAGAAAACACAAAGCAAATTTGTTTCCTTATAACAGTTAACAAAATTGACTAAAAGTTCTACCATAACCAACTAATTTGCAAAAGCAGTACCAATGATACATAGCAGTACCAATTGACACAACTAGCAGTACAAAATCCATTTCATTACAAAACACTAAGAGATTAAAACTTTAGGGATTAACCATTCCAATACCAGTAATTAATTATTAAAACCTCCCTACATCAAAAGCTTTTATTAATAAATTAGCATAATTATCATATGTGTGAATCTTAACAACCTGAATAAACTTTTTCTCATTACAATCTCTTATAAAAGGATGTCTAATTTCTATATGTTTTGTTTTAGAATGATAAACTGGATTTTTATAATACACATTGTACTGCTATTGTCAATATAAATAATGTTATTCATAAAATTGTACCCATAATCCAGCATCTGAGTGATCCATAGCACTTATCCACAGCAACTAGTAGCAACCACATATTCAGCTTTACTATTAGAAGTAGCGACTATAGTTTGCTTCTTGCATTGTCATGATATCAATCTTCTTCCTAGAAATTGACATCCACTTATTGTGGACTTCCTATCCATACATGCTCCAGCATAATCACTATCTGATTAGGCTACCAAATCAAAAAAAGATTCCCTCGGATACCACAGACCTAATGTAGGTTGACCTTTGAGGTATCTAGAGATCCTCTTCACCACTGTCAAGTGTGATACCTTGGGAGTAACCTGGAACCTTACACATGCACACACAACAAACATAATATATGGTCTTGATGACGTAAGGTACATCAATGACCCAATCATAGACCTATAGGTGTGTACATCAACATCTTCACCTTTTTCATCTTTAAGCAAAGGTTTCTCAGTATCAATAGTAGTGCTAGCTAGTTTGGCATCTGTGAATTGAAACTTCCTTAATATGTCTGCAACACATTTTTCCTGGCTGATAAATATTCCTTCTGAACTTTGCTTCACTTGTAACCCCAAAAAGAAAGTAAGCTCACCCATGGAACTCATCTGAAACTTACTATGCATAAGCTTCTCTAACGCTATGTACATCTCCTTCTTTGTAGAACCAAAAATGATTCCATCTACATAAATATGTACCAGCAAGATATCTTCTTTATTCTTCTTGATAAACAAAGTCTGATCAATCTTGCCTCTATGAAACCCATTCTCTATTAAGTAAGTAGCTAAAGTTCCATATCAGGCTCCAGGAGCTTGATGTAATCCATAAATAGCTTTCACCAGTATACCTTGTTTGGATGATCAGGGTCAATAAAACCTTGAGGTTGAGAAACATAGACCTCCTCTTCAGTAGTACCATATAAAAATGACTCTTGACATCCATTTGGTAAACCATAAAGCCCATGAATGAAGCTTAAGCTAGAAAAAGCCTTATTACCTCAATCCTTGCAATAGGAGCAAAAACCTCTACATAATCAATACCTTCTTCTTGTGTATAACCTTGAGCTACAAGTATTGCTTTATTCTTATAACAATTCCTCTCTCATCCTTTTTGTTTCTGAAAACACATTTTATACCAATAACTCTCACTCCCTTAGGCAAATCTACCTGTACCCAAACCTTCTGAATCTTGAATTGCAGAGGCTCCTCTTGCATATCCAGCTTGAATCTTGTAAAGCCTTCAGCATGTTCTTGGGTTCAATTTATGATAGAAAACATACAAACAAACAATCATTTTTGTCTTCATGATCTTTCTCTTTATAAACAGCACTGAGAAATCCATGATGATCTTCATCTTGTATTTGTTTTCTAGTCTTAACACCAGATTGTACATATCCAATCACATTATCAAGAGGATGATTCTTGTGAACTGTTGTTTGAGGAGTTGGAGGAACTTCATATGTGTTAGGCATGTTATGCAGCTCCTCTTCATCATCAGAAAAAACCAAGATCTGTATTCACTGATGGGCTAACAGTTTCATTATTTGGCTCAGCAGTATCAAAATTTGGCTCAGTAGTACTAACATTACTTGTACTGCCTTTAGTAACTTTTGATTCTTGAGCACCCATTCCATTGTCATTACCAGCATTCTTCTCCTTGTCAGCATCACTTGATGATGGTGGATCATCATTCTTTGAGGAAGAATCAAACAATGAACTGATTTCTAAAATTGGCATCAATATATGATCTTTTTCATCCTCTTGCTCCATACTAGTTTCACCTGTCTTAACATTGACTTTTGAACCTGCAGTATTGTTAGTATTTGTACCTGCATCAACTGGTACATAATTCATAGATTCTAAAATCCTGTCAATGTCAAAAAGCCAATCTGGACCTACACCTGCAACATTTGGTATATTTTCTTGAAACTCAATGTGCATATTTTCTTCTACCCTCTTTGTACTCTTATTGTACACCCTAAATGCTTTACTATGTAAAGAACAACCCACAAAGAAACTCCCATCTTATTTCCTATCAAACTTTCCTAAGTAGTCTATGGTATTGAGAATAGTGACATGACATCCAAATGGTCTCATAAAGCTTAAGGCAGGGGTTCTACCTCTAAAAAGTTCATAAGGAGTTGTTTTGACTTTTTACCACTAAAAACCTGTTCTGAACATAACAAGCAGTATTAACTGCTTCAGCCCAAAAATGAGATAGGTAGTTTACAGTCAACTAACATGGTTCTAGCAGCCTCTATTAGAGTCCGATTTCTTCTTTCAGCAACACCATTTTGCTTAGGGGTTCTAGCTACACTAAATTCTCTTTTAATACCATTTTCTTTGCAAAAATCATCCATAACTCTATTTTTAAACTCTGTCCCATTATCACATCTGATTATTTTTACCTTTTTATCATCTAGGTTTTCTACATAAATTATAAAGTTCTTAAGGATTTAACTAGGTTCATCCTTAGTTCTCAAAAAGAAAACCCATGTAAACCTGCTATAATCATTAGTTATCACAAGACAATACCTTTTATGATTCAAGCTACTAATAGAAGTAGGACCAAACAAGTCCATATGAAGCATGTATAAAGCTTAAGTATTAGAGTTATGAAGCTTGGGCTTACAAGAAGCTCTGTGTTGTTTACCCTTAAGGCAAGAAAGAGAGGTTTGATCAGTTTGAAAAAGTTGTTGAGGTAAACCTCTTACCAAACCATCTTTAACAATCTTATTAATGGTTTTGAAATTAACATGACCAAGTCTCCGATGCCATAACATTGACTCATCCAATATGGCTTTTGCAACAAGGCAAGTAAGACTCTCCTTAGGAACAATTTTCTTCATATCAACACTATATGTGTTGCCTTTTCTTGGAACCTTAAGCAATACTTGACTTTCATCAGGTAGCTTAAAGTCTGGAAAAAGGACAAGACACTTAGTGTAAGTAAAAAGAACTTTGTTCTATTTGTCACACATTTGTGAGACACTAAATAGATTATACTTAATCTCTGGCACAAAATACACACTTTCAAAGTCAAGTTTACCGGTTTTAATTGTACCTTTACCAGTAATTCTTCTACCTATGCCTCATCCAAAAGTAACATATCCTCCATCCAATGATTTAAACTCTGTGAGGTATGACATGTTACAAGTCATTTGCCTTGAGCATCCACTATCAGCATATCCTTTATCTTCCTTATCATCTTGTGGATGTTCTTGCACATAAAAATAAAGGAATTAGTTTCCTTTGGGGACCCAAGCCATTAATGACTTGGATCTGCCTCGTGCATCAATGTAATCATATTTATTCAATGTTATTGATGCACCATAGGGTTTGGTAGGTCTCCATACCCAACGTGCGGAGGCCTTCACAGCATTGCCCATTTGACCCTTAACAACATTCATTTGCCTAACAGTACTAACTGTTGGCCAAGCAGTATGATGAGGCGAAAAGTGAACCGCTTTTAAGCGGTCATTTAAGCCTGGATTCGTGATTATTTGATCAAATATTGCCCTAAATTGTCCCTTTTCTCATTTTAGGTAATTTTGGAGAGAAATCTGGAAAAGGAAGCATTTTGGATGTTTTCGGAGCATAAAAGTGAAGAAAACTGAAAAGTCTCAATTTTCCTTGCTGGACCAGTACCTGACGGCGTCAAGTCTCTCCACATGACAGCGTCAAGAGTTACAAAAAAGGTGGATGTGGAAAATACACATGACGATCCAGAGAGTTTTTGTGCATAGGAGATGACGGCGTCACCCAAGGCCGTCATGGTCCAGGTATTAGTGACGTCCCCGAAGAAAATCCTACATGACGGCGTCACAAGTAGATCTAGGCAATACGATTTCATTATGGCGGTGAGTTGACGGTGTCACTACTTAACACATGATGTCGTCACCTTGTAAAATCTATATATAGTTTTCCAAATTTCATTCATTGTGTGCAACTTTTAGGGAATAAACACTAGACCGAATTTTACAGCTTTTTCAAAGGTTCCAACCCCTTGAATCTTTCATGTTTAATTAAAGATAAGTATTCTTCCAAATCATTCAATATGTCTATGTGTTGTTTGATTATATCTTACGCTTATCTTCTATTTAACATGCTAGGCTAGATTTCTTTTGTGTTTGCTTAGATGTAGTGAAACCTAGATGTTAATTATGGGTTGATTGTTTGTTTATAATTGTTACGGATGATTGTATTCGATGTTAGGCTTAAGAAAACTGGTAGACTTCCATTGGTAACTTGCTTGAACGTCTTAAGAAATATGATCGGAGGTGTGCTATGATTTTTGGTTATATTTAATGCGTAGGAGAATTCTAATGATCCCATGTTAGGAGCTTCTAAAGGCTCGACATAGGAGTGAAGTAGGATCCTATACAGTTAGGGAATATTGTACACGGCCCTACGACTAGTATTAAGAAATATGACCTGTCATCCATGCAATTGTAACAAACTATCAACCTGTAAAAGAAATCTAGGGAGTAATGAAATCTAAGTAAACACAACTTTCCTCATCATTGTTTACACCACATTAGTATAATTAGTATAATTTTCATTTCTGTTATTTTATTTTCATTGCATTAGTAGTTTATTGGGTTAGTTGACTAGCAACTAATTCCGCCCACTCTTTCAAAACTCGAGATTTTACTTTCTTTCTATAAAATATAAAAATACAAAAAGAATCATCCCTCACCTCTAGACCTAGTTTAGGAGGCTTTCTAATCCTAGCGACGCTATTCTTGAGTTGAACGATCAATCCCCCGGTACTTGTCACTATACTATACAACAACGATCAGGTACACTGCCTGGTGGGGGTTGTAAGCTTCTCGAGATCCCTTGAGAGCTAAAACCTGTTGCGAGGGTGCCACGTACATCTAGTTTTTGGCGCCGCAGCCCGGGGAATAGTTATTGTCTAGGTTAGGATTTCTTTTTATTAGGTCTAATTGCTAGATTCCTTTCTAGTAAGGTTTTATTTTTATTTTTAGATTTTCTTTAGTCTATCTCATTTCTTCGTGTCTTTGTTCGTAACCTTTACCATCCGACATCATGGAAAGTGGTAACATCTTTGAACCCATCAACCCACCACAACAAAACCACCCACAAAACCCACCACTAGCAAACCAACCTCTTAGTCCCCGAACCTTAGGAGAGTATTCCCGTCCTAGCCACCAAGGCTATCGTAACACTATTGAGCTCACTCAAGGAGCCAATGTGTCCCCCTTGCGATCCGAAACCATCCGGTTGGTTCAAAGCGGATGTGCATTCCATGGACTTCGTTCCGAAGATCCTAATCAACATCTCAAGGATTTCCTTAAAATCGTAGATTCCATAGACCTTGATCTTACAACTAGAGAGTCGACCCGATTACGCCTATTCCAATTCTCTCTACGTGATCAAGCTAGTCAATGGCTTGAACGTTTTCCCACGGGATCCATCACCTCTTGGGATGATCTCATATCTCGTTTCCTTGCTCAATTTTTCCCACCGCGGAAAACTGCGATGCTAAGAAATGATATCTTGATGTTTCAACAACGTCAAGGTGAAACCTTCTATAAAGCATGGACTCGTTTCAAGGACTTACTCCAAAAGGTCCCTCATCATGGTATAAATCTTTGGCTATTAGTTCAAATCTTCTATTACCATGTCGACTTTCACACCATACGTCCCATTGATCGAGCCGCCGGAGGCAGGTTGCGTGATAGAAACGCCGAGGAATCTTGGGAGATTATTGATGAGCTTGCCTTCAACAATTAGGAGTTATGGGAAGTTACCCAGGTTACAAACTCGGTTATCAACACAATCTTGACGCTTGGGGAAACCAATCAAATCTCCGAAGAACTCCTTTGCAAACTTGAGGCAAAGGTTGACTATCTCATGGAAAAACAAAAGAGACCTTTAAGTCCTAGACAGGCAACAGTCAATTCGGTCTCAAATACGATTCCGACACCGTTGTCTGAGTCACCCTCTAGAGAGAATGTCGAAACCTTTCAAAATTATACTCCACCTTATTCACCTCCTCAAAGCCTTAGCCCGGAATTCGAAGCTCGAATGAGAGAGTACATGGCAACCCATTCTGAGCGGCTTGCTAAATTCGAGGAAGCTGTTTATAAATAAAAGGAGGAAATGCAAGAGAAAATGAAGGAGATGATGAGCCTAGTGGAGGAATACGCAAACCAAAAGACCCCAGAAATGATGTTACTAAGAAAAGAAAGCGCTACCCCTACTACCCGATTTGTTAATTCGATCACAATTGTCCACGAGGATAATGAGGAAAAGGAAACCCGTGGTGAACAAACCATTGAGGAACCGCTATAATCCCAATCACTAGGTTACTACCTAAAACATGATATAAACAAGAACACCATTACAAATTGGATAAAGGGTGACGGGCGTAACCATTCCTCCAAACAGGTTTTAAAAAAGGAGAAAGAGGGGAAAGATGAGTATGATACATTGTCTAGGGGACCGGTATTCGAGAAGCTACTTATACAAAAAGTGGCTACTAAGCAGATGGCTTGTGGGAACTTTGAGATACCAGCCAGCATTGGGAATTTGCAATATCTGGATGCTTTCGCCGATCAAGGATCGGAAGTAAATATTATGCCCCTAACTATTTATACCCAACTAACCACAGAAATGCCGGCCACCACCCGTGTTAGGCTATCCTTCGCGGGTCACTCTTATGTATACCCTTTGGGAATTGTAGAGGATGTACTGGTCAATGTTGCAGGGGGTTCATGTATCCCATCGATTTCATGATCATTGATGATAAAGGAGGTGGGTGCATGCCAATAATCCTTGGAGCACCATTCCTCACCACCGCTAGAGCTGTCATTAGGTATGAAAAAAGGGAAATCGAACTTAAGTCAGGAAAAAGAAAGATTACCTTTCCTATGACCCCAAGATATGTGCAGGAAAGCCGGATGAAAAGAAAGCTCGAAAACAACGTTGACACATCGCCTAATCATGTTCAAGAAAAAATTCTTGCATGGGAAACAAGAATCAAAAGCTACAAAGAAACTAAGCTTGAGAGAGGCAAAAGCTGCAATAAAATTCATGTCAAGTTTGAATGTAGTCAACCGACGGAGAATCATGTACCATTCGCAAAAGGAGACCTGGTACTCTTAAGACACTCAGAAATAACAGTACCTCCCGATAAGCCAAGTCCCTGGTGGTATGGACCATTTACAATTGAAAGCATACGCCAAGATGGGATAGCTACCTTGAGCAGTAAAGGAGGGGGAGGTGATTGTGAGTGTCGATCGTTTGAAACATCACCACCATGATAGTGAGGATCATAATTATATGGGATACGTCATCTCGAGAGATGAGGTCACCTAATAACCCAAGACCTTGAGTCTAGCTACAAGACTCGTAAATAAAGAAAAGCGCTTCTTGGGAGGCAACCCATGTTTTGTGTGATTTTTATTTGTTTGATTGTTATTTGCTTCCGTATGCATGCTTTATTTTTATTGTTGGTAGATCATGTTTCAAACTAAATTGTGAAAATGCTTTATTTTGTCGTTTAACTTCGTCTTAACTTCATATAAAGGTACTTTGCAAAAGCTAAGTGTAAGGGGAAACCCCAAATTTGTTTTTAAGAACGAAATTGATCTTGATTCGCCACAATATTAAATGAACATGTGTATTAGTATTTGCTAGAGACAAATGCTTGTATCGAATCATAATGATGTTTTGCAGGATTTTCCAGGAAGTAGGACATAAGTTTTTCCAGAAATTTTCCGAAAACTTAACGTAAAGACTTCTGCAGGTCACTTATGACGGCGTCAGGAGTTAACTCCTGACGGCGTCATGTGTAAAATTCTGGAAATTTTAAGAGTTTTGTTTTTCTAATGGAGTCTTAAAGTTTTTGTTAATTCTTTTAGTTTTATAAACTCTAGGAAATCTGCAAACATTCATTCCACAAGCATTATATCTTACATTGTTTTCTAGGATTTGTTAGTATATATACATTGCCGCCGATTTTACGCGAGGTTGCCTTGTTTGTTTTATCAGGTTTAACAGGTTATATATGACAAGAAGATGATTAATATTTCTGTAAGGGAAGCTATGAATGTTCATTTTCTTGGAGGAAGATCTAACCTTGTGGACACACTATCCACACCGAACGAATCAGGGGAGTATTTTTTTTTTTTTTTTTTTTTTCATTCTTTTACCTGTTTTACTTTTACATCCTTTAATTGAACATTGGGGACAATGTTCATCTTAAGTGTAAGGGGAGCGTAAATGATGATACCTTATATGATACAATTGCACTTGAGTTTGTTTGTTCAATAATAGGTGTGTAATATAACTAAGAGAAATACTTGTTAGTGTAATTTTAGCGCCAAATTTAAAATTTTTTACAACATTTAGGAGTGAAACTTTAGCCTTAGCAAGCGTCTCATGGATATGAGTTGTATGACTAGCACAAAACTGTACAATTCAGAAAAATTTTCCACCCAAATATGTGAGGTTCGCCTTTAGATTTGATAGGAAAAGCATTCATTATTAGTGTTTATTAGTGTACAGGTAGCATTTAGATTCTAGAACTTGCGTTAGTGATGCATCCCGAGACCACTAGTGAGACTACATTCGTGTAGTAGGATTTACTACATGATAAGAGGCATTAGGATCACCCTTGTGTTAAACCCGTATCATAATTACTTGACCATTTAAGTCATATTACTTGGCTAGTAAAGTCAATTAATTTTTCCCACACCTTAGCGTTGTACTCATTTTTAGTATACGAAACCCCTAGTACACCCCTCCGAGCCTATCTTTTTGTTTCTAACTTTAAGCATTTTACTTAAAGAAAGAATTTGTTACAACCCACCCAAATGTGCAACCAAATCGCCTTAGCCTTCCGTGTATGCACTCATCTTTAGTGCATTATTGTTATTTGTTTAAACCCTTAGTTAATTATCTAATTGATTACATAGTTGCTAAGTCGAGTCATATCTTGTACATATTGTTTTGAGACGATTGGGACTCATGGGTGAAGTACTTGTGTTGTGGATTAATGGGGAAGAACATCATATATTACCCCCATATGTGTGTTAATCTTAAAAAGTACTCCAAGTGTTTTGATTATCTTTATTCGAGTCATTCGATTAGTTTATTGTAAAGTATGTAAAAATTCAAGTGTAAGGGGTGTACATTCCCTATGATATATTATTTTGGATGGTAGGGTAAGAGTGTATGCACAAAAAAAAAAAAAAAAAAAAAAAAAAAAAAAAAAAAAATTGAAAAATTAAGAAAAAAAAATAAAAAAATAAAAAAAAAATAAGAAAAGAAAAGAGAAAAAACATACGGACTACCATCCCGTTTCATTCTATGTTTATTTTATGTTGTTGTTACTTTTGATTCATTAGCTTAAGTTGAGTCTAGTCTTGGCTTACCAACGCCATATTGTACATGTAATTAACCAAGATGATTAACTCGCCACCAGTAAATATTGCCTTTATCCAACAAAACCGTGTATTCTATATCCCTACACCTAACGTTATAACCCTTTAAAAGACCTCTTTGATAGTTTATCCTAGGTGCTTACGCCAAGTGGTGGAGGTTTGATCCTTTCCCAAGCCTATGGTAATTTATTTTGCTATGACAGGTAGTGAGAGGTGTTTTCCATTTCCATATTGTGATATATACTTTATTACACCCGAGACATGTGAGTATCTAAACACTATTTGTGAGGTGCTCGTGTATGACCTCCGTGCTTGTCTTTGGTTTTTAGTGGAACGATTATTTGTTGTAATTACTTTTATATTAGTGTTAAATGACCCCTAACTTGTATTTTGATTAGAATAAAAGCGCATTTGCTTGAGGACAAGCAAATCTCAAGTGTAAGGGTATTTGATGAGGCGAAAAGTGAACCGCTTTTAAGGGGTCATTTAAGCCCGGATTCGTGATTATTTGATCAAATATTGCCCTAAATCGTTCCTTTTGTCATTTTAGGTACTTTTAGAGAGAAATCTGGAAAGGGAAGCATTTTGGATGTTTTGGAGCATAAAAGTTAAGAAAACGGTAAAGTCTCAATTTTCCTTGCTGGAACAATACCTGACGGCGTCAAGTCTCTCCACATGACGGCATCAAGAGTTACAAAAGAGGTGGATGTGGAAAATACACGTGACGATCCAGAGAGTTTTTGTGCATAGGAGATGACGGCGTCACCGTCATGGTCCAAGTATTAGTGACGGCCTAAAAGAAAATCCTACATGACGGCGTCACAAGTATATCTAGGCAATACGATTTCATTATGGCGGCAAGTTGACGGCGTCACAACTTAACACATGACGCCGTCACCCTGTAAAATCTATATATAGTTTTCCAAATTTCATTCATTATATACAACTTTGAGGGAATAAACCCTAGGCCGAATTTTACAGCTTTTTCAAGGGTTCCAACCCCTAGAATCTTTCATGTTTAATTAAAGATAAGTACTCTTCCAAATCATTCAATATGTCTATGTGTTGCTTGATTATATCTTACGCTTATCCTCTATTTAACATGCTAGGCTAGATTTCTTTTTGTGTTTGCTTAGATGTAGTGAAACCTAGATGTTAATTATGGGTTGATTATTTGCATATAATTTTTACGGATGATTGTATTCGATGTTAGGCTTAAGAAAACTGGCAGACTTCCATTGGTAACTTGCTTGAACGTCTTAAGAAACATGATCGGAGGTGTACTACGATTTTTGGTTGTATTTAATGCATAGGAGAATTCTAATGATCCCATGTTAGGAGCTTCTAACGGCTCGACATAGGAGTGAAGTAGGATCCTATAGAGTTAGGGAATATTGTACACGGCCCTACAACTAGTATTAAGGAATATGACCCGTCATCCATGGAATTGTAACAAACTATCAACCTATAAAAGATATCTAGGGAGTAATGAAATCTAAGTAAACAAAACTTTCCTCATCATTGTTTACACCACATTAGTATAATTAGTTCTGTTATTTTATTTTCATTGCATTAGTGGTTTATTGGGTTAGTTGACTAGCAACTAATTCCGCCCACTCTTCCAAAACCTGAGATTTTACTTGCTTTCTATAAAATATAAAAATACAAAAAGAATCATCCCTCACCTCTAGACCTAGTTTAGGAGGCTTTCTAATCCTAGCGACACTATTCCTAAGTTGAACGATCAATCCCCCGGTACTTGTCACTATACTATACTACAACGATCAGGTACACTGCCTGGTGGGGGTTGTAAGCTTCTCGAGATCCCTTGAGAGATAAAACCTATTGCGAGGGTGCGATCCCCACGTACATCACAGTACAAACTGCTGGCTTAACAGTTTTGACTTTTGGTACCTATTTTTTATTATTAACAACTATTTTCATATAAAAGGCCTTTTAACTGTTTGTGCTTTGTAACACCCCGATAATTTTTAATGAACAGCGGAAGACTAATCGGGGTATTACTTCTTAGATCACAGTCATAATCATAGAAAATGACCCAAAAGAAGCGTTTTGAAAAGTCAATATCCTTCATAGACAACTCAATGTTTGGAATTTCAAAACATGTTTTCGATAGTAATAATGTTTCACAAAAAGTAGCAGTGGGTTTTGAAAAGAATGATATTATTATTTGCAAGGTCGGCCCATGATTACCAATGCCAGCTCCGTACCATCTATGCATCTTAATTACCTAAGATAAAACATGCTAAAAAGTGTCAACACAAAGGTTGGTGAGTTCATAGAATTTATAAGTAAAACAATTTATTTGATGAGTTTCAAGTTTAAAAGACAATTTCAGTAAAAATGATTAGTGGACTGTGTTATTATATGTCCCTAGTTTGTTTATGTGCCACACTCAGGCAAATAGTTGAGTAAATCTATAGTATTTGTAGAAAAATCATTTGTTGAGTTATTTCATATTGTTTGCATAAATCATTTTATTGGGTGATCCCCGGGTGTTAGTATAAAATCATTTGATTGGGTGATACCCTAGTATTTGTATAAAATCATTTGGTTGGGTGATACCCTAGTAATTATGTAAAATCACTTGGTTGGGTGATACCCTGGTGTTTGTATAAAATCATTTAGTTGGGTGATACATTGGTAATTGTGTAAATCATTTGGTTGGGTGATACCCTGGTGTTTGTATAAAATCATTTAATTGGGGGATTCCCTAGTGTTTATATAGAATCATTTGAACAATTTCATAGCGTTGTATAAAAATTTAGTTGAACACAAGTTTCCATTTTGACAAATATAGTTGCAACAAATACAATTATGGGTAAAATAATTATTGCTCTAAGCTCATGAATCTCAAACCTTACATCGGGTGATATCATAGTTGATATAATCACCTACACCACAGTGTCAATATCGACTGGAATTGCTTCACACTAATGCTTCCTTTGTGAATTTGTTCTCAACGCGTTCACATCTTGTTTTGATGCTTTTCCTAAGTCTTCAAAAGTGACCCTGTTTCATTTTCAATTATATATGAACTGATGATCACTTTGTTTTCAGGCTTCCCATTCAACAATACACATTTTGTGTTTGCCCCGAATTCCGTTTTGCCATTTTGTTGCTTTCTTCAAGATATGGTGTAACTTTATATAGGAGGTTATGTCATAAGTTGGGTCTGACAACATTTTCTTCTTGATTTCGTGCTATAGTCTTCCTAATTTGTTCATCTCCCTTCATTCCCCGCAAAATTTCACTAGAAATATCCTCATCATTAGTCGATAATCGCTTATATGCTTGTATGTTGTCATATGAGGTTATGTTTCTAGGTTCAGTTTGTTTTAACTCGCTTACATGATCCTCACTCTCCAATATTACACAAACTGATTCAATTGGTCTACATACATCTTCATCTTCCATGTCCTATCTTTGATTTTAAGATTAATTAGCTTATTGAAAACATCAATTTCGGCATGTGCAGTCGCAAGTAGAGGTCTTCCTAAAATCAAATAAATCTTGTTTCATATCAAAGATGAGAAAGTCCAAGGGAAAGGTAAATCTGCCAAATAAAGTCTTCTTTCAACTAAAGCATTTTTAACACACAAATTACCAATAGAACAAGGAAGAATAAAACTCCTTGGGTCCTTCTCCTTAGGTGGCAATTGATTCTGCAAGACAGCTGAACACCTTGTATTGAGTTTGATTTCTTTGTTGTCTCTGGTCTTCCTCTCATCCTGACATTCTGCCTTAGCTGATTTGTCTTCAATCAGGCTTCCTTCATTTAGAAATGGTGACTGGGATTGGGAAGATTCTTCAACTGATTGGTATGATTCCATGAAGGTTTCAATCCATCCTTTTTTTCCTCTCCATCTTCAAGATCATCATGTTCTGACAATTGAGAAAAATAATCAAGTTCAGCTTCAAAAAAGTGAAAAGGCATATAAAGAGGTAGCCTTTTTCTTGTAAGTATCACCTTGCATTCTCCTAAACCATTGGAAGAGCTAGCTTTTTCTTTTGTATTTTGTCCTTGTACATTTTGTGTTAACAACCCAATTTTGGTCTCCAAACTTCTAAGGGTTTCTTCGCGAGCCTTCAGGTTCAGATTAGTTCCTTCTTGAAAATTCTTCAGCCATTCCTCACGTTCAGTCTACTTCTTGGCTGATTCTTCTAAAAACTTATTAATTGTATCCTCAAGGCTAGACCTTCTTTCCCCATAAGGAGGTCAATTGTCTGCTCTTGAATAGTAACCTGGTGGCCCCACACGGTATCTTGCACTGTTACCTCTATTAACTTGAAAAGGTCTACTAGCCTCACCGTACTTAACTTCTTCAATGGAGTTTACTTACTCGTTAAGAGGACAATCCTTAGCTAAATGCGCTCCTCCGCAAATGTCGCATCCTACTTGTATAGCATGCACATTCTCCTCCAGCTTTTTCATTTCTCGCATCAAGCTATCAACCTTGCTTGATATTGCTGGAGTTTCATTTAAATTTACACTTACACTCCTACTGCTTACCCTATCATGCCATTTCTGAGAATGGTCAGCCATGTCTTGAATTGTTTCAAGAGCTACAATCGGTGTCATTCCAGGGATTGGTCCTTGAGAGTCCAACATTTGTCTAGTTGGAATGTTAAGCCCCTTATAGAAGATATTTACCGTCTGCTGCTTGTTGAGGTCATGGGTCAGGCACTTGTAAAGCGGGTCATTGTACCTATCCTATGCTTGGTACAATGTTTCATCACCATCTTACTTGAAGTTGTGGATTTCCTTAAGTTTTTTTTGTCGTCCTTAAAGGCGGTCAATACCTTTGAATGAATGCTTTCTTTAGGAGGTCCCAGGTGTTGAGTTCCAGCTGGCAACTATCAATCCATCTCTTAGTGGCTCTAGTGAGTGTCATTAGAAACACTAGGATCATGACCACATCGTGAGAGACACCTGGTGTGTTAAAAAGACTCACGATGTAAGACATTGTCCACATGCTCGTGGGCATCATCAGCCTTGCTTCTAGAAAAGGGAGCTTCTCTCAACTCCCGCATAAACTGGTTCTGGATTTCAAAGTGAACATCATTACCAATAGCCGGCCTATCAACCCCGAGCCCTTGCTCTTCTCATGTTATTACCAAATACTCCTCAAGATTAAGTGTTGTTGAGGCAACATGATCAAGATCTCTTGATGTTTTAATGATGACAAATAAACCATCGAAACACATAAAATAACAAATGTTAGCTCAAAATCGCCGGAGCCAATGTGTTAAGTTGTGACGCCGTCATGTAGGATTTTCTTCTGGGCCGTCACTAATACTTGGACCATGACGGCCTTGGGTGACGCCGTCATCTCCTATGCACAAAAACTCTCTGGATCGTCACGTGTATTTTCCACATCCACCTCTTTTGTAACTCTTGACGCCGTCATGTGGAGAGACTTGACGCCGTCAAGTACTGTTCCAGCAAGGAAAATTGAGACTTTGTCGTTTTCTTCACTTTTATGCTCCAAAAACATCCAAAATGCTTCCTTTTCCAGATGTCTCTCCAAAAGTACCTAAAATGACAAAAAGAACGATTTAGGGCAATATTTGATCAAATAATCACGAATCCGGGCTTAAATGACCCCTTAAAAGCGGTTCACTTTTCGCCTCATCAAATACCCTTACACTTGAGATTTGCTTGTCCTCAAGCAAATGCACTTTTATTCTAATCAAAATACAAGTTAGGGGTCATTTAACACTAATATAAAAGTAATTACAACAAATAATCGTTCCACTAAAACCAAAGACAAGCACGGAGGTCATACACTAGCACCTCACAAATAGTGTTTAGATACTCACATCTCTCGGGTGTAATAAAGTATATATCACAATAAGGAAATGGAAAACGTCTCTCACTACCTGTCATAGCAAAATAGATTACCATAGGCTTGGGAAAGTATCAAACCTCCACCACTTGGCGTAAGCACCTAGGATAAACTATCAAAGAGGTCTTTTAAAGGGTTATACGTTAGGTGTAGGGATATGGAATAGACGGTTTTGTTGGATAAAGACAATATTTACTGTTGGCGAGTTAATCATCTTGGTTAATTACATATACAATATGGCGTTGCTAAGCCAAGACTAGACTCGACTTAAGCTAATGAATCAAAAATAACAAAAACATAAAATAAACATAGAATGAAACGGGATGGTAGTCCTGATTAGTCCCGAAACAGTCAGATATTATTGACCAAGGTCAACAAGTCAAAGACAGCCTCGTTCCAATACTCCGGTGATAGTATAGTGTTTCTCCGGGTCGTTAAAGTCCCAGCGAGATTGAAATGGTGTCGTTTGAAATCGTTTATGAGTGAGTGGCACTGAGGGCTGTAGCCCAGATGATGTGGAATTGAATTTGCTACCGTAATCTTGGTATTTGTACACAGATATAATATTCACAAAAATCAGATACTCAGATATATGCACGTATTCACAATCAGGATTCACGTAATCGGACTAGAAAAGTGGGATTTGGTGAATTACAAACTACAGGGGGTGCTTTTGACACTTTTTGAAACTTAAAATTAAATTAAAATTGAAAATGAAAATGAAATTATGAAAATGATTAAAATATTATTTAAATATTATTTAATTAATAAAACTATTTAAAATCTAAATTAAAACCTAATTTAAATTAACTAATAATTATAAGTATTACAAATTAACCTAAAAATTTGCAAAAATAATTTCTAAACTTAAATTAGAACTTGAAGAAAGTATAAAAATAAAAATAAATATTTTTGTCTTTTTGTGGGTTTTTTATTAATTGAAAACTATTTAACTTAATTAAACTAATTAAACTACTTTTAATTACTATTAATACTAAATTACCTTAGAAAATTATAAGAAAATTTATAAAATTACTTAACCATCACTGGAATCCTACAAAATTATAAAAACTCTAAAAATTATGTTTAAGATTAATCCACTAATTATTTACCTTTTAATTACTTTAAATCTAATTTTAAACAATTAAAATAAGAAAATTGGAAAATGAACAGTAGAAATTCAAAATATATTTTGTAAAACTCTATTATACTATATTAGATCTAGGAAAAATATAAAAACAAGGTTTTGCTTTATAAATACTAAATATGCTATTTAATACTTAATATTAATTTATAATTAAGAAAACTTACAATTAAATCTAATAAATACTAAATGACAGAATAAAAATCTAGAAACATTTCTGAATTTACTTTAATATAAGAAGTAATTAATAAAAATATAAAAATACTAAATACTTAATAAAAATCTAAAAATGGAAATTAAAATTAAATTGAATTAAATAGAAACTATCACTTAATTTAAACTTGGTTTTTCTTGGATTTTCTTTTACAAACTTACTTTACCACTGAAAATAGAAAACTTTTGTGAAAACACTTTTGAAAATTGCTTATAAATAAGCAGTAGCACCCCCTTTTGCTTATCAGTTGACTTATGTTGACTAAACAAGCAAATTAGCACAAATGACTATGGGTGGGGTCCACAATGATGGAAATGGGTACAAATAAGTTAAACTAACTTGAACAAGCTAGAAACAACAAGCATGAAGCACAAATAAGCTGTATGAATACAAATAAGCACTTAAGCAAACTGAAAATCACACAGAATGGGGACAAACTTATGGTGGTGATTTAGGTGGGGTCCACTGATCACTAGGTCAAACCAAGAGTCAACCCTTGTACCCTGGTAGGAGGGGGGTTGTCAAAAGCAAAATTTTGGAAATGGGTCCCACTGAGGTGGGCTACAACCACCACCAAAGTTGGTGGTGTGGTGGAGGTCTGCTGGTGCAGGGGAAGGCTTCTTCCCTGCAGCTCGGTTCAAAGGCTTGTGGTAGCTTGTAGAAAAATCACAAAATTAAGCCAATGTGGAATTCAAAAGATGAGCTGGTAGAGAATAACTTGTGAAAATTTTGAAGTCCAAATCCAATCACAAAAATCAGAATTAATCTTGGAATTTTTGCAAAAATCTGAGAATGAGCAATTTGACTTTTTGATGAAATCACAAGCTTTGACTTATTTGAGTTTCTACTAACTCCTACTTATTAAAAATGGTGTTATAAGATAAATTTAAGCTAGTTTTCTCTATACTAACAACTTATGTAACTAATGAGATGGATTTAGACACCCAAAACCTTCACAGTTAACTGTGAAGGGTAAATTTGTGAGATGTTGACTTTTTTGTGAAACAAAGCTGGTTTTTATGGTCTATATTACCAAATGACACCTAAGGCAAGATGTATGAGCTATGTTTACCTTCTGAGGTCAACAACAACACAACCAATCAGGCTAATCCAAACACCCCTAATTTGGAGTGTTTTGAAGTTTTCAAAGCAAGGGCTTACTAGGGTGCATAAACTTGATCCAAACTTACTAATTATGATTAGATAGACTAGTTTAAACACTTAGAAACAGAATATCACAACAATCATACAAATTTAACACTAAAGCTAATTTTGACAGTTAAAACTAGGATTTTAGGTAACTAATTATTCTAACAAACAAGCTATTAATCTTAAGCTAAAAATTACTTAACTAACAACCAAAAGACACAAACAAACACAGAAATGCAATAAGCAAACAAGCAAATTAGAAGCTACTATTAACTAAATTTTTAGAGGAATTTCAAATGAGCAAAAGCTTACAATAAACCCCTAGCTTGAACAAGGGGCTTCTCCACAGAAGCCTATCTTTAAATAGGCTTAATCCAATCCAAGCTTTGCTCTTCAATACTCCTCAGTACCTGAAAATTATTCAAAAGCATACACAGTTGACCAAGTTTGACCTTTTTTTGTTTTTGATGTTTTCTATTAAGACTGGATTTTAGAGTCTCTAAGAAGCTTCAATGAGCTTATTGGAACCTATATGAGCCTTATTCAGTCCATGAATCTTGCTTCCAATCAAAACTCAGCTTATTAAGAAATTCAAAAATCCAAAAATTTGAAATAACAAGAACAGTAATGAAACTTTGATTAATATTGCTTGAAAAGGTTTAGAATACAATAAGAAACTGCTACAATGCTTGAATTAAGAAAGATACACTGAGATAAAAGCTTAATTTAAAATACGACACTAAAAATTACTAATTAAACTACACCCACTAATCCTTGCACTCTTCTTCCTTTTATAGCCATCCATTAGGTTTTGCTTGAGCCTCTGATCATTTCCCATCTCTCATCTCAGCCATTGGATCACTATAGGCCAATCTCAGCCTTTGAATTATTTTCGCGCCAAAATAATAATGGGCAATTGGGACTGTTTATAGCAATTGGGGGGGTGGTGCATTAAATGTGATGTGAGGGTAGTTGCAGGTTGGTGGGAAGGTGATGATAATTATTGCAAGTGGTGGGAGGTGGAGTTTGGCAGGTTGTGGAGGTGTAGGGGAGGCTGAGAGGGAAGGAGGGTGGAGTTTGACCTCGTTTGACCGAGGGGGTCAAAGGGTTGACCCTGGTATAATATTGGGGTTGTGGTGGGCTGGTATGCATTGGGCCCAAAGAAAAAGATGGGGATGGGCTTAGATGGTATTGGATTGGACTATGGAGTGGTATTATTAGTATTAGGATCCGGTTTGGTTTATTGATTACACAAGGACCTTTTTTGTAATTTTACGAAAGTTGAGGGGTGGGTTTTGGCATGCTTCCAAATTATTTCCAAGGGTCTATTATGCCAAAGTGTGAATAGTATAAGGTCCTTTGTTGAATTTTCCAATTTATTTTCACTCGGGACTAAAACCGCCAAACTTTCAAACTTCAGGGACCATTTGTGTAATTTTCACCAAACTTTCCACCAAGGACCAATCCTGCCATAAAAGGTTAGTGCAAGGACAAAATTTGTTTTTCTCAAAGTTTTTCATATCCCAGGGACCATTTTTGACAATTTCCAAAGTTCAGGGACTAAGCTTGACATTTTGTGAAAGTTTTGCACCAAAGGACTATTTGTGTAACTTTTTGATTTAAAAGGACCTTTGGTGACTTTTTCAAGTTTTTAGAATGACCAGGGACTAGATTTGACAACTTTTGAAAGATGAGGGACTGAAACTGCCAATTTTGCAAATTTTGTGCGTTTTTCATCTGTTTTTTATACTTTTGCATTTGAAACATGTAAAACACTTTCCTAGGATATTTTCACTATTTTGGTTCAATATTGAGTGTTTTTAGATGTTTTGGCAGCTCAGAAATAGTAAAAATGATGAGTATTTACACACTCATCAATCTCCCACACTAAAACATTGTTAGTCCCTAGCAATCTTTTGAGAAAAACTTGATGGATTTGAGAATCTCTTTACCAAAAGCCATCACTTCTGGAGTAGCCAGGTGTAAGAACTGTGGCACACCTGATAACCGTGTGATTTTTAGCAAACCACCAGCTGTCAACGGATTTGATTAGTCTTTACCAAAAGCCATTTGCTTCTGGACTAGCCAGCATCTTGATGGACTAAGTCAACATCTTGGTGAGCTGATTACCAATTATGGATTTTCCACGGCCTTTACCACAAGCCATAATCTTGCGGGCTAGCCAACTCATTTGTTTTTGGGGAGTTGAGGAACCATACAATTTTTGGCAAATTGCAAGCCATCAACGGGTTTGAGATGTCTTTACCAAGAGCCATTTGCTCCTGGACTAGCTAATCCATTTGTCATTTAGACTTTGGCGGACTGATTACCACAAAAATTTAGGCCTAAAAATGGGGGTACTTAGAAAGTTTTGTGATAAAATTCGTAAGAATTCCCCCCCCCCCCCACACACACACTAGAATTGAATATTGTCCTCAATATTCAAAGTCCCGGCTATTATGCCAAATCTCTGAACGGAAAAAGCTAATATTCGAATCTTACTGTGGAAATATTGATTTTATTTTTCACTTTATTTATCTGTACATACAATTACATTTTTTTTTTTGAACTGAAACTTATATACATATTTACTTTTCAAATGGTGGGGGACGGCCACTCCCCCACACTAGGGTGGTAGAAAGTAGAAAGAAGTCAGAAATACGGGTGAAAACCCATATATGTTGCTAATTTTTGTTCACCGACTCACTAGCTTGACTCGATCCCCGAATTCATTGGTCCATGGGGAAAGTTTGGAGATCCGGGACAACCATGGGTGGTATGTCCTCTCCAAAATAATGTTTTAATCGATGACCATTCACTTTGAAGTTGGGACCTTCGGGTTGAGATAACTCAACAGTCCCGTATGGATATACTTTAGCAATAGTGAATGGTCCAGTCCATCGGGTTTTTAATTTCCCCGAGAAGATCTTTAATCTTGAGTTGAAAAGAAGGACTCTGTCACCGACGTTGAAAACGCGGTTCTTAATCTTAGAGTCGTGAATCTTCTTTGTCTTTTCTTTGTAGATCAAAGAGTTCTCGTAGGATTGATCACGAAGTTCATTTAATTCATTGAGTTGAACCTTACGGTGATCACCTATTTTATGAAGGTCGTAGTTAGCATGTTTCAAGGCCTAGTAGGCTTTGTGCTCGAGCTCGATCGGTAAATGACACGCCTTTCCGTATACAAGCTTGTATGGAGTACACCCAATGGGTGTTTTGTAAGTTGTACGGAAGGCCCAGAGTGCATCATCTAGTTTATCCGACCAGGAAGCACGGTTTTTACCCACTGTCCTCTCAAGAATCCGTTTTATACCACGGTTGGAAACCTCCACCTGCCCACTTGTTTGGGGGTGATACGCGGTAGAAAGACGATGAGTAACACCGTATTTAATCATGACTTTTGCAAATTGATCATTGCAAAAGTGAGTACCGCGATCACTAATGATGGCACGTGGAGTTCCAAAACGAGTAAAGAGGGATTTCAAGAATTTCACAACAACTCGGGCATCGTTAGTGGGTAAGGCCTTAGCCTCAACCCATTTTGACAAATAGTCAACAGCCACTAGAATATACTTGTTTCCACGAGAAGATGGGAATGGCCCCATAAAATCAATGCCCCAGACGTCAAAGATTTCACAAACTTGAATAGCATTTTGTGGCATTTCGTTCTTTTGTGAAATATTCCCGTGACGCTGACAAGCATCACAGGCTTTGACTAACTCGTGGGCATCCTTATAGATCGTGGGCCAATAGAAACCGGAATCAAACACCTTTTTGGCGGTGTAGTTAGGACTATGGTGGCCCCCGGTGGGTCCAGCATGGCAAGCCTCGAGAATATCAGCGGCTTCCTGTCCGTATACACATCGCCTGATGACTTGATCGGCACAGATTTTGAAGAGAAAGGGGTCGTCCCAGAAATAATGTTTAACGTCTTTGAAGAATTTGTTTTTCTGTTGGGACATTAACCCCTTAACGATGAAGTTACCCGCATGGTAATTTGCAAAGTCGGCAAACCATGGGGTAGTAGAGTCACCACGAAAAGCAACCGCATTAAGTGTTTCGAGAGGAAATGTTTTATTTATTTCCTTTTTCTCGAACATATCCTGATGAGGGTTTTCTAATCGTGAGAGATGATCAGCAGCAAGGTTCTCAGCTCCTTTTTTATCACGGATAATGACATCAAATTCCTGAAGGAGGAGAACCCAACAGAGAAGCCTTGGCTTTGCATCTTGCTTTGCAAATAAGTACTTCAAAGCCAAGTGATCCGTATACACCACGCATTTGGTCAGGATCAAGTATGGCCGGAATTTTTCAAAGGCATACACCACAGCTAGGAGTTCTTTTTCAGTGGTGGTGTAATGACTTTGAGCCTCGGTCATAGTTTTACTTGCGTAGTGTATAGGCTGAAAGTATTTTGCTTTTCGTTGCCCCAAGACCGCACCTATGGCAAAATCACTAGCATCGCACATAAGCTCAAAAGGTAGGTCCCAATCGGTGGCAACAAGAATCGGTGCCTCGGTAAGCTTTTTCTTTAATGTTTCAAAAGCTCCGATGCACTCAGGAGAGAAGATGAAAGGAGCATCCTTCTCGAGGAGATGGGTCATAGGCCGGGCAATCTTAGAAAAATCTTGGATAAACCTACGGTAGAAGCCGGCATGACCCAAAAAGCTCCTAACACCTTTTACGGTGGTGGGATGAGGTAATTTAGCGATGACATCAATTTTGGCTCTGTCAACCTCAATCCCGTTTTTTGAAATTTTATGGCCGAGGACAATGCCCTCCTTGACCATAAAGTGGCTCTTCTCCCAGTTGAGACTTAGATTCGTTTCTTTGCAACATTTAAGCATCTGTTCCACGTGGGAGAGGCAAGACTGGAATGAATCCCTGATGACTGAAAAGTCATCCATGAATACCTCCATGGTTTTTCCGATCATCTCGGAAAAGATAGACATCATGCACCTCTGGAATGTGCCTGGTGCATTACATAAGCCGAAAGGCATACGTCTATAAGCAAAAGTTCCGTAGGGGCATGTGAAGGTAGTCTTCTCTTGATCCTGTGGATCAATGGGAATTTGGAAGTAACCCGAAAAACCATCGAGGAAGCAGTAGTATTCATTCCCCGCAAGTCTTTCAAGCATTTGGTCCATAAAAGGGAGAGGAAAATGGTCTTTACGGGTGGCTTCATTTAACTTTCGATAGTCAATACATACTCGCCAACCCGTGACCAAACGAGTTGGAATCAACTCGTTATCCTCGTTGGTGACAACGGTAATGCCACCCTTTTTAGGGACACAATGAATTGGGCTAACCCAAGGACTGTCAGAAATAGGATAAATCAATCCCGCATCAAGAAGTTTAAGAACTTCTTGTTTGATAACTTCGTGAATTTTTGGATTTACCCTTCTCTGTTGTTGCACTGTTGGCTTAAAGTCATCCTCCATTAAGATTTTGTGTGTACAAAAGTCCGGGCTTATGCCCTTAATGTCGGAGAGTTTCCAAGCAATTTCTTGCTTGTTTGCTTTAAGAACCTTTAGGAGTGTTGCCTTTTCCTCATCTTTTAAGTCTTTAGCAATAATGACGGGCAATTTATTATCACCCTCAAGAAATGCATATTCTAGATGAGGAGGCAAGTCCTTGAGCTCAACCTCGGGAAAGTCTTCAGTTATTTCAACATTTTTGACTTCCGCTTTATGAAGTATTTTTGGAGACGGAGAGGGTGAAGGATCGTCATTTAACAATCTTTCAAGGAGAAGAATGTTCCCCTCCGGGTCAAGATAGTTTTCATCAATCCCACTTGGGATTGAGCTATCTTGAGCAAGAAAAGCCTCGACCTCTTCCAGAAGGAAGTCACTTCCCTCAAACGGAGTGAGAGAAGGGGAAGGGTCGGAAATGATAGGGTCAGTAGAAAGACTGCCACTGGATGAGAAACCAAGGACTTCTTGAGAATACTCCTCAGACGCAACATCGATAATGTCAATTCGGTTAACCGTTTCAGCGTCATAGTTGGAGGAGTATCTTGAAGTCTGATCAAGATTGAATGTGATGGCTTCGCCACCAACACGCAGAGTGATTTCTTCTTCGAATACATCGATTAAAGCATGAACCATTCTTAAGAATCCCCTCCCGAGAATGAGAGGAACTCTTGGGTCAGCATCAAAATCAACAATCACGAAATCTGCCGGAAAATGGAACTTTCCTACTTTCACGAAGATATCTTCGGCAATGCCGAGAGGACGGGATATAGTACGGTCTGCAAGCTGGAGTGTCATGCAGGTCGGAGTGAGAGCAGGAAGTAAGAGTCTTTTCCAGACTGTGTAAGGCATCAGGTTAATGCTTGCGCCAAGATCGGCCAAGGCAAAGCATTCAACCATCCCCGGGAAAATACAAGGAATGAGAAATTTCCCGGGATCTCCAAGCTTTTTGGGAAGCTTTTTCAAGATCACTGCTGAGCAATGCTCATTAAGAGGAGTTTTTGCCATCTCACAAAGTTTTTCTTTGTTGCTTATCAGATTCTTGATTGTTGAAGCAAATTTAGGCATGAGAAGAAGAGCGTCCGCGAAGCTAATATCAAAGTGTAATTCTTGGAAAATTTGATAAAACTTTTCCATCTGATGGTTAGCTTTTTTGCGGTTCTTTTGATCATTCAAACGTGAAGGATATGGAATTGACGGCTTAGGATCATTCTTTGGGATTTCATCAGAACTCACAGGGGGATCAAATACAACTTTCGGCTTACGAGCCGGGACCGGGACAACTTGAGGGTGGACGTTGTTGATACCTCCGTTATTAGTAGGAAGTACCGTGTCCGTAGTAACCTCAGGCTCACGTTCCGCTACCTTAGTAGGAGGAAAAGAAGAGGTAGAAGGAATCGAGGGTCCTTTGTAAGATGCCCCACTTCGGGTGGTGATCGCTTTGACATCGCCCCTCGGGTTAGCGATCGTGTTGCTCGGTAATGTACCCGGGCCCGAAGGTCGATCATTTAAAGAATTTTGAAGCTCAGAGATCGTGCTAAGCAATAACCGATTCGTTTCCTCTTGTGCATTCATGAATTGTTTAAATTCAGCATTGGAGGAAGACGAGGGTGGAACAACGTTTTGGTTTTGAACAGGAGGATTTTGAACACGATTGTTTTGAAAATTCCCTTGATTTTGATTGTTGTTACCCTGAAAAGTGTTTCTCTGATTGAAATTACCCTGATTGTAATTCCCTTGATTCTGGTTTCTTTGAAAATTTCCTTGAAAACCTTGATTGCCATTTTGAAAATTGTTATGATTAAACTGGCCTTGATTTTGATTCGGGTTTTGGAAATTTGAGTTTTGACCTTGGTTAAAATTCTGATTTGCGTTACAGTTTTGATTTTGGTTAAAACCTGGAGGTCCGAGAAAATTGTTGGAATGATAGCTTAAGAGATTACGGTCCCCTTGTGGTTGGTAAGAATTACCCCCCGTATTGTAGGAACCGTGAGCAGCATATACGTTCTCTTGAGGAAAGCCAGCAGTAGCTGGACACTCGGAATACAGATGAGGGCCCCCACAAGTTTCACAACTTCGGGCCACGGCTTTCAGTTGCTGACTTTGAACCTGATTTTGCATCGTTTGGCTCATTCTCAACACAGCTGTAGAAATATCATCCATCTTTTTGGTAAGAGCAATTATTTCAGGAGATGATGATGAAGCAGTAACGGAATTACATGACGCATCCCTCTCCGCAGAGGAATCCCAAAAGTTATGGTGGGCAGTCATGTTCTCGATTAAGTCATAGCACTCCTCGGGACGCCTTTTCATAAAGGTCCCACCAGCAGCAGCATTTAGAATATCCCGGTGCCTCAATGTCAGACCATTATAGAAGGTATCTATGATGGTAACTTGCAACATATTGTGGTTAGGGCATCGATCAATAGCTAGCTTATAACGCTCCCAAGCCTCAAAAAGAGACTCATCGGGACGTTGCCGGAAGTTGCTGATATAATTTCGTAACTTGGTAACCATGGAAGGTGGAAAATATTTTGTTAAAAACTTAGTTACCATTTCATCAAAGGTGTGAATAGAATTCTTTGGGAGTCGGTCAAACCATGCAGTGGCATGATGAGTGAGAGAATAGGGGAAGAGGTACAGCCTGAGGGCATCATCGATGACACCATGCTGTTTCATGCTTTGGGTGACCGTGAGATATTTGTCAAGATGCTTATTGGCATCGTCACCCGGTAATCCGTGAAATTGACACGAATTCTGGACTTGTTGGATCATGTGGTGCTTGAGGCCAAAGTCCGTAGCCTCAATAGTGAGCGGTGCAATAGGCCCACCCGCCCTTGCAAGGTAGGCTGGCACAGCTCCTCCATCATTCGGAGATCGGGAGCTGGCACATCCCTGGGAGAGTCAGGGGGTGGTAAAGGTGGTGGTGGCCCAGCGGCCATTTCGGTCTTTGGTTCTTTTGTGTCAGAGCGTAGCTCGGGTACGTTTTTCTGATGTTTACGTTTTGTTTGTGACCGAGTGCGCATGCACTAAAAACAATTTTTCAAAACAAGATCGAGGCAAAACCACAGTGAACTTAAACCAGAAATCACAAGTGAATGGCTTCTTTGAAAAAGGTACACCACTCACAGGGATACAAAGGCAAGTTTTAATCTTAAGTTTGGGAACTTATTATGAGTTTGTATTTATTAATTTGAAAAACTGCTTTAGGCTTATGGGTGTGTGTGCAGAAAACTTGGGAAATATTTTTGGAACTAATTCGTTAATCGAAATTGTCCCTTTAAGATTACTCGCAGACTGGCGGGAGGAAGTAAATAGGTTTCCTCTTCAGTTCGCAATTTAATGTCAGAACTTACCTTAAACCAACTGTTTCAGGTTGTAATCTTAAAGAAAACGAAGTAATTTAACTTCACAGTTTGTTTTGTTGTTTTTAAATTTTTTTTGGTGTTTTCAACACTTCAGGAGAAGTGTTAATGAACGTTTTTTTGATATGATTATATTTTTACAAAAACTTTTTACAAATTTGTGTGAAATTTGTACATGGAGGGTTTTGAAAACCACTAAACTTAAAACGATTTTGTAAAACACGCAACAACCTCCCCGGCAGCGGCGCCAAATTTTGATTGGTCCCGAAACAGTTAGATATTATTGACCAAGGTCAACAAGTCAAAGACAGCCTCGTTCCAATACTCCGGTGATAATATAGTGTTTCCCCGGGTCGTTAAAGTCCTAGCGAGATTGAAATGGTGTCGTTTGAAATCGTTTATGAGTGAGTGGCACTGAGGACAGTAGCCCAGATGATGTGGAATTGAATTTGCTACTGTAATTTTGGTATTTGTACACAGATATAATATTCACAAAAATCAGATACTCAAATATATGCACGTATTCACAATCAGGATTCACGTAATCGGACTGGAAAATTGGGATTTGGTGAATTACAAACTACAGGGGGTGCTTTTGACACTTTTTGAAACTTAAAATTAAATTAAAATTGAAAATGAAAATGAAATTATGAAAATGATTAAAATATTATTTAAATATTATTTAATTAATAAAACTATTTAAAATCTAAATTAAAACCTAATTTAAATTAACTAATAATTATAAGTATTACAAATTAACCTAAAAATTTGTAAAAATAATTTCTAAACTTAAATTAGAACTTGAAGAAAGTATAAAAAATAAAAATAAATATTTTTGTCTTTTTGTGGGTTTTTTATTAATTGAAAACTATTTAACTTAATTAAACTAATTAAAATACTTTTAATTACTATTAATACTAAATTAACTTAGAAAATTATAAGAAAATTTACAAAATTACTTAACCATCACTGGAATCCTACAAAATTATAAAAACTCTAAAAATTATGTTTAAGATTAATCCACTAATTATTTACCTTTTAATTACTTTAAATCTAATTTTAAACAATTAAAATAAGAAAATTGGAAAATGAACAGTAGAAATTCAAAATATATTTTCTAAAACTCTATTATACTATATTAGATCTAGGAAAAATATAAAAACAAGGTTTTGGTTTATAAATACTAAATATGCTATTTAATACTTAATATTAATTTATAATTAAGAAAACTTAGAATTAAATCTAATAAATACTAAATGACAGAATAAAAATCTAGAAAAATTTTTGAATTTACTTTAATATAAGAAGTAATTAATAAAAATATAAAAATACTAAATACTTAATAAAAATCTAAAAATGAAAATTAAAATTAAATTGAATTAAATAGAAACTATCACTTAATTTAAACTTGGTTTTTCTTGGATTTTCTTTTACAAACTTACTTTACCACTGAAAATAGAAAACTTTTGTGAAAACACTTTTGAAAATTGCTTATAAATAAGCAGTAGCACCCCCTTTTGCTTATCAGTTGACAAATGTTAACTAAACAAGCAAATTAGCACAAATGACTATGGGTGGGGTCCACAATGATGGAAATGGGTACAAATAAGTTAAACTAACTTGAATAAGCTAGAAACAACAAGCATGAAGCACAAATAAGCTGTATGAATACAAATAAGCACTTAAGCAAACTGAAAATCACACAGAATGGGGACAAACTTATGGTGGTGATTTAGGTGGGGTCCACTGATCACTAGGTCAAACCAAGAGTCAACCCTTGTACCCTGGTAGGAGGGGGTTGTCAAAAGAAAAATTTTGGCAATGGGTCCCACTGAGGTGGGCTACAACCATCACCAAAGTTGGTGGTGTGGTGGAGGTCTGCTGGTGCAGGGGAAGGCTTCTTCCCTGCAGCTCAGTTCAAAGGCTTGTGGAAGCTTGTAGAAAAATCACAAAATTAAGCCAATGTGGAATTCAAAAGATGAGCTGGTAGAGAATAACTTGTGAAAATTTTGAAGTCCAAATCCAATCACAAAAATCAGAATTAATCTTGGAATTTTTGCAAAATCTGAGAATGAGCAATTTGACTTTTTGATGAAATCACAAGCTTTGACTTATTTGAGTTTCTACTAACTCCTACTGATTAAAAATGGTGTTATAAGATAAATTTAAGCTAGTTTACTCTATACTAACAACTTATGTAACTAATGAGATGGATTTAGACACCCAAAACCTTCACAGTTAACTGTGAAGGGTAAATTTGTGAGATGTTGACTTTTTTGTGAAACAAAGCTGGTTTTTATGGTCTATATTACCAAATGACACCTAAGGCAAGATGTATGAGCTATGTTTACCTTCTGAGGTCAACAACAACACAACCAATCAGGCTAATCCAAACACCCCTAATGTTGGACTGTTTTGAAGTTTTCAAAGCAAGGGCTTACTAGGGTGCATAAACTTGATCCAAACTTACTAATTATGATTAGATAGACTAGTTTAAGCACTTAGAAACAGAATATCACAACAATCATACAAATTTAACACTAAAGCTAATTTTGACAGTTAAAACTAGGATTTTAGGTAACTAATTATTCTAACAAACAAGCTATTAATCTTAAGCTAAAAATTACTTAACTAACAACCAAAAGACACAAACAAACACAGAAATGCAATAAGCAAACAAGCAAATTAGAAGCTACTATTAACTAAATTTTTAGAGGAATTTCAAATGAGCAAAAGCTTACAATAAACCCCTAGCTTGAACAAGGGGCTTCTCCACAGAAGCCTATCTTTAAATAGGCTTAATCCAATCCAAGCTTTGCTCTTCAATACTCCTCAGTACCTGAAAATTATTCAAAAGCATACACAGTTGACCAAGTTTGACCTTTTTTTGTTTTTGATGTTTTCTATTAAGACTGGATTTTAGAGTCTCTAAGAAGCTTCAATGAGCTTATTGGAACCTATATGAGCCTTATTCAGTCCATGAATCTTGCTTCCAATCACAACTCAGCTTATTAAGAAATTCAAAAATCCAAAAATTTGAAATAACAAGAACAGTAATGAAACTTTGATTAATATTGCTTGAAAAGGTTTAGAATACAATAAGAAACTGCTACAATGCTTGAATTAAGAAAGATACACTGAGATAAAAGCTTAATTTAAAATACGACACTAAAAATTACTAATTAAACTACACCCACTAATCCTTGCACTCTTCTTCCTTTTATAGCCATCCATTAGGTTTTGCTTGAGCCTCTGATCATTTCCCATCTCTCATCTCAGCCATTGGATCACTATAGGCCAATCTCAGCCTTTGAATTATTTTTGCGCCAAAATAATAATGGGCAATTGGGACTGTTTATAGCAATTGGGGGGTGGTGCATTAAATGTGATGTGAGGGTAGTTGCAGGGTGGTGGGAAGGTGATGATAATTATTGCAAGTGGTGAGAGGTGGAGTTTGGCAGGTTGTGGAGGTGTGGGGGAGGCTGAGAGGGAAGGAGGGTGGAGTTTGACCTCGTTTGACCGAGGGGGTCAAAGGGTTGACCCTGGTATAATATTGGGGTTGTGGTGGGCTGGTATGCATTGGGCCCAAAGAAAAAGATGGGGATGGGATTAGATGGTATTGGATTGGACTATGGAGTGGTATTATTAGTATTAGGATCCGGTTTGGTTTATTAATTACACAAGGACCTTTTTTGTAATTTTACAAAAGTTGAGGGGTGGGTTTTGGCATGCTTCCAAATTATTTCCAAGGGTCTATTATGCCAAAGTGTGAATAGTATAAGGTCCTTTGTTGAATTTTCCAATTTATTTTCACCAGGGACTAAAACTGCCAAACTTTCAAAATTCAAGGACCATTTGTGTAATTTTCACCAAACTTTCCACCAAGGACCAATCCTGCCATAAAAGGTTAGTGCAAGGACAAAATTTGTTTTTCTCAAAGTTTTTCATATCCCAGGGACCATTTTTGACAATTTCCAAAGTTCAGGGACTAAGCTTGACATTTTGTGAAAGTTTTGCACCAAAGGACTATTTGTGTAACTTTTTTATTTAAAAGGACCTTTGGTGACTTTTTCAAGTTTTTAGAATGACCAGGGACTAGATTTGACAACTTTTGAAAGATGAGGGACTGAAACTGCCAATTTTGCAAACTTTGTGCGTTTTTCATCTGTTTTTGATACTTTTGCATTTGAAACATGTAAAACACTTTCCTGGGATATTTTCACTATTTTGGTTCAATATTGAGTGTTTTTAGATGTTTTGGCAGCTCAGAAATGGTAAAAATGATAAGTATTTACACACTCATCAAGTCCGTATGTTTTTTCTCTTTTCTTTTTCTATTTTTTTTTCTTTTTTTTTTTTTTTTTTTTTTTAGATACACTCTTACCCTACCATCCAAAATAATACATCATACAGAATGTACATTCCCCTTTCACTTTAATTTTACATACTTTACAATAAACTAATCTAATGACTTGAATCAAGATAATCAAAACACTTGGAGTACTTTTTAAGATTAACCCATATATGGGGGTAATATGACTTAAATAGTCAAGTGATGAGGCAAAAAATGATCCGTTTTTAGGGGGTGATTTAAGCCCGAATCCGACTTTATTTGATCAAATATTGCCCTAAATCGTTCCTTTTGTGATTTTAGGTGTTTGGAGAGTGAATTCTGGAAAAGAAGCCATTTTGGACGTTTTTGGAGCATAAAAGTGAAGAAAATGGCAAAGTATCAATTTTCCATGCTGAAGACACTAGGTGACGGCGTCAAGAGTTACAACCTGACGGCGTCAGACATCAAGAATAAAACACCGTAGTTGATGACGGCGTCAAAAGCAATCCTGACGGCGTCAAAGTCCCAAGAATAAAATACCGTAGGTAGTGACGGCGTCACATAGGCCGTCAAAAGTAGATCAAGGCCGTCCGAGGAAGTATTTGGCGGCGAGGTGACGGCGTCACATGCTTGTCTTGACGCCGTCAGCCCAGTTTTCCTATATATAGTTTTCTAGTTTTTACATTAAAAAGAGAGAAGTTTTGGGTGAAACCCTAAAGACGAATTTGGTGCCTCTTTTACAGGTTTTTCAAGGGTTCCAAACCCTTGATACCTTGCATTGTAATTGAGATAAGTGTTCTTCTAATTCAATCAATATGTCTATGTGTTGGTTGTTTATATCTTGTTCTTGTCTCAATTCAATTATGCTAGGCTAGATCTCTCTTGGGTTTGCTTAGATCTAATGAAACCTAGATGTTGATTATTTGTTGATTACTTGTTTATTCTTGTTCTTGGATGAATGATTTATATGTTAGGCTTAAGAAAACTGGCAGATCTCCAAATGGTAACATGCTTGAACGTCTTAAGAAACATGAACCGAGGCGTACTAGGTCTTTATTGGTTGTATTTAATGCATGAGCCACTGTTTACAATCCCTATAGTTGTGCTGGGTCATGGTGTAGGAGGAGATAAGAGCTCATAGAGTTGGGGAGTTATGTATGCCACCCCACGAATGGTATTAAGGAATACAATCCGTCATCCATACAAGTATAACAAGTAATTAACGTGTAAAAGATATCTAGGGAGTAGTGAAGTCTAAGTAAACACAATTTCTCCAATTACTGCTCACAACCTTAGTATAATTAGTTTGTTTTCATTTTTATTATTTTATTTTGATTATATATTAGTTTTGGGTTAGTTGAATAGCAACTAATTCCGCCCACTCCTTCAAAACCCGAGATTTTAATTGCTTTCATAAAAATATAAAAACACAAAAATAATCATCCCTCACCTCTAGAACTAGTAATTAGGTTTTCTAATCCTAGCGACACTATTCCTAAGCTGAACGATCAATCCCCCGGTACTTGTCACTATACTATACTACAACGATCAGGTACACTGCCTGGTGGGGGTTGTAAGCTTCTCGAGATCCCTCGAGAGGTAAAGCAAGGTGCGATTCCTACGCATCAAGTTTTTGGCGCCGTTGCCGGGGAATAGTTATTGTCTAGGTTAGGATTTCTTTTTATTAGGTCTACTTGCTAGATTCCTTTCTAGTAAGATTTTATTTTTATTTTTAGGTTTTCTTTAGTCTATCTATTTCTTCGTGCCTTTGTTCGTAACTCTTTATCATCCGACATCATGGAAGGTGGTAACATCTTTGAACCCATCATCCCACCACAACAAAACCCACCACTAGAACCCCTTAGGCCCCGAACCTTAGGAGAGTACTCCTGACCTAGCCATCAAGGCTACCGAAACACCATTGAGCTCACCGGAGCCAATGTGACCCCCCTGCGATCCGACACCATCCGGTTGGTGCAAAGCGGATGTGCATTCCATGGACTTCGTTCCGAAGATCCAAACCAACACCTTAAGGACTTCCTCAAAATCGTAGATTCCATCGACCTAGGTGTTGAAACTAGAGAGACTACCCGTTTACGCCTATTCCAATTCTCTCTACGGGATCAAGCTAGCCAATGGCTTGAGCGTTTACCCGCGGGATCCATCACCACATGGGATGATCTCACCACTCGTTTCCTTGCTCAATTTTTCCCACCGGGGAGAACTACTAAGCTTAGGAATGACATCTTGATGTTTCAACAACGTCAAAATGAATCTCTTTATGAAGCATAGACTCGTTTCAAGGACTTAGTCCAAAAAGTCCCTCATCATGGCATAGATCTTTGGCTCCAAGTCCAAATCTTCTATGACCATATCGACATCTCCACGAGGCGAACCATTGACCAATCGGCCGGTGGTAAGCTACGTGATCTTAGTGCGGAACAATCATGGGAACTCATAGAAGATCTTGCTCTCTATGACAACGAAAGTTGGAATGATCCCCGTGACTTGAACAAAACGGGCAAGGCAATATCTTTGCCTTCAAACAATTCTAGCACTCCCGACCGTAGGATCATGGAACTTGAGGACCAAGTCAAGTTTCTCATGAAATCTTACGAAGCTCCGAAGCATTCAAGCCAAGTGAACAAAATCACTTCTTCATGCGAATTATGTAGTGGTCCCCATGACACTCGTGATTGTGTGGAACTCCCCGGAACAGCTTTTGCGGATTACGCATCCACGCGTACCGACGAAGCGGGAGATAAGTGGTACACTTTCAAGCCCGAGCCAAACACTTACGGTGATTCATACAACCCCTCATGGAAAAATCACCCAAACCTTAGGTGGAAACAAAATCAACCCAATTTATCCAACCCACCTAATCGTTATCAACCAAACGGTCCACCATCCAACCGTACCTTCAACAACAATCCTTCTAACAACTATGGTAGTACCAACAATCTTGAAGGATTGATGTCAAAATTCATGGCATCTCAAGAAGCCCGCATAGCTAGGTTCGAAACCGAATTCAACCAACAACAAACGGAGATGACCAACAAGATTGACAACTTGTTGAAAGCCCTCAACAAACAAACATTAATCACACCTAGGAAGGACACTAGGGACACCAATAGTGGAATCCAAATTAAGGACCCCTCATCATCTAAACATGTACACTTTGTCAATGTTGTCACCATTAAGCCGATAGATAAGGAGATAGAGGAGAGTGACAAGGATGAAGTTAGAGTAGAAGCCGATAGTGAGGATGAGAGTAGGGAAGTTGAGGTTAATAAGGATGAGGAATTAGAGGAGGTAGAACCTATAGAGGAATACTTTGATAAGTTGCCAACCGAGGAAGAACGGGAATACCATAAGGATTTATTCGATAGTCCCGAGAAAACATATATCTTTGGCGACCCCCTTATCAAAATGGGAGACCCCTCTAACATTAACATCCCATGCAATATTGGGCACATGCATATATGGAAAGCTTACATCGACCTTAGATCCCCCGTGAACATCATGACTAGGACTTTTTACAATTGGGTGATGAAGAAGCAACTCAATTTTAGGATGATGCCCGGTAAAAATTGGATAAGTAATTTTGTAGGGAGAGTTAAGGGATTACATGTGATCATAGGGAATCTTACCTATGAGATTGATTTTATGATAGTGGAAGACACTCGTCCGGTGATAGATGCCTGCCTAAGTCAAATAATATTTGGGAAACCATTTGTTGAGACCACTAGGATGAGTTATGATCCGACTTTAGGGATAGTTAGATTCAAGGAAGAGAATGATGAGGTTGCTTATCAAATGCCCTACAAGATTGAGCAATACCGCCTTCTCTCTAATTTCAGAAAGGAACGCAAGCAAGCGGCTTATTATAGGAATGATGAGGATAGACGTAGAGGAGTAGAGTATGTTAGAAATAGGATGCTTGGTTTCTATAAAGAGTGCTTGCAACTAGGTCCGGAATACAAAACTGGTTTAGAAGACGACCTAGAGAGTGGAACCAATGATGAGATCACCAAGTAACCCATGACTTTGAGTCTAGCTACAAGACTCGTAAATAAAGAAAAGCGCTTCTTGGGAGGCAACCCATGTTTTGTGTGATTTTATTTGTTTGATTGTTATTTGCTTCCGTATGCATGTTTTATTTTTATTGTTGGTTGATCATGTTTCTCAATTAAAATGTGGAAATACTTTACTATGTTGTTCGGCCTAGTCTTAACTCCAACCTAAAAGTATTTTTGCAAAAGATAAGTGTAAGGGGAAACCCCAAATATGTTTTCAAGAAACACCCCGATCATGATTCTCCACAATATTAAATGAACATGTATATTCGTATTTGTTAGAGTCAAATGCTTGTATTGAGTCATAATGAAGTTTTGCAGGATTTTCCAGGAAGTAGGACGAAGTTTTTCCAGAAATTTTCCGGAAACTTAACATAAGAATTTCTGCAGGTCCATTCTGACGGCGTCAGAGTATTACTCTTGACGGCGTCAGGAGTTAAAATCTGGAAATTTTACCGGTTTTGTTTTTCTAACGGAGTCTTATGGTTTTTGTGAATTATTAAGTTTTATAATCTCCAGGAAATCTGCAAACTTCATTCCACAAGCATTATATCTTATCTTGTTTTCTAGGATTTAGTAACTTATATAGGATGCCGCCGATTTTACGCGAGGTTGCCTTGTCTATTTTGTCAGGTTCTACAGGTTATGTTTGACAAGGAGATGATTTATATTCTAGAAGGGAAGCTTTGATTGTTCGTTTTCTTGGAAGAAGATTTAACTTGGCCAACCTAAAATCCATACCGAGCGAATCAGGGGAGTATTTGATTTCATTCTCTTTACTTTTTCACTTTTACATTCTTTACTTGAACATTGGGGACAATGTTCATCTTAAGTGTAAGGGGAGGGTAAAAAGATGATACCTTACATATGCACTTTCGCTTGAGTTTGTTTCATTTGATGGTAGATGTGTAATAAAACTATGAGAAATACTTGTTAGTGTAATTTTAGCGCCAAATTTAAATTTTTTTACAACATTTAGGAGTGAAACTTTAGCCATAGCAAGCGTCTCATGGATAGGAGATTGTATGACTAGCACATAACCGTATATTTAGAAAAATTTTCCACCCAAAAATGTGAGGTTCGCCTTTAGATTTGATAGGAAAAGCATTCATTATTAGTGCTTATGAGTGTACCGGTAGCATTTAGATTCTAGAACTTGCGTTAGTGATGCATCCCGAGACCGCTAGTGAGACTACATTCGTGTGGTAGGATTTACTACATGATAAGAGGCATTAGGATCACCCTTGTGTTAAACCCGTATTATAATTACTTGACCATTTAAGTCATATTACTTGGCTAGTTAAGTCAACTAATTTTTCCCACACCCTTAGCGTTGTACTCATTTTTAGTACACGATACCCCTAGTCCACCCCTCCGAGCCTATCTTTTCGTTTCTAACTTTAAGCATCTTACTTAAAGGAAGAATTTGTTACACCCCACTTAAATGTACAACCAAATCGCCTTAGCCTTCCGTGTATGCGCTCATTTTTAGTGCATTATTGTTATTTGTTAAACCCTAAGTTAACTTTCTAATTGATTACATGGTTGCTAAGTCGAGTCATATCCTTGTACATATTGTTTTGGGACGATTGGGACTCATGGGTAAGTACTTATTTTATGGAGTAATGGGGAAGAACATCATTTATTACCCCCATATGTACGTTAATCTTAAAAGTGCTCCAAGTGTTTTGATTTTCTTAATTCGAGTCATTAGATTAGTTAAATGTAAAGTATGTAAAGATTCAAGTGTAAGGGGAATTCTCATCCCCTATGATGTATTATTTTGGATGGTATGGTAAGAGTGTATGCAAAAAAAAAAAAAAAAAAAAAAAAAAAAAAAAAAAAAAAATCGAAAAAATCAAGAAAAAGAAAAAAAAATAGAAAAAGGAAAAGAGAAAAAACATACAGACTACCATCCCGTTTTTCATTCTATGTTCATTTTATGTTTTTGTTATTTTTCATTTATTAGCTTAAGTCGAGTCTAGTCTTGGCTTAGCAACGCCATCTTGTACATGTAATTAACCAAGATTGTTAACTCGCCACCAGTAAAACTTCCTTTATCCAACAAAACCGTGTAATTCATATCCCTATACCTAACGTTACAACCCTTTAAAAGACCTCTTTGATAGTTTATCCTAGGTGCTTACGCCATGTGGTGGAGGTTTGATCCTTTCCCAAGCCTATGGTAATCTATTTTGCTATGACAGGTAGTGAGAGATATCTTCCATTTCCATAATGTTATATTACTTTATTACACCCAAGAGATGTGAGTATCTAAACACTATTTGTGAGGTGCTTGTGTATGACCTCCGTGCTTGTCTATTGGTCTTTAGTGGAACGATTATTTGTTGTAATTACTTTTATATTAGTGTTAAATGACCCCTAACTTGTCTTTTGAGTAGAATAAAAGCGCATTTGCTTGAGGACAAGCAAATCTCAAGTGTAAGGGTATATGATGAGGCGAAAAATGATCCGTTTTTAGGGGGTCATTTAAGCCCGAATCCGACTTTATTTGATCAAATATTGCCCTAAATCGTTCCTTTTGTGATTTTAGGTGTTTGGAGAGTGAATTCTGGAAAAGAAGCCATTTTGGACGCTTTTAGAGCATAAAAGTGAAGAAAACGGCAAAGTATCAATTTTCCATGCTGAAGACACTAGGTGACGGCGTCAAGAGTTACAACCTGACGGCGTCAGACATCAAGAATAAAACACCGTAGTTGATGACGGCGTCAAAAGCAATCCTGACGGCGTCAAAGTCCCAAGAATAAAATACCGTAGGTAGTGACGGCGTCACATAGGCCGTCATAAGTAGATCAAGGCCGTCCGAGGAAGTATTTGGCGGCGAGGTGACGGCGTCACATGCTTGTCTTGACGCCGTCAGCCCAGTTTTCCTATATATAGTTTTCTAGTTTTTACATTAAAAAGAGAGAAGTTTTGGGTGAAACCCTAAAGACGAATTTGGTGCCTCTTTTACAGGTTTTTCAAGGGTTCCAAACCCTTGATACCTTGCATTGTAATTGAGATAAGTGTTCTTCTAATTCAATCAATATGTCTATGTGTTGGTTGTTTATATCTTGTTCTTGTCTCAATTCAATTATGCTAGGCTAGATCTCTCTTGTGTTTGCTTAGATCTAATGAAACCTAGATGTTGATTATATGTTGATTACTTGTTTATTCTTGTTCTTGGATGAATGATTTATATGTTAGGCTTAAGAAAACTGGCAGATCTCCAAATGGTAACATGCTTGAACGTCTTAAGAAACATGAACCGAGGCGTACTAGGTCTTTATTGGTTGTATTTAATGCATGAGCCACTGTTTACAATCCCTATAGTTGTGCTGGGTCATGGTGTAGGAGGAGATAAGAGCTCATAGAGTTGGGGAGTTATGTATGCCACCCCACGAATGGTATTAAGGAATACAATCCGTCATCCATACAAGTATAACAAGTAATTAACGTGTAAAAGATATCTAGGGAGTAGTGAAGTCTAAGTAAACACAATTTCTCCAATTACTGCTCACAACCTTAGTATAATTAGTTTGTTTTCATTTTTATTATTTTATTTTGATTATATATTAGTTTTGGGTTAGTTGAATAGCAACTAATTCCGCCCACTCCTTCAAAACCCGAGATTTTAATTGCTTTCATAAAAATATAAAAACACAAAAATAATCATCCCTTACCTCTAGAACTAGTAATTAGGTTTTCTAATCCTAGCGACACTATTCCTAAGCTGAACGATCAATCCCCCAGTACTTGTCACTATACTATACTACAACGATCAGGTACACTGCCTGGTGGGGGTTGTAAGCTTCTCGAGATCCCTCGAGAGGTAAAGTAAGGTGCGATTCCCACGCATCATCAAGTAATTATGATACGGGTTTAAACACAAGGGTGATCATAATGCCTCTTATCATGTAGTAAATCCTACTACACGAATGTAGTCTCACCAGCGGTCTCGAGATGCATCACTAACGCAAGTTCTAGAATCTAAATACTATCGGTACACTCATAAGAACTAATAATGAATGCTTTTTCTATCAAATCTAAAGGCGAACCTCACATATTTGGGTGGAAAATTTTTCTGAATGGTACGGTTTTGTGCTAGTCATACAACTCCTATCCTTGAGACGCTTGCTAAGGCTAAAGTTTCACTCCTAAATGATGTAAAAAAAATTAAATTTGGCGCTAAAATTACACTAACAAGTTTTTCTCTTAGTTTTATTACACACCTACCATCGAACAAACAAACTCAATTGCAATAGTACCCTATAAGGTATCATCATTTACCCTCCCCTTACACTTAGGATGAACATTGTCCCCAATGTTCAATTAAAGGATGTAAAAGTAAAACAGGTGAAAGAGTGAAAACAAATACTCCCCTGATTCGTTCGGTGTGGATAGTGTATCAACAAGGTTAGATGTTCCTCCAAGAAAATGAGCATTCAAAGCTTCCCTTCCAGAAATATGAATCATCTTCTTGTCATATATAACCTGTTAAACCTGAGAAAATAATCAAGGCAACCTCGCGTAAAATCGGCGGCAATCTATATATACTAACAAATCCTAGAAAACAATGTAAGATATAATGCTTGTGGAATGAATGTTTGCAAATTTCCTGGAGTTTATAAAACTAAAGAATTAACAAAAACTTTAAGACTCCGTTAGAAAAACAAAACTCACAAAATTTCCAGAATTTTACACGTGACGCCGTCAGGTGTTAAACCATGACGCCGTCAGAAGTGACCTGCAGAAATCTTTATGTTAAGTTTCCGGAAAATTTCTGGAAAAACTTATGTCCTACTTCCTGGAAAATCCTGCAAAACATCATTATGACTCGATACAAGCATTTGACTCTAACAATTACTAATATACATGTTCATTTAATATTGTAGCGAATCATGATCATTTTCGTTCTTATAAACAAATTTGGGGTTTCCCCTTACACTTAGCTTTTGCAGAATACCTTTAAATGAAGTTAAGATGAAGTTAAACAACAAAATAAAGCATTTTCACAATTTTAGTTTGAAACACGATCTACCAATAATAAAATAAAACATGCATACGGAAACAAATAACATCAAACAAATAAAAATCAAACAAATAAAAACACACAAAACATGGGTAGCCTCCCAAGAAGCGCTTGTTTTTGTTCGAGTCACGAGCCTGACTCTACCCTTATTTAACAGGAATAGGGGAGGTTTTCCCTACACTTAGGATTAAGTGCGGGTGGAAGTAGCGGTACACACCATCTCGGTGGAAGTATGCCTCGTGAGGAAAAAGTGGTGGATGAATTATATGCTCAAAGGGGTGTGCTCCTTTCATCATAACCTTACCTAGTTCACTTTGGTCAATGGGTGAGATAAAGTTTTCTCCTAAAAAGGGATAATCATCTATCAACTTTGAGAGACACCTATTTGGGAATACATCTTGACCTAATAAACCCGGTTTAAACCAATAATGTTTCTTGTGATCAATCATGAATGGGTGATGTAAATATGTAAGGTTATGTTCCACTCCTATATTGGCATCCTCTCTACATGGCTTAAAGTCTGCCACCTTTATCCTAAGACTACCCGGACTACATGGGTTGATGGGTGGGTCGGCTCCTCTTTTGTCTCCTAGATGTATATCTAAGGATGGAAAGTTATGTCAAGATTGAGGTTCTGGTTCATCAACACTAGGAAATTCCCTCGAACTAGGAGTAAGGTTATTACTACAAGTATTCAAACCTATATTCTCTAGTGGTGCTTGGTACAAGGGTTCTACCTCCATCGGGATTCCAAAAGTTTCTTCTACTTTGTCCGGGTAAGTCACGGGCGGTGTGTGTGCCTCAAATGATGGTAGGATTTGTGGGGTACTTGGTGGGCTTAGATTTTCTACTTCATCATTCCTTGGGTCAAGATCACCTATATCCTCAACATGTGTTTTATTATAATGTAACCCTAACATTTTCCCAAGTATCTCAAGTGCTTCTTTAGGCATCTCAACTTCTATATCCGAATCATAAGGATCATCCTCAATATTCTGACTGCTATATTCAAATTGCCCAAAAGATTCATCATGTGTTTCTTGAGATTCATCATCATCGATCATAAAACCTAGGTCTTTTTGATCAATGTGATCATGTTCGGCTAAATCCTCCATCACATCAAGGTCACCTATGTGTTCATTCTGTATTATGGTAGTGTCTAACCATGACATGCAGCTAGGTGGCTCATACGAAACTATCCTAGGTGAAGGCTCATATGGTGCATAGGTTTCACTAAGTGAGGCATTTTGAGGGGTTGATGGAGCTCCTAAGGCGAATTCTTTAAAAGTCTTATGCACTTGGCCTCTTTTCTCAAGGTACTTAATAAAATCAATATAAGATCCTATCCTCCTCATTTCATTCCTCCATCTTGGTATATCCAAACTGGTGTAATTATATTTTTTCTGGTAAAACTCTAGTGTCGGACTTGGTGGATTCACGTTCTCCATAATGGTGAACGGAAGAGTCAATGGAAAGGTTTTTACGAACAAAGACACAAAGAAAAGATAGACTACGAGAAAGCTAATAAAAAGAAAAATAAATCTCACTCGATAGGAATCTAATGAGTAGTCCTAACAAAATAAATTCCAACCTAAGCAATAACTATTCCCCGGGCTGCGGCGCCAAAAACTTGATACCTGGGGATCGCACCCTCACAACAGGTTTTACCTCTCAATGGATCTCGAGAAGCATACAACCCCCGCCAGGCAGTGTGCCTGATCATTGTAGTATAGTATAGTGACAAGTACCGGGGGATTGATCGCTCAACTCAGGAATAGTGTCGCTAGGATTAGAAAGCCTAATAAATAGGTCTAGAGGTGAGGGATGATTCTTTTTGTATTTTTATATTTTTATTAAAGCAATTAAAAATCTCGGGTTTTGAAGGAGTGGACGGAATTAGTTGCTTGCCAACTAACCTAATTAACTAAAGATGGAATCGAAATAAAATAAAAGAAATGAAAACAAAGATAATTATACTAACGTGGTGAAACAATAATGAGGAAAGTTGTGTTTACTTAGATTTTATTACTGCCTAGATATCTTTTACAGGTTGATAGCTTGTTACAATTGCATGGATGACGGGTCATATTCCTTAATATTAGTCGTAGGGCCGTGTACAATATTCCATAACTCTATAGGATCCTACTTCACTCTTATGTCGAGCTGTTAGAAGCTCCTAACATGGGATCATTATAATTCTCTTACGCATTAAATACAACAAAAAATCATAGTACACCTTCGATCATGTTTCTTAAGACGTTATACCGACTAAACCGACCGAAACGATTCCGACCAAATGGTTTTCGGGACTGTCAGGACTAATCGAGTCAGAACTCGATTTTGATTTTCCAGTTAATCGGTTTCGGGCCAGGACGGGTAAGTTTCGGCCCGATGCTCACCCCTTATAAATTTGATCTTTTGCACCTTAATGGTCAACATCTGCTTGCTACTGGAATTCTTAGGGGCCACGTATTCAAAATTTCAGCTCTCAACTAAGGATGTTAACTTCGTCATTACGCCCTCACTGAAATGTTGATATAACCTCCAGCCCTTCAATTCTTATTACTACTATTCATCACCCCCTTAAACATGTCTTATTGCAAAATTTCTAACTACTAGAAATTTTAAAATTTATGTATGTTTGGTCAACATTAATCTAACTCCTATTGGAAGCCATTGACATAAAAACCATTTGTCATTTTTTTAAGCAAATAATTTGACTTTGAATTTTTTTATTCAATAACATGTTTACTATACATATCATTTAATATTGTTATCAATCTACAATTTCTTTTGTTACATAGTTTATATTTTTATTTAAAACATCATAGAGCTAACATATCTATTCAGACAGGCCATAAAGCTAGTATATGATATATGTTACACTAAATCATAAACTAATAATCAAATATTATAATACTCGTATTATTTAAACATGACAAGAAATATCATGGATTCATTTTGTGTTATTCTCGCCACTCACACGACGACAGGTTGTTCGGCGGGCTGCGCCAGTTTCACGGCTCGAATAAGGTTTCGCGTCGGATTCAGCACAAATAATCGCTGTCACACCTTACCCTCTTAGCAAAAATATATAATATTGATGGTAATTTCTAGCAAGTACACAAACCCAAAGGACCATAAAAAATAAAAACCCTAATACATATCTCTCTCTCATTCACTCCACTCACCACCCCCAATATAACCCTCATTTCCAAAGCACAACTCCACACACACTCAATCCCTTTACCAATAAAAAAAAAATAAAGAAAACCATGGACGGAACCGGAGTGGTAGCAGTTTACGGCAACGGAGCCTTAACAGAATCAAAAAAATCGACCTTCTCAGTTAAAGTAGGCCTCGCACAGATGCTGCGTGGTGGGGTAATAATGGACGTAGTAAACGCGGAACAAGCACGTATAGCAGAAGAAGCAGGTGCATGTGCAGTCATGGCATTAGAGCGAGTGCCAGCAGACATACGTGCACAAGGTGGTGTTGCACGTATGTCAGACCCGCAGCTTATAAAAGAAATAAAACAAGCTGTGACTATACCTGTTATGGCTAAGGCTAGGATTGGTCATTTTGTTGAGGCTCAGATATTGGAAGCGATTGGGGTTGATTATGTGGATGAAAGTGAAGTCCTGACATTGGCTGATGATCAGAACCATATCAATAAACATAATTTCAGGATTCCTTTTGTTTGTGGCTGTAGGAATTTGGGTGAGGCTTTGAGGAGGATTCGTGAAGGTGCTGCTATGATTAGGACTAAAGGAGAAGCTGGCACTGGTATATGCTTTTTCGTTTTCTTTAAGGTTTTGTTTTGATTTGATGAGTATCTGTGTTTGTTTGTCTTTTTATGTTTTGTCGGTGTGTTTGAGATTGTTTATTTTCCTGGCCGTTTTAACCAAACACTCGGAACTGGGGTTTTTAATGAGTATATATGTTTATTGTGCTTATTAAAAAGGGGTTATTGATTGTTAAAAACTGTTTTGTTACTTATGGGTGTTTGGGATTTGTGTATACTTACCTCTAAGGGGGTGTTTGTTTAAACTTATATGTGGGTTCATGAGCTTATTTGATTTCAGCTTATAAACCCCATTTTTTTGGCTTATTTGAGACTTATGTGCTTATATGAGTTTATCTTATTATAATAAACTTATATAAGCCAACAAGTCTCAAAATAAGCCGGAAAATTGAGGCTTATGAAATATAAGCCGAAATACAAATAAGCTCATAAGCCACATATAAGCTTAAACAAACACCCCCTAAAGATGCTTATTAAAGTTGTTATTGACCCAAAGACTACTTATATGCTTTTAGAAGAACTTGTAGATAAGCAAAGAAATGAGAAAGCCCAAACACTCTTTTGGTTCAAATTTGTTACTTGATTATTTTGCTAGTAAAATAAGCATTTTATTTTTCTTTGTATAACAAAATAAATAGATAAGCAGTTTCCATAAGCAATCTCAAACACCCCCGGTGATAATCAAGTGTTTGGAGTTATTGTTCCAAACTTTTATTATAATTACGCCAATGAAATAAGCAGTTTCCATAATAGATGTATAAAACACAAATAAACGTAAACAGTTTTTATAAGCAAAACCCCTAAACCCTTTAATTATGTTGTAAACTTGTAATGTGTGCAATAATGGTTTGTACATTGAGATGGTTGGTGTAAAGTGAAAAGTTGTTATCAGGTAGAGTTATGTGGGGTGTTTGGATGTGTGGTTTGAGTAATAATGAATCAGATAATCATGGATAATAAGTGAGTGATAATGACAGGAGATAGTGGATTTATTGCTGCACTACCTTTAATGTGTCATTATAGATTAGCAAGTTGTAGACAAAGTAAAAAGGTCAAATAAGTCTGCATAAGTTATTTACTATGCTGTTTTACTTTTTTACCACTGGTTATTTCTTTAACTTCTACCTTGTTCTGGAATTATCTTTTAATTAAAACTTACAAGTAATGCTGCAACAATTCCATTATCCCCTTTCATTATCAGTCACTTATTATCCATGTTTATCTGATTCATGATTATTCAATATAATCAAACCACACATCCAAACACCCCACAGAGTATGGAAATCTTTGATCTGTAAGGTTACAAACATGACTTAAGGTATTTGATGCAGATTAGGTCTATTCATTAGTTTGATTAAACTACTTAAATGACATATGCTTTGTCCTTTTGTCTGCGTGCATACATTTGTGCCGTCTTGCACCTATTATTACTTACATAACATGAACAGGTTGGGTAACAAGTTTATTGATTGGATGAGAATTGACCGGTTTAATGCATGCACTTTTCGTCTAATTCCTTAAATCTTAATAATAATAATAATTTCTGAATACAAATTCTTTTCAAAATACAAAAGAATCTAGCGTATTTAGATAAAGTGACTTAGAATGAAGTTTCTAAAAGGTACACATTTGACCCATTGTGGATATTTTTATCTCAGTTGATCCATTTATAAGCGAGTGGATGGGAATGATATTTATGATTTTTTATTTATTTATTTACTGGGAAGTAAGTCATGAATAACATATTGGTTTAGTTTGACAGAAGTTGCGGTGTTCGGTAATGCAAGGGGAACGTTTCTCAAATCGCTCTTGCCATAACTGTGTATAATCCTGGTTATGATTTGCAGGTAACATCATTGAGGCAGTGAGACATGTTAGGTCTGTGATGGGTGACATCAGGGTTCTAGCAAACATGGATGATGATGAGGTGTTCACCTTTGCCAAGAAGATCGCAGCCCCATATGATTTGGTGATGCAGACAAAGCAATTGGGACGGCTCCCGGTCGTGCAGTTTGCAGCTGGTGGTGTTGCTACACCAGCTGATGCAGCTCTGATGATGCAGTTGGGATGTGATGGTGTTTTTGTTGGCTCAGGTGTGTTCAAGAGTGGTGATCCAGCTCGTAGGGCACGTGCTATTGTTCAGGCGGTCACACATTACACTGACCCTGCTATGCTTGCAGATGTGAGCTGTGGGTTGGGTGAAGCCATGGTTGGGTTGAACCTTGACAAGAATGTGGAAAGGTATGCTAACCGATCCGAGTAATCAAGACTGGTATAACATTGGTTGAACCTTGACAAGAAAGTGGAAGGGTATAACTTTGGTTTATTTATGTATTGGGATTTTAGTATGTAAGTTTTTCTTATGTTTCATCAGAAAAAGAATATACAACTGTGGGTTGTGCAATCATTTGTATTTCCTTACCATGAAGTTAAATTTATTCTGTTGTGTTGGATATAATGTTGATTTTGTTCAGTTTGTGAATAGCGCGGGTCATAAGTAGGGTGGATCCGAGAGGTTTAGGGTATGCTCATACCTTTAACCTGTATTAAGTGTAAGAATGAAAGAAAAATATATTACAGTATGGTATTATATCTGTAGTGCCTGTCATAGTTAAAACTTGGACCTGGTCCTACTGACGTGGGCATAGTCTTGCTGTCTTCTGTTATTCTACTAGTTCAAGAGCCGTGTAATACACGGGTTGTCTACTTTTTATTTCAAGCTTTATTTTAGTAAAAATATTAATGCAACTATGCAAGTAATGTATAATGTAGGTACGATATATACAGGGAATTGATATCTACACATCATTTGATGCATTGCACCATAATTTATGCATTATAGTTTGTACCGTATAATACTGTAATGCATAAATTATAGTGCACATATCAAAAGATGTGTGAGTGTCACCCCTCATTAGGGGTGTTGATCGGTTCGGTTTTCGGTTATTCGGTTAATTCGGTTCGGTTAATTCGGTTAAAAAAATTTTTAGGGGTCAAACCGTGAACCAAACCAAACCGAATTCAAATTCGGTTTTTGGTTCGGTTTGGTTAAATTCTAGTTCGGTTTGGTTCGGTTCGGTTTTCGGTTTAACCAAATTACACACTTTATTTAAAAAAAAAGAAAAATATACAAATATATTTTGCCAAAAAAGTTATTTCAAACATAAAAAGTATTTTTTAATATTAGGATAGAAATTTTTTGTTATTTATATATATATATAAACATAAATATATATATATATATATATATATATATATATATATATATATATATATATATATATATATATATATATATATAACATTTATTGATCTTTTTATATATATAAATATATAAAAAATATATAAATTTATATGAATTCTGTTTTCGGTTTTCGGTTTTGATTACCAAAACCATATCCAAACCGAGAACCGAATTAAAAGTTCGGTTTGGTTCGGTTTTGGCAAATTCGGTTCGGTTATAAGTTCGATTCGGTTATTTTCGGTTCGGTTCGGTTTTGGTTTTCGGTTTATTCGGTTTTTCTGCTCACCCTACCCCTCATATATATATGATGAGCCCATAACTCCAAACAATAGTCAAACCTGATGCTTCTTTAAAATTTCAAAAATTATCATTTATTATGCAACAAAGTTTCTCCATGAAATGTTGCATATAGTGCCCAAAATACAGAGTATAAACTTGGAAGTTTCAAGTTGTATCCGAAGTCAAAAATAACATAAACAACTTGTTTTCCTTAACTATCAACTCAAATGTTTCTCAATTGTACCCTTGAACGAAGAAAGGAACCAAATTTACCGCAAGTATTGTTTGATCCAATACCATGTCTTGTAAGATAAGCTTTACAACATTAATATGGCATATCTAACTCCCAAAATGAGTTTCTGGTAAAAGAAATGTGGCTGCAATCCCATGTGGTATGTAGAAACTTTGTACTCATGGTAACTTTCACATGCTACATATCCATCTGAGCCAATCACACCAATACTCGACCTGAAGAAACACTATTATTTCTTCTCGACTGGTACATGCTCGGGCCAATCTATATCAAAAACATAGATATTTTAGGAATATACAGCTATTGTATTAAACTTAAGAAAATAGTTTAGAGAAAACTCAGAAACAAAAATCAATAGTCACACTCATAAGCTTGAACATCTTGTGTTACCTAATTCCAAGAGAATGGGTCATAAGAAGATGAATCACAATGAAATTCTTCAAGCAACCATTTTCTGCAAAATGAACAATGATGATGGTGGTAAATAAAATATTTCCATTCATTAACTGAGTTTAAGATGTTTGTTAAACAAAAAAGAATACCAAAAGTGTTTTTCCAAGAAAAGATCATGTAGAGAGAACCGTAAAAACCTATCCTCAAACAAATTGCAGAACTCATAATAAGAGTAGAGTAACTCCCAATGCCGTCTTCCACGGGTTATGGGTCTAGAACTCATAATAAGCTCACCTAAAATCATCAAAAGAATAAAAGTAAAAATTAGAAGAGTCGAACCCTGTTGAGAATCAATAGCAAAACATGCAAAAATAAAACAACTTAATATGTTTACAAAGACAATGAATATAACAATCTGTAAGCATGGATTAAACTGATTTAATAGATCATGTTTTGCCACGATTTAATAACAATTTACAAATAAACTAAAACCATATATGCAGTAACTAAGATAGCTCTTGGGGTTTCTAAATATGGTGATACCATATTTACCAACATCCAACATGTAATGGGCCAAAACCAAATTGTTAGAGTAAAACGATAGATACATCAATGGTAGATACATATACATGTTTATATTTGTTGATACATAATCTGGCGCGGGCTGGATTCGACGACTCTCCCTGGGCCGTTCGTCGTCTTCTCGAGCCCTGAATAGACCTGTCAACAAAAAGAACCCGTTAGGAGTGGACCCAAGGCCGTAGCACCGGGATCCACCTCCGACGGTCAAGTTATTATTGATGCGATATAGCATATAATAGTTAGGTTTATGGTAACCTGTTGTATTGTGTTTAAGAAGAGGGTTCCAGCCATGTATTTATAGGGCATGGATTAGGGTTTAGGCGTAGAGTGGGCCGCTGTCTGCCGGGCCTGAGCCATTCCTGGCCCAGTCCGGACCATACGTCCACAAGCCCCCCAAGTTTAGTATGACATAGTGCGTGGCTATGTTATGCTAGACTTAAGTTCTGTTCATGGCCGCGTAGGCCCAATAAACCATGACGGCATGGCCCATGTGTGCGCAACTTGTGTGCACATGGGACGGATCATACTGCGCAGCCCACATGCGACAGTGCGCACTGGGATTGCGATTGTGATTGTCTCACAATGGTGAAGGTGGATCTCGTATGCTGCATCTTGGGTAAGGGCGTACCTTTTTTACCAGTAGCGATGCAACATGGTGCGACAGAAGACGTGCTTCTGTGGCAGAAGTGCGCGTTGTGCACAACAAGGATGCGCACTGTGCGCGAACATTACATTTGTCTTTACAACCGACAGAGGACGTCTCCCATTCGGCAAGATGGTGCGAATATTTAAATCCGTCTTTGTACTGGGCTTGCAATACCTCTTACGTACGATCTGCTTTCAAATATGCCTGCGTGACTTGTACGGAAACAATGGTATTATATACCCTGGTAGCCCCCCAAGTTTGATGGTGCTACTCGTGTGGAGCATTTAAACTTAGTTATTCAAATCCTGAAAAACACTTAATGCAAATATTAAAAGTATATGCCGCGAATCGCAACATTTAAAACCTAATGAAGTAAAAGATTAGCGCGAAGCAATATATAGCACATAGCATGTGAAATTAACACATAAAAGAAGTAGTAGTGTGAATTACACCTATCGTGAGGTTTTACAAACTATATAAGAGAAGTAGCACGTAGCTAATCTACGAACGTAGTACGCTCATGGCGATTAATTGATCTTTTTCCTTTTTATTATAATAAACAATGGCGCAGATGGACACACCGTGACCGCGACGAATAGTTTCAATTGCGCGTACAGACGCAGATGGATGTATCGTGACCGCATAGACTCGAACGTTCGTGGATGATCGCAGATGAACATAACATGACCACGGCTTTTGCCCAGTGCGCTCATGGCGATTTGCTAGCATCGTGGTGCCTGTACGTGACAGTGCGCTCATGGCGCCAATCTGCGAAGATGTCCAAACGCATGGCCTAACGTGGTTAGATTTATCGTGACTGCGTTGTTCGCGGCTAAAAGATAAAGTAGTTCCGATCGTGCGGACTTAGTGCGGTTTATGGGTAAAATCGTGTTTACCAAGTTTAAAAGATTGACATAAAATCTTTTGAATATTTAAAAAGATATGCACAAAAGATATGCACGAATGATTAAACAAACAAAGCAATCAATATTTAAAAGATAGAATCTTTTCAATATTTAAAAGATATGCTAAAAAATAAAGTTTGTCATTTGTTTCTTGTCTGCTTGCGTCAAACAAACAAAGCAATCAAGCCATTTTTTATTTTACTACGAAATGAAACAAAAAGGAATAAAAGAAAAGTCAAACTTTTCTTCTTAGTTTTGTTATTTAATTCGTACATAAAGAATGAATATGCGAACAACGCATCTTAAACTCGATGGTTGCGTATATTATTTGTATCTGCGCATCGTGTACTAGCAGAAAATAAAGAAAGAATACCGGCTTTTGAACTCGTGGTTGCTTTTCGGTGATGTGAGAGCACAAAACTTGTCGTGGTCCCACGGATGGCGCCAACTTGTTGATACATAATCTGGCGCGAGCTGGATTCGACGACTCTCCCTGGGCCGTTCGTCGTCTTTTCGAGCCCTGAGTAGACCTGTTAACAAAAAGAACCCGTTAGGAGTGGACCCAAAGCCGTAGCCCCGGGATCCACCTCCGACGGTCAAGTTAGTATTGATGCGATATAACATATAATAGTTAGGTTTAGGGTAACCTATTGTATTGTGTTTAAAAAGAGGGTTCGAGCCATGTATTTATAGGGCATGGATTAGAGTTTAGGCGTAGAGTGAGCCGCTGTCTGCCGGACCTGACCCATTCCTGGCCCAGTCCGGACCATACGCCCACAATATTATACTTATTTAACAGGTAACTGTTCTTAGAAAGAACAGTCCAAACAAATGTATATGACCCATGTTGACCCGTTCTAAAACAGCTTGAATTAACACAAAACCATTTGACCCGCACAAAAAAACTTGTTTCAAGTTTCAACCCATACCCGTTTTGGCATTTTCCACCTCAATATAGTAAATGTGATCCCTCTGCACCAAAAACGAAGATGTTCAAACGATTAGCATGGACAAATATGCACTTTGGTATACATTATCTCATGATTTTTTAATGAAAAAAATACTTCAGACATTCGCATCATCATATGCTAGATCCACATCTAATTTTAAATCTTCCAAAACGATCTTTCCACAATCATCATTTACTAAGCTTTTCGTTCTTTATTTATTTATTTATTTATTTTTAAATATATTTCTTTTCCATTAGCTTCCTCATTCACTTTTCTAAAGATATGAACACATACTACACACTAAAGTTTAAAGTAAAATGGCAAACTCTTGACGTACTTGCATTTTCATCATATTTAGATTTTAGTTAGAACATCTCGATTCTTTTGTAGTTGTAAGAACTCATTTTGATTTTTCTTTGCTTGGTAAATCCTTTTATTTAACGTCAAAATGTAACAGATACCTATGGTGCTTTTTGATACTTTGAGTGGTTCCAAACATAGTTCTCATAAAGAAAAACTGCTACAGCCTACTAAATAAGATTTAAGTTTAGACATAGCAGCTTACAAAAACTTTATAACGGTTTAATGCTCTTGTGGCTAGGGGGTGATATCGACTCCATTGTTTATGGTTGGCCAATGAGTCACGTATAGAAGACGGTGAGAGTTGCAAATTCTTTCTCTTCTACCTAATATAGAAAGTTCAAGATAGTTAGAAAAATGTTGTCGACAAATAAGTAGGGCTGTAAACGAACTGAACGTTCAGTGAACATTTCATGAACCGTTCGGTAAAAAGTTCGTTTATGTTTGTTCGTTTATTAAATGAACGAACATGAACAGTATTTTACGTTCGTTTAGTTAAATGAACGAACATGAACAAAAGTCTCGTTCGTTCATTTATGTCCGTGAACGTCCGATTAAGCGTTCATTAAAGTTCGTTTATGTTTATTTATCTATTTATGTTCATATATCATATATTTTAATTTTATAATTTAAAAATTGGTTTGTTTAAACAAAACAACTACTTATAAAATAATATATTGTGAAGAATTCAATAAAGTTTATGTTTATTTTCATTTATGTTTGATCGTTTATGCTCGTTTAGCATTCGTTTAGTGTCTTAATGAACGGACATAAACGAACATGAACAATTCATTTTCTTAATAAATGAACATGAACAAGAAAATTCGTCCGTTTAAGCGTCCGTGTCCATTTATTTGTTCGTTTAAAATTAAATGAACAAACATGAACAGGGCTCCGTTCGTGTTCGTCTGATTCGTTTACGGCCCTACAAATAAGCAATCTCAAACAACCCTATGTAATATACATAAGCTTACATTAATTTTGAGAACAATGCAATAAGGAGACACTTAATAAACAATGCCACACACTCACTTGCACTCAAAATAAACAATTTCATCAAACACTAAAACAAAAAGGCCAAAAATGCTTAATAGCTTTAGATAGGGGTTTCTAAGATTGCTTATTTCATATATGCCTAAAAAAAATAAAAAAATAAAAAAAAAATGCTACAGACCTGCTAATTGTTAAGTGTTTAGACTAATGATAGTGGTGACCACTTTCTCGCCCAATCAACCCCGTCACGTCAGCGCTACTTCAGCTTTCTCTCTCCACAACTCCACTCCAACCACATTTTGCTAATAAGGCGACCCCAACCACAACAAAAAACATACCCCACAAAAATAAATAAATAAAAAAGTACACACAAAAGAATTGAAAGTTTCGGTTGTGTAAGCAACCATAACTTTGAAAAGTTTGTCAAGTGACGCATCGCATTTGCCTTGGCTAGTGGGGGAACGCGTTGCATTTTTGAGGTTGTGGTTGCCAAGAGACTCCCATTAGCATTAGTCTTAGGATTGCATACCTTAGAATATTAATTGATTAAAAAAAAAAAAAAAAAAAAAAAAAAAAAAAAAAAAAGTGGTTGTACTTTGTCAAAACTCAAATAAGCAGCTTCAATTAGAATATGGTAAACAACAGCAGTTGCTTCCATCTAGTTCGTAATCTCTTTTTTGCAGATTCACTTGGTCTCTCATAAGTGAATGCAAGTCTAGATGCATAGAAACCGCAAGGATAAGTTCCACCAAGCAAATGACTGAGTGAGATGACATGTCGATGATAATAAACATAAAAAACAATGAATAAACTGTAACAAAGTGTTCCCTCTTTATTCAGTACAATTTGTTCCTTTTAAAGACCTAAAAATGCAACCAACATTTCCATTAAAATTCGAGAGCTAAATGCTGGTTAACATCATGAGTCAATGTATATGGTCATAAATAAATGTCAAATGACATTATAGACTAATGCTAACTATTTTATTAAACAACCCTTAAGCCAGCAATTGTAAATTTAAATCCCAACCTCCGTGTACGCTCACAAGCTTGTTGGGTAAACTATGATAGGGGTGTCCAAAAGAACCGAGGAACTATACCGGTAGTATACCGGAACCGAACCATATAGCCCGAAATAGTCTTTTGCAAGTCATATTTTTAATAGCCAAAAGATCAATAGAACCCATATTTGCTATAGAAACAATGAACCATTCCTAGTCACTCATTTTTTTAATAATAAAAAAAAGTAAATAAATAAATAAATAAATAAATAAAAAGTTGCACCTTTTTTTTTTTTTTTTTTTTTTTTTTTTTTTTTTTTTTGTTTAAAGGACCGTTTAGTTGGTGAAAAATTTCTTATTTTTCGTATGAAAAGAGAAAAATTGAAAATCTGTTTAGTTACATTTTTTTTCAACAATTTTCAAAAAAATGTGAAATACTCATTCTCTAATTTTAACTAAAGATTTGAAAAGCCATTCTACTTTTCTCACTTTTTTTCATTCACTAGGAATTTAGAAACGAAAAAACATGAAAAATTTTCACCAACTAATCGGCCTATAAATATCTTGCAAACCATAAATAGTTACAAAAAAAAAAAATACCATCGCGACGAGAATTAAATTATTTTTCTATAGACATGCATTGTTATATACTTTCGACAAACTTTTTTTTTGAAGATTTTTTTAATTTTTTTCTTTTCAAAATTTCCATCCAGAGAAATCATATGTGATTCGTTAAAATCAAATCATATATGATTTTTACGAATATTTTTACAAATCGTATATGATTCGTAAGAATCATATGTGGTTTGTAAAAATCAAATCATATGTGATTTTACGAACCATATATGATTTTTCTGGGTGGAAATTTAAAAAATGTCAAAAAAAAAAAAAAAAAAAAAAAAAGTTCATCGAAAATATATAACAATGCATATCTATAGACAAATTATTTAATTCTCGTCGCGATGGTATTTTTTGTAGCTTGAAGATTTATCGTTTGCAAAATATATTGTTTTAAAAAAATGTGGAAAATAAAAATGGGTGCCGATGATTAGTTCATTGATTTTATGGCAAATATGAGTTCTATATTGATCTCATCTCTTTTTTAATAAAATGTTGAGCTCATGATAATATAAGTCGAAGAATGTTTAAATTATTGTCTCTTACTCAAATTCATCTATACTAAATTATAATGCATTTGGGATTATTTTATAATTAAAAATGTTTAAAACTCAGACTTTTCTACTTACTAAATATTGATGAAGAAGGGATTTCAAACATTAATTGCAGAAAAGCAAAAACAAACAGAAAATTAAAAACAGAAAACAGAAAAGTAAAAACAGATTGTTTAGTAAAAACTAAAAAGCCGAAAATTCAGTATAAACAGAAAAGCAGAAAAGTCAGAGTTAGGCTAAGACAGTTTGTTGGAGAAAAAGCAGAAAAGAAAAGTCAAAGTTGGGCTAAGATCTTTCATTGAGTCTAAACTATAAGTTTGCAGACCATTAAAATTATTTGGCTTAACTATCTCTACTTATAAAGTATGAAAACAACTAAACGTGTAACCAAAAAGCATTACGCGGGTACCTGCTAGTCCAAAATAATAGCTGAATGTGAGTCAAAACTTTTATAAAAGATTTAAAGGCATTTAATAAACAAATCTTTGTTCCAAGCCATTGACCAATTGACTACTAACAATTTATTTATTTTTAGATGGATGGTGAGGATGAATCCTTTGATATTACTCCTTAAATTATTACATAAAGAACAACAATCAGATTGTAAACAATATGTTCTTAAGTGTAATAATAATGCTAGAAACTATGAGGAGAATTATTTTATATACCAAAATTTTATTACATATCAAATGATTCATCCTCACCATCCCATCTAAAAATAAATAAATTGTTGAGATTAAAAGCATTTTAATATTTCATCTATTTTTTATAATTTAAATATCTCTTAAATCGTTAATCGTTAAGCGAAAATAATTATACCATCGCGATGAGCATTTAATTATCTTTCTATACTTTCGACAGAAAAAAAATTGTTTTTCTTCACGTTTTTTTCGTGGTCGAAAAAATCACATGTGATATGTAATATCACATGTGATATTAGTGTAACGGTATATTTTTCGACCAAGAAAAAAACGTGATCAAACCGAAAAAGAAAAAATTGTTGAAGATATATCAAGTTGCCTATCTATAGAAAGACAGTTAAATGCTCGTCATAATGGTATATTTTTTTTTGCTTAACGATTAACAATCTGAAATATATTAATATTTAAAAAGAAAGAAAGAAAGAAAGTAGATAAAAGCGGGTTTTTTAAATTGTTGTGATTAATCTCATCTATTAGATCAAATAAAGATGGAGGGTGTAGATTAGTCCCTTGGTATGTAAAAAAAGTTTTGTCCTAAAATGATCTTTTATCAGAAACTATAATTGGGAGTGAGTATAAGGTTTTGGGAAGGAGTAAATGGTCATAGCAAAGTTCATGGGTTAGTTCATCAATAAATAGGAGTAACAAGGAGAAGGAACCCGCCACGTTGCGGCGGGGTCCTTTGTTGGGTCTGAAACTGCTGCTGAGTAAAACTGCTGCTATAAATGAAACTGCTGCTAGTGGTAATGATTCTGCTGCTAATGTCAAAGTGCTGTTGAGGCTAAATGCTGCTGACAGAATCTACTGCTGATGGGATAAGGATGTATACGGTTTAGATAAATACAGAATAGATTGTGTAAATATTATATTTATCTAGAATATACTTATCGTGTCGAGAAAGGTATTGTAAACCTAGTAGGATTCCTTAGTCTATAAAAGGAGGATCCTAGGGTTAGTTTATGTATATATTATTATTCACTTCAAGGTTGTAAAACCCTAGCATTGTTGAGTGCTCGTATTAATAATATTGAAGTGTTGAAGTGAATCATTATTCTTCTTAAGTTAAGCTTTTACATTCCGCATATTAGCTTAAGTGTTTAATCAAGTTAACTTCTATACAAGATTGTTTAAGCTCAACTGGGATCAACAAGTGGTATCAGAGCTTGTGATCTAGAAGTTATTATCAAGAAGATTTTTGTTTCTTAAAAGTTTGCTGTTCCTAATCTACTGCTAAGATGGGTGATGAAACTCATATGGTGACTGCTTCAAGGGTACCCATGCTGAATCCTTCTGAGTATGAGCTTTGGAAGAGAAGGATCAGATAGTACATTCGCATGATTGATTTCAACATGTTGAATGTGATTGTTAATGGTGATTATGTACCTGAGAAGAGTGCTGATGGGAAGGAGATACCAATTAAGTCTGCTGAAGCCAACACAGTAAGGAAGATGGAAATCAAAGCACATAGTATTCTCTTAATGGGAATACCTAATGAATTCCAAATGGACTTTAATGACTGTGAATCTGGAAAAGAATTGATGGATTCTGTTGAATTCAGGTTTGGAGGAAATGATGCTACTAAGAAATCAAGGAAAAACATGCTGAAGCATCAGTTTGAGAATTTTACTTCTGAAAGTGGAGAGAAGATAATTGGCACATTCAACAGGCTAAACCAACTTGTTAGTCATCTAAAGCTTGTTGGCTATGTGGTTCCACAAGAAGATGTAAATCTAAAGTTTCTTAGAAGTCTTGCACCTGAATGGAGTATGCACACAGTTATATGGAGGAACAAGCCTGATTTTGAAACTATGAAGTTGGAGAGTCTCTACAACAATTTAAGAGTGTATGAATCAGAACTATCTACCTCTTCTACTTCATCTTCTGGTACTCAAAATCTTGCCTTTGTATCCTCTAAAGGAAAAGGATCTCAAGAATCTCACTCTGCTGCTCATTCTACTGCTTATGGAGTATCTGCTGCTGATGGATCTGTTGCTAGTTCAAATGATAAGATCTCTACCAGTGATATTGCTTTGTGTGCATTCTTGGCTGAGCTCACAACTACTATAAGGTCACATGTCATTAATCAAGACTTGGATTATATTGATCCTGATGATCTTGAAGAAATCGATCTTAAATGGCAAATGGCTATGTTGACCTTGAGGGCAAGAAAGTTTTTGAAGAAGACTGGAAAAGAAGTCAAGTATAAAGCTAAGGACAGTCCAGGCTTTGACAAATCAAAGATAGAGTGCTACAATTGCAATAGGAAAGGACATTTTGCCAGAGAGTGCAGAGCTCCAAAGAAGAATGCTGATGCTACAAAGAAGGTTACTGAAGAATCAAAGACTGCACTGGTATCTTGTGATGGACTGGGAGATTATGATTGGAGTGATATGGCTGAAGAAGAACCAAATTTCTCTTTGGTAGCTGTTGCTCAACCCAAGGTGCAGAACTTTGCACTTATGGCCTATGGTTCATCATCAGGATCTGACTCTGAGGTATCAAATGATTCAGACTTATCTGTGTGTTCTTTTAAATCTTGTGCTGACACTATAGAAGAACTTAAGTCTAGGAATGAGAGTTTAAATAGAGAAATTGAACACCTAAAACTTGATAACTTAGGTTACAAAGTAGGTATTCAAAATGTTGAAAGAAGATTAGAATATCTCAAAGAGTGTGAGAAGGAATATGTAGATCAACTTAATCTCAGAGATATAGAATTTTTAAGAAAAATAGTGAAGTAGAAGTTCTTAAAAATAAGTTAGAAGAAGCAGAAAAAGAAAAAGAGGAAGCTCTTGCTGAAAAAGATAAACATGTAGTAAGAGTACAAAAACAACAATATGCTTCTGATTTGGTTCATAAATCTATAGAGAATAACTTGATGAGAAAAGGTAGTGGAATTGGGTATAATGAAGTGGCTCCTCCAGCCAAAAGTGCTTTTGCTCCACCAGGAAAAGAACTATCCTTCATTAGTGAGCTAAATATTGAAAAACCTGTAGGTGAATGTAGCACAAGTGTTAATGAAACACCTAAGGTTGAGGCTAGAAAATTTCCTGAAGCTCCTATTATAGAAGATTGGTATTCTGACAGTGATAGTGATGAGGAATAGGCTAAACAAGAACAAAGTGTGAAAAAGGAAGAAAATCCTACAAAGTTTAAACCTAAAATTGAACAGGTTAAGTTTGTCAAACCTGTGTTAGGAAATAACTTCTCTAGGAAAATGGTAGAGTACAATGAGGTACCTAGAGAACAGATGGAAAGATTCAATAATAAGCCTAGGGGTAACCAGAGAAACTTCAACAACCTAGTTTCACACAGATTAGGTAATCAGTTTCACTTACAAAAGAAGGCTTGTTATAAGTGTGGTAGCTTTGACCACTTGATTGTTAAATGTCCTGAACACCAAAAGCCTGTTTGGAATCAATACACTAGGGTGAATCACAAATATGTAACTAGACAAACTCACCCACATCCTAATAGAAATATGGTTCCAAGCAAGGTTGTCAGGATCGCGATCCTGATCGTAGGATCGCACGATCCTACTTTGAAAAAACGATCAGGATCGTAGCGGGATCTTAATTCTGGTAGGATCGCTGCAGGATCGTAGGATCGGTAGCAGGATCGTGGGATCGTTAGCGATCCGATCTTACTGATTTTTTTTTTTTTTCTTTTTTTTTTTTTTTTTTTTTTTTTTTTTTTTTTTAACTCTTTTTCATATATGAAGCATTATTTTAGCCTTTGAGGCCCTTGTGACTTTTTGTCTTAAATAACCCAATAACAAAACACTCAAAGTCCACGACATGAAAATAAAAAATACGTGGATAACAAAACCTAATTCCTAAATCTGAAATACAGCTTGCACATGCGTAATTTTTATTTTTATACTAGCATTCATCTCACGTTAAAATATAAACCATGATTAGATTTTAAAGATTCTACAGTATATATTATACTAAATCTGATCATCAACTTGTATCGTAACTGAAGCACAAGAATTTTGACAAATTTCGAGTCTTCTACAAATTTGCACCACTACGTTTAAAACATGGAAATGATGATATGAGGACTTTAAATGGAAATACGATGACTATCTTTTAAAGTTGCCTAATTTCTTTTTTAGTTCTTTAATTTTTTAGTTATTTAATTGATTGGTGTGTTGAGTTTAGACTTTAAATTTTTAGCAAATCAGTTAGTTAATTGGTGTGTTATGCTCGATCATATCAAACTTTTTTTTTTTTGAATAGAGCTCGATCAATATAGTTTGGAGTCAGTAACTTGCAATTGTACTATTGAGAAATATATAAAACAATAGAAGTATAAAACTACGGCTCCTATGCGAAATTGTATACATTTTCATAGGATCTTACGATCCCGATCCGATCCTACGATCCCGATCTTGCAAAGCCAAAAACGATCCTACGTAGGATCCCGATCCTGACAACCTTGGTTCCAAGAGCTGTTTTATTGAGATCTGGTGCAACTAGATCTATTTATGCTGCTAAATCAAATGGTGTTTTCAAAACCACAACTGGTTCTTCTACTGGCTCTACTGCTAGTAAGCATTCTGCTGCCAGTATGCACTCTGCTGCTAGTAAGCTACCTGCTGCTAGTACAAAACTTTCTACTTCTGGGCCAAAATTTTTAACAAATACAGTTGTTGGTAATCACTTTTATGCTGTTAAGGCCTCAGCTTGCTGGACTTGGAAACCAAAAACTAATGATTCAAATTCTGTTTCCAAGAATAGCAGTGCATCAAGTGATTTAAAGAAATTTGATTATGTTGATGCACAGGGCAGATCCAAGTCAGTAATGGCTTGGGTCATCAAGAGGAACTAATTTCTCTACTTTTCATGTGCAGGTCAATCTACTGGATGAGCTTAAGGATATGGTTATTGTTGACAGTGGATGTTCTGGACACATGACAGGAGATGAGTCTCAACTTGAAGACTTTGAGGCTTTTGATGGTGGTTATGTTGCTTTTGGGAATGATCCAAAAGGTGGAAAGATTGTTGGAAGAGGAACTCTAAAAACTGGAAATTTGGACTTTGAGAAGGTGTTTCTTGTGAAAGGACTTAAGTTTAACCTCTTTAGTGTCTCACAAATGTGTGACAAAAAGAACTTTGTTCTTTTTACAGACACTGAGTGTATGATCCTTTCTCCTGACTATCAATTGCCAGATGACAAATCTGTGCTTTTGAAGGTCCCTAGAAATGAGAATATATACAGTGACCATATTAAGAACATTATTCCTAAGAGGGCTTTGACTTGTCTAATTGCAAAGGCCACTGTTGATGAGTCCAAATTATGACATAGGAGATTGGGACATCTGAACTACAAGACCATGAACAAATTGGTAAAAGGAAATCTGGTCAGAGGAATGCCTACAAAGACTTTTGAGAATTGTGAAACTTGTGTTGCCTGTCAAAAGGGTAAACAACACAGAGTTTCATTCAAGTCCAAAACTGTGAACACAAATACTGAGCCATTACATCTACTGCACATGGATTTATTTGGGCCTGTATTTGTCAAAAGCTTGAACAAGAAGTCATATTGTCTTGTTGTCACTGATGAGTTTAGCAGGTTTACTTGGGTATTCTTTCTAGTCACTGAAGATGAAACTCCAGAAATACTCAAGGCATTTATTACAAGAGTTGAAAACATGTACAATCACAAGGTGAAGATAATCAGATGTGACAATGGTACTGAGTTCAAGAACAGTGTTATGAATCAATTCTGTGTGGGGAAAGGAATTCTTAGACAGTATAGTGTAGCAAGAACTCCACAACAGAATGGTGTTGCAGAAAGAAGAAACAGGACACTTATTGAGGCTGCAAGAACAATGTTACCTGATTCAAAACTACCTATTCCTTTTTTGGGCTGAAGCTGTGAACACTGCATGCTTTGTGCAGAACAGAAGTAAGGTAGTAAAGCCTCATAATAAGACTCCATATGAGTTATTTCATGGAAAGAAGCCACTGATTGATTTTCTCAAACCATTTGGATGTCCTGTTACAATTTTGAACACTAAGGATCAGCTAGGCAAATTTGATGAAAAAGCTGATGAAGGAAATTTGGTTGGTTACTCTGTAATTAGTAAAGCTTTCAGAGTATATAACAAGAGAACCAAACATGTAGAGGAGAATTTGCATATCAAATTTTCTGAGAACACATCTAATTCTGAAGGGAGAGGAACAGAATGGTTGTTTAATGTTGATATGCTTACCAAAGCAATGAACTATGTACCAGTTATTGCCAGTGTTGACAAACCACAAGAAGAATTTGTTTTGGTTGAGAAACTAAAGGTTGGTCCTACTCTACTACCCTTTCAGACTGATCTAGGTCCTAAAGAAGATGTTGTTACTCAAGAAAAACCTACGGAAACTGAAGAAGGCATTGAAATACCTATTGAAGCAGAAAAAGAAACTAATGAAGTTCCCAAAGTAGTTGTTGATGTCTCTCCTACACAACCAGAAGACTCTACTGCTGACTCAGAAGACTCTACTGCTAGGCCGAAAGATACAACTACTGCTCCACCAAATTCTACTGCCAAGCCTACTAACTCTACTGCTACTTCAATGTTTCCCAATTTGGACACTCAGGGTAGACCTATTGATGATTCTATCTATCCTGATGATCCAAATATGCCTCCTCTTGAGAATATTTATTATGACACAGATGATGATGCACTTGATGGTCAGTTATTTGGAGCTGCTGCAGATTTTACTAATTTGGAACTCAATATTCCTGTTAGTCCCACAACTACCACAAGAGTACACAAGGATCATCCTAAAGATCAAATTTTAAGTGATCCACAATCATCTATTCAGACAAGGCAGATGACTAAAGCACTGAAAGATCTTCAACATCAAAGTTTCTTTGCCAGATCTTTGCATCAAAGAAATAGTCATAAAGATCTTCAAAATTGCCTGTTTGCATGTTTTCTTTCTCAAATTGAACCCAAAAACACTTACAAAGCTTTACAAGAAGCAAGTTGGGTGGAAGCAATGCAAGATGAGCTTCTACAATTTAAGCTGCAAGAAGTTTGGACTTTGGTTGATCTGCCAAATGGAAAAAGAGTGATTGGCACAAAATGGGTTTTCAGATGCAAAAGAGATGAGAGAGGAATTTTCATAAGGAATAAGGCAAGGTTAGTAGCACAGGGATACACACAATAAGAAGGCCTTGATTATGATGAGGTATTTGCTCCAGTGGCAAGAATAGAAGCTATTAGAATATTCTTGGCTTATGCTTCATACAAAGATTTTGTAGTGTATCAAATGGATGTGAAAAGTGCCTTTCTGTATGGGACCATTACAGAAGAGGTTTATGTGTCTCAACCACCAGGCTTTGAAGACCCTGATCATCCTGACAAAGTTTACAAGGTAAATAGAGCAATGTATGGTCTACATCAAGCTCCTAGAGCTTGGTATGACACTTTGTCAACATACTTGCTAGAATCTGGGTTTAGCAGAGGAAAGATTGATAAAACTCTGTTTCTCAAAAGACAAAAGGATGATATTTTGCTGGTTCAAATCTATGTTGATGACATCATCTTTGGGTCTACAAACAAAGCTATGTGTGTTAGTTTTGAGAAGCTTATGAAGGACAAGTTTGCTATGAGTTCAATAGGAGAACTCACATTCTTCTTAGGTCTGCAAGTTACACAGAAAGAAAATGGTATATTTATCAGTCAGGATAAGTATGTCAATGATATTTTGAAAAAATTTGGTTTTGAAGATGCTAAACCTGCCAACTACCATGGAAACCAATAAACCATTGCTGAAGGATGAATATGGAAAGGAAGTGGATATACACTTGTACAGGTCTATGATTGGCTCATTGATGTATCTTACAGCATCAAGGCCTGATATCATGTTTGCTGTGTGTGCCTGTGCAAGATTTCAAGTGTGTCCCAAGGAATCACATCTTAATGCAGTGAAGAGAATTTTTAGATATCTGAGGCATCAACCAAAATTGGGCCTTTGGTATCCTAAGGATTCACCATTTGATTTGGTCTCCTATTCAGATAGTGACTATGCTGGAGCTTCTTTGGATAGAAAGTCTACAACAGGGGGTTGTCAATTTCTTGGAAGCAGATTGGTGTCATGGCAATGCAAGAAGCAAACAGTGGTGGCTAATTCTACAACTGAAGCTGAGTATGTGGCTACTTCAAGTTGTTGTGGACAAGTTCTATGGATGCAGAATCAATTATTGGATTATGGGTACAATTTCATGAATACCAAAATTCATATTGATAACAACAGCACACTTTGCATAATTAAAAATCCTGTTTTTCATTCTAAAACAAAACATATTGAGATAAGACATCATTTTATCAGGGATTGCTATGAAAAGAAGTTAATCCAAATTGTTAAAGTTCATACTGATAACAATGTTGCTGATCTTCTCACTAAACACTTTGATGTGGGGAGGTTTCAATTTTTAATTGCAAACATTGGTATGATAAATCTTTGAAAACTTATCTCTTCGTTTTTGTACAAGTGTGTAAAGGAATTGTGCTGCTTGTTACTCTGCTGCTTATCTTAAAGCATATGTTTGTGATGAAATGTACTATGCTGCTATTTCTAACTCTACTGCTAGTACATATGTTTGTTTGCTTTGTGGTGTTTGGTCTAATATTGTGCAGGAATAAGTCTAAATGATGATTTGCAATAACAATATTATGACAACAAAAGAAGAACATCTGTCATTCATCATTCATCAAGTTCAGAAGTTCATACATCAAAAGAGAAATTACAAAGACTACTTCTGAAACCACAAAAGAGTGCAACAATCTAAGATGAAATTAAAGACTACAAGCACTACTTCTTAGGGCATGGAAGTCCAAGAACAATTTTTCTTTCTTTAAGGAGAGGAGAGTTTGTCTTCCTTGTCTTCTTTGTCTTGGTGGACTTCTTTGGTCGTGGCTTTGATGACTGAGGCCTCTCAGGAGTGGAAGGTGGTTCATTTGGAGGCTCATCCTCATCTGATGATGTGTAGATGAAAGGGGAAACAAGCTCCCTTGGGGATGGTTGCCTGACAGGGATCCACGCTTGGTCTTCTGATGATTCTGAAGACGATGGAGATTTTGGGGACATCACAGCCTTACCCCTGGATGTGCTTGGGGTTTGATTTAAATGCAGAAGATCTTTGAACACAGGGAGATCATGCTTTCTCTTTTTGGCTTGCTCTTTGGTTCTACAACCATCATGAGGAGGACGGAAGGGCGGCACATATGTTTCAAAGGGGGTTTCATCTTCAGATGATGAATCGGAAGAGATATTGATGATTTCGGGTGTTGATTTCATAATTATTTGATTTGATTTGGGTTAATTGAATTTTTGATTTGGTTGATTGGCGTTTTGATTGCGATTAGGGTTTGATTGTGATAAATTAGGGAAAAGATTTAGTCCGTTTTTATAGGGATTACGGCATATCATCACATTAATTGCTGAGGATTCTTGACTTTTTGACCAAGCATATTTCGTCAACTCTGCTGCTGGAATATTTCACTCTGCTGCTAGTTATATAACTCTGCTGCTAGTGTTATTGTGCTGCTACGGTTGAAAGTGTGAGGGTGGGATGTGTAACTTCTTCAATCAGTTTAAAACCTAATTGATCTTTCTAATTGGTTTTCTTATGTTTCAAATTGAAGTTATCACAAACCCTAACACTTCATCTCTCTCAAAGTCAAAAATTCCAAATTTCCCTAAACCTTAACTCATGGAGTACGTTAGTACCTGGGCAAAGCAACACAACAGTGTGGTCGTTCTTGATGTAGAATCCATTAATGAAGAGTTCACAGACATGGTAAAATTTTTGAATGCTACTTCTCTTCGGTATGCACTCACTGTGAATCCTACTATATTTGCATCCCACATCAAACAGTTTTGGCTTACTGCTAAAATCAAAACTAATAATGGGGAAAAATATGTTAGTGCCTTAGTAGATGGGCAAAAGGTTCGTGTAACTGAATCATTAATAAGAGAAACTCTTCTCTTAAATGATGAAACAGAGACCACTTGTCTTGCCAATTCTGCTATTTTTGCTGGGTTAAAAGATTTGGGATATGAGGGGAATCATACAAATTTAAAATTTCAAAAATCTCTCCTCTGTCCTCAATACAAGTTTTTGATACATCTTCTTCTTCATTGTTTGAGTTCTAAAACTTCTGGATGGCATGAGTTTAGTACTACTATTGCTTCTGCAATGGTATGCTTAAGCACAGGTCAACCATTCAATTTTTCAAGAATGATTTTGGAAGGGATGTTTCAAAGTATCAAAGAGTCTGGTTCCTATTTGCTTTATCCAAGGTTTATACAATTCTTTGTTCAAAAACAACTTACAAAGTTTAGAGGCCATGTTGCTACCTATGATGCTCCAAAATTGGTTTCTAAAACCTTTACTTTCTTGGTTAAACATGGAAAAGGTTTTTCAGGCACAAATACAAATCTTACACCTTACATGGTGCAACTTGTGCAAAACAATCAGGGTGAAGGATCAGGAAATCCCACTGACTCCCATCACACACCCAATTTTTCTGCATCTGCTACATAACCTAAAATACTCTATATCCGTAGGAAAACCAAAAAGAACACTGATCTTCCTCAGGATAGTGTTAGTATGGCTGTACCAGATGAGGCTATCCTAGGTGATGGGGAGGACATGTTGGTAAGGGCTGTCACTACTGCTTCTAGCTTAGCAGCAGAGCAGGATAGTGATAACATCATTAAGACCCAAACCAAGGCAACATCTAGAGATGATGATTCTTCTGAATCAGATTCTCAGGATGGTAACCCTAGCCAAATGGCAAATACAGGGGGCTCAGATGATCAAATTAGGTTTGATACTGAGTTTATGTCCCAAGATTCACCTCTCGGACCAGGTTACACAGGTCAAAGTGATGAGGACAGACCAGTGACCAATGGATTGATGGAAAACCTTGTACATGATGACAATGTCCATGATTCACCTCTCGGACCAGGTAACACAGGTCGAAGTGATGAGACTATTATGAAACTCATTCAGGAATTGACGGTTACTTGTATCAACTTGGGGGTGAAATGTACTACATTGGAAGATAAAGTTCTTAGTCTTTCATCTGTTGTTGCTGATCAGGACAAGACTATCATCAAATTGCAAAAACAGATTAAGAACTTTCAGAAATCAAGATCTTCAACCTCCTTGAAAAGATTGAAGAAAGTGGGCACTTCTCAGATTGTTAGTTCTCCTGATGTCTCTACTCACTTGGAAGATGATGCTTCCAAACAGGGGAGGAATGAAGAGGCAATGGGTTCAGGGGAGGCAAATTTGGAAAAGATTGATAGTGCTCTGGGTTTGAATGATGGAATGGTTTCAGGGGAGGTTCCAGTGATTGGTGATATGGATGTTGAAAGTCCTCAGGATGCTGAAGATTTTGTGGTTGCTGATAAATCAGGGAATGAGGTTGTCATGGAAGAGGTGATTGCTACTCAAGAGAAGGTGGTAGAACAACTTACAACTTTGGAGCCTAAGCAATTAGTGAAGGCAACAGGGTTGATGGGTAAAACATTGATGAAGTTGGGAGATTTGGTGAAAAACAAAAGTGCTTTTGCTTCACCAGGAAAAGAACTATCCTTCATTAGTGAGCTAAATATTGAAAAACCTGTAGGTGAATGTAGCACAAGTGTTAATGAAACACCTAAGGTTGAGGCTAGAAAATTTCCTGAAGCTCCTATTATAGAAGATTGGTATTCTGACAGTGATAGTGATGCTGCTCAAGAATCTACTGCTAAGGAAATTACTAACTCTGCTGCTAGTGGATCTGCTGATGCACAAGACTCTGCTGCTGGGTCTGGTGACAATGCTGCTGCTGAAGCTATGGTATTGTTGAGCAAGAAGACTACTCCATTATCAACTCCTTCACTACCACAACAAACAACAACAACAATCAAATCATCAGCACCTAGAAAACCTGAAAAAGGGATTGTTATTAAAGAACCTGCTGCTCAACAAAAGAAGGTTATTTCTTCATCTTCTACTGATAAAGGCAAGGGCAAGCAAGTTGAAAAACCAAGGATAATGCATAAGGGGATTGATTTCACTGATGTACCATTTGAGTCTTGGCTTAAGGCATTACAAGTTGAACATGATACAGCTGCTGCACTTAGAGAACAAGAGTTGATTGATATGGAAGAACAACAGTTAGCTGAGAAAGAGGCTGAAGGCTTAAAGAGGTGTGATGAATGGATAAATGAGAAGATCAGAATAGCTGCAGATATTGAACTCAATAAGCTGATCAAGATTGATGAAAATGAAGTTCCAACTTTTAATGTGCAATCTTGGTACATAGAGTTTACTACAAAGAAGAGAAAAGAAAATGCTACTGCTAGAAGAAAGATAAAGATATTTAAAGGTCCAACTGTTAAACAACAAAGAAGAGAATATGAAAGGTATCTAAAGAATATGGCTGGATGGACATTGGTACAGTTGAAACCTTATTCTTATAAAGAAGTTTTTGACTTGTATCAACAAGCTAAGAGGAGAACAGATACTTTTTATGCTATGAGATGTGCTGAGGATTTGGAACAAATTGCTCAAATGAACAAGAAGTTGGTACCTGAAAAAGTAGCTGAAGCAGAGCATATTCAAGAAGCTGATGTTGTTAAACAGCTTGATATTGATGCAGCAAAGACTATTTCTTCTGTGCAAGGTGATCAAAGAAAAGGTGTTATTCATAAGTCATTTGAAAAGAAGAAGAGAAAGATTGGGGAAGGAAGCAGTTCTATACCTGAAGGAGATGAGTTTAAACATGATCTTGATCACATTCTTTCTGAGCATCTTAAAGAACAATTGAAGGTTTACACTATGGTTGGTAAGATGGAAGATCCTGAAGTAGTTGATGCCAAACCATTAGGAGTTAAATATCCTATTATCAAAGTAACTACAGGATATGATACTAACATTGGAGCATTTCATGATGTCCAGAGATCTGATGGTAAGACTCACAGGTTTCTTAGATTTCAACAGATGCTACATTACTTTGATAGAGAGGATGTTGAAGACTTGTGGAAGTTATATAAGGCAAAGTTTGGAGCTAAGAAGTTTGATGGTAAAAAGTATGAGATAGATAAAATTGATCACATCATAACTTTTTCTGATAATGTAATGTGGAGAGCTCTTAAACTTATGTTTGAACCTTCAATGGATGATTCTGAATGGACAGAGATAGTTGATTACAAAGTAAGAAAATGGAGACTCTTTCAAGATTCTGGAGTTCATGTGTTAGATATTGGACCAATTACTTTGTATATGCTAGCTGAAATGGATTACCCAGTGGTAAGATACTGGAATATTGTCAATCAGATGGTTAATGGTGATAAATCACTTAAGTTGCAGAAAGACTATGATTCTGATGATCAAGCATTCAATTTGCTGTCAAAGTATAAGAAGATATTTGATCAACTGGATTCTCAAGGTTTGAAGTATTTGGAAGCATCCTCCAAGTGATTAATTATGCTTAGAAGAAACTTACTTATTTAGAAATAAATAATAAGTTTAGGGGAGGATTATTGGGTCTGAAACTGCTGCTATAAATGAAACTGCTGCTAGTGGTAATGATTCTGCTGCTAATGTCAAAGTGCTGCTGAGGCTAAATGCTGCTGACAGAATCTACTGCTGATGGGATAAGGATGTATACGGTTTAGATAAATACAGAATAGATTGTGTAAATATTATATTTATCTAGAATATACTTATCGTGTAGAGAAAGGTATTGTAAACCTAGTAGGATTCCTTAGTCTATAAAAGGAGGATCCTAGGGTTAGTTTATGTACATATTATTATTCACTTCAAGGTTGTAAAACCCTAGCATTGTTGAGTGCTTGTATTAATAATATTGAAGTGTTGAAAGTGAATCATTATTCTTCTTAAGTTAAGCTTTTACATTCCGCATATTAGCTTAAGTGTTTAATCAAGTTAACTTCTATACAAGATCGTTTAAGCTCAACTGGGATCAACATCCTTGTACCTGTGTGATAAACATGCTCGTATGTTTCGTATGGTTGCAGGTGCTGGTAAATAAACAAAACTGGATAGATGCATTGCTAGGATCGAGTTTACAAAACATTGCAAGCGTTATAATCAAGTCACCCATTAAAAAATAAATTGCCAGTCACCACAGAAACATATACAAAAAATGATTTTAAATACATACAATTAGGTCCTGTTACTTGAATCACATAAACTAAAAGCGCATTAGCAGTCAAATACACATCTTTAAAACTGAGTACTCACATTATCCATTACAAATAACATGTTGTAACATGGCAAGATTGTGTGTGCAAAAACATAACGTTGCGACTTGAAAGAGAATTTTTGAGGTTCGCGATAGAGCTGTAAAAAAACGACTTCCATCTTCTTTAATTGGGCTTCACTCACAGTTTCTGTCTACAGTGTACAGCACCAAAATGACACTCTTGGTTTGCGCCTAACTGCACGAAGGTGTAAAATCAGTTAGATAGCAGGAAAAATGTGGAGGAGCAAAATAATATTTTTAATTGTAGGTGCTAATGTGTTCATTTTGACCGATAACCTAGCCTACCAATTTTATCATCTCTAGTTGATATCCCTGAATGCCAAACCAAAAATACTATTTATATGTAGTGCCAAAAAAGAAACAACCAACTTTTTTAAACGATCTCAAACAACTATTACTCAAGAATACATATCATACAAAATCGTAGATGTAAACATGTTAATTTAAAAAAATGCATACCTTCACCAACGAAATACTCAAAAGGTTAAGACCATATATGGTTTGTTGGCGAAATTCTTCACCCCTCATCCACCGAAACGTATGTCCTGAAAATCAATAAAGATAGAAATTAAATACTAACAGAACATATATGTGTATGGGTGTCTGTGTATGCAAGAGAGCAATGAACACGGATGCTCATGCTGTTATTGCGGATAGTCCCTCTGGTGCTCCTGTCTCTTTCTCCGCGGAGAAAGAAAGTGTTGATGTTTCATCATAGGAGTCTTTGTGACGCAACCATTTGTTTGCCTTTTTTTTTCCTTTTTTTTTTTTTTTTTTTTTTTTTTTTTTTTTTTTTTTTTGCACTTTCTGAACAATGTATGTTGCTTTTGTACGTCTTTGTGCTTGTCATAATTATGATCTTATTTATCATGATGTTTTTGCTATGTTTAAAGTCGTACAAATACGCTTGTTTAATAGTCTTTGTACTGGGTTTGCAATACCTCTTACGTACTGAGTTAATTGTGAGGTTACTCAACCTTTTGTTATGCGGAATAACATTTGTTGGGGCGGACCAATTGTGTGTGCGCGTGTCTTACTCACGTATATTATTAAGTTTGCAAATTTAAAAAAGGACGGACATTTTATTAAAGCAAACTGGTAAGGGTAGCTAGTCCACACCTTACATTTGATAGTTTAAAAAGACAGAGTATAATAGTAAAGAAAATAATAAAGACGGGTGGATGACCACTGTGGAGCGTGTGTGGCTTTCCTATAACTGGTTTATGTAGCACCTTTTGAGGTTGCATATGTGCCAAGTTATTGGCAATGTTGTTCCGTTTCTATCTTTCAGTTTGTATGCTCCTTTTCCCAATACTTCCGAGACCACGTATGGTCCTTCCCATTTGGGCCCTAGTTTTCCAGTATCTTTTGCATGGCTTGCGTCGTTGTTTCGATACACTATGTCCCCTGGTTTAAAGCTATTGTTGCAGACTCTGGAGTTGTAGTATTTTTCCATCTTTGCTTTGCATTTTGCTTCGCGGATGGCTGCCTGTTCTCTTCTTTCCTCGATCATGTCGAGGTTTATTTCCAGGTCTTCTTCATTTTGGTTTGTGTCTACATCTGTCATTCTCCATGTTGGTATACCTAGTTCTGCTGGGATGATAGCCTCCGTCCCATATGTTAAGGCGAATGGAGTGTCCCCGTTACTGGATTTGATCATTGTTCGGTGTGCCCAAAGGACATGCAGTAGCTCTTCTATCCATTTTTTGTTGTCTTCGCCCAGTCATGCCTTAATCCCTTCCCAAAGGCATCGATTGGCTCGTTCCACCATATCGTTTGCTTGTGGGTGTTTTACTGAGGCAAAGCATTGCTGGATGTTTAGTTTTTCGCACCATTCTTTAAATGGGTTTTCACATAAGTGTTTTCTGTTGTCAGATATGATTACTCCGGGGAGTCCAAATCTGCACACGATGTTTTCCCATACAAAATTCCTCACCTACTGGCCCGTTATGGTAGCGACAGGCTTCGCCTCTATCCTTTTGGGAAGTAGTCGATTGCTACTACTAGGAATTTGACTTTGCCTGGGGCCTCCGGGAAGGGTCCAGCTATGTCAATTCCGCACTTCTAGAAAGGCCAAGGAGAGGTGATTGGCGTTAAGTTTTGCTGTAGGTGACGTGGGACAGGTTTATGAACCTGACAATCCTTGCATGCAATGATTATTTTGCTCGCGTCCTTATGCATTGTTGGCCAGTAGTACTCGGTTCTCAGAGTCTTTGCCACCACAGATCTGGTTCCTGCGTGCATGCCGCAGGATCCTTCATGGATTTCTCGTAACACATATTCAGCTTGTCGTGGGCTGACACAGCGTAGCCATGGTCCGAGGAATGATTTTTTGTATAGGATCTTTTTTATAACAGCCAAGCGCTGTGACTCTCTTTTATCGCGTTGGCTTTCTTTTGATCCATGGGTAGCAAGTCTTTTGTTAGGTATTCGTAGATTGGAGTCATCTAGGTGTCGCCTTTTTCTTCGACTATGTCTAGCACTTGCGTTTCTTCTATAGATTTTTTATCTAGCTCTTCCACCAGCACTTGCTTGCTTAGGTGTGCGAAGGTAGTGGATGCCATTTTGCTTAGGGCATCAGCTTTTTTGTTTTCGCTTCTTGGTATTTGCTGAATTTTCTGAAGGAGCTTATAAGTTCCTTGACCTTTTCTAGATATTGGATCATTTCCATCTCTTTAGCCACGTAAGATCCGTTGATTTGATTTGCTACTAGTCGAGAGTCGACGTATGCTTGCAAAATTTTAACGGTCATTTGCTCCGCTATTCTTAGTCCGGCTAGGAGGGCTTCGTATTCTGATGCATTGTTACTTGTTCTGAATTTGAAGCTTAGGGCATAAGTGAATTCTGCCCCTTCCGGGTTGATGAGTACCAACCCCGCTCCGGATCCATCCCTACATGATGATCCATTCGTGAATAGCTTCCAGGGTTCTGGTAACTTTTCTTCTTCCAACGGTTCATCTTCTGGGTTGTCTTCTGGTTGTTCTACTATAAAGTCTGCCAGAATTTGTCCTTTTTCCGAGACACGTGGTCTGTAGTGTATGTCATACTCTCCCAGCTCGATACTCCATTTTTGTGATCTTCTCGCCACCTCTGGTTTAGATTTGATCTATTTGATTGGTTGATCCGTAATTACCACCATGGTCTGTGCCTGGAAGTATCTTTTCAAACGCCTAGTGGCATGCACCAGGGCTAGTACCAATTTTTCCATTGGCGTGTAGTTTATCTCTGGGCCTCTTAAGGCACGGCTTACGAAATAAATTGGCATTTGTTTCCCCCCCCCCTTTCTACCATTAGCTCCGCACTTCCTGCTTCTTTTGCAGCCGCTAGGTAGATAATTAACTCTTCTCCTTCTATTGATACTGTTGGTGTCGGGAGGTTGGCTATTTCCTTTCTCATTTGTTGGAAAGCTTCCTCCGCCTCCTTTGTCCAGTGAAAGTCACTTTTCTTTGTGCACTTTTTAAGTGTTTTAAAGAAAGGTAGTGATTTCTCCGCGGACTTTGAGAGGAACTGGTTCAAGCTGGCTAGCTTTCCGTTTAGCCTCTGTACTTCCTTCAGACATTTGGGAGATGGGAGGTTGGTGACTGCTTCTGCTTTGTCTGTACAGGCTTGTATGCCCTTGGTACTGATTGTATAACCCAAAAATGTTCATTCTTCAATGCCAAAAGTGCATTTCTTGGGGTTTAGTTTCATATTTATGCTTCTTAACGTTCGAAACGTTTCTTCCACGTCTCTGATGATTTCGTCTTCCGTGCGACTCTTTATCACCAGGTCATCCACATATACCTCCAGAATTTTCCCGATTTGTTTGTAGAAGGCTTTGTCTACCAGCCGCTGGTATGTTGCTCAAGCGTTTTTTAGGCCAAACGGCATTTTGGAGTAACAGAATATGCCTTCGTTGGTTATGAACGTTGTTTTTTCCTCATCCTCCTCAGCCATCTGTATTTGATGGTAGCCTTTGTATGTGTCTAGGAAGCATTTGAAGCGGTATCCACAGAGGGACTCAATCTTCCAGTCTATCTCTTGTAGCGGATAACAGTCATATGTGCATGCTTTATTCAGGTCTTTGAAGTCAATGCACATCCTCCAGCTATCATTGTGTTTCTTAACCATCACGGGGTTGGCTAACCAACTGTGGTAATGCACTTCTTTCATGATATCTGCATTGACAAGTTTTTCAACTTCTTCCCGTATTACTTTGCTTCTTTCCGGGGCCTGGCCCCGTTTCTTTTGTCTGACTGGGGCGTATCCTTCATGAATATTAAGGCGGTGCTCTGCTATACTTCGCGGGACACCTGTCATATCCGCCGGACTCTAAGCGAACACGTCCAGATTTTTTCGTAATAATTCACATAGCTTTGTTCGGCCTTCCTCTGTGAGGGCAGAGCCTATCGCTTCTGTTTGATCTGGATATTTCGCGTGAATTGTGACTTTGACTCTTTCTGCCGCTGGAGGGTCGGCGACAAGGGTTTCCACGGCCGGTTCGAAACCATTGTACATTTAAGCGGGATGATTTTGATGCTGCGTAGTGTGAGTATCTCTCCTTCAACTGGGAACTTTAGCATCCCGTGTTCCGTTGATGGTACCGCTTGTATCTTGCGCATCCCTGGCTGCCCTATGCTTCCATTGTAAGGAGAGTGTGACCTTACTATGTAGAATTTCATCCATGTGGAAGCGATGTGTTCATCGTCGCCTATTTTCACCTGGAGTGTTATCTGCCCGATTGGCCATATGACGTTACCGCCGAATCCGATAAGGGGTACCGTGTCCGAAACCATCGTACTCCTTATTTCAGGCCGGAGCCTATTGAAGCAGTGTTCATATAATATTTTGGAAGCTGAGCCTCCATCCACATACATGCGGTGCACGCTGTGACCTCCAATTTCTGCCTCTGTGATCATTAGGCCTTCGTTCCCTTCATCCTCTCCCAACGGCGGGAAATAAGTTTCCGGGTTAGGAGAGAAGGTTTGTGTTATTTTTTGCCTGGCCGATTTCTGCCAAGTCTGTATCATTAAAATTGTTTGTGCCTTTTCGACCTCGACCTTCTCCTTTTGCATCATAGAGGTGATTCTCGGATGTAGCATCTTCCGAAATTATGGGAGTAGAGACATTGGTAGCGATTATCTTCTTTTTGCTCATCATCATGGTAAGACAGGTGTCGGGATTTCTGGGAGTATGCGAACACATTCTTCTCTTTGCTTTCGCGTCCGAGCCTATAGAACACTCCATTTTCCAGCCTTTTGAACACATCTTTCCTCTCTGGACCCCTCCTTCTAGGAGACCACGACCTGTGGCTTGGCGAGCTAGGGCTCGCGGAAGCACTTCGTCTTCATTTAGCTTCGATCTTTCTCTTTAGATCCTTCTTGTGGTGGGGCGTCCTGGATTCAGATTGTCGTGATTCTTCTTCCAAGAGTTGAGCTTTGACTTTGTCGAGCTTCTTTTGTTTTTGTTTTTGAAGATATCTCTCAAGCAATATTGGCATGATTTGGTCTTAGTTCCTTTCACAATAACCCTGGAGGTCTGTGCTAGGAGTAGGTACGCCACTGCCTCCCAATACCATTTCTTTGCCTTTCACGCCCGTATTTTTCACGGCGGACGTGGGTGCGCGCGTGTCGACCTTTGCTTGCTGGCTCATGGTTAGTATTTTCGAGAATTCAATTCTGCACTAGTCGCACGGATGGCGCCAACTTGTTTGTGCAAAAAGTATGAATAGTATGGAATTTGATTTAATTGGGTGCGGGCCGTCCTTGGTGGGCTGTCCGCTGTGGGCTTATGCACTAATCCAAGTAGAGGATGAAGTATCTTGCACAAATGAAAGTAAACCATTAGCCTTACCGTGAGGACGGACCCCACAATTAAGCTCCGGCGTGAGAGTAAGTACTCTTGTTGTTAGAGGAGTGTCAGAGTATTGGAATGAGTGAGAAACTCGTACCTGGAAAATGTGAATCGGAGTTTCCTTTTATAGGCAGTCGAAATATTAGGGCTTCCTAATTTTTCGCATAGAGCTGTAGTGGCCGGAGTGGGACCCTTGTTGGGCAAGGATCCGTAGCTTAATCATTTGTCGCGGTTGGGATGGTTTTCTAGACCGGGGGCCGGTCCGTGAGCGTACTTCAGAAGTGCCGCTTGTATGTATCCTAGTATGTCTGGACTGTGCCATGCACGTAACATGGGTTTTAGCCATATTTGGCTTTATCAACTCGCTGGGCCAGAGCCCAGTCCGTTCATTGGGCCGGAGCCCGGTTTTCTTGTAGGGCTGGGGCCCATTTTTATTTATTTGGGCTTGAGCCCAGTTTGTGTGAGATAATCCAGGCCCAATAGGCCTGCTATCCGTATTATACGTCATTGATAACGCTCAAAATTAACATATTTTTAGTCACGTTATTGTTTGATTTATGAGTGGAAATTGGTCATATTTGTATTCATTTGTTACTTAACCGTGGAAAAGTGTTTGTACATGCAAATATAGCCAAAAGCAGTGAAAAGTGAACAAAAGATGAAGAATTGAAGTGGACATGCATTTTTGGAGAGTTTCGAGAGGATCAAAGAAGAAAGAAACGTTGCGTGAACAAAAGGATTTGATAAAGACAAGTTTGCTATACGAAATTATCAAGGAAATATCAAGTTCTAATGGACAAAGTCATGCCACGAAGAAAAATATTGCATGCAACGTAAAACGACGAAGAAAAGACAAGAAATCATGTTCAGACGAGATCCAACCGATCGGTTGCAACCCGCAACCAAATCAGCTGGATATGTGCCAGAATGACCAACCGATCGGTTGGCGAGAAACCGATCGGTTGGTGGTGACTGAAGTTGCAAGTTTTGCATTAATTGGCGAATTTACTCCCCATAATCATTTGTGGCTGATCATTGTTGCTTATTTACTGTGGAGGGACGTTTTTACTTGAAGCATAAGTGTCATTAAGCTATATAATGAGCACTTAGGACTTAGAGATACTTGTACCACCATTATCTAACTTAGTATTACACCAAATCTTGTTAGGTTATCTTATATTGCCTGAAAGTTTACTAAGTGTTGTAAAAACGTCCGGAACGTGTTGAGTTAAAGTCTCAAGCATTGGTTCGAGTGTGGAGTTCTTTACTTACTTTGGTGAGCAATTGGAGGAGTGTGGTTGATATATTTCCACAAAGTTTTCTCATTGTAATTTCAAGACTAGATACACCTTGATACTTATAATGAACAATTGTTACTTTAAGTTTTATGAAAGTTTTCTATTTTACTTGTGTTTTATTATGATTGCTATGGAGTAATTTGTGATATACTTGTGTATATGATGTGATTGGTAAATGGAGTATTATCTTATGAAAAAGGTGATGCATGAAAACATATCTATTTTTATGAGTTTGTTGATTTAACATCTTTTCTTGCTTAATTTGTCTGTAAAAACAATTTCTTGAAAAATAGGTCCGAAAGGATTTTCAACTTGTTTTTATTCCAAAATATTAATACACCAAATTAGTATGGAATAGGATGCTTGACAACCATCTTATTTACTTGTTAAAATAGATTTGAAACGATTTCATCACGAAAAAAGGACCGAAAGGATTCGTAGGAATTCATAAGAAAAGAATTGATTTTCTAAACAACCATGTGTTTATAGGATTGTCATACTAATTTGATATGTCCGAAAGGAGTCATTTAGTTGATTGAATTCTTAGTAGTAGTGAAAACATGACATACAACATGAATTGTATAACTACTCAATTTTAATTGCGCATCATAACAAGTTTTACACCAAACTTCGTACTCAAATTGTTACGATACTCCTATTCACCAATCAAGGAATTATACATAAGCGTATGTTTAGTTTTTATTGAGTTTCTTTTACATTAAGCTTTTACATAAATTTGGATTGACAACCCTTATTTATCAAACGTTTTTCTAATTACTAAAGCTACCAAATCCCTTGGGACGATCTCGACTTACCCACCTTTATTACACCGGACGAGTATACTTGCTCGTATGTGCTAGATAATAATCGGATAATTCGTGTTTATAAATTTTAAAACTTGTACTAACAAAACGCACATCAAGTTTTTGGCGCCGCTGCCGGGGATTTTGATTAATTTTCTTAGTTTTTAGTAATTAATTTGTTTGAAATTAGTTTTTAAAAATTCAAAGTAAAAAAAAAAAAGTAAAAATTTTGGTTTTTTGACCAACCGAATCGGTTGGGTAACCAACCGATCGGTTGGTTGGTGGTCACGGTAAAATTTTTTGGATTCTCTTTTTAGCAATTAATTCTTATTTTTCTGTTTTTAGTTAATTAGTTTTAATGTTTTTCTAGTTAATGTTAGTTTTTAATAGTTTTAAGTTTCAATTATTAGTAATTTTAATGTTTTATAAGTTTTAATTTCAATTAATGATTTAGTAATTCTTAAAGACACCTTAATTAACGTTTTTATTGTTTTTAATCTTGTAATTAAAATTTTTATTAGTTATAAAAAAAAAAATTTAGTGTAAAAACTTCAACCGATTCGGTTGCGGGTTCCAACCGATCGGTTAGGAGTGGTAATTTGTGCTAACCGATTTGGTTGGGTAAGAAACCGATCGGTTGGGCACCTCGGTAAAATTTTTGACATTTTTAATTTTTAGTTTATTTTCTATTCTTAGTGTTTTATTTAGTTGATTTACTTGTTCTTGTTTCATATTAAGAGTTTATTTGATTATAACTAACCCTCATGCTAATGATTTTGATTTTTTATGGTTATGTTATAGTTAGTAAGTGCTTAAATTGAAATGGAGAGTTTGAGCCAAATTTCTGCATATTTGAAAGACTTGGAAGATATGTTCAAGGATTACGGTGATTCCTTAGAAAAGTTGGAAAGTTTGTTAGAAAAAGCAAAGTTGGATTTGTAAGGAGAGGAAGTTGTTTGTGATAATGTTGCTTATTTGCCACATGAAATGTGTTATCCAAAGAAGGAGAAGGAAAGGAAAGTTGTTGTTTTCACTAGAGCACCACCTAAGAAGTATGATGCTCCACACATGAGGTATTCAACACCTTGTGCGGTGGAAGGAGTTAAAGCGTGGGATGCGGAATTGAATATGGAATATGGAGACAATTACATTTCGGAAAGAATGCTTGACAAACTTGGTTTTGTGAGGCTTGATTATGGAAGTTATGGTAAGAAGGAAGTGAAAGGAGTAAGAGTGAATATTCATAGTCATATCTTTAAAGTTGATTTTGTTGTTTTGGAGTATACTAATGAAGATGAACCGGAAGTGATTTTTGATAGAGATTTCTTAGTGAATACCAAGTGTAGTTTGGATTTTGCACTTGAGGAGTTGAAAATTAACATAAGTGATTTGGAAGAAGGGAAGTGTAACAATTCGCAATTTCAGGTTAACTTTTATTCCCGAAAAATTTCACTATTCACTTTTTACTATTCACTTTTACTATTCACTTTTTACTATTCACTTTTCACTATTCATCTCAGAAATTTTTATTTCATATTCTCGTAAGTTAAACTATTTTAACGATAATCCGAGAGTTTGACGCTCGTCGGATCATTTCTGCAAAAATCACAAAGCCGTGTCCGAGATTTACTTTTAGGTTTAAACGTCCTTCTAGCATCCCGATATGTCCATAAAACATTATAAACAATAGAAATATGATTTTCTCTCATTTTAGGACAATTCCAAAAGTTTCGGAATTTTACGTTTTTCAGTTCAGCGTTTTACGCGAATTGCGCGTTTTAGACCCGTGTTTCCAGTTTTTAGCAGGGTTTTCGCACCCGATAGAACCTACCACTCATTTTATATTTTATTATGGACTATATTGACATGTTTAACCATATTTATAAGTTTCATATTTTTAGGATACCCGGTTTTACGTTTCGTGGCCTAAAAACTTACGGTTAGCAATTTACGGGTCCAAAACTAGCTACATACTTAGGATATTATCATCCAAAGACCAAGAGTCATCATCTAGTCACCTTATCCTCATTCAAACCGCCACTAGGGGGGGGGGAGTTCACACTTGTGGTTAAATTTTGACCATTGATTCTTTACTTAATTACAACTTTGGCTCCAAGTTAACCTTGGTCACCAAGTTTGTGTAGTTTCCTAGTAAGCTTCCTAACCTCCTCTTCATGCTATAAATAGAGAGCTCATTCCATCATTTCTTCATAAATAAAACGCCACAACACAATCCCTAGCTCCATGATCCTTTGATCTTCAAACTACAAGTTACACTACAAAGTTCAAGGTCTTAGTATTCTCTACCTAGTTCTTAAGTTTGTTTGGTGATTCCATGGTTGAATTAGGAGCTACACAAGGTGATTAGGGGCTGAAGTTAATGGGTTTTATCAAGGGTTAGATCAAGGCTAGCAAGGGTTACAAGAGTTATGGTGAAGGGTTTACAAGCTTAGGTTTAGTGTCCTAGTTCTAAACTTGACTTCCTTTCTTTAGAAAGCCAAAAGTTGTAAGCAAATCCTTATATACTTTCTTGCTCAATATCATTTCATGCTTATTATGTTTCTTTCATGCTATATATGGTCTTTGTATTGTGTTCATGATGTTTAAAAATGGATAAAACAAGTATTGGTATACATATGTTAACTTATGACAAGCAAACAAGCAAACTAGTGATTTTTATGGAAAACCACGACAACAATAGTATAACTTTGATATTTGACACTTACTTACTGTTAAAGAGGACTTAACAAGGAAAACATAGCAATTTGAATCACCCAAAACGAGTATACGAGTCAAAAGTTATGACCATTTGAAGTTAGCGAAACCAAAACGGCAAATCTGCCTAAATTGCATTCTGATCAAATTATGGTTTTAAAAGTCCCACTTCTGGTCCGATTCATCAAAAAGTTAAAACACGAAAGTTGTCCGGAACGACGTTTTCGTTCAGGAACAAAGAAGCTCGAGCCCTGAAAACGCTTTCTGAGTGATAAATTTCTTCAAATTCTTAACAGCCCATTTTTAGACCAAAGTTACTATATAATTGTTATAATTAGATGAGACCAAGAGGTCTAATGACCTAAAGCCAAGACCACAACCATGGCTAAAGCCAAGGTTGAGTCTCAAGACCATGGTAACATGACCAAAGTCACGGCAAAGCCACGGCTAAAGACCATATAACTATTAAAGATCAAAAAGCTTATATATATATATATATGTTATCAAATACTACAATAGTAGGGAGCCTCATGTGAGGAGTTCATTGAGTAAGCCGTCGAGACGAGTTGTGGATTTACGAGTTAAAGTGTCCTGGCTCCTCGAACGTTTACTCCATGACTTCTGAATTATGTCGGCCCGAACGGTAGTAAGAGATATACAACTTATACATGTTTCATAAACCACTTATATTCAAGGACTTACACATTATACTAAAGTACTACATCATGAACATTATGCAAGACATATATGGGCAATTCTTCGTATTCTTAGACGTTACTCCAAACCTAAGTCGCAACGTTCTATTATAGGCTGCTCTTAGAGACTTTCGCGATTCGACTACTACTTTCATTACTCATTTCATAGACTTAAGGTGAGTCATAGCCCCTACTCTTTTCGTACTTGTTTTAACTATTGGGGGGGATACATGCTCAACTACTTGCTTACTTGTACAAATACTCAAAACGTCTATACTTGACTGTGTTATACTTGATTGCTTACATACATGACTGCGTTATACTTAATTGCGTTATTCTATTTATTGACTAGTAGTTGTCTTTGGGAATTGACTCCCAGTTGTCTTTGGGAAGTGGCTCCCAGTTGTCTTTGGGAATTGACTCCCAGTTGTCTTTGATACATCCTAACATTTGCGAATGTTGGATACATCATAAAAGTGAGGTCTTCGGAGATGAAGTAGAGACTCACTACTAATTGCTTAATTGTCTTGATGAACTTATACATGTCTTTATCATACTATATATTGTAGCAGTGGGTTGTGAACACACAGGTTACAAGTCTCTTATGGCGGGACTTGTAACTGAGTGGATTCACGATGCCTTTGCTGTGTGATCATTCTTTAAGGCTTTTTCAACTGTTTTAAGACAAACTCTATGGACTCACCAACCATTGTGTTGACACTTTAGCATGTTTATCTCAGGTTAGTAAGGCGATAGCTAGTGCATGGAACTTAGAGTCAAGCTGCATATTCTGAAGACTTACGCTTTTATCATTTATCATTCAAAACTTTGTATACATTTATGTATCATACTTTGGAATCTCATGTTTGTAACTTTGAATTCATTAATCGAATGGTAACTTTTCAAAACGTCTCATTTAGAGTTCGTTTTCTATAACTTGTACTTTGTATTATGAAGTAGCACCCTCAGTGACACAGTCTTCCGCTGCGGTATTTTGGGGGTGTTACAGATTGGTACCAGAGCCTTGGTTATAGAGAACTAGGTTGCATTTAGTGCCTAGACTATAACTGCTATATACGTTGGGACCTTCCTCTTTATTTGCCTTTCACACAATACATACACTTATGCTTTTTGGTTAGAGGTTTGCTTAGTTCCACGCTGTTTGTTGATGTGACTTTAGTATTATAAGGAGCCCCAGAGATTCGTCGAGTCATTAAAAACATGGAGCTCAGTAATAACTAATTAGTTAACTTAATCTTGTGTTTGATGAGACACAAGATTTGAGTTAAATAATATTATTGCTTAGCTTTAGGGATTTGATGACTGGATTATCTTACCATCTGCCTCAGAAGGCGGATTTTGTGTCGGAAATTCTTAAGTAGGATGTTTTAGAATCTCCTTATTTAAATGGATTGGGACGCCTCTTCAGTTAAATAAAGAAATTGTAAATCACCGAACCATAAGTTTATGAGACCTTACTTACATAAATTTGGACGCTTCTTTATGTAAGTAATGTGTTATAAATAAGTGGGCTTAATTGTAGCCGATACAACTCCTTAACTAGAACCTTAGACGAATCAGAGTAAACACCACTATATTAGAGATCCCGAATTCTCTTAGACATACCGTAAGTAGTTAACATCCTTAAGGGGTACAGACTGTAACAATTCGCAATTTCAGGTTAACTTTTATTCCCGAAAAATTTCACTATTCACTTTTTACTATTCACTTTTACTATTCACTTTTTACTATTCACTTTTCACTATTCATCTCAGAAATTTTTATTTCATATTCTCGTAAGTTAAACTATTTTAACGATAATCCGAGAGTTTGACGCTCGTCGGATCATTTCTGCAAAAATCACAAAGCCGTGTCCGAGATTTACTTTTAGGTTTAAACGTCCTTCTAGCATCCCGATATGTCCATAAAACATTATAAACAATAGAAATATGATTTTCTCTCATTTTAGGACAATTCCAAAAGTTTCGGAATTTTACGTTTTTCAGTTCAGCGTTTTACGCGAATTGCGCGTTTTAGACCCGTGTTTCCAGTTTTTAGCAGGGTTTTCGCACCCGATAGAACCTACCACTCATTTTATATTTTATTATGGACTATATTGACATGTTTAACCATATTTATAAGTTTCATATTTTTAGGATACCCGGTTTTACGTTTCGTGGCCTAAAAACTTACGGTTAGCAATTTACGGGTCCAAAACTAGCTACATACTTAGGATATTATCATCCAAAGACCAAGAGTCATCATCTAGTCACCTTATCCTCATTCAAACCGCCACTAGGGGGGGGGGGGGAGTTCACACTTGTGGTTAAATTTTGACCATTGATTCTTTACTTAATTACAACTTTGGCTCCAAGTTAACCTTGGTCACCAAGTTTGTGTAGTTTCCTAGTAAGCTTCCTAACCTCCTCTTCATGCTATAAATAGAGAGCTCATTCCATCATTTCTTCATAAATAAAACGCCACAACACAATCCCTAGCTCCATGATCCTTTGATCTTCAAACTACAAGTTACACTACAAAGTTCAAGGTCTTAGTATTCTCTACCTAGTTCTTAAGTTTGTTTGGTGATTCCATGGTTGAATTAGGAGCTACACAAGGTGATTAGGGGCTGAAGTTAATGGGTTTTATCAAGGGTTAGATCAAGGCTAGCAAGGGTTACAAGAGTTATGGTGAAGGGTTTACAAGCTTAGGTTTAGTGTCCTAGTTCTAAACTTGACTTCCTTTCTTTAGAAAGCCAAAAGTTGTAAGCAAATCCTTATATACTTTCTTGCTCAATATCATTTCATGCTTATTATGTTTCTTTCATGCTATATATGGTCTTTGTATTGTGTTCATGATGTTTAAAAATGGATAAAACAAGTATTGGTATACATATGTTAACTTATGACAAGCAAACAAGCAAACTAGTGATTTTTATGGAAAACCACGACCACAATAGTATAACTTTGATATTTGACACTTACTTACTGTTAAAGAGGACTTAACAAGGAAAACATAGCAATTTGAATCACCCAAAACGAGTATACGAGTCAAAAGTTATGACCATTTGAAGTTAGCGAAACCAAAACGGCAAATCTGCCTAAATTGCATTCTGATCAAATTATGGTTTTAAAAGTCCCACTTCTGGTCCGATTCATCAAAAAGTTAAAACACAAAAGTTGTCCGGAACGACGTTTTCGTTCAGGAACAAAGAAGCTCGAGCCCTGAAAACGCTTTCTGAGTGATAAATTTCTTCAAATTCTTAACAGCCCATTTTTAGACCAAAGTTACTATATAATTGTTATAATTAGATGAGACCAAGAGGTCTAATGACCTAAAGCCAAGACCACAACCATGGCTAAAGCCAAGGTTGAGTCTCAAGACCATGGTAACATGACCAAAGTCACGGCAAAGCCACGGCTAAAGACCATATAACTATTAAAGATCAAAAAGCTTATATATATATATATATGTTATCAAATACTACAATAGTAGGGAGCCTCATGTGAGGAGTTCATTGAGTAAGCCGTCGAGACGAGTTGTGGATTTACGAGTTAAAGTGTCCTGGCTCCTCGAACGTTTACTCCATGACTTCTGAATTATGTCGGCCCGAACGGTAGTAAGAGATATACAACTTATACATGTTTCATAAACCACTTATATTCAAGGACTTACACATTATACTAAAGTACTACATCATGAACATTATGCAAGACATATATGGGCAATTCTTCGTATTCTTAGACGTTACTCCAAACCTAAGTCGCAACGTTCTATTATAGGCTGCTCTTAGAGACTTTCGCGATTCGACTACTACTTTCATTACTCATTTCATAGACTTAAGGTGAGTCATAGCCCCTACTCTTTTCGTACTTGTTTTAACTATTGGGGGGGATACATGCTCAACTACTTGCTTACTTGTACAAATACTCAAAACGTCTATACTTGACTGTGTTATACTTGATTGCTTACATACATGACTGCGTTATACTTAATTGCGTTATTCTATTTATTGACTAGTAGTTGTCTTTGGGAATTGACTCCCAGTTGTCTTTGGGAAGTGGCTCCCAGTTGTCTTTGGGAATTGACTCCCAGTTGTCTTTGATACATCCTAACATTTGCGAATGTTGGATACATCATAAAAGTGAGGTCTTCGGAGATGAAGTAGAGACTCACTACTAATTGCTTAATTGTCTTGATGAACTTATACATGTCTTTATCATACTATATATTGTAGCAGTGGGTTGTGAACACACAGGTTACAAGTCTCTTATGGCGGGACTTGTAACTGAGTGGATTCACGATGCCTTTGCTGTGTGATCATTCTTTAAGGCTTTTTCAACTGTTTTAAGACAAACTCTATGAACTCACCAACCATTGTGTTGACACTTTAGCATGTTTATCTCAGGTTAGTAAGGCGATAGCTAGTGCATGGAACTTAGAGTCAAGCTGCATATTCTGAAGACTTACGCTTTTATCATTTATCATTCAAAACTTTGTATACATTTATGTATCATACTTTGGAATCTCATGTTTGTAACTTTGAATTCATTAATCGAATGGTAACTTTTCAAAACGTCTCATTTAGAGTTCGTTTTCTATAACTTGTACTTTGTATTATGAAGTAGCACCCTCAGTGACACAGTCTTCCGCTGCGGTATTTTGAGGGTGTTACAGGAAGAGTGTGAATGATATGCTTGTTGATGTTTGTGAAGGAAGGAACAGATGAAGTTTGTAAGATGGGTAAAGCTAACCGAAACAAAACACCATTGAACAAATTAACCCAACCCTCCACCCAAAAAGAAAACAAATCATCTTCATCATCATCATCATCCAAAACACCACCTAGTTCACCAAAAAGTACCAAACCTTTAACCAAAGAGCAAAAACAAGCCATTTTGGAAAATCTTGAAGCAAAAATTAGTGAATTGATGGAAAACAAACCGGTCATTGAAGTATTGAGGAATTATATGGAGTATAGAAAGAAGTTAGATGGAGTTATGTTGGCAAAGTCTAAGTTGGAGGATAATAGTTTTGATGAAGTAGAGGAGAGAAGGATAATTGAAAATGGACTCCCAAAGAAAATGAATGATCCCGAAAATTTTGTTTTACCGGTTAAAATTAATGGGACAACTCCTTTATATGCATTAGCCGATACGGGTTCTAGTGTGAGTATTATGCATTATCCATTGTATCATAAGTTAGGATTAAGAGACCCTACACCTAACAATTCTAAACTCACTATGGCGGATAATTCTAAGGCAAAAGCAATGGGGGAAGTAAGAAATGTGATAGTTCAAATTTGTTATCAAGCATTCTTGGCGGATTTTCTTGTGTTAGATGTTGCGATTGATAAGGAACTACCTTTGTTGTTAGGTAGACCATTTTTAAGAACTTGTGGAGTTATAATAGATATGAGAAAAGGTACCATGACAATTGATGATGGAGTTCTTAAGAATACTTACTATCCAAAGCCTAGAGGGGGTAGTAATGGAGATGATAATGATGAGGACCAAGAGGAGGATTACCTTGGTTGCTTTGAAGTAGGAAGGGATGAAGATGGTAGACCAAAGTTTGGTCCATGCACACCTAGTTTCTTTGATATTGAAGATGAAATGGAAAGAGCTCTAGCAATAAAGGCTTTCTTTAATCCTTTTAAAAATATTTTTGTGTTTAACAAGTTGACAGATTTTCTTGGATCTTTACCGGTCCAATTGAAGAATTTGGAATGAAGTTCCGAAGGACATAGCATTTACAAAAGAGAAGAAGGAGATGGTGATTGGCATTGCAAATTTGATATCATATGTCCTAGTGGAAGGAACTTTGCAAGAACTTTCAAAACTCAAAAGACAACTAGGAAGTTGGCAAGCAAGTATCGTGGAGACGACATTCGTAGGAATGAATATTTCTATGGATAAAGAAGAATGATCACAAGAATAAAGCACACCTTGTGCTAGTTTGTTTGTTTTGTATTTTTTTCATGCATTTTATTTTATGTTTTTAAGTTTTATGCATTTCAAGTTTGAATGAGACTAACTATCTATCTATTTATCTATTTGTTTATCTATCTATTTATTTAATTTTAGTTTTAGTTTAGAGTTATATTTTAGTTTTAAGTTTAGAAGTAGAAATAGATGACCAAAGTTTTTGGTAGACAAAGTGTGTTTGGAATACAAGTTAATAAGTTTTAGAAAAGAAAAAAAACTACTAGTACTTGTGCAAAGTCAAGTAGTGGAGAAAAACACTTTGAAAAATCAATTTCATACAAACCGAATGGATGGATTCACAACTGATCGGTTGAAGTTGAATATATAAGCCAAAATTTTCAAAAACTTAAGAAAAACACATACACACAATCCACCAAAAATTGGGGTTAAAAATTCGACCATAAGAAGTTGTTAGAAGGTTGCAAGAGTGATAATTAATCATCAATGGCATCAAGTCAAGTAAGTTATATCATTAATTTTGTTCAATTAAGTTTTAATTCGGATGATTGAAATTAGGTCACGAATTGGGTATTTTTGAATTAGTTCGAATTAAGATGTAATATTTTGAGGATAAGTGATTAGATGATAGGAGAAGATATTGCAAAAAGAATTAGATCAATTGGTTAAGTTTTGAGTAAGAATTCATTGATTGAATTTTCGGATTGAATTGGGTATAATCTTGGGCAAATGACATTAAAATACATTCAAGTTGACACTTTTTGTTGTTATGTGTAGGCAACTTTTTTTTTTTGCTATTGTAACACAAACCTTTTGAATTTCGTCTATTGTGTGTATTTTGTCATCATTTTTTCATGTAAAATGACCATTTTACCCCTCAAATTTTGATAAAAGTAAGGGTAAAATGGTCACAAAATACACACAATAGACGAAATTCAAAAGGTTTATGTTACAATAGCAAAAAAAAAAAAAAAAAAAAAAGTTGCCTACACACAACAACAAAAAGTGTCAACTTGAATGTATTTAAATGTCATTTGCCCTATAATCTTTGGAGCTAGTTTATTTGCAATTGATGAATCCCAAAAGTTATATGATTGATAATTAGTGATGTTAGGTTATTGCATTGTTGATTAGAACACTATTTGGAATATTTTTAGTAAATGATGTTCTTGGTTTTTATAGAATCATTGGGTTGATGATTGGAAATGTTAGGAATGATTGTTAGGAAAGTTTGGATGTTAAGAAATACTCAAGAATGAGAGATTACAAATTAGAAACAAATTTGGATTGATTGGGAAACGTTTAGAATGGATTGAAAATGAATTTGGTTTGCAGAAAACTCCAACCGATTCGGTTGCGAGTTGCTATCGATCGGTTGGGAGTGTGCCAAAGTGCAACCGATTCGGTTGGACGTCAAACCGATTGGTTTGTTGCCTCGGTAAAATTTTTTGAAATTTTTTGAAATGTGTTTTCTAGTTTCTAAATTGATTGATATTAGTTCTTATACTTATATACTAACATAATTTGAGATTTATTTCTAGGAAATGTTGGAAGATTGGGCCGAAATCCGATTGTTAGTAAGTATTTGAAAAGGAACGAGCGAAAAAGGGTTACTTTCAGTTTGAAACCAGAATCGAATGAGAATGTTAAGTTTTCTCATGTGCAAAATAAGGATGAGAAGAATGCGTATAGAGAACGTCTTTCAAAACTTCAAGAAAGGAATATTGCTAAGCCTAGGTTGATTGATTGGGAATTGCTTGAGGAGTATGGATGTGAAGATCAATTGAGAAGTATGATGAATATGGTTTATGTGTATCCTAGTGACGGAGATAAATTTGAAGATTATTCATGGGAAAGAGCTTTTAGTATTCGTGAAGATGTTTACAAGGAATGGTGTTTGGAGCTCTTTTCTACGTTCTATTTTGATAGAAAGGTAAATGATGTGCTTGGAGATGTTTGTGTTTGGTTTAGGTTGTGTGGTCGCAAACATGCTTTATCTTTGCCGAACTTTGCAGTTGCACTTGGTTTGTATGAGGAGAGTGAGATTCAACATAGGTTGTTTGGACCACATTTTGTGAGTTTAGCTAGAGGCAATGATCAATACACGGGTATTGATGAGTATTGGAATAGAATTGGTGATCCAACTTGTCTTAGGAGAAATGCTTCTAGGATTAGGAACCCATTGTTGAAGGTTTTACAAAAGTTGATTTCTTGGGGATTGATACATAGGAGTAGTGGACAAGACAAGTGTAGTCAACTGGACTTATGGGTGATGAAGTTGTTGGAAGAAGACAAGAATGGGAATGTGGCATGGATTATTGCCGAGTATCTTTCGAAGAGAGCACCGGGGATTAAGAAAAAAAGTGATGTTTGTGGAGGTCATTATGTAACCATGTTGTCTAAAAATCTTAGGTACTATAATGATGAGGAGTTGAGGAAGTGTAGAGTGATAATGGAGAGTGAGTTTTGGGATGCTTTTAGTTTTGGGAAAGCATTGGATAGGATTAACAAGACTTTGGGAACTTGGATTGAACCAAGTGTGGGGGCACAATCCGGAGCTTATGCGGGAGTGCCTTCACAACCTCAAATGGGGAGTTTTCCGAGTAGTACTCAAAGTGGTTTTGATTCAGGATGGGGTGATTGGAACCGTGAATTAAATGCTATTGAGTGTAGGGATGTTTGGAGAGATTCGATGCAAATGAGGACTAATTATAACTATGATTATTCCATGCCTATGATCCAACATTTGGCACAAGATTCCAATTATGAGGTACCTCCCTACAACCCACCAAATGTTCCACCATACCCTTTACCGTATTCTCCATATCCTGGACCATACCCCTATCCTTATCCTGGTTATTCACCATTTCCTGAGCCATATCCTCCATATGGTAGACTTCCCGAATATGGTAGTTCAGGTGTTAATGTGGGTGGACAAAGTTTTAATCCGGGAGGATCGAGTTATGATGTTGGTGGATCGTCATCAAGAGCTGGAAGGAAGAAGAGACGAGTGGTAGACGAAGACAAGGAAGAAGATGTTGATGAGGATGAAGAGGAAAGCGAGGACGAGTTCGTTCGTTCGGATGTGAGTTATTGATGGTAACGCTTGGTTACATGATTATGGTTGGTTTTCAAAAACAATTATGTGTCGAACAAATTCTATTTCTATTATCTTTAAATATTTTCTTGTAGGATTTAAAACGTAACGTAATTTTCTATTTATTTGGTTTAGATATGCTTTTGTTTTTGTTTGTTTGGTTGTTTCGTATATTTTGCAGTTTTCTTGCAGGAGTTTTATTACAGAAGAATATAGTTGATCAACTTTTGGAGTCGGTAAACTCATTTGCTTATTATGATTAAATATGCATGTTGCGTATTTAACTCTGGTATTTTCTAAATTTTTCCATTTCCTTTACTTTGAAGTCATTTTTTATTACATTGAGGACAATGCAAAACTTAAGTGTGGGGGAAGGAAGAAAATAGAAAAATTGCATTATTTTTAAATTTTTGATTTAGAGTCGTGAACTTTAGTAACTAGTAGTAGTTCGCCCTTCATATTTTAGTTAAAATAAGGTTGATTTCATGGTATATAATAATGATTCTTTTTGAGAATAAAGTCAAGTTTTAAAGAGCAATTTGTCTCGGAATTGATAACATTTTCTAGCACAATTTTATACCCTTATTACCTTAAATTGTGAGGATTATTTTTTTTTATGAGAATAGTATTTCTTATTCTATTTGCATATTTCATGATGAGTGTGCCGGTGGTTGTGTTAATTCTAGAACTTGTACTTGTTATGCATTACGGTTAAAATCATTTTCGAATGATGAGGATATATTCATATGATAAGAGGCAAACTTAGGAATAAAACCAAATGGCCATCCGTTTCCGTAATAATTTTTGCTAACCACATTGGTTAGTTACCCTCGTTTTTGGAACCTATTTGTTAGCGTTTATCTTTAGCGCTAGATACCCTTAGTTCACCCTCTGAGCCAATCTTTTCATTTTGTTAAATCCAGAAAAATACAAAAATATTTTACACTTTAAACCTTAGCCTTACCCTTGTCAAAGTCTAAAAGGTGGATTGCGAGTTGCTTGGTTGCTTGGTTAGTTTTTGATGATTATTAGTTAGCCACACTTCACAATTCATGTGTGTGCCATTCCAACAAAGATGAAGGATGCATACTTTTTTTATTTGTATTTTTTGTGGTGAATGCTTATGCGAAGTGTGGGGGAAGTTTTCTATTTTATTTAAAAAAAAAAAAAGAAAGAGAAAAAAAAAAGATTAAGTCATCGTAACTATAAGGTGACAAATATAACCAATGTGTTATATTATTATGAGATATGTTTTTAGCCGATGTGCTAAATTTGAAGAATATTTTATGGAGAGTTAAGGTATCAGCATATGGAGTCGAAGAGGAGAAAGATTGTAACTATTATCATTTTTGGGTTTGTGGATTATGTGAGATTAGCAACTATGGGACTTAGACTTTGATTTTATTTTTTCTTTTAAAACCAATTTCATAAATATTCCCATGCCTTATCCTTACCTTTTTGACTTAGTGTAATTATTTTGCACGAAAGTTTATAAAACCCTTAGCCTAAACATTACAACCTGAATAAAAGACCTCTTGGTGAGTTATTCTATTGTTTTGATACTTGTACAAGCCTATGGTAAGAAACATTAATCATGACTGTGCAATGAGTGATCTATTTATCGTTACACATATTGAGTGATGAGTGAATTTCAAATTATTTTCGTGAGGTGCTTAGAATTGTTATCAAAGCTCTTTATTTACTTGATTGAGCTCAAATAAGATATTTGCATTATTACCATTGAATTCAATTTTCTTTTGATTAAGACTTGCTCGAGGGCGAGCAAAGCTCAAGTGTGGGGGATTTGATAACGCTCAAAATTAATATATTTTTAGTCACGTTATTGTTTGATTTATGAGTGGAAATTGGTCATATTTGTATACATTTGTTACTTAACCGTGGAAAAGTTTTTATACATGCAAATATAGCCAAAAGCAGTGAAAAGTGAACAAAAGATGAAGAATCGAAGTGGACATGTATTTTTGGAGAGTTTCGAGAGGATCAAAGAAGAAAGAAACGTTGCGTGAACAAAAGGATTTGATAAAGACAAGTTTGCTATACGAAATTATCAAAGAAATATCAAGTTCTAACGGACAAAGTCATGCCACGAAGAAAAATATTGCATACAACGTAAAACGATGAAGAAAAGACAAGAAATCATGTTCAGATGAGATCCAACCGATCGGTTGCAACCCGCAACCGAATCGGCTGGATATGTGCCAGAATGACCAACCGATCGGTTGGCGAGAAACCGATCGGTTGGTGGTGACTGAAGTTACAAGTTTTGCATTAATTGGCGAATTTACTCCCCATAATCATTTGTGGCTGATCATTGTTGCTTATTTACTGTGGAGGGACGTTTTTACTTGAAGCATAAGTGTCATTAAGCTATACAATGAGCACTTAGGACTTAGTGATACTTGTACCACCATTATCTAACTTAGTATTACACCAAATCTTGTTAGCTTATCTTATATTGCCTGAAAGTTTACTAAGTGTTGTAAAAACGTCCGGAACGTGTTGAGTTAAAGTCTCAAGCATTGGTTCGAGTGTGGAGTTCTTTACTTACTTTGGTGAGCAATTGGAGGAGTGTGGTTGCTATAGTTCCACAAAGTTTTCTCATTGTAATTTCAAGACTAGGTACACCTTGATACTTATAATGAACAATTGTTACTTTAAGTTTTATGAAAGTTTTCTATTTTACTTGTGTTTTATTATGGTTGCTATGGAGTAATTTGTGATATACTTGTGTATATGATGTGATTGGTAAATGGAGTATTATCTTATGAAAAAGGTGATGCATGAAAACATATCTATTTTTATGAGTTTGTTGATTTAACATCTTTTCTTGCTTAATTTGTCGGTAAAAACAATTTCTTGAAAAATAGGTCCGAAAGGATTTTCAACTTGTTTTTAATCCAAAATATTAATACACCAAATTAGTATGGAATAGGATGCTTGACAACCATCTTATTTACTTATTAAAATAGATTTGAAACGATTTCATCACGAAAAAAGGACCGAAAGGATTCGTAGGAATTCATAAGAAAAAGAATTGATTTTCTAAACAACCATGTGTTTATAGGATTGTCATACTAATTTGATATGTCCGAAAGGAGTCATTTAGTTGATTGAATTCTTAGTAGTAGTGAAAACATGACATACAACATGAATTGTATAACTACTCAATTTTAGTTGCGTATCATAACAAGTTTTACACCAAACTTCGTACTCAAATTGTTACGATACTCCTATTCACCAATCAAGAAATTATACATAAGTATATGATTAGTTTTTATTGAGTTTCTTTTACATTAAGCTTTTACATAAATTTGGATTGACAACCCTTATTTATCAAACGTTTTTCTAATTACTAAAACTACAAAATCCCTTGGGACGATCTCGACTTACCCACCTTTATTACACCGGACGAGTATACTTGCTCGTATGTGCTAGATAATAATCGGATAATTCGTGTTTATAAATTTTAAAACTTGTACTAACAAAACGCACATCAGTCATCAACTAGTCTTACTGTCATGCTATGTTTTATAATCATAGCGAACTGATTGCCTTGTGTGATATTGTGTGTCTTAAACCTATGAATCTTACCAACATTATGTTAACGTTTTTAAGCATCATTTTCAGGTGAGCATTCTAAGGCTAAGGTTGAGAGAAACGACTAGACGAGACTTAGTTGCATTTGAGAACAATTTATCTTTATGTTTGGATTTGGTTGTGATAATTTAATGTCTTTCAATTAGTACTTTACGTTCTATTGAAGATACCCTTTCGTGATATTGTTTTTGGTTATTTTATTTAGGGTATTGTTATAACACTTTGTGTCTGTACATTGTTCTATTTGTTTGCATGTAGTAGTTCTCTATATAGACACCATGTGTTGTGATGATATCTATGAAGTTACACTCGTGTTTCCGCCTTAGCGAGTTGTGATAGATTGATATCAGAGCCTTGGTTATAGAGAAGTAGGTGGTTAAACCTAGACTATAACCTAGGAGTCCCTCATATAGTTGCATATAGAGCCTAATTGTAAGTATAGTATTTTATATGGTTATTTTCTTAAATTTATGAGATGTTTTATCGAGTTTTGGACATCTATCGAACCACATACTTAGTATCGTGTGTGTCATTTATAGTATGGCACCTTGATGCCGCTCGAATTATACATATTTTATATAGTGTTATTTGTTAGTTTCTCTACCTTGATGACTTTCGATACTTAATTGCATGATTTCATGTCCTCTAAACAAAATCTTCAAGAACCAAGGTAAAATATACAAATTCAAGATAATCTTATGATAAAGCCTATTTCAAGAGAAAAGAGTGCCGAACTTATATCTAAAGTGCGCCGGTTACGGCGACGAATATAGTCCAACACAATCTAAGCCAAATAAAGTAAAGTGCAGCGATTTTATATCTGAAGTCCGCCGACCTTCAAGCTCTATTAATGACCCTTTGGCTCTAAGAAATCATCTGAAGGTCGCCGTTGTTTATCTCCCAGATCGCCGGTATTCAGTGTGAAGTCCGCCGACCATTTCCTCAAGTGCGGCGTATTTAAGTGCCTGGTCAGTCATCCTTCGCCTATAAATAAAGCCTCACTTCGCCTCATTTTCATACACCAACACTCTTCTCAACAACCAACAAAGCTCTGATAATAATCCATATCATGTTCCAATCATTGGGGTGATAGAAATAAAGTCAAAGTTCTAAAAGCTTTGTAATACTATCTCGATATTAATTGTGGTGATCGCTAGTGATGGTTGCTTCTTCATTACATTAATTCAGAAAGTATGTTGATCATTTCGTATGGTATTACCACTATAAGCATGATTATTAAAGCTATGTTAAGCTAAACTCCTTATGGTTGCTTGGATATGTTAATATAATAAACTGTTTGGTTATGGCTATGATCTCTTGTTGATTTCCTGTTTCTGTTACGATCTTGCTGTGTTCTAAACTTATCACCATTGTTTATCTCTTTGATTATAATTACTAATTGAAAAGGGTCGAAAGATTCAACTAGTATTTCATGGTTTTCAACATATGTCTATGTATGTTGATCAATTGGAGGAGAAATCGCTTTTGTATTGAAATAAACAATAGAGTTTGAAACATTGCAACTAGTACTTATACTTGTTAATCACTCGTTTAAGGACTAGCAGACATAAGTCTTGAATCATATTTGTTAACTGATGAAACATTATTTTGACGAAAACAACTACTCATTTGTTGAACTTACTTAAGCCACTGAGATCATTATCATATGCCATCACTGAGTTATAAGAACTATCAGAGTAATCATATCTGTCTCATATTTGAATTTCAAAACATTTGCATAAGTTTTCTAAATCATCTTGATTAAGTTAATTGATACATAAGAGCAAACCTCAGTCACTGTGGAACGACCTGGTCTTACAAAAACTCTTTACTATAAATGAGGGTTATACTTTCACCCATGTGTTTTGAGTAACAAGGATTCGGTAAAATTAGTCTTATAAATTTAAAGCTTTCGAAACACATCAAAATTTTTGGCACCGCTGCCGGGGACTAGTAGTTGCTCTCTTATTTAATTGTTTGATCATTTTAAGTTGCATTTAGATTACATTTCTGTGTTACATTGCGAATGTCATCTACTATGTTCCAAATAACTGCCGGTTTCCAACTGAAACTACCGCTCTTGCACCACGCTCACGGCGATCTTTTTCCAAAGGGCGCCGGTTTTCTGGGTAACGAAATATTTTCCCATAAAATTAAAAAATTCAAAATTTTACCAGAAAACCGCTGTGCACTTTAGTACGCCAAGTATATTCTCTCAGAAGACTAATTCATCGGAATTAACTTCTCTATTATCACTTTGCAACTTTTGTCTTGGATGGTCACACGATCTTCCAACGAAGAGCTTGCAATTCCTTTACCTGAACCTAAAAGAACAGTAAATCAAAGATGTAGATGAAACAAACGAGTTCCAATATCACGAAAAGATTTAAGACCCGAAACTCCTAAAGAGATAGTTCCATCTGTTGGCAATCTTTCTCTTTATCGATTCTTTATCAATCTCATCCATCTTTACGATCCAATGGACAAAACTGACAATGAACCTATGTGGGCCAATGAGTGAACCGTTGCTCCTACTCCTGGTCCTGCAATAACTTTACCCAACACTGCTAATGAGTTTGCCATCAAAGGAAACCATCTTAACCTTGTCAAAGGAAATCAATTTGATGGTAGAAACAAAACTGATCCATACAAACACATTTACGAATTCTTTGGAATTTGTGAAATGTTCAGATATGGAGAAACCAAAAATGAAGCCGTCCGGCTCATGATGTTTCCATTATCCCTAACCGGAGAAGCAAAAACCTGGTTAGATGAACTTGACGAAGGAACCATAGCAACATGGGATGAACTTCTCACCGCCTTTATAAGTCGATTCTTTCTCCCAGCTTTATTCGACCGACCTCTCAGAGAAATCCGTGCTTTCTCTCAATAAGATCGAGAAACTTTAACCGAAGCATGGTTACGAATGAAAGAAATGCTCAGGAATTGTTTTGGACATGGTCTAAGTAAAGTAAATATAATCAAAATCTTTTACCATGGACTTGATGAGAGTACTCAAGAAGCTTTAAATGCTGCTGCAGGAGGAATTTTCCTGTACAAAACTCCAAATCAAGCCTACCAATTACTAGAAGACAAAGTCTTACTCAAACATGATTGGGCCAAAAACTAAAAACCAAAAACCAGAAACCAAAAACCGCTCTTCGCAAAACTGTAGCTTTTGCCGATGAAGGCAGTAATACTTCTGATATTGACAAAATTATGGCTCGAATGGTTGCCATGACCATCAAAATGGATGCTCAGTATAAAGAAATGAAAGAGAAATGTGAATATTGCAACAACTATGGTGGAAGTCATTCAACCGCAAATTGCAATGATGATGACACACCTATGTCTCGAGAAGAAGAAGAAGCCAAATTCATGCAAACATTTAGACGATCTCGTTTTTACAATGACTATCGTGATAGAGATAATGACAAAATGGCATTCTAGCAATAGACTTGATTATAATCGTGATCAACCTCGATCATATTCTGAAGAAAAACCCAACATTCAAAAACAATTGAGTGAATTCATTAAGTCACAACAATCCACGATCACGTTCATTAGAAACACTTTCAATGACCTCAAAGACAGACTTGAATCCACCACAAGGAACCACCAAGCTTCTATCCAAAATCTGGAAGAAAAATTCGACAGACTTGCTGAAAAAAAGCTAATAGACCACCTGGATCCCTTCCCAGTAACACTACACCTAATCCAAGAGGTAGTACTTCTAAACCTTATCAACCACCACAAGCCCGTAATGAACATGTGAATGCCATAACAACAAGACATACTTCATATGAACCTCCCCCTAATCCTAGTGAAACACAACCTGCTGTTGAACTTGACAGTGAGGAAGAAGATGAACCATTACCTCAGAAAAAATCCAAAACAAAAGAAATTCCTGAAACACCTGTTCTAAGACCATACAAACCAAAAATTCCATATCATCAACGTCTTAGAAAAGAGAAAATGGAAGCACAATATGGGAAGTTCCTAGACATGATTTGTGCTGTTCAAATCAATGTCCCATTAATCGATGTCATTGCCGGAATGCCGAATTATGGCAAATTCCTAAAAGAACTTGTTAGTAACAAAAACAAACTAGAACAAATATACGCAACCTATCTAAGCGATGAATTTTCAACTATAATCCAAAATAAAGTTTCACCTAAATTGGGAGATCCCAGAAGTTTTCTAATTCAGTGTAATTTTGGCAAAACATTCTCTTGCAACGCCTTGGCCGATCTTGGCGCAAGCATAAATCTTATGCCATATTGTCTCTATGCTAAACTTTCTCTAGAAACCCTAAAACCTACTAAAATGAGTGTTCGATTAGCTGACCGCTCTTTTCAATATCCTGTTGAGATAGCAGAAAACATGCTAGTCGAAGTTGGCAAATTCACCTTTCCCGTTGACTTCGTTATCTTAGCAATGGAGGAAGACAGCAAAGTTCCTCTAATTCTAGGAAGACCATTCTTACATATAGCTGATGCTATAATTAGAGTCAAACAAAAGAAACTAAATCTCAGAGTTAGAGAAGAAAGAATATCCTACTCTAACGATGACACGTATTTTAGCATTGATGTTATTGATGAAATTCTTGAAGAGGATTTTGACAATTTGCTAAATGAAGGAATGGAAATTCTTCATACTATTCAAGGAACGATTCTTGAAGAAAAACTCTATGCTAAGTTTGACGAATTCATTGCCATGAATATCGAAAAAATCAAAACCGGTAATGAAGAAGAAATCATTTTCGAACAAATCACATTTAATACAGAATACAAAATACAGAAATCTGTAGAGGAACCACCAACTGATCTTGAACTCAAACCACTCCCGAAACATCTCGAGTATGCTTTACTAGAAGGAACATCATTACTTCCTGTGATTATATCTTCCGAACTTTCAAAAAAGAATAAAGTAGACTTACTAACTATTCTCAAAAGACATAAACGAGCTTTTGCTTGGAAAACTTCAGATATTCCTGGAATCTGTCCTTCATTTTGCAAACACAAAATACAAATGTTGGTTCATAAGAAACCCACCAAAAACAAAGAAGGTTAAATCTAATATGCAAGAAGTAGTAAAAAAGAAGTAACTAAACTCCTTGATGCCGGAATTATTTATCCCATCGCTGATAGCCCATGGGTAAGCCCTATTCATTGTGTACCAAAGAAAGGTGGTATCACCGTGGTCACAAATGAGAATGATGAGTTAGTTCCCACCAGAACAATTACTGGTTAGAGAGTTTGTATTGATTACCAAAAACTCAGTGAGGCTACCGTCAAAGATCATTTTCCCTTACCTTTTATAGATCAAATGTTGGAAAGACTGACAGGAAACAAAAACTTTTGCTACTTTCTAAAGGTGTATGATTGCAATATTTCATGACATGATCGAAGAATCTATGGAAGTTTTCATGGACGATTTCTCTGTCTTTGGAAACTCTTTCAAAAGTTGTTTGGTCAATCTAGATAAAATGCTTAAAAGATGTGAAGAAGCTAGTTTAGTCCTTAATTGGGAAAAATGCCACTTCATGGTTAAAGAAGGTATAGTGCTCGGACATAAAGTGTCTGGAGCAGGATTAGAAGTTGACAAAGAAAAAATCGATGTAACAGCAAAACTACCACCTCCTACTAATATCAAAGGTATTAGAAGTTTTCTTGGACACGCCGGTTTTACCGAAGATTTATAAAAGATTTCTCTAAAATAACTAAACCTCTCACAAAATTACTTGAAAACGACATTCCATTCAAATTCAATGAAGAATGCGTGAAAGTATTTGAAACTTTATAAGAAAAACTTACATGCACACCCATCATAGCAAGTCCAGATTGGAATCTTCCATTTAAGCTGATGTGTGATGCAAGTGAAAGTGTTGTTGGAGCCGTACTTGGCCAAAGAAAAGAAAAACATTTTCATCCAATCTATTTAGCAAGCAGAACGTTAAACGTAGCCCAACAAAATTATACAATAACAGAAAAAGAATTAATGGCTGTACTTTTTGCATTCAATAAATTTTGATCATATCTCGTTCTATCCAAAACCATTGTTTTTACTGATCACTCAGCTTTAAAATATATTTTTAAAAAGCTAGATGCCAAACTTCGTCTCATACGATGGGTTTTGCTCTTACAAGAATTTGATATTGAGATAAAAGATAAAAAAAGGTGTTGATAATGTTGCAGTAGATCATCTATCTAGAATTGAAAAACAAGATGGTGATGATGAAGAACCAGAAATAAATGATTACTTCCCAGAAGAAATTATGATGAAAATAAATTCTAATAAAGAAACTTGGTTCTCCGATTTTGCAAATTATCTGGTTGGAAAAATACTACCTAAGAATATGACATACCAACAAAAAAGGAAATTCTTTTCCGATCTCAAAAAGTTCTTTTGGAAAAAGCCACATCTTTTGAAGACATGTCCTGATGGGATTATAAGAAGATGAGTGGCAGGACTTGAAACCCGATCCATTCTAGATGCATGTCATCATGGACCAACTGGAGGACATTATGGACCATCCATCACGGCCAGAAAGTCCTAGAATCTGGTTTCTATTGGCCAACAATATTCAAAGAAGCTCAAACCTTAGTTCGCCTTTGCGAAGCATGTCAAAAAATCGGAAATATATCAAAAAAAGACGAAATGCCTTTAAATTACATCAAGTATGTGAAATATTCGATATATGGGGAATAGATTTCATGGGTCCTTTCCCAAAATCTCATAAGTTCGAATACATATTGGTTGCCATCGATTATGTTTCAAAATGGGCGGAAGCCCAAGCTCTTCAAACTAATGATGCTAGAGTCATTATAACATTTCCTAAGAAACTCTTTTGTTGCTTTGGAGTCCCAAAAGCTTTAATTAGCGACAGAGGAACACATTTTTGCAATCATATGATGGAAAAAGCAATGAAAAAGTATGGTGTAAACCATCATTTTTCTACTTCGTATCACCCTCAAACTAGTGGTCAAGTGGAAAACACAAACAGAGTCCTAAAAAGAATCCTTGAAAAAACTGTAAAAGACAACCCTACTATATGGTCTAAAAAATTGGATGACGCTCTTTGGGCTTTCCGCACATCATACAAAACACCTACTGGAACAACACCTTATAAATTAATATATGGAAAAGCTTATCATTTGCCACTCGAACTTGAACATCGTGCATATTGGGCACTTAAAAACTGTAACACCGACTTGATAGCCGCCAGAGAAGAGTGAATGTTTCAATTACATGAGTTAGACGAATTCCGTTTACATGCTTACGAAAATTCTATATATACAAAGAAAGAACCAAAATCTGGCATGATCAAAAGTTAAAAATTAGAAAAGAATTCAATAAAGGAGAAAAAATACTCCTATTTCACTCTAAATATAAATTCAAGCAACCAAAATTGAAATCCCGTTGGCTTGGGCCCTACGTGGTTAAACATCAATATCCTTCCGGATATGTGGAATTATATGGAAAAAAGGAAAAAAACTTTTATAGTAAATGGTCACAGACTAAAATTATGTCACGAAGAAGAAAGTTTCAATGATCGAAGGGAGGAATTGACTCCTTTTTTTTCCAAAGACTAAAAAACACGTTCCTTGTGAGTCTAGATAAAGACTCCTATAACAAAAACAAGCGCTTCTCGGGAGGCAACCCGTGGTTTTCAAACATTTTTTTTAATTTTGGAGCCTTCGCCTTTTATATGGTTAAAAAAATCCAAAACTATTTTGTGTGTTTTTTTTGTTTATTTTTGCAGCTTGTATGAGAATATGTGGATGCTTGCTGACAAATCTCTTATCAACTTCCATAGCCCCGGGAAGTTTCGATATATATTTTTTTAATTATCCTATTTTTATTGTTTTTCAGTCTTTCACATTGGGGACAATGTTCAACTTAAGTGTGGAGGGAGGACAAATAGGATAAGTCGAGCATATTCCACATTATTGCTTGCTCTATAAATTTTCAAAATTTTAGGTTATATACTAGAAATTTGATAAAAAATGCAAGGCATATCAATACATATCTAGCACATGCAAAAATCCCACTAAATTGTGAGAATATTTTTAGCCCCTACATGAAGTGTATATCATTTTTTTGCACTTTCTGTTTCATGATTTATGAGTGTGCCGGTAATTCATTTTAAATCCGGAACTTGTGCAGGTATATCGTTTACTAAATCGCATTGAGGTTAATTTATAGACGAATATAGATGACGAAAAGGCAAAATATCCACCCAAATCAACCCTTATCCTTATATCATATCTGAAATTATCCCTATACACCAGAAATCAGCCGAAAATAAAAACTTATCAATGCATTTTTTTGCTATTATCCTTCTATTTGCTATGCCATTAAAAGTATAAAAAAGCAAAAATGATGAATAAAGGCAAGAAAAATATATGCTTAGAAAAAGTAAAATGAAAAATATGATGTTGGCTAGCAATAGTATGGTTTAGTGAATCAATATGGCTGTTATATCTTTCAAAAAACAATACACCCAAGTTATTCACTACTTCTGAAACAAAATAAGCCTTATTTTGCCTTCTTTTGATATATTTGTCTGGTGCTCACGCCGCAACGGTTATGTTTATGTATCTTGTATAAGCCAATGGTGGTTTTCTTGATTTATATCTGTGTAAACTGAGTGTTCCACATAATCACTCTATTGAGCAAAATTATGTTAATTTAAATAAATCATATGTGAGGTGATCTAGTATGTATTGATGCCATATATGAAATATCTTTGTCTCTAACAAATAAGTTCCCTTCAAAAATCTATCTTTAGAAAATCTTTAATCTGTTTTGCTGCTTACATTGCTTGAGGGCAAGCAATAGCTAAGTGTGGAGGGATTTGATGATGCTCAAATTATACATATTTTATATAGCGTTATTTGTTAGTTTCTATATGATTTATAAGGACTTTCAGTACTTAATTGCATGAAAATACATTTCAGGTCCTCTAGACAAAGATCTTCAAGAACCAAGGCAAATATACAAATTCAAGATAATCTTATGATAAAGCCTATTTCAAGAGAAAAGAGCGCCGAGCTTATATCTAAAGTGCGCTGGTTACGGGGACGAATATAGTCCTACACAATCTAAGTCAAATCAAGTAAACTGCGATGATCTTATATATGAAGTCCGCCGACCTTCAAGTTCTATTAATGACCCTTTGGCTCTAAGAAATCATCTGAAGGTTGCCATTGTTTATCTCCCAGATCGCCAGTATTTAGTGTGAAGTTTGCCGACCATTTCCTCAAGTGCGGCCTATTTCAGTGCCTGCCCAGTCATCCTTCCCCTATAAATAAAGCCTCATTTTGCCTCATTTTCATACACCAACACTCTTCTAAACAACCAACAAAGCTCTGATATAATCCATCTCATGTTCCAATCAATGGGGTGATAGAAATAAAGTTAAAGTTCTAAAAGCATTGTAATACTATCTCGATATTAATTGTGGTGATCGATAGTGATGGTAGCTTTTTCATTACATTAATTCAGAAAATATGTTGATCATTTCGTATGATATTACCACTATAAGCATGATTATTAAAGCCATGTTAGGCTAAACTCCTTATAGTTGCTTGGATATGTTAATATAATGAAGTGTTTGTTTATGGTTATGATCTCTTGTTGATTTCCTATTTATGTTACGATCTTGCTGTGTTCTAAACATATCACCATTGTTTATATCTTTGATTATAATTACTAATTGAAAAGGGTCAAAAGATTCAACTAGTAATTTATGGTTTTCAACATATGTCTATGTATGTTGATCAATTGAAGGAGAAATTGCTTTTGTATTGAAATAAACAATAGAGTTTGAAACATTGCAACTAGCACTTATACTTGTTAATCACTTGTTTAAGGACTAGCAGACAGAAGTCTTGAATCATATCTGAACGTTATTTTGACAAAAACAACTACTCATTTGTTGAACTTACTTAAGCCACTAAGATCATTATCATATGCCATCACTGAGTTTTAAGAACTATCCAAGTAATCATATCTGTCACATATTTGAATTTTAAAACATTTGCATAAGTTTTCTAAATCATATTAAATAAGTTAATTGATACATACGAGCAAACCTCAGTCCCTGTGGAACGACCTGGTCTCACCAAAACTCTTTACTATAAACGAGGGTTATACTTTTACTCATGTGTTTTGAGTAACAAGGATTCGGTAAAATTAGTCTTATAAATTTAAAGCTTTCAAAACACATCACACCTCCTGCGCGAAAGATGCTTCGATGGACTACTGTTGTCGCTACGGGTTGTAAGAGAGTTGGTAGGATGAAGAGGACCAACAGAAGGATCTTGGTTCATGCTAGCATACTTCCGTGTGCGATTGAGGAGAAGTTAACCCTAGAGAACGTGAATGGAGAAGAGGTGAAAAAGTACAATATGAAAATGGTTAATAAGGATGGCTACACCATTACGTTCTTTTAGAAGTGTCCTCGACTCTTAAAAAATGATGGTGAAGGTTGGGGTAGACCACGTGATCTGTATGAGTTCACGGATCGTGTGGATGAGGAGTTATGGAATTGTAGGAATGGTTTTGCAAGTCATCCCCTACCACAGTTTGAGGGAGGTAGGAATGGATGGCTAAGTGAGGAAGAAAAGGTAGATTCAGATCTGGAGTCCACTGCGAGTAACACGATTTAAGCGTTAGGATATAGCTCGAACCATGTGCGACATTTCTTGTAGCGTTTTGTTTTGATTGTCTTTTGTTGTTTGACATTGTGTTGGAGTGCATTTTGTATTAAATTATGGGAGTTTTTCCCCAAGTTTTAATAATAAGGTTTGAGCGGGTTTTGAATATATTATGTGTGGAATAGTGATTGCTTAGTGTTACATGATATGGTTTTCTTGGATTATGTGTGCTTATATTGTGAGGTGTTGTTATTGTTAGGCATGGTATTTGAAGTGAGTACACATGTGAAAGGAATCATATATAATTATGGGTGGCCAACATAATTATAAATGTATCATGACACATGTGGACTTATAGCCAATGTTACGCTGACCAATGATAACATGCTTATGTGTAGTAGGGTTAATCATGATGTGGTGTTAATTGTTCCATTTGATGGGAGTAATTGTGTTAATTGTGATTATGTAATCATGGGTATTGTGAATGGCGTCTAATGGTTCTAATGTCATGCGTGTTTAGGAAAATTGCACCAAAAAGACCAAGATGCCCTATTACTATGTCACCAATGAGTGGAGCATTCAAGACTCCGAAGAAGTCGAAGCAGGAACCCTTTATTGGGGAGAGTAACCGCATCTTCCAGTAGCTAATCAATCAACAACTGGAAACTCTATTACCCGAAATTGTAAGTCATGTGAGCGCACAATTGGGTAATGGTGCTCACCCTGATGGTGCTGAAAGCGGAGGGAGTGGTAACAATGGATGCTCCTATAAAGAGTTTGTGTCTTGTAATCCCAAAGAATTTGATGGTAAGGGTGGTGTGATAGTGCTCACTCGATGGATAGAGAAAATGGAATCAGTAATGGATATTAGTGGCTGTGCTAAGGGCCAGAAGGTTAGTATGTGGCAAGTTCTTTGATTAATAAAGCTTTGACTTGGTGGAACACGCAAGTCCAAGCTAGGGGTAGAGTGGCTGCGTTGGGATGGCTTGGGAAGACTTCAAAGCTTTGATGGTGGAGGAGTTTTGCCCAAGGAATGAAATGCAGAAATTAGAGGAGGAGTTTTGGAACCATGCGATGGTCGGAGCTAATCACGCAGGGTACACTGACAGGTTCCATGAGTTAGCTAGGATGTTCCCTCATTTAGTAACTCCTAAGATGAAGCGTATCGACAAGTACATCCATGGGTTGGTTCCACAAATTTGCAGTATGGTTAGGGCTACGGAACCAACGACACTTCTAAGTGCTATTCAGAAATCTGGGGCATTAACTGATGAAGCGGTGAGGAGTGGGCTACTCCTAAAGACAAGTGAGAAGAGAAAGGAGGAGACTGAAGCGGGTAAGCAGGTTGGTTCTAGTACTGATCACAAGAGAGCAAGGAGTGGGAATGGGTTCGTAGCAGCGAATCCTGTGGTGGCAGCAAGTCCTGCAATGGCAGCCATTCCGGTTGCGGCGGGAAATGCAGATAGAAGGGGGTATGCTAGTAACGCTCCCAAATGTGCTAAATGCAATAGTTATCATCATGAGCAAGCTATAGGGGATGTTTGAATATAAAATATATAATAATCAAATAAACGCAGCGGAACAACATCACCCACACGGATCCATATAGCCAATATGATTAATCAAATGTAAACAACAACAAGGTTATACCTTTGTAGCGTGATCGGTAGAATTGTATGGAGACCGTGATCGGTAGAATTGTATGGAGACCGTCACCAACGTACACGAATCACCAATGAAACCAAGTGATCAAAGGAGATCACCTCTATGCTTGATCCACACTACACGTCACCGATGACCACCTGATTCTAGTCTTGACCCCGTAACACACGATCTAGCCTTGAACTACACTAGAATAAGGTAAGATGAGATCAAAAACACCAAACCCTCATATGGTTGAGTTTAATTTCGTGGCTTTAGAGGAGAGGAAGGAGGAGAGACTTTTGGTAAGTGGTTATTCTCATTGACAACCTTAATTGACCAAATCAATAGGAGGTTATAACAAAAATGTTACACTTAACCCCTTGCTCTTTTTCCTCTTGTTTCCCATCATGTCCGTCCATATGGGGGCCTTAAATGGGCTTGCCCATTTGTTGGTCCAATCCAATAAACTAGATACTAGCTTAGTTATTAGTAGCCCGTTATTGATCCCGAGTTACGTAGTCGTTTATATATTGTAAATACGATAAATACAATCTATAAAATGGTGTCTCTGTGTATAAGTGTATGACCCCATAGGCTCACATATGTCTAGCCATATAATTATTTATTATGACACGAGCATACTCCAACAGCTCCCACTTGCGACGTCATAATAATCAAGTAATTATACAAGCAAAGGTTAGCGTCTAGCAACACGCCAATGCCCCTAGAAATATGTGAGGGTAGTTTCTTAAACTTCTCAATTAAATGGTGTATATGCCATCCTTTCTTTTGTTACAGATACTATGTTGAACACTAGACATGGATCAAAGTCATTCCAATTGTTCAACTATTATGTTTCTCGATCTAGATATTGAACAAGATTACCAAGTGAATTAAGATTCATCTTAATCTCATTTGGGTACGGCCATACAAACATCCGTTCAATTCATCGAGCGGCCCAATAGTATCTAACTCCATGACATGTGGAGGAACAAATCCTATTTTGACTGCACGTGTCATTCATGTATTTCAAATCACTCCTGAAAATGGTTTTTATAACTACATTATTCAGGACAGCGTTTAACCATATCAAAGAATAAAATTCCGCACATGCAAGACCTACTTGCATCTCAAGTCTAAGGATAAGAGACATCACCATTTACGAGATTCACTATTGACGCCGATTCATGCAGTGAATTCTCGAAGGTTGGGTCAGTCCAATGTTCATCACAATGAACAACATATGAGTTTGGCAAATAAATCACCAATACTCTCACATTTGCCTTAATTCGATGATACTCCCGTATCGTCAACTGGCAATGGACAATTTTAGAATAAATAAATTATTCATGGATTAAACATGCAAATATAGAACACAGTAGTATAAATGAAGACGATAATACCCGGTATATCAATTCATTATATAATACGAATGCTTACAGTTCCATTATCCAAATACTAAAAACAGATATGCACAAGACTACATACAGATCGGAATCCAATGTTTCCACCATGATCAATTTTGTTGTACAAGACAACAAGTAGTCATCTGAGTAAACTTTGAGAATACTTGTTTCAAAATTCAAAAATGTTTTGAATGATGATTGTCCTTTTATATGTGTGCAATCAAGTACAATACGAGTATTGCGACAATACATTCCATAGTATGTTTGAAGCTAGCAAAACACCTACTTTAGACAGTCATTATAATAGTTTCCCAAACTGTAAAGTATTCTTATTCTTTTAATGTATAATGCATTAATGCTCTCAATTGAGCACTTCTAGTTAGAGGTGTCATCATTCATGATGTCATCCTACTACGACTAGGGTTGAGCATCATCTCAGTTATATAAGCATCAATGAATGAAAGTATAACAGAGCTCCTTGAATATCCGTAAACATTTTGAACAAATCTTTGGTCTTTTGCAGGTCCATTAGGTTGTTCGTTTAACAATTATCTAACGACTTTCACTTAGATATTTGTTGTTATCAACTCATCTTGCATTCATGCAAATGATATTATTACAATACATAATATGACTTACATAATGAATCCTTTAGTCAAACTTAAGATTTTCATTCATGCATTCAATCTCATCATGTAAGATTGATCATTGAGACTCCCCTCAATGACATGTCATATTGTGTTTAGATTATTAATCGCTTATGTTTATTCTAATAAACACATGCAACAAGGTTTTATGTTTTATTTCCTAAATTTCTTAATTGAAACTTCATTCCAGGCTAAGGATTAAAGTCTAGCTTAGATGGAATATTGTTTCTTATATGTTAACAACATATGAGATTTAAGAAAATAAATTCATTTATCCTACTTGCACTCTGAGTTCTCGGGAGTAATCTTATTTAATCAAAATCAAATTAATGATTAAATTAAGATCTCTGCTCCTAGATGCATGATCTAATCCACAACTGGATTCTTATGTCTTGTATACGTAATAAAGATTATACAGATTCATAAACCCTTTTGATTACTCATCGTCCTCGCAAAAGTAATCAAAAAGTGTTTTGAAATCCCATTGTTATATTTCATTTACATGAAAACATGTATGACAATTAATCATCTTTATACATTTAATGTTTGTAGGTATGAAGATTTAATCATAATCAATTTCTTGAGTATGAGTAAACTCCTTGTACTACGCATGCATTAAATATGTGTACAAGTTTGTCCTTATGAGTCTTCTAGTTCAAGAAACTCATTTTAAACCTCACAGTCTAACTGATTTGGTAAGAGATCAATCAAGCTCCATGAGTGATTATCTTTCAAGGACTGCATCTTATCATTCATAGTTTTGAGCTATTTATCCGATTCAAGATCTGATAATGCATCTCTTTAGTTAGCAGGTTCACTATGATCCTCCAACTTATGTCCCTTAAGATTGATATAAAAAATATATCATTCAGGTGTTAGGGGTATCCTTGCGGATTTATGAATGAGAGATATCAATCTATGGTTTAACATATGCATGTTCAACCTTAGTATGACATTAGGAAGTGTACTCAGAAGGTTGTGTATTTAGCTCTTGAATAACTTCAAGATCTAAAGGTGCTCCCACTTGCTTTTGTAAGTGGAGACTAATCTCCAAGTACTCAGCATCTTGATAACAATAAATTGTTTTCAATTGGGGCATCCAAAATACATCGTTAGTTCTTGATTCTAGTTTGTTAATTACTTACTCTCAGGTATTTAACAAATTCAGAACTTCAATCAAGACATAATGGGATTCATCCCATTCCATAATACAATGGTGTCCTAAATTCCTTCTGGGTTGAAACCATATTGGGTGTACGCATGGCACATCCAATTTTCTAACCTTGATTGCTTTTGAGGTAAAAGAGTTTAAGTCATCAAAGATCAAATGATATCCATGATGGACATATAAAGTTGTGGTATTCCACGTGGATAGATGTTGTGAGACTATCACACAACTCATTAGATGAACTTATACTCTTTGGCTTACGTATCTGCCAACCAAGTCATACCAGATGGCATCAATAGTATTTTTAGCCTACTGCATACTTTATATTTAAAGCTTTGACCAAGTCAATGACTTCATGTGTATGTTTTAATTAGAAAACATAAACATTAAATATTTTATTATACATCGTAAGTGTACATGTCTTTAACAAGAAGAAATAACAAATTAACGTCTTTACTTTATGTTATAAGTCTTTCAACAATTAACGGAATTTGATGTTTATGTCTTTACAAGAGACCTAAACATATTCAACTAAAGTAATTATGAGTGCCGATAATTGGCCTCATTAGTAATTTCAAGTTAATTACATACTTCATGATTATGAATTTACAAGAAGACATAATCATATTTACTAAACAATTCAGCAAATATGTTGAAGTAGCTTTTCATGTTATCTTGACATTTTTTCTAATTAGGGCAACATACATTTTATGTGTATAAGTCCTAGTAGAACCTTATTTTTCTTATCTTGCAGTCAAGAAAAACCATTAGTCATATTGTTATATGTTGTACCTTGCACACAATTAAGATTTCTCCCACTTGTTCATGGCACAACATTATGCAAGCAAATATGACAATGTCACAGATAACATATGATTTTAGTCAAAATCAAAATATAGATATGTAGAACTTTATCGCTTTTATAATGAATCATGCATAACAATTTTATTGATAACATTTCAGGAAGCAACATCAGGAACGCGACAAGTTATCTAATAAAATTCATGCAATGGTTCTCATAAAAACTATGATGCTTCATATGTGGAAAGTAATGTATTATTTCAAGACAATCTAGAAATAAGATGGGCAACTTGTAAGTTAATAGAGCTTACAACTCCCACTGGATTAGAGAACATTACATGTGTTTCGTCACCAGTAATACAATCATTTAGCTCCCACTGGATTAGACAACATTAAAAGTGTTACATCACCAGTGGAGAGTGAGTGATGATTGGATACTTTCCTGCTTTCTTTGAATATCTACACATTATTGCTAATGTGAGTCACTATGACTAGTAACATGTACTTAGGTATTCAAGGAAGTGCATCAAGTTCTAATATATAGATGATGGGCTAGCCATCATTTTAAACTTGAAAATTAGGCATGCAATTCCTCCATGTTTATCGGGTTAAGACACATTGCTAGGTAATCATGCTAGTAATTGCCTTTACCACTTTTCGGTTTATTGATATTTCCGTTTTCTAATTATTTTAACGCATATTAGTTTGGTAGCTATAGAAAACATGTTCTCTAGTTATCCAAATATCTTATATTTCTTGAAGGTTTCAAAACCAAAACTAGGGTTATAAAACGAACTTGAAAGAATAAGATGTGCAAACATACTTAACCGTTTTGACTTTACAAGACTTCATGATTTCTAGAGTATGCGTGCTTTGAGTTTGATTAGAATTAGGACAATTCAAATATTCCTATTATGGCTTTTCCTCATAAGGAAAAGGATAGGAACAAGTCTCTTTCTTGCAAGGAAAGGAAGACTTAGTTTGATCCTTTTAACAAGAAAAGAACAAACTTTTGTTTACGATTTGTGTTGCATTAATTCATTAATTGAATTCTCAAAGTTCATATTTAGTATTTTCGATAAGTATCCTTTTATGAATTAATTACCCCATGTTTGTAATTTAAAACAATTAATTTACGTAAAAGGCTAAGATCCACATTGTGCTTCTACTATCACATCAGTTGATCTGCTAGCAATAGTAGATTCAATTGGTAGGTTACGATCACCAATTGCATTACGAGTGCAACTCTTAGATCTTTATGGGACCCATGGCACTAGTGAACAAGCAACTAGTGTCATGTAGGCATGTTTAGTCCCATCTTTGCATCGGGTCAAGGTCTCACCGCTTAACTCGATTAAGTCATCCAATTTGAGAACGTGCGAGAATATATCTAGGTCCCACGTATAAATAATAGTCATCTTGGGTTACAATTCAACCTAAGTCCCACGCATAGGCAAAAAGTAATTGCAAGTGTTCTCAAAATTGGACAGCGTGACTTAAATTTGGACGGGTAAAAGTTTTGATGCGAATCAAAAGGTTTACGAAAAGAGCATGCATTCATCATTCGTAGCACAAGTTAAAAATATTTTTTAACTTAAGTCTAATAATTTTTTTAATTTATGTGTGTCAAGTTGTCCATTTTCATGACTAATATAAATCCTACGTGGATAATAAAGTTTGGACAATACATAAATAAAATAACATACATAACAAGTTAAGGTGTTATTATAAAACAATAATTTCAAGTTTCAAAAACTTCATAAAACTAAATCAAAAGACTTAGTTTTGAAAATGGTTTGTGTTTCGTTTTAATTTTATGAAAAACTATTTTCAATTTTACATATGAAACAAGATATATAAAAAGCAAAAATAAACACTCAACCACAATATGCAAAGCCTCAACCGATGAAAAAACCTATGCTTGGTCTCGTGAGCCATCACGACAACCAAGAGTCAACTAGGGAAAACCACACAACCACACGGAGGACTCCCACTCGCTCCAAGACAATCAAGAGCAAGTTGGAAGCCCATAATGCACATGAAGAGTAGTTGCTGTCCTTCCAGAATTTCTGTGTTCCGGGGCCCATAAGTCCATGAAGGAGGCTTCCTCGGGCTTAGATCAAAACTAGAAAGTTGTAGACCCATATCTTGGGTACCTGCAAACAAAATTTTAGCCAAAAAGACATTACCAATCAACGGGAAACTCCGTTTTACCAACTGGTGTTCCAGCAGTCATTTTTTTTGGCAAAAATGTCTTTAATTCTTTCGCCTTTCACCATCAAGCCACGATTACATTATATTGAAAGTAATATACAACTAATCTAATTTTAATCTACTGTAAAAGTTCCTAAACAATGGCTACAGCCAAAAGAATATTATTACATAAATGCCAAAACAATGGCAAAAAACCCCAAAACACGAAATTAAACAACATTCACAACCATTCAATGCACAAGTGGTCTAAGTTTTCATCGGCTTTGCATATAAACATAATAATACCATAATATTATGAATGAAACATGGTGTTGGCTAACTCCATGGACAAACATGCATGTATTTGCCATGGAAAACAAAATAATAACAAGAATTAAATTGTTAGCCAACAAAAACGAAGAAATTAATTGACAAGAATTAAAACCCTGTTAGGTACGTGTTTCCTATGACTTAAGGGTCAACACCCACTAATATTAGGACCTTCCAAATACTATTTAACCACAGAAAATATGGCCTTAGGAAAAACCGTTTCAAAAACCGATCAAAAACACGCGTTTTAAGCCATTTTTTACGTACCCGACAAGTAACCAATTAGCATATGCATAACAAATGGCCATGGGACCAAAAAGGGCAGATCATAAGACCCCTAAAGGGTCATCCTATGAGAAACAAATTGGAGCCCTAGGGCTGTTTTAACCATGACTTCAAAAATCATAAAAAAAACACCCGTTTTAGCCATTTTTATGCATACCCGATAATCATATGGCACATATGATGACTCGTGATACCACTATAGGGGATGTTTGAATACAAAATATATAATAATCAAATAAACGCAGCGGAACAACATCACCCACACGGATCCATATAGCCAATATGATTAATCAAATGTAAACAACAACAAGGTTATACCTTTGTAGCGTGATCGGTAGAATCGTATGGAGACCGTCACCAACGTACACGAATCACCAATGAAACCAAGTGATCAAAGGAGATCACCTCTATGCTTGATCCACACTACATGTCACCGATCACCACCCGATGCTAGTCTTGACCCCATAACACACGATCTAGCCTTGAACTACACTAGAATAAGGTAAGATGAGATCAAAAACACCAAACCCTCATATGGTTCAGTTAAATTTCGTGGCTTTAGAGGAGAGGAAGGAGGAGAGACTTTTGGTAAGTGGTTATTCTCATTGATAACCTTAATTAACCAAATCAATAGGAGGTTATAACAAAAATGTTACACTTAACCCCTTGCTCTTTTTCCTCTTGTTTCCCACCATGTCCGGCCATATGGGGGCCTTAAATAGGCTTGCCCATTTGTTGGTCCAATCCAATAAACTAAGTACTAGCTTTGTTATTAGTAGCCCGTTATTGATCCCGAGTTACGTAGTCATTTATATATTGTAAATACGATAAATACAATCTATAAAATGGTGTCTCTGTGTATAAGTGTGTGACCCCATCGGCTCACATATGTCTAGCCATATAATTATTTATTATGACACAAGCATACTCCAACACAATTTTGATGTCGTACGTGTTTCAGGTGTAACAAACCTGGACACTTTGCTAGGGAATGTCGTGCGGTGATTACTCAGGCGACTCCAATCAATTCAGTTTGTGTTGGGTATAATCGTAGGGCGTGTTATGAGTGTGGAAGTATGGAACATCTCCGTAATACGTGTCCCAAGCTGAATAGGGCACCTGGTCAGGTAGGAAATCATTTGACCATTGAAGGAGGCCAAGGGCAAGGGTATAACCGGGATGCATCGAGCGGAAAGGCGTTCACCATGAATGCAAATGAGGCGCGACAAGACCCGAACGTTGTTACTAGTACATTTTCTCTTAACGGTCATTATGCTACTACTTTATTTTATATGGGTGCGGATTACTAGTTTGTGTCCATTGAATTTCCTAGATTATTGAATGTTGAGCCTAGTGAACTTAGATCTAGTATTGTGATTGAAATAGCTAGTGGTAGAGAAGTAGAGGTTGAGAAGGTTATTCGTGGGTGTACTATAGTGTTAGAGGGTATTTCTTTTATGATTGATTTGATACCTTTTGGACATGGAATTTTTGATGTGGTGATAGGGATGAATTAGTTGTCTAAGCATAAGGCCGAAGTTGTAAGCCATGAAAAGGTAGTTCGAATTACTTTAGAGAATGGCGATATACTTTGGGTACAAGGAGAAAATTTAAGGAATGGCTCAAAATTCCTTAAGAATGCGAAATCCAAAGAACATAAGATAAGAGATATCCCTGTAGTGTGTGAATTTCCTGGCGTTTTTCTTGAAGACTTGTCTGGGTTACCTCCAATCCGTCAAGTAGAATTCCACATTGAGTTGATTCCTGGAGTAGCACCTGTGGTGAAATCCCCATACCGTTTCGCACCCTCTAAGATGCAGGAATTGTCTACACAGTTGCACAAGCTACAAGTTTCACAACTCGTAATTTCAGGTCCCTTTTTCAAACGTCGAAATTTCATTTTTCATCTCGGGAAGTTACTATTCATTTCTACCATTCAATATTACTATTCATTTTCACTATTCATTTCCGAAATTTTTATTTGCATATTCTCATAAGATAAACTATTTTAATAATAATCCGAGAGTTTGACGCTCGTTGGATCATTTCTGCAAAAATCACGAAGCCGTGTTCGAGATTTACATTTGGGTTTAAACGTCATTCAAGCATCCCGATATGTTCATAAAATACTATAAACAATAGAAATATGATTTTCTCATTTTACGACAATTCTAAAAGTTTTGGAATTTTACGTTTTCCAGTTCAGCGTTTTACGCGAATTGCGCGTTTTAGACCCGCGTTTCCAGTTTTAACAGCGTTTATGCAACCCGATGGAACTTACCATTCATTTTATATTTATTTACGAAGTATAGTGACAAGTTTAGTCATTCTTTCAAGTTTCATATTTTTACGATACCCGGATTTACGTTTTGCGGCTTAACAATATACGGTTAGCAATTAACGGAACCAAAACTGACTCCGTGAACGAGATAATACCAAGCTTCTCATATACATGTGCAAGAGTTTATCTTGAATTTGAATTCTTATTTACCAAAATACCAACCAATAAGATATTTTCATAAACACTTGAAATTACCAAAAATGCCATTGGACTATATAAAGCCTAAACTAGCTCATTTTCATTAGTTTTTCACAACAATTTCTCTCTTTCTCTCTTGGTGATCCACGGAAAGAACAAGAACAAGAGGAGACCATCAAGTTTTCATAATCCAAGTGTTTACCAAGTCCCATTAGTGTTACTAGTTAAGGTTTTGAAGTAAAAACCACAAAGATTATTAAGTTTTCTTGCTCAAAAATCATGAAATCTTCAAGTAAGCTTCAATAACATCTTTCTAATCTTTTCAAACTTTCATTCGTTATATTTTCAAGTTATATTAGTAACTAGTTATGCAAATATTCATGTTAAACATACCACTTATTATTCATTTTCTTTATAAACATAGATCTATAATTTTTATTTGCAATCTCATGAGATCCACCATTTTTGGTGAAGACTAGGAACCCATGACACCCTAAGAAAGTGTATGGTAGGATTGAGTATTTGTGGAGTTGATTGAATGTAGTTTGGTTAGGTTTTGGACAAGTTACAAACTAGGAAAACCCATTTTTGAAACAATACATAACCTACTATCCCATTTTGTAAAACGTGGGAAACTCAGGGGTTTCCGGGTAAAATTGGGCTAGAGAATCAGAAAATACTTTCAAAAACGAAGCCGTGGGCGAAAGAACGGGTAAAAACAAGCTTATAACGAAGGAGATATGATTTTTACAAGTTCAACGATGAAAACTATTTTCTAAAAATTATACTTGCTGTCCCACGATTTTCAAAGGCAAACCTGAGGTGTAAACTTGATCTAGGCATCCCGACTTATCAAAAATATATTAATACGTTGTCCCGCGATTCCGAGGATATAAAGAACATAGAAAACGAGCTTATAACGACCAAGATACAAGCGTTTGAATTTTAGACGATTTTAATATTTTCCTTCAGCCCAACACTTAAGAAAATTTTCCAAGTATTAATCATTTCGCCAAGTGACCAGGTTGAGAGCCATTTTTCTCATTGATAAACTCATTTCTGGAAAATTTACATCATTGACAAAAAGTTTGTTCACCCAGCCTAGTTTTCAAAACATATAGTCTTCCAAACTTTCCCGAAAATTGCCCAGAATCTGCCAAAACAGCCCAAACACCTCAATTCGCGGCTATTTTTCTTTATGATCGAGACCCGTATGGACAAACTTCAGTTCTATGACTTCTTAGATATGGTGAAAATCTTCCTGAAACTACCGAGCTTCTTTCCTAATTCTTAATATTCACTATTTCGCGAATAGTTTTGCGAGATCGTACCTCATTTCTATGTAGCACTTTTGTCATCGTAGCTATCGCACCAGGTGAGTCATAGCCCTTACTCTTTTTATTGTTTTGTAAACTCTTTGGGGGAAAATACATGCTCGTTTTACTTAAACACATTACTCGCTTTAAATGGTTGATTACTCAAATATTTTCTGCTTTACCTAAATATATGTTTGATCACCTGCATTTCATTGGTATGTTTGATTACCTGTATTTCATTGGTATGTTTGATTACCTGTATTTCATTGGTATGTTTGATTACCTGCATTTCATGAGATTTTTCATCCTTGTTTATATGACCTCATGGTCACCAATTGTTCATATATGTCCAAAGTAATATTGTGGTTTTCCCACTTGGCTGTGATGTCAAATGTAATATTGTGGTTTTATTGTGGTTTCCCCACTTGGCTGTGATGTCAAACGTATTGTGGTTTCCCCACTTGGCTGTGACGTCAAACGTAATATTGTGGTTTCCTCACTTGGCTGTGATGTCAATCGTAATATTACGGCTTCTCAGATTTACTGATTTATCTATATAGCGACATTGTCCGATTTCTTTATATGGCCTCATTGTCAAGAATTGTTTTATAGCGGTAGTGCTATAATTATCTTTGAATATAGATACAAGTATTACTTTTGTCCACATAACTAAATCATATTTGGCAGTGGGTCGTAAACACACAAGTTACAAGTCTTTTATGGCGGGACTTGGAACTGAGTGGATTTATGATGCCTTTGCTGGGAAATCTTCATTCATATGCATTACATTCTTTTTCACAAGACTCTATGAACTCACCAACCTCGTGTTGACACTTTAGCATGTATTTTCAGGTATTAAGCAATGGCACGCTGCTGGAGGTTTTGGCAGGGCATGGCATGGTCATAGAAGACTCTGATATTCATTTGGGGACCGTTTTAAACTATTTTAAGGGCCCACTTCCGCACTACTTTTAACAATGTAAATTCAACATTTTTTATTAAACGATTTTATTCTAAATGATTAAAGTGAAAACTACTTTTTTACTTGTGTTGAGATACCAATTGAGTTACACCCCCAGCTACATGTATGCTTCCACTGGACCCGGTTCTGGGGGTGTGACAGATTGGTATAAGAGCCTTGGCTATAGCGAACTAAGTGTTTTTAAAACCTAGACTATAGCTACTTTTACGAAAACTTAAACCTATGACCGCCACGTGGGTGCCTGCCAAGCTGATACCTCAATGGTAGTTGTTGCTGACTTATGTGATGAGATTTGTATCTCATTATTTGATATATCATATTCATTTATTATAGTTGATTACCATAATTGTCTTCCCTATTAGTATGCTTACATAACTTATGCGTCTCATTGTTACACCTTCTCCTTGCATAGTTTCATCATTTGACCTTGAGTTTGGTCACTTGCCTTAGTCTTTCAGAACGTCTTTGTATTTACGAAGGACATAGTATTAGTATAACTGAGCTGAGTATTTCAAAATTCATGGAACCTCGGTGGAATGTAGACCGGTCATCTACATTCGACCCGGGATAGTGGGATATAGGCTGACCACCTATGTCTGACTCAGAGATGAATTTTGCAAGACTGAGAATAGTTATAATAAAATTTTGTTTGGATTGAATCCTCTACTAAATTTCCAAATGTTTCATTCATGTGTGTGTATACTCTCGTTGTCAAAACATTCACACCTTCTTCACCTCGTAAACCACCGCTTAGAAGTACGTCAACTGGTCATCTCATGAATATTCATATTTATGCACAACACACTTACATCACAGTATTTTCTTTTATAACAATCTCGTTTTGTCACAGTTGTCACAGTCTTTTCCCTTCTCACCATCATTATCATTTCCTTTTCCCATCCCCATATATATAAGTAATTAGCTGACACTCTATAGATTCCTATGTCACTCATCACTCACTACTTCCAATATTGATAAGTGGATATTATCAATGACCTTCCTAGGAAAGACTTTCCATACCATCTATAAGGAGGATCCCTAGGTACATTAAGATCATTCAAAACTCAACAGAAATCTTAAGATATCACAAAACTATTCGAACCACTATCACTGCCCTGATCACCAAAATTATACCATCTAGAAAGTATTGGCTTGACTGAATTACAAGATTCGTTTAGATGCGAATGCTCACTAAGCAACACCATAGAGATAAATCCAACCTCTTAACCAAGACTATAGAACATTCAATTGAACATGTCCTCACCAATAGACATTATTCAAACATATTAGACACCTATGCATTTGTGCAGACATACCTACCTGGCTATTTTGTCCTCTTAATACTTTCATTTTTAAATGAATTTTTCTCCAAACTACGGTTATACAAAACATATATCTTGTAAGAAATATTTTTCTGAGGCACTTATTTTGATAAGCAAATTCCTTTTGGTTAATCTTTTACAAAACTACTGGATGCTAAGAAATTTTAAACATCGATCTTTGGTAAATCATACTATCCACCTCATGTTGAAAATAGTTCTATCTTGCATAACTATTAAATTCTGAAACATCAAGAAAAAAATATTACTTAAAAAACTGTTTGCTTAAAATTGTAAATTCATTTACTCAGGGAAGGTTTATGAACAAAAACACACAATCTCAAAACAAACTTTGAAAATCAATCACTATATTACATCACTTATACATTTAGGAGTTTGTGAATTGACGACATAGAGCTTGGGGAAAATCTTAGTAATGGAGACTAAGCATCGTAGGTGGAGAAAGACTCAATTCATGACATCCTGCGGAGGATCACAACCTTATCTTAATTTATTATTTTCAATAACACCCTTTGATGGACTTAACCTTGTAAGTTTTTCCACAAGATTCATGATACCCATTTCAATTATTTCTAATAGAGGAATTCGATTCACCTCAAACTTCTGGCAGGTTTCATTAAGATTCCTTTGGAACTACACTACCTATCATCTGCAGACCAATGGTCAGAAATTAGAGAACGATTCAAACATAGGGAGATATGCTCAGAGCATGAGTGATTGACTCTAGAAATGGTTGGACTAACCATTTGCCATAAATCGAATTCTTTTACAACCATAGTTACCACACGAGCTTAGAGACTACACCATTTGAAGCACTCTACGGTTGAAGTGCCAACATCCATTGACGGATCGAAATTTGGAAAAGCCCAACTCACTGGTCCAGTAAGCATTCGTGAAATAACTAGGAATTTCCTACAAATCAAGAATCAGTTACAAGTTCGATAAGTTGTAAACCCTTAGAATTTCAAGTTGGTGGCAGGGTTATGTTGAAAGTTCCGCCTAAGAAAGGCATGATACCATTCGGAAAAATTCAGAAAGTTAAACCCGATATACACTGGACTATTTAATATTTCAGACAAAGTAGGCCTAATGACCGTCAGACTTGAGCCTTGTTAGAGAACAGTAGGTTACACAAACATGTTTCACGTTTTCCAAATCTCGAGAAATATCTTTCAGATGAGTCACTCTTAATCCCATTTGGGAAGGAATCCAACCCAATGACAAACGTAAACCTTGTAGGAGAACCAGTAGAAATCATGGACTGTAAGGTCGAACAGTTGAAGCAGAGTCGAATTCCTATCGTGAAAGTTTGCTGGAATTCTCGAAGAAGTCCCGAGTTTACTTAGGGTACGAGAGGACCAGATGCGACTCAAATATTATCATCTTTTCACCAATACCACTTCAGAGACCAACACAAACTAAACTTCGGGACGAAGTTCCTTTTAAAGGGGAAGAATGTCACAACTCGTAATTTCAGGTCCCTTTTTCAAACGTCAAAATTTCATTTTTCATCTCGGGAAGTTACTATTCAATATTACTATTCATTTTCACTATTCATTTCCGAAATTTTTATTTGCATATTCTCGTAAGATAAACTATTTTAACGATAATCAGAGAGTTTGACGCTCGTCGGATCCTTTCTACAAAAATCACGAAGCCGTGTCCGAGATATACATTTGGGTTTAAACGTCATTCCAGCATCCCGATATGTCCATAAAACACTATAAACAATAGAAATATGATTTTCTCCCATTTTACGAAAATTCTAAAAGTTTTGAAATTTTACGTTTTCCAGTTCAGCGTTTTACGCGAATTGTGAGTTTTAGATCCGCGTTTTCAGTTTTAACAGCGTTTATGCAACCCGATGGAACTTACCATTTATTTTATATTTATTTATGAAGTATATTGACAAGTTTAGTCATTCTTTCAAGTTTCATATTTTTACGATACCCGGATTTACGTTTTGTGGCTTAACAATTTACGGTTAGCAATTAACGGAACCAAAACTGACTCCGTGAACGAGATAATACCATGATTCTCATATACATGTGCAAGAGTTTATCTTGAATTTGACTTCTTATTTACCAAAATACCAAGCTACAAGATATTTTCATAAACACTTGAAATTGCCCAAAATGCCATTGGACTATATAAAGCCTAAACTAGCTCATTTTCATTAGTTTTCACAAAAAATTCCCTCTTTCTCTCATGGTGATCCACGGCAAGAACAAGAACAAGAGGAGACCATCAAGTTTTCATAATCCAAGTGTTTATCAAGTCCCATTAGTGTTACTAGTAAAGGTTTTGAAATAAAAACCACAAACATTATTAAGTTTTCTTGCTCAAAAATCATCAAATCTTCAAGTGCGCTTCAATAACATCTTTCTAATCTTTTCATAATTTCATTTGTTATATTTTAAAGTTATATTAGTAACTAGTTATGCAAATATTCATGTTAAACATAGATCATTCATTTTCTTTATAAACATAGATCTATAATTTTTATTTGCAATCTCATGAGATCCACCATTTTTGGTGAAGACTAGGAACCCATGACACCCTAAGAAGGTGTATGGTAGGATTGAGTATTTGTGGAGTTGATTGAATGTAGTTTGGTGAGGTTTTTGACAAGTTACAAACTAGGAAAACCCATTTTTGAAACAATACATAACCTACTGTCCCATTTTGTAAAACGTGGGAAACTCAGGGGTTTCCGGGTAAAATTGGGCTAGAGAATCAGAAAATACTTTAAAAAACGAAGACATAGGCGAAATAACGGATAAAAACAAGCTTATAACGAAGGAGATATAATTTTTACAATTTTAACGAGGAAAACTATTTTCTGAAAATTGTACTTGCTGTCCCACAATTTTCAAAGGCAAACCTGAGGTGTAAAACTTAATCTAGCCATCCCGACTTATCAAAAATATATTAATACGTTGTCCCACGATTCCGTGGATATAAAGAACATAGAAAACGAGCTTATAACGACCAAGATACATGCGTTTGAATTTTAGACGATTTTAATATTTTCCTTCAGCCAAACACTTAAGAAAATTTTCCAAGTATTAATCATTTCGCCAAGTGACCAGGTTGAGAGCCATTTTTCTCATTGATAAACTCATTTCTGGAAAATTTACATTATTGACAAAAAATTAGTTCACCCAGCCTAGTTTACAAAACATCCTACCGTTTGTCAAAAGGATTAATAACGAATAACATATGGTCTTCCAACCTTTTCTGAAAACTGCCCAGAATCTGCCAAAACAGCCCAAACACCTCACTTCGCGGCTATTTTTCTTTATGATCGAGACCCGTATGGACAAACTTCAGTTCTATGACTTCTTAGATAAGGTGAAAATCTTCCTGAAACTACCGAGCTTCTTTCCTAATTCTTAATATTCACTATTTCGCGAATAGTTTTGCGAGACCCTTTTGGTCATATTTTCAAGTTATGAAAAGTGTCATTTTACGACGAAAATACTATAGTTACCGATGAAACAACAAACGAGGATCGTGGAGTACCGTTTCAACATATTTACATGAAAAGTGTTTATTAACTTAACGAGACGTCAAAAATGTATTTTTTTGACGATAAACATTATTTTCAAATTCACAAGTGGTATCGATAACATTCGTAATTGCATGTGTAGCATCATTTCATTTCTACATTAGACCATATCATTCATATTAGGTTGCGGTTAGAGATCGTACCTCATTCCTTTGTAGCATTTTTGTCATCGTAGCTATCGCACCAGTTGAGTCATAACCCCTACTCTTTTTATTGTTTTGTAAACTCTTTGGGGGAGAATACATGCTCGTTTTACTTAAACGCATTACTCGCTTTAAATGGTTGATTACTCAAATATTTTCAGCTTTACCTAAATATATGTTTGATCACCTGCATTTCATTGGTATGTTTGATTACCTGTATTTCATTGGTATGTTTGATTACCTGTATTTCATTGGTATGTTTGATTACCTGCATTTCGTTGGATTTGTCATCCTTATTTATATGACCTCATGGTCACCAATTGTTCATATATGTCCAAAGTAATATCGTGGTTTCCCCACTTGGCTGTGATGTCAAACGTAATATTGTGGTTTCCCCAATTGGCTGTGATGTCAAACGTAATATTATGGTTTCCCCACTTGGCTGTGATGCCAAACGTATTGTGGTTTCCTCACTTGGCGGTGATGTCAAACGTAATATTGTGGTTTCCCTACTTGGCTGTGATGTCAAACGTAATATTGCGGCTTCTCCGATTTACTGATTTATATACAAACTACACAACTAATCTTCAATACTTCCTGATTTGATAATAAAGGAGTATTCTTCTCTTGCACTTTGAGTGATGAGGGATTGAATCACTTGAAAACAATAACTTAATAAGTTTATGATCAAAGGTTTTAGGAGGATGATTTGAGAGGATTTGGACAGAAAGTTTTTGTGCAAAAGGTAAGGAAAAATTACAGATTTGAACCAGTATTTATAGGCAAAAGATTCTGACACAGGAGCGTATGCCGGCCCCCTTAAATCATGGCCGGCCCCCTTAAAATTAAGAGGGCCACCCTTTATAATTATGGGGGACGCCCACCTGTAACGGCTTGAATGTTTTGTCTCTTCTGGGGAAAGTGTATTTGGTGCAGATTTAACTGATTTTGGTTAAAAATTTGAATTCATATATTTATTATGAATTAAACATTTTCCATTAATTACCAAAAGTGTTTTTCTAAATATATAAAATGTTTATACCATTTTATATAATTTGTAATTAGTAAATAAACCTTCCTTTGATCATAAAATGTATTAGGCAATTGTTTATTCATACCTTAAGTGATTTAGTTGGATATAATGATATTTTGTCACTAAATACATGTTTTTGTAATGATTTTACGTTTAATGATTTTACATTTTGTGATCGTTAAAATATAGGGATATCGAGAAATATTAATAACATTTTTACACATTATTTATATCAACAATCTCCCCCTTTTTGATGATTACAAAATCTAAACTCATTAAATCAAAATTTATTATATATGCAAGTATTTAGTGAGTTTATATCTCTTCTCCCTCTTTTTTTGAACATCAAAAAGGTTATCCCGATGTTGAATGAGCTCCCCCTTGATGTGTACTCCCCCTCGTTTTAAGGTTACAAGACAGGTCGAGATATGGAATGCTTGCAAAAATATTTAGATAACACAATATATATGGAGCATGAAACAAATATATATAGATATAAGTGTAACAAGCAATATTAGCATGAAAGGAACACTTCAACAAAAAAATAATAAATAAAAAAATACAAGAAACATGCATCCATGATGCATAAATAAGACAACCAATAAACTAAAGCCCTATGGGCTTACAAGCATACAAAATAACTAACAACCAAAACTATAATAGAAGTATTTCTCCTAGAGCTTGCCATAAAAATGGTTGAAACATTTTATTTTCCAAACACTAAACATGCTTAGTTGGAGGGAAGCAATGTTGTAGGTGGAGATGATGGTGTTAATGGAGGTGTGTTTGATGTTGGTGGAGGTGGAGGTGTAGTTGATGATGGTGGTGGAGGTGTGGATGTTGTTGGTGGAGGTTGAGGAAACAAGCTTTCAAGATATGAAAACATGTAGTGTATTTCATCTCTTAGGCCAAAAATGATGGTACGGTTATGGATGCAACAAAGGCAAGTGTCACCATGAGCTTCAAGTAGGCTCCATGGGATGGGATTGAAGTTTGGTGGGCTTAGTGGTGATGGTGAAAAATGTGCATCAAGAGGTGTGATGGGTGATAGTGAAAGAGTGATGTCTAAGGATGCATTTTCAATAGGTGGTGGTGGTGGTATTCTTGGTGGAGGTGATAAGTGATTGTTGATGTAGTCATTGATGGATGATGATGATGATGGTATGGAGGAGTTAGAGGTTCCATGCTGTTGATGGTGTTTTGGATGGTGCATTTAGAGCACTAGGAGATGAACATTGAGGTGGTGGTGATGGAGTGGTATTGTCTTCATTAGTGAGATCAATAAAAAGTTGTTTTGGTGGGATGATAACAAGTTTTTGTTTCTTGGCTTTGTTGGAGGTGGTGGTTTTGGTGATGACATGATGAATTGGTTGAGTTTGTGATGATGATGGAGTGTGGATGAAAGGTGTATGGGGTTTTATAGCATAAAAGCATGTTTAGAAATGGAATTAATTTGAAAATGCATGTTTAGATTCCAAAATCAGTTTAGTTTTTAAGGGAAATGGAAGCTGGGACTAGCAAAACGAGTCACAAGGTGCAAAAGAAAACAGTGTAAAAACTGTTCCAGATGGCCGGTCCCCTTAAATAGTGGCCGACCCCTTTAATTTTAAGGGGGCCGCCCATATGGTCATGCACCAGGCGACCAAAATTTGAAAAATTTCTGGAAATGGTTTATTTTAGTTTTATGTTTGCAGCAAGCTCTATTTGAACATTTCATATTAATTTTGGTCAATTAGAAAAGCATGTAAAGCATATATAAACATATATTCATCATGCAAGTATTTAATAGATATAAAAGGCATGCATGCATATTAGTAGATCACCTAATAATAACCAAAGTTATAGTCTAAAGATACCAAACTCCATAGCAACACATAACTATTTCCGAATACATATCGGAAATATAGCACATAAGTAATAATAATCCAACAAACATAATAGTTCAAAAAACATAGCTATCCAAAGCAAATAAAACACTCCTCATCACTTCTTCTTCTTTCGGAACAATCCTCCTAGCGTCTTGGCAATAGACTTGAAGCCTCCTCGCATCTCCTCATGCATCCTTTGGTTTTGTTTAAGCAACTTGGTTTGTCACTCAAATAGTACTTGGTTGGTTGTTCGGACGGAGGTGGTACAAGGTAATCGGTATAGTCTAGATCTTCAAAGTCATCAACAAACGTATCGGGAGAGGGGACACGATGAATATATTCATCCTCTTTGTTATCCTCTTGACGAGATGATGAGCCATGGAAACTATGCCGACAAGATTTACCCTTATCACTACAAGGTTTACGGGTTTGTTTAAGAACGAGTGGACATAAAGTCGGATAGATGGACTCATAGATACTACCATCAAGATCGGGATAGTTTTCGATGACATGACGATAGAGACGAGTGAAGAACATTCCATACGGAAGATTTGCTTTAGGAGTAGCTCTTTGATTGGCTCTAAATAGTCAACCTAAATTAACCAAGTGTATGGTCAACAAGGTCAAACTACCTAGACCAATGCTTCCGGGTAATAAAGGGTATCACCAGGTCGTTATGTCCCGACGAGGTGTGGATTGTGCTTTAGCGTACTTGTGATCGGGTGATTATTCACAGAAAAAGGTTGTAATGAGAATTATGAAATGAAATAGCTTAGGAAAGCTATGTAATTGATTACTGGTATTGAGATTAAGAAGAATCGATTTTAAAACCAAAAAATGTATGTTTTAATTAAAAACGTACGTTGACGAACGAAACAGAAAGTACAACTGATGAACTGAAAAGGCTACAAGTGTGAAATTATTATTTTTACAATCCTAATGAACAAAGAAAATTTTAAGAAAAAGAAAAATTGTTTTTACACTATTTAATTATTAATTATTAATTAATTACTAATTATCTATTTATTAACTAATTATATTAATTTTAATTACTAAAAATTACTAAAAAGACTTAGATAATTAAGAATATTTTTATAAATCTAATTAACCATCACAGGAATCCTAAAAAATTATAAAAAGTTGATTTTATGTATTTTTAAACTAATTTACTAATTATCAATCTAATTATTAATTAATTACCAATTAAACTAATTATATTATAAAAAATAGAAAATGAACAGTATAAATTCTAGAAAAATTTATAAAAATGTTTTAACTTATATAAAAGCTAGAAAAATTATAAAAATTGGGTGTTACTTAATAAAATCTAATTATGCTATTTAATTATTTAATATTAATTAATAATTAATTAAACTAAAATTAATTATAAAAACCACTAAAAGACAAAAGAAAAATCTGGAAAAATTTCTAAAATTACTTTAATATAAAAGAGACTTAATAAAAATATAAAAACGCTATATTGCTTATAAATAAGCTAAAAAGAAAATTAAAATAATAATTTCTATTAAATAGAAGCTGTGGGACAGAGTTGGGAAGGAGTTTCAAGTGGGACAGAGTTGGGAAGGAGTTTCAAGTGGGGTCCACTGGTCCCTAGGTCAAACTAATGGTCAACTTTTGAAGCCTGCTAGGAGGGGGTTGGGAAAACCCAAAATTGGAGTGTGAGACCCACTGGGGTGGCCACAATCAACCACCAAAGGTGGTGGTGTTGCTGGGTCTGCTGATGCACAGGGGATGTTCTTCCCCTGCAGCCCACTTTGAGGGGCAAATGGTCCACTGAATAAATTCACAAAAATGCAAAAATTATGGAAATCACAAGTTTAGCTGATATATTAAACACCCAAGAAGTTTGAAACCTCAGAACCAAACACAAAAATTTACAAAATTCTTACCATTTTGAGAAAAACTGAGATGAACACTTTTAACTTTTATGGAAAAACTTGATGAGTTGACTTTTGTGAGTTTTGATTCTTCCTAGCTTACTGAATTAGCTATATTATGCTAAAATAAAACTTAACTAGACTAGTTTAACAAGTTTTCTACCTAATGTTATGATTTAGCAACCTAAGTCCTAACAATTGGCAAAATTAGAGGGTAATGACTAAGTTTTTGACTTTTTACCTAAATAACTACTAAATTTATGCAAGTTGTGATCTAAAAATGCCCTAAGTGACTGAAGTGAACCAACAATTACAACAAATAACAGCTTGAGCAAGGGTAACAAGCTTAAGCCAAACACCCCTTCACAAATCCAAATTTGCAAATTTCAAAGCTTCTCAATGTTTCATGCCATGATACTGATTCCTAGGTTTATGCATGATATACTGAGATGAATTGAGCACATAAATACTTATAATAACAACAAGAACTTCATAATTGATCTAAAAATTACCAATTATGGTTTTTCCACGGCCTTTACCACAAGCCATAATCTTGCGGGCTAGCCAACTCATTCACTTTTTGGGATATGGCGAGTTGATTTACCATACAATTTTGGGCAAATTGCAAGCCGTCAATGGATTTGAGTTATCTTTACCAAGAGCCGTTTGCTCCTGGATTAGCCAATCCCTTTGTCGGTTAGATATGGCGGACTGATAACCACAAAAATTTTGAAATAAAGTGAAAAATTTTTGAAAATTTTGGCCAAAAACGGGGGTACTTGAAAGTATTTTGATAAAATTCGCTAGAATTTTCCCCCCACACTTAGAAATGAATATTGTCCTCAATATTCAAAGTCCCGGCTATTATGCCGACTCTTTGAACGGAAAAAGCCAAGATTCGAATCTAACTGTGGAAACACCGTATTTCACTTTATTTCTGTATATACACACTTTTTTTTTGAACTTATATACATATATACCTTTTTCAAACAGTGGGGGGTTGGCCCTTCCCCCACACTAGGGTGGTTGAAAGTAGAAGGAAATCAGAGATACGGGTGAAAACCCGTATTGTGCTATTGTTTTTGTTCATCGAGTCGCTTGCTTGACTCGATCCCCAAATTCAATTGTCCTTGGGGAAAGTTTGGAGATCCGGGACAACCATGGATGGTATGTCCTCTCCAAAGTAGTTCTTCAAACGATGTCCATTCACTTTGAAATTCAGACCGTCATTTTGAGACAATTCGACGGTGCCATAACGATAAACCATAGCGATAGTGAATGGACCAGTCCATCGGGTTTTGAGCTTTCCGGAGATGATCTTGAGTCTAGAGTTGAAAGGAAGGACTCGATTACCAATGTTAAAAACGCGGTTCTTGATTTTTGAGTCATGAATCTTCTTTGTCTTTTCTTTGTAGATCAAAGAGTTCTCGTAAGCTTGATCACGAAGTTCGTTTAATTCATTTAGTTGAACTTTTCTATGATCACCCGCAGTTTTGAGGTCAAAATTGCATTGCTTGAGAGCCCAATAGGCTTTGTGCTCAAGCTCGATCGGAAGATGGCACGCTTTCCCGTACACAAGTTTGTAAGGCGTACACCCAATGGGTGTTTTGTAAGCCGTACGGAAAGCCCAAAGTGCATCATCTAATTTATCCGACCACGATGCACGATTTTCACCTACGGTTCTTTCTAAGATTCTCTTAATTCCTCGATTGGAAACTTCTACTTGTCCACTTGTTTGTAGGTGGTACGCAGTAGAAAGACGGTGAGTTATACCGTACTTTTGTATGACTTTGTCGAATTTGTCATTACAGAAGTGCGTACCACGATCACTGATAATAGCACGTGGAGTTCCAAATCGAGCGAAAAGAGCTTTCAAAAATTTCACAACTACTCGGGCATCATTAGTGGGTAAAGCTTTCGTTTCAACCCATTTTGACAAGTAGTCAACAGCCACGAGTATGTATTTGTTGCCATGAGAAGACGGAAATGGCCCCATAAAATCGATGCCCCAAACGTCAAAGATTTCAAAAACTTGAATTGCATTTTGAGGCATTTCATTCTTTTGTGAAATATTCCTGTGACGTTGACAAGCGTCACAGGATTTGACTAATTCCTGGGCATCCTTGTAAATCGAGGGCCAAAAGAAACCGGAGTCAAACAACTTTTTGGCGGTGTAGTTTGGATTGTGGTGGCCCCCCATGGGACCAGCATGGCAAGCCTTAAGAATTTCAGCGGCTTCTTAGCTATAAACACACCGCCAGATGACTTGATCCGCACAGATTTTGAAAAGATAGGGGTCGTCCCAGAAGTAATGTTTTACATCTTTGAAGAATTTATTTTTCTGTTGGGACGACATCCCTTTCACCACAAAATTACCCGCAAGGTAGTTTGCAAAGTCGGCAAACCATGGGGTAATAGAATCTCCATGAAAGGTAACCGCATTGAGTGTCTCGAGAGGGAATGTTTCATTAATTTCTTTCCTCTCGAAGACATCTTGGTGGGGGGTTTTCCAATCGGGAGAGATGATCAGCAGCTAGGTTCTCAGCTCCTTTTTTTATCACGAACAATGATATCAAATTCCTGTAGGAGGAGAACCCAATGGAGTAGTCTCGGCTTTGCATCTTGTTTTGCAAAGAGGTACTTCAAAGCCGAGTGATCCGTATACACTATGCTTTTGGTCAGTATCAAGTATGGCCGAAATTTTTGAAAAGCATACACCACAGCTAATAATTCTTTTTCGGTGGTGGTGTAATGGCTTTGAGCCTCGGTCATAGTTTTGCTGGCATATTGTATAGGCTGAAAGTGTTTTGTTTTTGTTGCCCCAAGACTGCCCCTATCGCATAATCACTAGCATCACACATGAGCTCGAAGGGCAAGTCCCAATCGGGGGCAACAAGAATCGGTGCCTCAGTAAGCTTTTTCTTTAATGTTTCAAAAGCTTCGATGCACTCTGGGGAGAAGATAAAATGAGCATCCTTTTCGAGGAGATGTGTCATAGGCCGGGCGATTTTAGAAAAATCTTGAATAAACCTACGATAGAAACCGGCATGACCCAAAAAGCTCCTAATACCTTTGACGGTTGTGGGATGAGGTAATTTTGCAATGACATCCACTTTGGCTTTGTCAACCTCAATCCCGTTCTTTGAAATTTTATGGCCGAGGACAATGCCCTCTTTGACCATAAAGTGACTCTTCTCCCAATTTAGACATAACTTTGTGTCTTCATAACGTTTTAGTATGTTGTCTAAATGGGAGATGCATGATTGGAACGAATCCCCAATGACCGAAAAATCGTCCATAAAGACCTCCATAGTTTTCCCGATCATGTCGGAAAATATGGCCATCAAACATCTTTGAAACGTGCCCGGAGCATTACATAAGCCAAATGGCATACGTTTATAAGCAAAGGTTCCATAGGGGCACGTGAAAGTGGTCTTTTTCTGATCTTGCGAATCAATGGGAATCTGAAAGTAACCCGAGAAACCATCGAGGAAGCAATAGTACTCATTCCCCGCTAATCTCTCGAGCATCTGATCCATAAAGGGCAGAGGAAAATGATCTTTGCGGGTAGCGTCATTTAACTTGCGATAGTCAATGTAGACACACCACCCTGTAATCAAACGAGTTAGAATCAACTCATTTTCCTCATTTGTGACAACAGTGATGCCACCCTTTTTTGGAACACAATGGATTGGGCTAACCCAAGGACTGTCTGAGATAGGGTAAATCAATCCGGCATCAAGAATTTTTAAAACTTCTTGTTTGATTACCTCATGAATTTTTGGATTTAACCTTCTTTGTTGTCGGACTGCAGGTTTGAAGTCATCCTCCATTAAAATCTTGTGAGTACAAAATTCAGGGTCGATGCCCTTGATGTCGGAGAGTCACCAAGCAATTGCTTGTTTATGAGACTTCAAAACCTTTATGAGAGCAGCCTTTTCCTCAACACTTAAATCTTTGGCAATTATGACGGGTAATTTATCATCACCCTCCAGAAATGCATATTCAAGATGAGGCGGCAAGTCCTTAAGTTCAACCTCAGGGAAGTCATCAGTTTTCTCAACATTTTTGACTTCCTCTTTATGAAGTGTTTGTGGTAGAACAGGAAGAGGAGAGGGATCTTCGTTTAATAATTTCTCAAGCAGGAGAATATCCCTCTTGGGGTCAATCTCTTGGTTATCGATTCCATCGGGAATCGAGTCACTTTTGAGAAAGGCCTCAATTTCTTCTAAAATGAAGTCACTTCCCTCAAACGGGGTGAGGGAAGGAGAAGAATTGACTATGTTGGGATGAGAAGATTGAGTGAGGTTTTCACTCGAAGAATTATCAATGAAACCTAGAACCTCTTGAGCGTACTCCTCAGCAGCTACATCGATGACATATATTCGGTTTAACGATTCAGAGTCATAATTAGAGGAGTACCTCGAAGTTTGATCGAGGTTGAAGGTAATGGCTTCCGTTCCAACACGCAATGTGATCTCTTGCTCAAATACATCGATGAGAGCACGCCCAGTTCTAAGGAATCCCCTTCCAAGAATGAGAGGGACCCTTGAATCGGCATCAAAGTCAACAATCACAAAATCTGCCGGAAAATGGAACTTTCCCACTCTAACAAACACGTCCTCAGCAATGCCAAGGGGACGGGAAATTGAACGATCGGCAAGGTCTAAGGTCATGCACATGGGAGTAAGTTCAGGAAGAGAGAGTTTCTTCCACACAGAATATGGCATTAGGTTAATGCTAGCACCTTGATCGGCCAAGGCGAAGCATTCAACCATACCCGGAAAAGTACAAGGAATGAGAAATTTCCCGGGGTCTCCAAGCTTTTCAGGAAGCTTTTTCAAAAGAACTGCTGAGCAGTTTTCATTCAGAGGAGTTCTTGCCATCTCAAAAAGTTTTTACTTATTACTTAACAGATTTTTGATTGTCGATGCAAACTTGGGCATCAAGAGAATAGCGTCCGCGAAGCTGATATCAAAATGCAAATCTTGGAAGATTTGGAAAAATTTATCCATTTGGTGATTAGCTTTTTCGCGGAGCTTTTGTTCACTGAGACGTGATGGATAGGGAATAGAAGTTTTGGATTTAGGGTTGTCCACTGGAGTTTCTGGTGGTTCAAAGACAACTCCAGGCTTACATCTAGTTTCAGGAATAACCTGAGGTTGGACATGTGCTGTACTTCGTGGGCTAGGAGTTTGCACCTTGTCCTTTGTCACCTCAGGTTCACGTTCCACTACCTTTGGAGGAGAGGAAGAAGAGGTACTAGGAATCTCGGGTTCATCATATGAAGCACCACTTCGTGTTGTGATCGCCTTAGCATCGCCCCTCGGGTTAGCGATCGTGTTGCTCGGTAAAGTAGTACCTGAGCCCGAGGGTCGATCATTTAAAGACTTCTTGATGTCAGAAATCTGGCTGACCAGCAACTTGTTCAACTCTTCTTGGGACTTCATGAATTGTTTCAACAACTCGTTAGATGAAGGCCCAGTTGGAACAATGGCTTGATTCGGATTAGGAATATTTGGAGCTCGATTATTCGGATTGGGACCTTGATTTTGAAAATTACCCTGATTAGGGTTGTTGTTTCCATGAAAATATCCCGGATTGAACTTACCCTGACCTTGGTTTCGATTACAGTTTCCTTGATGTTGATGTTGGAAACCTTGATTTTGGAAACCTTGGTTTTGATTGTGAAAACCGTGACCCTGATTGAAGTTACCCTGGTTTTGAAAATCTTGGTTCGCTCTATTTTGATTTTGGCCACGGTTTTGGACATTTTGGTTTTGATTAAAACCAGGAGGTCCAGGATAATGATGATGAGGACGATAGCTAGGGTCCATATGAGGGCGATATTGATTGCCTCCTTGATTTTGGGACCCGGCTACAGCATGAGCTTCATATGGAGTACCATCAGTAGCTTTGCAATTGTAGTAGGCATGCGGCCCACCACAGGTTACACAGACTTCCACTTTTTTAACCTCAGCAGGTGGAGGATGTTGTGGAAATGAAACTTTCTTTGTTTGGGCGAGAACCAAAGCTTGAATAGCTTCAGTGAACTTGTCAATCTTAGCATCCGTGCTAGATTGACTCATAGAAGATGAAGTGGAAGGACCCGCATTGATTTGAGAAACAATCGGTTTGCTTCGTGTAGACCGGACCTTGGACTTGTTTCCTATGATTTGCAAAGCTTCTTTTGTGGTTTTACTCAAGAAATTAGCTCCCGCGGAGGCATTGAGAGAATCCTGATCAGCTTGGCTCACGCCATTGTAAAAAGTATCGAGTTGCATCAACTCACAGAAACCATGATGTGGACACTTGCGAAGTAATTCTTTGAAACGATCCCACGCTTCACCAAAAGATTCATCATATTTCTGAGTGAACTTGGTGATCTCGTTCTTAAGACTCGCGGTCTTGGAAGGTCGGAAGAATTCATTCACAAATTTTTTGACAAGATCTTCCCATGTCTCAATAGATCGAGGAGGTTGTTTTTCAAGCCAAATCCGGGCTTGTCCCTCCAAGGAGAATGGGAAGAGAAGAAGTTTTATTGCTTCACAAGGGACATTCTTGTACTTGATGGTCGATGTGATTTTATTGAACCATCGAATGTGAGCATGAGGATCGTCCCTCTCAAAACCGTAGAATTGACTTGAGGTCACAAGATTGAGTAACCCGGTTTTGAGCTCAAAATTATCAGCCACGATGGCTGGAACAACAATGGCATCTCCGTAACCCTCGATGGGTGCTTGGAGAAGCTCACACATGGGGCGGTCTTCCGCCATGGTGACAGTAGATGTGGCAACAGTACGGATCTCAGATCCGACTGTTGGTGCTGAACGTCTACGAGGTCTTCGAGGTTTCCGAGCAAGCTCACGTAATGGGCTCGTGGACCTTGAAGAACGAGTGCGCATGCACTAGAGATAAAACCAATCAAAACAAAATCGAGGCAAATCCACAGTGAACTTAAACCAATAATCACAAGCAAGTGGCTTCTTTAATGAAGGTACACCACTCACAGGGATACAAAGGCAAGTTTTAAATCTTTGGTTTGGGAACTTATTATGTTCACACCCCCAGTTGGTAGGTGTTCTGTCTTGGTTTACGATGGTTGGTTTTTAGGTATTTATTATTATTCACAAGAAAAGATGGATGTTTTTGGGTTTTGTGTATGGGTTTAAAAACTTTTGGACAATATTTTTGGTATCGTTTCGTTTACCAAAATCGTATTTCTTTAAGAATCACCTTAAAAGAAACACAATATAGAAAAAATAACGATCTGTTTTTTTTTTTTTTTTTTTTTTTTTTTTTTTTTTTTTTTGGTGTTTTAACACTTTAGAAAAAGTGTTAATGATCTTTTTATGTTTTGATTTAATATTTACAAAAGTGATGGTATTTGTACAGTGATTGAGGTGAAATAACACTAATCTAAAAATAACGCTATAGAAACGCGCACACCTCCCCGGCAGCGGCGCCAAAAATTGATTGGCTGGACCAGGGAATGGTCAACAAGTTTAAACTACCTAGACCAATGCTTCTGGGTAATAAAGGGTATCACCAGGTCGTTATGTCCCGACGAGGTGTGGATTGTGCTTTAGCGTACTTGTGATCGGGTGATTATTCACAGAAAAAGGTTGTAATGAGAATTATTTGAGAATTATGAAATGAAATAGCTTAGGAAAGCTATGTGATTGATTACTGGTATTGAGATTAAGAAGAATCGATTTTAAAACCTAAAAATGTACGTTTTAATTAAAAACGTACGCTGACAAACGAAACAGAAAGTACAACTGATGAACTGAAAAGGCTACAAGTGTGAAATTATTATTTTTACAATCCTAATGAACAAAGAAAATTTTAAGAAAAATAAAAATTATTTTTACACTATTTAATTATTAATTATTAATTAATTACTAATTATCTATTTATTAACTAATTATATTAATTTTAATTACTAAAAATTACTAAAAAGACTTAGATAATTAAGAAGATTTTTATAAATCTAATTAACCATCACAGGAATCCTAAAAAATTATAAAAAGTTGATTTTATGTATTTTTAAACTAATTTACTAATTATTAATGTAATTATTAATTAATTACCAATTAAACAAATTATATTATAAAAAATAGAAAATGAACAGTATAAATTCTAGAAAAATTTATAAAAATGTTTTAACTTATATAAAAGCTAGAAAAATTATAAAAACTAGGTGTTACTTATTAAAATCTAATTATGCTATTTAATTTTTTAATATTAATTAATAATTAATTAAAATAAAATTAATTCTAAAAGCCACTAAAAGACAAAAGAAAAATCTGGAAAAATTTCTAAAATTACTTTAATATAAAAGAGACTTAATAAAAATATGAAAATGCTATATTGCTTATAAATAAGCTAAAAATAAAATTAAAATGATAATTTCTATTAAATAGAAGCTATCACTATAATTAAAATTGGTTTTTTTTTGTGTTTTTTCTTTTTCCAAACTATTTTTATAGTAAAAACTAATAACTTTTATGTAAACACTTTTTATGAAAACCAGAAATAAGCACTTTGAGTGCTTATTTGTCCAAACAGTTGACTTTCTTTGACCAAGAAGGGAATTTGGCTCAAATGGAGTTATGTGGGGTCCATTTGGTTCCTCTGAGTTACTTGGACATGTTTGAGCAAGTTTTACACAAATAAGCTAAGTAAATAAGCCACAAGGCCTGAATAAGCAATTGCTTACTTGGAATCTGAGTCAGAAATAGGACAGAGTTGGGAAGGAGTTTCAAGTGGGGTCCACTGGTCCCTAGGTCAAACTAATGGTCAACTTTTGAAGCCTGCTAGGAGGAGGGTTGGGAAAACCTAAAATTGGAGTGTGGGACCCATTGGGGTGGCCACAATCAACCACCAAAGGTGGTGGTGTTGCTGGGTCTGCTGATGCACAGGGGATGTTCTTCCCCTACAGCCCACTTTGAGGGGCAAAATGGTCCACTGAATAAATTCACAAAAATGCAAAAATTATGGAAATCACAAGTTTAGCTGATATATTAAACACCCAAGAAGTTTGAAACCTCAGAACCAAACACAAAAATCTACAAAATTCTTACCATTTTGAGAAAAACTAAGATGAACACTTTTGACTTTTATGGAAAAACTTGATGAGTTGACTTTTGTGAGTTTTGATTCTTCCTAGCTTACTGAATTAGCTATATTATGCTAAAATAAAACTTAACTAGACTAGTTTAACAAGTTTTCTACCTAATGTTATGATTTAGCAACCTAAGTCCTAACAGTTGGCAAAATTAGAGGGTAATGACTAAGTTTTTGATTTTTTACCTAAATAACTACTAAATTTATGCAAGTTGTGATCTAAAAATACCCTAAGTGACTGAAGTGAACCAACAATTACAACAAATAACAGCTTGAGCAAGGGTAACAAGCTTAAGCCAAACACACCTTTACAAAACCAAATTTGCAAATTTCAAAGCTTCTCAGAGTTTCATGCCATGATACTGATTCCTAGGTTTATGCATGATATACTGAGATGAATTGAGCACATAAATACTTATAATAACAACAAGAACTTCATGAATCACAAAACTACTTGTGATGGTAGTTACACTCTCACTAGGCAGTAACTTAGAATCTAAACAATGACAAGCTATTTAATCAACTTAACTTACTTCACATACACATAATGATCATAAAAAAAACACAGAGAAGTACATGTGAAGGCACAATGAACAGTAGATTACTAGAAAATTGGTATGAAGGCTTACAAATTGGCCAATGACAGAACAAGCAGCTGAGGACCAAATAAACAACATAACACCCCCACAGGGTACTAAAACCACTGCTATCAATATTTCACCCTTCTCCACTGCTTCAGTTGACTTTGGTTGACCTTGTGTATTTTTGAGCATTTTTGTATTTGTGAGTTAATGAGAAGTTCACCCAAGTTTTAAGGTTCAATCATGTTTACTATTGTTATTATAAGTTAATGAAACAGCAACTGAACCATGAAAACTTTTTATATGCTAATTTAAGAATTTAAGCTAAAACACTAAATTATGAAATTTGAAAAACAAGGGCTACATTGCACATTGAAAGTGAGAGTACAAGATTACTGAAAGCTTGAAATTACAACATTAACTATGCTTCAATTCTAAAAAGATTACACAACTTAAAAATTTTGCTAAGAAAAATAATAACAACTAACTCTCTCCCTTTTCCTCTTTCTTCAGCTTATATTGACTTCTTTGGGCTCCCACATGTCTCCTGATTATATCCCATCAACAATTACAACCATTGGATTCTTTTTGAGCAATCCCAGCCTTTGGATGAATTTTGGCTCCCATTTAAAGTCTTCACTGACTTTGGGTTTCTTGGGGGAAATTGCTATCAATTAATGAATTTTGTAAGCTTCTGGGAGTTGGGGGGAACATGGAGTGGGTTCGCTGAGGTGGAGGAGGGGGGAGGTTGAGTGTTGGAGGGGGGAGGTGACATGTTTGACTTTGTTGACTGAGGTGGGAGGGAAGGATAAAACGGGGTGAGTTTTATTTTTATGGGAGGTGGGCTGGTGAGTGGTGATGGGCTGGGAAGAGGGTGGAGTGGGCTTTTGGAGTTTGAGTGGGTTTGCTTTGGTTTGGTTTATGTTTATTAAGAGTCTGATTGGTATTGTAGTATTCACAAGGACCATTTTTGAAATTTTACCAAACCAAGGGACCTGAGTTGTAATTTTGCCAAAGTATCACAAAGGACCAAAAATGCCAAGTTTAATAATCCAAAAACCATTTTTGCAATTTTTTTACTTTTCAAAATTCCCGGGGACTATTTCTGCAAATTTCCAAACTCCAGGGGCCAAACATGTAAATTTTCCAAACTTTTTACCCAAAGTCCATTTTTGATAACTTTTGATTTTTTAAGGACTTGGGTTGACTTTTCTTTCAAAATAAATGCATAGGGACTATTTTTGACAAATTTTGAAACTTAGGGGACTGAAACTGCCAATATTGCAAACTTTGATCGTTTTTCATTTGTTTTTGCTCATTTTGCATTTAAAACACATAAAACACAATCCCTGGGATAATTTCAGTATTTTGATGACTTTTCGATTGTTTTTGTATGTTTTGGCAGTTTAAATACAATAAAAATGATGAGTGTTTGAGCACTCATCACTCTTGCACGTTCAATACGCTTGATAAAGAAATAAGCCAAATTGTAATGTTGTTCGGCAACAATACAATACAAAATGTGAGCAAGGCTAGCCGGGAGATGGTCACGGTGGCCTCCGGTACCAAACGCATTCTCACGAATGAGTTCTTCCCAACGCTTTATGTCGGGGTTTAATTCTTTGAGTAGAATTTGGTTTTCAGAAATATCGACATTTTTGGATTTTATTTTTCGAGTGGTAGTTTCACGAGTTAACCCAAGCATTTGACGAATTTTGAGTGGAGAAGGAATTTCAGAGAAATAAGGACCAAAAGTTGGATGAGAATATTGAAGGGCACCAAGATCCCATTAGTTTGTGAAAACGGATTGACCGGTGAAAGGAATTTGGAGGATTTGACCAAATTGTGCAAGAGTTAGAGTAATGAATTCATGTTGGATCATGAATGAGATGAAGATGGAGACAAAATCATCGGTTTGGACCTTGACTTGGCTATAGAAGTTGAGAATAAATCAAGGAATGATGGGTTCATTGATTTGGTAAAGACATTCGAAGCGGAAGTTCGTAAATAGACGTTCAATGAAATCAGATTGATAGTAAGCTTGATTAACAACACGACCTTCAGAAATATTTTTATCTTCAATTTGACGATAGAAATGAGCATTGGAAGGAGAGGTGGTGGGAAGTTGTGAGACTTTGGGAATATAGCTTTTGGTTAGGGAGATATCTTCGGTAATGACTTTGGGCATTTTCACCTAAACACGATAATAATAAGATAAAATTAAAATAAATATATCAAAAAAAAATGTGGTGTAAATGTTTTTGAGACATATGTGGAACGTAAACATACTTCGAATCTAAGACCTTTAACCTAAGAAGTAGTTTACTATGTTCCTTATTTTTATTTTTAACTCGTTCTACATATATTTTACGATGTTTAGCAAGTTGTTATGGGATAATTGATGAGGCGAAAAGTGTACCGCTTTTAAGGGGTCATTTAAGCCCGAATTCGATATTATTTGATCCATTATTGCTCTAAATCGTTCCTTTTGTCATTTTATGTACTTTTGGAGAGAAATCCAGAAAAGGAAGCATTTTGGACGTTTTTGGAGCATAAAAGTGAGAAAACGGAAAAGTCTCAAATTTTCTTGCTGAAACAGTACCTGACAATGTCAAGCTTCTACACGTGACAGCGTCAAGAGTGACAAAAGAGGTGGATGTGGAACTTATAACGTGACGGCCTAGAAAATTTTCAAGCTTATTGGCCTGACGGCGTCACCTAGGCTGTCAGGGTCCAAACACACGTGACGGCCCAGAGTATTATTCTGCATGATGGCGTCAGAAGTGGATCTAGGCAATACGAATTTCATCATGGCGGCGAGTTGACGGCGTCACAAGCTATCACATGACGCCGTCAAGGTGTAAAATATATATATATATATATATATATATATATATATATATATATATATATATATATATATATATATATATATATATATATATATATATATATAGTTTTCTAATTTTCATTCATTAGGTGGAACTTAGTGTGCAACTTTGAGGGAATAAACCCTAGACGAATTTTACAGCTTTTTCAAGGGTTTCAACCTCTTGATTCTTTCATGTTCAATTGAAGATAAGTACTTATTCAAATCATTCAATATGTCTATGTGTTATGTGATTATATCTTACGCTTGTCTTCTCTTTAACATGATAGGCTAGATTTTCATTGTGTTTGCTTAGATGTAGTGAAACCTAGATGTTAATTATGGGTTGATTGTTTTTTTATAATTGTTACGGATGATTGTATTCGATGTTAGGCTTAAGAAAACTGACAGACTTCCATTGGTAACTTGTTTGAATGTTTTAAGAAACATGATCGGAGGTATACTACGATTTTGGTTGTATTTAATGCGTAAGAGAATTCGAATGATCCCATGTTAGGAGCTTCTAACGTCTCGACATAGGAGTGAAGTAGGATCTTATATAGTTAGGGAATATTGTACACGGCCCTACGACTAGTATTAAGGAATATGACCCGTCATCCATGCAATTGTAACAAGCTAATCAACCTGTAAAAGAAATCTAGGGAGTAATGAAATCTAAGTAAACAAAACTTTCCTCATTTTTGTTTCCACCACATTAGTATAATAGTTTCATTTTCATTTCTTTTATTTTATTTTGATTGCATTTTTAGTTAATTGGGTTAGTTGGCTATCAACTAATTCCGCCCATTCTTTCAAAACCCGAGATTTTACTTGCTTTATATAAAATATAAAAATATAAAAAGAATCATCCCTCTCCTCTAGACCTAGTTTAGTAGGTTTTCTAATACTAGCGACACTATTCCTTAGTTGAACGATCAATCCCCCGGTACTTGTCACTATACTATACTACAACGATTAGGTACACTGCCTGGTGGGGGTTGTAAGTTTCTCAAGATCACTTGAGAGGTAAACCTGTTGCGAGGGCGCATTTCCCACGTATCAAGTTTTTGGCGCCGCTGCCGGGGAATAGTTATTGTCTAGGTTAGAATTTCTTTTTATTAGGTCTACTTGCTAGATTCCTTTCTAGTAAGATTTTTATTTTTATTTTTAGGTTTTCTTTAGTCTATCTTATTTCTTCGTTTCTTTGTTCGTAACCTTTACCATCCGACATCATGGAAGGTGGTAACATCTTTGAACCCATCAACCCACCATAACAAAACCACCCACAAAACCCACAGCTTGCAAACCAACCTCCTAGGCCCGAACTTTAGGAGATTATTCTCGTCCTAGCCACCAAGGCTATCGAAACACCATTGAGCTCACCAAAGGAGCCAATGTATCCCCCTTGCGATCCGACACCATCCGTTTGGTGCAAAGCGGATGTGCATTCCATGGACTTCGTTCCGAAGATCCTAATCAACATCTCAAGATTTCCTTAAAATCGTAGATTCCATAGACCTTGATGTTGTAACTAGAGAGTCGACCTGATTACGTCTATTCGAATTCTCTCTAAGTGATCAAGCTAGTCAATGGCTTGAACGTTTACCCGCGAGATCCATCACCTCATGGGATGATCTCACCTGTTGTTTCCTTGCTTAATTTTTCCCACTGGGGAGAACTACCAAGCTTAGAAATGATACCTTGATGTTCCAACAACGTCAAGGTGAAACTCTATATGAAGCATGGACTCGTTTCAAGGACTTACTACAAAAAGTCACTCATCATGGCATAGATCTTTGGCTCCAAGTCCAAATCTTCTATGACCATATCGATCTCTCCACAAGGCGAACCATTGACCAATCGGCCGGTGGCAAGCTACGTGATCTAAGTGTGGAAGAATCATGGGAACTCATAGAAGATCTTGCTCTTTATGACAACGAAAGTTGGAAGGATCCCCGTGATTTGAACAAAACGGTCAAGGCAATATCTTTGCCTTTGAACAATTCTAGAACTCTCGACCGTAGAATCATGGGACTTAAGGACCAAGTCAAGTTTCTCATGAAATCCTACGAAGCTCCTAAGCCTTCAAGCCAAGTGAAAAAAATCACTTCTTCATGCGAATTATGTAGTGGTCCCCATGACACTCGTGATTGCGTGGAACTCCCCGGACAAGCTTTTGCGGATTACACATCCTCGCGTACCGACGAAGCAGGAGACAAGTGGTATACTTTCAAACCCTAGCCAAACCCTTACGGTGATTCCTACAATCCTTCTTGGAAAAATCACCCGAACCTTAGGTGGAAACAAAACCAAAACATGCCCTAAAACAATTCTTCCAATCCACCTAATCGTTACCAATCAAACGGTCCACTCTCTAATCGTACTTTCAACAACAATCCTTCCAATAACTATAGTAGTACCAATAATCTTGAAGGGTTGATGTCCAAGTTTATGGCATCTCAAGAAGCTCGCATAGCTAAGTTTGAAACCAAATTCAATCAACAACAAACGGAGATGACCAATAAGATTGACAACTTGTTGAAAGCCCTCAACAACCAAGTGCTAACTACACCTAGGAAGGACACTAGGGACACTAGTAGCGGAATCCAAATTAAGGACCCCTCATCATCCAAACACGTCCACTTTGTCAACATCGTCACCATTAAGCCAATAGATAAGAATATAGAAGAAAGTGACAAGGATGAAGTTCGAATAGAAACCGGGGCTAAGGATGAGGTTAAGGAAATTGAGGATATTAAGAAAGAAATGTTAGAGGAAGTAGAAAACGTGGAGGAACACTTTGATAAGTTACCCACCAAGGAAGAACGAGAATATCATAAGGATCTATTCGATGATCCTGAGACACTATACGTCCTTGGTTTACCACTTATCAAAACGGATGACCCCTCTAACATCAACATTCCATGCAACATTGGGCATATGCATGTGTGGAAAGCTTATATCGATCTTAGGTCTCCTATAAACATGATGACTAGGACATATTATAACTGGGTAATGAAGAAGCAACTTGGATATAGGATGATGCCTAACACAAATTGGATGAGCAACTTTGTAGGAAGAGTAAAAGGATTACATGTCTTTGTAGGAAACTTCACTTATGTTACCGACTTTGTGATTGCAGAGGATATTCGTCCGGTAATAGATGGTTGCCTAAGTCAAGTAGTGTTTGGAAAACCGTTTATTGAGGCCTCTAAGATGAATTATGTCCCGTCCATATGGATAGTTAGATTCAAGGATGAGAACGATGAGATTGTTTACCAAATGCCAAATAAGATTGAACAATACTGTCTTCTATCAAACCTAGAAAAGGAACACAAGCAAGCGGTTTACTATAGGAATGATAAGGATAGACGTAGAGGAATAGATTATGTCATGAGTAGAATACTCGGTTTCTACAAGGAATGTTTACAACTAGGTCGGAATACAAAACTAAGATTGGAGATGACCTAGAGAATGTGACCAATGATGAGGTCACGTAATTGCCCATGACCTTGAGTCTAGCTACAAGACTCGTAAATAAAGAAAAGCGCTTCTTGGGAGGCAACCCATGTTTTTTTTTTTTTTTTTTTTTGTTTGATGTTATTTGTTTCCGTATGCATACTTTATTTTTATTGTTGGTAGATCATGTTTCAAACTAAAATTGTGAAAATGCTTTATTTTGCTATTTAACTTCGTCTTAACTTCATATAAAGGTATTTTGCAAAAGCTAAGTGTAAGGGGAAACCCCAAGTTTGTTTGTAAGAACGAAAATGATCTTGATTCGCCACAATATTAAATGAGCATGTATATTAGTATTTGTTAGAGTCAAATGCTTGTATCGAGTCATAATGATGTTTTGCAGGATTTTCCAGGAAGTTGGACATAAGTTTTTCTAGAAATTTTCCGAAAACTTAACTTAATGATTTTTGTAGGTCACTTCTGACGGTGTCAGGGTTTAACACCTGACGACGTCACGTGTAAAATTCTGGAAATTTTGTGAGTTTTGTTTTTCTAACGGAGTCTTAAAAGTTTTTGTTGATTCTTTAGTCTTGTAAACTCCAGAAAATCTGCAAACATTCATTCCACAAGCATTATATCTTAAATTGTTTTCTAGGGTTCGTTAGTATATATAGATTGCCGCAGATTTACGCGAGGTTGCCTTGATTGTTTTCTCGAGTTTAACATGTTATATATGACAAGAAGATGATTTATATTTCTAGAAGGGAAGCTTTGAACGTTCATTTTCTTGGAGGAAGATCTAACCTTGTTAACACACTATCCACATCGAGGGAATCAGGGGATTATTTGTTTTCATTCTTTTACCTATTTTACTTTTACATACTTTAATTGAACATTGAGGACAATGTTCATCCTAAGTGTAAGGGGAGGGTAAATGATGATACCTTATAGGATACCATTGCACTTGAGTTTGTTTGTTTGATGGTAGGTGTGTAATAAAACTAAGAGAAATACTTGTTAGTGTAATTTTAGCGCCAAATTTAAATTTTTTTACAGCATTTAGGAGTGAAACTTTAGCCTTAGCAAGCGTCTCATGGATAGGAGTTGTATGACTAGCTCAAAACCGTACCATTCAGAAAAATTTTCCACCCAAGTACATGAGGTTCGCCTTTAGATTTGATAGGAAAAGCATTCATTATTAGTTCTTATAAGTGTACCGGTAGCATTTATATTCTAGAACTTGCGTTAGTGATGCATCCCGAGACCACTAGTGAGACTACATTCGTGTAGTAGGATTGACTACATGATAAGAGGTATTAGGATCACCCTTGTGTTAAACCCGTAACATAATTACTTGACCATTTAAGTCATATTACTTGACTAATAAAGAATTAATTTTTCCCACACCTTAGCGTTGTACTCATTTTTAGTACATGAAACCCCTAGTACACCCCTCCGTGCCTATCTTTTCGTTTCTAACTTTAAGCATTTTACTTAAAGGAAGAATTTGTTACAACCCACACAAATGTGCAACCAAATTGCCTTAGCCTTCCTTGTATGCACTCATCTTTAGCGCATTATTGTTATTTGTTTAAACCCTTAGTTAATTATCTATTTGATTACATGGTTTCTAAGTCGAGTCATATCTTGCACATATTGTTTTGGGACGATTGGGACTCATGGGTAAAGTACTTGTGTTATGGAGTAATGGGGAAGAACATTATATATTACCCCCATATGTGCATTAATCTTAAAAAGTACTCCAAGTGTTTTGATTATCTTGATTCGAGTCATTAGATTAGTTTATTGTAAAGTATGTAAAAGTTCAAGTGTAAGAGGAATGTACATTCCCTATGATGTATTATTTTGGATGGTAGGGTAAGAATGTATGCAAAAAAAAAAAAAAAAAAAAAAAAAAAAAAAAAAACGAAAAAATCAAGTAAAAGAAAAAATATATATATATATATATATATATATATATATATATATATATAGAAAAAGAAAAAGAGAAAAACATACGTACTACCATCCCGTTTCATTCTATGTTTGTTTTATGCTTTTTGTTATTTTTGATTTATTAGCTTAAGTCGAGTCGAGTCTTGGCTTAGCAACGCCATATTGTACATGTAATTAACCAAGATGATTAACTTGCCACCAGTAAATATTGTCTTTATCCAACAAAACCGTGTTTTCCATATCCCTACACCTAATGTTATAACCTTTTAAAAGACTTCTTTGATAGTTTATCCTAGGTGCTTACGCTAAGTGGTGGAGGTTTGATCATTTCCCAAGCCTATGGTAATCTATTTGGTATGACATGTAGTGAGAGATGTTTTCCATTTCTATATTATTGTTATATATACTTTATTACACCTGAGAGATGTGAGTATCTAAACACTATTTGTGAGGTGCTAGTGTATGACCTCCGTGCTTGTTTTTGGTTTTTAGTGGAACGATTATTTATCGTAATTACTTTTATATTAGTGTTAAATGACCCCTAACTTGTATTTTGATTAGAATAAAAGCGCATTTGCTTGAGGACAAGCATATCTCAAGTGTAAGGGTATTTGATGAGGCGAAAAGTGTACCGCTTTTAAGGGTTCATTTAAGCCCGAATTCGAGATTATTTGATCAATTATTGCCCTAAATCGTTCCTTTTGTCATTTTAGGTACTTTTGGAGAGAAATCTGGAAAAGGAAGCATTTTGGACGTTTTTGGAGCATAAAAGTGAAGAAAACGGCAAAGTCTCAAATTTCCTTGCTGGAACAGTACCTGACGACGTCAAGCTTCTATACGTGACGACGTCAAGAGTGATAAAAGAGATGGATGTGGAACTTATAACGTGACGGCCCAGAAAGGTTTCAAGCTTATTGGCCTGACGGCGTCACCTAGGCCGTCAGGGTCCAAACACACGTGACGGCCCAGAGTATTATTCTATATGACGGCGTCAGAAGTGGATCTACAAAATACGAATTTCATCATGGCGGCGAGTTGATGGCGTCCCAAGCTATAACATGACGCCGTCAAGGTGTAAAATCTATATATAGTTTTCGAATTTTCATTCATTAGGTGGAACTTAGTGTGCAACTTTGAGGGAATAAACCCTAGACGAATTTTACAGCTTTTTCAAGGGTTTCAACCTCTTGATTCTTTCATGTTCAATTGAAGATAAGTACTTATTCAAATCATTCAATACGTCTATGTGTTTTGTGATTATATCTTACGCTTGTCTTCTCTTTAACATGCTAGGCAAGATTTTCATTGTGTTTGCTTAGATGTAGTGAAACCTAGATGTTAATTATGGGTTGATTGTTTGTTTATAATTGTTACAGATGATTGTATTCGATGTTAGGCTTAAGAAAACTGGCAGACTTTCATTGGTAACTTGCTTGAACGTCTTAAGAAACATGATCGAAGGTGTACTACGATTTTTGGTTGTATTTAATGCGTAAGATAATTCTAATGATCCCATGTTAGGAGCTTCTAACGGCTCGACATTGGAGTGAAGTAGGATCTTATAGAGTTAGGGAATATTGTACACAACCGTACGACTAGTATTAAGGAATATGACCCGTCATCCATGCAGTTGTAACAAGCTAATCAACCTGTAAAAGATATCTAGGGAGTAATGAAATCTAAGTTAACACAACTTTCCTCATTATTGTTTCCACCACATTAGTATAATAGTTTCATTTTCATTTCTGTTATTTTATTTTGATTGCATTTTTAGTTAATTGGGTTAGTTGGCTAGCAACTAATTCCGCTCACTCCTTCAAAACTCGAGATTTTACTTGCTTTATATAAAATATAAAAATACAAAAAGAATCATCCCTCACCTTTAGACCTTGTTTAGTAGGTTTTCTAATCCTAGCGACATTATTCCTGAATTGAACGATCAATCCCCCGGTACTTGTCACTATACTATACTACAACGATCAGGTACACTGCCTGGTGGGGGTTGTAAGCTTCTCAAGATCCCTTGAGAGGTAAAACCTATTGCGAGGGCGCGATTCCCACGTATCAATAATCCAAACGCCCCTTTAAACATCTTAATATATCTTGAAACTTTGCTATATATATATTAGATTGTATAACTAGCTATTTCTAATGAGTTTCTTATGCAAGTGATTTGTTTCGAAGAAGATGGTTTATATTTTGACTCAAAAATACCATTTTTCTAGTTAAACCAAACGCTTCCTTGTCTAGAAAATTTACTACTAAAATTTCAATATATATATATATATATATATATATATATATATATATATATGAATTATATATCTTGACAACTCTAAAATGCTAGTTTTAAGCTTATATTCTTGACAATGTATTATAGAAGTAACATTGAAATAATTTTCGACACTATTTGGACATGAACCAAACACCCTCTTATCAAAAAACAAAATATTTTTACTTCATCGAAAAGTTTGTTTTTGGAATTAATATGTTATGAAAACATAATGTGATATGTTTTAACAAGTTTTTATAGCATTATTCAACAATGTATATAAGAAAAGGTTTGAAAATGAATGTATGAGCTTTTCCAAAAAAAATTGACAAGAGGGTTTGTGATTATTAGTTTCTAGTGTTAATTATACACTCTAATTCTAAGGGAAGCATTTAGTTATGGAAATCCTAGACTCAATTAGAAAGAAAAAATGAAATTGAAGAAATTGAAATAAAATGCTTAATCATGATTATGACCAAATTAGATGAAATTAAAAGAAATGTGTTATGAAAAACTTACAAAACTTGTTGCTAATCGTGTTATAAGTATTTTCCCCTTGCAAAACAAGATGAATTGGGTGATTTGGAAGTAGGTTTTTGATGGTTTTGGGTTTGCAATTCGTTCACAGCAGGTATGGAGTGAATAGGGAGTGAAATATGGAGTGTTTGGCAAGTGGAATAAGGAGGAAAAACGGGTAGGAAGCATCAGATGGCCGACCCCCTTAAACATTAAGGGGGCCGCCCCTTTTAAGCCTGCCGGTTCCCTTAATTTTAAAGGGGCCGCCCGGCTAAAATTCAGTTTTTCGTGGCTTTGATTCAGAAAATAAAAATAGGTATATATATATATATATATATATATATATATATATATATATATATATATATATATATATATATATATATATATATATATATATATATATATATATGGGCTTATAAGACGAGAATATGAGAGGGAGACGAGCGCAAGAGATGACGGGAGTTTGTTTCATCCATAGATTTTTCAACTCATTTCTCTACATCAACATGAGTATTGTTTGAACGTAAGAGTTCAAGAAGGCCAAAAGAGGGGAAAAGAAAAGGTTCGTAAACAAACAATTTCTAGTTCTAGAAAATCAGCTAATGAGTTTTCTAGGTTATAAGTACATGTAGTATATATAATAATAATATGTATATGTATATATATATGTATATATATATATATGTATATATATATATATATATATACATATATATATATATACATATATATATATATATACATATATATATATATATATATATACATATATATATATATATATATATATATATATATATATATATATATATATATATATATATATATATATATGTTGTATGTATATAAGTTTACGTATGTATAGAAGAATAATACCTATGAAGATCTACAAGACGAGCTATAATAACTATAAACTAAATACTAAACTAAGCATGCAATCTTGACATGAAAATAAAAAGAGACATGTATCTTTTTTGTCTTCAACAAGCATGACATCAAGGTCTTCAAGAGATAGCAAGAACATGTGGAAGCGAATAGATAACCGAGTTGCCAAGGTATGACGATTTCATCTTGTTGGTCCCCATTGTCTCATTTGACCAAAGTTGTTTGGTCCAAACATGTTATGCATTTGACTTGGGTGCATATATGGTGGAATCATTCCCCAAGGATTGAAGTTCCACATTTGATGATTCTTGTGAAAGTTTCGTCTATTTTGGTTCACTCTAGGTTGAGGAGTTTCAGACCTAGGATGAAGACTATTTGGTTTTCTAGGTGGCGGAGTTTTAGACCTTATTTTTTGTTCATGGGTTTCGACTTCAGTTTTTAAAGATGATTTGCGTAAGCTTTTAATTTCTTCATCACTTGCAATAGGTACTAATCTATCTTTCAAAAGTATATACTTTGGTTTTGACTCTATAGGTTTTAGTTCACTAGTTTCACCTTCAAACTTTATATTTTTAGTTTTACTAGTTGATGCTTCGGTTGAGTTATATCCTAAATTGGTTTTATCTTTGGATATTCTTTGAGTGCTAATTATTTTACTAAGTGATTGACTACTATTTTCAAATTTCTCAAACCTAGTAATTTCTTCCTTAAGTTGTTCATTCTCATTTTTAACAACTAGACATTTTTTACACTCTATAAGACTTTCTTTTCCTTTTTCTAGGTTGTGTAGTTTTATTTTTAATTCAAGTATTTCATCCTTTAATTTATTGTTGGTGTGTTTTAGTATTTTATTTTTAGCTATGACCTAGTTTGCATAATCTACTATATTCGCTATCTAAATCTTTTTCATCTAACGATAAATTATCATTACTATAGTATTTGGTTTCGGAACGTACCTCATCGGAAGCCCTTGCCATGAGACATTTTTCTTCTTTTGTTGTGTCTTTGTCATCATTCTCACTATCACTCCATGCTTCTCCTACAAAAGCCTTGTGGTTTTGACTTCTTGAAAATTTCGGACATTCTCCAATAAAATGGTTTGGGTCTCCACACTTGAAGCACTTTCTTTCATTCTTGCTAATTTTGTCGTCTTTGTTTGTTTGGAATGTTTTTCTTTCATCAAGTGGTTGTCTAACATATCTTCCTCATCTTTTGAAGAATTTCTTGAAATCTCTTACGGCCATGGCATACTCTTCATCGTCACTTTCGGAGGTTGAGCATTCTTCGTCGCTATAGTCCTTCTTTGCTTTCAAAGCAATTGATTTGGTTTGCTCCTTTTTCCTTTGACCATTTCGGAGTCTTTCTTTATTATCACTTCATACACTTTCAACTTTCCAATTAACTCGTCAAGTTGTAGAGTCGATAGATTCTTTGATTCCTCAATAGCCGTCACCTTAGCACGCCACTTCGGATGGAGAGCCCTAAGAAATTTCCTTACAAAATTCTTGCTAGAGAAATTCTCATCAAGTGCTTTTAAACTTGTGATGATTGTGTTAAATCTAGCGAAAGCATTATCAATTGATTCCTCTTCTGGAATCGTAAATTGTTCATATTGTTGTACAAGAAGATCTATCTTATTATCTTTGACTTGACTATTACCCCGGTGAGTGATTAGTAAAGAGTTCCAAATATCTTTTGCGTTTTACACATAAAAATTCTTTCATATTCTTTGCGTGGCAACGCATTATAAATTACCATTTTAGCCTCATTATTTTTTGCAAGTTTCTTTTTCAAATCATCGTTTTGTTTTTCAAAAGGTACAATTTCATCCCTTTTGGTTTCGGGATTATTTTGTATAGGAGGAAAATCACCATTAGTAATAACATGCCAAAGATCTAGATCTGTTGATTTCACATAAGTTTCGAATCGATTTTTCCAATAAAGAAAACCATCACTTTCAAATAGTGGTGGTCTTTGCATAGATTGGTCTTCTAAATATTTTTTTGATTCCATAGATCGTTTCAAGTTTTAAAATACAATTTATTTTAAAAAAAACTTGTTTAACGTATCTCTGATGCCAATTGTGGAAAACTAGAAGGGGGGGGGGGGGGTGTTGAATAGTTTTACGTCAATTTATTATTTTAAAAAACTTTGTTTTCAAAAACTTCGATTCGTATTTATGTGAAATTCAACACTTGCACAATGTAAACAATTTAATCTAACTAACTAAACAATTATAATGTAAGTATGAAAGTAAAGAAAAGATAAAGATAGAAAGATCAAACCACAACACAAGGATTTATCGTGGTTCGGCTACGAAGCACCTCTTCGCCCTACTCCACTCCCCGAGTCACGTACTCGAGAGTTTTCTTCACTATGTCAACAAACTCCCTTGTGGCGGAAAAACCTTACATAACTTTTGCTTACACCAATTTACGACACTAAGCTAAATGTCGAGTTCTAATAGTAGCTAGAACCAATCTCATGACTTCTTCACGACTAGACACACCTTCTTCACAACTTGAATACACCACTGCTACTTCACTATTTCACACAACTTCACTACTTCTTTTTCACACCATTACTTCTTCTATACTAGATTCATAAACCCACCTAGATCTACTTATTACAATCACTACACAACTTTACAATAAATATATACAAACTACACAACTAATCTTCGATACTTCTTGATTTAATAATAAAGGAGTATTCTTCTCTTGCACTTTGAGTGATGAGGGAATGAAACACTTGAAAACAATAACTTAATAAGTTTATGATCAAAGATTATAGGAGGATGATTTGAGAGGATTTGGTCAGAAAGTTTTAGTGCAAAAGGTGAGGAAAAATTACAGATTTGAACCAGTATTTGTAAGCAAAAGATTCTGACACAAGAGCGTATGCCAGCCCCCTTAAATCATGGCCGGCCCCTTTAATATTAAGGGGGCCGCCCACCTGTAACGGCCTGAATGTTTTGTCTTTTCTAGGAAAAGTTTATTTGGTGCCGATTTAACTGATTTTGGTTAAAAATTTGAATTCATATATTTATTATGAATAGAGGTGGCAAATTATGACCCATGGGTAAAAGTTGGGTAAAGTTGGGTAAATATTTTCAATGGGATGGGTTTAGTTGGGTATTGTTAAATACTTATACAACAACAAGGGTATAAGTTGGGTAATTACTAAAATTCTAAAAAACACTCCTAGTTTTCGTCTATTTTTTACGTTTTCGTCCTTTTTTACGTTTTCATCAGTTTTTTACGTTTTCGTCAGCTCTTTTACGTTTTCATCAATTTCTTTACGCTTTCGACCGTTTTTTAAGTTTTCGTCAGTTTTTTTTACGTTTTTGATCGATTTTTTATGTTTTCATCAGGTTTTTTACGTTTTGGTCTGTTTTTTTATGTTTTCGTCCGTTTTTTTACGTTTTCGTCCGATTCTTTATGTTTTTGTCAGTTTCATTACGTTTTTGTCAGTTTCTTTACGTTTTCGACTGTTTTTTTACGTTTTCGTTAGTTTTTTTAGTTTTTCGTCAATTTTTTTACATTTTTGTCTGATTTTATACGTTTTCGTCAGTTTTTTTACGTTTTCGTCAGTTTCCTTACGTTTTCAACTGTTTTTTTTTACGTTTTCGTTAGTTTTTTTTAGTTTTTCGTCAGTTTTTTTACGTTTTCGTCTGATTTTTTACGTTTTCATAAGTTTTTTTACGTTTTCGTCAGTTTTTTTACGTTCTCGTCAGTTTCTTTACGCTTTCAACTGTTTTTTTACGTTTTCGTTAGTTTTTCGTCAGTTTTTTTACGTTTTCGTCTGATTTTTTACGTTTTCATAAGTTTTTTTACGTTTTCGTCAGTTTTTTACGTTTTCGTCAGTTTCTTTACGTTTTCAACTGTTTTTTTACGTTTTCGTTAGTTTTTTTAGTTTTTCGTCAGTTTTTTTACGTTTTCGTCTAATTTTTTATGTTTTCGTCAGTTTTTTTACGTTTTCATCAGTTTCTTTACGTTTTCAACTGTTTTTTATGTTTTCGTCAGTTTCTTTACGTTTCTGTCTGTTTTTTTACGTTTTCGACCGTTTTTTTTACATTTTCGTCCGATTCTTTACTTCTTCATCAGTTTCTTTACGGTTTTTGTCAGTTTTTTACGTTTTCGACTTGTTTTTTACGTTTTCGTCAGTTTTTTTACGTTCTCCATTGTTTTTTACGTTTTCGTCTGTTTCTTTACATCCTCGTCAGTTTCTTTACGTTTTTTTCAGTTTCTTTACGTTTTTTTCAGTTTCTTTACGTTTTCGACTGTTTTTTTACGTTTTCGTCAGTTTTTTTATGTTTTCGACCATTTTTTATGTTTTCGTCTGATTTTTTACATTTCCGTCAGTTTTTTACGTTTTCAATCATTTTTTAATGTTTTTGTCAGTTTTTTACGTTTTCGTCTAATTTTATGTTTTTGTTAGTTTTCCTTTTACGTTTCCGCCCGTTTCTTTACGTTTTCGTCAGTCTTTATAAGTTTTTTAAAACGTAAAAAAACAATCGAAAAGGTAAAAAAACCTGACGAAAATGCAAAAACCGTAAGAAACTGATGAAAAAGTAATAAATCGGAGTAAAACAAAAAAAATCAGATGAAAACGTAAAAAAATTGTCGAAAACGTAAAAAAATGTTGAAAATGTAAAAATGTACAGAAAACGTAAAAAACTTGACGAAAACGTAGAAAAACTGACGAAAACATAAATAAAACGGTTGAAAACGTAAAAAATGGACGAAAACGTAAAAAAAACTGATGAAAACGTAAAAAATTGGGCATAAACGTAAAAAAAAACGGTTGAAAACGTAAAGAAACTGATGAAAACGTAAAAAAAATGGTTGAAAACGTAAAAAAAACTGTCGAAAACGTAAAGAAAATGACGAAAACGTAAAGAAAACTAACGAAAACGTAAAAAGACTGACGAAAACGTGTAAAAACTAACGAAAGCATAAAAAAACAGTTGAAAACATAAAAAAAGCTGTCAAAAACGTAAAAAAATGACGAAAAAGTAAAGAAACTGAAGAAACCGTAAAAAAGTAGTTGAAAACGTAAAAAATGGGACAAAATCGTTAAAAAACTGATGAAAACGTAAAGAAACTGACGAAAACGTAAAAAAAGGTTGAAAACGAAAAAAACTGTCGAAAACGTAAAAAAAATGACGAAAACGTAAAGAAACTAAAGAAAACATAAAAAAACGGTTGAAAACGTAAAAAATGGGACAAAATCGTTAAAAACTGATGAAAACGTAAAGAAATTGACGAAAACGTAAAAAAAACGGTTGAAAACATAAAAAAACTGTCGAAAACGGACTAAAACGTAAAGAAACTGAAGAAAACATAAAAAAACGATTGAAATCGTAAAAAAATGGTCGAAAACGTTAAAAACAATTGAAAATGTAAAAAAACTGACGAAAACGTAAAAAATTGGACAAAAACGTAAAAAAAACTAACGAAAACGTAAAAAATTGGACAAAAACGTAAAAAACCTGACGAAAACGTAAAGAAACTGACGAAAACGTAAAAAATTGGACAAAAACGTAAAAAAACTGACGAAAACGTAAAAAATTTGACAAAAACGTAAAAAAACAGACGAAAACGTAAATAACGGTTAAAAACGTAAAAAAATGGTCGAAAACGTTAAAAAACAGTTGAAACCGTAAAAAAACGGACGAAAAGATAAAAAAAGACGAAAAAGTAAAAAAAGCGGACGAAAACGTAAATAAAATGGAGGAAACGTAAAAAAACAGACGAAAAGGTAAAAAACCTGACGAAAACGTATAAAACAAACGAAAACGTAAAAAACGGACGAAAACAAAAAGAAACTGAATAATTAATGATGAATAAAAGGATAAAGATGAAATACCGAAAAAAGCCCGACTCGACTCGACCCAAGACTCGTTTGACCCAAACTCATCTAGACCCATCCTTCCAAGTGACTCATCTATACCCATACCCATCTATACCCATACCCATCTAATACCCAAGACCCGACCCAACCCAACCCAACCATTTTGCCACCTCTAATTATGAATTAAACATTTTCCTTTAATTACCAAAAGTGTTTTTCTAAATATATAAAATGTTTATACCATTTTATATAATTTGTAATTAGTAAATAAACTTTCCTTTGATCATAAAATGTATTCGGCAATTGTTATTCATACCTTAAGTGATTTAGTTGGATGTAATGATATTTTGTCACTAAATACTTGTTTAGGTAATGAATTTACGTTTAATGATTTTACATTTTGTGATCGTCAAAAAATAGGGATATCAAGAATTATTAATAATGTTTTTACGCATTATTTATATCAACACTAGTCACTCTACATGGGGAGCACCTGTATTGTTTGTTAAGAAGAAGGATGGTTCGTTCCGGATGTGTATTGATTATCGAGAATTGAGTAAGTTAACTGTCAAGAATCGGTATCCTCTTCCTAGAATCGATGATCTCTTTGATCAGCTGCAAGGCTCACGTTTCTATTCAAAGATAGATCTACGTTCTGGTTATCTTCAGCTAAGGGTGTATGAAGAGGATATTCCGAAGACTACTTTTAGGACTCATTATGGACACTTTGAGTTTATGGTGATGCCATTTTGGTTGACTAATGCACCTACGGTATTCATTTATTTGATGAATCGTGTTTGTAAGCCTTACTAGGATAAGTTCGTGATTGTGTTCATAGATGATATCTTAATTTACTCTAAGATGAAAAAAGAGCATGGAGAACATCTGAAGTTGATCCTTGGATTACTGGAGAAGGAGAAGTTGTACGCCAAGTTCTCAAAATGTGAGTTTTGGCTTAAGGAAGTACATTTTCTTGGACATGTGGTAAATGGTAAAGGAATGCATGTAGATCCTAGTAAGATAGAAGCGGTCAAGAATTGGAAGGCTCCTACGACGCCGTCTGAGATACGCTCTTTCTTCGGATTTGCTGGGTACTATAGAAGATTTATAGCGAACTTTTCAAAAATTACTAAACCCCTCACTTTGCTGACTCACAAGAACAAGAAGTATGTTTGGGGAGAAGAACAGGAGATGGCTTTTCAGTTGCTAAAGGATAGTTTGTGTAATGCACATATTCTGACATTACCTGATAGGCCAGATAATTTTGTTATGTATTGTGATGCGTCGAATCAAGGTTTTGGGTGTGTACTAATGCAGAGAGGGAAAGTGATAGCCTATGCTTCCCGACAACTCAAGATCCATGAGAAGAATTATACTACTCATGATTTAGAGCTTGAAGCGGTGGTGTTTTCTCTCAAGAGTTGGAGGCACTATCTCTATGGCACAAGGGTGTTGTCTACACGGATCATAAGAGTCTCCAACATATTTTTACTCAGAAGGATCTGAATATGCGACAGAGAAGATGGATAGAATTGTTTAGCGATTATGTTTGTGAGATTCGCTATCATCCTGGAAAAGCAAATGTGGTGGCAGATGCGTTGAGTAGAAAAGAAAGGATTAAGCCTAAGCGTGTACGAGCTATGAGCATGACATTGCAATTGGGCATTAAGAGTAAGATATTGACAGCACAAGAGGAATCTCTCAAGGATGAAAATGTGATAGCTGAGATGCTGCGTGGGTTAGACCAACAAATGGAGAAAAAAGAGGATGGTGGATTATATTTCTTGGATAGAATATGGGTTCTGTTGATGGGAGATGTAAGAAAGTTGATCATGGATGAGGCTCATAAGACGAGATACTCAATTCATTCAGGATCTAACAAAATGTATTATGATCTTAGAGATGCGTATTGGTGGCCATGTATGAAGAGGGATATAGCTGAGTATGTTAGTAAATGTCTAACTTGTTTAAAAGTTAAGGCTGAACATCAGAAGCCCTCGGGTTTACTACAACAACTACCGATTCCTGAATGGAAGTGGGAGAATATAACGATGGATTTTATTACCAAGTTGCCTCAAACAAGTAATGGGCATGACATGATATAGGTCATTGTGGATAGACTGGCAAAGTCTACACATTTTCTGGCAATTCGTGAGGACTATAAGATGAAGAAGCTGGCAAGGATTTATATCAATGAGATTGTGGCACGACATGGGGTACTTGTATCGATTATCTCAGATCGAGATAGTAGGTTTACCTCACGGTTTTGGCAGTCATTGCAAAAGTCTTTGGATACAAGTTTGGATATGAGCACTGCTTGTCATCTACAAACGGATGGGCAAACTGAGCGAACGATTCAGACTTTAGAAGATTTTCTTAGAATGTGTACTATTGATTTTGGAGGAAGCTGGGATACTCATTTGCCTTTAGCTAAGTTTTCCTATAATAATAGCTATCATTCTAGTATTAGGTGTGCACCGTTTGAAATGTCGTATAGGAGGAAATGTAGATCGCCTCTTCTATGGGCAGAGGTTGAGACTAGCCAATTAATTGGTCCTGAACTGGTGCTAGAGACTACGAATATGGTTTTTCCAGATTAAGGAAAGACTTAAGGCAGCGAGAGATCGCCAAAGAGTTATGCGGATAATCGCTGTAAGCCATTAGAGTTTAATGTTGGTGATTTTGTGATGCTAAAAGTGTCTCCTTGGAAAGGTGTGCATTTCAGTAAGAAAGGCAAGTTAGCACCTAGATATGTAGGGCCTTTTGAGATTAGGGAAATGATTGGCAGATGCTAGTTTACATGTGCCATTGGATGAAATTAAGGCAAGTTAGCACCTAGATATCGGTTGAAATTTCCTGAGGAGTTTAGTATTGTTCATGATACGTTTCACGTATCTAATCTAAAGAAATGTTTGGCAGATGCTAGTTTACATGTGCCTTTAGATGAAATTAAGGTTAACAGGACCCTTCATTTTGTTGAAGAGGCTGTTGAGATTATGGACCGAGAGGTCAAGAGTATGAAGCGTGGTAAGATAGCATTGGTGAAGGTACGTTAGAACTCAAAGCATGGTCCTGAGTTTACTTGGGAACGCAAGGATCAGATGAGGTCTAAGTCTTCGAAATTATTTACTGAGGAGATTAGTGAGACGCGTAGTTAAAATCTCGGGACGCGATTTCCCTGAGTGGGGGATGATGTAACAACCGTGATTTTAACATGTTAGTTTGACTAATAGTCTCGACCTATTTAACTTTTACTTGGTGTGAATTATGTGTTATGTGTGGTATATGTGTGATATAGGTAAGTTTTAGCACTATATCCCTTTCCGTGGTGTTATTATTGTGAGTGAGTAATATTGATATTGGGATAAGTTCATTTTGGTCGCCTTAGTGGTGTGGAAATGACTTGTGTGGTTTTGGTGTTTTGAGGTTTTACGTATCAAGTCTTCGTTCAATCATTTGAGCGTTAGTAAGTTACGTAGAGTTCATATTTGTGAGTTATATTTATATTTTTGTGTGAGATTCTACTTTTGAAAACTTTATTTTGAAAATGATTATTTTTCGAGTTGTCGTAAAAACGAAGGGTTAACACGTAAGAACGTTAGCTATTGTTATGGGTTGTCATAAAATATCAAAAGTATAAGGTTTTGAGTGTAATAACTAAATTTAATAAAAAGAATATGTATGTATGTGTATATATATATATATATATATATATATATATATATATATATATATATATATATATATATATATATATATATATATATATATATATATTAGAAGGGGGGGGGGGGGGGGCGATTGGGGTAAATAGGGGGAAAAGAGAAACCAAATTTGATTCCAAATATAATTTTTAAATCCTTAGGGTTATTGATGAGTGTGTAAATACTCATCATTTTTATCGTATCTGAACTGCCAAAACATCCAAAAACACTCAGAAATGCATCAAAATACAGAAATTATCCCAAAAGTGTGTTTTATATGTTTTAGATGCAAAATGTTTAAAAACAAATGAAAAATGAACAAAGTTTGCATAATTGGCAGTTTCAGTCCCTCAAGTTTCAAAAATTGACAAAACTAGTCCCTGAAGGTTTAAAATGAAAGAAAAGTTTACCCAAGGCATTTAAAAGTCAAATGTTATCAAAAACGATCCTTAGGTGAAAAGTTTGAGAAAATTACATGTTGGGTCCCCGTACTTTGCAATTTGGCAAAAATAGTCCCTGGTATCAAAAATATGGAAAATTATCATTCAAGGTCCCTGTGTTATTCTAAAGTTTCAAAATTGGTCCTTGAATAAAACTTTTTAACAAATGTCAAAATTAGTCCTTGAAGTTTCAAAAATGGCAAAAATGACCCCTGGAGTTTTTAAAGTTGGAAAATATATCTTTGATCCTTGGGTTATTCAAATGTGACAATTTAGATCCTTATGGCATATTATGAAAAGTTATGTTTCTACCCCCTAAAAATCCAAAGTTTCATATTTGGTCCTTGGGCTTAACAAAATTACAAACCAAACAGACCTTTTGTTATTTCACTTGAATCTAAATAACAAACACAACCTGATCTAACCCACACCCCTTATAACTCCCAAGCCCATCTCCCTTCCAAGCCCAAAACCAACACAAAGCCCACCACCACTTCACGTTTAAATAATACCCCTGACGTTTGACCCCCTTTGACCACCACCCTTCCACCTCACCCCACTCAACCCTGCATACCTCCAAACTCCATCATCATCACCCTCTGCTAACCTCACTGCAACACTCAAAACCCTCCTCCTAGCCACTCAATCCAAACACTCCAAGACAAACCCATGTGCTATAATACTTTTCCCACTTCCAGTTGTATATCCATCCAAAATACAAATTGGTGCCATATTGAGAATCAAAGGATGAGATTATAAACAACCAATCCAATGGCTGGGATGCACTTACAGAGAGAAGAAGCACAAGAAGCCAAATATGGAACCCTAATTCTGGCATTATAAATAGAAAAATTTGTAGCCAAGTTTGGTAGTAGATTTTAAATAGTTAAGTAGGTAGTAGTAGTTAATCAGGTTCTAGTAGTTGTTGTTTAGTTTTTAAGTTTCCCTCATGTACTATTTTATTTGATATCAATGCAATTCAAGTTTTTATAAAAAAAGATCTCAAACTGCTTATTTATTTCTTTCTTTTTTTCTGCTTATGACCACTGCTTATTTGCTCTTGATTTTGTTTCTCTTTGCTTATTATACTTGTTACATGCTATGTATGCTTGTGTTGAGGTTTAGGAGTTGATAGTTTTAGTGTTGATGAAATCTGATACCACTTCCCCACAATTGCTTAACTGTACTCAGTTCATGTTAAATGCTTATTTTAGGTTTACAATTGATTATTAAGGTCTGAGTAACCTAGTGAAGTTGTTTTGATCAAATCTTGGCCTCAAAAAGTTTGTCACTTATTTTGAAAACACAAAACAGACCCAAGAAAGGAGTGTTTGGCACAGTGGTTTTCACCACTGTGCATTAGTATTTTGTTATGGTTTATGGCTCATACATGCTCCATAAGGTCATCTTAACCTAAGTCAGTCATAAAGTTAACTACTTGTTTGATAGAAAGTTAGATTACCCTTTGAATAACCTAGTTGCAGTCACTATTAGAATATTTGTGCACCAAGTCTTCATTTTAGATTTAGAATTTGATAAGTTAGCTTGTCTTAGTTTCATTTTAGCTTACATCATTACATTCAGTAATGTAGGATCAATCTTAACTCATTATAGTCAACTATGATCAAAAGTGGAAAAAGTCAAAATGAGATTTCTAGTAGTTTAATGTGGTATTTTTAATTTAGTCAATTCTTGGTGTTTAGATTTGCAAATGTGGATTTTCAGTATTTGGTAGCTTGTGTCTTCATAAACATTTTCTTTTGAATTTTTAGAATTTTCTTTATAAGCTTTTAATAAGCCCAAGGTTGCCTGAGTACCCATGGACATGCCCTGCACCAGGGTGTGCAGGCTCAATGGCCTGCAGTCACAAGCTCACAACTGCTCACCTAGTTAAGTTAATTGCCTAATTTTTTGTATTTGAGTTCCATTGTAGCTTATCACATGATGTTTGAGCTTTTTATAGAATAAGCTTATCCATTAGTAGCTTACTTTAGCCTTAGAAACCCCCCAATTCAGGCCTTCACATTTCATGCTCCAGTCCATGGATCTTGTTTCACATGCTCAGTGTCAAGCTCATATTAGCTCCACTATGTCTGATAATTGATGCAACAAGTGTTTGCCAGCTTATCTTGATGTTTGTGTGGTTATTTGAGAAGTTGGTGCTAATCTTGTAGCTTATTTAAGGGTTGTTACTTACCCTTTGGCCCTGCATACCAGTGTTCTGTCCCAACTTACCAATATGGATTGCAATGGAATAAGCTCACAGAAGCTCCAATTGAGCTGTGACTTTGCATGGATAGTCTCTTATGGTTAGACTTTAGGTATTTAAGCTTTTTAGACTTCAGCTTTTTGTGATTTTGCTTATTTAGTGCCTCAAAGTACCCTGTAAGGGCTGTTTGGTCTGAGTGGGTTTAGACTGCTTATTTGAGCTTTTAAGCTCTTTCTCAGAGTTTTTTCTCTTTTCTTTAGCTTATGTTAATTTTGTTTAAACTGCTTGTAGCTTATTTAATCTTTGGTGTTCTGCTTATAGTTTGTTAGTAGCTTATTCAAGTTTTAAATTCAATTTCAAGCCTTTAAGTGTGTACTGTGGTTGAAATAAGCTGTCACAGAGCTTATTTGATTGTTTTAGAAAATTTGCTTTTACAAAAAGTGCTTAAGTTTATGTATATCATTAGTTTGTAAAAGAAAAATTAAAAAAATAAAAATGTTGGGCAAAAAGGGGTGAGGCAGGGGTCGAACCTGAGACCTCCCCCTTGTTGAGAGTGATAGTGAGTACCTGTAATCCAGTTGCCCTTGGGTCTTTTCAGGTTTTCTCTTGCAAATTTTATTCTTTTAGTAGTAGTGATCTATTTAGCTTAATTTACCTTATTTGCTTATTCACAGCTTATTAATAAGCTCTTGGGTGTTGTAACAATTTTCCTATCTTTCTGTTAGCATAAAGTAGTTACACAAAAATTTTCATAATTTTAGAAATTAGTTTAGTATTTATAATAATTAAAATAGTTTGAATAGCTTTTAATAAATAATAAGTAATTAATTTCTCATTTAGCTTAAATATAATTTTTAGAAAGTTTTTATATTTTTATTAGATTCCTGTTATGGTTAAGTAGTTATATAATTTTTTTTATAATCTTAACTTTTTATTTAGTATTTATTATAATTAAATTAGTTTAATTAGTTTAATTAATTTTAATTAGTTTTTAATTAATAATAAATAATTAAAAAGTCTAAAAAAATAATTTTCTTTTTCTCAAAATTTTCTTTTATCGTTAGGATCGTAAAAATATAATTTTCCACAAATATTATCCGGGTAGTATTAGGATGAAGGAAGCCATTCACTCACCCCCTTCACCTCACGTGGCATATTCACACCCTAAGGGTGTGTATCGCTACTTTCACCCACACTTAATCCTAAGTGTAGGGAGAACCTCCCCTATTTTCGTTAAATAAGGGTAGAGTCAGGCTCGTGACTCGAACAAAAACAAGCGCTTCTTGGGAGGCAACCCATGTTTTGTGTGTTTTTATTTGTTTGTTTGTTTGTTTGTTTGATTTTATTTGCTTCCGTACGCATGTTTTATTTTTATTGTTTGTGGCTCATGTTTCAAAGTAAATTGTGAAAATGCTTTATTTTGTTTTTAACTTCGTCTTAATTGCATATAAAGGTATTTTGCAAAAGATAAGTGTAAGGGAGATCCAAATTTGTTTATAAGAACGAAATTGAGCATGAACCACAACAATATTAAATGACATGTGTATTAGTACTTGTTAGAGTCAAATGCTTGTATCGAGTCATAATGATGTTTTGCAGAATTTTCCAGGAAGTGGGACAAAAGTTTTTCCAGAAATTTTCCAGAAACTTAACTTAAAGATTTCTGCAGGTCACTTCTGACGGCGTCATAAATTAATTCCTGACGGCGTCATGTGTAAAATTCTGTAAATGTTGCTAGTTTTGTTTATACCGGAGTCTTAAAGTTTTTGTTAATTCTTTAGTTTTATAAACTCCAGGAAATCTGCAAACATTCATTCCACAAGCATTATATCCCTAATTGTTTTGTTTCTATTCCTAAGTCTGGAATTACATTTAGTTGTGAGTTTTCTTTTTTCAGATTGATGCTTTGGGTTTTTGTGTTTGTTTTCTCAGGTTTAACAGGTTATGTATGACAAGAAGATGATTCATACTCTGGAAGGGAAGCTTTGATTGTTCATTTTCTTGGAGGAAGATCTAACCTGGCCACCTTATTATCCATACCGAGCGAATCAGGGAAGTATTTGATTTCATTCTTTTTACTTATTTCACTTTTACACTCTTTACTTGAACATTGGGAACAATGTTCATCCTAAGTGTAAGGGGAGGTTAAAATGATGATACCTTACAGATACACTTTCGCTTGAGTTTGTTTGTTTGATGGTAGGTGTGTAATAAAACTATGAGAAATACTTGTTAGTGCAATTTTAGCGTCAAATCTAATATTTTTTACAACATTTAGGAGTGAAACTTTAGCCATAGCAAGCGTCTCATGGATAGGAGATTGTATGACTAGCACATAACCGTATCATTCAAAAAAATTTTCCACCCAAATATGTGAGGTTCGCCTTTAGATTTGATAGGAAAAGCATTTACTATTAGTGCTTATGAGTGTACCGGTGGCATTTAGATTCTAGAACTTGCGTTAGTGATGCATCCCGAGACCGCTACTGAGACTACATTCGTGTAGTAGGATTTACTACATGATAAGAGGCATTAGGATCACCCTCGTGTTAAACCCGTATCATAATTACTTGACCATTTAAGTCATATTACTTGGCTAGTTAAGTCAACTAATTTTTCCCACACATTAGCGTTGTACTCATTTTTTGTACACGAAACCCCTAGTACACCCCTCTGAGCCTATCTTTTCATTTCTAACTTTAAGCATCTTACTTAAAGGAAGAATTTGTTACACCCCATTTAAATGTACACCCAAATCGCCTTAGCCTTTCGTGTATGCACTCATCTTTAGTGCATTATTGTTATTTGTCAAACCCTAAGTTAACTATCTAATTGATTACATGGTTGCTAAGTCAAGTCATATCCTTGTACATATTGTTTTGGGACGATTAGGACTCATGGGTAAAGTACTTATTTTATGGAGTTATGGGGAAGAACATAATATATTACCCCCATATGTGCGTTAATCTTAAAAGTGCTCCAAGTGTTATGATTTTCTTAATTCGAGTCGTTAGATTAGTTTATTGTAAAGTATGTAAAAATTCAAGTGTATGTAAAAAAAAAAAAAAAATCAAAAAATCAAAAAAAAAAAAAAAAAAAAAATTCTAGAAAAAGAAAAGAGAAAAAACATACGGACTACCATCCCGTTTCATTCTATGTTTATTTTATGTTTTTGTTATTTTTCGTATATTAGCTTAAGTCGAGTCTAGTCTTGGCTTAGCTACGCTATATTGTACATGCAATTAACCAAGATTGTTAACTCGCCATCAGTAAAGACTGCCTATATCCAACAAAACCGTGTATTTCATTTCCCTACACCTAACGTTACAACCCTTTAAAAGACCTCTTTGATAGTTTATCCTAGGTGCTTACGCCATGTGGTGGAGGTTTGATCCTTTCCCAAGCCTATGGTAATCTATTTTGCTATGACAGGTAGTGAGTGATATCTTCCGTTTCCATATTGTAATTTATACTTTATTACACCCGAGAGATGTGAATATCTAAACGCTATTTATGAGGTGCTAGTATATGACCTCCATGCTTGTCTTTGGTCTTTAGTGGAGCGATTATTTGTTGTAATTACTTTTATATTAGTGTTAAATGACCCCTAACTTGTATTTTGATTAGAATAAAAGCGCATTTGCTTGAGGACAAGCAAATCTCAAGTGTAAGGGTATATGATGAGGCAAAAAATGAACCACTTTTAAGGGGTCATTTAAGCCCGGAATTGAATTTATTTGATCAAATATTGCCCTAAATCGTTCCTTTTGTGATTTTAGGTACTTTGGGAGTGAATTCTGGAAAAGAAGGCATTTTGGACGTTTTTGGAGCATAAAAGTGAAGAAAACGGCAAAGTCTCAATTTTCCTTGCTGGAATAGTACCTGATGGCATCACCAAGGCCGTCACATGTGTTGGTGACGGCACAGAAACTTCATGAAGGCGTCACGTAGGCCGTCACGTATAAATTATCACAACTTGCGCGCGCGGTAGCTGACACCGTTTTGGCCATAACTGTTTCATACGAACTCGGATTTGAGCGATTCAAAAAAGAAAATGATCGGGACGAAAAGATCTACGATTTGGTGAAGAAAGATTGTTCATGACGTCGTCAAGGTTTGGCTGACGCCATCATGATCGGGCCGGGCAGAAAATAGCCTATAAATATAACATCATAACTTCACTTTTTGTAAGCCCTAAACCCTAAGGTCGATTCCTGGGTTTAGTTGGGTGTTTTTCCAGCAACTTAGAGGGTTTCAATCAGTCCATAAACATCATGTATTGGTGATAAGTGCTCAAACACTCATCGTTTTAGACGTATTTGAACTGCCAAAACATACAAAAACAATAAAAAAATATCAAAATACTTAAATTATCCCAGGGATTGTGTTTTATGTGTTTTAAAAGTAAAATGAGCAAAAACAAAGAAAAAACGTATAAAGTTTGCAATATTGGCAGTTTCAGTCCCCCAATTTTCAAAACTTGTCAATTTTAGTCCCTATGCATTTATTTTGAAAGGAAAAGTCAACCCAAGGTTTTGAAAGTCAAAAATCATAAAAAATTACACTTGGGTCATAGACTTTCCAAAATTACATGTTTAGTCCCTAAGTTTTCAAATATGGCAAAATAGGTCCCTGGGAATTTTGAAAAATCAAAAATGGCAAAATTGGTTCTTGGTTTATTAATGATTGGCATAATTGGTCCTTGGAAGCAAATTGGGAAAAGTGCAAAACCAGTCCTTGAAGTTTGGTACAATTACAAAAATGGTCCTTGTCATAATACAAACCATCCGGACCCTTTATTAATAATACCAAACCAAAACCAAACCCAATCCAACCCCATAACCCAGTCCACCACCCAGGCCCAAGATCCCAGCCCAATCCCAAAATAATAAAAAGCGGGGTCAAACAGTCAACGCAGGTCAAACGACCCTTTGACCTCCTTCTTCCCCCCAACACCCCAGCGTGAAACCAGGGAAACTTCCCCCCCCCCTCCTCACCTTTTTCACCTCAGCCACCCCCACAATTAATACTCTTCACCAAACTTTCCCACCACAATAAATCCCCTTACCAACCCCTACCATTTCCACTTAAATTTGCCCCGTATAAGTTTTGGCGCCAATTTTGCAATCAAATGTCAAGATTGATCAAAGCCTAATTAAATGGTGAGGATTTGGTCAAGGGGTCAACACAAGTCTATTGGAACTCTCAGAATTCAAAAAGGTGCCATGTGGGAAGACCTAGGGATTATTTTTTAGCTCGTATTATATATTGAGCTCTTATGAGCTTTAGAAAGTGTGTAATATCTTTAGTTTGAATGTTTTTCAGCTTATTTTAATGTATTGTAATCTTTTTTATCAATGAAAGTTCTATTTTAAAGTTTAATTCTCATTTTCAATTTTCAAGTTCCATTTCAAATTCTTAAGTGCTAATTAAAGCTTCTAAAGTGTGTACAAGTTATTCATATGCTTATGTAAACTCAGAAAACAAGGTTTTATAAGCTTTATAAGCTTGTGTGAACATCATAAACTCAGTTTCTATAAATATTAAAAATAATTAAGAAAAATAAAAAATAAATAAAAAATTGGTAATCAAGGGTTGAATAAGCTTGGAGCACAGTTAATAAAGGATGGCTTTGGGTTAGGGACCTCATAGGAGGTCATTAGGATGGTTGATTTGGTTCTTTTGTCCTTGGCGGCCTAGCTTGGAAAGGTTTGTAAGCACAAAATTCATTTTCTTAGCAACAAGTAGTATTAGTAGTTTATCTTTGCATATCTCAGTTAATTATTAGTTATATAAGTAGTTGTAATCAGTAGGTTGTGCTGTGCACTTGATTGAACCTTAATCTCATCTATAACTGTTTTTTAAGGGGTATTTGGTTGTAGCTTGTTTGTGCTATTCTAGTTACTTAATTGTCCAAATCTGTGTTTCATTAAGTTTATTGGGTGGATATAAGGTCAGGGGAACCAAGGTTTTGTTCAAGAACACAACAAAAGTCAAAATCACAAGAAAGTGATCACCACAGTTAACTGTGGTGAGTTTTTAAGTCCAAAACCTGTCACACTTCATCATAAGTTGGAGTTTTTACTTAATTTGGTTACATTTCTGCTTATCATAACAATCAAAGTCATTAAATTAGCAATCGAAGTTCATAAAAGTCAAATCTCAAAATTTCTCAAAAAGTCAAAAACACCATACTCAGGTTTTTTCAAATATGGGGTGATTTATTGTGAATTTTGTGGGTGGTTTTAAGATCTAAAAACTGTTGGAGTAATAGTCAATCAGTAGAACTACAAGTCCCTATGGTTGTCTTAATTTAATGAGTTTTTCTCAAGCTTGTGCTTAAGCTCAAACTAAGCTGCAGGGCAAGGCCTTGCCCTGTGCACAGACCACCCATCTCACCCACCACCTTTGGTGGTAGTTTGTGGCTAACCCAGTGGGTCCCACACCTCCATTTTGGTTCCATTCTACCCCCTCCTACCAGGGAAGTAGTATTGACCATTTATTTGACCTCAAGACCTGTGGACCCCACTTTGTTTGACCTCATAAATCTGTCCCATTCTGTCTCAGAATCTAAATAAGCTAAGTGCTTATTCTGAGTTTCTGGCTTATTGTGTTAGCTTATTTGTGTGTTACTTGCTTAAAATTGTTCATTGCACTTATTTTCATCAGTTTTCACCAAAGTGGACCCCACATTAGCTCATTTGAGCTTATTTCCACTCTTGGTCAAAGAAAGTCAACTGTCATAGGTTTAAGCACTTGAAGTGCTTATTTCCTTGACCTCAGTCAAACCCACTTCACAAAAGTTGCTTAAAAACTTGAAATAAGCAGTTTGGAAAAAGAAAATCTCAAATAAGCCCAACTTAATAGAAGTGATAGCTTCTATTTAAGCCATTTGGCTTATTCTTCAGCTTATTAATAAGCAATTCTCATTTTTATAATTTTCCTAGGCTTCTGGTGTGTAAAAATATTTTTTGTAATTTTTTCAGATTTTTCTTGCATCATTTAGTATTTTTCTTAATTTAAAATAGTTTTTAGTAATTATTAAATAGTTAATAATTAATTAGAAAATCAGAAAAATATAAATTAAATTTTAAAATTAGTTTTTAGTTATTTTTAATTTTTCCAAATTTTATTTTCAATTTTCTAGTGTATTTTGATAATTAATTAGAATTTAGGCTAATTTAAATAATTAAAAAGTAATTAATAATTAGTTAATAATTAGTAATAATTAATTAAATAGTCTTAAAAATATATTTTCATTTCTAAAATTAGTTTTATAGTATTTTAGATTTTCTAAGTTTAATTTTTATTTTTCCAAGTTAATTTCATATTTATTTATAATTTAGGCTAATTTAGTTAATTAAAAGTAATTAGAAAATTAGTATTTAATTAATAGTAATTATAAAATTAGTGTAAAAATTAGTTTTAAATTTCCAAAAATTTTCTCTCATCATTAGGTTTGTAAAAAGTAAATTTTCATACCAGTCGCCTTTCCAGATCACCGTATTCACCTTTTTGTATGTTTGTCCGCGATTTCAGCAAACATACGGTTTTTGGTTTTAAGTAATCTTTTCCAAACCTTTATTTCCGTAATCATTCACATAGCTTTCCTAACCTATTTTGTTTAATCATTTTCAAATAATTCTCACAACAAACCCTTTCTGTGAATAATCACCCGATCACAAATACGCTAAAGTTACAATTCACACCTCAACGGGATTTAACGACCTGGTGATACCTTATATTACCCGGAGCATTGACCTAGGCTATTTGACTTTGTTGACTATTCTTTAGTCAATATAAGCTGGTGGTTTAGCATCAATCAATTGGTTTGATGATTCTATCTCAATTATGTCTTTCATTATTATTGTTGATTGTCCTTCTTTGATTATGTTTTGCTAATTCACCTTGTGTCTACTTATGATTGTCTGAAACTTGTGTATAATTGATGAGATCTCATTGATTTTCTTGTTGATGTTCGTGTCTATCTCCATCAATGAGGGGCTTGTTGATGTGTGTGTCTATCTCCATCAATTAAGGCGTGACAACTTCAATAGATCTAGTTGGTTTAGTTTATAATTCTTGTTTCCTATTGATTCTTGTTTTGCTTGAATGTCTCATCAATGTTAGGCTTAAGAAAACTGTCAGACTTCCATAGGGTAACATGCTTGAACGTCTTAAGAAACATGAACCGATGTTTACTAGGTTTTCATGGTTGTATTTAATGCATGAGCGAATTCTAGTGATCCCATGTTAGGAGCTTGTTAGCCGGCTCGACATAGGAGTGAAGTAGGAGCTCATAGGATTGGGGAAGTAAGTACGCCACCCTATGAATGGTATTAAGGAATACAACCCGTCAATTAAAACAAAGTGTAACAATTCAATAGGTAGAATTGGATAGCTAGCAAGGAGTAACATATCATAGGTAGACATGCTTCACTTATCTTATAGAACCTTAGTTTATTTTCTTGTTTATTAGTTTAATTAGTAGCATTTGGGTTAGTTGATTAGCAACTAATTCCGCCCACTCTCTCAATACCCGAGATTTTTACTTGCTTTTCATAAAATATAAAAACATAAAAAGAATCATCCTTCACCTTTAAATCTAGTTAGATTAATTTCAATCCTAACGACACTATTCCTAGCTGAACGATCAATCCCCCGGTACTTGTCATTATACTATACTACAACGATCAGGTACACTGCCTGGTGGGGGTTGTAAGCTTCTCGAGATCCCTCGAGAGGTAAAGCCTGGTGCAAACCCTACGCATCACAAACCCTTGGGGGGAACACATGCTATTTTAAACCGAACATAATGCTTTGAAATTGTATGCGACCTGATTGTTTTATTATTACTAAGTACCATCCTTGCTAAATCCAATATCCCTTATTATGAACCATTTAATCACTAGTAATAGTGAGCGTGAATATTGTGAATAGGCCTATCGGGATTGATGAACCCCATTTGTATTGACTAAGTTCAAACAAATGCACTATATTTGAGATTTAGGTATGACAGTAAAGTACCTACCGGGATAACTCCGCCAATTGATATTGGTACCCGTTAACGTTTTGGTGTCATGAGTTTAGTATAATAATAACTGTTTTGTTTTCCAACCATTGGTGTGAGTCTATAGCTCACACTACCAACATATTGTATTCAACCATTAAACAAACTCTATGAATATCACTCAACCTTTGTGTTGACCTCTTAAGCATGTATTTCAGGTCCATGATGATCAAGGATGGCACGGAAGGGCACATATATTCAAGAGGGCTATAAATTTTATTATCATTCAAAAACTCATTTAATGTAATTTTGTAAACATAGAACCATCTGGGACCTCATTTTGTAATCTCTGATATTTATATAATTTGAATGATAAATCTTTTAAAACGACTCAATTAGAGATCGTTTTCTATTATTATGACTGTTGTGCTGTCGAGTAACACCCAGTTTGAATTCTGATGCATCAATGAATTGGGGGTGTTACAGATTGGTATCAGAGCCATGGTTATAGAGAAACGGGTCTAATTGAGACCTAAACTATAACCACACTTACAAGCAAAAACATTTTTATAGCCTTCTGCTCTTCGTGCCTTCCATCTTCTAGACGATTATGAACTTATTAAGCATTTTATACTACACAAACATGTTAGCATATGGATATATGTACCCCTAGCATAATTGAGCATTCCCCCGTATGCATGTTATGCTACACAAAAATACTAGTATATTGATATATACATTCGAGTTATTTTCAATCATTTTATCTAAACATATCTGCGTATGCCTATTCTAGGGCATTCCGGTACAACCACATTCTGGCAATCATGTTCCTATTCTAACGTTTTATGTCAAAGACATTGTAACTAAGTGCAATGGTCTTTTCTATTTCCCAGACATTGTATGATACAATGGTGTCGTCTATTTTCCAAGACATTATAAGACACAGTGGCCTCTATTACATCCTCAGGCACTGTGAGTGATACAGTGGTCTCAATTGCATCCATAAACACTGTAAATGAAACCGTGGTCTAATTCATTTCTCAAACAATGTATAGATACAATGGTCTTAATCTTTTCACAAATGTTTTGAGTCACACAATGGTCTAATCTACTTCTGAGACATTGTGATTTGCGCAATGGTCTCTGGAATTATTCCATCACATCATCAATATCATTTCATATGATATCAAAAACCCATCACAATCTATCGATTTCTAAATAGAAATATGAGATTTCTAAAGGACAAACTAATCCATCATCTACAAAAGCTGAATTTTCTCTACATTCATCAAAGTTTTCTTCTGAAACTTTCATTGTTAAAAGTTAGTGATCCTGGCCAAGTATGGACTGTTTTAGAATTACTTAAAACTTCCTTTCCACACGTATCTACCCGTACTATCTTTTATGCAATGGAATGTGAAAACATAGGTTACAAGTCTTGTATTGGCGGGACTTGCAACTGAATGGTTTGACATCGCCTTTGTTTAGTGGACAATTTCTTAAAACCAATGGACATATCACAAGTATACCTAATTTAGGTATTTGAAAATTTTATCAAACCTCGGCTAAATGCAGACTAGTCACCTATATTTAACCTAGGGACAGTGGAACATAGTCTGACTAATTATGTTCGACTTAAAATTTTCAAATACTGGGAATAGTTATACTAGGGTTATGTTCAAATTAATTTCCTACTTGAACTCGATAAACCAGCAGAATTCATTAAAAAGATCTAGAGACACGATAGTGTCTTACCACTCAGCGAAATCTTAACACCTTATTTGTGCTACCTAATTTCATTCTTGAAAGTTTTCATTTATGAGATAATCCGAACTACTATCTTGGGATAGTTATCAATTCTTCTCTTCATCCCGTAAAAGTACTATCCTGTTTAGGTCCTAAGAATACCATTCCATCATAAACCTTTAAAATCTCTAAAGATTTTCAAAGCAAACTCAACATCTATAACTAAGAATATTAATGTTAAGCATACACTACACACTTTTGTTCATCAACATATCACATCAATGTCTTCACAACCATTGCAACCACAAGCTCATTAACAGATCTTGATGCACTTTTAAAGCTCAAATTATCCTTAGTTACACAACAAGCACCCTCATCAGCTTTGCAAGATTGAATATTCATCTTGTACTTTTGGAACACCAGTATCATCTCGTAATACACTACCTTGTAACTCACCGGCTAAGTATGAATGTTCTGTTGGGAATTCTTAAGTAGGATGATTTATAATTATTTGAATGGATTGGGATGCCTTTTCGTTTAAATAAAGAAATTGTAAATCACCGAACCATAAGTTTATATTTCCCTATTTACATTGTTTGGGATGCCTCTCTATATAAATAAAGAATTATAAACAAGTGGGCTTACTTGTATCCGTAATAACATAAGTATGAAGTCAATAAACACTAGGTGCAACAACAGATTACCTACTAGGCAACCAAGTGGGCTTATTTAACTACTATATCAATTCCTATTAATAGTCGACTGCTATATCAATTTCCTTTAATATTCGAATATTATATGAATCTCTAGTAATATTCAACTATGTTATCAATCTCTATTGGCACACCATATTCTGAGGCAAATCAAACTACATCACCGGTAATCCCAGACTCTAGTCCTCATAAGTAACCACACCTCTTCATCGACACCACTCCAACATATAACACACATAGAACTTCGGGACGAAGTTTCCTTAAAGGGTAGAGACTGTAACAATTTGCATTTTCAGGTTAATTTCTATTCCTGAAAATTTCACTATTCATTTTTACTATTCACTATTACTATTCACTTTCACTATTGACTCCCGAAATTTTTATTTCATATTCTCCTAAGTTAAAATATTTTAATGATAATCCGAGAGTGTGACACTCGTCGGATCATTTCTGCAAAAATCATGAAACTGTGTCTGAGATTTACTTTTAGGTTTAAACGTCATTCCAGCATCCCGATATGTCCATAAAACACTATAAACAATAGAAATATGAATTTCTCTCATTTTACGACAATTCTAAAAGTTTTGGAATTTTACATTTTTCAGTTCAGCGAATTACGCGTTTTAGACCCGCGTTTCCAGTTTTAACAGCATTTAAGCAACCGGATAGAACTTATAACTTATTAAATATGCTAAGATAGGTTATATTAATAAGTTATAACATATTTATAAGTTTCATATTTTTAGGATGCCCGATTTTAAGTTTCATGACTTAACAACTTACTGTTATCGATTATCGGGACCAAAACTCACTCCGTAAGCTAGATAATACCAAGTTTATGTATCTAGTCACCCTAGACTATTATTGGCCGACTATAGGGGGGGGGGGATTCATCTCTAATGTGTTCTAATCTTAAGCCTTGATCTCCTAGATGCATAACAAGTGTCTTTAGGAAGCAAAATTGATAACATCTAGCCTACCAAAGTAACCTCATCATTTTAGTATAAAAGGAAGTCATCCCCTCTCCTCTTTGCTCATTCAAACGACCCAAGCACCATAAAAATATCATTTTGATCATTGTTCTTTCAACTTTAATCCATCACAAGTGTTAGTCTTATGTTCCTTGTTGATTCCTAGTTCCATTTATACCATAAATCACCATAAACAACACCATAATCTCATCATCATTCCATGATTGATTTGGAAGCAACACAAAGGTGATAGGGCTGAGTTAAGAAGGATATTACAAGGGCTACCTAAGGTTATAATCAAGTGATTAAAAGATTTGTAAGCTAGGGATAAAGGATTGGAAGCTAGGGTTTTCGATTGAAGGATTTAGATCTTTGTCTTAGTTCATGAGTTCCCTTTTAATTAAGGCCAAAAGTTGTAAGCAAACCTGATGAGTGCTCAAACACTCATCATTTTTATCGTATTTAAACTGCCAAAACATCCGAAAACGCTTAGAAATGCATCAAAATACTAAAAATATCCCAGGGATTGTATTTTATACGTTTCAGATGCAAAATGAGCAAAAACAATGAAAAACGTAGAAAGTTTGCAAAATTGGCAGTTTCAGTCCCCCAACTTTCAAAAATTTACAAAACTAGTCCCTGAGCATTTGTTTTGAAAGGAAAGTCAACCTAAGGCATTTAAAAGTAAAAAAAATTATCAAAATTGATTCTTAGGTAAAAACTTTGAAAAATTACACTTTTGGTCCTTGCAGTTTGGGAAATTGACAAAATCAGTCCCTGGGGAATTTTAAAATGGAAAATACATTTTGTGACCCTCATCTTTTGGGAATGTAACAAATGTGACCCTTGGAATACTTTGGATGGTTGGCAAGTTTGGTCCTCACAAAAAATCATAAGTTACGAAATTGGTCCTTGTGATTGAAATTTATACAAAACCAAAGGGATCCTACTTATTACTAAGCCCCAAAACCCTTATACCCAATTACCCCCAATCCTGATCCAGTCCACTCCCTTTGGCCCATACCACCCAAAGCCCACCATCCATTTAATAATAAAAACGACAGGGTCAAAAGCCATGGTCAACTCCCACCCATTCCTTCTTCCCCGCCTAAATCACTAACACTCAGCCCCCAATCAACCTGCCATCTCCCAACATTTGTGTCCCCTCCACACACCCCCAACACCTATTAAGCCACCCTATTCCCCCTCAACCAAAGTCAACCCCCAGACACCATTATTACTTCTACCCCTCCCCTTCACAACTCCTAATGGTACCAAAGCTACAATTGATGGCAGTGATGAGACAAAGGCAAAATGGACACCTGGGATTCATTCAGAGAAAGCAAAAGGGGACAAGAGGAACTGTGGAGAAACCCTAGTTTTATTCCTTTAGTATAAATGGAAAAATGTATAGCCATTTTGATGGCATTAGGATTTTAGAATAGTTAATGTAGTGCAAAATAAGTTTAGTTTAAGTTTAAAAGTATTGTTAGCTTTTAAATTCAGTCGTAAAACTCTACTCTTTAATTTTAATGAAAGTTTATTTTGCAATCAAAAAATATATACAGCTTATTGTCTTGCTTGTTACCTGCTTATACTTATTGCTTATTTACTGTACCATTATTGCTCTTTTTCCTTGTTATTGATGTCTAGTGTGAGTTTCATGCTTAATCAGTAGTTTAATGAAGTGTTAGATTGGGTCTGAGTGTGAACTGTCCATCCATGCTCAACTGCTTATTTTGTAGTGACATTTGCTTTTCAAGTGGTTTTCAACATTAGAATAAGTGATTTGGTCCAAAAGTTGCTAAAACTCTTTTGTTGCACAAGGAATAGTCATAACAGTTTAGTATAAGGATGTTTGGTTTATGGTTCTATTTGTTGCTTTGGTATCCTTTGATCTAAGAAACAAATTGCATTAGCTTTAATTCATATATGTTAGTAGTTTAGGGATCATTCCAATTAATTTCATAAAGTTTTGTGAGGTTTTCATTGATACTCACAACTTCAGGTTCTTCACTAAATTCATACAGCCTAGGATTAAATTTAGGTCTAGATCACTTTTAGCTATTATTGTTGCTTTAATTTAGTCCACAATGTGATGTATAATAAGTTTAGCATATGGAACTTGGACTTTCTTTGGTCAAACATCACCATTTCTACCCATTTCAACCACTGATTCAGCAGTGGTTCTGCCTCAGCTAAGTTTCTTCGTTTCCGCTTTTTAGCTTCTCTACTTATCCTAATTCATTGATTTTTGTTTCTAAGTATTCTATCCTAGCTTGTCTTTACATATTAACAGAATTTAGTCTCCAGTTTTTCCATTTAGTAGCTTAATCCTTGCTCGATATAGCCCCCACTAGGACTGCTGTACCTTGTGCACTTAGACCAGTCCATCACCCCTCTTTAACTGTTTAGTTACAAGCTCATACAAGTTTAAAATTAGCTCACACTTGCTTTTGAATGATCTGTGGGTGGATGTTTATATGTGTTTTTGCTTTTTATGTGCATTAGCTTATTTATCATAGCTTATTTTACTGCTTAAATTCAGCCACACTTCAACCCATTGTTGCAGCAGACCTGTCCCAAACAGCCAATTATCAGTAGCTTTTATAAGCCCCTAACAAGCTCAACTATGGCTCAAACTTGGTTTACATGGTCTTTTATGGGTAGTCTTTAGGTAAATAGCTTTTTTAGACATTAGCTTATTATGGATTAGTTTGTGAATTAGCACTAAGATAGCATATTAGGACTGTTTGGTGAGTAGATTTAGGATTTGCTTATTTGAAAATTTTAATATCTTCTGCTTGTTAGGATAGATAATCTAGGTTTAGTTCAGCTATTTAGGTTTCCTTAAGTATTTTTGATTCTTAGATGCCTTTTGCATGTCCCCTCCCTAGTGTAGCTTTTGTATAGCTTATTTACACCATTAAGTGGCGATTTGCTTAAACTGATACACCAGCAGCCTCGTGGTTTTCTTATTAAATGATTTTTGTTGTTGTTTACTATTTTCAGTTGCTTGTATAAGCCCTTTGCTTATTGGTTTATGTGAATGATGTTTGTGGCTTATTAAGTTTCAAAAACCTCATTTCAAAACCCAATCAAATACATAAACATGCTGCTGTTGGTTTCTGTATGAGCAAGACCTGTTGATTTTGTCCCCACATTGTTAGATCTTGTTGTTGTTATTGTTTCTGGTTGTCCTTATTGTTGTTTATGTGTTTTGATAAGCTCTTGTAAGCTTATGTGCTTAGTTGAGCTTGTAGTTGTATGCTGCTACTCTCTTGTTCTGCATTTATTAATTTAGATTTGTCTTGTGCTGACTGCCCCTTTTCTCAAGCCCACAATAAGCTCAGTACTTGAGCTTATTGCTTGACCTTGGACATTTTGGAAAGCCCGCTAGCTCAGCTCTTAGGATCAGCTTTTGGTTTGGACACCCAAGCTATCCTGTGGAACCCACCAAGGGCTGCTAAGTGCCCTCTCAGGCCTGTGTGGGCTGTTTGGTTGTGTTGTGGATTTGGTTTGCTTATTTGCTTATTATTGTCCATGGGTCTGCTTATTTGCATGTTCTAGCTCATTTCCATAGCAATTAACTTATTAGTAGCTTGTTTTCACTTTGGTTCTGTCCTAGAAGCTTTTATTCAGCTTACTCTCTCCAATTAGCCCACTTTAAGCAGTTTTGAGCTTATAAGCTCACTTATGGCTTATTCTTGAGTTCCACTGAGTTCGCCTTTACAAAAGTTTCTTAAAATCAGTGTTAGAATAGTTTTGTGAAAAGAAAAATAAAAAAAAACCAAATTTAATTTTTAGTGATAGCTTCTATTTAACATAATTTAGCTTTTTAATTTTTCTTTTTAAATTTTTGTCAAGTACTTATCTGTTTTTATATTTTTCTTAAATTCCTGGTATATTAAAGTATTTTTAGGAATTTTTCCAGATTTTTATCTTTTCATTTAGTATTTATTATAATTAATATTAGTTTAATAATAATTAAGTAATAGTAGTTAATTAAATAGTTTTATTAATTTTTATTTAACAACAGTACTTTTTTCTATTTTTCCTAGGTTTTATATATCATAAAATAATTTTAGGAAATTTTTCATAATTTTCACTGTTCATTTTATATTTTTCTTAATTTAATTTAGTTTTAAGTAATTAATAAATAGTAATTAATTAATAATAAATTGAGAAAAAGTAGGAAAAATATATTTTTAGTTTTAAAATTACTTTTATATTATTTTAGAATTTCTAGAATTAAATATTCATTTTTCTAGCTTAATTTCATAATTAGTGTAATTTAAATATTATTAATTAGTTATTAATTAGTAATTAATTAATAATAATTAATTAAATAGTGTAAAAATTATTTTTCTTTTTCTAAAAATTTTCTTTTATCATTAGGATTGTAAAAATGTAATTTTCACATCCGTAGGTATTTTATTTCTCTAAAACTCGCGTTTTATTTCGTACGTCAACGTAACTTTAATTCAAACGAACGCGTTTTTAGACTTAGCTCACGTTTTGAGGTTATCTGATTATCAGTAAATGTTAATATAGTATTTCTAAGTTATTTTCATAACTCATCTCGTAGTGTAATCATTCACAAACCCTTTCCGTCCAAATTCACCCGATCACAAACCCGTTTTGATTACAATCCACACCTCGTCGGGACATAACGACCCGGGGAAACACTATATTCCGCGGAGCATTGACTCTAGACGTTTGACTTGGTTGACCATCACCTGGTCAATTAGGTTGACCGTTTGGAGCCAATCAAAACCCTAACCTACTTTCTTATTAAATATCATTTCCTTGCTATTTATATTTCATTTATACTATATATATCTTGTTATTATGTTCATGATGTATAAAAATTTGTAAAACAAGTTATAGTATATATATGGTAACTTATATTAAGTAATCAAGGAAACTAGTGACTTATATTGAGAACCACGACCAAAATAGAGTAACCATGATATAAAACACTTACCTACTATTATAGAGGACTTAACAAGGAAAAAATAGCAATTTGAACCACCTAAAACGAGTACACGAGTCAAACGTTATGGCCATAAGAATTTAGCGAAACCAAAACGCCGAAACTGCCAAACACAACCTGTTAGCATTCTGACCTTTTTGAAAGTGGCACTTCTGATCCGATTCATCAAAAACTTAAAATACGAAACTCGAGCCCTGAAAACGCTTTACGAGTGAGATTTTTCTTCAAAATCTTAAACAACCCATTTTAATACCAAATGACCATGTAATGGTTATGTCTAAGTAAAACCAAGAGGTCTAATGACCTAAAGCCAAGACCACAACCATGGCTAAGGCCAAGATTGAGTCTCAAGACCATGGAACAATGACCAAGGTCACGGCAAGGCCATGACTAAAGACCATATAAACTTACCTAGGCGAAAACATGAACTAAAGAGTTAATGGCAATATAAACATCCAATTTAGATCTACTCCATCAAAATAACCATGAGACTCATTGTAATGACAATCTTCATCCAAAAGTAAACTTTCCTAAGTTTATTCAATTATTTGGACATGTAACTTTTCGGATCAAAAACTTATATATATTTTATCAAATACTACAATACTAGGGAGCCTCATGTGAGGGGTTCGTTAAAGTAAACCATCGAGATGAGTTGTGGATTTACAAATTAAAGTGTCCTGGCTCCTCGAACGTTTACTACATGGCCTCTAAATTATGTCGGCCCGAACGGTAGTAAGCGATATACAAACTATACATGTTTCATAAACCATTTCTTTTCAAAGACTTACACTATACTAAGTACTACATCATGGACTAAATGCAAGACATATATAGGCAATTCTTCATATTCTTTACTCCAATCCTAAGTCGCAACATTCTATTATAGGTATGACAGAAAAGTACCTACCGGGATAACTCCGCCGATTGATATTGGTACCCGTTAACCATTGGTGTGAGTCTATAGCTCACACTACCAACATATTGTGTTCAACCATTAAAAAAACTATATGAATATCACTCAACCTTTGTGTTGACCTCTTAAGCATGTATTTCAGGTCTATGATGATCAATAATGGCACGGAAGGGCACGGATATTCAAGAGGGCTATAAATTTTATTATCATTCGAAAACCCATTTAATGTAATTTTGTAAACATGGAACCATCTGTGACCTCATTTTGTAATCTTTGATATTTATATTATTTGAATGATAAATCTTTTAAAATGACTCAATTAGAGATCGTTTTCTATTATTATGACTGTTGTGCCGTCGAGTAACACCCAGTTTGAATTCCGATGCATCAATGAAGTGGGGGTGTTACAGGGCAATCCGTACACATGTTTACACAAGGCTTAACGACACTAAGCATAATGTCGAGTTCTAATCATAGCTAGAACCAATCTATTACAAAGGCCCACGTGGCCACACGAACAAGCACTCTTGTCCATCTTGAAACTTCACCCGATCCAAATCTTCATTTGTTCGACATACTTAGATCTTCACCCGAACCAAGCCTTCACACATACGACTCACTTGATTCTTCACCCGAATCAAGTCTTTACATACATATCATACTTGATCATCCCTGATCCAAGTCATTACATAATGACTCAACAAATCCTAACCTAACCATTAGGACATCACTCTCCTCACAAGAATTACATGAACTAATCTAGTTACAAGATTTCTTGGAACTACATCACCATCCAAGCTCACACAAATACAATACTTGAAACTACATCACCATCCAAGTTTATACCCCATCCTCGACACACATATAAGTCGAAAAACAATGATATTAATCCTACCACGTAACACATGTTACGTGTTGTGTGTGGACACCTATAACATCTCGAATCTTTATAGTTGTCGAGAGTTCTTCTCTTGCACTTGACGGAAGAGGAAATCACTTATAAACATATACCAACATGTTATAGTGATTAAAGAATAAAAGGAACAAAGACCAGAAAGTTTTGTGTGTGTGAAAAGTCTTGTTTATGAAGAAAACAGTCTAGTATTTATAGTCGACACAAAGGAGCAGACGGTCCCTTAAATAGGCGACGGTCCTTTATCACTAAGGGACCGTCGACCCCTTTACTGGACCGCCCTGACAAACGCTCCCATTTTTGTCCAGACGTGGTGAAAAACTATCTGATGAAGGTTGGAGGGAAAACTAGCTGTTGTAACATTTGAATTTGAATTTATTTTATTAATAAAACATTTCTTTTAAAAACACAAAAATACTTTTGTGAAAATGTTTTGTCAAACTTAAAATGTAAGTTTAGGAGAAAATAAAATTCTTTGATCACTTAACTAATGACAGTATTGATACGTAGGGATTGCACCAGGCTTTACCTCTCGACGGATCTCGAGAAGCTTACAACCCCCACCAGGCAGTGTACCTGATCGATGTAGTATAGTATAATGACAAGTACCGGGGGATTGATCATTCAACTAGGAATAGTGTCGCTAGGATTAGAAAACCTAAGGATTAGGTCTAGAGATGAGGGATGATTCTTTTTGTATTTCTTATATTTTATGAAAGCAAGTAAAAATCTCAGTTTTGAAGGAGTTGGGCAGAATTAGTTGCTAATCAACTAACCCAATTACTAAGATGCAATCAAAATAAAATACTAGAAATGAAAATAAAACTAAATTAACTAGAGGTGTGAGCAATATATGGGAGAATTGTGTTTACTTAGATTTCACTACTCCCTAGATATATTTTACAGGTTAATTACTTGTTACAGTTACGTGGATGGCGGGTTGTATTCCTTAATACCATTCATGGGGAAGCGTACTTACTTCCCCAATCCAATAAGCGCCTACTTCACTCCTATGTCGAGCCGGCTAAGAAGCTCCTAACATGGGATCACTAGAATTTGCTCATGCATTAAATACAATCAATAAAACCTAGTACACATCGGTTCATGTTTCTTAAGACGTTCAAGCACGTTACACAATGGAGATCTGCCAGTTTTCTTAAGCCTAACATTGAAATCATTCATCCATTACAACTATAAACAAGTAATCAACATATAATTAACATCTAGGTTTCATTACATTTAAGCAAACACATGAAAGATCTAGCCTAGCATGTTATAATCAAGACAAGCATAAGATATATTCAAACAACACATAGACAAATTGAATGAATTAAGAGAAGACTTATCTAAATTGAACATGAAAGGTTTCAAAGGGTGAAAACTGTTGAAAATACAGGAAAAAATGACCTAGGGTTATTAGGGTTCGGCCCTAGTATTCTCCACACAAGTTCCTCTCCTTAATGAATGAAAAATAGAAAAGTATATATAGATTCTGAAGGGTGACGTAGTCAAGAACAAATTGCTGACGCCGTCATCTCGCTGCCAAATAATTTCTTGGACTGCCTAGATCTGGGTTTGACGCCGTCATGTGTATCCCTTATGCAGGCCGTTACCATATTAACTCTTGACGCCCTTGTTGTGACGCCTTCAGGTTTTCACTAGGTCGTCACGGATTTTACTCTTGACGCCGTCAGGTTTTTCTTCTTGACGCCGTCAGGTACTGTTCTCAGCATGAAAAATTAAGTCTTTGCCGTTTTCTTCACTTTTATACTCCAAAAACGTCCGAATCGCTTCCTTTTCCAGAATTCACTCCCAAAGTACCTAAAATCACAAAAGGAACGATTTAGGGCAATATTTGATCAAATAAATTCAATTCCGGGCTTAAATGACCCCTTAAAAGTGGTTCATTTTTCGCCTCATCATATACCCTAACACTTGAGATTTGCTTGTCCTCAAGCAAATGCGCTTTTATTCTAGTCAAAATACAAGTTAGGGGTCATTTAACACTAATATAAAAGTAATTACAACAAATAATCGTTCCACTAAAGATCAAAGACAAGCACGGAGGTCATACACTAGCACCTCACAAATAGTGTTTAGATACTCATATCTCTCGGGTGTAATAAAGTAATATCACAATATGGAAATGGAAAACATCTCTCACTACCTGTCGTAGCAAAATAGATTACCATAGGCTTGGGAAAGGATCAAACCTCCACCACATGGCGTAAGCACCTAGGATAAACTATCAAAGAGGTCTTTTAAAGGGTTGTAACGTTAGGTGTAGGGATATGGAATACACGGTTTTGTTGGATATAGGCAGTCTTTACTGGTGGCGAGTTAACAATCTTGGTTTATTACATGTACAATATGGCGTTGCTAAGCCAAGACTAGACTCGACTTAAGCTAATAAATGAAAAATAACAAAAACATAAAATGAACATAGAATGAAAAGGGATGGTAGTCAGTATGTTTATTTTATTTTATTTTTTTTGATTTTTTCGTTTTTTTTTTTTTTTTTTTTTTTTTTTTTTTTTTTTTTGCATACACTCTTACCCTACCATCCAAAATAATACATCACAGGGAATGAAAATTTCCCTTACACTTGAATCTTTACATACTTTACAATAAACTAATCTAATGACTCGAATTAAGAAAATCAAAACACTTGGAGTACTTTTAAGATTAACGCACATACGGGGGTAATATATGATGTTCTTCCCCATTACTCCATAAAATAAGTACTTTACCCATGAGTCCCAATCGTCCCAAAACAATATGTACAAGGATATGACTCGACTTAGCAACCATGTAATCAATTAGATAATTAACTAAGGGTTTAACAAATAACAATAATGCACTAAAGATGAGTGCATATACGGAAGGCTAAGGCGATTCGGATGTACATTTAGTTGGGTGTAACAAATTCTTCCTTTAAGTAAGATGCTTCAAGTTAGAAACGAAAAGATAGGCTCGGAGGGGTGTACTAGGGGTTTCGTGTACTAAAAATGAGTACAACGCTAAGGTGTGGGAAAAATTAATTGACTTAACTAGCCAAGTAATATGACTTAAATGGTCAAGTAATTATGATACGGGTTTAAACACAAGGGTGATCCTAATGCCTCTTATCATGTAGTAAATCCTACTACACGAATGTAGTCTCACTAACTGTCTCGGGATGCATCACTAACGCAAGTTCTAGAATCTAAATGCTACCGGTACACTCATAAGCACTAATAGTAAATGATTTTCCTATCAAATCTAAAGGCGAACCTCACATATTTGGGTGGAAAATTTTTCTGAATAGTACAGTTTTGTGCTAGTCATACAATCTCCTATCCATGAGACGCTTGCTATGGCTAAAGTTTCACTCCTAAATGTTGTAAAAAAATTTAAATTTGGCGCTAAAATTGCACTAACAAGTATTTCTCAAGTTTTATTACACATCTACCATCAAACAAACTGTTAGCATTAAAAATATATATATAGAAGTGATGGTCATTCTCATATTGTAACTTTGTGTCGTTTGTTAAGATTAGTAATAGTTTAGTCATTGGGCTTTGGATTTGGCAAGCTAATATGTTATGTCCTATGTTTCATATGCCTTGTTATCTAATCATGTAACCAAGTCCAAGCCCAAGCCCATAGAAAGCCTATGTATGGAACTATAAAAGGCACCTTACCTCTCATTTGTAAGGTGTGCTTGTGTGTGTATTTGTGTGTGTTTCTCTTGAATAAAAGTTTTCATTTCCATCTCTCTCTCTCTATACACGAAATACTTATATACATATCAAGTCACCATCTTTCAATCTCTACTTCATCTTTGCTTCTATATTGGTGTGATAAAGTTGTGATATTTAAGGTCCTACAAGTGGTATCAATCGCCTAACAATGATTTAGGAGGGTTGAGAGTTTGTTTGGTTCGTGTTTTTTAAGCTATATATCACGTTTTTTATTAGAAAAGTTCTTTACTTTTCTTGTTTTTCTTGGTTTTTAACACTTTTTTGATTACAAACTAGTGTTATAAACCTTTTCTAACAAGAAAGTTTAAATCTTTTTCAAGTTTCATAGCTTAGAAACTCGATTTGGTTTTTGTACTTGTTTTCTAGAACATAAAAAAGTTTCATAAAAATCATCAAGTTTGGAACTTTCTTCAAGTTTTGGTGTTTTTTAGCATAGAAGTACAAGAATCTTGGATTACAAACTTCATTTGGGTGTGCTTTAAGCGAAATAAAAAAACTGCCATAATTTCGAAATCCTATGTACCTGTTTTCGAAATCCTAACTGCTTTTTGAGAACACAAGAATTGGCTCCTTTCGTGATCATAGTTGGATACTCGGTACTTTCACTCTTGTATAAGAAAGAAAATACTTCGACTTTTGGCTAAATTTCGAAATTAGATAATTTCGAAATTCTTTTTGTGAGATTGTATTTTCGAAAATTTTTTTTCGAGAACACTCATTTTCGCAAACATCAAAGTTTCGAAAAATTGTAATCTTTCGAAAACTCTGTCTTGACAAATTTTCGAAATCACAATTTTCGCAAACACTGCAAAGTTTCGAGACTACTAAAACTTTCGAGATTACTCAAAGTTTCGCAAACACAAAAGTTTCGTAATCTACAAGTTTCGAGATCACAGAAGTTTCGAAAATCCAAAGTTTCGAGAACACAAGCAAATTTTCGAGAATTTTGACAAAGTGAGGTTTTTGACGACCAAACTTCAAAAGGCCATAACTTTTGAACTGTAACTCCGTTTTCGACGATTTAGCTGTCAAAACGACCGTGAAACAGAGGAGAACGACACACTAAATGATTTATCGATTTAGGCGAAGTTTCGAGGCCTGAAAATGCTCCGAACAGAAGTTATTGAGGTTTCAAGGTTTTAGATCAAATTTTTCACCATAAAAATTTGCATCAACTCACTCTAAACTCTACTCCTATTTCACTGGAATGATCCAAGAATCAACTTTATCCATCTACAAATCATCTATGGCAACTCAGCAAGACATTCATGCAGCCGGTGCTGAAAACCGACCTCCCATGCTGTCAAAGGATGGATACTCACAGTGGGCTAGTCGTATGATGCGCTATCTTAAGAGCAAAACAAATGGAAATCTTCTCATCAAATCCATTGTGGATGGACCCTTCAAACCAACACAAGTACTAGACCCTGGTGATCCAAATGGTACCCCCCAGTACAACCATACTACAGAGAACAGAATGAGACTGAATACACTGCGGAAGACAGAAAATAGATTGAAGCTGATGATCAGGCATTTTATTTCGTCGTTCTTGGTTTACCTGAAACCATCTATACTACTGTTGACAGTGAAGTAAGTGCTCATGCAGTCTGGGAAAGAGTCAAGAGGTTAATGTATGGGACAGACATCGGGAAACAGGAAATGGAAACACAATTGCTTAAGGAACTTTGCAAGTTTACCTCAATTCCTGGTGAATCCATAGAGACGTACTACCACAGATTCTGTAAGATCATGAATGATTTATCAAGACACAACCTCAGTCAGACAAATATTGCTAACAACACCATTTTTCTGAATGAGTTACAGCCAGAATGGGGAGGATATGTCACTATTGTTTATTAGACAAAGAATTTGCATAAAGTGACTTATGATCAGGTATATGACTTCTTGAAGCAAAATCAAGATGAAGCTAATGAAGTAAGAGCTGAATTACTAGCTAAAAAGCATGATCCTCTAGCATTAATGGCTGATACACCAACACCTATACCAGTGAACACACAACAACAACCATCATCATCTTCTACTCACAACTACATGCAACCATCCTACATTCAACAACCAACACCAGTCTACCAACAACAGTTCTACCAACAGCAACAACAACATTTTATTCCACAATAGCAATACCCACAATTCCAAGAACCAGAATTCACTGAAAATGATGAAACTACGGCAGCATTGACACAAGCGTTTGCTTTTCTGTCAAAGGCATTCCAAGGACGCTATTCTACCCCAACAAACAACAACCAAAGGATTTCATCGAACACTCGCAACAAGCAGATCGCTCAGCCGAGTTTCAATATGGGCAACGGAGGCCAAATGGTTGGAGTTTATGGGAATCAGCAAGGATATGCTACTGGATTTAACATGGGTAATCAGAATATGCAGAATCAGAATGCAGGTCAGTATGCAGGGAATCAATATGGTCATAATGCAGGGAATCAGATGGGTCAGGTTGTTGGAAATCAGAGGGGTCAGAATGTTGGTAATCAGGCAATGGGTAATCAGAATAGGAATATTGCAGCTCCAGTTGTTGGGAATAATGGAAATGTGAATCAAGGTAATCCGGTAAAGTGTTTCAACTGCCAGGGTGTAGGTCATATGGCAAGGAACTGTTCTACTAAGCCGAACAAGAAAGATCAAGAGTACTTGCAGAAAGAAGTGATGTTGGCACAAAAGGCAAAGGCAGGGTTTCAGTTGAATGCAAAGGAGAATGACTTTATGGCTCTCATGGATGACATGGAAGATGGAGAGGATATCGATGTGAACTGCATATTCATGGCGAATCTTCAGGAAGCTAAGTATGACATGGATTCTGACACACTTCCTGTTTATGACACCAATGCACCATCTGAGGTATCAAATTTCAACACATGTCACAATAATGATATATTTGATATGTCTCCTCATGAGGAACAACATTTTGAGAAGCAAGCATCCACTTATGATACATACCTGGACAAGCCAAGTAGTAGCAATACTTCTTCAGCAACTTCAGATGTGAATCATAATGGAGGCTTCGTTTCACAGCATGCTGAGAATGATGAGGAAACACGTGCTTTATTTGAATCAGTATTAAATAATTGTGGTATTGAAATCGACAAAGTGAAAAAGGTCAATCGCGATGTTAAGGCCGCGAATGAGAAATTGACCACTGAGCTTGAGAGATACAAGGAAAATGCAAAAAGTTTTCAAATTCACAAAGAACGCGAGTCAGAATTTGAAATTGGTTATAAGAAGTTACTTGTTAAAGATAGGGAATGGAAAAACAAGTTTGCTAATCTTGAAATAAGTTCAACAAAAACCATTAACTCTTTAAAACAAGAAATTTCTGAATTAACAAACCGACTTTCAAAACAAAAAACAGCTTATACCAATCTTGAAAAAGAACGGGATGAGTTGAAAAAGGACTTTGCAAAGAAAGAAGATAAACTTTTGGAAGAAATCGTAGAGTCAGAACACAAGATTGCACATCTAGAAGAATTAGTGGTTAAGTCGGGTCAGTCAAGTCGAACAATGAAAATGATTTCAAACCAAACTAATCCGATTTACCATACGAAACACAAAATGGCTCTTGGTAACAACAATCCTTGTAATCTCAAGAAAGCTCAGGAAGAACAAAATGTTTTGTATAATGGTGGTGTTTTTTACGCCAAACATGATCCTCCAGTCGTTTGGGATTCTGTGCAAACGATCGAACATGTCGAAGAGAGCATTATTTAAATGAAACAAAAGGATTTGAAACCCATTGATTACAAAAAATTGAACAAACTTTCGGGAATTACTTTTGTTCCACAAAAAGAACCATCTGTGTTTTCCATAAAACGACCATTCTCGAAAATGTTTTCTAAAAAAGTAGTTGCTTCCAAATCGCTTTCAAACATGGAACAGATGTCTTCAAACAACACTTTTAACACAAGTGATGCCAGAGGATATCTTGATGATCTTAAAACAAGAGTTGGGCAACTTAAAACGACTTTAGAATCTAAAACGAGACTTAATGATATTAACTGGAATTCCACGGTTCATTTACAGCTTAAAAAGATTCTTGAAAATGAATTTGCTCCTCAAATTAATAACATTCATGCTCGTGTAATTCATTTTGAACAAGCATTTTTGAAAGAAACAGCTGACTTTGTCACGGATCACAAATCCTTGATAAAGAAGGCTAATGAATCTTTTGAGTAAATCAATGTTTTGGAAAACCTAAATGATTCTCTCTTCGAAGCTGTTATGACTACTGACATTATGTCCATCATTTTACAAACATATTCTGTTCAAGACGATGAACGACTAAGAGCTGAGACCTCCACAATTGTTTCAAAATATGAAAATGCTCTTATAAAACTTGAAAAAGAAAATGAGTCATATTTTAAACAACTTGATCGAAAGAAGGAAGAATGCAAGTATGACAAATTGTCGTATGAGCGTGACTTAAAGAAAATGAAAGAGCAAAATGATCTTTTGAGAGTGCAGCTTGAAAGTCAAACAGGAAAGGGTGAGGAAACTAAGTTTGCAAAACCATTGACTTCGGAGAAACCAAATGTTTCTAACACGGTTCAAAAACCAAAAATGTCAATTTCAAGGTTTGCTCCAAAAGTCGATGAGAAAAAGGATTTGACAAAACCAGTCACTCCAACACCCTTGCCCAAGATAAGTGAAAATAATAAGATTGTCGATAAAGGAAAAGCGGTTATCGAAACTCCTAAAGTGTTAGCACCCGGCCTTTTTAGGATTAGTCCCACTAGTGCGTCTGCCTCAACATCTAAGACAAATGATAAGTGCATAAAGGCTAATTCTAAATAATCTAGGGATGCTAAAAAGGACAACACTATAAATCCTAATGCGTGTGCCTTACCTTCTACAGGATTAGAAAGCACCTCTAGGAGCAGCAGACTAAAGCCTAAGAGCAATACAAGGAACAATAGAGTCTCGCCTGTTTCTAAGAGTAGTAGCAAGAATAAAGTAGAAGAAGTAGAAGAACACCCTAGGAATTTATCGCTTTGTAAAAAGAGACATGTTTCATCTGAATGTAATATCAAGCGTACTGTTTCTAATGCATGTAATGACTCTGTTTGCTTAATATGCAAGAAATGTTTAATTAATGATGTTCATGATGAATGTGTTTCTAAGAATGTGAATGTTACGCCTGAACAGAAGAATGTTACAAAAAGGCCTAGTGCTAGATCTAGATCTATAGAACGATTAGTTGCACGATTTAGAACTACCACTATTAGTCGAATGCCTAGGAACTATCTTTAGTTTTGTATGTGGATTCCGACGGGTAGAGAGTTCACTCTTAAGGACGGAAAATTAGAAATAACTCAAGCTAAACAAGTAGCAACTGTCTATGAGTGTGATTCTGCTTTTACTCCTAACCCCATGGAACCAAATTCAAAACAGTTTCCAAATACAAACTCTTCTGTTCTTGGCAGGTTATCGAAATATGTCTTTGGATCATCGACTCGGGTTGCTCCAAGCACATGACCGGGAATTTAAAGCTGCTAATCAATTTCGTTTGGAAATTCATGGGAACTGTACGCTTTGGAAATGATCATGTAGCAGCTATTCAGGGTTATGGATATCTTCAATTTGGGAATTTTTTAATCACTCGAGTTTACTACGTCGAAGGGTTGGGAGACAACTTGTTTTCAGTTGGGTAGTTTTGTGATGCAGATTTAGAAGTTGCATTCAGGAGAAACACGGTTTTTACTAGAAATTTGGTTGGTGATGATCTCTTAACTGGTAATCGTGGTACAAACTTGTATGCTATCGACATCAACCAAATGGCTTCTACATCACCAATTTGTCTTATGACAAGGGCAACCGAAACTAAGTCCTGGCTGTGGCATACACGTTTATCCCATCTCAATTTCGACACCATCAACAAGTTAGCCAAAGACAACATCGTCACCGGACTTCCTAAGTTCAAATACACCAAGGAACACCTATGTCCATCAATGGAACAAGGAAAAAGCAAAAGAGCATCATGTAAACCCAAAACCGTACCTAGTTCGGAAGCAAGGTTACATATGTTGCACATGGACTTATGTGGCCCAATGAGAGTTGAAAGCATTAATGGGAAGAAGTATATACTTGTTATTGTTGATGATTATTCAAGATATACTTGGGTAAAGTTTTTGAGATCAAAAGACGAAGCACCAGGCATCATCATTTCCTTTCTGAAGCGCATTCAAGTTTTACTTCAAGCTCCAGTAAGGATTATAAGAACAGACAATGGCATAGAATTTACAAACCAGGAGTTAAGAACTTACCTTGAAGATGTTGGAATCACACACCAAACATCAGTTGTTAGAACTCCACAGCAGAATGGGGTAGTTGAAAGAAGAAATAGAACTCTTGTGGAAGCTGCTCGCACAATGCTGATTTTTTCTTGTGCACCACTATTCTTATGGGCTGATGCTGTAGCCACTGCTTGTTTTACTCAAAACCGATCCCTAGTCCATCCGAGATTCAATAAAACCCCATATGAGCTAGTGAACAACCGTAAACCTAACATCTCTTACCTTCACGTGTTTGGCGCTTTGTGCTATCCGACGAATGACAGAGAAGATCTAGGGAAGTTAAAAGCTAAGGGTGATATTGGAATCTTCATTGGATATTCAGAAAACTTGAGGGCATTCAAGGTGTATAATAGACGAACAAAAAGGATTATGGAGACGATGAATGTGAAGTTTGACGAGATTTCACAAATGGCTTCTGAGAGACTAGCTCTAGAACCCGCGCTTAATCTGATGGCTTCTAATCAAAACGGATTAGGACCCGCACTAAACATGCAGACTTCTGGACACATCAGTTCAGGACTCGTGCCTCAAGGAGCTCAGTCAACAAACACGGATAAACCTTCAGAACAAGAACTGGAAAATTTCTTCGAGTTAATGTTTGATGAATATTATGGTGTAACTTCGACAAATGCATCTCCAAAATATTCCGCTGCACCCGCTTAAAACCATCAACCACCACCACCATCACAAGATGCATCTACCACAATCGAAGCTGAAGCACCAACTACATCAACATCATCTACATCTACTCAAGCAACTCCAGTACTTGAAACTGTTCTACCAAGAGTTGATGAGCAAAACCAAAACATAAATTTTCAAGAAGAACCAACAAATAATTCAAACGATGTTGCGTTAGAAGAAGAAGAAGTATTTGAAAACCCGTTTAAAACAGACTCTGCTAAATCTTCTTCAAGGTTACAAGAACCATCTAACACACATTTGTTACACCCAAGGTACCCTTCTACGTTTCAATGGACAAAAGACCATCCAATAGAACATATTATTGGTGAACCTTCAAAGCCAGTTCAGACAAGGACACAACTTGCCACCGATCTCGAATTATGCATCTACATTTGCTCAATTAGCCTCAAAGAACCAAAGAACATTCAGGAAGCAATGGCAGAAAACCCTTGGATTGAAGCGATGCAGGAGGAATTTCTTCAATACCTGTTACATGATAGTTGGGAACTTGTTGTACGACCACTTGATAAACGAGTTCTTGATCTCAAGTGGTTGTGGAAGAACAAACTGGATGAGGAAATGACTGTTATTCGCAACAAAGCTCGTCTCGTGGCTAAAGTTTATCCACAAGAAGAAGGGATAGACTTCGAAGAATCATTCGTGCCTATAGCTTGACTTGAAGCAGTCCGGATTTTCTTAGCCTACGCAGCTCACAAAAACATCACAGTCTATCAGATGGACATTAAAACAGCTTTCTTGAATGGAACTCTGAAAGAAGAAGTGTATGTGAGTCAGCCACAGGGATTCATCAACAAAGATCATCCAGACTACGTCTACAAGCTTAAGAAAGCCATTTATGGTCTAAAACAAGCTCCAAGAGCGTGGTATGACGAACTATCATCTTTCTTACTCAAAAACAATTTCACAAAAGGAACGGTTGATGACACCTTGTTTATCAAAAAATTCAAAGATGACATTTTGATCATTCAAATTTATGTGGACGACATTATTTTTGGATCAACCAATCCTTCATTTAAAACATTTTGAAAATCTCATGAAAAGTAAATTTGAAATGTCCATGATGGGGGAACTAAAATTCTTTCTTGGTTTACAAATCCATCAATCCCCTCGTGGTATTTTTATCAATCAAGCTAAATATACTATAGATATTTTGAAAAAACATGGAATGGAAAACTGTGATTCTATTGGTACACCAATGGTCACTTCACCAAAAATAGGTGCTGATTTGTTTGGGAAACCTATCGATCCAAAGAAATATTGGAGCATGATCGGTTCTCTCATGTACCTAACTGCTAACCGACCCGTTATTCAATTTGCTATATGTTTATTAGCATGGTTTCAGGCAAAGCCTACCGAACTTCACCTCAAAGAGGTTAAACGGATCTTTTGGTACCTACGAAGCACCATTAACATGGGACTTTGGTATCCGAAGGATTCAGGGTTTAATCTAACATCCTTTTCAGATGCCGACCATGTAGGAGATCAAGTTACAGCAAAGAGTACATCAGGTGGAGCACAATTTTTGGGTGAAAAGCTAGTAAGCTGGTCGTCAAAGAAACAGGATTGTACTGCACTTTCAACCGCCGAAGCCGAGTATGTGTCTCTATCTGCGTGTTGTGCCCAAGTTCTTTGGATGCGGACACAGCTCACAGATTATGGCTTTACCTTTGACAGAATACCTATGTATTGTGACTCAAAAAGTGTCATAGCCATCTTGTGCAATCCCGTACATCACTCTAAGACGAAGCATATCAAAGTCCGCTACCATTTCATCAAAGAACACGTGGAAGAGGGTACTGTTGAATTATTTTTCGTTAAGACTGATTATCAACTCGCCGATCTATTTACTAAAGCCCTTCTAAAAGAAAGGTTTGACTATTTAGTTCGACGAATTGGCATGCGAAGCCTAACTCCTGAGGAGCTAGAACGTCTTCTCGAATCTTCTTGAAAAAAGTTTTCAAAATCGCTTCGCTGTAAAATATTTTTGAAAAAACAAAATACAAAATTTGAAAAACCAACAAAAACAAAATACAAAAATATAAAATTTTCAAAAAATACAAAAACAATATAAAATCAAAAAATCCAAAAATATTCTTCTCACGACATGTCTCCCGTATAAATCAATATTCTGTACGTTTCTAGAAATGTCATTCAACAATGATACGGACATGTACAGATGCTTGAGCAGGAGTTCTTTAAATGTTTTTGAAAAACATTTCGTTTCTCAAAAAGTTTCTTCACTATGGCTTTCGTATACTTCAGTACGAAACCCGTGCTTCAAAGTGAAATCTTTTAAAAACATGGGTCCAGGTATAATAACTCAAAAAGATTTCAAATAAGGACCTGAACAATGACTTCTAATTATTTTAAAATCAAGGACTCGTACGTTCAATGACGAACTCTTTTTCAAAAAGTTCGAGACTAAACAAACAAAAAAGATTTCAAGCATAAACTTGTTTTCCAACAAAATTCCTGAGCACTTTTTCAAGATTGTTCAAAAGATTTCTAAAAATCTCTCAAAATGAGTGCTCAAGAAAACTCCCTCTAAACCCTTAAATTGATTATTGAGCTATCATTAAGGGGGAGTATAAACAACTAAAATGTTTCGATTTCATGCAAAATCAAATCTGTCTTTCTCTCCAAAAAGCTTTTTATTAATCAGTTGATATCAAAAATATCACGCTATGCTATTTTTGAGGGGGAGAAGACATGATTAAAATGTGATCAAAGATGTTTAAAATTTGTGATTGAATCTCAAAAGAGCTCGACTCAGTAAGTACCAGTGAATTGACGAAGCTTAAAATGTCAGTAATCAAAAAGACTTGTCCTGGACGGGTAATAATTTCAAGCTAGTCTAACTAGTGATGTAAGCGTGTCTCGAATAGGACTTGTCTGAGTAGAATGTACCATATCGAGAGACTTTCTTTAGACTTGACCAGGACGGGTAATAATTTCAGGCTAGTCTAACTAGTGATGTAAGCGTGTCTCGAATCGGTCATGTTCGCTGAAAGTGGATCAATTCAAAAAGTGCAAACTCCTCTCACATGTGCAAATTTCTTAAATATTCATGAGCACATGTGAAGGGGGAGTCCTTCAAAAGAAATGCAAAACTCTCGAAGTGTCAACAGTGTGTTTTACTATCATAAACACTTTGAGAGATTTTGACAAAAAGGTTTCATGGCATGTGATCGTTGTACATAGGATAGTCATGGAGTTATAAGGTGACTTAGGTTAGGAAAAACCGTCCTATGATCCGCCAGAGCCGGAGGGATCTACCCAAGGAAAAATCCAATAGATTAGAATTAGAAGTCCTTAGGTATGATTGAAGAAAGGAGAAAATGAGAAAGGAGAAAGAAGGGGTTGAAGAATTAAAAAGAAAAGTTATGAAAAAGGGTGAAAAGAAATAGCCCTCCAAATGTTCAACCTTAGGGCAGACACCGGGTACAATTCGTATGCTACTGGTTGTTACTAAGGTGACACCGGTATTGAAGACTAAGACGTCATGGACCTAGTGACGCACTGCACTAAACCTTCTTAACCACTCAAGTTCTCTAAAAAGAGCTTGTTTCATTCTCACGGGGAACTAGTGTAATCGATCAACCTGTCTCTTAGAGATGGTTGATATTGAAGCAGGAGACCTATCCCTAATCTCCGCATAGGAAACCAAATGTGCACTTATCGAGTCTAGAGCCCCGAGATTCATCAAAAGATCTCATAGGAACACATGATATTTCAACACTGGTTGTTCATCATTAAGGACGCCAGATGTAAACTTAAGAGTCCTACGCAGATATTAGCAATCTGCCAAAACATTTATGAGAGGATTCACTTTTGTGATTCTCAATGATTGAATGGAATTCTTTATGGGTTACACTTAGTGTTCGCGGTGGTTTCAAATGGTCTACAGTCGTGGAGTGATCCCCAGTGACTCACCCAGTCATTAAGCTACTTAGTAGGTCTTGGAAGCTCTCTCGAGAGTATCTGACATGGGAACGACCATGGTAAGGGCTAGAAGGAGTCTTCACACTATGCTGTTGACGATCTCTAATTTCGAACCTGTAAGTACCGGTTGATTTATTGCTAACTATTTTCATGCAGCTACACATCATCTCCATGGTGAAGGATTCCACATGCTCATACATGCATCACAAAGTCAAAGGAAAGTTCTCACAAAGATCAAAGCAAAGTAAGGATCAAAGAAAGATTCTACGCAATGTGAAAGAATCTACAGAATTAAAGTGACAAAGATCTATGTGAAAGAACGGGAACTACAAATGCATGTATCACAAAGACTGAAGACGTATGAGCATGTTGGAACGGCAAACAACCACCACAGATGCAGAAGTGACGAAAGGCAGATAACTCCACATCACAAAAGAACAAAGAACGATGAAATATCAGTTATCAAATATCACAAAGCATGAAGGAACAAAGATTAAAGACTATTCTACTACGACACACAAAGTTAAAGACAAAGAACACGGAAGACCCACTCACGTGGAGCATCATTCGAATGACCACCCCTTAGAGGGAGATTGTTAGCATTATATATATATATATATATATATATATATATATATATATATATATATATATATATATATATATATATATATATATATATATATATATATATATATAGTGATGGTCATTCTCATATTGTAACTTTGTGTCGTTTGTTAAGATTAGTAATAGTTTAGTCATTGGGCTTTGGATTTGGCAAGCTAATATGTTATGTCCTATGTTTCATAAGCCTTGTTATCTAATCATGTAACCAAGTCCAAGCCCGAGCCCATAGAAAGCCTATGTATGGAACCATAAAAGGCACCTTACCTCTCATTTGTAAGGTGTGCTTGTGTGTGTATTTGTGTGTGTTTCTCTTGAATAAAAGTTTTCATTTCCATCTCTCTCTCTCTCTCTCTATACACGAAATACTTATATACATATCAAGTCACCATCTTTCAATCTCTACTTCATCTTTGCTTCTATATTGGTGTGATAAAGTTGTGATATTTAAGGTCCTACATAATTTCACGGCTAGAATTGGTTCGTTTAACAAAATGACTACGGGGTTTTTGTACGGTATTATCTATTTGATTTTGAAGTGGCATTTCAACAAGTGTACTTATTTATCTCTAAGTCTAGGGGTGGTTGGATGCACGACTTTTGAAGATAACTTGTCTACGCAATTAAAAAATTCAGTCTTGACAATCTAGTTATTACTGATGTAAGGAGTTACGTTGTAGTGCTCACAGTAAAACTATCACTTAAAGGATTTACATTGTAGTACTCAGTGTCACACGAAGTAGTGGATTGTTTTAGTGGCGAATATTTCGTGCAACCTCATACTTAAAGGAGTTACATTGTAGTGCTCAGTATAGGTATTAAGTCACATCTATCGTACAAGCATTAAGTCACAAGATGGGATGATTACTTCTTTTTCAAGCTGGTCATATCAGGCTGTCTCCATTTGTGGTCATTACTAGTAGCTGGTGAATTACAGGGAGGTTCGTTTAAAGGTTGATTTGAGAGAATAGTATTGAGAGTATATTTTTTTGACATATTCTCACAAATTGTGCTTACACGGTCCATCTATATTGCATCAGAAGTGTAAAGTACGGGTAATTATGGCATGTACACAAAATAGTATGATGATTTCGATAAATCGCAACCATCAGGAGGGAGAAGAACATGACAAAAGAAGTAGTGTTTCATCTCTAGTACGTTGGTTGTTCGAGGGAATTGTGCTTACACTAGAACCGAAGAAGTACTAATGATGTGTACATTGGAGCGTATTACCAACCTTCTATGCAATACTATGTGAGGTATATTGTCATGATGCTCCCTAAACGACAACAATGTGCCTACACTTTTGAATCTACTTTATCCGCTGCGTGATGAAAAGAGAGTTGTCGGTTCAGGAGGGAGCAGGAAAAAGAATAAAGGCTCACTAGTTAGGAGGGAGTAATAACCTAACTAGAGCATTACAGTTGAAGTTCAGAGCTACAAATACCTTTGCCGTCAGTGTCAAAGTTAGTACGCCGAGATCGTCGGAAGAGAGAACTTCAAGTCTGCCTCAGTATCTAGACTACAGAGACTCTGCGCTTCAACAATGTCAACATAGTTTACTATTGTTGTAATTTTACATTGTTAATGTATTTATAGGTCTCATTGTAACCATTCACGTGTGACGATATCTTAGAGGGAGATTGTTAGCCTCGCTATTTTATTAAGATAACGTCACACAAGTGAAATAAACTAGATATGTAGCTAGTAGTAACTTCAGGGACTATTAGTGTCATCAGGCAAACTTATTATGTAATGAGCCTATAAATACCCCTCATGACTCTCCATGAGGGGTGTGGGAAATTGTGTAATTGTTCTTTCATTTTTAATATACTCCATTTTCTTCACCCTCTCTCTACTTTATCTCTCTAAAACTAAACATGGATTTCATCTATAATCATCAACCTTGACCTCCCGAACCACATGAATCATACATATTTTCGATCCAACACAAACAAACTCAAGCGAAAGTGTATCTGTAAGGTATCATCATTTTACCCTCCCCTTACACTTAGGATGAACATTGTCCCCAATGTTCAAGTAAAGAATGTAAAAGTGAAATAAGTGAAAAGAATGAAATCAAATACTCCCCTGATTCGCTCGGTATGGATAATATGGTAACCAGGGTAGATCTTCCTCCAAGAAAATGAACATTCAAAGCTTCCCTTCCAGAAAAATAAATCATCTTCTGGTCGTACATAACCTGTAAAACCTGAGAAAATAGGCAAGGCAACCTCGCATAAAATCGGCGGCAATCTACATATGCTAATAAAACCTAGAAAACAAAATAAGATATAATGCTTGTGGAATGATGTTTTTAGATTTCCTGGAGATTATAAAACTAATGATTCAACAAAAACTTTAAGACTCAGTTAGAAAAACAAAACTGGTAAAATTTCCAGATTTTTACACGTGACGCCGTCAAGAGTAAACTCGTGACGCCGTCAGAAGTGACCTGCAGAAATTCTTATGTTAAGTTTCCGGAAAATTTCTGGGAAAACTTCGTCCTACTTCCTGGAAAATCCTGCAAAACATCATCATGACTCGATACAAGCATTTGACTCTAACCAATATGAATATACATGTTCACTTAATATTGTAGAGAATCATGATCGGCTTTTGTTTCTTAAAAAACATATTTGGGGTTTCCCCTTACACTTATCTTTTGTAAAATACCTTTTGATGAAGTTAAGACTAAACCAAACAACAAAGTAAAGTATTTTCACTATTTTAGTTTTGAAACATGATCTACCAACAATAAAAATAAAGCATGCATACGGAAGCAAATAACAAACAAACAAAAATAAAAATCACACAAAACATGGGTTGCCTCCCAAGAAGCGCTTTTCTTTATTTACGAGTCTTGTAGCTAGACTCAAGGTCATGGGTTACTACGTGATACGAGTAAGTTCCTCATTGAGGACATCTTTGGGATCAAACTTAGGTTTTAACTTCCTATCGGTTTTCTTAGTACGGTATGAACTTTCAAACTTCTCTCCATCCGGATCATACAAAATCATCTTCATATGCCATGATCCATCACCTTCTTTAGGTGGCTTGTCCCACCTCCACTTACACTTATCACCTTCTCTTTTCCACTTGTTCATCTCTATATTAATAGGCATTACACTTAAGAACTCAATCATCTTTCTAAAAACTAAGGGGTCCTCAAAAGGGTCTAGCTCTTCATCTCTAGCTATGAGTTGTTCCACCGAATGTGTCTTATCGATGAAATCTTTTTCTAGATAGAATGGACGTTGAGGTCCTATAAAGTTCCTTTCTATCCAAGGTCCATATCTAGATGGTCTCCTATTCATCTCTACCCAATGTAGTGTCGGTTCTTCCTCACAATCGTAGCTATGTTTCTTAACATCATATACCGACCAAGTATCGCCCTCACCTACCACTATCTTAGACTCCTTACAATCTATCATGGCGCTAGCGGTTGCTAAAAATCCTCTTCCTACCAACAATTGGCATGTAGTGTCACTAACCATGTCTAGGACGTGAAAATCCGCTAAGATAGTTAACTTCCCTACGTGAACAACTACATCCTTAATCATTCCAACCGGGTGGGCAATACTCCCATCCACTAGACCAATCAATACCTCTGTCTCCTCTAACTTTCCTAGCTTGAGAGTGGTGAAAAGGGATAAGGGAATCAAGTTGAGGCTTGACCCTAAATCGGCTAGTGTGTCGAAAGCTTCGGATCTTCCTATCTTACAAGGCAAAATAAATATACCCGGATCATCAAGCTTTTTAGGCAACTTGTTTTGAACGAAGGCGGTCCCATTTTTACCTAGTTTAAACTTCTCATACTTTTCTAGGAGGGCACTATAATAGGGAGCACGGGCTAAGACATCAATAACGGGGCGTTCAAGGTGAAGCTCCTTGAATTCATCGTCAAGGTCTTGCGTGGGAGGTGTTTCAACTATGCTTTTGACCGGTTTTATATCGGATGTTTTATTCGATTGGTCCTTTTGAAGAATTTGGTTTTGCTCGAAACACGTGCTCGTTGATTTAATCGAGTAGTATTGCGGACAAGAAGTGGGTGACGAAACTGATGATATGGAATTAACGTTTAGTTTCGGGTTCTTGACCGTGTCGCTTGGGAGTGCTCCCATTTCTCGGTCATTGAGAACTTTCAACAATGTGTCAATTTTGGTGGTCATCTGGCTTTGCTTTTGTTTGAAATCGGCTTCAAACTTAGATATGCAAGCTTCTTGAGATGCCATGAACATAGACATCAATCCTTCAAGATTGTTGGTACTACCATAGTTGTTAGAAGGATTGTTGTTGAAATTATGGTTGGAGGGTGAACCGTTTGGTTGGTAACGATTAGGCGGATTGGAAGAATTAACTTGATTTTGTTTCCACCTAATGTTTGGGTGATTTTTCCAAGAGGGGTTGTAGGAATCACTATAAGGGTTTGGCTCGGTTTGAAAGTTGTCACAACTCGTAATTTCAGATCCCTTGTTCAGATGTTGAAATTTCATTATTCATCTCATCAGTTACTATTCATCAGTTACTATTCATCATTTTACTATTCATCATTTTTGGCGTCAGTTTGAGATTTCAAGAAGCGTTCAGAAAATTCACTATTCACATGACGCTATTCATTTCCGAAGAGAAAACACTATTCATGTACTTTATTCATTTCATTGTAAATTTAGTTTACGGGTAATTAAATTTGCGTAACCAGTCAGGTTAGGCTGCGAATTCAAGCATCATCAGTAGGGACACTTCATATTGACTAGAAATGGCTTATATATCATTACAATAGCATTGATGCGTGGGAATCGCAACAGGCTTTACCTCTCGAGGGATCTCGAGAAGCTTACAACCCCCACCAGGCAGTGTATCTGATCGTTGTAGTATAGTATAGTGACAAGTACCGGGGGATTGATCGTTCAGCTTAGGAATAGTGTCGCTAGGATTAGAAAACCTAATTACTAGTTCTAAAGGTGAGAGATGATTATTTTTTTGTGTTTTTATATTTTTTAGAAAGCAAATAAAATCTCGGGTTTTGGAAGAGTGGGCGGAATTAGTTGCTATTCAACTAACCCAAAGCTAAGATGCAATTAAAATAAAATACTAAAAATGAAAATAAACTAATTAAACTAAGGTTGTGAGCAGTAATTGGAGAAAATGTGTTTACTTAGACTTCACTACTCCCTAGATATCTTTTACACGTTAATTACTTGTTATAATTGTATGGATGACGGATTGTATTCCTTAATACCATTCATGGGGTGGCATACATAACTCCCCAATTCTATGAGCTCTTATCTCCTCCTACACCATGACCCAGCACAAGTATAGGGATTGTAAATAGTGGCTCATGCATTAAATACAACCAATAAAGACCTAGTACGCCTCGGTTCATGTTTCTTAAGACGTTCAAGCATGTTACCATTTGGAGATCTGCCAGTTTTCTTAAGCCTAACATATAAAATCATTCATCCAAGACAAGAATAAACAAGTAATCAACACATAATCAATATCTAGGTTTCATTAGATCTAAGCAAACACAAAAGAGATCCAGCCTAGCATAATGGAATTGAGACAAGAACAAGATATAGACAACCAACACATAGACATATTGATTGAATTAGAAGAACACTTATGTCAATTACAATGCAAGGTATCAAGGGTTTGGAACCCTTGAAAAACCTGCAAAAGTTGCACCAAATTCGTCTTTAGGGTTTCACCAAAACCTCCTCTCTTTTTAATGTGAAAAACTAGAAAACTATATATAGGAAAACTAGGGTGACGGCGTCAAGAGCAAGGGTGTGACGCCGTCATCTCGCCGCCAAATACTCCCTCGGACGGCCTTGATCTACTTATGACGGCCTATGTAACGCCGTCATCAACCACGATATTTTATTCTTGGGACTTTGACGCCGTCAAGAGCAACTCTTGACGCCTTCAGGTACTGTTCCCAGCTTGAAATTTGAGACTTTGCCATTTTCTTCACTTTTAGGCTCCAAAAACGTCCGAAACGGCTCCTTTTCCAAAATTCACTCTCCAAGTACCTAAAATCACAAAAGGAACGATTTAGGGCAATATTTGATCAAATAAAGTCGGATTCGGGCTTAAATGACCCCCTAAAAACGGATCATTTTTCGCCTCATATACCCTTACACTTGAGATTTGCTTGTCCTCAAGCAAATGCGCTTTTATTCTACTCAAAAGACAAGTTAGGGGTCATTTAACACTAATATAAAAGTAATTACAACAAATAATCGTTCCACTAAAGACCAATAGACAAGCACGGAGGTCATACACAAGCACCTCACAAATAGTGTTTAGATACTCACATCTCTCGGGTGTAATAAAGTAATATAACATTATGGAAATGGAAGATATCTCTCACTACCTGTCATAGCAAAATAGATTACCATAGGCTTGGGAAAGGATCAAACCTCCACCACATGGCGTAAGCACCTAGGATAAACTATCAAAGAGGTCTTTTAAAGGGTTGTAACGTTAGGTATAGGGATATGAATTACACGGTTTTGTTGGATAAAGGAAGTTTTACTGGTGGCGAGTTAACAATCTTAGTTAATTACATGTACAATATGGCGTTGCTAAGCCAAGACTAGACTCGACTTAGCTAATAAATGAAAAATAACAAAAACATAAAATGAACATAGAATAAAAACGGGATGGTAGTCCGTATGTTTTTTCTCTCTTTTTCTTTTCTATTTTTTTTTTCTTTTTCTTAATTTTTTTTGGATTTTTTTTTTTTTTTTTTTTTTTTTTTTTGCATACACTCTTACCCTACCATCCAAAATAATACATCATAGGGGATGAGAATTCCCCTTACACTTGAATCTTTACATACTTTACATTAAACTAATCTAATGACTCGAATGAAGAAAATCAAAACATTTGGAGCACTTTTAAGATTAACGTACATATGGGGGTAATAAATGATGTTCTTCCCCATTACTCCATAAAATAAGTACTTACCCATGAGTCCCAATCGTCCCAAAACAATATGTACAAGGATATGACTCGACTTAGCAACCATGTAATCAATTAGAAAGTTAACTTAGGGTTTAACAAATAACAATAATGCACTAAAATTGAGCACATACACGGAAGGCTAAGGCGATTTGGGTGTACATTTAAGTGGGGTGTAACAAATTCTTCCTTTAAGTAAGAAGCTTAAAGTTAGAAACGAAAAGATAGGCTCGGAGGGGTGTACTAGGGGTATCGTGTACTAAAAATGAGTACAACGCTAAGGGTGTGGGAAAAATTAGTTGACTTAACTAGCCAAGTAATATGACTTAAATGGTCAAGTAATTATAATACGGGTTTAACACAAGGGTGATCCTAATGCCTCTTATCATGTAGTAAATCCTACCACACGAATGTAGTCTCACTAGCGGTCTCGGGATGCATCACTAACGCAAGTTCTAGAATCTAAATGCTACCGGTACACTCATAAGCACTAATAGTGAATGCTTTTCCTATCAAATCTAAAGGCGAACCTCACATATTTGGGTGGAATATTTTTCTGAATATACGGTTATGTGCTAGTCATACAATCTCCTATCCATGAGACGCTTGCTATGGCTAAAGTTTCACACCTAAATGTTGTAAAAAATTTTAAATTTGGCGCTAAAATTGCACTAGCAAGTATTTCTCATAGTTTTATTACACATCTACTATTAAACAAAACAAACTCAAGCAAAAGTGCATATGTAAGGTATCATCTTTTTACCCTCCCCTTACACTTAAGATGAACATTGTCCCCAATGTTCAAGTAAAGAATGTAAAAGTTAAAGAAGTAAAGAGAATGAAATCAAATACTCCCCTGATTCGCTCGGTATGGATTATAGGTTGGCCAGGTTAGATCTTCCTCCAAGAAAACGAACAATCAAAGCTTCCCTTCCAGAATATAAATCATCTCCTTGTCGAAAATAACCTGTAAATCCTGACAAAATAGACAAGACAACCTCGCGTAAAATCGGCGGCATCCTATATAAGTTACTAAATCCTAGAAAACAAGATAAGATATAATGCTTGTGGAATGAAGTTTGCAGATTTCCTGGAGATTATAAAACTTAATAATTCACAAAAACCATAAGACTCCGTTAGAAAAACAAAACCGGTAAAATTTCCAGATTTTAACTCCTGACGCCGTCAAGAGTAAACCCCTGACGCCGTCAGAATGGACCTGCAGAAATTCTTATGTTCAGTTTCCGGAAAATTTCTGGAAAAACTTGGTTCTACTTCCTGGAAAATCCTGCAAAACTTCATTATGACTCAATACAAGCATTTGACTCTAACAAATACGAATATACATGTTCATTTAATATTGTGGAGAATCATGATCGGTTTGTTTCTTAAAAACATATTTGGGGTTTCCCCTTACACTTATCTTTTGCAAAAAATACTTTTAGGTTGGAGTTAAGACTAGGCCAAAACAACATAGTAAAGTATTTCCACATTTTAATTTAGAGACATGATCAACCAACAATAAAAATAAAGCATGCATACGGAAGCAAATAACAAACAAACAATTAAAATCACACAAAACATGGGTTGCCTCCCAAGAAGCGCTTTTCTTTATTTACGAGTCTTGTAGCTAGACTCAAGGTCATGGGTTACTACGTGATCTCATCATTTGAAATGATATACCCCATATAGTTGCGATCATTACTGTTATGGTGGTAGTGCCTCAATCTGTCGATACTCGCAATCACCTTTCCACCTAAGTTGCTTCTCAAGTTAGCTATCCCATCTTGGCTCAATCCTTCGATTGTGAATGGCCCATACCACCAAGGACTTGGTTTATTGGGTGGTATTGTTATTTCCAAGTGTCTCAAGAGCACCAAGTTCCCTTCCTCAAATGGTGTATGATTTTTTTCGTGTCGAGTATGTTCGAGTTCAACTGAAACCTTATTGCCTTTTCTTCTTTCATCCTTAGCTTTCTTATAGCTTTTGATTCTTGCCTCCCATGCAAGAATCTTATTCTGAACACGAATGGGTGTCGTGCCAATGTTGTTTTTGATCATTCTCCAACTCAAATTCTCATGCCCACTTCGCGGGGTCATGTGGAAGCTAATCTTTCTTTTTCCAGATTTAAGCTCAATCTTCTTATCTTCATACTTAATGACAGCCCTAGCGGTGGTGAGGAATGGTGCCCCAAGGATTATTGGCATGCATCCATCCCCTTTATCATCAATGATCATAAAATCAACGGGGTACATGAATCCTGCAACATTGACTAATACATCTTCTGCGATTCCTAGGGGGTATACGTACGAGTGTCCAACAAGAGATAGCTTAACACGAGTAGGTGCTGGCATTTTTGACGTTAGTTGGATGTAAATAGTTAGGGGCATAAGATTTACTTCCGATCCTTGGTTGGCGAAAGCACTAAGATGTTTCAAGTTCCCGATGCTCGTTGGTATTTCAAAGTTCCCACATGCTACCTGCTTAGTAGCCACTTTCTATACCAGTAACCTCTCGACCACTGATCCTCCAATAAGCATATCATACTCATCTTCCTCTTTCTTAGGAACCTGTCCGGAGGATTGGTTATGCCCATCACCCTTAATCCAATTTGTTATGGTGTTTTTGTTTATGTCATGTTTCAGGTAGTAACTCAAAGGTTGGGACTCTGGCGGTTTTTCTAAGGTCTGTTTAGCAGGAGTTTCTACCTTCTCGTTATCTTTATGGACAATGGTGATGGAGTTAACAAATTGGGTGGTGGGAGTGGCGCTTTCTTTCCTTAGCAGTATTCGTTCGGGGGTTCTCTGATTGGCATACTCCTCCAATAGATTCAACATCTCATTCATTTTCTGCTGCATCTCCTCTTTTTGCTTATAAACTGCTTCTTCGAATCTAGCAAGCCGATCAGAGTGAGTTGCCATATATTCTCTCATCCTAGCCTCAAACTCCGAGCTAAGTTCCTTGGGAGGGGAACAAGGTGGGGTGCACCTCTGAAAGTCTCGACATGTTCTCTAGAAGGTGACTCAGATAATGGTGCCAAAGTTGGTTTTGAGACAGAATTGAGAGTGGCTTGTCTAGGACTTAAAGGTCTCCTTTGCCTTTCCTCAAAATACTCAACTTTTGCCTCAAATTTGCATAATAGTTCATCGGGGATTTCGGTGGTTCCTCCAGATGTCGAGACTGCATTGATGGCCGCTTCTATCGTATGTTTAAATTCCCAAATCTCATGATTATCAACAGCGAGCTCTTCGATAATTGCCCAAGACTCCTCGGCATTCTTATCACGCAATTTACCTCCTGCGGCCCTGTCGATGGTGCGCTTAGTGTGATAGTCAACATGGTCGTAGAAAATCTGGACTAATAACCAAAGGTTTATGCCATGATGAGGGAGCTTGTGGAGGAGATCCTTAAAACGGGCCCAAGCCTCGTAGAAAGTTTCACCCCGCTGTTGCTCAAACATCAAAATGTCCCTTCTAAACATTGCAGTCTTTTCCGGCGGAAAGAATTGGGTGAGGAAGCGATTAGCGAGATTGTCCCATGTGGTGATGGAACCCGCGGGTAAACGCTCAAGCCATTGACTAGCTTGATCCCGTAGAGAGAATTGGAATAGGCGTAAACGGGTGGTCTCTATAGTTTCAACACCTAGGTCTATGGAATCGACGATTTTGAGGAAGTCCTTAAGATGTTGATTTGGATCTTTGGAATGAAGTCCATGGAATGCACATCTGCTTTGCACCAACCGGATGGTGTCGGATCGCAAGGGGGTCACATTGTCTCCGGTGAGCTCAATGGTGTTTCGGTAGCCTTGGTGGCTAGGTCGGGAATACTCTCCTAAGGTTCGGGGCCTAAGGGGTTCTAGTGGTGGGTTTTGTTGCGGTGGGATAACGGGTTCAAAGATGTTACCACCTTCCATGATGTCGGATGGTAAAGAGTTACGAACAAAGGCACAAAGAAATAAGATAGACTAAAGAAGACCTAAAAAATAAAATCTTACTAGAAAGGAATCTAGCAGGTAGACCTAATAAAAAGAAATTCTAACCTAGACAATAACTATTCCCCGGGCTGCGGCGCCAAAAACTTGATGCGTGGGAATCGCAACAGGCTTTACCTCTCGAGGGATCTCGAGAAGCTTACAACCCCCACCAGGCAGTGTACCTGATCGTTGTAGTATAGTATAGTGACAAGTACCGGGGGATTGATCGTTCAGCTTAGGAATAGTGTCGCTATGATTAGAAAACCTAATTACTAGTTCTAAAGGTGAGAGATGATTATTTTTTTGTGTTTTTATATTTTTTAGAAAACAAATAAAATCTCGGGTTTTGGAAGAGTGGGCGGAATTAGTTGCTATTCAACTAACCCAAAGCTAAGATGCAATTAAAATAAAATACTAAAAATGAAAATAAACTAATTAAACTAAGGTTGTGAGCAGTAATTGGAGAAAATGTGTTTACTTAGACTTCACTACTCCCTAGATATCTTTTACACGTTAATTACTTGTTATAATTGTATGGATGACAGATTGTATTCCTTAATACCATTCATGGGGTGGCATACATAACTCCCCAATTCTATGAGCTCTTATCTCCTCCTACACCATGACCCAGCACAACTATAGGGATTGTAAACAGTGGCTCATGCATTAAATACAACCAATAAAGACCTAGTACGCCTCGGTTCATGTTTCTTAAGACGTTCAAGCATGTTACCATTTGGAGATCTGCCAGTTTTCTTAAGTTTAACATATAAAATCATTCATCCAAGACAAGAATAAGCAAGTAATCAACATATAATCAATATCTAGGTTTCATTAGATCTAAGCAAACACAAAAGAGATCTAGCCTAGCATAATGGAATTGAGACAAGAACAAGATATAGACAACCAACACATAGACATATTGATTGAATTAGAAGAACACTTATCTCAATTACAAAGCAAGGTATCAAGGGTTTGGAACCCTTGAAAAACCTGCAAAAGTTGCACCAAATTCGTCTTTAGGGTTTCACCAAAACCTCCTCTCTTTTTAATGTGAAAAACTAGAAAACTATATATAGGAAAACAAGGGTGACGGCGTCAAGAGCAAGGGTGTGACGCCGTCATCTCGCCGCCAAATACTCCCTCGGACGACCTTGATCTACTTATGACGGCCTATGTGACGCCGTCATCAACCACGGTATTTTATTCTTGGGACTTTGACGCCGTCAAGAGCAACTCTTGACGCCTTCAGGTACTGTTCCCAGCTTGAAATTTGAGACTTTGCCGTTTTCTTCACTTTTAGGCTCCAAAAACGTCCGAAACGGCTCCTTTTCCAGAATTCACTCTCCAAGTACCTAAAATCACAAAAGGAACGATTTAGGGCAATATTTGATCAAATAAAGTCTGATTCGGTCTTAAATGACCCCCTAAAAATGAATCATTTTTCGCCTCATCATATACCCTTACACTTGAGATTTGCTTGTCCTAAAACTACTAATATCTAACATAATCTATTAAAAATCTTACAAAATCTTCCAATTTCCTTCCACCCATGTCTTGGCCGTCCCCCCTCCTACCAATCATCTTTTCAATCTTGAAAAATTATACACCTTCCATTAATGCTAGTACTTTTTGTCTTGAAAATAAAATATATACAATACATAAGATATTTTAGTTCATATTATACAAGTATACCACAAACATAAACTAGCAACTTTTCTTCTTTCTCTCTTCCTCATTTGGATCAGCCAAGAGCAAACAACAAGCAAGAACCACAAAGTTTTCAAGATCAAGTGTTTTTCAAGTGCCATTAGTTACCTATTTTAAGGTTTTGAAATAAAAACCTTTAGGTTAATTATGTTTTCATCTCAATACTCTCTAATCTTTCAAGTAAGTATATCAAACTCATTTTTATGATTTTACCAAGTTCTTATAATGTTCATATGATTTTTATACAAGATCTACATGCATGTGTTAGTTTATATCACTCTATTTAAACTTTCATATCTTTTAAGCCTTAGAAATGGATAATAGGTAGATCCTTGTTAGATCCACTTGATTTATGATGTTTAGGAACCCATGACACCCTAAAAAGGTGTATGGTAAGATTAGACTAGATTTGTTGTGATTGAAAGTGATTTGGTTGAAGTTGAAACTAGTTTGAAACCCTATAATTGATTTTTGAAACTATATATATACCTACTGTCCCTATTTTGAAAACGTGGGAAAATCAGTAGATGATGGGAAATTTTTGACCAAAGATTTAGAAAATACTTTCAAAAACGAAGCCGTGGACGAAAGAATAGATTAAAACGAGCTTATAACGAAGGAGATATGACTTTTGCAAGTTTAACGACGAAAACTATTTTCTGAAAATATAACGTGCTGTTGGACGATTTTTGATGGACAAAGAGAGACGTTAGACATAATCTAAAGGAGCCGAACTATCAAAAATATATTAATACATATAAAGACGAATCCGTGGATATAAAGAACGAGGAAAATGAACTTAAAACGACAAAGATATACACGTTTCAATATCGTCAAAACTATATTTATATTAGTAGTCACTAATAGAAATAATGAACTACGTACTAAATGCTATATTTTCTAGAAATATTATTAGAGAGCTATATTCTCAACAAATGAAGTACGTATGACCCAAGGCTTATTTATACGACTAATTGACGTTATTTTAAGGTTTTCAAAACAAGGAATATAACACTAACATTTTATATACGATATATTACGACAAGTTTTTATAACTCTAGTGGGACTTATTTTTCCTAAGTATGGAAAATACTTTATTTTGACAATAACTAGTATTTTCAAGTTACGAGTGGTATAGGTATCATGTGCATGAACGCTCACTACATCATTTCATGATCTAAAGTAGATCATATTCATTCATTTAGGTTGCGGCTAGTGTTCGCGCCTTGTTGTCCTTATCATTTCACGTCATAGTAGCATCACTTCAGGTGAGTTTTCATAGCCCTGTTTTCAATTACTTATTTGATTTCAAATCCCACGGGGGAGAATACATTGCACCAATTATTTTTGTACATGCCCAAGTATTAAATTCCATACATTGCTTAAGTTGCCCTACTACCAAGTTAAGTTCCCTTTATTATCATGGACCGTTAATTATAATGCCAAGCGAGAGTGAGTGAATAGATCTATTGAGGGTGACGCCTCCATCCATGTTTGGGTTGCTCCAACGGAATTACGGATGCATTTCATGTCTAAACTATTTGAGTGCCCGGTAAACACTCCTTTGGGGCCAATACAATGTTATGTCTAGCTTCGGGGTCATGAGCTTAAGAGACAATGTAGCATTTTTGACATTTTTTCGGTTTACTTTATACTTGTGGCTAGTGTACATATGATTTAACTTACAAACCTATGGAATTCACTAACATTCGTGTTGACGTTTTAGCAATGTATTTTCAGGTTATTAAGGTAGCTCCTGCTTGCATGCATTTGGACCTTCATGGAGTCGCGGAGTCGACGCGTCTCACATATATATATTTCCTGCACTTATGAAATGCTTGATCTGGATTGAACTTGTTTTTCATGAACTTGCAACACCTTTTGGGGACCTATGTTTTGTAAACTCTGAATGTTTTAATGATCAAACGATGTATTTTTCCAAACGACACTTTAGGTCGTTCAATATAACTGTAACTGTGGTGCTATGATAGTCACCCCCAGGTATTCCATTCTGCTGCCATTCAGGTATTTTGGGGGTGTGACAGATTAGTATTAGAGCTAAGGTTATAGCGAACTAGGATGTATCTTGGACCCTAGACTATAACCACATCATCATAGCATCTCATCATTTCATCATAGGTGCATATTCATTATACATGTTGTTTCATGCACACACTGTGCGAGTTATTTATACCCATACTCATATATAATTACATTGACCTGGTTCACAAGTAACATGTCTTCTGATACACACCCTGTCATCCTTTCATCGGATTCCAACATTGAACATGCCTTGTCATCTTCAACTACCATTGTACTACCAGTTACACTTACGCCGCCATTAGCACCATTGAATTGTTATAGGAACAAGGTTTTCCTATCATCCAGCCCATACATAGAATGCCGTTTGGTAGAGTATTCAGACTTAATCTTAATGGACTTATTAGGATACTTATTGCAAGGAAGATAGTATGTTTTCCTTCCTTCACTAGTAGGGCGCTTACTACTCAGGTACTACCACCACCATCAGCTACTTATTAGACTATTGGTCGTTCCATAGCGCGTACTTCAGTTTTACCTCTTAGATGTCGCGAGTTAGCGCGAAAGAAGGTAGTATTCCATTCACTATTGTCACCATCAACTCCTAACTCACTACTAGGATCTCATCGTCAGCAACTTTGTTCTCATCATCTAAAGCACCACCAACACCATCACATCTTAGAGACCCTACACCCATATATGACAGGCCGCTTAAGAAGCAACCACTATTTGACATACCATTACCATCTACCACACGTTACACCACCTTATAGGTTTGAGGTTGGTGAGAGTTTGAGAGCCTCTACTGCTTGAAAACCTACTACTCTTCATCGTTAGACGATGGTCTCTAATTATTTGAGATTACCCACAAGTGTTTGGACGATACGCTCTGAATAATACCACAAGCCTCACGAACACAATAAGAACTGCAACAAATCGCCCAAGGGTGGCATCCATCACAAGGACTCTATATTATCTTAGATATGATCGAGTCTTACCTCCATGACACAATGAACCAACAAGGTGCTTTGAACGGTATTATACCATCATAATGAACTCATCACAACTCTCCCTTTATTATCAAGTTTGATTACACCACATTCTAAGTCGATGATTTCATCATTAGTGGCTCTAGCAACACTTCACCGACCAATGTGGTCACATTAGTAGTTTTGACATATAATTACAACTTTAGGAAGATGCAAGTAAGAAAATAGGATTAATAAAGATGAAGATGTCTTTACGATTAAATGGTCATGTTGACAAAGATAAAAGTGACTGCCCTAGTTTTCGTGTTTCAGAGATAATAACAATCCAAGTAAGTCAAAGTCAAATTAAATTTTTGTACAAACAAAAATATTTCTTGCAAACCTTATGAAGTACGACAAATTATTGATTTTCAATGGTTGGATTAAAACTCATTTTTGTTTAAGCAACAATCTTCTTGAACTCCCTTTTTTTCCAAAGACATATGTATATGAGATATTGTTTTTATCAAAATACAAAATATTTCATAGTCACATCTTTTACATAACTATATTCATTACGAACTTCAAATAAAGTCACTCCAAGATACATTTATGACCAAATTTCACAATGTTTCACTCAAATAAATGTTGTTAATTTCAGAAACCATATCTCTAAGAAGGAACACGCATAACTCATGAACGAATCTTGAAAGCAACCATTATACCTACTTACTATTTGACCTTAGATGCAAAAGAAACCCCTCTACCAGAGATTGCCAATATTGATACACCATGCCTTAACACCACTATTTGAAATTACAACTTTTTCGCTCATTCCATATTAGAAGACCCTCACGCTAGTTTAAGTTCATTGGATTAAAAGATCAAGGTACAATTACTCAACAAAATTTATATTCTTTTCGGAGATCGATATAGCTTAGTCACAATGGGACAAGACCTCATTTTCATGAAAGGATATCGAGAAGTTTCACCTGACCATAAGGCATTTTTCTTGCATTCATAGAAAAACCAAACATCATTCGATGTGGTACCTACTTGACTCAGATCACCCGTACAACAATTTCCATTCTTTATACATTTTAGTCATGCCTAGAGGGATTACGCATTTGAACCTGCTAACTTTACCTAGTATAAATTCTCGAATACTTCAAATCACCGGCACCAAATTTCTGCCCTATATCCTTTCACACACAGATTATCCCCTTCAGTTGATTGTAGATGCCTTAAAGACACGTTCATCTTTCACGCTCTTAATATCACTACCATATTCTCGACCACTTCATAATCATAAACCACTGCCCTGTTATGGACTAAGATGTTTACATTCTTTAAATAAGTGGATTAGTAGACTATTACCATACCATAAGATTCACCCATGTATCCAATAAACCATTCAATGAATTTTACTTCAAACTATTTTACTATCATATGGGGAAATTGTTTTACAGAATTTTTAAAATAAGCTATTTTATTGCTACCCGATAAATTGATTTTTCCGTTATTACACCAAGTATTTACTATTATTGCGCGAAACGATTTTCATGTTACTTGAAAGGAAATGACTAGAATACCATTTTTCAAAACAAAACGTTGAACACCATCTAAAACTTTTGAAAAAAAATAATAAAAATAATGCTATTTTGACTAACTCAAGCATTGCATCATTAGTCCTCAATTATACATAGCCTGATCACCTATTTATAATTCAGGAAGGATTATGCTATGAAGAAAATAATTACTTTTTGGGGATTGTTAATAACAATCTTCATTCCAAAGCGTTGTAAACAAATAAACTTTTTCATAAACATCTCTTTTTGACAAACCCTCCCTGGATACTTACCCTACCTGTCACTTACTCGATCATTAAGTTGGATTTTTCCATTGATTTCCCTAGGAGAGACTTCCTATATCAATTACTAGTAGGATTCCTCGATACAAGAAATACAATGAAAGGATTACATAACTACTAACCAAGACTAGAAGTATACAATAAGACAATTCATGACTCGAAGACAGTCCTAGGATACCACGAAACCATCCAAACCACCATCTCTGACCTGGTTGTTCAACTCTATCATTCAAAAGTACTAGCTAGATTGAGTTGCAGGATCGAACACACTGTGAAGGTGCGCTAAGCAACACTATGGAGATAAACCAAGCCTCTTAACCGATACCGTAAAGCATTCCAATTAAACATGGCCTCATCTATACGCAAGCTTCCCTGCAGTGAGTTTTCGCAAAGAATAATTGATTCGAATTATGGATATCAATATAGATTCCCCTAAGGCATTGTATCCTCAAGAAATTCTAGATAACCTCACCTATACATCAAGAGAGGCATCAGGCCCAAGCATATCTCCCCAGCTTCATGTGAGAATAAAATAGACATTCATCGACATAGTATCAATTGACACTTTCATTTTGCCAACATGACGACAATTTCAACGATAAACCATTTCAAGACTTAATTTGGTTGAATACCTAGGCTTGTAGTTTTGCCAGATAATCGCCAATAGGCATCTTCCAATATCAGGAACCGAACGTTAGACATCTATGCATTTATGCGAACGTTACCTATCCTACTATTTTATCCTTGTTAGTATTTTTACTTTTAAATGAAGTTGATTTCAAATTTGTGTTTATGCAAATCACATACCTTGTAGAAAATAATTTTCGAATTGCCTATTTCGAACAAATACGACCCTTTTTAGTCAATATTTAGCCAAACTATTGTACCATGGGAAATATATAAACATCAAACTTTAGTAAACAGTCCTACTCACAACATGTTTAAAAACCGCGTCACATTTCATAACTATCGAATTTTGAATCATCAAGAAAGATATTATTTAGTAAACCACTTGTTCCATTTCCTAATTTCATTTATTCAAAAAAAAAAAAAAAAAAGATTTCGACCAAAAACTCAAAATTGCGAGATAAATTTTGAAAACAAATCACCATACTACATCGCTTATGCATTTAGGGCTTTGTGATTTGACAATAAGGAATATTGGAATATGAGATCGATTACAAACGTCAGCAATGGAGACCAAGCATAATAGGCAAAGAAAGACACATGTCTTAGCACCCGTTACACCAAAACACAAGGAATCAAAATTGTTACCCATATTCTATCTTCTTCGTATAATGTCCTTTTTGAAAGGCATAACGTTGTAGAATTAGTCACCAGATTCATTGTACCCGTTTCAATTATTCCTGATAAAGGTGATCGAATCACCTCAGACTTCTAGTAGTCATTTTAAGATTTCCTTCGGAACCCCATTTAGATGTAAACAGCGCCTATCATCCTCAGACCAATGGTCAGATCGAGAGGACAATTCAAACATAGGAAAGGTATGCTCAGAGAGTGAGCGATTGACTCTAGAAATGGTTGGACTAACCATTTATCATAAATCAGATTCGTTTGCAACAATATTTATCGCACGAGCGTAGAGACTACACCATTTGAGGCACTCTATGGTCGAAGTACAAATTACCCATTTACAGACCAAAATCGGAAAGTTAAATTCACTGGTCTAGAACTAAACTATGTAACAATGAAGGAAATTTCACAAGTCAAGAACCAGTTATAAACAACGAGAAACTGGTAGGAGTAGGGTTGGTGCATGACGCACATCAAGCGGATTGGGTATCCCGAAACAACAAACCATCTAGATTCAAGTGGGAGAACGAACTAAGTTTAAAGCTTTGCCTTGGAGAGACATGATACAATTTTGGTAACACGAGAGATTGAACCTCTAGTATATTAGACCATTTAAGATTCATTTTATAATCGACCAGCTGACATATAAATTTGAGTTCTGGCAGAGATCAGCAACATATATTACCAATATCACATTGTAAACCTCAAGAAGAGCTGACCATCTATTGACGGACGGAATGCAGAAAAATCCAAACTCACTATTTCTGTAAGCACTCATGAAATAACCAGGAATTTCCTGCAAACCAAGAATCAGTTACAAGTCGATAAGTTGTAAACCCTTAGAATTTCAAGTTGGTGGTAGGGTCACATTAAAAGTTCTACCTAGGAAAGGCATGATACCATTCAAAAAAACCCGGGAAGTTAAAACTTGATGTACAGTGGACCATTTAATAATTCAGGCAGAGTAGGCCAGTAACCCTCAGACTTGAGCCTTGTTGGGAAGTAGCAGGATTACACAAACATGTTTCACAATTTCACATCCTGAGAAATGACTTTCAGATTAGTGACTCATGATTCCAATTTGAAGGAATCCAACTCAGTGACAAACCTAAACCTGGTAGGAGAACCAGTAGAAATCATGGACCGTGAGGTCGAACGGTTGAAGCAAAGTCGAATTCCTATTGTGAAAGTTCGCTGGAATTCTTAAAGAGGACCCGAATTTACTTGGGAATGGGAAGACCAAATGCAACTTAAGTATCCACGTCTTTTTACCGAATATACTTCAGAGACCAACCAAAACTGAACTTCGGGACGAAGTTCCTTTTAGAGGGGAAGACTATCACAACTCGTAATTTCAGATCCCTTGTTCAGATGTCGAAATTTCATTATTCATCCCGGAAAGTTACTATTCATCAATTACTATTCACTGATCACTATTCATCATTTTACTATTCATCATTTTTTGTGTCAGTTTGAGATTTCAAGAAGCGTTCAGAAAATTCACTATTCACATGACACTATTCATTTTCGAAGAGAAAACATTATTCATGTACTTTATTAATTTCATCGTAAATTTAGTTTACGGGTAATTAAATTCGCGTAACCAGTCAGGTTAAACTGCGAATTCAAGCATCATCAGTAGGGACACTTCATATGGACTAGAAATGGCTTACATATCATTACAATAGCATTTGCATACTATTCCACTCGTAGGATATTCCAATTACTATTTTTGGTATAATTGACTTTTTACGTATTTTTATTTTAAATAAACGTTAACACGCAACCAATAATATGACTAACATGTCCGACGCTCTCGACTATGATCCTAATATATTTTTATATTCATTTTAATAATATATAAATTATATTATTAATTTACCTGGTGTTTTCAAATCAACTACTACCTTTTCCGGTTGGAGCTTAAAACTCCGTCGGTTTGCGTTATTTCAACCCGATAATTATTTTAACACCCGATTCTCATCAGGAATATAATTTTATAATTTTTACAACGTCGTCACATTTTATTAGGTACCGTTAAACTTTATTTCTAGCAAACTCGGTACCCGGTATCCCCTAAAACTACTAATATCTAACATAATCTATTAAAAATCTTACAAAATCTTCCAATTCCTTCCACCCATGTCTTAGCCGTCCCCCCTCCTACCAATCATCTTTTCAATCTTGAAAAATTATACACCTTCCATTAATGCTAGTACTTTTTGTCTTGAAAATAAAATATATACAATACATAAGATATTTTAGTTCATGTTATACAAGTATACCACAAACATAAACTAGCAACTTTTCTTCTTTCTCTCTTCCTCATTTGGATCAGCCAAGAGCAAACAACAAGCAAGAACCACAAAGTTTTCAAGATCAAGTGTTTTTCAAGTGCCATTAGTTACCTATTTTAAGGTTTTGAAATAAAAACCTTTAGGTTAATTAGGTTTTCATCTCCAAAACTCTCTAATCTTTCAAGTAAGTATATCAAACTCATTTTTATAATTTTACCAAGTTCTTATAATGTTCACATTATTTTTATACAAGATCTACATGGATGTGTTAGTTTATACCACTCTATTTAAACTTTTATATCTTTTAAGCCTTAGAAATGGATAATAGGTAGATCCTTGTTAGATCAACTTGATTTATGATGTTTAGGAACCCATGACACCCTAAGAAGGTGTATGGTAAGATTAGACTAGATTTGTGGTGATTGAAAGTGATTTGGTTGAAGTTGAAACTAGTTTGAAACCCTATAATTGATTTTGGAAACTATATATATACCTACTGTCCCTATTTTGAAAACGTGGGAAAATCAGTAGATGATGGGAAATTTTTGACCAAAGATTTAGAAAATACTTTCAAAAACGAAGCCGTGGGCGAAAGAACAGATTAAAACGAGCTTATAACGAAGGAGATATGACTTGCAAGTTTAACGACGAAAACTATTTTCTGAAAATATAACGTGCTGTTGGATGATTTTCGACGGACAAAGAGAGATGTTAGACTTAATCTAAAGGAGCCGAACTATCAAAAATATATTAATACATATAAAGACGAATCCGTGGATATAAAGAACGAGGAAAACGAACTTAAAACGACAAAGATATACACGTTTCAATATCGTCAAAACTATATTTATATTAGTAGTCACTAATAGAAATAATGAACTACGTACTAAATGCTATATTTTCTAGAAATATTATTAGAGAGCTATATTCTCAACAAATGAAGTACGTATGACCCAAGGCTTATTTATATGACTAATTGACGTTATTTTAAGGTTTTCAAAACGAGGAATATAACACTAACATTTTATATACGATATATTACGACAAGTTTTTATAAGTCTAGTGGGACTTATTTTTCCTAAGTATGGAAAATACTTTACTTTGACAATAACTAGTATTTTCAAGTTACGAGTGGTATAGGTATCATGTGCATGAACGTTCACTACATCATTTCATGATCTAAAGTAGATCATATTATTTCATTTAGGTTGCAGTTAGTGTTCGCGCCTTGTTGTCCCTACCATTTCACGTCATAGTATCATCACTTCAGGTGAGTTTTCATAGCCCCGTTTTCAATTACTTATTTGATTTCATATCCAACGGGGGAGAATACATTGCATCAATTATTTTTGTACATGCCCAAGTATTAAATTCCATACATTGCTTAAGTTGCCTTACTACCAAGTTAAGTCCCCTTTATTATCATGGACCATTAATTATAATGCCAAGCGAGAGTGAGTGAATAGATCTATTGAGGGTGACGCCTCCATCCGTGTTTGGGTTGCTCCAACGGAATTACGGATGCATTTCATGTCTAAACTATTTGAGTGCCTGGTAAACATTCCTTTGTGGCCAATACAATATTATGTCTAGCTTCGGGGTCATGAGCTTAAGAGACAATGTAGCATTTTTGACATTTTGTTGGTTTACTTTATACTTGTGGCTAGTGTACATACGATTTAACTTACAAACCTATGGAATTCACCAACATTTGTGTTGACGTTTTAGCAATGTATTTTCAGGTTATTAAGGTAGCTCCTGCTTGCATGCATTTGGACCTTCATGGAGTCGTGGAGTCGACGTGTCTCACATATATATATTCCCTGCACTTATGAAACGTTTGATCTGGATTGAACTTGTTTTTCATGAACTTGCAACACCTTTTTGGGACCTATATTTTGTAAATTCTGAATGTTTTAATGATCAAACGATGTATTTTTTCAAACGACACTTTAGGTCGTTCAATATAACTGTAACTGTGGTGCTATGACAGTCACCCCCAGGTATTCCATTCCGCTGCCATTCAGGTATTTTGGGGGTGTGACAAAAGTGTACCATTTATCTCCCGCTTCGTCGGTACGCGAGGATACGTAGTCCGCAAAAGCTGTTCCGGGGAGTTCCACACAATCACGAGTGTCATGGAGACCACTACATAATTCGCATGAAGAAGTGATTTTGTTCACTTGGCTTGAAGGCTTAGGAGCTTCGTAAGATTTCATGAAAAACTTGATTTGGTTCTCAAGTTCCATGATCCTACGGTCGGGAGTGCAAGAATTGTTCAAAGGCAAAGATATTACCTTGACAGTTTTGTTCAAATCACGGGGATCAATCCAACTTTCGTTGTCATAGAGAGCAAGATCTTCTATGAGTTCCCATGATTGTTCCGTACTTAGATCACGTAGCTTACCACCGGCCGATTGGTCAATGGCTCGCCTTGTGGAGAGATCGATATGGTCATAGAAGATTTGAACTTGGAGCCAAAGATCTATGCCATGATGAGGCACTTTTTGGAGCAAGTCCTTGAATCGAGTCCATGCTTAATATAGAGTTTCACCTTGGTGTTGTTGGAACATCAAGATATCATTTCTAAGCTTGGTAGTTCTCCCCTGTGGGAAAAATCGAGCAAGGAAACGAGTGGTGAGATCATCCCATGAGGTGATGGATCTCGCGGGTAAACGTTCAAGCCATTGACTAGCTTGATCACGTAGAGAGAATTGGAATAGGCATAATCGGGTTGACTCTCTAGTTGTAACATCAAGGTCTATAGAATCTACAATTTTAAGGAAGTCCTTGAGATGTTGATTTGGATCTTCGGAACGAAGTCCAAGGAATGCACATCCCCTTTGCACCAACCGGATGGTGTCGAATCGCAAGGGGGTCACATTGGCTCCTTGGATGAGATCAATGGTGTTTCGATAGCCTTGGTGGCTAGGTCGGGAGTACTCTCCTAGGGTTCAGGGCCTAAGAAGTTGGTTAGCTAGTGGTGGGTTTTGTTGTGGTGGGATGATGGGTTCAAAGATGTTACCATCGTCCATGATGTCGGATGGCGAAGAGTTACGAACAAAAACACGAAGAAATAAGATAGACTAAAGAGAACCTAAAAATAAAATTAAAATCTTACTAGAAAGGAATCTAGCAAGTAGACCTAATAAAAAGAGATTCTAACCTAGACAATAACTATTCCCCGGGCTACGGCGCCAAAAACTTGATGCGTAGGGATTGCACCAGGCTTTACCTCTCGAGGGATCTCGAGAAGCTTACAACCCCCACCAGGTAGTGTACCTGATCGATGTAGTATAGTATAATGACAAGTACCGGGGGATTGATCGTTCAGCTAGGAATAGTGTCGCTAGGATTAGAAAACCTAAGGATTAGGTCTAAAGATGAGGGGTGATTCTTTTTGTATTTTTTATATTTTATGAAAGCAAGTAAAAATCTCGGTTTTGAAGGAGTTGGGTGGAATTAGTTGCTAATCAACTAACCCAATTACTAAGATGCAATCAAAATAAAATACTAGAAATGAAAATAAAACTAAATTAACTAGAGGTGTGAGCAATATATGGGAGAATTGTGTTTACTTAGATTTCACTACTCCCTAAATATATTTTACAGGTTAATTACTTGTTACAGTTGCGTGGATTACGGGTTGTATTCCTTAATACCATTCATGGGGTGGCGTACTTACTTCCCCAATCCTATAAGCGCCTACTTCACTCCTATGTCGAGCCGGCTAAGAAGCTCCTAACATGGGATCACTAGAATTTGCTCATGCATTAAATACAACCAATAAAACCTAGTACACATCGGTTCATGTTTCTTAAGACGTTCAAGCACGTTACACAATGGAGATCTGCCAGTTTTCTTAAGTCTAACATTGAAATCATTCATCCATTACAACTATAAACAAGTAATCAACATATAATTAACATCTAGGTTTCATTACATCTAAGCAAACACATGAAAGATCTAGCCTAGCATGTTATAATCAAGACAAGCATAAGATATATTCAAACAACACATAGACATATTGAATTAATTAAGAGAAGACTTATCTAAATTGAACATGAAAGGTTTCAAGGGGTGAAAACCCTTGAAAATACAGCAAAAAACGACCTAAGGTTATTAGGGTTCGGCCCTAGTATTCTCCGCACAAGTTCCTCTCCTTAATGAATGAAAAATAGAAAAGTATATATAGATTCTGAAGTGTGACGGCATCAAGAACAAATTGCTGACGCCGTCATCTCGCCGCCAAATAATTTCTCGGACTGCCTAGATCTGGGTTTGACGCCGTCATGTGTATCCCTTATGCGGCCGTCACCATATTAACTCTTGACGCCCTTGTTGTGATGCCTTCAGGTTTTCACTGGGTCGTCACGGATTTTACTCTTGACGCCGTCAGGTTTTTCTTCATGATGCCGTCAGGTACTGTTCTCAGCATGGAAAATTAAGTCTTTGCCGTTTTCTTCACTTTTATGCTCCAAAAATGTCCGAATTGCTTCCTTTTCCAGAATTCACTCCCAAAGTACCTAAAATCACAAAAGGAATGATTTAAGGCAATATTTGATCAAATAAATTCAATTCCGGGCTTAAATGACCCCTTAAAAGTGGTTCATTTTTTGCCTCATCATGTATAATGTTTGTTCATACCTGAAGTGATGTTGAAGTAGCTACGTAGTAATAACGAGTTTCCTCGATTAAAAACTTATAAACCGTAACTTTACGTAGCATGTCTTTATATTTTGAAATTATCAAAACACGAGAAGACCGAATAATGTGAATACCGTTTTTGACATTATTTGTATTAACACAAGCTTGATCTTCTACTTTGACCAAAGTCTCATATGCGGTGCATGCTAGAATTGCATGTGACGCATTCTGTGGGTTGGGGCTTAAGGCCCAATGGTTCCTGTAGGCCCACTTGGTGCACTTTGGGCATTGGGTCGAGGCCCGATATCTATTTATGGAAATTTTTGTGAGCTCGGGAAATTATTTGAACGTGTTTGGTTAAATGACGAAATGTATCGTAATAACCTTAAATGTTTTTAATTAACTCGCGATTACTAGACTATCAAGGGTTGTGTGTGAGCATCGTTTCTATGTAAATGGTAATCACAAGTAATGTTGTGATTAAAATAGTATCGCGTGCATAACAAAAAAAAATTTTGTTGCCAGTATAAACGGTTATTAAATAATGTAATGATACATAAATCATAATTTATTATTTACTATTCGTGGGAAAATTACGAGAGGTTACAGTGGATTCTAGAGCGAGTCTCTAAGAAGCCATTTGTGAAATCTCATCAAACTTCACATTCATCATTTCCATTATCCTTTTTGTTCTTCTATTATACACCCAGAATGCCTTCGAGTTTTCAGAGTATCCAATGAAGATTCCAATATCACCCTTAGTTTTCAACTTTCCTAGATCTTCTATGTCATTCGCTGGATAGCACAAGGCTCCTAACACGTGAAGGTAAGAGATATCAGGTTTTCGATGGTTCACTAGCTCATATGGTGTTTTATTGAATCTGGGATGGATTAGGGATTCGTTTTGAGTAAAACAAGCAGTGGCTACAGCATCAGCCCATAAGAATAGAGGTGCACTAGAATAAATTAGCATTGTGCGAGCAGCTTCCACAAGAGTTCTATTTCTTCTTTCAACTACCCCATTCTGCTGTGGAGTTCTAACACCTAATGTCTGATGTGTGATTCCAACATCTTCAAAATAAGTTCTTAACTCCAGATTTGTGAATTATGTGCCATGTCTCTTCTTACAATCCTTACTAGAGCTTGAAGTAGAACTTGAATACGCTACAGAAAGGTGATGATGATGCCTGGTGCTTCGTCTTTTGATCTCAGAAACTTTACCCATGTATACCTTGAATAATCATCGACGAAAACAAGAATATACTTCTTTCCGTTTATGCATTCAACTCTAATTGGGCCACATAACTCCATGTTTTACATATGTAATTTTTCTTCCAAACTAGGTACGGTTTTGGGTTTATATGATGCTCGTTTGCTTTTTCCAAGTTCACAAGATGGGCATAGGTGTTCCGTGGTGTATTTGTACTTAGGAAGTCCGTTGACGATGTTGTCTTTGACTAATTTGTTGATGGTGTCAAAATAAAGATGGGATAATCTTCTATGCCACATCCAGGACTTTGTTCCAGATGCTTTTGTCATAAGATAAATTGGTGATGAAGAAGCCATTTGGTTAATGTTGACAGCATACAAGTTAGTGCCACAATTTCCATTTAAGAGATCATCACCAACCAAATTTCTAATAAAAACCGTGTTTCTCCTAAAGGCAACCTCTAAATCTGCATCATAAAACTGCCCAACTGAAAACAAATTGTGTCCCAACCCTTCGACATAGTAAACTCTAGTGATTAAATAATTCCCAAACTAAAGATCTCCATAACCCAAAATTGCTTCTACATGATCATTTCCAAAGCGTACAGTTCCCATGAATTTCTAGGCGAAATTGATCAGCAGCTTAAGATTCCCGGTCATGTGCTTGGAGCAACCCGAGTCGACGATCCGAAGACATATTTCGATAACCTGTAAAGAACAGAAGAATTTGTATTTGGAAACCGTTTTGAATTTGGTTCCATGGGGTTAGGGGTAAAATTAGTATCACACTCATAGAAGGTTTCTACTTGTTCAGATTGAATAACTTTCAATATGCCATATGTAGTATGAATTCTCTACCCGTTGGTTTCCATGCATAATACTTAAGATAGTTCCTAGGCGTTCAACTACTAGTGGTATTCCTAATTCTTTTAATTAGTCTACCTATATATATAGATTTAGCAGTAGGTCCTTTTGGAACGTTCTTCTATGCAGGCAAAAAATCACATTTTGAGAAACATTTTCATCACAAACATTATTAGATAAGCATTTCTTGCGCATTAAACAAGTAGACATTACATTCAGATGAAATATGTCTCTTATTACAAAGCGGTAAATTCCTAGGGTGTTCTTCTACTTCTTCAACTTTACTCTGGCATCTACTCTTAAACAGAGGTGAGACTTTATTGTTCCTTTTATTGCTCCTAGGTTGTAGTCTGCTGTTCATAGAGGTGCTTTCTAGTCATGTAGAACGTAAGGCACACGCATTAGGATTCACATTCTTGTCCTTAGAAGTATTAGCATATTTCCTAGATCTATCAGGATTGTAGTTTAAGGTCATGAGATTTGTCCCATATGGTTTAGATGTGGAGGCAGATGCAATAGTGGGACTAATCCTATAGTGACCAGGTGCTATCACTTTTGGTGTTTCGACATCCGATTTTCCTTTATTAACAATATTTTCTTTTTCATTTTGCTTATGCAAGGGTGTTGGAGTGACTGGTTTTGTCAAATCATTTTTCACATAGACTTTTGGAACAAATTTAGAAATAGACATTTTTGGTTTAACAACTGGTTTTAAAGTATTTGGTTTATCTAAAGTCGATAGTTTGCAAACTTAGTATCCACACCCTTTCCTTTTTGACTTTCAAGCTGATCCCTCAACTGATCATTTTGCTCTTTCATGTCCTTGTAGGGACGCTCATGCAATAGTTTATCATACTTGCATTCCTCGGTTTTTTGATCAAGTTGTCTAAATATGACACGTTTTCTTTTTCAAGTTTTACAAGAGAATTTTCATATTCTGAAACAATTTTAGAGGTCTTAGCTCGCAGTCGTTCATCGTCATCAACATAATATGAATGTACAATAATGGACATAATTTCAGTAGACAGAACTGCTTCGAAGAGAGACTCATTTATGTTTTCCAAAACTTTATTTGCTGAAAAGAATCATTAGCCTTCTTTATCAGGGATTTGTGGTCCTTGACAAAGTCAACTATTTAAGTTAGAAATGTTATTTCAAAATGAATTACTAGAGCATGAATGTTATTAATTTGAGGAGCAAATTCACTTTCAAGAATCTTTTTCAGTTGTAAATGAACCATGTAATTCAAATTATTTTCAGTTAGTCTCATTTTAGATTCAAAAGTCGTTTGAAGTTGCCCAATTCTGGTTTTAATATCATCAAGTGATCCTCTGGCAGTACATGTGTTAAAAGTGTTGTTTGAAAACAACTATTCCATTTTTGAAAGAGATTTGGAAACAACTACTGGTTTAGAAACTTGCTTTGAAATTCCTGGCCTTTTGGAAAACCCATTTGTTTGTTTTTGTGGAACAAAAGTAATTCCTGAAAGTTTGTTCAGTTTGTTGTAATCAATTTATTTTTGATCGGGATTCTTTTGTTTCATTTTAGTTTGACTCTCTTCATCAAGTTCTACCGGTTCTACATAATCACGAACAATAGGAAGATCATGCTTAGTAAACAAAACATTTCCATTATACAAAGTATTCTATTCTTTCTGAGCTTTCTTGAGATTATAAGGAGTTTTGTTACCTAGAGCCATTTTTTGTTTTGTATGATAAATCGGGTCAGTTTGATTAGTAATCATATGAATTGTTTGAGTTGAATGACCCGTTTTATCCAACAAGTTAGCTACTTTTTCGATCTATGTGATAACATCAAATTTACCCCCAATCTAAGTGTTAATTTCCCCTTAAAATACTCATCTTTTCTACTTTTATGAAGAATATATACTCTTATTTCTTCCTATTTTGGTTTCAGGGTAAAGATGAGTAAAAGAACGAACTTACGCGGAAATGGAAGGACTTTGGAGCAAATACGTGGAAATTATGGATTCTGCGCTAACTACGGCATAGAGGTTCATCTACCTACGCCATAGCAAGGCTTCATGAAGAATATGCCGTAGAAGCTCTCCTACCTACGCCATAATGAAGAATTTATGAATACTACTGCGTAGCCCAACAACAGGCTACGGCGTAGAAGTCCACTAAAGAACACTACGGAGTAGGCAACTTTCCAAGCTACGACGTAGGATCTCATTTGAGGCATTAAAGAACTAACGAGGCCAAGGAAGAAGCTACGGCGTAGCCACCCTTATCTACTACGCCGTAGGATGCTTATCATCAAGACTTTACGCCCGTAACACTTGATCAAGTTACGGCGTAACATAATTTGCAAAGGTTACGGCGTAGCAACTCTAATACGCTACGCCGTAACATAGTCGGGGCCTATAAATACCAACCCTAATTCTGAGTTTTTCATATCACTTCCCATCTCTTCACCACAGGAACATTGGGAAAAACTCAGGAAGGAGGGAGAACGAAGTTCTAGCCACATCCAAGTCATTTCCAAGGGAGGAATCACAAACCGATCATAAGTGTTTTCATTCCTTTACTTTGTATTAGATTCATGCTTAGATTTGTATTAATTCAACATTGTTTTACAGCAATTATGACCATGAGTGGCTAAACACCTTTTGGTGTTAGCCTAGTTATGAAATTTTTATGTTATTGATTTAGTTTTCCACGCATGTATTATCTATTGTTTGTTTACTTTCATGGCAAAGCTTGGGACACTCTAGTTCACGTAGTGATTAGCGTTGGTTGTTCTCTAGATACTTGTAGAATTAACCCTAGGAAGCAAGTCTCTAGGGATGTGACTCGGTGATAGCAACATCACCATACACGTGCGAGTTAACCCTAGGACCACCTACCAATGCTAGACACTTAACGGAGTTAGAGGGGTGTAAGATCTGACCATGCCGCATTCGTTAGCCTTGTCCATGTTAGTAGAGGCACTTAATGACTCTTATGTCTTCGTACTGATGAACCCAAGGCTTTACAATAGCTTTGGATTAGACAAGGTATAAGATCGATCTAGGCGAATTTGACCATCTGACCCGAAATGAATATTGAATCCCCCAACGATATGATAGGATGCACCTATAGGAAAACTAGTCGTGATCATAGCAAGAGTAGTAATTAGGTTAACACATCTCTTTACTGATTTCCTTCTATTTACTTTATTGTCTTGTTATTATTTTTAATTAGTTTAATTAATTTTTTAACTCAAAATCCCCTTTTAAACGTGACACGACTTAGATAATTTTTGCACCTTAGCTCTTGGGACGACCTTGGCTTTACCATTTGAATATACCACACACGACCGGATACAATGTCCTTTACTGCGTAAAAGGTAGACCTTAGGGTAGACCTGGTCAGTAAAACCTGCATCAAGTTTTTAGCGCCGCTGCCGGGGAGCTAATAGGATTATATTTAAGTTTTTATTTTTATTTGTTACTATGTCAGGATACAAGACTAGAAGCGCTAGGCCTTATTTGGCAACTCCTTATGATAATCCCGAGAGGCAGTTCCGAAAAAAAAAAAGAAATAACACTCCTATTTCTATTCATAATCTTTTTTCTTTTTGTGACCCTTCAGATTCAGACACGGAAGTGAACGATGAAATCAATATTGACTCAATGACTATGGAACAATACATGGACCAGAACAATGAAGAATATGATAGCGGGGTAAATTCGGAGCCTGAAATAGGCTGAGCATGAGAATTCCACCATGACATAGCTTCATCCAGAAGCATACCTGTAGCAAATTTTACCTTGCTGACATCAGGACAACTACACATGAGAAATACATTCTCAGTCTTTTCAAACCAGCGGATTAAAGCAACCGCTCCCTCAGTGCCCTTAAACTTGATGGGATCACTAATCTTGAAATCCTTCCAAGTGCTCTCACGCCTAGTAGTGGGTGGTTCAACTGCCCCAGTATTAGGTGCAACCTCAGCAGCCCTAGCAGCAACCTCAGCTCTCTCAGTCTCTAGAGCTTCTGCTATACTATCCCTGACCAACTTGCGGATAGCGGCTTGAGTCATAGCGGGTGTTTCTGGTGCAGCCTTTCCTTTCTTTGGCGCCATACTTCTGATAAATCATAATGGACAACAACCATGAGAAAGTCATAATAGAAATAGTCATCGTACCAAAAGTATACACCCACAACATGTATATATACAACCACAACAAGTATCAATACAACCACGACATGTACGATTACAACCACAACCTGTATAAATATGATAACAATAAAGAGCAACCACGAAACATCATAAATATAATCACAACACATGAATATAATACATGAAAATTTCGGCCTACATTGACCGATATATACATATAGCATAACCATTCCAACATAGTAGAGTCACACTTGATATATTTGTTTGTACAACAACCAAAAGACTACAAGTTCTTGAACTATGTCCCACACCTCGGGACTAGGAAAATAGTAAAAGCTAATACAATACAAGTCTATGCCTAGGCTCCTCCGGGTGCTCTAGAACCTCCAGGTGCTCCAGATCCTCCAGGTCCTCCCCTAAGGCAGCGAATCTCACAATCCATCGCAAAAACAATCTCCTCCAAGTGCTCAACTCGGAGCTGGAGGGTAGCTTCCCTGGTCTCTGCAGCTGTCATCCTCTCCTGAGCTACTGCCAACTGATGTGCCTGATCTCCCTGTGTCTCCTGAGTCATCTGAGCTCTGTCTCGTATCTCAGGCAACTCATCCCTAAGCTGATCAATCAGCTCCTCGTGTCCCTCCTGCCGTGCCTCAAGTCCATGGTAAGACACGTCAATGCTAACCCTGCCTAAGATCAGTCCCTCAACCTACTCCTCGACCTCCTCAAGTCGAGTAGTGATAATCTCATCTACCCTATAACCCAAACTATCAACATGCTCCTGTTGAGCCCCTAACTGATCATCTAAACTAAAAGCTGTAGGCCCTCTAGCAGCAGCTGCTCTCGAACTCTCACCTACATGGTATACTGGTGGTGGTGGAAGGTCAGAAGTCTCTGTAGTAGGTGAAGTTGGGGTAGTAAACCTTGCACGCTTCCTAAGCGGAAAAAGTGAAGTAGATATAGAAGTAGTAGTGGGCATAGCTGGTGGTGTAGGCAATGTAGGAACAGTGGGGATCCTAAAGGTAGAGGTAGTAGTGCGTACGCTCTTCCTAGCAACTATGGTTGTTTTACTACGAGGGAACATAAGTTTTGGTTCTGAGGAAATAGAAGTAGCAGGAGATGATATATCAGTAGGTACACGGGTAACATCTAGTGGTGCAATGGGAGAAATATGAGGAGTAGGAGCAATCTCTTCCTCCTCAAAAGGCTCGGTATCCTCACCTGATGCCGAAAGTGGCAACACAGGTACTGGAGGAATGGGTGGTGAAACAGCGGTGGAAGACATACAGCCCTCAACATCAGAGTCTGAGACAGAGTAAAGTATGACAATGTTTGGGTCTGAAGACATAACTCTGTGATAATCAAGGTGAAATGAAAATAAATAACTCGTATAATGGAATCACCTAAAACAATGAATATGCACTTATAATGTAATAATGAGATGCTATGATAATGTGGTTATAGTCTAGGGTCTATGATACATCCTAGTTCGCTATAACCTTAGCTCTGATGCCAATCTGTCACACCCCCAAAATACCTGAATGGCAGCGGAATGGAATACCTGGGGGTGACGGTCATAGCACCACAGTTACAGTTATATTGAACGACCTAAAGTGTCATTTGGAAAATACATCATTTGATTTATTTAAAAGAAGTTCAGAGTTACAAAACATAGGTCCCAAAGTATTTAAAAGTTGAAGGAAATAAGTTTGGTACAATCAAACGATAATATATAAGTGCATGAAAATCCAAAATGAGACGCGTCATCCATGCTACTCACTAAAATGACTCAATGCATGCCATGAGATATACCTTAGTTACCTGAAAATACATTGCTAAAACGGTCAACATAAAGTTGGTGAGAAATCATAGGTTTATGGATTAAATGATGTGTACAATAGCCATAAGTAAAAAGTAAGGTGACTTGATGTCAAAATGAAGTTACATTGGCTCTTAAGCTCATGACCCCGAAGCCAGACATAATCAGAATTTCGCCCCAAAAGAGTGGTTACCAAGCACTCTAATAATGTTAGACATGAAATGCATTCGTACCCTTTGGAGCAACCCAAACACGAATGGAGGAGTCACCCTCAATAGATCTATTCACTCACTCTCGCTTAAAGGCAAATTAACGGTCCATGATAATATAAAGGGGACTTAATGTGGTATGATAGCAACTTAAGCAATGTATGAAAATTTAGCTACTTTAGCATGTACAAAAACAAGTGGTGCAATGTATTCTTCCCCGTGGGATTTGAAATCAAAATATTGAATTGAAAACGGGCCTATGAAAACTCACCTCGAAGTGATGATACAATGAGATGAAATGATAAGGACAACAAGGAACGAATATCAACCGCGACCTATGATGAATGATAATAATCTAATTTAGATCATGAAATGATGTAGAGAATATGCATGTACATGATACCTATACCACTCATAACTTGAAAATACTAGTTATAGTCATATGAAAATATATTCCATAATTAAGAAAATAAGTCTTAACTAGACTTGTAAAAACTTGTCGTAGTATATCGTATATAGAAAGTTAGTGTTATAAACTTCGCCTTGAAAACCTTGAAGTAATGTCTAATAGTCGTAAAAATAAACTTGTAATCATAAGTACTTCATTAGTTATGAATTTGGCACTTCGGTAGTATTTCTAGAAAATCTAGAATTTAGTACGTAGAAGAGTATTATTATTATTATTTCAAGTTGAAAAGCTGTCAAAAATATATAGTTTTGCCGATATTGAAACGTGAATAACTTGGTCGTTTTAAGTTCATTTTCTTCGTTCTTTATATCCACGGATTCGTCTTAGTATGTACTAATATATTTTTGATAACTCGGCTTCTCTAGGTTACGTCTAATGCCTCGGTTTGTCCACCAAAAATCGTCCAACAGCATACAATTTTTAGAAAAATAGTTCTCGTCAATAAACTTGCAAAAATCATATCACCTTCGTTATAAACTCGTTTTAATCCGTTCTTTCGCCTACGGCTTCGTTTTTAAATTATTTTCAAAATCTTTGGTTGAAAATATCCCCTGAGTTACTGAGTTTTCCAGAAATCAAATTTTGGGACAGTAGGTTTATAAATATGTTCCAAATCCATTTCTAGTGTTCTAAACTAGTTTCTAATCCACCCAAATCACTTCCAATCACCACAAATCTAGTCTAATCCTACCATACACCTTCTTAGGGTGTCATGGGTTCTTAAACATCATCAATCTAGTGGATCTAACAAGGGTTTCCATTTCTAGGGTTTCAAAGACATAAGTATATATTATGAGTGGTTCAAGCTAACATATGCATGAAATATTGTATGAAAACCATATGATCATAATAAATACTTGAAGAAATGATGAAAATAAATTTTGTAACTTACTTTGAATGATTATGAAGCTTGTATGAGTAAAACCTAAAGATCCTTGAGTTTGTATTACAAAACCCTAACAAGGATATCAAAGTGAACTAGTAAAGAGCTTGATCTTGGAAAATTTCTTGGTTCTTGCTAATGCGTGGGAATCGCACCTTGCTTTACCTCTCGAGGGATCTCGCGAGGCTTACAACCCCCACCAGGCAGTGTACCTGATCGTTGTAGTATAGTATAGTGACAAGTACCGGGGGATTGATCGTTCAGCTTAGGAATAGTGTCGCTAGGATTAGAAAACCTAATTAATAGTTCTAGAGATGAAAGATGATTATTTTTGTGTTTTTATATTTTATGAAAGCAAGTAAAATCTTGGTTTTTAGAAGAGTGGGCGGAATTAGTTGTTATTCAACTAACCCAAAAACTACTTTGTAACTAATTAAACTAATGAAAATAAAATTAAACTAATATTAAACTAAGGTTGTGAGCAGTATTTGGAGAAATTGTGTTTACTTAGACTTCATTACTCCCTAGATATCTTTTACATGTCAATTACTTGTTACACTTGTATGAATGACGGGTTGTATTCCTTAATACCATTCGTGGAGTGGCATACATAACTCCCCAACTCTATGAGCTCTTATCTCCTCCTACACCATGACCCAGCACAACTATAGGGATTGTAAACAGTGGCTCATGCATTAAATACAACCAATAAAGACCTAGTACGCCTCGGTTCATGTTTCTTAAGACGTTCAAGCATGTTACCATTTGGAGATCTGCCAGTTGTCTTAAGCCTAACATATAAAATCATTCATTCAAAACAAGAATAGACAAGTAATCAACACATAATCAACATCTAGGTTTCATTAGATCAAAGCAAACATAAGAGAGATCTAGCCTAGCATAGTAGAATTAAGATAAGAACAAAAGATAAACAACCAACACATAGACATATTGATTGAATTATGAGTATACTTATCTCAATTACAATGCAAGGTCTCAAGGGTTTGGAACCCTTGAAAAACCTGTAAAAGAGGCACCAAAATCGTCTTTAGGGTTTCACCAAAACTTCTCTCCTTTTTTTAATGAAAAAACTAGAAAACTATATATAGGAAAATCGTCCAGACGGCGTCAAGAGTTAAATCTGACGCCGTCAACTCGCCGCCATACACTTCCTCGGACGCCCTAGATCCAATCGTGACGGCCTATGTGACGCCGTCACCACCCACGGTAAATTAATCTTGGTCACTTTGACGCCGTCATAACTCCATCTGACGCCGTCACCAGCTACGGTAAATTATTCTTCATGTCTGACGCCGTCAAGAGCAAACCCTTGACGCCGTCACCTTGTATTTCCAGCTTGGATTTTTGGTACTTTGTCGTTTTCTTCACTTTATGCTCCAAAAACGTCCAAAATAGCCTCTTTTCCAGAATTCACTCTCCAAACACCTAAAATCACAAAAGGAACGATTTAGGGCAATATTTGATCAAATAAATTCGGATTCGGGCTTAAATGACCCCCTAAAAACGGATCATTTTTCGCCTCATCATATACCCTTACACTTGAGATTTGCTTGTCCTCAAGCAAATGAGCTTTTATTCTACTCAAAAGACAAGTTAGGGGTCATTTAACACTAATATAAAAGTAATTACAACAAATAATCATTCCACTAAAGACCAATAGACAAGCACGGAGGTCATACACAAGCACCTCACAAATAGTGTTTAGATACTCACATCTCTCGGGTGTAATAAAGTAATATAACATTATGGAAATGGAAGATATCTCTCACTACCTGTCATAGCAAAATAGATTACCATAGGCTTGGGAAAGGATCAAACCTCCACCACATGGCGTAAGCACCTAGGATAAACTATCAAAGAGGTCTTTTAAAAAGGGTTATAACGTTAGGTGTAGGGATATGAATTACACGGTTTTGTTGGATAAAGGGAATTTTACTGGTGGCGAGTTAACAATCTTAGTAAATTACATGTACAAGATGGCGTTGCTAAGCCAAGACTAGACTCGACTTAAGCTAATAAATGAAAAATAACAAAAACATAAAATGAACATAAAATAAAAACGGGATGGTAGTCCGTATGTTTTTTCTCTTCTTCTTTTCATTTTTTTTTCTTCTTTTTTTCTTGTTTTTTTCTATTTTTTTTTCGATTTTTTTTTTTTCTTTTTTTTTTTTTTTTTTTTTTTTTTTTTTTTGCATACACTCTTACCCTACCATCCAAAATAATACATCATAGGGGATGAGAATTCCCCTTACACTTGAATCTTTACATACTTTACATTTAACTATTCTAATGACTCGAATTAAGAAAATCAAAACACTTGGAGCACTTTTAAAATTAACGTACATATGGGGGTAATAAGTGATGTTCTTCCCCATTACTCCATAAAATAAGTACTTACCCATGAGTCCCAATCGTCCCAAAACAATATGTACAAGGATATGACTCGACTTAGCAACCATGTAATCAATTAGAAAGTTAACTTAGGGTTTAACAAATAACAATAATGCACTAAAAATGAGCGCATACACGGAAGGCTAAGGCGATTTGGTTGTACATTTAAGTGGGGTGTAACAAATTCTTCCTTTAAGTAAAATGCTTAAAGTTAGAAACGAAAAGATAGGCTCGGAGGGGTGTACTAGGGGTATCGTGTACTAAAAATGAGTACAACGCAAAGGGTGTGGGAAAAATTAGTTGACTTAACTAGCCAAGTAATATGACTTAAATGGTCAAGTAATTATAATACGGGTTTAACACAAGGGTGATCCTAATGCCTCTTATCATGTAGTAAATCCTACCACACGAATGTAGTCTCACTAGCGGTCTCGGGATGCATCACTAACGCAAGTTCTAGAATCTAAATGCTACTGGTACACTCATAAGCACCAATAATGAATGCTTTTCCTATCAAATCTAAAGGCGAACCTCACATTTTTGGGTGGAAAATTTTTCTGAATATACGGTTATGTGCTAGTCATACAATCTCCTATCCATGAGACGCTTGCTATGGCTAAAGTTTCACTCCTAAATGTTGTAAAAAATTTTAAATTTGGCGCTAAAATTGCACTAACAAGTATTTCTCATAGTTTTATTACACATCTACTATCAAACAAAACAAACTCAAGCGAAAGTGCATATGTAAGGTATCATCTTTTTACCCTCCCCTTACACTTAAGATGAACATTGTCCCCAATGTTCAAGTAAAGAATGTAAAAGTAAAAAGTAAAGAGAATGAAATCAAATACTCCCCTGATTCGCTCGGTATGGATTTTAGTTGGCCAGGTTAAATCTTCTTCCAAGAAAACGAACAATCAAAGCTTCCCTTCCAGAATATAAATCATCTTCTTGTCACAAATAACCTGTAAATCCTGACAAAAGTAGACAAGGCAACCTCGCGTAAAATCGGCGGCATCCTATATAAGTTACTAAATCCTAGAAAACAAAATAAGATATAATGCTTGTGGAATGAAGTTTGCAGATTTCCTGGAGATTATAAAACTTAATAATTCATAAAAACCATAAGACTCCGTTAGAAAAACAAAACCGGTAAAATTTCCAGATTTTTGACTCCTGACGCCGTCAAGAGCAATTGCCTGACGCCGTCAGAATGGACCTGCAGAAATCATTATGTTAAGTTTCCGGAAAATTTCTGGAAAAACTTTGTCCTACTTCCTGGAAAATCCTGCAAAACTTCATTATGACTCAATACAAGCATTTGACTCTAACAAATACGAATATACATGTTCATTAAATATTGTGGATAATCATGATCGGTTTGTTTCTTAAAAACATATTTGGGGTTTCCCCTTACACTTATCTTTTGCAAAAATACCTTTAGGTTGAAGTTAAGACTAGTCTAAACAACATAATAAAGTATTTCACGTTTTAATAGAGAAACATGATCAACCAACAATAAAAATAAAACATGCATACTGAAGCAAATAACAATCAAACAATTAAAATCACACAAAACATGGGTTGCCTCCCAAGAAGCGCTTTTCTTTATTTACGAGTCTTGTAGCTAGACTCAAAGTCGTGGGTTACTACGTGATTTCATCATTGGTTCCACTCTCTAGGTCGTCTTCTAAACCAGTTTTGTATTCCGGACCTAGTTGCAAGCATTCTTTGTAGAAACCAAGCATCCTATTTCTAACATACTCTACTCCTCTACGTCTATCTTCATCATTCCTATAATAAGCCGCTTGCTTACGTTCCTTTTCGAAATTAGAGAGAAGGCGGTATTGCTCAATCTTGTAGGGCATTTGATAAGCAACCTCATCATTCTCTTCCTTGAATCTAACTATCCCTAACGTCGGATCATAACTCATCCTAGTGGCCTCAACAAATGGTTTCCCAAATATTATTTGACTTAGGCAAGAATCTATCACCGGACGCGTGTCTTCCACCATCATGAAATCAATCTCATAGGTGAGATTCCCTATAATCACATGTACTCCCTTAACTCTTCCTGCAAAATTACTTATCCAACTTTTACCGGGCATTATCCTAAAACTGAGTTGCTTCTTCATCACCCAATTGTAATAAGTCCTAGACATGATGTTCACGGGGGATCTAGGGTCTATGTAAGCTTTCCATACATGCATGTGCCCGATATTGCATGGGATGTTAATGTTAGAGGGGTCTCCCATTTTGATCAGGGGATCGCCAAAGATATATGTTGTCTCGGGACTATCGAATAAATACTTATGGTATTCCCGTTCTTCCTTGGTTGGCAACTTATCAAAATATTCCTCTATAGGTTCTACCTCCTCTAATTCCTCATCCTTATTAACCTCAACTTCCCTACTCTCATCCTCACTATTGGCTTCTACTCTAACTTCATCTTTGTCACTCTCCTCTATCTCCCTATCTATCGGCTTAATGGTGACAACATTGACAAAGTGGACATGTTTGGATGATGAGGGGTCCTTAGCTTGGATTCCACTATTGGTGTCCCTAGTGTCCTTCCTAGGTGTGGCTAATGTTTGGTTGTTGAGGGCTTTCAACAAGTTGTCGATCTTGTTGGTCATCTCCGTTTGTTGTTGGTTGAATTCGGTTTCAAACCTAGCTATGCGAGCTTCTTGAGATGCCATAAATTTCGACATCAATCCTTCAAGATTGTTGGTACTACCATAGTTGTTAGAAGGATTGTTGTTGAAGGTACGGTTGGATGGTGGACCGTTTGATTGGTAACGATTAGGTGGGTTAGATGAATTGGGTTGATTTTGTTTCCACCTAAGGTTTGGGTGATTTTTCCATGAGGGGTTATATGAATCACCGTATGTGTTTGGCTCGGGCTTGAAAGTGTACCACTTATCTCCCGCTTCGTCGGTACGCGTGGATACGTAGTCCGCAAAAGCTGTTCCGGGGAGTTCCACACAATCACGAGTGTCATGGGGACCACTACATAATTCGCATGAAGAAGTGATTTTGTTCACTTGGCTTGAATGCTTCGGAGCTTCGTAAGATTTCATGAGAAACTTGACTTGGTCCTCAAGTTCCATGATCCTACGGTCGGGAGTGCTTGAATTATTCGAAGGCAAAGATATTGCCTTGACCGTTTTGTTCAAATCACGGGGATCATTCCAACTTTCGTTGTCATAGAGAGCAAGATCTTCTATGAGTTCCCATGATTGTTCCGCACTAAGATCACGTAGCTTACCACCGGCCGATTGGTCAATGGTTCGCCTCGTGGGGATATCGATATGGTCATAGAAGATTTGGACTTGGAGCCACAGATCTATGCCATGATGAGGGACTTTTTGGAGTAAGTCCTTGAAACGAGTCCATGCTTCGTAAAGAGATTCATTTTGACGTTGTTGGAACATCAAGATGTCATTCCTAAGCTTAGTAGTTCTCCCCGGTGGGAAAAATTGAGCAAGGAAACGAGTGGTGAGATCATCCCATGTGGTGATGGATCCCGTGGGTAAACGCTCAAGCCATTGACTAGCTTGATCCCGTAGAGAGAATTGGAATAGGCGTAAACGGGTAGTCTCTCTAGTTTCAACACCTAGGTCTATGGAATCTACGATTTTGAGGAAGTCCTTAAGGTGTTGGTTTGGATCTTCGGAACGAAGTCCATGGAATGCACATCCGCTTTGCACCAACCGGATGGTGTCGGATCGCAAGGGGGTCACATTGGCTCCGGTGAGCTCAATGGTGTTTCGGTAGCCTTGGTGGCTAGGTCGGGAATACTCTCCTAAGGTTCGGGGCCTAAGGGGTTCTAATGGTGGGTTTTGTTGTGGTGGGATGATGGGTTCAAAGACGTTACCACCTTCCATGATGTCGGATGGTAAAGAGTTACGAACAAAGGCACGAAGAAACAAGATAGACTAAAGAAGACCTAAAAAAAATAAAAATAAAAAATATTACTAGAAAGGAATCTAGCAAGTAGACCTAATAAAAAGAAATTCTAACCTAGACAATAACTATTCCCCAGGCTGCGGCGCCAAAAACTTGATGCGTGGGAATCGCACCTTGCTTTACCTCTCGAGGGATCTCGCGAGGCTTACAACCCCCACCAGGCAGTGTACCTGATCGTTGTAGTATAGTATAGTGACAAGTACCGGGGGATTGATCGTTCTGCTTAGGAATAGTGTCGCTAGGATTAGAAAACCTAATTAATAGTTCTAGAGATGAAAGATGATTATTTTTGTGTTTTTATATTTTATGAAAGCAAGTAAAATCTCGGTTTTTAGAAGAGTGGGCGGAATTAGTTGTTATTCAACTAACCCAAAAACTACTTTGTAACTAATTAAACTAATGAAAATAAAATTAAACTAATATTAAACTAAGGTTGTGAGCAGTATTTGGAGAAATTGTGTTTACTTAGACTTCATTACTCCCTAGATATCTTTTACATGTCAATTACTTGTTACACTTGTATGAATGACGGGTTGTATTCCTTAATACCATTCGTGGAGTGGCATATATAACTCCCCAACTCTATGAGCTCTTATCTCCTCCTACACCATGACCCAGCACAACTATAGGGATTGTAAACAGTGGCTCATGCATTAAATACAACCAATAAAGACCTAGTACGCCTCGGTTCATGTTTCTTAAGACGTTCAAGCATGTTACCATTTGGAGATCTGCCAGTTTTCTTAAGCCTAACATATAAAATCATTCATTCAAAACAAGAATAGACAAGTAATCAACACATAATCAACATCTAGGTTTCATTAGATCTAAGCAAACACAAGAGAGATCTAGCCTAGCATAGTAGAATTAAGATAAGAACAAAAGATAAACAACCAACACATAGACATATTGATTGAATTAAGAGTATACTTATCTCAATTACAATGCAAGGTCTCAAGGGTTTGGAACCCTTGAAAAACCTGTAAAAGAGGCACCAAAATCGTCTTTAGGGTTTCACCAAAACTTCTCTCCTTTTTTTAATGAAAAAACTAGAAAACTATATATAGGAAAATCGTCCAGACGGCGTCAAGAGTTAAATCTGACGCCGTCAACTCGCCGCCATACACTTCCTCGGACGCCCTAGATCCAATCGTGACGGCCTATGTGACGCCGTCACCACCCACGGTAAATTAATCTTGGTCACTTTGACGCCGTCATAACTCCATCTGACGCCGTCACCAGCTACGGTAAATTATTCTTCATGTCTGACGCCGTCAAGAGCAAACCCTTGACGCCGTCACCTTGTATTTCCAGCTTGGATTTTTGGTACTTTGTCGTTTTCTTCACTTTATGCTCCAAAAACGTCCAAAATAGCCTCTTTTCCAGAATTCACTCTCCAAACACCTAAAATCACAAAAGGAACGATTTAGGGCAATATTTGATCAAATAAATTCAGATTCGGGCTTAAATGACCCCCTAAAAACGGATCATTTTTCACCTCATCACTTGCCCCCTTTTTGGTTTGGCAGTGGGTTAGAATGAAGGAAAAGAGAGAAAAAGCAATTTTTGATCTAAAAATTATAAGTGTGAAATGAGTTTGTAAGTTTGTAGATATTTTGTAGTGATTTTGGAAAGGTTAAAATGTATTAATGCATAAGGTTAAAAGGGGGTGGGGGGCCTTGGCCGGTTTTTTAAAGGATCAAAAAGAGAAAAATAAGTTTTGATTTATTTAGAAAGTGTAGTAGAGGATTAGTGTAGTATAAGTATAGATTTTAGTTATAGTTTTAGTTGTAGTTTAGTTATAATCGGGTACCGGGTTTGCGAGAAATAAATTTTAACAAGTTAGCCGGGACTTAATAAAGTCATAAAAATATTAAAAATATGTTGGGTACAAAAATTGAGCGTTTGGATAATTATTGTTTAGTTTTCACGAAAACCGTCGTAATTATATTAAACTTACGTTATAAATTAACTAAATTCCCAAAATACCGGGTAAATGAATTTTATAATTTTTATGACGTTGTAAGGAGTTTAAAAATATATCGGAACCATTGTGGGGATTTTTAGATATGTTAGTTATATTTATTAATCGCGTATTAACGTTTAATTAAAATAAATATACGTAAAACGTTAAACATACCAAAAATATTAATATGAATATTCTACGAGTGGTATAGTATGCAAATGTTATTATGATGATATGTAGACTATTTCTAGTCCGTATGAAATGTCCCTAATGATAATGCATGAATTCGCACCTGAACCAATACGGTTACGCGAATTTAAGCACTCGTAAACTAAATTTACGATGAAATGAGCAATGCACGTGAATAGTATTTTCTTTCCGGAAATGAATAGTACTTGGTGAATAGTAAAATTTTTGAACGCTTCTCAGAATATCAAATTGACCTCAAAAATGATGAATAGTAAATAATGAATAGTGTTTTGATGAATAGTGATTTATGAATAGTAAATTGTCAAAGTTTGGAAAATGACCTGAAATTGTGGGGTGTGATAATTTCAAACATAAGGTAATGAAGACTTTAGCAAAGAATGATGGTGGGTACGCAGCTGAGTTTGAAAGAGCAAGGAAGGAAAGGAATGAAGTTGAAAAGAACTGACAAAGTGAGGAAGTTAAAAGCCTGGTAGGGAGAAGCAGAGATAACAATTTGGAGGAAACTGTGTAGAGGTATATTGCAGAATCCATGAAAAGACAAGAGTGTGAAGAGGAAATGTTGAGAAATTTTTTTGAAAGCACGATTTCGTCTCTCAAAGCTCATGACATTGGAATCAGAAATCTTGAGTTAAAAATCGAGCAATGTACCAATGTAGTTAAAGAATGTCTGAAAAGGGATACTAGCTCAAATGAGGAACCATCACCGAAAGAAACCAAAGTGATAGCTGCCGAAGAAATCGAACCCAAGACATTCTCCGGGAAAGTTAAAATGAGGATCGAAAAGGAGCAACTATTGCTTGAGGAATTGGAATCCCTTCCTATCAATGCACCTCTAGTCAAATCCATCAAAACCAAAACGTGTAATCTTAAACATTTGCAGGGATTTTTGGAGGCAAAATGCAAGCTAGAAGGAGTAAACTCGGTAAAACTTAATGAAAGATGCTCAGCCATTCTCAGAAATGAGTTGCCACCAAAATAGAAAGATCCGGGAAGCTTCACTCTACTGATTTTGATAGGTAATTTAAATATCAGTAATTCTTTGGCCGATTTAGGAGCTAGCATTAGTATTATGCCCTACTCTATGTTCACAAGACTTGGTGTAGGGAAATTAAAACCTATTAAAATGGATATCAAAATGGCCGACAAGTCTATGCAAACCCGGTTGGGGGTAGTTGAAAACGTTTTGGTAAAAATTGATAAATTTATTTTTCCAGTAGACTTTATCATTTTGAATATTATTGAAGACAATAAGATTCCTATAATACTAGGAAGACATACGTTGGCCACCGCGCATGCCAAAGTTGATGTATACGGCAAGAATCTAACCCTTGAAGTTGGAGGGGAGGAGATCACTTTTAATGCTAATAAATTAATAATTCCTCCCGAAAAGGGTAGTGTTTGTGTTGTTGACCATGTGCAGGACCAGGATGACTTCGACTTAGATAAGTTTCTCGACGGGGATGAAATTCAAGGAGCTCCTCTCAGCAACAATGATAGCTCCCGTATTGAAAACTTTGGCGTTTTCATTGATTTTGAAGAAAGTGGTCACGAAATTGGAATGGATGATGGGACAGGACATCATGAAATTAACTTTATGGATGCTATTCCACCAAGAATGGACGAGGAAAATGCTCTTGACCCACAAACGTAGCCTAGTCTTCGCGAAAAAAGAATTAGAATACACCATTCAAATCCGTACACATTGCAACTTACGTGCAAAATAGAATTTGTCTATTTTCATCCTTTCGTTAATATTTGTTCCCCAATTAATCTTATGGGAAAGTTATATTAAAATATTTAAAAAAAAGATTGAATACCTAGGAAATAAATTTCTTGGTGAAGTGAAAAATGTTAGCATATTTATAGGGACCTACTCCTTTTTGGTCAATTTTATGATCTTTGATGACGTAACCGAATTTGTGTAAATGGTTTATAAGAAATAATTCTAGGAAAACCATTCCAAGACTTGTCAGGAATCCAAATTGACACGTTAAATGGAGTAGTATGGCTTTCGAATAATAATGATGTCACCATTTTTAAGATGCCAAGAGTGGTTGAGAACGTTAAGCATTGGAATCAGAAGCAATTGAGTAGAGCCAAACCCCTTCTTGACATTAGCAATAAGGATAAAGAAAATGGATACAACTATCCTTATCAAAAGATTAAAGATTTTTACAAAGGATGTTTGGATCTTGGTGATGCTTACAAGAGGGATGAGCGAGTCATTGATATGCTAGGATGCAAATACACTAGCATATATGAAATGACTAATGGACACTATTAACATAACAGTGAGTCTAACTTAAAGACTCGATAATAAACAAAAGTGCTCTTTCGGAAGACAACCCGAATTATCATTTTCCTTTTATTTTCTCTATTTTATTGGTTTGGTATGTTTTGTACTAATATTTTGCAGGTACTAAAGGAAGCATTGCGATAGGGAACAAATTTTTGGACTTTTACTCCAAGAAATAATCTCCAGGGCCTTGTTACGGCATTGACTACGCCGTAGCACTCTCCAGGTTTCATACTGGATTTATTCAGCAACTACGGCATAGCACCACATTTAAGCTACGCCGTAGCTACCTTCTGAACCTTAAAAATGCTTTTTATTTTACAAAACATTCTTTAAATTTGTATTAGTTTTTAAATGAACTTTATTGGTGTGTTCCCTGTAAACCCTCACGAGACTTCACTTGTCCACTTGGGACACCAAGTGGTTTAAAAGGCTTGTTGCATACGATAAATGCAATCGTGATTCCAACAAAAGTGAGTTAGGTTTTTCTTTTTATTTTTCTTTTTCTTTTTAGATTTTATGCTTTTGCTAGTTGTGTGATTCCAGGGAATTGAAATTTGCTCGTAAGGCGTAGTGAACGCACGTTTCTCAACATGATCCTTCTATTTTCAAGAGTGGATTTCAGGGAACTTCTCGTTCTAATTCTACTTTTCCTCCTTATTTTTTATTTTATGTACAAAAGGGACTTTGTACAACTCAAGTGGGGGGGGCGGGAGTAGAATTATTTACTTGAACTTTGTTTTGCCCTTAATTTCTAGTTTATTTTGAAAAATTATGCCACTTTTAAAACTTTTGACATGTTTTTCCGAACCTAACTAGAATGGACCTTAGCCGAGCACATTAACCCTTAATACCATGGTGAGGTTTAGCCTATTTCAGTTTCACCCTGTTTTACCCCAAATCCACCAAAAATATAAGTGTGCCGGTAGTTTGTAAACTTTAGAACTTGGCTTTTACATCATTTTGAAACCGTGTACGAGTAGTGTATTGAGATTTCTTAATACATTTGGAAGAAACTTTTTAAGAAGGCAATATTTTGGGATTATCACCCAAATAACCTTTATGTGTGTGTTTATCGATTAGTCACATCGACTATTCGACCCCCGTGTTAAAACCCTTTGTTGCACTCACCTTTAGTGCAAGATACCCCTAGATACACCCTTTTGAGCCTATCCTTTCGTTTCTTACCCATATTATTGTTTCGATACACCTATACATCTAAGCCTACCTTGTAGTCTTTGTTTATGAGTGAGAAGTTTCCACTTGTTCTAATTTGAGGTCCAAGTCAAGAGGTTCAAGAATCACACCTACGTTGAAGACTCATCATTGAAGATCATGAGAAAACCCACTATTGTACATGTATTGTTCATATATGTTATTGAAAAAAAATGTGAATTTCTGTATGTAGATATGTTAACTTTGGTGCACCCTTGTATAGCACTGTAATAAGAGTTTTGAAAGATTTAGCATCAAAGAGGCCACTTCGGTCATATTTGAAGAATGAAGCTGTTGGTTCTTAATCACCAACATGAAGACCAAGTGTGGTGCCCATCATGACGTCCTCTAATGGCACACACTTGTTACATGATCCAATTCTAGCATTTTGAAAATTGGACTTTGGATGAACGGCAAGTGGTAGCAACTCGGTTATATGCTAAGACTATTTGTTTTCTTTTTCATTTTACACCATTATTGTGCATCCCATGTCTTATCCTACCCTTTAGTTGTGAATCATGCTTAGGTGAGGGATTTGAGCAGTCATTGGTGTCTTGCCTGGCGTTCCGGGCATGTACCATTGCCTTTGTCGCCCTTGCCGTAGTATGTTAGTAACAACGCTACACCAAATAGCCTTATATGTGCTCACCCAATATTGCCTTTAAGAATTGTTTTGACCTTATCTCTAGTGGTAGAGATTTGTGTAACTACCAAGCCTATGATAGAATACATTCTATGACTATGCGTTGAGTGATCACCCCAAAATTAACACTTAGATTAGGAAAGAGATGTGAGTGTTTGTTCCAATTTTGTGAGGTGTTCGACTTTGATAAATTCTAGCATAGGGATTTTTTAATTCATATTCCCCAATTTCTTGGGGAATACCTTTTTGAAAATCATTCTTATAAGGTCTACTTGAGGGCAAGTAGAGTTCAAGTGGGGGGATATTTGATAACATCAAATTTACCCCTAATCTAAGTGTTAATTTACCCCTTAAAATACTCATCTTTTCTACTTTTATGAAGAATATATACTCTTATTTCTTCCTATCTTGGTTTCAGGGTAAAGATGAGTAAAAGAACGAATTTACGCGGAAATGGAAGGACTTTGGAGCAAATACGTTGAAATTATGGATTCTGCACTAACTACGACGTAGAGGTTCATCTACCTACGCCGTAGCAAGGCTTCACGAAGACTACGCCATAGAAGCTCATCTACCTATGGCGTAATGAAGAATTTATGAAGACTACGGCGTAGCCCAACAACAGGCTACGGCGTAGTTTTCCACGCATCTATTATCTATTGTTTGTTTACTTTCATGGCGAGGCTTGGGACACTCTAGTTCCCGTAGTGATTAGCGTTGGTTGTTCTATAGATACTTGTGGAATTAACCCTAGGTAGCAAATCTCTAGGAATTTGACTTGGTGATAGCAATATCACCATACACGTGCGAATTAACCCTAGGACCACCTACCAATGCTAGACACTTAACGGAGTTAGAGGGGTGTAAGATCTGACCATGCCACATTTGTCAGTCTTGTCCATGTTAGTAGAGGCACTTAATGACTCTTATGTCTTCGTATCGATGAACCCAAGGCTTTACAATAGCTTTGGATAGGACAAGGTATAAGATAGATCTAGGCGAATTTGACCATCTGACCCGATATGAATATTGAATCCCCAAACGATATGATAGGATGCACATATAGGAAAACTAGTCATGATCATAACAAGAGTAGTAATTAGGTTAACACTACTTTTTCTTTACTGATTTCCTTCTATTTACTTTATTGTCTTGTTATTACTTTTAATTAGTTTAATTAATCTTTCAACTCAAAACCCGCTTTCAAACGTGACACGACCTAGATTATTTCCGCACCTTAGCTCTTGGGACGACCTCGGCTTTACCATTTGACTATACCACACACGACCAGATACACTGTCCGTTAGTGTTGAAAAGGTAGACCTTAGGTAAACGAGACTTTATAAATATTAAAACCTGGTTAGTAAAACCTTCATTACTATGTTCTAACTCTATGATTTCATCCAAAAGTTTATCTTCTTTCTTTATAAAGTCCTTTATCAACTCATCCCTTTCTTTTTCAAGATTGGTATGAGCTGATTTTTGTTTTGAAAGTTGGTTTGTTAAATCAGAAATTTCCTGTTTTAAAGAGTTAGTTGTTTTTGTTGAACTAATTTGAAGATTATCAATTTTATTTTGCAATTCCCTATCTTTGAAAAGTAACTTCTTATAACCAATTTTAAATTCTGACTCGCGTTTTGTATCAATTTGAAAACTTTTTTCATTTTCCTTGTATCTCTCAAGCTCAGTGGTTAATTTCTCATTCGCGGCCTTAACTTCGCGATTGACCTTTTTCACTTTCTCAATTTCAATGCTACAATTATTCAATAATGATTCAAATAGAGCACATGTTTCCTCATCATTCTCAGCATATTGTGAAACTGAGCCTCCACTATGATGCATATCGAGAGTTGCCGAATCAATATTGCTACTACTCGGCATGTCCAGATATGTATCATAAGTGGGTGTTGGAGTCTCATAATGTTGTTCATCATGAGGAGACATATCAAATATATCATTATTGTGACATATATTCAATAATGGTACCTCAGATACTACATTGGTGTCATAAACAAGAGGTGTGTCAGAATCCGTGTCGTACTTAGCCTCCTGAAGATTTGCCATAAAGATGCAGTTCGCGTCGATATCCTCTATGTCTTCCATGTCATCAATAAGATATAAAATCATTTTCCTTAGCATTCAACTGAAACCCTGCTTTTTCTTTTTGTGCCAACAACAATGCTTTCTGCAAGTACTCTTGATCTTTCTTCTTTGGCTTAGTAGGATAGTTCCTTGCCATATGACCTATACCCTGACGGTTGAAACACTTTACTGGGTTACCCTAATTCATATTTCCATAATTCCCGACAACTGTAGCTGCAATATTTCCCATCTGATTACCCACTGTCTGATGCCCAACATTCTGATCCCTCTGATTTCCAACAAATCGACCCATCTGATTCCCTGCATACCGACCCATCTGATTCCCTACATACTGACCCAACTGATTCTGCATATTTTTATTCCCCATGTGAAATCCCGTAGCATATCCTCACTGATTCCCAATAACTCCAACCATTTGTCCTCTATTACCCATATTGAAACTCGGCTGAGCGATTTGCCTGTTGCGAGTGTTCGATGAAATCCTTTGATTGTTGTTTGTTGGTGTAGAATAGCGTCCTTGGAATGCCTTTGTCAAATAAGCAAATGCTTATGTCAAAGCAGCAGTAGATTCATCATTGTCAGTGAACTCTGGTTCTTGGAATTATGGGTATTTTTGTTGTGGAATAACTTGTTGTTGTTGTTGTGGGTAGAATTGTTGTTGTGGGATTACATCAGTTTGTTGTTGTGGAATGTATTGTTGTTGCATGTAGTTGTGAGTGAAAGATGATGATGGTTGATGTTGTGTGTTCACTAGTAAAGGTGTTTGTGTTTGAGCAATGAATGCGAGAGGATCTTTCTTTTTAGCTAGTAATTCGGCCCCTACTTCATTTGCCTCAGCTTGATTCTGCTTCAAGAAGTCGTACAACTGATCATAAGTAACTTCATGCAAGTTCTTTATCTGATAAACAATAGTGACGTATCTGCCCCATTCAGGTTGTAACTCATTCAGAAAATTGGTGTTGTTAGCGATGTTCGTCTGTGAGAGGTTGGGTCTGGATAAGTCATTCATGATCTTACAGAACCTGAGATAGTACGACTCTATGGATTCAGCAGGAATTGAAGTAAACTTACGTAGTTCTTTGAGCAATTGAGTTTCCATTTCCTGTTTCCCAATGTCTGTCCCCACATTAACCTCTTGGCTCTTTCCCAAACTGCATGAGTATTTCCTTCACTATCCACAGTTGCATACGTTGATTCAAGTAGTCCAAGAACGACGAGATGAAATGCCTGATCATCAGCTGCAATTTGTGTCTGTCTTCCTCAGTGTACTCAACCTCAGTCCGATCTCTGTAGTATGGTTGTACGGGGGGGGGGGGGGGGGGTTTCCATTAGGTTCACCAGGGTCTAGCACTTGTCGTGGTTTAAAGGGTCCTTCTAGAATGGATTTGATCACAAGTTTTCCATTTGGTTTGCTCTTAAGATAGCACATCATACATCTAGTCCACTGTGAGTAAGCACCCTTTGACAGCATGGGAAGATGGTTTTCAGCACCAGCTGCATGAATATCTTGCTGAGTTGCCACTGATTGAAGGTATAACTGACAAAGTTGATCTTAGGATCGGTTCAACGATGTAGGAGTTGTGTTTGGTGTTGGTTAAGGGAGGTTGTTGTGGATTAGATGTTTTGGCGAAAGTCTTTGAAGATTCAGTTATAAATTCCTTGCTCTCTGAAATTTGTTCAACGAAGTATATAACGCCTTACTAGAAGACAATGAAAATTCCTTACTACATAACTATATGTGTAAACAAAACCTTGTAACTCTCTAAAAGTAAGTTCTTACTCACCAACAGTTTGTAACTCGACAAAAAATTCTAGCTCTCCAAAAAAATTTCTAACTCTCCAACAGAATGCTAACTCGCCAAAAATATTCTAACTCGCCAAAAAGAAGTTCTAATTCGCCAACAGAATTTTAATTCGCCAAAAAATTCTAAATCGCCATAAAGTTCTAACTCGCCAAAAAAAATCCTAACTCGCTAAAAAGTAGTTCTAACTCGCCAACAGAATGTTAACTCACCACAAATATTTCTAACTCGCCAAAAAACGTGAACAGAAAAAAAGACAAAAAAAAAAAGAAAAAAAAAAACGTAAATAGAAAAAAAGACAAAAAAAGAAAAAAAATGAAAAAATAATAAATAAATAAGAAAGACAAAAAGACCAAAAAAAAAAAAAAAAAAAAAAAAAAAAAAAAAAAAAAAGACATGGACTTAAGTTCTATATTAAATATTAGGTTAATCTCCTCAATTAGATCAAATTAGATGAATGGTGGAGATTTGTCCCTCAGTATGCAACAGAAAAAACTTAGTCCATAAATGAACTTTTCTCATGTCGGGAAAGTGCTCGAGCTTATGGGATCGCACACATTACAATTGAGAGGACTCGATTGTCCATAGACCTGTTGCATGATTAGCATCTAGAGCATCATTACTGGAGTCACATTTTCGCGGTCTCATCATTTCGAAGATTCATAGTACTACCTTTAAGATGTTTGATTCATGAAACATTTTTCTGTAAAACCATATCGATGAGATAAAATGTGTATTTTCAAATGACTCGTGTAGCTAGATATAACTGTAACTTTTTTTTATGAAGTCACGCCCCGGATACCTTTCCACTGTTACCCGATTTTAGAGGTGTGACACTAAGTGTGATTCAATGGGTGCCCATGTATCGTTTCAACTGACTCAAGTTCTATTTGTACTAGTCGATTATGCCCTACGCACATAAAACTCAATATCTTACATTGCAAGTCGGACCTTCAACACCTGCAAGTTATTCTGCATGACCTTCAACACCAATTCATGAAAATGCAGAGTGCTCAAACTGCAATTTCTTGACTGAAAAGATAAAGGTACTTGAGGCACAAAATTAAACGTTTATGTTTGAACGTTTATCGATTAATAATGTACTTCTTAGGTATTTTACTTTTTTGTTGGTTTAATACCGCGCAACGTAGTGCAACAACAATAGACGAATTACTTCTTTGTTAGTAATTACTATGATAGATTTTTAATTTTTTTTATAGAAGTTAACACAATGTTTATTTAATGTGCATTGCTTAGTTAAAAAACTCTTATTAAGTATCCCCATGGACATCTGCTTGGGAAACTTTGGGGGGAATTCACCGCCAAAAATTTCGATGTATAACATTTGGCTAAAAAAGTTCAAATTTGACTATAATTTTTCTGAGGACATGTTCTCGGGAAATTATTGCTAAAAATTCAACGCTCTCAAGTCTGACTCAAGGATCTTTTTTGTCATTTAGCGGATTTCGCCGACGACATAGTGTCCTTGAATCATGATTGATTTTACTTCTTTGTATAATTATTTTTAAAAAGGATAAAAATTTGGTGACGCCTTTTTCATCACTAAACCTATTTATAAAAATAAATTAATACGGAGTAGTTATTTATTATTCTTAAAAAGTATTTCTAATAAAATAAAAATAATTGAATTCGGATAATAATTTGGTGACGACTTTATATTCACTAAACTCATTATTAAAAAAAAATCTTTAAAAAAAGATTATCTACTATTTTAAAAAGTTATTTTTACTTAAAAAATAATTAAATTTGGTTAATAATTTGGTGACGACTTTGTCATCACGAAATATATTTATCAAAAACTTTTTAAAAATTATTATTTATTATTTTTAAAAAGAATTTTTAATAAAACAAATATAATGAAATTTGGATAATAAATTGGTGGCGACTCTCTCATTACGAAATGTATTTGTCAAAAAAGATTATTATTAAAATAATATAAAAGGTATTTTTAACAAAAAAAAAATAATAATTAACTATTTGGTGGCGGCATTGTTGTCTCTGTTGTAAAAAAAAAAGTTAATAATGTGAAGTTCATTGAAATTTGGTAACGACTATGTCGTCAAAATGGATTTCTTTGTCCCCAAAAGTCCTTTTGCTTATAGTGATAACGCTTTTTTAAGTTTTTTAGCGGTGAGTTTTAGCATCTGCGATTTGAACATATAAATTAAAAGAGCTTGCTAAAATTACAAAATACAACAAATTAAAAATATCACATTAATAATTTTAAAGAGGTAAAAGCGTATAATTTTGACTCGAAACTATTTATAAATTATAGTAACAAATACAAATTTGAGGTTTATACATAAACAAAAGTTCAAAACAAAAACTTATGCATCGCACGATACAGAATGCGTCGTTATTAGGTGAAGTACGCTCAATATATATATGGCGTTGCATTTACGTTGCTATTAATATTAGGTTGACTTAAATGGAACAGCATAAAGGATGCCGCGTCCAGACCACGGGCAAGGAAATCACCTCCCTTGGCGGATCTTTCTAATGTAAAATGGGGCTCACTTTTTCAAATAAGATGCCGCTTCCACCGGATAAAGCTTGCAAACTCTCCTTTCCACCGGATATACCCCTCCCCAAACACCAATCTAATATTTTAATTGTTGCATTGTCAATATAGGTGTTTACTGAAGATTTAACATACAATTAAAAAAATAATAATAATAAAAATAATCATTTTACTTTCACCCAATAAAACCTCACACAATTCTTAAAAAAAATAAATCAATAAAACCTCACATTTATTTTTTAAAATTGTTTTGATTTGTTGAGAATTAAGTGAACATTTATTGTGCGAATTAAGAGAGATTAAAAAAAATTAAGATGAATACTTAAGGCATCTACTATAATATGAAAAGGTTCATATTCTTGAACCTATTTATACTTAAATATTTAATGCATGTGAACTATTTAAAAAAATTGTAAAAGGTTTAGGTATAGTAAACATAGGTTTATAACAAGTCGAGAAAGTGCAAATTCACAAATTTTATCTCTATATAAGAATGGCAGAAAGTTCTCGTGTTTGTCTTTTTTTTTATTTTAACTATCGGTCTATACTAAACAGATTAATGCTCTTAGAAAAAACAATAACAAATCTTTTATATAATAAAACAAAACCCCTATTGAAAATTTTTCATTTAAAAAAAATACATTCATATCTTATTTAGTAATAATTTTATATAAATATATATATATATATATATATATATATATTATTTTCTTATTATGTAACATTTTATATTTATCCATAACACAAGCGCAGAGATAAATACAAAAAATATAAATAAGATTCAATTAATAATATGATTAAAATCTTTGAATAATTATCTTTAATAATAAAAAACTATAATTAAACATCATAAATCAAACAAAACAAAGATTAAATTATTTGCTTTTAATAAATAAAAATATGTGATTCAAGAAAATTTTAAAAACCCGCGAATAGGATTAAAATCTTTAAATAATTATCTTTAATAATAAAAAAAACTATGATTAAACATTATAAATCAAACAATACAAAGATTAAATTATTTTTTTTAATAAATAAAAATATATGATTCAAAAAAAAATTTAAAACCCGCGCGTGCGCTGGTACACTACTACAAAAACTGGTTTTTCTCACGAAAATTTTCCCACGGAAACGAAACTGTGTGAAATTTCACACGGGATACCGACAAATTACACACCAAACTGTTGACAAAATTTCGGTGGGAAATATGTCGTAAATTACCCATGGGCTTCCCACTCTTTACACACTAAATTGTTGACCAAGTTTTTGTGTGAAATCCGTCGCAAATTTCCCACAAATTTGCGACCATATTCACACTATTTGTATTTATTAGTCGTCTGTGGGAAACTTGTGGCACATTTCACACATATTAGCTACGGCCAAAAGTATGTGGCAAATTTTAGCTCCATTACTCACGGATTTCACACGGTCTTTTTTTATAAAGTAACTATTTAACCGGTTTGTGGGAAATATGTGTGTACTTTCCCACAAATTACCCACCAATTTAATAAATTCGTAGGAAATACGTGTGTAAATACCTACAGATTTCCCACAGAAAATATCGCTTTTATATTTTGTCTACTTACACATTCTCACATTACTTAATATGTCTTCATATGTGTTTTTTAATTAATATAGCTATTTATGTAGTGTATGTGTAGGTTTAGGAATGATCTTTTTGTGTAACAAACCATTATATGTGTGTGCATATCTACACGTATATGTTCCGTATGCTTGTTTATGACATTCATTGTATCTATAGATGTTTTGTAGCTAGGTATATTGATGTGTATATGCGTGAACGTGTAACTGTATCAAAAAAGCAAAAGAAAATGATTATGTCTGTGGGAAATATGTGTGTACTTTCCCACAGATTACCTACCAATTTAAAAAATCCGTGGGAAATACGTGTGTAAATACCCACAAATTTCCCATGGAAAATATCGTTTTTATGTTTTTTCTACTTACACACTCTCACATTACTTAATAGGTCTTTATATATGTTTGTAATTTCATATTATATGTGTTTGTTAATGAATATAACTATTTATGTCAGTATCACAAGTGTATGTGTAGGTTCAGAAATAATCTTTTTGTGTAACAAACCATTATATGTGTATGCATATCTACACGTATATCAGTATATGTTCCGTATGTATGTTTATGACCTTCATTGTACCTATAGATGTTTTGTATCTAGGTATATCGATTTGTATATGCGTGAACCATGTAATTGTATGAAAAAGGTAAAAGAAAACGATTATGTTCGTGGGAAATATGTGTGTACTTTCCTACAGATTACCTACCAATTTAATAAATCCGTGGAAAATACGTGTGTAAATACCCACAGATTTCCCACATAAAATATCGTTTTTATATTTTGTCTACTTACACATTCTCACATTAATTAATACGTCTTCATATGTGTTTGTAGTTTCATGTTATATGTGTTTTTCCTTTAATGTAATTATTTATGTCAGTATCACAAGTGTATGTGTAGGTTTAGTTAAAACCTTTTTGTGTAACAAACCATTATATGTGTGTGGATATCTACACGTATATGTTCGGTATGCTTATTTATGACCTTCATTGTATCTATAGATGTTTTGTATCAAGGTATATATCGACGTGTATATGCGTGAACGTGTAACTATATCAAGGCAAGGATGGATATCAAGAAGTATTGTGACCGTGCTGACTTGCATGTTTGGAATCAAAATAAGAACGTTTGAAGACAAAAGTGTCATACACTTTATCCAAACTGCAAGTAAAGAAAGCATGTGAATGGCTCAAAAAAATTAAATTCCCCTACGGATATGCTTCAAATATAGGGGGTGCGTAAACCTCAAAGATTCTAGCTTCTATAGTTTTAAAGGTCACGAATGCCATGTGTTTATGCAGCGATTGCTGACTATTGCATTAAAAGGTATGATCCCTAATGCAATATGGGATGTAATAACAAAGTTGTGCACATTCTTTCGTGCTATACGCTCTAAGGAGTTACATATATAAGACTTAGAAAAGTTGAAAGATAATATTATTGTAACTATCTGCAAATTAGAGAAAGTCTTCCGCTGGTTTCTTTGACTAAATGGAACACCTTGTAATACATTTGGCAAATGAAGCTATTCTTGGTGGTCCCGTGCAATACAGGTAGATGTATCTCTAAGAAAGGTAAATTGTTTTTGGTTAATAAGCTACTAGAATTACTAATTGTTTTTTAATCAATTTGCTCACTTCTTTTCCACAAATTTCCACAAAATTTGTATCGTTGTAAGTAACCGTATGCTAGTGTATAAACCTATTTATAGATTGCTATGTATATGTAACACTTAGGGTTTCACGTACCCCAACCTCGGTAATGGTGATCCGTTTGCTGATGATCAGGTAATGTTAAAGGTGAAGATTCTGCTGGAGATGGCCCCGAAGATTGACCTCCTAATCGACCCATAGGTAGAGGTGGGAGAAGGGGAAGTAGTAGTGCTTCTGGGAATGGTGATCCGTTTACTGATGATCGGGGAAATATATGGGAGTATCTTGACGATGGTATTAGACCCTCAAGTAGGCCTGCAGGAAGAGGTGATAGTATTCGTGCTACTAAGGAAGGTGATGCGCGAGCTGATAATCACGGGGAGTACCTTGAGGTGAGAATGTTAGACATGGAGTCATGGCAACATCGACGTGGGTCGAAAATTGCTGATATGCCACATACTCAATCATCACTCAAGAGTTGGTCTGATATTATTGATAGGGAGTGGCAAAGAAAATTAAAATCAGGTCGGAAAAATAGGCTCACCTTAGCTGATGGACAGGTCACAAAACATACTTGTGGCTCAATTTGGATTGATCAGCATCGTCTAAGAATGGTAAATATGTCTTCCATCATCATCTTTTCTTTTTTTCTTTTAAAATTTATTATTTTCTTATCTAACTTAAGTTATTAACTCCGAAAAAAAAGAGGTGGTCCAGTAAGTACCCATGAAGTTTATCAGCGCTCTTATACAAAGCGAGGCTTGGTTTCTGAGTATATTTTAGCATCGATTGACCCAGTTTATCAAGGTTGTCACAATCAGACCTACTCTTCTATACTCGATATTAGGAGTGCGGGTGGCGTAGCTTATGCTGGCAATCATCTTGACTATACAGTTTATCGTGATCTAATTCAAGGTACTATTGTACTATATTTGCAAAGTTTATTTGATTCATTTCCTTTAGATCTGAATTCACTTTATAAGTGCTTAACGATGCATACTATGAATCAGTAAAAACCTCGCTGCACAAAGAACTATTTAAAGACGAAAAAGAACCTGCACTAGCACCAACCGTCAAAAGAACTAAGCACCAAGAATGATGGCAGGCATCACCATTACAGCGCACCTTTTGCTATAAACAATGCAGTATGCAGCAGTGTTTAGTAAGTAGTAATCAGTTGTAGAAAACAATATCAGGGATTTGCATAATAGCTTAGTACTCATAGACGTATTAACCTCCGTATGTAGTAACTGACTGTATAATTATCGTTTTTGCTAATATTATGGCCACTGATTAGCCATTACAGTTTCCAACTACATGTATATATTTAATTTGAATTCAAGTTTCATGACTTTCTTGAGATTGAATTCCAATATCAGAGAACACTTATACACAAGCCTTACGTGAAACAACGTCCCGCTGCAACGCGGCGGGCGTCGCCCACCTCGTTATAATACAAACACCACGGAATTTAGCCATGTGTTTTCCACGGATTAATCACAAAATTCCCACAAAATTATTTGGGGAAAATTTATTTTTCTGTGAGAAATCTGTAATAAAACGGTTGGAAATTGTAGTGTGAAAATTGTTGGAAAATTGTGGCAAAAAAACCACGGATATATGTGAAAATGGAAACTAGAAACTATAGGAAATTTCGTGAGAAATCTGTGGGAGAAATTGTTGTGTGAAAATCGTTGGAAATCAGTGGCAAAAAACCACGGATACGTGTGGAAATGGCTACTAGAAACTGTGGGAAACTCGTGAGTAATCTGTGGGAAATTAAACCCACGGATTATCCACGGTAATATTTGTGGGAAAATAGTCAACGCTCGTGAGAATTCTCGTGGGAAAATATTTACTCACGGGGTTTTTACACACGGAACGAATCCGTGTGAAATCTGTGGATAAGGGCCGTTTCACACTGATTTTCCCACGGATTTGTTAGTGGGTAAAACCAGCTTTTGTAGTAGTGGTATTATAACTAGTAAAATACTAAACAGATTAATATATCGCACAACATAAAATAAACAAATTTTCTTTAATAAAGTGACAAATTCAGGAACCTTAATATGCTCAAAGGCATGAAAAACTACAAAGAAAATCACATTTTTCATCCCGTTACTCCTAGGACAACGACGTAATTTATTACTGTATGATTTTTAAACCCAGTGGAGGCATTATCCTCGAGATGCTTCTTTAATATTCCAAAGTAGGATAACTAGTATATATACCATTTCAATCCTTCATTGCAGCCACAATATCAACACAATCAGCTTTAAATCATGGCGGCACGTTACGAGCTAGAAGTCACAGTTACCTCGGCGAAAAACTTGAAAAACGTCAACTGGCGCCACGGCCAACTTAAACCCTACGCTGTGGTCTGGGTCGACCCCAAAAACAAATCCACCACACGAGTCGATGAAACTGGTGATGAATCACCTACTTGGGATCAAAAATTAATTATCCCATTCAACGACCCGATCGAAGATTCAACTCTTTACATTGATATCGTCCATGCTTACCCTGATGAAGACACCAAGCCATTAATCGGCTCAGCTAAGCTCAAGCTCAAAGACGTCGTTGATGACGTTGGATTCGGACAGTTGTATACAGATAGTTTGAAACTAAAACGTCCCTCGGGACGTCCGCATGGGAAAGTGGACGTGAAAGTATTAGTCAAGGATCCACGCTATCAAGCGCGTGATCGTTACTACCCCCCACCGTACGGTGTACCTGTTGCTCCAACTCCCCAGCAACAACAGTACGGTGGACCCCCACCTTACACCGGGAACTATCAGTACGGTGCACAGCCACCCTCAGGGTATCCCTATGCACCATACGGTGGTCCTCCTCAGTATGGACAACCCGGTTATGTTAGTGAACAACCCTCATATGGAACGTATCAGGAGGAAAAGAAGAGTAGCAAGTATGGTATGGGGACGGGACTCGCGGTTGGTGCTGCAGCGGGGTTGTTGGGTGGATTGGCTATAGCGGAGGGAGTTGATTATGTCGAAGATCATATCGCGGATGATGCTGCTGATAAAGTTGAGGATGATCAAGGTTACGACGTCGATGATGATTATTGATTGCATTGAATAATTATAGTGTTGAAATGTCTGATAAATAATTATTGATATGGAAATCATATGCGCTATTATTGAAGTTGGATATGTGTAACTTTCAAGTTATACAAATGACAACTAGAAGCACTCATAAAAATTCACACAATATATACACTAATTGATGCGTTAGCGGAGGATTTTTTTTTTTTTTTTTTTTTTTTTTTTTTTTTTTTTTTAAATAAAATAAAAAATAAAAAATACAAACAACGTGTTCAACCCCATTAACGATGCGTCGCCGTTGGAAAACCACCTTCACGCAAGCTTCTTTGCTGAAAGAATAACATATGGATGCCAAAACCGAGTCGTGACGTAAATTAAAGAAAATGAAGCTAACAGTAAAATAATGATCGGTCGTTTTAGTATATGGGTTTTTCTAACTTGTGCCATATGGCACAACTTTTATGTATTTTTTATGTGCTTAACTTATGCTCTTAGGGTACAAGTTAGAAAAACCCTTAATAATCGTAAAAGTATAAAATTAAAGAAAATAAAGCAAATAGTTAAAAAGATCAACCGTTCCATAATATATAAAAAGTTGTTTGTATTTATTTTTAAAAAATCATATACATTTCCCTATCAACCTGACAAATTTCAATAATTCATTTTTTTTAAGGAAAAAAAAAGAGAATTTTAATTAATATTTAAATTAAAATTTCATTTATACCTATTTTTAAATTTTAAATATCTCGTGAAACGTTGATTGTTAGATAAAACAAATTATATACTCACAATCAACATTTAATTATCTTATTATATACGGGTACTTTAATATATTTTCGACAAACTCTTTTTGGTTGTTTATTTTTCACGTTTTCTTAGCTGTATAAAAATTCAAATTACATATAACATGTGATTTAACACTAATATCGAAGTTCGAACACTAAATATCCGTGCTACAATTGACGTAAGTATTTGTCCATAAATCAAAAACTTTTTTTTTCCGTTTTTGCAATGGAAAACACATATTTTTGTCTTTTCAACCATATTTTACACACACCATATTCAAATTATAGGTTATAGCAGTTCATTTATGAAACTTCTAAATAATATATGAAAAATCAGAGTTCTTATAAAACACATGTGAGAAAAAACCATAGGTAATTTTATATGTTTTATCCAAATTAGTTTAATATCACACGTGGTTTCTCATGCAAGTTTCAACAATGAGAAAAAAAAATGTAAAAATTGCACAAAAAAAAAAAAAAAAAAAAAAAAAAGTAAAAATAAGTTTGTCGAAAGTATATCAAAGTGCTCATCTAAAGAAAGATAATTAAATGCTCATCGCGATGGTATATTTTTTTTCGCTTAACGATTAATGTTTTAGGAGATATTATTAATTGAAAAGAAAAAAAAAAAGTAAAATCAAAAATACATCTTTGTGGTTTTGTCCCATGCTTTGCTTTACATCCTCGTGGTTTTTTTTGGCACAAAACCATTCTTCCATTAGTAAAGTTCGCACAAAATCATCTATGCGTTAGTAAAATCAGTCAATGAGGACTAACAATGCAAAATTATTCTCCATTATCTCCTGACACAAGCAAAAATATATGCGTCGTCAGTCCTCCGTTATCACCCACCATACATCTCCTAACCGATTTACGTGTTTGTTGGTTGTATATGTTTTCGTCTGTTTTTCTCACGTTTTTATCCGTTTTCGTCCTTTTTTTACGCTTTCATACGTTTTCGTCTGTTTTTCTCACGTTTTTATTTGTTTTCGTCCGTTTTTATAAGTTTTCGTTAGTTTTTTCACGTTTTCATACATTTTAATCCGTTTTCATACGTTTTTTTTATCCATTTTCGTCCATTTTTTCAAATAAGTTTGATGATTTACCAAGGTTATAAATGGCGTGAGGCGTAGCGTGGCGGCATGGCCATGCCTTATGCCTTACGAGCCATGGCGAAGCCAAGGCATTCTTTAAGGCGTGACAAAGGCGGCAATTTTTTTTTTTTTTTTTTTTTTTTTTTTTTTTTTTTTTTAGATTTCTCATTTATGTTATAGTATCATGTTCCATATACATTTATACTACTATATTAGACATTTAGACTAATACTTATTATATATTTTACCAGGCCCAAATACGAAATAGCCCAAATTATAAATACTTGTTCAAATAGTTATTTAAAAAAAAAAAAAAAAAAAAAAAAAACTGTTCCAAAAAGGCTTGCCACGCCTTACAAAAAGGCGCGCCTTTTCTCGCTTTTTCGACGACACGCTTAGAGCAGCCGCCATGGTCCATTTCGTGGCGGCGAGGCCACGCCTCACTAGGGGTGTAAACGAGTCGAGCTTTTAGCGAGCTACTCGAGCTCGAGCTCATTTAACTCGAGTCGAGCTTGATAATTTTCGAGCTCGAGTCGAGCTCAAACAAAATGTCGAGCTCGAATAATTTCACGAGCCGAGCTTTTAAAACTGGTATTTAGCTCGGCTCGTTCGAAAACTCGTTTAGTTATTCGAGCCGAACGAGTTACTCGAGCTAAACGAGCCAAACGAGCTAATCGAGCTAAATATGTAGTTACAAAATATTTTAATTATAAATTTTTAATTACTATTAGTATTATAGGTTAAAATCCAAAACTAATAATATATTAACCTTCAATCACATCAAGGATCTACACTTTAGTTTATATATAAAATATAAATTTTAACTAGTAATCTTGAGCTTTATTTTTATAAACCCCATATTATTTTTCTTTTGTTTCACTTATCCAATATGGGATGTGAAATAGAATCTTTTTTCTTTTCGTTTTTCATTCAAGCTTATAAGTATTACTTTAGATTAAACATTAGAACAATTTTTATAATTGTAAACGAGCTTTCGAGCTTGAGCTTTAGTAAATAAACGAGCATATCAAGTTCGATCTTCTATACGAGTATTTTAAACTTGAAAGTTAGTTTATTATAGGATTACCAAAAAAAGTTAAAAATATTAAACGAGCTTCGAGCTCGAGCTCGAACAACAAAAAAATATTCGAGCTCGAGCTCGAGCCAATTCTTAAAAGTTTATTCGAGCTTGAGCCGAGCTCGAGCCGAGTAGTTAATAAACGAGCCTAGCTCGTTTAGGCCAAAACTCGACTCGGCTCGGATCATTTACACCCCTACGCCTCACACTTTGGCGACGCCTTTGTGGCACCTTGGCGTGCCTTTTAGAACACTGTGATTTACACAAGTTATAAAATTTACAAGAGTTTATAAGTTATGAATTTGGTCAAAAACTGCTTAATTTTTTGTAGTAAAAACCTCTTGTTTTGCGTTTTTAGTTTAAAATCTCGCGCGTATTGATGTAAAACATCATTGCGGACAACTTTTATGTTTTACACTTTTGATAATTCTGACCAAAAATTGGTCAAAAGTGTGCTTTAAAATTGACACAGAAACATTTTTAATAAATGTCAAGTTTTCTTTTAGTATACTTACCTGATCACAAAAAATATATACATGAATAAATAGTAGAAGTGAATAGTAAAAAATATGAGGATGAATAGTAATTGATGCGTGGAATTGCACCCTGTTAGGATTAAGAAAAAGGTTCGGTCACCCCATGTATTTACATACTTAGCATAGCTCTTAGTTTTGTATATATTAGATTAGATATAGTCACACCGTGGAGGACGGACGGGTCTTTACCCACTGTACACCTGATCCACAGCCCGTAGGAGGGCGTATAATGTAAGTGTATATAAACCCTCTCCCACACATAGGAAGTGTTGGTTGATTTTCTAATAACACACACACATAGTGTGAATTTTCTCTCCCAAGAAAATCCTCCCACCTCTCTCTACCCTCTTTCTCTCTCTAACTTCATAACAACGTTTCCCTTATTCTTTCATGTTAATCGACCACCCGAATCACTTGAATCAACATAATATATCGATCCTACAATTGGCATCAGAGCAAGGTTGCTATTTATGTTGATTTTTGTGGTTGGTACCTATTAATTGAAGCTATTTACATCACGTTTTTTTATCAGAAAATTAATTTTTCCATTTTTACTTGTAACAGCTTCCTCTTACTGTATATTGTCTTAATGGTATCATTCTTTCATTTATAGTCTCACTATTTCACTTTTTGGTGTCCTTTTTGGTCCAAATACATGCCTTTGTGAGTAACTTTAATCATTTGGTAAATTGTTTTGTACCATCCTGTGTAATGTGGTCAAATAATGGTCGGAATGTGGTCGGAAATACTTGGTTAGAATATGGTCATCAGGTTGATATTTTCTTGGCAGCGTTTAGCACAAATGGACATTCGCAAGACAGTGACATCTTTTGTCCGGTTGTCTTTGCGATTAGCTCAATGGTTGCGGTTACCTCGACTAGCGGTTACCTCGACTAGCGGTTACCTCGCCTAGCAGTTTGTTCCAAGAAAAGAATAAGATGAAGCAGAAGCTGATGTAAACCACAACTAAGAAAAAAACCAACAACCAACAAGATCAAATCCAACAACAACAATCTTCTTGTGACTTCAGTTCCTACAACATCATCAGTCAAAAGAAAGAACCAAAAGTAAAAACAATTAAAAGATCTCAGTCTGTGTTCTGAGGGTGAACAAAGAAATCATCATAGATCTTTACAATCAACTAAGCTTCAAGGAAATATAAAGATTCTCAGTTTGTGTTTGATTTTGGAAGCAAACAACTTTTTAAAAGGTCTATCAAACAACATACCATCACTGATCCTTTTCAATTCTGAATCTAATGGTAAAGATAAATCACATGATCTCAGATAAGTATTCCGTGGTGTTCATTGAACTATCAAGACTAATTCAAGTCTAAGACACGGAATAAGAAATCATCACAGATCCTAAACCACAACGCAATATATTAAATCAAGATCTCAGTCTGCTTTTCGTATGGAACAATTATTCCACTGAACTTGACAGATCATAATACGAAAAGACTAAAACCATCATCGATCTTTTTTGAAAAGCTTCATTATTTATTTTGTTGTTGTTCGAATATAAAAGAAATAAGTTATAACAAGTGCGTTATACTCATTTCTTTGTTTCGGTTTAGTGACGGCCACAAAACCAATACATCATATGTCATACCTACCAGTGATCCTTCAATGGATCTTGATGCTGAAGTCGTTGAGGTCGTGGCCTTCCTGCGTCTTCACAGTTAAAGACGAAAGGGATGAGACGATTTGGTTGTTTAGATTAGATCGACTAGGTGGAAATGAGATTTGTTGAGTTTGGTGGCTGAGGATGATAATGTGTATTAAGTGGTGATAAGTTTGTGTTTAATACCCGTGTAATTAGGGTAATGGTTTGGATTGGGTATGATTTTCTTGGGCCCGGCTTTTTCATCTTATTTCATCTCTTTGGGTTGGTTAAGACACTTATGTTGGGGCCGGATTAATGAGTTGATCACTGGGTTTTTGGATACCAGAACATTAAAATTGGTAAACGTAACAACATATTTTTTTTTAACGAAATGACAGTTTTAATGTTTTGTGCAATATTACTTGGTTAGTTGGTTATCACAAATTTCATGGAGGATACAAACTTCACGGCCAGTATTGGTATGTATTGTTAAATGTGACTACAGGGATTTGGGATTAATAGACCGGGCTTTATTTTTTATCACTTGGATTGGGCTGAAATTTCAAAACCGGGTACACATTGGGGCCGTTCATTGGTATTTTGGATTGATGGGTTGAATTTGTTGGACCGGGTTAGTGTATTAATTTGGACGGTATACAACAATTTGTGGTTGGATGAAAATGGTTTAAAGGTTATTAATTTGCTATAAGGTATAAGGCTTTGTGGTATATTATTATTTGGCCTATAATTATTTTTTTAAGGGCTACGTTTTAATGACAAGATCGGGAATACCATTATCAAGCTCACTATAAATGGTCATAAGGCTAAGAATATGGACATGGAATGACGAGTGATTACGAAGTTGATCGGGTATCACTTATTTGATTTTGAAGTTGACTTTCACGAAGGCGTGATCTTACTTTATCTTGAAGTCGGGGTTGGTTGGATACATGACTCTCAGTGATAACTTGCTCATGCTTAAGATTTAAGTTGAAGACTTGGTTTATCTAGTTACCAGCAGTCGAGGTGGATGGTTGAAGACCTGGTTAACTATCACTTAAAGGAGTTGTTGGGATCATACTTTTGTATTTTAGTCAAGTCTCGGTCATTACCTTTTGTAATAAGTTGCTTAGTTATTTTATTCACTATGTTAAAGTTACAAGGCTTAAGTTAGTAAGCCCATGGGCTTGAAAGCCCACGTTTTTAAGCAAGATGAGGGAGGTAGGGAGTGTTGCCCTACTCCTCCCTTATAAATACCAAGCTATGTAAACATTTCATGTTGTTGGTTATTTGAATACACTAGTGAAACTCTTGCAATTTATCTTCTCTCATTTCTTATAATCAACCACCTCTCATTCTCATCTATTTTCTTACATTAACATACTTGTGTTTACATAAATGGTGACCTAACAAGTGGTATCATTCGCCTAATAGAGTTTGAAGTGTGCTTCTTGGTGATAACGTGGGGTTCAAGGTGTTCTTTTGCTTTTTTTTTGCAATTTTCTTTTTTTCTTTCACTCAAATCTTGGAGCTTGGACAAGTTTCAAGGTTGATATAGTGATTTGAAGCTTAGTTTTTGCATAAAGTTTTTATTTTTTAAGGTTTTTTTGTAAGGTTTTATAGCTTCTTTGATATTGGAAAACTAGTTTTTGGTAGCAAAATCTTTCATTTTTAGTGTTTTCTAAGTATTGGTGAAGTTATATGATCAAAAGTACCTTATTACTAAGCATTTCTCTTCAAAAATTTGAGATTTTTCAAGCTTCTGACCACCTTACGCGTAACTTTTGTGAATAGTACAATTCAAAAGCTGTCAACAGTACTTTTTGTCCTTTCTACGAGTAACTTTTGGCCAAAACCCTTTTCTTACAAGTAACATAGGTCAAAACCCTGTTTTTACGAGTAACTTTGGAAGTCTACGCCTAAATCCTACGCTCAAGTCTAGTTCCTACGCCTAAGTTCCTACGCAGAAGACAGATCCTACGCAGAAGTTGCCTCTACGCCTAAGTCTTACGCATAAGTCTAATCTTACGCGTAAGTTTTAGATTTCTACGCAAAACTTCATCCAAGGTTTTATCTTCGTGCTACGATGACTCAGTACTTCCCTAGCTTGGATAAGTTAGTGGAATACTTCGACTTCGGATATCTTTTAAGCTTGGATAAGTTTGAAAGATTTGTTTGGTTTTTGAACCTTACGCATAAGAATCCTACGCATAAGCTTAAAACTTACGCATAAGGTTATATCTTACGCATAACTCACAAGTTTACGCATAAGATCATACTTTACGCGTAACTTTAAAGTCTACGCATAAGTTTCATTATTACGCGTAAGATTTCAACTTACCCCAGGAATTTTGAACTTAACCAAAAGAACGTGCATTTCAATCTTCTACAAAGATCCATTTCTACACAAGTGTTCAAAGATGTCTCAACCACCACATTACTACTTCTCTAATCCTCAGCAACAACATCAGCAGTATCAGCAACAACAATACCATCAGCAACAATCATATCAACAACCTTCACAGTCACACTTTCAACAACAACCGTTTAATCCACAACCACAATATCTCATGATGCAACAACATCAAATCATTCCTCAACAACAACCATATCAAATGTCCGAACAAAACACTCAGTTCTCCTCCAAACAACCTCACTGGTTTGATAGAATGTGTGAAGTTATTACAACTCAACAATCCAGACATGAGGCGGGATCACTTGAAACACCTCCAATGCTAGCACCTGGGAACTATGTTCAATGGTCAAGTCGATTCTTACGTTTTCTTGAACTAAAGAAACCTCATGGGAAATTCTTGAAACAAGTGATACTTGAAGGACCATTTGAGTGGCCAACAAGATTTGAAATTGGTGATCCAAATGCTGATCCTCCACGTCCTCCTGGTGATAGACCTCTTCCAGAATCTGCACTCACAGAAGAACAGAAATTACATCGTGAAGCAGATGAGTATGCAATGGCTTATGTACTTCAAGGTATACCTAATCCAATTTATCGAAGTGTCGATGCTCAGAAAACAGCCAAAGCTATGTGGGAACATGTTCATCTCCTTATGGAAGGCACTCAATTGAACAAAGATGATATGGAATCCAAACTCTACATGGAATACACTGACATCACAATTGAACCAGGAGAGTCACTTGAATCCTACTAGCATCGTTTCACAAATGTGATCAATGATCTGGAACGTCACAAAATCACAGTACCAAGGATAGCAGTGAACTCCAAATTCGTCGGTAGTCTTGGTCCAGATTGGCATAAATATGTGACATTTGTTCGTCAAACCAAAAATCTTCATGATTATCCATATGGTTTGTTGTATGATTTTCTGAAACACCATGAACCTGAAGTTGAAAAAGATCGAGCTCTACGAGGAGGATACACACCAACACCAACAACAAATTCTTTGGCTCTCGTAGCTCAATCTCCCTATGCTCCACCACCAATGTCAAATCATGCATATGTTCAAGAGCAGAACTACTTCAGTTATCCACAGTCTTCTACCTCGAACCAAATGGTCCCTTATGATTCATCTCCACAGAACACTTCTACTCAACTTGTTCCAATGAACAACAATGATGCAGTGTATTATTCCAACTCCAATGAAGACGACGATGATGACTTTAATACTTTGAATCAGGGATTTTCTCTTACTGCTCGTGCTTTCAGCAAATTCTCCATCGAAACAAACAACCATCAACGTTCGTCTTCTAACACAAGGAATCAAGCTGTTGTCAATGATGGAAGAGTGGAAATTCATAATCGTAACTATGGTAGATCTGGTTCAGGAAGTTCTTCAGGAAATTTTGGGAATGGTCAGAGGTTTAATAACAATGGGGGGTTCAGGAACAACTCAGGGTCTTCTCAGCAAAGGTCTGAACCAGTTGCAACTAGGAACTCCAACTCAGGGAATGCAGTATGGTGCTACAATTGTAATGAACAAGGTCATATAGCGACAGCATGTCCTAAACCGAGAACTCGGGGTAGTAAGCTTCACAAGCAGGCATTACTCATGGCTCTTCAAGATGAAAAAGATGGACATTTCCCTGAACAAGATAACAACTTCATGGCAAATGTGAACAATGATGATGACATGGAAGATCTGGAAGCCAATGCAGCTGTGATGCTTATGGCCAACATGCAGGAACTTCAGTTTAATGATTCAGGTCCAGTGTATGACACTGACGGCTTGTCTCAGGTACATGACCATAAAGCATGCCTAATACATGAAATAGCCTCACCTTCTGCTTCTGAATCAGATATGGCGCAAGTTGTTCCATCTAAATCATCTTCATCCTCTCAAACAGATGAACAAATAAGCACAGTTGTCATATTCGATGATGACACAGTTGTTTCATTTGATGATCCTGTTGAGAAAGATAAACATGATCATTTAGAACAACATGAACCATCATTTGATCTAGACCCTGACCTCATATTGTTATCTAAACAACTGGATGCTCAACAATTGCAAATCATTAAATGCAACGAGAAAAACAAAGTTTTAAAAGAAACTAATGCGTCACTTGCAAGAGATATTGAGTGTTATAAAATTCAGCTTTCAAATCAGGAAGACAAGATTAAAAATGCAAAAAGTTTTGAAAAAGCTTTTCAAGATTCTTACAACAAAGAAAAAGATCTTCAACGCAAAATGCAAGATTTAATTGAGTCAAACGGAAAGTTGATTTCGAAACTTGAAAGTGAAAAGTGTGAATTGAAAATGCAAGTTGAACGTCTTCAAACAGTACTTTCAAAAACAGAAACAGAATTGTCAAGTTGTAAAAAGGATTTTTGTGAACATAAAATACGAAAAAGGAAGTATATAGATGACTTACTCGGTGAGATTGTTGATCTTGAAAAACAACTCAAAGAATTTCGTAATATTGTTTACAAACACGGGAACTCTGTAACAACAATTCAGAAATTTACTTTAAAACCGAGACCCGATAAAGGATTTGCACTTGGCGATTACAATTCAATGTTTCTTCACACGGCATTCAAAGAAATTCCTAAAATTTACAGTATGGACCATTTGCTTGATAATACGATTGTGCGTGCTGTTGTTTTTGATACTAAGGAAGAAGAAGAACTTGAAGACGAGAGTCGATCTAAAATGAGTTATGTTCAATATTGGACACCATATGATTATTCAAAAGCTCCTCACATTTCTAAATCTTTTGTTACTCAAAAGGAATTACCTGAGAAATCATGGTTTGTCGAAGAGTCATATGTCTCATCCTCTAATGTGGCCCCTGTCCAAACTGTAGCACAAATAAATGGTCCTTTACCATCATCCGGTGAACTTACACATTTACCAAAAAGTTGTCGTGTCTTAAATTACTTCAAAACTTTTATGGAAGACATCGAAATTTTGGAGGAAACAATTGAACGCAATTCTGAAAAAAAAATTGAAACTTTTCAATCCGCTTACGAGCGAGAAAAGAGAGATATTTTTCAAAAACAAATGTTGCCAATTGTCAAACACCTCCGTCTCTGTGCTACACGTTGGGATCAGGAACTTCAAAACGAGGTCAAAAATATGATAAATGTTTTCAACTCTACTGAAAATGAGATTTTGGTTCAAAAGCAAAGAAATAGAGTTTTAAAAAATGATGCTGATCGACTCTTGGAACAAGTTCTCAATGCTGATATTTTGTCTGTTATCATGAATGATCTCTATAAATTTGGTACTTCTATGCTTATGGATGATCTTTGTGTTGATAATAACTTGTTGAATGTGGAAATTGAGACACTCAAACAGGAAAATGATAAGCTGAGAATAACAAATGATGATGTGACAAAACAGTTTTCAAAAGAAATTTGTCTACTCAAACAAAGGCTTGAATGGTGTCAAGCTCAAAGTCTTGAAACGGAATTGAAACTTCAAAATAAAAATATTTCAAACTCTTGTCAACTTTGCAAAAACAATGAGTCTTTCAAAAGTCTGTGTCTCAAATACGAGAAAGAAATTGCGGATTTAAAAATTGAAAACGCCAAATGGCAACAAAACCGCGATGACATCAAATATTGCAATGGTTTACTTGAGTCTGAAATTCAGGATAAAAATCACATCATCATCGATTTGAAAGAGAAAATTAAGCTACTTCAAAAAGGAAAGATGGTTGACACCACGGTGATAGCACCAGGATTGTATCAATTAGACAAAACTGCTAAAGAAAATGTTGTTCAAACAACTAATGTTGATAACTCCACTTCTACAGGACTAGTCTCCACTAATAGTGTTAGCAGACCCAAGCGTAAAAGTAAAAGGAAGAATAGGCTCTGGCAACGTAAAAGAGGATCACTAGAAGCTCAAGAAGTAGAAGATCAACTTAGGAATTTGAATAAAACTCATGTTGCATCAGATTTAGATTCTAATCTCGCAAATTGTAATCAAAATCTAAATGTAACGAATGATGAACCTTTGAATGTTTTGAATATTAATGCATCTTGTGTGTCTTGTCGTAAAAGCGTATCATCTGGTGATCATACAAAATGTATAGCTAATTCTCTTCTTAATCATCATAAGAAACGTAGGACACGCATTCCTTCTAAGCCCACTACTGCCTCTAAGTCTATCTTAGGAAAGCCGCCTTCTACGGTTTCTAATGAAGCTAAAGTTACCACCATAAGTGCAGAGAACAAATCTAGGAATAAGCCAACCACTAGTGAATTCACCATTAAGAAAGTAAGAACTAGTTGGAATTGGCAACGTTGGTTACAATATAAACCAGACTTTAAATGGATTCCTAAATTGTTGAATACCTGTGCTTCTAACCAACAGGAACCCGCACTTTCTTTGGGTTCCACCCTTACTTCTGTTCCATCCGTGTCGTCTTCTTCTGATGCAGGTGGTACATATTGTTCTCTGGATTGTTGATAGCGGATGCACCCGACATATGACAGGCAATCTCAAACTGTTACAAAACTTTGTCTCAAAGTTCATTGGTACTGTCAGATTCGGGAATGATCATTACGCTTTAATCATGGGATATGGTGACTATGTCAGTGGGAACATTGAAATCAGTCGTGTTTATTATGTGGAAGGCCTTGGACACAACCTTTTCTCTGTTGGTCAATTTTGTGATGGGGATCTAGAAGTTGCATTTCGTGAGAAAACTTGCTTTGTTCGTGACTTACAAGGAAACGATCTAATGTCTAGCTCACGAGGCTCCAATCTTTATACAATATCAATATCAGATATGATTGCAACATCTCCGATATGTCTTTTCTCCAAAGCAGAATCGACTAAATCTTGGTTATGGCACAAACGTCTTTCGCACTTGAATTTCAAAACTATGACTGACCTTGCTCGTTACAAACTTGTTGATGGATTTCCAAGATTCCGTTTTACCAAAGATCACTTATATCCAGCCTGTGAACAAGGAAAAAGTACTCGAGCTCATTTTCCTAATAAACCTGAGCATAGTACGAATCATGTGTTACAATTGCTTCATATGGATTTGTGTGGACCGATGCGTGTTCAAAGCATCAACGGTAAACGCTACATTCTTGTAATTGTGGATGATTACTCCAGATGGACTTGGGTTTATTTCTTATGAAGTAAAGATCAGGCTCCTTCAATGATCATCACCTTTCTCACTAAAATTCAAGTTCAGCTACGCAATACGGTACGTATAGTCAGAACTGACAATGGAACTGAATTTAAGAATCAGACACTTCGGTCATACTTTGAGAAAGTGGGAATTGAACATCAAACATCTATTCCTAGAAGCCCAGAACAGAATGGAGTTGTTGAAAGACGCAACAGGACGTTAGTGGAAGCTGCTAGAACTATGTTGATTAATGCTCAATTACCGGATTACTTATGGGCGGAAGCTGTTTCAACCGCATGTTATACACAAAACCGTTGCATGATCTCTAAACGCCATCGCAAAACACCTTATCAGATTGTTCACAAGAGAAAACCGAACATCGATTACTTTCATGTATTTGGAGCACTTTGTTATCCGAAAAATGATCGTGATGATTTAGGTAAACTTAAAGCAAAGGCTGACATCGGAGTGTTCGTTGGATACTGTGAAAATTCTAAAGGTTTTCGGATATGGAATCGTCGAACAAGAGAAATTCAAGAAACCATTCACGCTAATTTTGATGAACTCACACAAATGGCTTCTGAGCAATATAGCTTAGGACCCGAATTCAACCGTCTTAACTCTCCGGACTCTTCGGCTGAACCATTGCCACTCAACCGCAAAGAATTGGAAACCTTGTTTGCTCCACTGTTTGATGACACAATTGAATACCGTCCTACTGAGGTCACACCTAATTCCGCTGCTCAACCTGATAACATTCCAGTACCTGACTCACCTCAACAAACTACAACAACTGTTGAGAAAGACGGTCCTCCAATTGCATCACCATTTACAGCAGAACAAACCGTTTCTAACTCACGACAATCAGCTGAAGATCCAACACCACAATCAGTTCCACAACCCACAGAGCATGATCATGATGCGTTCTTTAACCCGTTTGCACCAGCTCCTACCTTTCCCGATATAGCTGAGTCGTCAACACGCAATTTGGATCCTGCCAACATGCGAGATACTTATCAACTACACCCTTCAACACATAAATGGACTCTAGACCATCCACTAGTTCATATTATTGGCCATCCAGATGCACCTGTAATGACAAGACAACGACTTCACACTGATGGAGAAACTTGTATCTATGCACTCACAGTTTGTCACGAAGAACCTAAGAACATTAAAGAAGCAATGACTTATGACAACTGGATTGAATCTATGCAAGAGGAATTTCAGCAATTCATAAGATTAGAAGTCTGGGAATTAGTTGAAAGACCTGACGGAGTCTTTGTCATCGGGTTAAAATGGATTTGGAAGAATAAGCTAGATGCTGAAGGCACTGTCATACGTAACAAATCACGCCTGGTAGCGAAAGGATACTCTCAACTAGAAGGACTTGATTTTGCTGAATCCTTTGCTCCAGTGGCTAGACATGAAGCTGTTCGGATCTTTTTGGCCTATGCTGCACACAGGAACATGGTGGTTTACCAAATGGATGTGAAAACAGCATTTCTTAATGGAGAACTCCGTGAAGAAGTGTATGTAAGTCAACCAGACGGCTTCGTTGATCCTGAGCGTCCTAATCACGTTTACCGACTCAAAAAGGCACTCTACGGACTTAAGCAAGCCCCACGGGCGTGGTATGACAAACTATCCACTTTCTTGCTGGCCAATAAATTTTCTAAAGGATCGGTGGATCCAAAACTATTTACAAAAACCTACGGGGAGGACTTACTTGTTGTTCAAATATATGTCGATGACATTATTTTTGCCTCAACAAAAAGAAGTTACTCTAATGATTTTGCAAAATTAATGAAAGATAATTTTGAAATGTCCATGATGGGTGAACTTTCGTTCTTTCTAGGACTACAAGTTCATCAATCACCCCGTGGAATTTTTATAAATCAGTCCAAATATGCTCTTGAAATTTTAAAGAAACATGGAATGATGACTTGTGATACTTATAATACACCAATGGGATATACCACAAAACTAGATGCTGACTTACATGGGACTCCTGTTGACCCTACCAAATACCGAAGTATGATTGGGTCCCTCATGTATCTCACAGCTAGTAGACCTGATATAGTATTTGCTGTCTACATGTGCTCTCGCTATCAGTCCAAACCAACTGAAAAACACCTCAGTGAGGTCAAAAGAATCCTTCGATACATAAAGGGAACCATTAACTTGGGAATCTGGTATCCGAAGGATTCTGGTTTTGAACTAATTGCTTTTTCAGATGCTGACCATGCAGGATGCTTAGACACACGCAAAAGTACATCTGGTGGATTACAATTTCTCGGAGACAAACTTGTGTCATGGCAATCAAAGAAGCAGGACTGCACATCACTGTCGTCAACAGAATCCGAATATGTAGCTATGTCTGCTTGTTGTGCTCAAGTCATCTGGATGAGATCACAACTTAAGGATTATGGCTACTTGTTCAATAGGATTCCAATCTACTGTGATTCCAAAAGTGCAATTGCTATCTCCTGCAACACTGTTCATCATTGCAAATCCAAACACATCGATCTCCGATATCACTTCATCAAAGAGCACGTTGAAAAGGGTACCGTTGAACTGTATTTTGTTGGGACTGAGTACCAATTGGCGGACTTACTTACCAAATCCTTAGCACCATCAAGGTTTGCTAGTCTAGTTCACCAAATTGGTATGCGATGTTTGACTCCAGATGATCTGGAAAAGTTTTTAAAACACAATTGATCGTCAAACATCAAAACTATCTTTGTAAATATTTTTTTTCAAAAACAATATACAAAAATATAAAACCAATCAAAAACTCAAAAAGATTTTTGGTCTTTTTTATTAAAAAAAAAATGCAAGTATATTCCACTCTCGTCAACACTAATTTTTGTCCAATGTCCTTAATTATTAAAAACAAGTGTTGAGGGGGAGGAAAAGTAATTTTTTCAAATTTCTCTAAAACATTTACTCTATATACTTGCATTTTACCAAATAATATTACCTTCTTATCAAAAGTGATGCTTCAAAAGTGTTTCGGGATACTCACCTTGACCATTATAAATAAATTTTTAAGATTTCTTTAAGACTACGGTCTAAGGTCGAGGGGGAGTAAAATTCAACAAGTTGTTCTTGTCATAACTTGGTGTAATTAACGAAAGTTAAATGTGATAATGTGTTTAGGCATTAGGTGTGTATGTAAGATGAGGTTAAGGGACCATTTTTGTCAAAATACCAAACTCACAATAACCTTGGGTCAAAACTTTGTTTGACCGGCCATTTACTACACCTACTTTGCATTTACTCCTTTTTACCAACCAACATCAACGACTCACAATCATTCTTCAAATCCATTCATCAATCCTTTAATCTGTAAGTTGTAACATGTTTTGATTATCATTATGAACAATGGTTTTTAATTTTACTCTAATCCAACGGTTCAATTTGTCTTAATCGACTAATTAGATCTAGGGTTGTGCGTAGATCTTGAACCCATAAATTTGAGATGTTATGGTTAAATTGATTGATGGAAAATGATCCTTAGTTGATAATAAACATGATTCCTAACTCCAATCGTACCCAGTAACACTAAATCGATTGATTTGAAATTAGGGTTCATACGAGTCATTTAGGGATTCTTGATTTTGTGCATTAGGGTTGAAATTGATGATGGGATTGTGTTGTTATATGCCTAAGAACATATCATTATGGTTTAATTGCTTCAATTAAATCTCTTGTTCTTGAATCATAGGTTTAGGGTTCGAATGCACTTGCAGTTGTGATCTCTTGATTCTGTGGTCAATTATTGTTATAATTTGGACCAAACGTTCCTTAGGATGTTAGGAACACTTGCCCCATACCCATTCTTACCCAGATTCATGTTTGATTGGGATTTTGATTATGTGTTCATGCATGTTTACGCGTAACTCAAAATTTTGTCTCATTTACGCATAATGTTGTGAGGTTAAGTGTGTTGGTATGATTATTGATCAGTGGTTGTGATTTTACACTTTCAGGAATCAAACAACACAAATTTCTAAAGGTGAATTTCTGAAAAAGGACGTTTTTACGCACAAGTTGTTCATCCTACACGTAAGATTGAATCTTACGCGTAAGATTCGATACGTGGACAAACATTGTCTTGGATAAGACAATGTTTACGCATTAAAGGATTATCTTACGCATAAGTTATTTCTTACGCTTAAATCATGATCTTACGCGTAAGTCAAAACCTACGCACAAGTTATAACTTACGCTTAAGGTTCAATCCTTTGCCTAAGCTCTAATCTTACGCATAAGATAAACTCCTACGCGTAAAATTAAGCCTACGCAAAAGATGGAACTTACGCGTAACTTATAAAGTTATGCGTAGACTTTGTACCTACGCCTAATATCATTTCTTACGTTTAATAAAAGTTATGCGTAGGATTTTTTTAAGTTATGCGTAAACTTGTCCAATTCATGAAATTTCCTAAGTCTTGTAAAATTTCCAAAGTGTAATATCTTGTAATGATAAACTAATGTTGTAACTTAATAGTTAGAAGTTTCTACCATGGGATAATAACTCAAGTTTGTCATATAATAAAAGTTTTCACACACACAAACACCCACTGATCAATTCATAATATGCACAATCATGTAATCTTATGTCTGAGCTAACACAGTAAACCATTGCCATGTTTGTCTCTGTTTATGATCAATTCAGATGGCAGAACACAATGACGTTCCATATGGACCAGAACCTGAACCAAAACTTTCATGGGAAGAGACATTTCCAGATGATTACACCAGGAAGATTGGAAAGAACAACTTACGTATCAACTTCAACAAAATCACTTGCAACGAATCCTCATGTATTGTTGCAGTGGATGCTCTCCTATATCACCCCAACAAGCTGTTGTTCACCAAGTCAGCTTCAGTCTCCTGCTTCTACTTACACCAGTTCTGGCATACACTTCAGCTAGACCTTGGGGAGGCTTCCTTCACCTGCATGCTCCATAACCGACAGGTTACTGTGGATATAGACACACTAAGGAATGTTCTTGGGTTACCCAAACTTGGCCCAGATGAAGAATATGATCAAGTACCCACCAAAGAAGAGCTGATAGAGTGGTTACGGGATATTGGCTATGACAAATCAGAAGAAGTTGTAACAAGACATTCTAGGGTCAACATCAGATTTCTTCCACAACCTTGGAGAACCCTGTACATTCTGATTGCCAAATCCCTATCTGGCAGAGACACTGGCCATGAACACCCCAAGCTCCAACACCTCAAACTCTTCTGGGCAGTGGCAAACGTAAAGAAAGTAGACTATGCCAGCATCATTTGGGAAGACCTTGTGTGGCATATTCAACACAAGACCAACAACATCCCCATTTGTTCGTTTCACAAAATTACTCATCGAAAGCTTCCTTCGTGAGTATGACGATATTCCTCAAAGACTTGATGATGAAGCCAAGCACACTTTCCGAAATGAGGAAACTCTCAGGATTATCAAGAGACTCGACACCAGCACCCGCAAGCAAGGAAAGAAATTTCCCGACTGTCTCTTGAACAAGAAAGTGCAGCTGTGCAAGAATTACAAGTATTACCTTCAAGCTCTTGAGGAAGAAAAAGTTGGTTTCTTAGAAGAGATAATTCTACCCTCGTGCATGCAGAAGAAGGGAAAGAAAGGCAGCAAGACTGGGACCTCCGGTAGTTCTACCCAGTCTAAACAAAAGAAGAAGGGTACTCTTAAGAGAAGACTTCCTGCCAAGAAGCCCGCATCCATTCCTGAACCTCGGTGGTTTCCCTCACCACCATCTTCTCCAAAACCGTCTAACTCTGAAACCGAGTCCGACGAAGGTCCAGTGTACAGGGAAGCCTTTGCCAATATCAATGAGAATGTTAATCTTGAAGACATTGATGATAAAGACTTGACTTTTGAAGATTGGGAGAAAAACATTGATGAGTTTGCTGATAATGCTGAATACCCAGCATATCCAATCAAAGACCGTTCACTGAAGCAGAGTCAATATTAGAAGAAGAAAGGATCAGGAGAGAGAAAATGAAGGAACCCATGACTGCTGAACAAGAATCTGCTCAATCCAACATAGGCCTTTCAGTTGAAGAAGAAAATGAAAGTGCTCTCAAGTTGGGTCTCCTCCACAGCAAGATAGATGCATTCTATGATGATCTACCTCCACCTCCAGTGTTCTCTCATACTACCGAAGCTGGCGGATCGAGGAGTATTCCTGAGCCTACTGCAGGAACTAATACTGATTTGGTCATATACAACACCCCCACAGTATCACCCACAGATGAAGAAATGATCAATGCTTCAGCAGCAGGAGAAGAGGGAGAGGAAGATCCCATGGATACTGAGACTCCACAGTTGATGTCTATGGAAGAAATGGAGCTCAGAGAAAGGGCTCAAGAAGAAGAATTAAGGAAAAAGCAAGAAGCTGAGGAGGCTAGACTTGAAGAACTTGCACAAGCCAGACTGGAAGAGACAATACGAATGGAAGAAAGCAGGAAGGCTGAAGAGACAGCCAAGATGGCAGAAGAAAAGATGAAAAGAGAAGAAGATGCCAAGCTTGCTGAAGAATTAAGGCTTAAAGCCGAGGCAGACAAACTTGCTGAAGAACAGAGGTTGAAAGAGGAAGCATCCAAAGCCAAGAATGTTGAAGAACCCGAATCACAGAGAGGAGATGATAAGGACGTTACCACCAACATAGAATCTTCACAATCATCACCTCCTGCATCCGAATCAACCCACGACAAATCAATCAAGAAACCAAGCACCAAAGCCTCTGCTGCATCCAAGTTGCTTAAGTCAGCATTTAGAAGAGTACATGAAAAGAAGAAAAGCAAACTGGAAGATCAGGTTGCATTACTAGCAAGCCAAGTTGCTGAACTGACAAAGCTCAACTCTAATGTCCAGGAACTTCAAGATAAGGTTGACACCTTCTTAGCAAAGGATGTGGAAGAGAACTTGGAAGCTACATTGGCTGCTCAAGCACACCAATACATGGAACAACACTTAGTTGCTGAGTTGAAAGATCTGCTGGCACCCATTAGAGATGAACTCACCAAGTTCGCAGAGCAAGCTGTCAAGAAAGTAATCCGATCCACCACATTTACTCTTCGAGCTGACAAGTCAACTGTTCCACTACCAGGACTATCTATGGACGAATTAGAAGCCCAGCTCTTGGACAAACTGGCAAGCAAATTCACATTATCACCGGAAGAAGCTAAAGTCCTGGAAGCATTGAAAGCAAAAATGACAAAAGAGACTTGCAGCACAGAGGCGGACAAACTGAATCGTCCAAGAGATGATGAAGACAGGGATCCTAATTCTCAGGCAAAGAAACAAAAACAAGCCGAAGGACCCTCATCTCAATCAAAAACACCGGTCATCCCTCCAACAACAACAACGTCCTCACAACAACCTAAGGCATCTGGTTCCGCTCCCAAAGCACACGACCACTTTGAATACACAGGTGGTGACGAGATTCCTCAGCCCGATGAAGTTCCAGAACCGTCCTCTAAGAAGAAGAAAGAAAGGAAACGAAAGCATCATCAACCCAAATCGGACACCTCATCAAAAGGCAAAGAACCAAAGAAACCGAAAACCGTCCTCAAATGGCTAGACCAAGACGATACTGCCGAATACTCCTGGTTTGAGAAGATGATCAATTCGCAACCACCACTTGCAGACAATCAAGAACCTCAAGATGGTCGAATGGTGGAATACGCTCAATTGATTCAGCATAAGTTTCAGATGAAAAAGATGAATAAGAAAGAGCTGCGAAGAATCAAGAATGATGCATTTAATCTTCTGAAAGATAGGTCTGCTAACTCCATCGAACTTGAGTACCATCTGGAAAATATTGCTCGAGCTATGTCTAGCAATATTGACTGGATTAATCCAAAATCTTATGTCGATCCAGTCACAAGGAAAACCGCACCTTACATTACTGACTGGTCCAAACCACTACCGATGATTGGGAAGCCTAAGGAACCGAAGATCCCTTACAAGTTCTTCTTCAACACAGACTTGGAATTTCTGAAACTTGGCAGCAAGATTGAGAAGAAGTACGTTACATCACTGGCCTTTCTCCCTGTAGCTCGATATCTCAACAATGCCATCGAAGAAGAAGCCTCAGCATGATTCATCGATAAAGTTGTTGAATATGACCGGAACGCACTCTACGGTATACATCATTGGCCAGACAACTGGGCTCAGTACTATCGAAGCAGCAGACTCAATCAGACGATGGGCGATGTGACAAGTGATCTGAAGATAGTCTCGATTAAGTTCATTTCGACGGTCACTCACTTTGGGTACCCCTTCTTCAGCAAAATCACACTCAAAAGACTTGATGAAAAGGAGTACGATATTTCCGAGTCAAACTTTCCACGACTACTCCTCAACGACATTGAAGATATGTACCTGCTCAAAGTTCAAGGAAAGCTTTGCAACTTGCCCAAAGAGATGCAGCTTGCCTTTATCCAAGCTCTCCTAATCTTCATTCGGCAGATAGTTGTCAGAGAAAGAGTAGAAGATCTTCAACTAGGAGTGGAAAGTTATCAGAAGAAGCTGAATCTCACCAAACCTAACATGTTCGACATCCCCGACCTTCAACATCTACCTCAATACACCTTGATCAGGCATCCAACATTCGGGTTCACTTACCGCAGTGTCAACGGTCGAAACTGCTTCATGGGCTACAAAGAAATACATAAGTTCTGTGATGAAACCCTGAAGTTCGTCAGAGATGGAATCAATAGCAGATTAAATGACATCGCACTGGGTAAATCCAAAAGATGGAACACCGATGAGGCCAGAGAGGCTCGCAGATTCATTACAAGGATTGAGAACCGGTTGAAGCGCAGGGATCAATTTCGGAGATTGGAAAGCTATGTTGGAAGAAGAACAAAATTTCTGGTGTTGACATTTCAGAGACCCGACTGGTAGAAAGTTGTAAGAATTTGATTTGATTTGTCAATATTATACCTCATTATGGCTTGTGCACACATTACAGTGCACAACCCGGACTTGTAAAGAAAGGACCCTGAGGTACGCATCAGTGCCTCAATCCTAATATAAGGAGCGAAGGCTTCTTACTTTTGAGTAGAATTAATCAAATGTTTATGATTTTTCATAATTCTGCTCAAAAGGACAAGTATTTCACCTCAATGAGACCTAATCACTTGTTGAGGGGGAGCACGTGTCAAAACAAAATACTTTGTTCAAAATCAAAGGTTCTTGGTGAATCTCCCCGTAAGACTCAAAAAGGCATATTTTAATCTAAAAGGTTTGTCAAAAACATCATATTATATGCTATTTTTGAGGGGGAGAAAATGAAAAAGTGATTTAAATATACGAAGTCAAAGCTTAAAAGTTGTATCATGTGCGAGCTAGACTCAGTATTGACCCAGGAATTGACGAGACAATAAAAGTTAGTAATATTGAAAAGACTTATCCTCGACGGGGTAATAACATCAAGTTAGTTACTAGAGCTAGTTGTCACCTAAAAGCTGACAATGTATCTCTTTAACTAACCACGTAAGCGTGTCTCGAAAAGGATTTGTCTTAGTAGAAATGTACCGTCTCGAGGAACTTTCTGTGGACTTGACCAGGCCGGGTAATAACTTCAAGCTAGTTTATCTAGTGATGTAAGCGTGTCTCGAATCGGTCTTGTTCACGGAAAGTGGATCAATTCAAAATGCTTGCTCCTCCCGCATGTGCAAATTTATTAAACACTTATGAGCACATGTGCAGGGGGAGCCCTTCAAAAGTGTACACAAAACTCTCAAAGTGTTAACCAAAATATTTGATTATCACAAACACTTTGAGAGATTTTCAATCAAAGGTTTCTTGGCTACTGTCGGAGTTATAAGGTGATTAAGATGGGAATAACCGTCCTATGATCCGCCAGAGCCGGAGGGATCTACCCAAGGACATCTCCCATAGTTAGAATTAGAAGTCCTTAGGTATGATACGAAAAAGGAGAAAAGAATGAAAGGGAAAGAAGGAGTTGAAGAATTAAAAAGAAAAGTAAAGAAAAGGGTGAAAAGAAATAGCCCTCCATATGTTCAACCTTAGGGCAGACACCGGGTTCAATACATATGCTACTGGTTGTTGCAAAAGGCAACACCGGTATTGAAGATAAAGTCATCATGGACCCAGTGACGCAATGCACTAAACCTTCTTAACCACTCAAGTTCTCTTAAAAGAGCTTGTTTCATTCTCACAGGGAACCAGCGTAACCTATCGACCTATCTCTTAGAGATGGTTGATATTGAAGCAGGAGACCCCTCCCTAGTCTCTGCATAGGAAACCTAAGTGTGCACTTATAGAGTCTAGAGCCTTGAGATACATCAAAGATCTCTTAGGAACACTTAGTATTTCTACAACTGGTGTTCTACATCAATGGACACCAGCTGTAAATTATCGAGTCCTTCGCAGATCTTAGAAATCTGCCGAGAACGTTTATGAGAGGATTACTTATGTATTTCTCAATGATTGAACGGAAATCCTGCCAGGGTCTACATCAAACAGCCCTGACAGCAGGTCACTTCGGTAACCCCACAAGGGTTACGCTTAGTGTTTGCGGTGGTTCCATAGCGGTCTACAGTCGTGGAGTGATCCCCAGCGACTCACCCAGTCATTGAGCTACTTAGTAGGTCTCGTAAGCTCCTTCGAGAGTAGCTGATATGGGAATGGCCTGGATAAGGATTAGAGGGAGTCTTCACAATATGCTGTTGATGAACTCTATATCCTTATCTGTAAGTACCGGATATTTATTGCTAACTGTTTACTTGCAGGTACCTCACTTCCATGATGGTAGATTCCAACATGCTCATACATACATCTTGAAGCATAAGAAAACTCCCTCAAAGATCTCAGCACCACAAAGTTCAAAGAAAGATTCTACGTCAATAAAGAAGAATCTACAAAGTATAAAGACTTAAAGATCTCAGAATATGAAAAGGAACTTCGTGCACAAGAAAGAATAAGTCCGAAGATGTATGAGTATGTTGGAATGGCGGACAACCACCACAGACGCAGGAGTGACGAATGGCAGACTACTTCATGACACAATCACTACATCATCACCAAAGAACAAAGACAGAGAGCAAAGTATATTCATTATCATTCAACCATTTTGAAGACGTCTAAAGCTTTACATGTCACAAGTCAACGACAAAGATGAAGACGTCAAGCAACCGTGATGACCGACCCTTAGGGGGAGATTGTTGGGATCATACTTTTGTATTTTAGTCAAGTCTCGGTCATTACCTTTTGTAATAGGTTGCTTAGTTATTTTATTCACTATGTTAAAGTTACAAGACTTAAGTTAGTAAGCCCATGGGCTTGAAAGCCCACATTTTTAAGCAAGATGAGGGAGGTAGGGAGTGTTGCCCTACTCCTCCCTTATAAATACCAAGCTATGTAAACATTTCATGTTGTTGGTTATTTGAATACACTAGTGAAACTCTTGCAATTTATCTTCTCTCATTTCTTATAATCAACCACCTCTCATTCTCATCTATTTTCTTACATTAACATACTTGTGTTTACATAAATGGTGACCTAACAGGAGTTACATTATTTTACTCAGTGTCACACACAGAAGACGATGTGGATAATCGCAAGAGGTGATGAAAGTCTCATACTTTGTCAGGATTTTATTGAGTACTTAGAGATTTGCATGGTGTACAAATTCTCTACACCGTTCTTCTAACAACAGTTCAAGCTTAAGTATCAAATTTGGGGAATTCTACTTCCTTTTCAAGTCTGGTATATCGGGTTCACTTCAACAAGTGATCACCGCAATAGCCGACAGAATACGAGGTTGGGTTGTTTGCCAAAGAGTTCAAAGGTTGAGATGTGATCAACACTTCTTATGGGATATTTGATGCTACAAGAATATCAATGATACTTCACAAGAGCTTCTCAGGTATATGGTCATACACGTCAAATGATGCTTCCGAAAGATCGAAACCATCATTGTGGGAGAAACGTGTACTTTGATGATATAAAGTCAACCTCCAGGGGGAAGTAGTTTATACTACCTTACTTAGTATGGTGGTTTGTGAAGTATTTTACATATGGGAGAAGAATTGTTGCTGATCTCTTGCATGTTTTCCCAAACAGTTATTCACCAAATCCAACAGTTGTCATAACACATTCAATCTATCATTGTCTCACGGTTTCTTCTTGGTTTTGTAAAATCCCGCGAAAGAATCTATTTCTCGGTTTAAATCATAGATTTGTAAAATCCCGTGATGATGGAATTATCCTGGAGAAAGTAAAGTGCATTTCCGGATCTTAATTGATTCTGGTGTTACGGTTTCAACTTCAAAGAAGGGATAAGGTGTGTACTTCATGTATTGGATGACTTTTATGATATACTTCATGGCATTTTGACTATAACAAAGTGTTACGGGGATATGCGATTTTGACCATGATCGGGAGAATAACCATTATCAAAGTTCATTCAAAACATCAAAAAGGGCTAGATTTGGGCATTTAAACCACAAGATGTGACTACGGCGTTAATTCATTATTATTTATTTGAGGTTGAATTGAAATTTCACTGGTGCATGTACTTAGTATATGAAGATATCGAGGTGGTTGGATGAAGATTCTTCGAGATCCTTGTTCGAGCTTTTAACCTTTACAATGACGAAGACTTGGATATCTAGTTATTTTTGGGATTCTTCCTTTCTATTACCACAAAATAACTATCACTTTAAGGAGTTACGTTGTAGTGCTCAGTGTCACACGAAGTTGTGGATATTCAGGAGGTGATGTACGTCTTATACTTGATGTTTGGTTAGTTGAAGAGTATAGAGTACATAGAGATTCGAAGTTGCACGAACTCTCTACACCATCCTTAGTCACACATTAATGCAAGTTTACGTCACAAGTTCGAGTAATTTTACTTTAGTCTCAAGTTCATAATATTGGGTTTTTCTCCATCAGTAGTCACGACAAAGAGCCGACAGAATGATAATGGGGTTGGTAACGAGTTAGCAGAGAGAAGTAGAAAAGAGAGAGATAACATTTGAACACAACGGTTCAAGCCTCGCTCTTCAATGACAATGACGTTTGGACACAGCAGTTCAAGCCTCGTTCTTCAACATTATGGCGTTTGTAGACAGCACTTCAGGTCCCGTTCCTAAAAGAAAAGAAAAGTGTACGTTTCAGTGCACTTTATCTTGGAAAGAAGAGAAATCTTCTTATTTATGGCCATTCTCATCAACAAGCTTCATGTTTTCCCATGTTCATACAAGTAATCAAGTGGGTCAACGTACATTGGATTATATTTGTGTGCTTCACTTATTCAATCAAAAGTTGCAACAAGCATATGCAATTTTTGAGGGGGAGAAGGGAAAGGGTGAAGAAACTACATGTTGATGATGTTTGTAAAATGGTCATTCGGCTCTTGTATGCAGATATTTACTCCCTCTAAGGTTTAACACATTTCAACAAGTGGTTTAGGCATATAACAAGCTTCATTGAACTCTTCATTTGCTAAGCCACTGATGAGGAGACAAAAGAGGGACTGCTACAAGAGAGCTTTAATCATCATCTTCCTCGCAGTAGTGTTTGGGCCTACACGCATATTTATGCTGCACATGATAAATCTCAACCATCATGGAATCTCAACTATGGCAAAAATGTCATTTGCTTACCATTTTTGAGGGGGAGAGTGATTGATGATAAACCGTCAACTTATATTGACCAAAGAATGGTCAACAAAGTCAAAGAGCCTAGACCAATGCTTCCGGGTAATAAAGGGTATCACCAGGTCGTTATGTCCCGACGAGGTGTGGATTGTGCTTTAGCGTACTTGTGATCGGGTGATTATTCACAGAAAAGGGTTGTGATAAGAATTATTTGGAAATTATTAACAAATATAGATTAGGAAAGCTACGAGATTGATTACTGGTATTGAGATTAAGAAGATTTGAGCTAAAACCTAAAAACGTACGTTTTAATTAAAAACGTACGCAGACGAACAAAACAAAAAGTATAACTGATGGACGGAAAAGGTTACAAGTGTAAAATTATTATTTTTACAATCTTAATAAATAAAGAAAATTTTAAGAAAAATAAAAACTATTTTTACACTATTTAATTATTTATTATTAATTAATTACTAATTATCTATTTATTACTAATTAAACTAATTAGAATTATTAAAAATATTAAAAAGGCTTAGAAAATTAAGAAAAATTTTATAAATCTAATTAACCATTATGGGAATCCTAAAAAATTATAAAAAGTTGATTTTATGTATTTTTAAACTAATTTACTAATTATTAATCTAATTATTAATTAATTACCACCTAAACTATTTATATTATAAAAAATAGAAAATGAGCAATATAAATTCTAGAAAAATTTGTAAAAATGTTTTAACTTATATAAAAGCTAGAAAAATTATAAAAACTAGGTTATACTTTATAAATTATAATTATGCTATTTTAATTACTTAATATTAACTAAAACTTAATTAAACTAAAATTAATTATAAAAACCACTAAAAGACAAAAGAAAAATCTGGAAAAATTTCTAGAATTATTTTAACCTAAAAGAGATTTAATAAAAATATAAAAATGATATATTGCTTATAAATAAGCTAAAAAGAAAATTAAAATGATAAATACTATTAAATAGAAGCTATCACTATAATTAAAGTTGGTTTTTTTGGTTTTTTTCTTTTTCCAAACTAATTATACACTAAAAACTAAAACTTTTTGTGAAAACGCTTTTGATGTAAACCAACAATAAGCACTCTGAGTGCTTATTTACCCAAACAGTTGACTTTTGTTGACTGTGAAAGAATTTGAGCTCAAATGGATTAAGGTGGGGTCCACAATGGTTAAAGTAGGTTTCTATGAGTTACATGAACTATATTAAGCTATATTAGCACAAATAAGCAGCTTCAATAAGCTACAAATCACAAATAAGCAGTTTGCTTATTGCATTCTGAGACAGATTTGGGGACAAAGTTGGGGAGCAAAACTAAGTGGGGTCCAGTGACCAGATGGTCAAATCAATGGTCAATTATCAAAACCTGGTAGGAGGGGGGTTGGGCAAGGCTAACTATGGGGTGTGGGACCCACTGGGGTAACCACAATTGACCACCAAAGTTGGGTGGGTGAGTTAGGTCTGCTGAGTGCAGGGGACTAGGTTGCCCTGCAGCTGTGTTCCAAGGGTATTTTGGTCCACGAAATAAAATATCAAAAATGTACCCATTATGAAAATCTAATGTTCTACTGATAGACTACTTACCTAAGCAATTTCAAACCTTAAGTCCAAACACAAAAATCAATTTAATTCATGCCATTTTTGCTAAAATCTGAAATTACCTTTTTTGACTTTTTAGTTAAACTTGAGTTTTTGACTTTTGTGAGTTTTGATCTTTGTTTTCTGACTAGAAATGATTTATTAAGCTAATCTAACATGAACTTAAGCTACAACAACAGTTAATGAAAAGATTTGAGTGGGTTTAGAACCCACTGTTCCAACAGATGGTCAAATTAAGGGACCTAAACCTTGATTTTGACTTTAAGCTTAAAATGACTTGATTTCTTGGTCACTTTGACCTGTTTTAACCTTGGTGAAACTGTTTTGAACACAAGTAACAACAAAATCTCATGGGAACCAAGGGATCTATCTAAAACCAAACACCCTTTAATTTGACTGTGTTGGGAGGTTTTCAAAGCAAATGAGGGTTTGAACCAAAACTACTGATGCAGAAGCTCTTGTTATGATTACTTAAACTTTTTCAAGCACAATTATGTCAACAATGACCACAAGAACTCAGAATTCCACAAAATACTATGATAAACTGAAAATTGAAATACTAAGCCACTCTAAATTTCAATAAACAATTATACTACTTTTGTTTATACTCACACTAAATGACTTCAAGTAAACATAAATACACAGATTTAAGCTAATACAAATATGATTATGCAAAATAAACTTAAAGTGAATTGAAGCTTACAATATGGCTAATGATGGAACAAGTAGCTGAGGACCAAATGAACAACCTAACACCCCCCACAGGGTACTAAACCAATTTTCCAAAGCCTTCCATGCTTCCAAATCACCTTTTAATCCAGAATCCAAGCCAAAATGACACAGTTTGACTTTTGTTGACCAATTTGTAATTTTTGATTTTTGTTAACTAACTTGAGTTTTAAGGTAACTAGAAGTCTTTTTAAACTTCCTGGGAGCCTATGTGTACTAACTCAGTCCATCATAACCACAATGATCACCATTACAATATAAGTACGAATTTTATATAAAAATTAAACCATTGAAAAACTTGAACAAATACTTAAATTAACTTAACATTACACAACAACTGAAAGTTTTTTGAATACAATACAATATAAGGAGAATTTATAAAAACGGAAAATTAAACTAAATTTTACTACTTGTTGCCCTGCTGCTTCCTATTCTTTTTATAGGGGACCATTAGGGTTTTGAAACCCTAATGAGTGAATCCCACATGAATCTTGAGCCATTGGATGATCACTACTCAATCTTGGCCCTTCAAAAAGTTTTGGCGCCTTTTTTTCTTTCTCTGTCAGGTTGAAGGTTGAGTGTGGGCAAAATTGGGCAATTAAAACTCTTTGGAGTCTTGTTATTAGTCAATGGAGAGGGATGGCTTGCTGAGGTGGAGGAGGGGGGGAATTGGTAGTAGCAGGTGAGCAAGCGGGAGGGGAAAAGAGGTGGGTCAACGTTGGTTTGACCGGGGGTGATTATTTAAACGGATGGGAGTAATATTATTGTGTGGGGGTGGGCTGAGGATGTGGAGTGGGCTGGATGTGGTGATGGGCTTGGAGTGATAAGGAGTTGGTTTTGTTTTTGGGTTTAAAAAACTATTAGGGTCCGATTGGTGTAGTGTATAAACACAAGGACCATTTTTGTAATTCTAACAAAACCAAGGGACTGAAAGTGTAAGTCTCCAAAAGTATCACCAAGGACTATTGTTTCCAAGATCAGTATTCCACAAACCAATTTTTGCAATTTTTTAATTTTCAAAAATTCCGAGGGACTAAACTTGCAAATTTCCAAACTCCAGGGACCAAACATGTAACTTTTCCAAATTTATCACCCAAAGTCCATTTTTGATAACTTTTGATTTTTTAGGGACTTGGGTTGACTTTTATTTCAAAATAAATGCATAGGGACTATTTCTGACATATTTTGAAACTTGGGGGACTGAAACTGCCAATATTGCAAACTTTGATCGTTTTTCATTTGTTTTTGCTCGTTTTGCATTTAAAACACATAAAACACAATCCCTGGGATAATTTAAGTATTTTGATTACTTTTTGATTGTTTTTGTATGTTTTGGCAGTTTAAATACGATAAAAATGATGAGTGTTTGCGCACTCATCAATCCTCCACACTAAACTATTGCTAGTCCCTAGCAATATTTTTGGAAAACTTGATGGATTTTAAACTATTTACCAAAAGCCATCACTTCTGGAGTAGCCAGGTGTAAGAACTGTGGCACACCTGATAACCGTGTGATTTTGAGCAAACCACCAGCTGTCAACGGATTTGATTTGTCTTTACCAAGAGCCGTTTGCTCCTGGACTAGCCAGCTCTTGATGGAATAGTCAACATCTTGGTGAGCTGATTACCAATTATGGATTTTCCACTGCCTTTACCACAAGCCATAATCTTGCGGGCTAGCCAACTCATTTGCTTTATGGGATATGGGGAGTTGAGAAACCATACAATTTTGGGCAAATTGCAAGTCGTAAACGGATTTGAGTTATCTTTACCAAGAGCCATTTGCTCCTGGATTAGCCAATCCCTTTTGTCGTTTAGACACGGCGGACTGATTACCCCAAAAATTTTGAAATTAAGTGAAAAATTTTTGAAAATTTTGGCCAAAAACGGGGGTATTTGAAAGTATTTTGCGATAAAATTCGCTAGAATTTCCCCCCCACACTTAGAAATGAATATTGCCCTCAATATTCAAAGTCCCGGCTATTATGCCGACTCTTTGAACGTAAAAAGCCAAGATTCGAATCTAACTGTGGAAACACCAAATTTCACTTCATTTCTATATACACTTTTTTTTTTTTTTTTTTTTTTTTTTTTTTTTTTGAAATTTATATACATATATACATTTTCAAATAGCGGGGGGTTGGCCATTCCCCCACACTAGGGTGGTAGAAAGTAGAAAGAAATCAGAGATACGGGTAAAAACCCGTACTGTGCTATTGTTTTTGTTTATCTAGTCGCTAGCTTGACTCGATCCCCGAATTCAATTGTCCTTGGGGAAAGTTTGGAGATCCGGGACAACAATGGATGGTATGTCCTCTCCAAAGTAGTGCTTTAAACGGTGTCCATTCACTTTGAAATTAGGACCGTCATTTTGAGATAATTCGACGGTGCCATAAGGATAAACTTTTGCAATAGTGAATGGACCAGTCCATCGGGTTTTAAGCTTTCCTGAGAAGATCTTGAGTCTAGAGTTGAAAAGAAGGACTCGATCACCAACGTTAAAAACGCGGTTCTTGATTTTGGAGTCATGAATCTTCTTTGTCTTTTCCTTATAGATCAAAGAGTTCTCGTAAGCTTGATCACGAAGTTCGTTTAATTCATTTAGTTGAACTTTTCTATGATCACCCGCAGTTTTGAGGTCGAAATTGGCATGCTTGAGAGCCCAATAGGCTTTGTGCTCAAGCTCGATCGGAAGATGGCACGCTTTCCCGTACACAAGTTTGTAAGGCGTACACCCAATGGGTGTTTTGTAAGCCGTACGGAAAGCCCAAAGTGCATCATCTAATTTGTCCGACCACGATGCACGATTTTCACCTACAGTTCTTTCCGAAATTCTCTTAATTCCTTGATTGGAAACTTCTACTTGTCCACTTGTTTGTGGGTGGTACACAGTAGAAAGACGGTGAGTTACACCGTACTTTTGCATGACTTTATCAAATTTGTCATTACAGAAGTGCGTACCACGATCACTGATAATAGCACGTGAAGTTCCAAATCGAGCGAAAAGAGCTTTCAAGAATTTTACAACAACTCGGGCATCATTAGTGGGTAAAGCTTTCGCTTCAACCCATTTTGACAAGTAGTCAACAGCCACGAGTATATACTTATTGCCATGAGAAGATGGAAATGGCCCCATAAAATCGATGCCCCAAACGTCAAAGATTTCACAAACTTAAATTGCATGCTGAGGCATTTCATTCTTTTGTGAAATATTCCCGTGACGTTGACAAACGTCACAGGATTTGACTAATTCCTGGGCATCCTTGTAAATCGTGGGCCAAAAGAAACCGGAGTCAAACACCTTTTTGGCGGTGTAGTTTGGATTGTGATGGCCCCCCGTGGGACCAGCATGGCAAGCCTTAAGAATTTCAGAGGCTTCTTGGCCATAAACACACCGCCGCTTGACTTGATCCGCACAGATTTTGAACAAGTAGGGGTCGTCCCAGAAGTAATGTTTTACATCTTTGAAGAATTTATTTTTTTGTTGGGACGACATCCCTTTCACCACAAAGTTACCCGCAAGGTAGTTTGCGAAGTCGGCAAACCACGGGGTAATAGAATCTCCACGAAAGGTAACCGCATTGAGTGTCTCGAGAGGGAATGTTTCATTAATTTCTTTCCTCTCAAAGACATCTTGGTGGGGGTTTTCCAATTGGGAGAGATGATCAGCAGCTAGGTTCTCAGCTCCTTTTTCATCACGAATAATGATATCAAATTCCTGTTGGAGGAGAACCCAACGAAGAAGTCTCAGCTTTGCATCTTGTTTTGCAAAAAGGTACTTCAAAGCCGAGTGATCCGTATACACTATGCTTTTGGTCAGTATCAAGTATGGCCGGAATTTTACAAAAGCATACACCACAGCTAATAATTCTTTTTCGGTGGTGGTGTAATGACTTTGAGCCTCGGTCATAGTTTTGCTGGCATAGTGTATAGGCTGAAAATGTTTTGTTTTGAGTTGCCCCAAGACTGCCCCTATAGCCTAATCACTAGCATCACACATGAGCTCGAAAGGCAAGTCCCAATCGGGGGCAACAAGAATCGGTGCCTCGGTCAGCTTTTTCTTAAGTGTTTCAAAAGCTTCGATGCACTCGGGGGAGAAGATAAAAGGAGCATCCTTTTCGAGGAGATGGGTCATAGGCCGGGCGATTTTAGAAAAATCTTGAATAAACCTACGATAGAAACCGGCGTGACCCAAAAAGCTCCTAACACCTTTCACGGTTGTGGGATGAGGTAATTTTGCAATGACATCCACTTTGGCTTTGTCAACCTCAATCCCGTTCTTTGAAATTTTATGGCCGAGGACAATGCCCTCTTTGACCATAAAGTGACTCTTCTCCCAATTTAGACATAACTTTGTGTCTTCACAACGTTTTAGCATGTCGTCTAAATGGGAGAGGCATGATTGAAAAGAATCCCCAATGACCGAAAAATCGTCCATGAAGACTGACTCCTCCCGAACCGTCACTTATTTATCACACAAGCTAACCACTTGTGAATGGTTAACCGTAATATCTAAATGGAGCCCGGGAGGAACAGCAAAGTTAATCCGTGGGAGTTAAGTACAGAAAAAGTACGTGAGTACAGAAAAGTACATCCCCGGGTCGTTATGTCCCAACGAGGTGTGCGTGATAGTACAATGACTTGTAATGTGTTGAAATAATATGTATATAGAAAAATGGGAATCTGAATGACTAACACTGGAATGTGAATAGTAATAGCTCTGTCACAGCTACTTCATTTAAGAAACGTACAATCAGAAACCCTAAAATAAATGATATTTACTAACGTACGTTTAAGTTTAAATAAACGTAAACGTAACGAATAAAACAAAACTTTCCCAAAGAGGGAATTTGCATGCCTTAACGGCTTAAATGCAAATTAAATAAACTTAAAATATTTACTTATAATTATAATTTATTTAAAACAATATTTACAAGTGTTATATTAATTACTCTAATTAAAAACTATTTATTTACTATTTATTAATTACCTAAATAATAAGAAAGTGTAAAATAAACCTAAATAAATAAAACAAAAACTTAGAAAAGTTAAAAGTAATATAAAAGAAATTTTGAAACTAAAAATATATTTATTATACAAATATTCTATTTATTATTAAATATTTACTATTATTTAATTACTAATATTATTATTTAATTATTATATATACTAAATTAGCAAACTAAAATCTAAAACTTTTTACATAATTCTAAAATTCTTATAAGAAGCTAAAAAAAATATAAAAACTATATTTTATATACAAAAAAAAAAAATAAGAAAACTTAATTAAAAACTATTTAAACTTATATAAACTAATTAGACTAAATTAATTATTATACATACTAAACTAATTTATAAAATTATGAAACTTTTTATATAACTATATTAAAGTAATATAAACTTTATAAAAATATAAAATTTCCTAAAAACTAATTAATAAGCTAATTTTATAATTAAATATTAACTATTATTAATTACCTAATTTAACTACTTTTAATTTTAATAAATACTAAACTATATTCTAAAATTCTGAAAATTTTTATATAACTATTAAATACTGACAGAAACTAAGGAAAAATATAATATGGAACAAAAGCTTATTAATAAGCTGTTAAATAAGCTAAACGTATAAATAAGCTAATAATCCTACTAATACTATAAATATACATGGCAATCCCCTTCCAACGGAACTGGTGCCCCAGAGCAGTTGGAAGGGGTGTGGGTACTTATGCATGATACTAGCCTTGAGGTCCTGAGTTCGAATCCACCCACACCCATTTTTGCATTTTATTTTATTTTTGAATTTTCTTTTTGCAAAACTTAATAATAAGCTAAAATATTGAACTTTAACAAAGTCAACTTTAATAAAACTTGGAAATAAGCTCTGTGTGAGCTTATTTCCAACACAGAAGGCTTTTTAGCTTAAACTTCTTAAATAGAAGCTATCACTAGTGTTAAAGTTTGGTTTGGGCTTTTTCTTTTTATAAATTTATCTAAATACTACTAATATACAGGAATGATGAAAATAGAACTTATATAACCTAGAAATAAGCCATACGTGGGCTTATTACCCACACAGTTGAGCTTATTGGCTTTCAGTGGAGTAATAAGCTCATGATAAGCTTGAAAAAGCTATACAGTGGAGATAAAAGGCAAAAGTGTGTATGTACAAGTATAATAGGTGTATATGAACAAAAATAAGCACTGATAAGTGCTTATAAGTACAAGCTTAAGGTTTAGACAGTTAAGCCTTTTGAGCTTAACTTGGATGGATTTGAGGCTTGCAAAAGCCTAGTATAAGCTCCATACTAAAAAATAAAATATAAAAAGTATATATACAAGTATTATATATATATGTACAAGCTTATGTACTGAGATTGGCAAATAAGCTTGAAACAAGACAATAAGCAATTCAGACACATACAGATCCAAACAGCCCTGCAGTCATTTGTTTGGGCACTTAAAGCTCACAAAATAAGCTCCAATGACCAAATAAGCTTCTGAGACAGCAAGGAGGGTTGGTTGGCATTTCAAAAAGCCCAAGCTCACCTAGTGGGGTCCACTAGTGAGCTTGTGGGAAGCCATTGAAAAAGCTCCCATTTGACTACATGTGACTGTGTATCAGCACACAAACCAAAATGGGACACAAAAGAAGCCACTTGCAAGCTCTTATAAATAAGCTGCAAGCTTGGGGTTAAGCTTGGATCATGGAAACTAGTGGATAAGCTCCACATTGAACCAATTTGCACAAGCTGGGGCCAAGTACTAAGCTTCTTATGGGCTTATCAAATTTAGTGATTTTAGATGAGTATACTGATGAACAGTAACTCATCCAAATGGTGATAGGTTTAAGCTGATTGCAGCCTATGCAAATAAGCTACAATCTAAAAATGATGCACAGGATTTTATACTTGGGTTGCTAGGCTTCATGAAAAACCAAGCTTCACAAGCTTATGACCTTTAAAGAGCTCATAGGAGCTTGAAGGAAATGGTGTAAATGGACTGCATAAGCAATCCATTGTTGTGAATGAGCAAACATACAAGCTCCTAATAGCTATCCAATAAGCCTCAACAAGCTCAACTCTTCCTAAGACCTTGAGATGGACTGCTTGGCTTCTCACAAAGCCAAGAATCACAAGCTCAAGTCCACTGAGGAGCTTGTTAAGAGCTTTAGAATATCAGCTCACTTCACTGTTTGCTTCAATGAAGTGAGTTGATTGGTAACAAAAAGGTGTGGTGAAATAGCTGTGCAATAAGCAAAATAAGAGAAAGTAAACATGTTTATTAACAAATGGCAAGTAGGGCTATGATTAACAACAACAAGCTCAGTCATAAGATCAAAAGTCAACAAGCTGCAAGCTTGTTACTTTTGCCTTGTGAATGAGAGACAGGGCAAATTTAGCCTAAAATAAGCACAAAATTATGCACTAAAACATGCATAATAAAATTTGACAAAAATACATAAGCAATACAAGCAACTAAACTTCAAAACCCTACAAGCTTTTAGACAGAAACTAAATATTAAAAGCACAATAAAATTAGACATTTAATTCAAAAACAGAAAATAGGAAAACATTGACTTTTTACATGAACATGAAAAGTTGACTAATTTGAAGTTACAATCTAAACTACTGATCAAATAAGTTAAATTAAGATATAATAACATGAAATTATTAAAGACTAACAACAATTGAACAAATATGCAGGTTTGTGGATCAAATGACTTAACAGTTTACAGATAATATAGAATCAAATGTCAATTTTGACTATCTACCATGTTGTACTGTTTTATCTATGTTCAAATGAGTCACTTAGGTTATATCCAGTCCAAATCAAACAAGAACAACACCAAATACATACCATCACTCAGATTAACAATTTAATCCAAACATCCCTTAAATTAGACCAAAATGAGCTTTTCACAACAAATGGCTGTGTACACCTATCAAATCAAATCCAGAGGGTCCATGGTGAAATGGATCCTTTTTAAGCAAAAACATGCAGTCAACAAGTTTGTGCCTATGATTCTCAAAAAATGAGCATATTGACAGTCTATATGGAATTCAAAGCATCATTCTAATCCAAAACATACAAACCTAAGATTACATTATATAATTATGAACATACATCAAATAAACACAGAAAAGTGAAAATCTAATCTTAAGAACACAGGAACAGTTAAATAGCAAAAATTAAGAAAAATGGTTAAAAATGAGATCAAACTGAGATTGCATAACAAACAATTGTATAGACCTAACCAATCCATTCCAGGGATTATACTAAGCACAGTAAACCCTTTTTCAGTTTTAAGATTGTTGTTTAAACAACTTAGACTTAGGAATATCAAAAATTAAGAAAATGGACAATTACATGGAATTCAAAGCTTAATTAAATTTCATAACATAACAAACAAAGATTACACTATATAATGATTAACTAACATCAAACTAACATAAAAACATGAAAATTAAGACAACAAAGTAAACAGAACAGTAAATTGCAAAATTGAAAGAAATGGGCTTACAAATGTATAGGACTGAAAACCAAGAACCAAGGGACTAAGTTACTTCCTAAAGCCTCCCCTGAGGCATTTAAACCATGGTCATCCATTATCACCCATGCTCCTTTGCAGTTTCCATCATGACACACTATTTTTGATTTATTTTCTATTTTCTCTATTTTTTAGCATTTTTAAATTTAAAAGATCCTAAGCTATTAATTAGAGTCTAAAAGCTTGCAAAAGATTACTGAGATCTATGTAGTGTTGATAGATACCAGATTAACAACCTTGATCAAACAGAAATGGAAATAACATGTATTTAAATGACATTTTAAGTAAAAACTTGAATTTAAAGATAGACAACAATTAAACTGAAATTAAAGTTATATTAAGCTTTTAAGAGTTTAATACATCACTATGAAAGCAGTAAAGGACATTTAAATTAAAGAAAAGCAATAAATTATAACTACGTGACAATGGCTTAAGGCCAAGGTGTTGTTTCCTTCCTTCACTTCCTTCTTTAATAGGATTCAAACAGGTTCTTGTGGGTCCCTTGAAGCTTTCCCACCACCATTGGATCCTTGAAAGACATCCAAGCCGTTTAATTAATTTTGGCGGGAAAAACGGTTTTAAGCAATTGGGACTGTTGCGTGTAGTAGGGAGGGCTAAGGTGCATTCATTGGTCTTGGGATGTGTGGAATTGAAGGGATAAGGGGTGTGGTGGTGTCAGGGTGGCAGAAGTGGTGGTGGCAGTTGTAGGGGTGGTGGTTAATGTAGGTTTCCCACGTGGCATCTCGTAGGGCAAACCTAGGAGGTGGGTTTAGTTGTAAGGGTGACAGAGGGGGTAGTGAGGTGGAGGTTGAGGGCAAGTGGTGATGAAGGTGGAGGTGGAGAGCAGGTTGTGGAGAGGTAGGGGATGAGTCAAAGGTCAACGAGGTCAACATTTTGACCCCGTTTTATTTAAAACGGTTTTGGGTTTTATGGGCTAAGGGTTGGGCCTGGGTAAATGAAATGGGTGGGCTGGTTTTATTATTTGGATTTTAAGGAAATTGGATTTAATGAATAATAAGGATCCGTTTGGTTTAGTATTAAATAAGGCCCAAGGACCAACTTTGTAAATTCTGCATTCTTGAGGGATCAAACCTGTAATAATTCCAAAGTCATAACAAGGACCAATATTGTCAAGTTAGATAAACCAAGGACCTATTTCTGCATTTATTACAATTTAAAATACCCCGAGGACCATTTATGTAATTTTCCAAAGTTTAGGGGGTTAAATTGTAATTTCCTCAAAGTTATCAAAATAGTTCCAAATTGTAAATTCATGCATAGTACAAGGGTATATTTGATAAATTTCAAGTTTTGAATACCCAGGGACCTATTTTGCCAATTTTGTAACTTGAGGGGTAAAAGTTGCCAGATTGTGTAAACTTTCATCCAGGGATCATTTGTGAACATTTTTGGTTTCCCAAAGACTTAAGTTGACTTTTTGTTCATTTTAAACCTTCAGGGACTAGTTTTGACAAATTATGAAACTTGAGGGACTGAAACTGCCAATTATGCAAACTTTGTACGTTTTTCATCTATTTTTGCATATTTTGCATTTGGTACATATAAAACACACTTCTAAGATATTTTAAGTATTATGATGCATATTTGAGTGTTTTTGTATGTTTTGGCAGCTCAGATTAGTATAAAATGATGAGTATTTAGACACTCATCAAAGACCTCCATAGTTTTCCCGATCATGTCGGAAAATATGGACATCATACATCTTTGAAACGTACCCGGAGCATTACATAAGCCGAATGGCATACGTTTATACGCAAAAGTTCCATAGGGGCACGTGAACGTGGTCTTTTCCTGATCTTGCGGATCAATGGGAATCTGAAAGTAACCCGAGAAACCATCGAGGAAGCAATAATACTCATTCCCCGCTAATCTCTCGAGCATCTGATCCATAAAGGGCAGAGGAAAATGATCCTTATGGGTGGCGTCATTTAACTTGCGATAGTCAATGCAGACACGCCATCCCGTAACCAAACGAGTTGGAATTAACTCATTCTCCTCATTTGTGACAACAGTAATGCCACCCTTTTTTATAACACAATGAATTGGGCTGACCCAAGGACTGTCCGAGATAGGGTAAATCAATCCAGCATCAAGAAGTTTTAAAACTTCTTGTTTGATAACCTCGTGAATTTTTGGATTCACCCTTATTTTTTGTTGGACTGCAGGTTTGAAGTCGTCCTCCATTAAAATCTTATGAGTACAAAATTCAGGGTCAATGCCCTTGATGTCGGAGAGTCGCCAAGCAATTTCTTGTTTATGAGACTTCAAAACCTTTATGAGAGCAGCCTTTTCCTCATCACTTAAGTCTTTGGCAATTATGACGGGTAATTTATCATCACCCTCCAGAAATGCATATTCAAGATGAGGCGGTAAGTCCTTAAGTTCAACCTCGGGGAAGTCATCAGTTTTCTCAACATTTTTGACTTCCTCCTTATGAAGTGTTTGTGGTAGAACAGGAAGAGGAGAGGGATCTTCGTTCAATAATTTTTCAAGCATGAGAATATCCCTCTCGAGTTCAATCTCTTGGTTATCGATTCCATCGGGAGTCAAGTCACTTTTGAGAAAGGCCTCAATTTCTTCTAGGATGAAGTCACTTCCCTCAAACGGAGTGAGGGAAGGAGAAGAATTGGCAATGATGGGGTGAGAAGACTGAGTGAGGTTTTCACTCGAAGAATCATCAATGAAACCTAAAATCTCTTGAGCATACTCCTCAGCAGCAACATCGATGACATCAATTTTGTTCACCGATTCACAGTCATAATTGGAGGAGTATCTCGAAGTTTGATTTAGGTTGAAGGTTATGGCTTCCGTTCCAACACGTAATGTGATCTCATGCTCAAATACATCGATAAGAGCTCGCCCAGTTCTAAGGAATCCCCGTCCAAGAATGAGAGGGACCCTAGAATCGGCATCAAAGTCAACAATCACAAAATCTGCCGGAAAATGGAACTTCCCCACTTTAACGAATACGTCCTCGGCAATGCCAATGGGACGAGAAATCAAACGATCGACAAGCTCTAAAGTCATGCACGTGGGGGTAAGTTCGAGAAGAGAGAGTTTCTTCCACACAGAATATGGCATTAGGTTAATGCTAGCACCTAGATCGGCCAAGGCGAAGCAATCAACCATACCCGGGAAAGTACAAGGAATGAGGAATTTCCCGGGGTCTCCAAGCTTTTCAGGAAGCTTTTTCAAAAGAACTGCTGAGCAGTTCTCATTCAGAGGAGTTCTTGCCATCTCAAAGAGTTTCTCTTTGTTACTCAACAGATTTTTGATTGTCGATGCAAACTTGGGCATCAAGAGAATAGCATCCGCGAAGCTGATATCAAAATGCAAATCTTGGAAGATTTGGAAAAATTTATCCATTTGGTGATTAGCTTTTTCGCGGAGCTTTTGTTCACTGAGACGTGATGGATAGGGGGTAGAAGTTTTGGATTTAGGGTTGTCCACTGGAGTTTCTGGTGGATCAAAGACAACTCCAGGCTTACATCTGGTTTCAGGAATAACCTGAGGTTGGACGTGTGCTGACTTCGTGGGCTAGGAGTTTGCACCTTGTCCTTTGTCACCTCAGGTTCACGATCCACTACCTTTGGAGGAGAGGAAAAAGAGGTAGTAGGAATCGCGGGTTCATCATTTGAAGCACCACTTCGTGTTGTGATCGCCTTAGCATCGCCGCTCGGGTTAGCGATCGTGTTGCTCGGTAAAGTAGTACCTGAGCCCGAAGGTCGATCATTTAAAGACTTCTTGATGTCAAAAATCTGGCTGACCAGCAACTTGTTCAACTCTTCTTGGGACTTCATGAATTGTTTTAACAACTCGTCAGATGAAGGCCCGGTTGGAACAATGGCTTGATTCGGATTAGGAATATTTGGAGCTCGATTGTTCGGATTGGGACCTTGATTTTGAAAATTACCCTGATTAGGGTTGTTGTTTCCATGAAAATATCCCGGATTGAAATTACCCTGACCTTGGTTCCGGTTAAAGTTTCCTTGATTTTGATGTTGGAAACCTTGATTTTGGAACCCTTGGTTTTGATTGTGAAAACCATGACCCTGATTGAAGTTACCTTGGTTCGCTCTATTTTGATTTTGGCCACGGTTTTGGACATTTTGGTTTTGATTAAAACCAGGAGGTCCAGGATAATGATGATGAGGGCGATAGCTAGGGTCCATAGGAGGGCGATATTGATTGCCTCCTTGATTTTGGGACCCGGCTACAGCATGAGCTTCATATGGAGTACCATCAGTAGCTGTGCAATTGTAGTAGGCATGCGGCCCACCACAAGTTACACAGACTTCCACTTTTTTAACCTCAGCAGGTGGAGGATGTTGTGGAAATGAAACTTTCTTTGTTTGGGCGAGAACCAAAGCTTGGATCGCTTCAGTGAGCTTGTCAATCTTAGCATCCGTGCTAGATTGACTCACAGAAGATGAAGTGGAAGGACCCGCATTGATTTGAGAAACAATCGGTTTGCTTCGTGTAGAGCGGACCTTAGACTTGTTTTCTATGATTTGCAAAGCTTCTTTTGTGGTTCTACTCAAAAAGTTACCTCCCGCGGAGGCATTGAGAGAATCCTGATCAGCTTGGCTCACGCCATTGTAAAAAGTATCGAGTTGCATCAACTCAGAGAAACCATGATGTGGACACTTGCGAAGTAATTCTTTGAAACGATCCCACGCTTCACCAAAAGATTCATCATATTTTTGACTGAACTTGGTGATTTCGTTCTTAAGACTCGTGGTCTTGGAAGGTGGGAAGAATTCATTCACAAACTTTTTGACAAGATCTTCCTAAGTCTCAATAGATCGTGGAGGTTGTTTTTCAAGCCAAATCCGGGCTTGCCCCTCCAAGGAGAATGGGAAGAGAAGAAGTTTTATTGCTTCACAAGGGACATTTTTGTACTTGATGCTCGAAGTGATTTTATTGAACCATCGAATGTGAGCATGAGGATCGTCCCTCTCAAAACCGTAAAATTGACTTGAGGTTACAAGATTGAGTAACCCGGTTTTGAGCTCAAAATTATCAGCCACGATGGCTGGAATAACAATGGCATCTCCGTAACCCTCGATGGGTGCTTGGAGAAGCTCACACATGGGGCGGTCTTCCGCCATGGTGACTGTGGGTGTGGCAACAGTACGGATCTCAGATCCGACTGTTGGTGCTGAACGTCGACGAGGTCTTCTAGGTTTCCGAACAAGCTCACGTAATGGGCTTGTGGACCCTGAAGAACGAGTGCGCATGCACTAGAGATAAAAACCAATCAAAACAAAATCGAGGCAAATCAACAGTGAACTTAAACCAATAATCGTAAGCAAGTGGCTTCTTTAAGAAAGGTACACCACTCACAGGGATACAAAGGCAAGTTTTATATCTTTGGTTTGGGAACTTATTATGTTCACACCCCCAGTTGGTAGGTGTTCTGCCTTGGTTTGCGACAGTTGGTTTTTATGTATTATTATTATTAACAAGAAAAGACGGATGTTTTTGTGTTTTTGTGTATGGGTTTAAAAACTTTTGGAAAATATTTTTGGTATCGTTTCGTTCACCAAAATCGTTTCTCTTTAAGAATCACCTTAAAAGAAAACCGATTCAGAAAACGTTACGATCTGTTTTGTTGTTTTCAATTTTTTTGGTGTTTTAACACTTTAGGAAAAGTGTTAATGACTTTTTTGTATTTTGATTTAAAATTTACAAAAGTGGTGATATTTGTACAGGGATTGAGGTGAAGTAACACTAATCTCAAATAACGCTATAGAAACGCGCACACCTCCCCGGCAGCGGCGCCAAAAATTGATTGATGCTAAACTGTCAACTTATATTGACCAAAGAATGGTCAACAAAGTCAAAGAGCCTAGACCAATGCTTCCGGGTAATAAAGGGTATCACCAGGTCGTTATGTCCCGACGAGGTGTGGATTGTGCTTTAGCGTACTTGTGATCGGGTGATTATTCACAGAAAAGGCTTGTGATAAGAATTATTTGGAAATTATTAACAAATATAGCTTAGGAAAGCTACGTGATTGATTACTGGTATTGAGATTAAGAAGATTTGAGCTAAAACCTAAAAACGTACGTTTTAATTAAAAACGTACGCAGACGAACAAAACAAAAAGTACAACTGATGGACGGAAAAGGTTACAAGTGTAAAATTATTATTTTTACAATCTTAATAAATAAAGAAAATTTTAAGAAAAATAAAAACTATTTTTACACTATTTAATTATTTATTATTAATTAATTACTAATTATCTATTTATTACTAATTAAACTAATTAGAATTATTAAAAATATTAAAAAGGCTTAGAAAATTAAGAAAATTTTTATAAATCTAATTAACCATCATGGGAATCCTAAAAAATTATAAAAAGTTGATTTTATGTATTTTTAAACTAATTTACTAATTATTAATTAATTACCACTTAAACTATTTATATTATAAAAAATAGAAAATGAGCAATATAAATTCTAGAAAGATTTGTAAAACTGTTTTAACTTATATAAAAGCTAGAAAAATTATAAAAACTAGGTTATACTTTATAAATTATAATTATGCTATTTTAATTACTTAATATTAACTAAGACTTAATTAAACTAAAATTAATTATAAAAACCACTAAAGGACAAAAGAAAAATCTGGAAAAATTTCTAGAATTATTTTAACCTAAAAGAGATTTAATAAAAATATAAAAATGATATATTGCTTATAAATAAGCTAAAAAGAAAATTAAAATGATAAATCCTATTAAATAGAAGCTATCAGTATAATTAAAGTTGGTTTTTTTGGTTTTTTTCTTTTTTTCTTTTTCCAAACTAATTATACACTAAAAACTAAAACTTTTTGTGAAAACACTTTTGATGTAAACCAACAATAAGCACTTTGAGTGCTTATTTACCCAAACAGTTGACTTTTGTTGACTGTGAAGGAATTTGAGCCCAAATGGATTAAGGTGGGGTCCACAATGGTTAAAGTAGGTTTCTCTGAGTTACATGAACTATATTAAGCTATATTAGCACAAATAAGCAGCTTCAATAAGCTATAAATCACAAATAAGCAGTTTGCTTATTGCATTCTGAGACAGATTTGGGGACAAAGTTGGGGAGCAAAACTAAGTGGGGTCCAGTGATCAAATGGTCAAATCAATGGTCAATAATCAAAACCTGGTAGGAGGGGGGTTGGGCAAGGCTAACTATGGGGTGTGGGACCCACTGGGGTAACCACAATTGACCACCAAAGTTGGGTGGGTGAGTTAGGTCTGCTGAGTGCAGGGGACTGGGTTGCCCTGCAGCTGTGTTCCAAGGGTATTTTGGTCCACCAAATAAAATCACAAAAATGTACCCATTATGAAAATCTAATGTTCTACTGATAGACTACTTACCCAAACAATTTCAAACCTTAAGTCCAAACACAAAAATCAATTTAATTCATGCCATTTTTGTTAAAATCTGAAATTACCTTTTTTGACTTTTTAGTTAAACTTGAGTTTTTGACTTTTGTGAGTTTTGATCTTTGTTTTCTGACTAGAAATGATTTATTAAGCTAATCTAACATTAACTTAAGCTACAACAACAGTTAATGAAAAGATTTGAGTGGGTTTAGAACCCACTGTTCCAACAGATGGTCAAATTAAGGGACCTAAACCTTGATTTTGACTTTAAGCTTAAAATGACTTGATTTCTTGGTCACTTTGACCTTTTTTAACCTTGGTGAAACTGTTTTGAACATAAGTAAAAACAAAATCTCATGGGAACCAAGGGATCTATCTAAAACCAAACACCCTTTAATTTGACTGTGTTGGGAGGTTTTCAAAGCAAATGAGGGTTTGAACCAAAACTACTGATGCAGAAGCTCTTGTTATGATTACTTAAACGTTTTCAAGCACAATTATGTCAACAATGACCACAAGAACTCAGAATTCCACAAAATACTATGATAAACTGAAAATTGAAATACTAAGCCACTCTAAATTTCAATAAACAATTATACTACTTTTGTTTATACTCACACTAAATGACTTCAAGTAAACATAAATACACAGATTTAAGCTAATACAACTATGATTATGCAAAATAAACTTAAAGTGAATTGAAGCTTACAATATGGCTAATGATGGAACAAGTAGCTGAGGACCAAATGAACAACCTAACACCCCCCACAGGGTACTAAACCAATTTTCCAAAGCCTTCCATGCTTCCAAATCACCTTTTAATCCAGAATCCAAGCCAAAATGACACAGTTTGACTTTTGTTGACCAATTTGTGATTTTTGATTTTTGTTAACTAACTTGAGTTTTAAGGTAACTAAAAGTCTTTTTAAACTTCCTGGGAGCCTATGTGTACTAACTCAGTCCATCATAACCACAATGATCACCATTACAATATAAGTACGAATTTTATATAAAAATTAAACCATTGAAAAACTTGAACAAATACTTAAATTAATTCTTAAAACTTGTTCACAATACATTAACTTAACATTACACAACAACTGAAAGCTTTTTGAATACAATACAACATAAGGAGAATTTATAAAAATGGAAAATTAAACTAAATTTTACTACTTGTTGCCCTGCTGCTTCCTATTCTTTTTATAGGGGACCATTAGGGTTTTGAAACCCTAATGAGTGAATCCCACATGAATCTTGAGCCATTGGATGATCACTACTCAAACTTGACCCTTCAAAAAGTTTTGGCACCTTTTTTTCTTTCTCTGTCAGGTTGAAGGTTGAGTGTGGGCAAAATTGGGCAATTAAAACTCTTTGGAGTCTTGTTATTAGTCAATGGAGAGGGATGGCTTGATGAGGTGGAGGAGGGGGAATTGGTAGTAGCAGGTGAGCAAGTGGGAGGGGAAAAGAGGTGGGTCAACGTTGGTTTGACCGGGGTGATTATTTAAACGGATGGGAGTAATATTAGTGTGTGGGGGTGGGCTGAGGATGTGGTGATGGGCTTGGAGTGATAAGGAGTTGGTTTTGTTTTTGGGTTTAAAAAACTATTAGGGTCCGGTTGGTGTAGTGTATAAACACAAGGACCATTTTTGTAATTCTAACAAAACCAAGGGACTAAAAGTTTAAGTCTCCAAAAGTATCACCAAGGACTATTGTTGCCAAGATCAGTATTCCACAAACCAATTTTTGCAATTTTTTAATTTTCAAAAATTTCAAGGGACTAAACTTGCAAATTTCCAAACTCCAGGGACCAAACATGTAACTTTTCCAAATTTATCACCCAAAGTCCGTTTTTGATAACTTTTGATTTTTTAGGGACTTGGGTTGACTTTTATTTCAAAATAAATGCATAGGGACTATTTCTGACAAATTTTGAAACTTGGGGGACTGAAACTACCAATATTGCAAACTTTGATCGTTTTTCATTTGTTTTTGCTCGTTTTGCATTTAAAACACATAAAACACAATCCCTGGGATAATTTAAGTATTTTGATTACTTTTCGATTGTTTTTGTATGTTTTGGCAGTTTAAACACGATAAAAATGATGAGTGTTTGCGCACTCATCAGAGATAAAGAAGAAGATGGTTAAAATCAAGACCCTCAAACGTTATCATGACTTAATGTATTGAATCTATAAAAGGGGATGATCAGTTTGAGGAGGAGCCGATTCAGAAACTTCACAAGTTATTGAAGAAGCTCTTTACTTACGATGACCTAATTAAGGGGGAGCAAACTCAATAAGTCATCATCTCATGGCTACTGAATACTTCAGTTCAGGACTCGTGAGGTTTATCGACATCTTCTCATGGGCTGATATTATTAGTGATGAAGGGCTTCCAGTTAATGCTTTATGTATACATCATTATGATGATTCCGATTAATCGCAACCATCAGGGGAGAGGAATGTGTACACCAAGGACGCACAACAAGTTCACGTGATCAGGCTTAATTACTTATTCCAGGATTGATAACCACAGAGATGATCAATGGTTCAAATTGTTACTTTGGTATTATCATTTCATGTGTACATCACGAGCTGATTAATCGTAACCATGAGGGGAGAGAAATGTGTACATCTAAGACGCACAATAGGTTCACGTGATCGGGTTTAATCATTTATTCCGGAATTAATATCCGTAGAGATGATCAGTGCTTCAACCTGTTACTTTGGTGTTATCGTTTTTACTTGTGTTGGGTACATGTGTGCATTATGGGCTGATTTGGTCAATGTAATCTAACTGGAATGCATTTGGTGAGATGAAGATGTTGATATTCTATTCCCAAATGAACAACCTTGAAGAAGGTTGAGTCTACAGTCTGTTCTACATTCTCCGCTACGTGTTAGAAGACTAAAGACGATATGCAATTAATTATCAAAAGACTTCTTCATATTCAAGGCATTCATCAGAAAGGTTGTCAGTTTGGAGGAGAGCACTAATTAGGGGAGAGTGAAAAGTTTAATTTAATCCCTAATTAGATGTGCTCACATTGCTCTTCAGCAAGTTGATTCTCACATAATACATTTGAGCTTATTGTGTTCTTCTCACAAGATTTCAAGTATATGGGCGTAAGATGTGTTGCTGATTCTGAGGTATCAAAACCAGCAAGGGGGAAGGAGACATACATCGAAACGCACAACGAGTACACGTGATGAGCTTTATACTTCGTCTTTATTGAAGTCATTCCGGGAAGACAAATGTCATGACCGTAGAGGAAATCAGTGTTTGAACTCGTTCTTTTGGTGTATTATTCCAACTACGTGGGGGAAGAGATGTAAGAAACAGTTTCTGATGACAAAAGATGTACACAATTGATTGTGTGTGTACTTCGGGTTTCTGAGCTTCATATAATGAGACTGATTGCATCATTTCAACTACTTGGGGGGAAGTGGTCTCTGGATACTTTCTGGTACGCATTACTTCAGCCTTCAGCGGGAAGATAGTTGAGAAGAACTATTCAAGCGTGAGATGATACGTTGCTGATCTATCAAAGCTTCGCATTAAGAAGGCACAAGTTAAGTTAATCATTCAGGAGCCTCGAAAGCTTTGGTGGTGATAGCTCAAAAGGATGTTGACATGGACATGGGTGATGATGTAGAGGATGAAGCTGATATGACATTATTGGTTGACATACGAAATCTCAAGTAATGTTGTCTTCGAAACTAACAATGAATATGATACAGATCTTGATGACATGATCAAGGCAACAAATGATAGTTGAAACTTCCTTCAACCACCGCCAAGTCTGGTTAATCTACCCGGCAATGAAGAGGAAAAGAATGTCATCAACTCACTCTTCACCTCCAACATCACATACAACATCTATTGAGCTTACAGTTATGGCTTTGGAACAACTCAGTTTCGAACCCGAGCTTGCAGTTATGGCTTCAAAGCACTACAGCTTAGGACCCGCAACCAACTGTCTATATCGTCCTGATCATTTAGCTGTACCACCACTTACTTTTACTCATCAACAATTGGAAAGTTTGTTCGCTCCTCTTTTCACCGAGAATGTCGAATAACGTGCTCCAGATGTATATACTGTTTTCCCTGCTTGACCTGATGCTATTCCAATTCGAGATACACCTGAATCTACAACAACAACGTTGCTGCAGATGCACCTCCAATCAATTTTCCAACAACAGAACAAAAAAATGCTTCCAACAACAATGATACAGCTACTGATCAACAATCATGAAGATCCCGCACTTGCAGATTATGACGGACATGCTTTCTTCAATCCATTTGCACCGGCTCCAACCATTCTTGATTTAGCAGAGTCGTCTTCTTACAATTTGGATCCGTCTAAAATGCATACGTTCTTTCAACTTCACCCTACGACACATCATTGGACTCTAATGGATCTGAAAAACAAGCTGAACGCCAAGCATATTGTGCTCAGATATCATCTCATCAAGGAGCATGTCGAGAAGTACTATTGAAGTATATTGTGTGGGACTCGGGCGATAACGACCTATCTGTTGAAGAATGGTGGTGGTAATTCTTCATGTATCCTTTTGTACATATTTTAAAACCAAAAAGAAAATAGAAAATTATAAAACCAACAAAATCCATAAAAAAAATCGATAAAAACATAAAAATTCCAAAAATATTCTTCTCGCGACATGTCTCTCGTATAATCAATATTATGTACGTTTCTGGAAATGTCATTCAATAATGGCACGGATTCATACATATGCTTGAACGAGAGTTTTTCTATCCTTTTAAAATAATGTTTTCAAAAAAAAAACATGTCCTTTCTCAAAAAAAAATTTTTCTTTCAAAATGGCTTGCTATTACTTCAGATAGCAACCCGCTCTTCAAAATGGGGAAAGCATGTCGCCAAAAAGACGGCTGTTCCTCTCACTGGGTGATGTTCACCCGGGCACGGATTACTTTATATCCGTGTGTCATCGACTTGATGTACGTTTCAGTGCATCATTTCTTGTAAAAGAAGAGAAGTCTTATTTACATCACGAATACTTTTCCTTCAATGATTCTTCGGAAAAGTATTTGTTCCAAACTTGGTGGTACCATGATTTTTGAAAATCAATCAAACTTGCAATTTTATATAAACTTGCCTCTCAATCGATGCCAAATGATTAATCTTTTGAAGAAAAAGTGATAAATTGAAAATGGGTCATCGATTGAGTGGGAGAATGATTTCAAAAATTCTATATCATCAAAACATGATCTTTGTGCATTAAAAGCAGTGAATGGAATTGTTATGTGTGAGAATATGAATTTTTCATGAGTTTCTCGTTAAACTCTAAATCATTTATAAACTCATCATTTCTGACACATAACATGCTCCCTCAAGGATTGAGGGAGAGCAAATGTATCGTCGCAAAATCAGTCATTCTAAAATCTGACCACATTTCTCTCCCAAAAATCTTGGAACTTATTTAAATCACTTGGGATAAAAAGTCTCAAATGGTTTGAAATTTTTGATCGGGGGAGAAAATGTGATTTAAATATGAAACATGATTAAAATGTGATTGTTTTGGAGTTAAAACACTCTCCCATATGTGCCAAACTCGTTTTGTACATCAATGCACATATTGAGGGGGAGAAAATGGTTTGTGATAAAAGGATCCTAGCATCTCATGTGAGCACGACTCAAACTTAACCGATGAATTGACGAAACAAAAACTGTCATCAATCAAAAAGACTAGTCCTAGACGGGTAATAACTTCAAGCTGGTTTAACCAGTGATGTAAGCGTGTCTCGAAGAGGACTTGTCTAAGTAGAGTGTACCGTTTCGAGAAACCTTTTGTGGATTTGATTGGGCCGGGTAATAACTTCAAGCTAGTCTAACTAGTGATGTAAGCATGTCTCGAATGCCCGTTCATATTCACTAAAGGTGGATCAATTCAAAAGTGCAACTCTTCCCGACATGTGCAAATTTATCAATCAAAACATATGAGCACATGTTAAGGGGAGCATTTGAAAAGGGTAAAACTCTCAACGTGTTAACAAAATGTGTTTCTTAATCATAAACACGTTGAGAGAATGATTTGGTTAAAATGGCTACATAGGATAGTCATGAAGTTATAAGGTGGCTAAGGTTAGGAAAACCGTCCTATGATCCGCCAGAGCCGGAGGGATCTACCATGGACAATACCCAATAGATAGTATTATAAAGTCCTTAGGTATGATTATGAAAAAAGGAGATAAATGAGAAAGGGGAAAGAAGGGGTTGAAGAATTAAAAAGAAATGAAACAAGAAAGGGTGAAAAGAAATAGCCCTCCCATTATTCAACCTTAGGGCACCGGTATTGAAGAAAAGACGTCATGGACCCAGTGACGCACTGCACTAAACCTTCTAGCCACTTAAGTTCTCTTAATAGGAATTGTTTCATTCTCACAGGGAACCGGGGTAATCTATCAACTTATCTCTTAGAGATGGTTGATATTGAAGCAGGAGACCTCTCCCTAGTCTCCGCATAGGAAAACCAAATCGTGCTCTTATTGAGTCTAGAGCCACGAGATGCATCAAAAGATCTCATAGGAACACTTGATTCTTATACATTGGTTGTTCAACATTAAGAATCAGCTGTAATATTTTGAGTCCTTCGCAGATCTTAGCAATCTGCCAAGAACACTTATGAGGGAATATACATATGTAATTCCCTGTGATTGAGTGGAAATCCCTGCCAGGGTCAACATCAAATAGCTCTGAAAGCAGGTCACTTAGGTAATTCCTTGTAGATTATGCTTAGTGGTCGCGGCAGTTACAAACGGTCTACAGTCGTGGAGTGATCTCCAGCGACTCACCCAGTCGTTGATCCACTTAGGTAGATTGTGTAAATCCTCTCGGGGGTTGCCGATTGGGAACGGTCTTGGTAAGGGTTAGAAGGAATCTTCACACTATGCTGTAGACGATCTCTAATTCCAAACCTGTAAGTACGAGATGATTTGTTGCTAATTGTTTGCTTGCAGGAATTTCTGACGGTTGAAGTAGATTGCTGAAAAGATGCTGATCCATCACCCCATGCTCACACTTCGACATCTTAATCAAGAAATCATGATCATTTGGATGATAAACTCAGAGAATCGTCAAGGAAAATCCAAGATACAAAACAAGTCATCAAAAGTCCACTGCTGGAAGCACAAAGAGTAATGACTTTGAAGAATCAACGGATACAAGCTAGAGCTAAATATCATTTTATAGAATGCTAAGATTCAATCTATTTTTTCTGGGGTGACCTTCCTTAGGGGGAGATTGTTAGGATTAAGAAAAAGGTTCAGTCACCCCATGTATTTACATACCTAGCATAGCTCTTAGTTTTGTATATATTAGATTAGATATAGTCACACCGTGGAGGACGGACGGGTCTTTACCCACTGTACACCTGATCCACAGCCCGTAGGAGGGCGTATAATGTAAGTGTATATAAACCCTCTCCCACACATGGGAAGGGTTGGTTGATTTTCTAATAACACACATACATAATGTGAATTTTCTCTCTCAAGGAAATCCTCCCACCTCTCTCTACCCTCTTTCTCTCTCTAACATCCTAACAATGTTTCCCTTATTCTTTCATGTTAATCGACCACTCGAACCACTTGAATCAACATAATATGTCGATCCTACACACCCTCGCAAAAGGTTTTACCTCTCAAGGGATCTTGAGAAGCTTGCAATCCCCACCAGGCAGTGTACCTGTTCGTTATAGTATAGTATAGTGACAAGTACCGGGGGATTGATTCGCTAGGATTAAAATGTCTACTAAACTAGGTCTAAAGGTGAGGGATGATTCTTTTTGTATTTTTATATTTTTTAGAAAGCAAGTAAAAATCTCGGTTTTGAAGGATTGGCGGAATTAGTTGCTAGCCAACTAACCCAATTAACTAAAGATGCAATCAAAATAAAATAAAATAAACTTAAACTAAATGTGTGGTGTAAACAATAATAAGAGAAAATGTGTTTACTTAGATTTCATTACTCTCTAGATATCTTTTACCGGTTGATTAGCTTGTTACAATTGCATGGATGACGGGTTATATTCCTTAATACTAGTCGTAGGGCTGTGTACGATATTCCTTAAGTCTATAGGCTTCTACTTCATTCTAGGTCGAGCCGACTACTAGCTCCTAACATAGTATCACTAGCAGTTGCCTACGCATTAAATACAACCAATAAATAGTAGTACACCTTCGATCATGTTTCTTAAGACGTTCAAGCAAGTTACCAATTGGAAGTCTGCCAGTTTTCTTAAGCCTAACATCGAATTCAATCATCCACAACAATTATAAACAAACCATCAACCAATAATCAACATCTAGGTTTCATTACATCTAAGCAAACACAAGAAAAACCTAACCTAGCATGTTAAAAAGAAGACAAGCATAAAATAAAATCAAACAACACATAGACATATTGAATGATTATTAGAAAACTTAACTTCAATTGAACATGGATGGAACAAGGGTTGAAACCCTTGTTGTTACAGAAAATTCGTTTAGGGTTTGCACACAAAAGTTCTCCAAAAGTTCCACACTTTATGAATGAAAATTAGAAAACTATATATAGATTTTACACCTTGACAGCGTCACGTTATAGCTTGTGACGCCGTCAACTCGCCGCCAAATAAAAGGTTGTGTTGCCTAGATCCAATCTTGACGCTGTCATGTTGAGAATAAGCTCTGGGCCGTCACTTGTAAATCAATCCTGATGGCCTTGGTGATATCGTCAGGCGTTTTTGCCTTCAAACTGTTCTAGGCGTCATGTGTATTTTTTATATCCACCTCTTTTGCCAAGCTTGACGTCGTCACTTGTATGGCCTTGACGCCGTCAGGTACTGTTCCCAGCAAGGATTTTGAGACTTTGTTGTTTTCTTCACTTAATCCCTCCAAAAACGTTCAAAATACTTCCTTTTCCAGATTTATTCTCAAAAGTACCTAAATTGTCAAAAGAAACGATTTTGGGTAATAATTGATCAAATAATCACGAATTGGGCTTAAATGACCCCCCAAAAGCGGTACACTTTTTGCCTTATCAAATACCCTTACACTTGAGATTTGCTTGTCCTCAAGCAAATGCGCTTTTATTCTAATTAAAATACAAGTTAGGGGTCATTTAACACTAAGATAAAAGTAATTGCAACAAATAATCGTTCCACTTAAAACCAAAAACAAGCACGGAGGTTATACACTAGCACCTCACAAATAGTGTTTAGATACTCACATCTCTCAGGTGTAATAAAGTATATATCACAATAAGGAAATGGAAAACATCTCTCACTACCTGTCAAAGCAAATGGATTACCATAGGCTTGGGAAAGGATCAAACCTCTACCACTTGGCGTAAGCACCTAGGATGTCTTTTAAAGTGTTATAACATGAGGTGTAGGGATATGATAAACACGGTTTTGTTGGATTAAGGCAATTTTTACTGGTGGCGAGTTAATCATCTTGGTTAATTACATGTATAGCATGGCGTTGCTAAGCCAAGACTCGACTCGACTTAAGCTAATCAAAAACTAACAAAACATAAAACAAACATAAAATGAAACGGGATGGTAGTCCGTATGTTTTTCTTTTTTTTTTCTTTTTCTTGATTTTTTTTTCACTTTTACCCTACCATCCAAAATAATACATCATAGGGGATTTACATTCCCCTTACACTTGAACTTTTACATACTTTACAAATTAACTCGAATTAAGATAATCAAAACACTTGGAGTACTTTTTAAGATTAACGCACATATTGGGGTAATAATTGACGTCATCCCCATTATTCCATAACACTAGTACTTTACCCATGAGTCTCAATCGTCCCAAAACAATATGTACAAGATAAGACTCGACTTAGCAACCATGTAATCAATTAGATAATTAACTAAGGGTTTAAACAAATAACAATAATGCACTAAAGATGAGTGCATACAAAGAAGGCTAAGGAGATTTGGTTGCATATTTGGGGTGGATTGTAACAAATTCTATCTTTAAGTAAGATGCTTAAAGTTAGAAACAAAAAGATAGGCTCGGAGGGGTGTACTAGGGGTATCGTGTACTAAAAATGAGTACAACGGAAAGGTTTGGGAAAAAATTAATTGACTTTGTTAGTCAAGGTAATTGAATTAAATGGTCAAGTAATTATGATACGGGTTTAACACATAGGTGATCCTAATGCCTCTTATCATGTAGTAAATCCTAACTACACGAATGTAGTCTTACTAGCGGTCTCGGGATGCATCACTAACGCAAGTTCTGGAATCTAAATACTACCGGTACACTCATAAGCACTAATAATGAATGATTTTCCTAACAAATCTAAAGGCGAACCTTACATATTTGGGTGGAAAATTTTTCTGAGTGGTACGGTTTTTTTGTGCTAGTCATACAACTCCTATCCATGAGACGCTCATTAAGGCTAAAGCTTCACTCCTAAATGTTGTAAAAAAAAATTTAAATTTGGCACTAAAATTGCACTAACATGTATTTGTCTTAGTTTTATTACACACCTACTATTGAACAAACAAACTCAAGTGTAATTGTATTCTCTAAAGTATCATCATTTACCCTCCCCTTACACTTAAGCTGAACATTGTCCCCAATGTTCAATAAAAAGATGTAAAAGAAAATAAGGTAAAAGAATGAAAACAAATACTCCCCTGATTCGTTCGGTGTGGATAGTGTGTCAACAAGGTTAGATCTTCTTCCAAGAAAATGAACCTCCAGAAATATAAATCATCTTCTTGTCCAATGTAATTTGTTAAACCTGAGAAAACAATGAAGGCAAACCTCGCGTAAAATCGGCGGCAATCTATATATACTAAAAATCCTAGAAAGCAAATTAAGATATAATGCTTGTGGAATGAATGTTTGCAGAATTCCTGGAGTTTATAAAACTAAAGAATCAACAAAAACTTTAAGACTCTGGTATAAACAACACTCGCAAAAATTTTCAGAATTTTTGTACCTGACGCCGTCAGGTTATAACTCCTGACGCCGTCAGAATGTTCCTACAAAAATCTCATGTTAAGTTTCCGGAAAATTTCTGGAAAAATTTATGCCTTACTTCCTGGAAAATCCTGCAAAACATCATTATGACTCGATACAAGCATTTGACTCAAACAATTACTAATACACATGTTCATTTAATATTGTTATGGTTCATGCTCAATTTCGTTCTTATAAACAAATTTAGGTCTCCCTTACACTTATCTTTTGCAAAATACCTTTATATGTAATTAAGACGAAGTTAAAAACAAAATAAAGCATTTTCAGAATTTACTTTGAACCATGATCCACAAACAATAAAAAAAACACGCATACGGAAACATATAAAATCAAACAAACAAAACAAATAAAACAAATAAAACTTGGGTTGCCTCTCAAGAAGCGTTTTTCTTTATTAACGAGTCTTGTAGCTAGACTCAAGGTCACGGGCTATCCTATGTGAGTGAGTTCCTCATCGAGGGCATCTTTGGGATCAAACTTAGGTTTCAACTTCCTATCGGTTTTCTTAGTTCGGTACGACTTCTCAAAATTTTCTCCATCCGGATCATAAAGAATCGTCTTCATGTGCCATGAACCATCACCTTCCTTAGGTGGTTTGTCCCAATTCCACTTACACTTATCACCTTCCCTTTTCCACTTGTTCATTCCTAAATTGATAGGCATCACTCCTAGGAATTCAATTGTTTTCCTAAAGACTAAGGGATCCTCAAATGGATTTAGTTCTTCATCCCTAGCTATGAGTTGCTCTACCGAATGCGTTTTGTTTATAAACTCTTCTTCTAGATAAAATGGGCGTTGAGGTCCTATGAATTCTCTATTAACCCAATGTCCATATCTAGATAGTCTCCTATTCAAATTTGCCCAATGGGGGGTTGGCTCCTCATGAGTATCATAAGCATGCTTCTTAACATCATAGACCGACCAAGTTTCCCCTTCTCCTACCGCTATTTTAGATTCCTTACAATCAATCATCACACTTGCGGTAGCTAAGAATCCTCTTCCTATTAGCAAAGGGCATGTAGTGTCACTAACCATATCAAGGACATGGAAGTCGGCTAACATTGTCAATTTCCCTATATGTACAAGTACGTCCTTCACTACCCCCACCGGATATGCTACGCTTCCATCTGCAAGACCTATAATCACCTCCGTGTCATCTAATTTCCCTGTCTTAAGAGTGGTGTAAAGGGACAACGGAAGCAAATTTAAGCTTGACCCAAGATCAGCTAGTGAGTCAAAAGCCTCAGAATTTCCGATCTTTCAAGGTAACACTAATATGCCCGGATCATCTAATTTCTTAGGCAACTTGTTTTGAACGAATGCGGTCTCATTCTTACCCAACTTAAGTTTCTCTTCATATTTTTCTAAAAGGGCATTGTAATAGGGAGCACGGGCTAAGACATCAACGACGGGACACTCAAGGTGAAGTTCCTTGAATTCTTCGCCAAGGTCTTGCGTGGGAAGTATTTCAACTATGCTATTGACCGAATTGATGTTGGACGTTACATTCAATTGGTTGCTTTGAAAAATTTGGGTTTGTTTGGAACACGTGCTCATGGCATTGACCGAATAGTATTCTGGACAAGAAGTAGGGGACGAAATAGATGATATAGCATTAACGTTTAGTTTCGGATTCTTGACCGTGTTACTTGGGAGTGCTCCCATTTCTCGATCATTGAGAACTTTCAACAATGTGTCAATCTTATTGGTCATCTCACTTTGCTTTTTTTTTTTTTTTTTTGAAATCGGCTTCAAACTTTGCTAAACGAGTCTCTTGAGATGCCATAAATTTGGACATCAATCCTTCAAAATTATTGGTACTACCAAAGTTGTTGGAAGGATTGTTGTTGAAAGTACGATTAGAGGATGGACCGTTTAGTTGAAATCGATTAGGTGCAGTGGAAGAATTGTTTTAGGGCATGATTGGGTTTTGTTTCCACCTAAGGTTCGGGTGATTTTTCGGAGAGGGATTGTATGAATCACCGTAGGGGTTTGGCTCGGGTTTGAAAGTGTACCATTTGTCTCCCGCTCTGTCGGTACACGAGGATGCGTAATCTGCAAAAGCTTGTTCGGGGAGTTCCATGCAATCACGAGTGTCGTGGGGACCATTACATAATTCGCACGAAGAAGTGATTTTGTTCACTTGGCTTGAGGGTTTAGGAGCTTCATAGGATTTCATGAGAAACTTGACTTGGTCTTCAAGTTCCATGATCCTACGGTCGGGAGTGCTTGAATTGTTCGAAGGCAAAGATATTGCCTTGACTGTTTTGTTCAAATCACGGGGATCATTCCAACTTTTGTTGTCATAGAGAGCAAGATCTTTTTGAGCTCCCATGATTCTTCCGCACTTAGATCACGTAGCTTGCCACCGGCTGATTGGTCAATGGTTCGCCTTGTGGAGAGATCGATATAGTCATAAAAAATTTGGACTTGGAGCCAAAGATCTATGCCATGATGAGGGACTCTTTGGAGTAAGTCCTTGAAACGAGTCCATGCTTCATAGAGAGTTTCACCTTGACATTGTTGGAACATCAAGATGTCATTTCTAAGCTTAGTAGTTCTCCCCGGTGGGAAAAATTGAGCAAGGAAACGAGTGGTGAGATCATCCCAAGAGGTGACGGATCCCGTGGGTAAACGCTCAAGCCATTGACTAGCTTGGTCACGTAGAGAGAATTGGAATAGACGCAATTGGGTTGTCTCTCGAGTTACAACATCAAGGTCTATGGAGTCAACGATTTTAAGGAAATCCTTGAGATGCTGATTAGGATCTTTGGAACGAATTCCTTGGAATGCACATACGCTTTGCACTAACCGGATGGTGTCGGATCGCAAGGGAGATACATTGGCTCCTTGAGTGAGCTCAATGGTGTTTCGATAGCCTTGGCGGCTAGGACGGGAGTACTCTCCTAAGGTTCGGGGTCTAGGAGGTTGGTTTGGTAGTGGTGGGTTTTGTGGGTGGTTTTATTGTGGTGGGTTGATGGGATCAAAGAGATTACCACCTTCCATGATGGCGGATGGCAAAGGTTACGAACAAAGAAACGAAGAAATAAGATAGACTAAATAAACCTATAAAAATAAAATAAAAATCTTACTAGAGAGGAATCTAGCAAGTAGACCTAATAAAAAGAAATTTTAACCTAGACAATAACTATTTTCTCTGGCTGCGGCGCCAAAAACTTAATGTGTGGAATTACACCCTCGCAAAAGGTTTTACCTCTCAAGGGATCTTGAGTAGCTTGCAATCCCCACCAGGCAGTGTACCTGTTCGTTGTAGGATAGTATAGTGACAAGTACCGGGGGATTGATCGTTCAACTTAGGAATAGTGTTCACTAGGATTAAAAAGTCTACTAAACTAGGTCTAAAGGTGAGGGATGATTCTTTTTGTATTTTTATATTTTTTAGAAAGAAAGTAAAAATCTCGGTTTTGAAGGAGTGGGCGGAATTAGTTGCTAGCCAACTAACCCAATTAACTAAAGATGCAATAAAAAAAATAAACTTAAATTAAATGTGTGGTGTAAACAATAATAAGAGAAAATGTGTTTACTTAGATTTCATTACTCCCTATATATCTTTTACCGGTTGATTAGCTTGTTACAATTGCATAGATGACGGGTTATATTCCTTAATACAAGTCGTAGGGCCGTGTACGATATTCCCTAAGTCTATAGGCTTCTACTTCATTCTAGGTCGAGCCTACTACTAGCTCCTAACGTAGTATCACTAGCAGTTGCCTACGCATTAAATACAACCAATAAATCGTAGTACACCTCCGATCATGTTTCTTAAGACGTTAAAGCAAGTTACCAATTGGAAGTCTGCCAGTTTTCTTAAGCCTAACATCGAATTCAATCATCTACAACAATTATAAACAAACCATCAACCAACAATCAGCATCTAGGTTTCATTACATCTAAGCAAACACAAGAAAAACCTAGCCTAGCATGTTAAAAAGACGACAAGCATAAGATAAAATCAAACAACACATAGACATATTGAATGATTATTGGAAAACTTATCTTCAATTGAACATGGATGGAACAAGGGTTGAAACCCTTGTTGTTACAGAAAATTCGTCTAGGGTTTGCACACAAAAGTTCTCCAAAAGTTCCACACTTTATGAATGAAAATTAGAAAAATGTATATAGATTTTACACCTTGACGGCGTCACAAGTTATAGCTTGTGACGCCGTCAACTCACTGCCAAATTAAAGGTCGTATTGCCTAGATCCAATCTTGATGGCGTCATGTTGAGAATAAGCTCTAGGCCGTCACTTGTAAATCAATCCTGACGGCCTTGGTGACGCCGTCAGGCGTTTTTGCCTTGAAATTGTTCTGGGCCGTCATGTGTATTTTCCATATCCACCTCTTTTGCCAAGCTTGACGCCGTCACTTGTATGGCCTTGACGCTGTCAGGTACTATTCCCAGCAAGGATTTTGAGACTTTATCGTTTTCTTCACTTAATCGCTCCAAAAACGTCCAAAATGCTTCCTTTTCTAGATTTCTTCTCAAAAGTACCTAAAATGACAAAAGAAACAATTTAGGGTAATAATTGATCAAATAATCACGAATTCGGGCTTAAATGACCCCCCCCCCCCCAAAAGCGGTACACTTTTCGCTTTATCAGTAACCTGAAAATATGAATTGTTATAGGTTTTATACGTTTTTATCCATTTTAATGTATTTTTATCTATTTTCATACATTATATTTATAAAAAATAGTTGAAAACGGATAAAAACATAAAAAAAAAACTGATGAAAACGTAGAATAATAGACGAAAACGAATAAAAGTGTATGAAAACGGATAAAAACATATGAAAACGTGAGAAAAAAAGAAGAAATGGATAAAAACATGAGAAAAATAGATGAATACATATAAAAACGGACGAAATCTGATAAAACGTATAAAAATGTGAGGAAAACGAACAAAAACGTATGACAATATGAACAAAATTGACGAAAACATGTAAAAACGGACGAAAACGGATAAAAATGTCAGAATAGTTAATGAGGACAAACGATGCAAATATTTTAATTCAATGAGGACTAACAATGCAAATATTTTAGCTCATGTTAGGAGATAACGGAAGATAATTTGCATCGTTAGTCCTCATTGAATGATATTACAAACGGAGGGATGGTTTTGTGCCAAATACTAACGGAGGGATGATTTTATGCCAAAAAAACCGATGATGATGTAAAGCGAGACACGGTACAAATTACAGGGATGTATTTTGGACTTTACTCGGGAAAAAAAATAAAAGATAGAAGTATGTTTGTTAAAAAAAATGGCTGAGATTTGTCCTTTGGTATGTGAGCAAAGAGGAAAGTTATTTTACATACCAAACTTTTCTCATATATCCAGGGACAAATATCAGCCGCTCATTTCTTGTTGAGAATAAAGGGGGATATTAATTAATCTTTATATTAAAAATTCAATTACACCCATATTTTATAATTTAAATATCTCATGAAACGTTGATCGTTAAACATAAAAAATTTTAACGTTACGACCAGCATTTAATTATCTTTCTATGGGCACTTGATATACTTTCGACAAATTGCTTTTTGTTCGTTTTTTCACCTTTTCTTAACTGTGTCAAAATCCAAAAAAAAAAATATCACATGTGATTTAACACTAATATCGAAGTTCGAACACTAAACATCCTTACTAAAATTGACATAAGTATTTATCTATAAATCAAAAACCTTTCCCCTTTCTTGCAGTGAAAAACACACATTTTGGCTTTTGAACCACATATCACACACAATATATTCGTGTTGGTCCGATATTTTTGTGTAAAACCATGCGTTGTATGAACAAGAGTTTGGGCAAATGAAAAGAATAGATCTTCATTAGAAATAAGGGCATGTTTACACAATCTTTACCTGAGTCAACTAATAATACAAATTTGTACATTACGATTGCTTAGTCTCACTTAGTTGTTAAGGTGTAGGCTTTACGAGGGATAGTTGCGAAATACTATCCCTGATAATAACAAATGTTACTCTTCAAGTTATGTAGAGGAAGATCCCACGTAGAAGAGGAGGAAGTTTCTAGAGGTGGAATCAATTGCTTATCACTACTACTGACCTCTCTTTATATACTCGGGAGATACACTATTAGTAGTTACAAGAGAACAGTGATATCTAAACTAGAAGCAAACTGGAAGTAAAGTATACGTGTACTTGTGTGGCTAGGGTTGCTTTACTATGTTGACAACTTTTGTACATGCAAGTTGCTTTCCCTGCTCTCGATGTGTCTTTATCTTCCCAAGGGTTTTCCCTCTTTGCTTCATCTCATATTACTCCCGCCTAAGCGTGTTTGAGAACTTTAGCTAGATCCTTTAATATACTTTAGCAAGTATCTTGAAGTATACTCTAAGTGTATCGGATCAATGTTACTGGTTCTTCTGCATGGCTTTAAGATGATAAGTCTTTGATGCGAGATTTGCAAGACCTAACAAAAGGATTTACAATTCTCCAGGCAGTGTATCTGATCATTGTAGTGTATTATAAGTAAATCCGGGGGATTGATTGTTCTCTAGGGGAATAGTGTCGTTAGGTTGAAGTGTGTGCCGGATTAAGTCTAAAGGTGAGGGATGATTGTTTTTGTATTTTTTATATTTTATGAAAACAAGTAAAATCTCTGGTTTCAGAAGAGTGGGCGGAATTAGTTGCTAGTTAACTAACCCAAAAGTTATTTTTATAAAACAAAAATTAAAATAACAAGAAAAGTAAATGTGGTGAACTACTTATAGTATGACAGACGTGTTTACATAGATTCATAGTTATCTTTTATTGACTTGTTGAATTATAGTTGAAGCATTGTATTCCTTAATACCAGTCGTGAGGTCGTACTACATTCCCCAACTCTATGAATATCAATTTCTCCTACAACCTTAATTTAGTTAAGCTACCATAGGACAACACCAACTCATGCATTAAATACAATGAGAAAAACCTATATTGCACATATGGTTACGTTTTCTAAGACGTTTAAGCTAGTTACACAAAGGAAGTCCGCCAGTTTTCTTAGCCTAACGTAATTCAATCAACTAAACAAGACAACGCATCAATAATCAATAACTAGGTTTCATTAGATCTAAGCAAACACTAAATAATTTAAGCTAGCATGTTAAAGGGAAGAAAAGATAAACATATAATCAAACAAAACATAGACATAATGAATGATTAAAGGAATACCTAAATTCAATTAAACATGGATGAAAAGAGGCTGTAAAAGCCTTACAAGAACTGCAAAATTCGTTTATTGTTTAGGTCTCCAAAGTGTCACACTATTGAATGAAAAATCGAAAACTATATATAGATTAGAAAGTCGACGGCGTCAGGTTATGGATCCTGACACCGTCGTGATTAGGGTTTCTTTTTGTGCAAGTCGCCGTCCTAACGCCGTCGTTCTTTAGCTTCTGACGTCGTCCTTCTTTAACCTTTCTGAGCCGTCTCTCACATAATTACAACGTGATGCCATTCTTCCAATTTCACTTGACTCCGTTAGGTATAAAATTTCCAAAGTTCTCTGAAGCGACGTGTGTTAATTTTCTAGCTCCACTTTCACCAAGTGACGGCGTCACAAATTATAACGTGACGCCGTTAGGTGTCTTTTCCTGACAGGTTTTTCGCGACTTTGTTGTTTTCTTCTCTTTTTCGTCCAAAAAGCTCCATATTCCAGAATTCACATCCAAGTACCTAAAATACGAAAACAAACGATTTGAGGGAATATCTGTTCATATAAAAACAATTTTGGGCTCAAATGACCCCTTAAAAAGGTATCAAATAAATCCTTATCAGTCTTTTCAGATCACTAAAGACATTTGTTAGTTCTCCAGGTCTTTGATTGTATGTAACTTCTTACATGTTGCTAGCTGAATTTGCATCAGGTTACAATGTATTCATTTAGTTTGGACTTCAACTTCCACGAAGCTAGACTATTTTTAACAAGAAGTATACAACATACCTGACGTGTTATCCTCTGATATGTGAACACTCAGTGGGTCCCTTAGAACCCATGTTCTTCTCATCAGTGGTTTTGACTCTGACTTTGCTCAGGTTTGCTCATAAGGTGTATACCTTTTTTTTTTTTTCTTTTTTTTTTTTTTTTTTTTTTTTTGGTAAAAGGGACAATACCCCGGCAAATATATTAAACCAACCAAACTGTACAACGTAAACTAACTATGGACAAGCCCATAGTAGTTATGATGCCATGACATTCCCAAAACATGCTTTGGGAACAACGAAAGTAAAGAAACTCTACAACTATTACTAGTCTTATTACAAACCAAAAGACTAAAACAATGTAAAGAAATGACAAAATAAATGACAATATTCTTCATCAGTGATGCCAGGTCCAAAACAATGACACAATAACTGCCAGTAATCTTCATCTTCGATGTCATGTTCAAATCATTAAGATAAATCATGGAGCATTTCACTAAATAATATTGCCTCCTTAAAAACCTTCCCGGGTAAAACCCATCAGGACAAACCCCAGGCAAGGAAAAAAGAGCACAACTATCATTTAGGACTCCTACCAATATAAGAATATTGGTCTTCAAATCATCACGGTCATAGCACCAATAAGTCTTCAAATAGAAGTGAGGCTTCACCCCATAACTCAAATATCTCTGATGCAACTTGAGAGACTCACAACCCAACAATACCATAAGCCCAAAGATATACTTAAACTGAAGACTCAACCCAACCAGCATAAAGTTCAACAGACCAGTAGAATCTTCAAAATAAAAGAAAGCCAAATTCACCTTAAAGATCAATTGGGTACCAGGCCCAAATAGACAGTAACCGGTAGAAGTCCCCATAACGATAATCACTCCAAAAACTTTAAGCAAACAACCCTTAATCATCAAGATGTGAACCATATGCAGAATCCAAACCTCATAAGACAACCCAGCCATGTAACTAACAATAACCAAAAATCCCTTATCTCTCCATAAAAACCAAGAACAAATAAAATAGCTTCTGCACCAGAAATTTCCAAATCCCAACTTCTCAAAAAGCTCATTGCAAACAGATAAAGGATTACCAATACCAAGGATAACGCAGACAAACTCTAAATAATGAGACCTAAACCTAAACATAACTATCCAAACACCATCTGAACTAGGTTCACACCATGTTGGATAGTTAGTTAGATAAAAGGTCTCAAAAGTCACTACTATTAGCACCCAATACATGCAAATCTGTTAGGAATACGATTATTCAGTTAAAGACTCGATCACCCCAAGTATTACTAAGCATTACGTAGCTCGTAGAATTATCCTTATTATAGTTAGTACGTCGTTTATTAGTAGTTAATATATGTAAATAGTATTCGTAGAGTGGGTCGGGTCTTTACCCTCTGTCAGCTCACTCTACAGCTCGTTTCATAGAGCACCAAGTAGTGTAGTATAAATACCCTCTCCCACCCAAGGGAGAGGGTTGGACCTTTCACTTGAAGCTAATACATTTCTCTTATTTCTCTCTCTAGAAAAGGCTCCCACTTTCTCTCTCTAAAACTCTTCTCTTCTCTTCTAATTCGATCCAAACCACAAGTAACCATACATGTTTATGATTATGAATATCTTACAATTGGTATCAAGAGCCAAGGTTTCATCTTAGGGCCTTGAAGAATCGAATTTGGTGTGGTTTTGTGTAGTTTTTGTGATTTAGAAGAGTTTTATTAAAAACATCTTAGTTTGATCTTTCTTGGGTTATTTAATGTGTTAGAGATGTATTTTTATGATCCTTGGTACTAGTACAACCTTAGGGTTCAGTTGGTTATACCATATCTTAAGCCTATTTGAAGTTTGGATTAGATTTAGGGCGTATTTCATTGTTGCGGTTAACTCAACTGTTACATTGCTTATCTGCGATTAGTTCCTGATCTCTGTGGTTAGTTTGTCTACGATTACTATTATGGGATGATGAGTGCTTAATCACACATCCTTTTTAGACCTTAAATCAGACCAAATACACCAAATACTAACCAAAAATGCCAAGAGAATGTGTGTTTTTGTATTTGTGTATGTGCAGGTACGGATATGTGAAAAATGAACAAAAACAAAGCCAAAACGGACAAAAACGAGCACGAGAATGGAAAAAGGTCAAAAAAACCGGAGCCGGGGAAGCAAAATGATCAAAGAAAGCTCATTTATGCATAAGAAGTCCTCTAAGATTCAGAAAGTTTCAAGTTTAGTCCCTGGTCAAAGTTTGGAGAAAATGACAACTTCAATCCCTCAACTTTGAAAGTTTGTCATAAATAGTCCTTTGATGAGATTATTCGAAGAAAAAGTCCAAAAAGGCCCTCATAAAAGCAAAGAAGAACAAAAATGACCCTTGGATAATGTTTTGGAAAATGGCAGAAAAGGACCCCTAAGTTTCAGAAATTACAAGTTTGGTCCTTGTTAATACATTACTCCTAAACCTAAAATAACCAAACGGATTTATTAATAATACTAGTCCAACATAACACCACAAAAACCTCCCAGCCCAATACAACATGAGCCCATCTCCTTTTTGATACAACCCGATCCACCACCACCTTAATACCCGGTCAACCCACCCAAGTCAACCCGGTCAACACCCAAAATAAAATAAAAACACCACCCCGCCCTTTGTTTCCCCCAATTTACCTCATACCCAGATATTACTGTTCTAAGAACCCTAAAAATACCCCACTCCCAAATTACCTCACCTCCTAATAATTTACCCAATGATTGGGTCTTCTAGAACATGTCAGGGAGTCAGGGAATGTCAGAGATTAGGACACGTGGTCCAATGACTGAAGACACGGAGGATTCACAACTTCATCACACTTAATCCAAGGGCTCAAATTCATCGTGTTTGTTATAAGCAGAAATCAATGGACGAGATGGAAAGAGAGAAAGCACAATCCAGAAGCATCCTAAGCCCCAAGGACCTCATCTCTCAGGCTATATATAGTCCCCTCTCACCAACGAATGAAGTGTTAGATGTTAGGTTAGATTAGGAGTAGGAATAGGTAGTTAATTCAGTTTGTTTCAAATTGTATTTTCAGTTTCTTAGTTTGTACTCAACTTTAGTTTTTAATAAAATTCAAGTTTCAAGTAATTCATTTGCAATTTATTTTCAGTTGTTTAATTACCTTAATTCTGTTTTCATTTTGCAAAAGCTTATTCTAGTTTGAAAAATTAATTGGTAGTTAACTCTTATTTTGATTTGAAGTGGTAAATTGGTCTTGGTCTATGAAAGTCAGAAGGTTGTGGTGATGATTTTGGGTTAAAGCTGGTTAGATCAGAGGGTGATTGGTATGCATTTGAGCCTATCTAAAGATAGGCATTTATCAAGTATACCCTCTGTTTAGCTGAGGATGAATTTGTAAGTCTCAATTTATAACTTCAAGTTTTAAACTGCATCTTATAGAATTATATAGAGATTGTCGTTATTTAGCTTGAAATTGTTTGAGGTGCCTAATTAGATCTTTTATTAGTCAGTTTATTAGTTATTGTTCTATTTTATTCTATTTGCATTTAACTGATAGCTTAAATTTCATACTGCATTCTATAAATTCAGTTGCTTAATAGTTGCTTAATAGTTGATTTTCCAAGTCCGTAGGAGTCGTGTAGCTTAAATGTCGCGTTTTATTTCGTACGGTTACGTTTATTTTACGTTTTAGCTTACGTTTTCGATTCTATGTCACGTTTCTAGTTTCCTTATTTGAATTACGTGTTTAAGTGATTATTTGTGCTTCATTTACTATTTCATTAGTATAATCTCATTCAAATCACTTTTTACCATTTTCACGACACGTTTCACAAATCGGGAATTTGAAATTCCATTCACACCTTCGTTGGGACACGACCCGTGGAAATACTTTCCTAAGCATTTCTTCGGTAAAATAAACACTGTACTTAAAACGACAACATCAAAAATTTTGGCGCCGCTGCCGGGGAAGGATGAAGTGAATTTTTTGTTTTCGTTTTTTGAAATTATATTTTGAAAACCTTCCTTGTATATATTTTCTATAAAAACCAAAAAAATTGAAAAATCAAAAACACTTTTCCTAAAGTGTTTTCAAAAATACCAAAAAAAATAAATAATAAAGTTACAGCCTCGTCTCGACCGAAAGGAAGAGCGTTGTAAACCAAATAAGCCTAACAATATAACAACGTGTGAAATTAGTTGCTAATCAGATTACTTTAATTCTACGACCGAATAAGCAGAAAACACGGAAGCTTTGACATTAAATTGCAAGCTGAAGAGAGATCCATTCTTCTCTCCCGTTCCGTCACGAGTAGATTTGAAGGAAACGGTTTACGATTAACGTAACGTTTAAAAAAACAAAAGAAAATAAAAGTTTTAAGTTTTTGAATTTTGTTTTCCAAAAATAAAAATACAAAAAAATTTTCCTTTTCCATTTTGATTTTCCTTTTATTTGATTTTATGATAATTAAAAACCAAAAAATAATCTTCTTATCCTCTTATCATTTTATTCTTTCTCTTTAACCCTCTAAACTGATAGTTCTTTCACTTTCTCACTTATGGATCCGATGTGTTTTAAATGTGGTGAACCGTTCTTTGAAGGTTTATGTATTTGGTGTACGTGCGAACAATGTGGTAATGATATTCACGATGGAGTTTGTTTGTTTTGTAACACTCCCGAGTATGTTCGAAACACAAATTTTCAAAACGTTCCCGATTACTATCCAACACCACCGCCGTCTCCGTTCACTTGCTTTAATTGTGGAAATCCATCCGATGAGGGATTACCGTGTGGGCAATGTTTTTGTACTCAATGTGGATACACGAATTGTATATGTTACGCCCCGAGTGCTGAAACATCTTACGCTTGTGATACGAGTTTTGATAATTATCCTCAAAACGATTTCAATCATCATGTTCAAAACTCTTATGAGCAAGTACCGTATTTTAATGGTGATTCATCAAATTTTGAAAATTGTGGGGGATCGTTTGAAAATTTTTATTATGAGCCGAATTCATGTTACGATTCTCATGGTTTTAACCAACCCCCACAAATTTCCGATTTTACTAATAATATTTGTGAAATTAAATGCATGATCGAGAAGTTAAAAGAGTTGGTGGCTAATCGTTATACTCCCGAGCCTCGTGAGAAGTCTATTGCAGAGTTACTTGCTGAAGAGAGAGCGTCTAATCCTTTCAAAAATTTTGTTTACTATGATTCCGACGACGATGATGAGAAAATTACGTTTATTCTTAATCCTCACAAAACTTCCGATGTTTCTCCCGTAGAACCCCGGGACTCTCTAAAAATGGGGGATGAGCATCTTAACACTATTCCGGCAACGGAATCGGACGAATTCAATAAGTCTAGTGTTGAGAACCTCGTCCCAATCCCAAGTGAGTCCGGGGAAATTTCTAATGGTGATTCTGAAATTGTTTCTGATCCTTCTTTCACACCGGTTGAGAGGAGTGATGTCTTTTTAGACGAGATTGAAGCTTGTCTTGCTAACAATGATTCTAATTCGACGATGGTTGATGATACTAATTTTGATCCGGAGGAAGATATTCGTGTCCTTGAAGAATTATTGAATGAAGAACAGTCAATTTCTCTCCCTCCGATGAGCAATGAAGATTTTGATGAAGTTGAAAGTTATTCTGATTCTTACAATGAGTATACTACGAGTGATGAAGATTCTTGTGGAGATATCGATGATAATGATGAAGATGATAATGCGGAAATTCAAGATGAAGCTCTTCGTGAAAAATTATTTAACATCAATCTTCTCATTTCTATAATTGAAGCATTGAAAGATTCTCCGACTTTTTATCCTATCCCCGTTATGGATTGTGATTTCTTACCCGAGCTTGAAATTTTTCGATTTGAAGAGACGAGTAGTGGCAATCCCACTATTCATGCTTTCTCTCTTCCGGATTATGAGCATTTTGATTTTGAAATTGATTCTGTGCTTATTTCTGATAATCCGTTACGTGACCCTCTTTTAGAGGATGTTGATCAATTTCTTGCTGCGGATGACTCGATACCACCGGGTATTGAGAATGACGAGAATGATATTCATTTCGATTTACCTTCTTCTCGTCCACTGGCGAAACCGCCCGATGTAGATGTTCAATCAGATACGAATGAAGTTAATTTTGGAGTGGTGGACGAGATTTATGATCATGATGATCCTGTGCTTGATATTTTACCCACCCAACCCAGCCGTGATTCTGAAATCAACTTTGCTTTTATCATCTGGGTTTTTTATCCGTTCTTTGCTTATCTCATTTCTTCACTTTTTCACTCCACCGAGAGTGAGGATACCGTTTTTGACCCCGACATCTCCGTTTATGCCGGTTGTCCGTTTCATCTGCTCTCCCCAAGGACGAATTAATTCGGGGAACGAGTCAAGCTCATGTGACTCGGTGAAAAAAAACAAGCGCTTCGTGGGAGGCACCCCATGCTTATCCATTTTCATTTTCTCTTTTTCTATTTTCTAAATAACGTGACGTGAGGGGGGCGACCCTTTCCAAACTCGTGTTTTCGTGGTTGTTTATGAATGTTCAGGAATTTCCCCAAAGTTTGAGGACTCTCGTGCTCGTGGTTTGTCGTTCCATCCACTCGAGTCTCATTCTTCGCTGCTCTTTCGGAAATTCGCATATCCAAAATCTTATCGACTAACGTTTATCTCTTGGCATACTTAATAAACGGCCTTAGATTTTACGTAAGATTACCTTTACCCTTAAAACATTGAGGACAAGGTTTCACTTTAGTCTGGGGGGGGGGGTGAATCTTCGATTCGATTTGACATGTACCTTCGTCTGAGCTGTTAACTTACGCAACTCCGTTTTCCACCAAAATTTTAAAATTTTTATCACCTCTTTATATGCAAAAAAAAAAAAATAATAATAATAAAAAAAATAAAAAAAAAAATATTGAAAAAAATATATGATATGAATAATAAGATTTGACACCTTGTTTTGACTTTCCTACCGGCGAGAGTAGAAATAAATGTTTCGACTTGACCGGGCGTGTTGAGCCCTAGCTCGTCTCCCTTAACCAAAATAATCAAAAGATTATGGCTAAGCATCCGCGGATCTCATTATTTGGGATTTTAAATTTGCGGAGATCGAGGAATGATAGAGTTTATTTAGAAGTTTCGTGCTATACACGGATCTCATTACCTCGGATTTAAAAATCCCACGAGAGGTACTTGTGGCATCCTTGTTCCCACAAGCTTGCACACCAATAATAATAGATCTCTAGGTTTAATTAAGGGTATACGGTTTGGGCAATACTTAGTTTTTTCTCGTTCCCAACAAAATCTCTGCATATGGGGGTTTGGTACACATAGGGGTACTGCCAGTGTTACGGTAAAATAGACTATTGCATCTTGCCGGTTCGCAGCCGATGTTGTGATCTTAGTAAAGGCCGTAGGACTCGGCGTTTGGCATATGATTATGAATATCAATAATAATAGTCCAAAGCCAAATAGAAAGGCAGAGGAATCCAAAGCTATAAAAAAAGCAGCGGATAGAAATCTAAAGTCATAATAATGCTCTTACATCTTGGCGGCTCATAAACCGTTGATTGTAAATGAAATAAAGGACTAAGGACCAAAGTATTATTAAAGTGCTTATGATTATGCAAAAATGCCAAGCTTCGACTCCAGGGGTTTCCCTAATAAAAAGCTTCCGTTTCGGGTATCAAACATGGTATGTCTCAGTCGTAAATAAAAAGGGAGCCCCTACAAATCGTGTTAAATCAGAGACCTTCATGTGGACCCGATTTCTGTATGCAGGGATTATCGAGGGAAAGTTTGGAAACTACTTAGCGTTTAAATTTTGTGCTCTTATCGGACTAATAACTATCAAAACGAGAAAATATGAAGCAATTCATTTCTCACAAATTAAAATCTTGAGATACAAAACTTAGGACCTGGGACCAAGAGGTAATACACAAGTAACTTTTGTGGGTAGTGTTAGCACCTAACTTTTGAATAAACAATGATCTCGATTTTACGCTTAGTTTGGGAGCTTGTGAAAAATCAAGGATGACGATTTTTATCCGTACGGTCTCTTCTCTGTGAGAAGTGTTTCTACTCGTTGACCCTGAAAGTTATCAACAGATAAGAATTGATAATGAAAGTCAAAGCAAACCGTCACATATATAAAAATAAAAAATACGAAAATAGTAGTTGTAGTTGTTATTTATGACAATCGGAAAACGGAGCGTTTCTGAGAATAAATGATTTTGATATCTCTTTCGAACATCATTGCTACTTTACAACGTCAGTAAAAAGAGGTTTTGAAATTATTTATCTCTTAAGCGTGAGGTGATGACATTGCGTGAGGGCACGGCAATACCTTAGTCTGGGGGATTTTGATGAGTGCTTAATCACACATCCTTTTTAGACCTTAAATCAGACCAAATACACCCAATACTAACCAAAAATGCCAAGAGAATGTGTGTTTTTGTATTTGTGTATGTGCAGGTACAGATATGTGAAAAATGAACAAAAACAAAGCCAAAACCGACAAAAACGAGCACGAGAATGGAAAAAGGTCAAAAAAAACCGGAGCCGGGGAAGCAAAATGATCAAAGAAAGCTCATTTATGCATAAGAAGTCCTCTAAGATTCAGAAAGTTTCAAGTTTAGTCCCAGGTCAAAGTTTGGAGAAAATGACAACTTCAGTCCCTCAACTTTGAAAGTTTGTCATAAATAGTCCTTTGATGAGATTATTTGAAGAAAAAGTCCAAAAAGGCCCTCATAAAAGCAAAGAAGAACAAAAATGACCCTTGGATAATGTTTTGGAAAATGGCAGAAAAGGACCCCTAAGTTTTAGAAATTACAAGTTTGGTCCTTGTTAATACATTACTCCTAAACCTAAAATAACCAAACGGATTTATTAATAATACTAGTCCAACATAACACCACAAAAACCTCCTAGCCCAATACAACATGAGCCCATCTCCTTTTTGATACAACCCGATCCACCACCACCTTAATACCCGGTCAACCCACCCAAGTCAACCCGGTCAACACCCAAAATAAAATAAAAACACCACCCCGCCCTTTGTTTCCCCGAATTTACCTCATACCCAGATATTACTGTTCCAAAAACCCTAAAAATACCCCACTCCCAAATTACCTCACCTCCTAATAATTTACCCAATGATTGGGTCTTCTAGAACATGTCAGGGAGTCAGGGAATGTCAAAGATTAGGACACGTGGTCCAATGACTGAAGACACGGAGGATTCACAACTTCATCACACTTAATCCAAGGGCTCAAATTCATCGCGTTTGTTATAGGCAGAAATCAATGGACGAGATGGAAAGAGAGAAAGCACAATCTAGAAGCATCCTAAGCCCCAAGTACCTCATCTCTCAGGCTATATATAGTCCCCTCTCACCAACGAATGAGGTGTTAGATGTTAGGTTAGATTAGGAGTAGGAATAGGTAGTTAATTCAGTTTGTTTCAAATTGTATTTTCAGTTTCTTAGTTTGTACTCAACTTTAGTTTTTAATAAAATTCAAGTTTCAAGTAATTCATTTGCAATTTATTTTCAGTTGTTTAATTACCTTAATTTTGTTTTCATTTTGCAAAAGCTTATTCTAGTTTGAAAAATTAATTGGTAGTTAACTCTTATTTTGATTTGAAGTGGTAAATTGGTCTTGGTCTATGAAAGTCAGAAGGTTGTGGTGATGATTTTGGGTTAAAGCTGGTTAGATCAGAGGGTGATTGGTGTGCATTTGAGCCTATCTAAAGATAGGCATTTATCAAGTATACCCTCTGTTTAGCTGAGGATGAATTTGTAAGTCTCAATTTATAACTTCAAGTTTTAAACTGCACCTTATAGAATTATATAGAGATTGTTGTTATTTAGCTTGAAATTGTTTGAGGTGCCTAATTAGATCTTTTATTTGTCAGTTTATTAGTTATAGTTCTATTTCATTCTATTTGCATTTAACTGATAGCTTAAATTTCATACTGCATTCTATAAATTCAGTTGCTTAATAGTTGATTTTACTATTCTATCAATTATATTAGTAGTGTATTTTGCTTTTATGATAATCAGTGTAGTGTTGTTTAGCTTAGATCTTCATTTGATAGCGTTAATAGTAGGTTATAGGGGTGTTTGGCATATGTGACTATTGGTGGTAAAACTGAGTATTGGTCACAAGTTGTAGTAGATTTAGTCGTAATATTTCATAGTTAGTTATTTTAAGTTGTTAGTAATCAAAATCCAGTAGTATATTAGAGTTCGCATCAGTTGGATTTATTTGAGGGTCTTAGACAGCTTAAGTAGGATATTTGAGAGCATCATAAGATTTAGGTCAAGTTGGTTGCATAACCACACTCATTCTAGATTTTAAGCAAGCATACTTTCTAGTATTCAAGCTTACTGTCAACAATTCTCATTATCATCCATTTAGGACTTTCATTAGAATTGCACAATAGTTACTGTCAGTCACTTTTGATCAGCTTCTCGTAAGCTCATTCTAAGCTCTTCTTGGTCTGAATTTTGGTTTTGAATAGCTAGTAGACCTAATTTGATTTGTCTGAGCTTTGTTGGAAATTTGGTGCTTAATTCTTTGCATATATGTAAGGCTGCAATTAGCCTTTTGGCTATTACCCTGCACACCTGCTTTTACTCAGATTTCTAGGGTACTTTTAGGTTATTGTATTGGACCTTACATATGTTTTATTGGTGGATTATTAATCTCAGCTGGTAAATAAACCATTTGCCCCCACAAGCTCCCAGTTCTGAGTTTACTTAGACAGCTTATTAGGCCGGTATAGTTGAGTGGTTTAAATGTCACACCCCCAATTTACCTGACTTGCAGCGAAATGGAATGCCTGGGGGTGTAACTATCATAGCACCATAACAAGGAAATAGTGAACGACCTAAAGTGTCGTTTGGAAAATACATATCATTTGATTTATTTAAAAGCATCCAGTGCTACAAAACATAGGTCCCCAAAGGTTGAAACGTTTACAGAAAACAAGTTCAGGAAATGTCAAACGATAATTTACACAAGTGCATGAAAAATCCAAAATGTAGTGCGTCATCCCTGGCACACCCTAATGTGACTCCATGCATGTAATATGATGATACCTTAGTTACCTGAAAATACATTGCGAAAACGGTCAACACGAATGTTGGTGAATAATCATAGGTTTATGAAATGTAATGTTTGTACGGCCACAACAAGTATAAATGCATGACAAAAGTCACGTAAAATAGTACAATAGACCTTAACCTCATGACACCGAAGCTATGACTGTTGAAACAATGCCCCTCCTGAATGTTCTGCCAAACACTCAAATGTAAAAGACATGACATGTATCCGCTTACTGTTGGTAATCACTACCACGGATGGAGGCGTCACCCTCAATAGATCTATCCACTCACTCTCGCTTAACGGTAAATTAACGGTTCATGATGTTACAGGGGACTTATCACATGGCAGACAAGCAACTTAAGCTATGTACATAGGTTTTGATACTTGGGCTCGTACTAAAATGGTGCAATGTATTCTCCCCCGTGGGATTTGAAAACAATGTAAAATGTATACGGGGCTATGAAAACTTACCTCAACTGATGATACTGATGTTAATATGAAGTGAACAACAATGATCGGTTAGCTGCCGCAACCTAATATGAATGATGAACGATCTCATTTAGATCACCAAATGATGTTATGAATGTCCATGCTCATGATCCTATACCACTCTACTCTTTGGAAAAACACTTGTGTTATCAAAATATATAATCCAAGAATTTGGAAAAATATTGCTATTAGAAAATAAAATAAGCTAGTTGCAATATATATACTTATATATATATCGTATGTTTCCATGTTAGTGTTGAAATCCTCGGGTTGTAATCCTTGAAATATCGCCTTGAAATGATGAAAATATACTTGTAATAACTAATACTTCATTAGTTATAAATTTTGGTACTTGATATTATTTCTAGCTTCTAAAAGTACTACGTAGTTTTTGTGTCAATTTTACTAAAAGCTGTCAAAATAAAATAGGTTTTGCCGATATTCAAACGTGAATATCTTTGTCGTTATATGTCCGTTTTACTTGTTCTTTATATCCACGGTTACGTCTTAGTATGTAGTAATATATTTTGGAAAGCTCGGCTCCACCGGGTTACGTATAAAGTCTCTTTTTGACCGACGAAAAACGTCCAACAGCAACTATTTTCCAGAAAAATACTTTTCGTCAACAATCTTGCAAAAATCATAACTTCTTCGTTATTAACTCTTTTTAATCCGTTCTTTCGCCTACGGATTCGTTTTTGAAAGTATTTTCTAAAAATTTTGCCAAAGTTTCCTTGGTATTTACTGATTTTCCAGAAAATAACAAAATGGGACAGCATGTTTATAAACTTGTTAGAAATCTATTTCAAAGGTTCAAAACTAGTTCCAACTTCAATCAAAACTCTTGCAAACTTCACAAAACTAATCTAATCCTACCATACACCTTCTTAGGGTGCCATGGGTTCCTAATGACTAGAAATCAAGTTAATTTAACAAGGAAACACCTAAATCACAATCTAGGGTTTGTATGTTTCAAAAGTCTTCAAAAATAAAGTGGTATAACTAGTATGAGCATGAAATTAAGCATGATTACCATGAGATATAAGTGTTAATTAGAAGAAAACTTGAAAATAAATTTGTATACTCACTTTGAAATATGAGGTGATTGAATGACTAGAAACCTTGGATTACTTGTGTGTTTCTTGTATGATTCTTGATTAGGCAAGTATAATGAACAACTTTGGTGCTTTAACTTTTGTAAAAACTTCACTTGATCTTGGATTTTATGTTGGGTCGTGAGGTAGAAGAGAGAAAAAGATGAGATAGAGCTTTATGATTCTTGAAATGTTATGTGTTATTGTTTAGGAAGTTTTTGTAATTAACTAGTTATAAGTTATAATGTATTATAAACATACATAAATACACAAGGTTAAGATTTTGTATAAAATTGCCTAGGAGAGGACTTTGAGGACCGGCCATGGTGGATGAGGGGGGGGGGGGGGTAGGGTAGTTTTGATTTAATTAGGAAATTAGTGTAAGGTTATGTGTTAGTTTGTGTTAGTTGTTAAAATCGGGTAACGGGTTTAATAGAAATAAATGTTCACGAAGTTAACCGGGACAAAATAAAGTCATAATAATGATAAAAATATGTTGGGTACAAGTACTGAGTGATCGGGTGATTATTGTTTAGTTTTCACGAAAACCGTCGTTATATTCATAAGCGTACGTTATAAATAAAATAAATTTCCAAAATACTAGGTAACTGAATGTTATAACTTTTATGATGTTAAAATGGATATAAAAATATGTCAGGACCATTGTGGGAATACTTAGATATATTCGTCGTATATAAACCGGGTGTTAACGTTTACTATAAATACTTATACGTAAAAACGTTAAATGTATCAAATATATAAATTTGAAAATCCTGAGAGTGGTATAACATGAAAATGCTGTTATGATGATATGCAGACTATCTCCAGTCCGTATGCAGTGTCCTTAGCACTAATGAAATGAATTCGCACCTAAACCAATCCGGTTACGCGAATTTGAATACCCGTAAACTAAATTTACGATGAAATGAGTAATGCAAGTGAATAGTGAAAACTTTTCCGGAAATAAATAGTGTTCAGTGAATAGTAAATTTCCCAAAAGTTTCTCAGAATATCAAACTGACCTCGAAAATGATGAATAGTAAAACGATGAATAGTGTTTTGATGAATAGTGATTTATGAATAGTAAACAGTCGAAGTTTGGGAAAATGACCTGAAATGGTAAATGACCTGTAATGGTGAGTTGTGACATCCGCCCACCCAAATAGGAATTCAGTCCCTGAATTCAGCTAGTGTTGGTCTCGGTAATAGGTTTGGTGAAAAGGTATGGATACTTGCGTTGCATTTGGTCCTCTCGTTCCCAAGTAAACTCAGGACCTCTTCGAGAATTCCAGCGAACCTTAACGATCGGAATTCTACTCTGCTTCAACTGCTTGACCTCTCGGTCCATGATTTCAACTGGTTCCTCCACAAAGTTAAGCTTGTCATCTAGCTGAATCTCTTCTAATGGTATAACTGAATACTCATCTGAAAGGCATTTCTTAAGGTTTGAGACATGAAATGTGTTATGTACGTTGCTGAGTTCTGATGGTAGTTCAAGCTTGTAAGCTACTGGACCAATCCTTTCCAGTATCTTAAATGGACCAATGTATCTCGGGTTCGACTTCCCACGCTTTCCAAATCGTATCACGCTTTCCAAATCGTATCACGCCTTTCCAGGGTGAGACCTTTAACATGACCTTGTCTCCAACCTGGAATTCCAATGGTTTGCGTCTAACATCTGCATAACTCTTCTGTCGGCTTCTAGCTGTTTCAAGCCTATCTCGAATCTGTATTATCTTTTCTGTTGTTTCCCTAACCATCTCTGGACCTGTGCATTGTACTTCTCCAACTTCTGCCCAACAAACTGGTGAACGACACTTACGACCATACAATGCCTCAAATGGTGCTGCTTTAATACTTGAATGGTAACTGTTGTTATAAGAGAACTCGATTAATGGCAAATGGTTAACCCAACCATTCCCAAAGTCAATCACACACGCTCGCAGCATGTCCTCCAGTGTCTGAATAGTTCTCTCACTCTGACCATCTGTCTGTGGATGGTAAGTAGTGCTCATGTCTAATCTGGATCCAAAGGAATCTTGTAATGACTTCCAAAAGTTTGATGTAAAACGACTATCCCTGTCTGAAATGATAGAAACTGGTGCCCCATGCCTCGAGACTATTTCCTTGACATAAAGTCTGGCAAGCTGTTCCATGGAATAAGTCTCTCTAATAGGGATGAAATGTGCTGATTTAGTAAGACGAGCAACAATTACCCAAATAGCATCGTAACCTCCTGACGTGTTGGGTAGTTTAGTAACAAAGTCCATTGTAATACGTTCCCACTTCCATTGTGGAATTTCTGGTTGTTGAAGTAGTCCTGACGGTTTCTGGTACTCAGCTTTCACTTTAGCACAAGTAAGGCATTTGCTGACGTACGTAGCTATTTCTGCTTTCATGTTCGGCCACCAATACAGCTTTTTGAGATCCTGATACATCTTGTCAGAACCTGGGTGAATAGAGTACTTTGACTTATGTGATTCATGCATAATCAAATCTCGTACTCCACCATAGAGTGGTATCCAACTTCGATCCTTGAAGCATAACACTCCATCTGTTCTCTTAACGAAACCATTCTTGTTTTCTGGCATACCATAAAGTTTCTCCTGTGGCCGATTTTTCTCCTTGAGAGCCTCAATCTGAGCTTCTAAGATTTTTGATGGTAATGGTGAAATAATAGTCATTCCTAATGACCTGACCCTCAAAGGTTTGAGTCGTTCCTTTCTGCTAAGTGCATCTGCTACGACATTTGCTTTTCCTGGGTGATATCGGATTTCACAATCGTAATCACTCAACAATTCTAGCCAACGACGTTGTCTCATGTTGAGTTCCTTCTGATCAAGTATATGCTGTAAGCTCTTGTGGTCGATAAAAATTACACATTTAGTACCATAAAGGTAGTGTCTCCAAATCTTGAGTGCAAAAACAACAGCACCCAACTCCAAGTCGTGTGTAGTGTAATTCTTCTCATGTGTCTTAAGCTGTCTAGATGCATAAGCTATCACCTTCTCATTTTGCATTAGCACAGCTCCAAGCCCTTTATGCGAAGCATCGCAATATACCACAAAGTTCTCAATACCTTCTGGTAGTGACAAAATCGGTGCACTACAAAGCTTCTACTTCAATAACTGAATTGCAGATTCTTGTTTCTCTCCCCACTCGTACTTCTGATTCTTTTGTGTCAGCTTAGTCAGCGACTTCGCTATCTTAGAAAACCCTTCAATAAACCTTCTGTAATATCCTGCAAGTCCTAAGAATTGACGAATTTCTGTAGGAGACTTGGGCATAGCCCAATCCTTTACTGCCTCAATCTTTGCTGGGTCGACTTGTAATCCTTGGCTATCAATGACATGGCCAAGAAATTGAACTCTTTGTATCCAAAAGTCACACTTTGAAAATTTGGCATACAATTGCTCCTTCTTGAGTAGTTCCAATATTGTTCTGAGGTGTGCTTCATGCTCTTCCTTACTCTTGGAATAAATCAGGATATCGTCAATGAACACAATCACATACTTATCAAGATATGGTTTGCATACTCTGTTCATGAGATCCATGAATACCGCAGGTGCGTTGGTTAATCCAAAAGGCATCACTTGAAACTCATAATGACCATAACGTGTTCTGAATGCTGTCTTCGGGATATCTTCTTCCCGAACTCTGAGTTGATGGTAACCTCATCTTAAATCAATCTTGGAATAAAAACAGGACCCTTGTAGCTGATCAAACAAGTCATCAATCCTAGATAGTGGATAACGATTCTTCACCGTTAACTTGTTCAGCTCATGATAGTCTATGCACATTCTGAATGATCCATCCTTCTTCTTCACAAACAAAACCGGTGCTCCCCAAGGCGAGGAACTCGGTCTTATGAATCCTTTTTCTAAAAGCTCTTGTAACTGGTTAGACAATTCTTGCATCTCAGAAGGTGCAAGTCTATATGGTGCTCGTGCAATTGGTGCAGCTCCTAGTACTAATTCAATCTGAAACTCAACCTGACGTGTAGGTGGCAGTCCTGGTAATTCTTCCGGAAAAACTTCTGGAAATTCCTTAACAATAGGCACATCTTCAAGTCATTTCTCATCCGACTTCTTTTCCGTTATGTGAGCCAAGAATGCATAACAACCCTTCTTTATGTACTTCTCGGTTTTAATGCATGATATGATACTGAGTCTAGTTCCACTTCGCTCCCCGCGAACAACTAAAGTTTCACCTCCATAAGAAAGATGAACAACTTTCTCATCACAAATGATCCTTGCACGATGTCGAGACAACCAATCCATACCGATAACGATGTCAAAACTTCCAAGTTCTACGGGCATAAGGTCTATATTGAATGGGTGATTTAGGAAATTGATGGTGCAACCATGGATAACGGTGTTTGTGTTAACTAAAGACCCATCGGCTAATTCAACAATGTAGGGAATGTCTAAGGTAGTTGGTTCTATGTTAAGTAAAGGTGCAAATGTAAAAGAAACAAAACTTCTATCCGCTCCTGAATCAAATAAAATGGATGCATAACGATTATTAACGAGGAACGTACCCGTAACAACATTCGGGTCCTCACAGGCATCTTCTCCTCCCATAACATAAGCCCTTCCTCGAGCTACTCCGCCCTGATTTCCAGCTCTTTGATCATTCCTCTTTGGGCAATTGTTCTGGAAATGACCCAACTCTCCACAACCATAACATGCTCCTGGTTGGTTCTGATTAATTATTCCTCGTGGAGCTTTGCAGTCCTTAGTCCAATGACCGACTTTTCCACAGTTCTGACAAGCTCTAGGACAATTCCCAGGGTTATGATGAGTCTGACATTTGTTACACTTGGGTAATTTTCCAATGTATCCTTTTCTTTCTGTTGGTCCTGCAGCATAGACCTTTGCCACTTCCTGCCTCTTAGGTGCTGGTTGGTTAGCATTCCCACCTTGGTTATTATCAAACCTCCTCTTGTTGTTATTGTTGTTTTGGTTATTGGGGTAGTTGCGGTTTCGGTTATTGTTATAGTTGTTGTTGTTTCGAGTGTTGTTGTAGTTGGTATTGTTGGAACGGTTATTGTTGTTATTTGCAGCAGACTTTCCTTTCAACACTTGGACCATAAGTTTCTGAGTTATACGAATGGCCTCTTCCATTGTTTGTGGGTCGAAAGACATCACATCCCCTCGGATGCTTTCGGGTAGTCCCCCAGTAAAGTTCTCCATCTTTTTCTCAGCGTCCGGAACCATAGTTGGACATAGTGTAGCCAACTCCTGAAACTTCCTGATATAAGTCTCAATATCATCTCCTTTAGTTATTAACTGGTAGAACTCTGTTTCCAACTTTTGCACCTCAGTACGAGGGCAAAACTTCTTAGTCATCAGCTTTTTGAATTCAGCCCAAGTGAGTTTGTAGGCATTCTCCATACCAATAGGCTGAGCATACGAATTCCACAAAAACATGGCTTCATCCAGCAGCATACCTGTAGCAAACTTTACCTTGTTAACCTCCTGACAACCACACATGAGAAAAACGTTCTCAGTCTTCTCAAACCAGCGGATTAAAGCAACCGCTCCTTCAGTGCCCTTATACTTCATAGGATCACTAATCTTGAAATCCTTCCAAGTACATTCACGCCTAGTAGTGGGTTGAACCACTTCAGCAGTAGGTGGAACCTCAGCAGTCCTAGCAGCAACTTTGGCTCTCTCAGTCTCCAGAGCTTCTGCTATACTATCCCTGACCAACTTGCGGATAGCTGCTTGTGTCATAGCGGGTGTTTCTGATGTAGCCTTTGCTTTCTTTGGCGCCATACTTCTGATAAATAATCGACAACAACCATGAGAAAACTATAATAGAAATAATCATCGTACTAAAATATACGCCCACAACATGTATATATACCACCACAACAAGTATAGATACAACCATGACATGTACGAGTACAACCACAACCTGTATAAGTACGTTAACCATAAAGAGCAACCATGAAACATCATAAATATAATCACAACACATGAATATAATACATGAAAATTTCGGCCTACATGGACCGATATATATATATATATATATATATATATATATATATATATATATAGCACAACATTTCCAACATAGTAGAGTCGCACTTGATATATTTGTTTGTACAACAACCAAAAGACTACAAGTTCTTGAACTATGTCCCACACCTCGGGACTAGGAAATAGTAAAAGCTAATACAATACTAGTCTATGTCTATGCTCCTCCAGGTGCTCTAGATGGTCCAGGCTCTCCCCTCAGACGGCAAATCTCACGATCCATCGCAACCACGATCTCCTCTAGATGCTGAACTCGTAACTGAGAAGAAACATCCCTACGCTCCATCACTGTCAACCTCTCATGTGCTACAGCCAACTGATGTGTCAGCTCTCCCTGAGCCTCCTGTGTAGTCTGAGCTCTGTCCCGAATCCCTGGTAGCTCACCTCTAAGCTGGTCTATCAGCTCCTGATGTCCCAACTGTCGTGCCTCAAGCCCATGATATGACACATCGATACTAACTCTGCCTAAAAGTAAACCCTCGATCTGCTCCTCAGCCGCCTCTAGTCGAGGAGTGATATCCACATCAACCCTATAGTCCAAACAATCAATCTGATCCTGATGAGCCCTTAGCTGACCCTCTAATGTAACATCTGCAGGCTCCCTAGTATCAGTAGGCTCACTAGCAACTGTAGACTCCCTAGCAACAGTAGGCTCCCTAGCAGCTGCTGCTATCGAACACTCCCCTACGTGGTATACTGGTGGTGGTTCTGCTGATTCTGACTCTGTAGTGGGTGAATCTGGTGTAGTAAACCTAGCACGCTTCCTAGGTGGCAATAGTGAAGTAGATATGCTTGCAGTAGCAGGTATGGCTGGTGGTGGTGTAGGTAACATAGGAATAGTGGGTACCTTAAAGGTAGATGTAATAGGGCAAACTCTCTTCCTAGGACCTATAGTAGTCTTCCTACATAGAAACATAAGTCTAGGTTCTGATGGAACAGTGGTAGCAGAGGATGATGTATCAGTGGGTGCACGGGTAATCTCGGGTGGTGCAATAGGGAAAACATGAGGAATAGGTAATGGTGAATGGGCAGTAGAAGACATAGAGCCTTCAACATCGGAGTCTGTGATAGTGTACAGTATAACAACATTTGGGTTTGCAGACATGGTTCTGTGATAATCAAGGTGAAATAAAATAAATAACTCGTATAATGAAATCACCTAAAACAATGAACATGCACTTATTATGAAATGATGAGATGCTATGATAATGTGGTTATAGTCTAGGGTCAATGATACATCCTAGTTCTCTATAACCTTAGCTCTGGTACCAATCTGTCACACCCCCAATTTGCCTGACTTGCAGCGGAATGGAATGCCTGGGGGTGTAACTGTCATAGCACCATAACAAGGAAATAGTGAACGACCTAAAGTGTCGTTTGGAAAATACATATCGTTTGATTTATTTAAAAGCATCCAGTGCTACAAAACATAGGTCCCCAAAGGTTGGAACGTTTACAGAAAACAAGTTCAAGAAATGTCAAACGATAATTTACACAAGTGCATGAAAAATCCAAAATGTAGTGCGTCATCCCTGGCACACCCTAATGTGACTCCATGCATGTAATATGATGATACCTTAGTTACCTGAAAATACATTGCGAAAACGGTCAACATGAATGTTGGTGAATAATCATAGGTTTATGAAATGTAATGTTTGTACGGCCACAACAAGTATAAATGCATGACAAAAGTCACGTAAAATAGTACAATAGACCTTAAGCTCATGACACCGAAGCTATGACTGTTGAAACAATGCCCCTCCTGAATGTTCTGCCAAACACTCAAATGTAAAAGACATGACATGCATCCGCTTACTGTTGGTAATCACTACCATGGATGGAGGCGTCACCCTCAATAGATCTATCCACTCACTCTCGCTTAACGGTAAATTAACAGTTCATGATGTTACAGGGGACTTATCACATGGCAGACAAGCAACTTAAGCTATGTACATAGGTTTTGATACTTGGGCTCGTACTAAAATGGTGCAATGTATTCTCCCCCGTGGGATTTGAAAACAATGTAAAATGTATACGGGGCTATGAAAACTCACCTCAACTGATGATACTGATGTTAATATGAAGTGAACAACAATGATCGGTTAGCTGCCGCAACCTAATATGAATGATGAACGATCTCATTTAGATCACCAAATGATGTTATGAATGTCCATGCTCATGATCCTATACCACTCTACTCTTTGGAAAAACACTTGTGTTATCAAAATATATAATCCAAGAATTTGGAAAAATATTGCTATTAGAAAATAAAATAAGCTAGTTGCAATATATATACTTATATATATATCGTATGTTTCCATGTTAGTGTTGAAATCCTCGGGTTGTAATCCTTGAAATATCGCCTTGAAATGATGAAAATATACTTGTAATAACTAATACTTCATTAGTTATAAATTTTGGTACTTGATATTATTTCTAGCTTCTAAAAGTACTACGTAGTTTTTGTGTCAATTTTACTAAAAGCTGTAAAAATAAAATAGGTTTTGCCGATATTCAAACGTGAATATCTTTGTCGTTATATGTCTGTTTTACTTGTTCTTTATATCCACGGTTACGTCTTAGTATGTAGTAATATATTTTGGAAAGCTCGGCTCCACCGGGTTACGTATAAAGTCTCTTTTTGACCAACGAAAAACGTCCAACAGCAACTATTTTCCAGAAAAATACTTTTCGTCAACAATCTTGCAAAAATCATAACTTCTTCGTTATTAACTCTTTTTAATCCGTTCTTTCGCCTACGGATTCATTTTTGAAAGTATTTTCTAAAAATTTTGCCAAAGTTTCCTTGGTATTTACTGATTTTCCAGAAAATAACAAAATGGGACAGCATGTTTATAAACTTGTTAGAAATCTATTTCAAAGGTTCAAAACTAGTTCCAACTTCAATCAAAACTCTTGCAAACTTCACAAAACTAATCTAATCCTACCATACACCTTCTTAGGGTGCCATGGGTTCCTAATGACTAGAAATCAAGTTAATTTAACAAGGAAACACCAAAATCACAATCTAGGGTTTGTATGTTTCAAAAGTCTTCAAAAATAAAGTGGTATAACTAGTATGAGCATGAAATTAAGCATGATTACCATGAGATATAAGTGTTAATTAGAAGAAAACTTGAAAATAAATTTGTATACTCACTTTGAAATATGAGGTGATTGAATGACTAGAAACCTTGGATTACTTGTGTGTTTCTTGTATGATTCTTGATTAGGCAAGTATAATGAACAACTTTGGTGCTTTAACTTTTGTAAAAACTTCACTTGATCTTGGATTTTATGTTGGGTCGTGAGGTAGAAGAGAGAAAAAGATGAGATAGAGCTTTATGATTCTTGAAATGTTATGTGTTATTGTTTAGGAAGTTTTTGTAATTAACTAGTTATAAGTTATAATGTATTATAAACATACATAAATGCACAAGGTTAAGATTTTGTATAAAATTGCCTAGGAGAGGACTTTGAGGACCGGCCATGGTGGATGAGGGGGGGGGGGGGGTAGGGTAGTTTTGATTTAATTAGGAAATTAGTGTAAGGTTATGTGTTAGTTTGTGTTAGTTGTTAAAATCGGGTAACGGGTTTAATAGAAATAAATGTTCACGAAGTTAACCGGGACAAAATAAAGTCATAATAATGATAAAAATATGTTGGGTACAATTACTGAGTGATCGGGTGATTATTGTTTAGTTTTCACGAAAACCGTCGTTATATTCATAAGCGTACGTTATAAATAAAATAAATTTCCAAAATACTGGGTAACTGAATGTTATAACTTTTATGATGTTAAAATGGATATAAAAATATGTCAGGACCATTGTGGGAATATTTAGATATATTCGTCGTATATAAACCGGGTGTTAACGTTTACTATAAATACTTATACGTAAAAACGTTAAATGTATCAAATATATAAATTTGAAAATCCTGAGAGTGGTATAACATGAAAATGCTGTTATGATGATATGCAGACTATCTCCAGTCCGTATGCAGTGTCCTTAGCACTAATGAAATGAATTCGCACCTAAACCTATCCGGTTACGCGAATTTGAATACCCGTAAACTAAATTTACGATGAAATCAGTAATGCAAGTGAATAGTGAAAACTTTTCCGGAAATGAATAGTGTTCAGTGAATAGTAAATTTCCCAAAAGTTTCTCAGAATATCAAACTGACCTCGAAAATGATGAATAGTAAAACGATGAATAGTGTTTTGATGAATAGTGATTTATGAATAGTAAAAAGTCGAAGTTTGGGAAAATGACCTGAAATGGTAAATGACCTGTAATGGTGAGTTGTGACATTAAACTAGTTTTCTGTATTCATATAAGGCCTGCGTTTGTGATTTAGTGCTCAAAACCTGAGATTTGTTGCTTATGTTAGTTCATTTATGCCTCTAGTAGCTTATTTCTCTGAATTTGAACCAATTGCTTCATCTGTTTGATTATTGCTTATTCACCCAAGTACGTTTGATCCATGTTTGTGTTTCTGTAAGCTTTTTGGTTTGATACTGTGCATTTAAGCTCATTTTAGTCTCAAAATCATTTGGACAAAGTCTGGTCAACTCTGGTCAAGGAGTGCTTATTAATAAGCACTCCAAATAAGCTGTTTTCAAGCTTATAAGCACTTTTCTTGCTTATTTTCTTTTCAAAAAAATTTCTCAAGCTCATTTAAATATTTTAGAATTTTTGTAATTTTTTCAAATTTTTCTGAGTTCATTTTATTTTTCTTAATTAATTCTTATTTTTAATAATTTTTAAATCCATTTTAATTACCAAAAAATCCAAAAAAAATCAGAAAAAGGCAAGAAAAATCCAAAAATATTTTTAAAATTTATTTTCATTTATTTTAGAATTTTAGAAATTAATTTTGCATTTTCCCATTTATTTTCAATTTTATTTGAATTTTAAATAGTTTTTAATTAGTTTTAATACTTTTTAATTTCCAAAAATTACACAAAAAGCAAAAAAAAAAAAAAAAAAAAAAAAAAAGTTTTTAGTTTTAAAATTACTTTTTAGTTATTTTATAATTTTTAAAATTTTATTTTCATTTTTCTCACCTTATTTGCATTTTCTTTTAATTTTTAATTAGTTAATTAGTTTTTAATTCATAAAAAATAAATAAAAAGTCAAAAAAATATTTTTCTTTTTCCTAAAATTTTCTTTTATCATTTTTAACTTTTCAAAATTATTTACAAGTCCATAGGAGTCGTGTAGCTTAAATGTCGCGTTTTATTTCGTACGGTTACGTTTATTTTACGTTTTAGCTTACGTTCTCGATTCTACGTTACGTTTCTAGTTTCCTTATTTGAATTACGTGTTTAAGTGATTATTTATGCTTCATTTACTATTTCATTAGTATAATCTCATTCAAATCACTTTTTACCATTTTCACGACACGTTTCACAAATCGGGAATTCGAAATTCCATTCACACCTTCGTTGGGACACGACCCGTGGAAATACTTTCCTAAGCATTTCTTCGGTAAAACAAACACTATACTTAATACGACAACATCAAAAATTTTGGCGCCGCTGCCGGGGAAGGTTGAAGTGAATTTTTCGTTTTCGTTTTTCGAAATTGTATTTTGAAAACCTTCCTTGTATATATTTTCTATAAAAACTAAAAAAATTGAAAAATCAAAAACACTTTTCCTAAAGTGTTTTCAAAAATACAAAAAAAAAAATAATAAAGTTACAGCCTCGTCTCGACCGAAAGGAAGAGCGTTGTAAACCAAATAAGCCTAACAATATAACAACGCGTGAAATTAGTTGCTAATCGGATTACTTTAATTCTACGACCGAATAAGCGGAAAACACGGAAGCTTTGACATTAAATTGCAAGCTGAAGAGAGATCCATTCTTCTTTCCCATTCTGTCGCGAGTAGATTTGAAGGAAACGGTTTACGATTAACGTAACGTTTGAAAAAACAAAAGAAAATAACTTTTGCTCCCTGCGGTTAGTTGCTCCCTGCGGTTATCTCTCCTACGGTTAACTCCCTGCGGTTAGTTGCTCCCTGCGGTTATCTCACCTTGTGGTTAACTCACCTTGTGGTTACCTTTCCTGCGGTTTGCTTCTGTTGCGGTTTGCTCCTCTTTGCGGTTACCTTGCCTGATCCTGCGGTTAACTCTGTTTGACCAAAGTTGACTTTTTACGTCGAAACTTCAAACGGTCATAACTTTTGAACCGTAACTCCGTTTTCAGCGAATTAGCTGTCAAAACGTCTCGAACAGGCTGAATATTTTGAGGTTTCAGCACGAAGTTGTGAAACGAAATTTTTGAGGCCCAAATCACCTCCGGAGTGAAGTTATTGTGATTTTAAGTTTTTAGACCAAAAAAAAATTTCACCGTAACAACTTCCATCAACCTAACCAAATTCCGACTAAACAACATATAACCTTGTCATAACATACAATCACTGCTATGGAATCTTCGTGCTCGAATTCTAATGATAATGTGCTTCATTAGCCAATTAAATTGCCCGATAATGCAAAGGATAGTCGCATTGAATATTTTCGATCACTCCATTCACATCTCAAGGTTCTCTTTGCAAAACCTGGATACTTGGGAGGTTTCAATCGTGCATTCGCAACACTCTTTGGTCAAAATGTTGAGACCTTCACAGTCAAAATGACTCTACACTTGGATCAACTTCAACAACAACTTGAAAAAGGTGAATTTTCTGAAGGTAGTTCTATGGCTGCATTTTGTGTGATCAACAACCAACTCCAAGCGTTCATTGATTCACGATTCACTGAGGAGTATGATCATGAGTGTCAAATGACGAAAAAGAGCTTTGCTACTCAAACGGGAATTGAAGTTGATGTTTTCAGAGTCACACTACTCCAACTCATGGGTAATGTGAAGGAGTACATTATGGTAAGAGCACAACACAAACTCATGCATGAAGACAAGGTGAAGGCATGTCGGGAGCAATCAAGTGATAATATTGTGGATTCAGGTAAAGCATCGGATGTTGGGTCAGTTGTCACCGAAGGCAGAGGATCAGAGACTGATAAGCTTGACACAACGAACAGTTCAAAGACTCCCACACGTGATGTGGATGCATATATTAGACCGGTAAAAGAACATGTGTCATGTGCTAAGGTACTCGAACTGTGTAACATGGTTGATGAACAAAAGATTCCTAACAAAGTACAACCGACAAACGATGTCGATTCAGATGTTGTTGACATGGGAAATAGCAATGTTGACCCATGTGAACAACATATGAAACACAATGAAGTGTCTGTTGTACAATGTAGTGCATCTTCTATTTTAAATGATGATTGTGTGTTGCATGAGAACACTACCTATAACCCTGATGACTCCTTGACCACCAGATTAATATCCTTAAGGATCTGGTGGCAATGTATGAACAACGTGCTAGATTTGAACTCACTGGACGTGAGCAGAACATGGAATGGAAAATGCGTGCATACATATCTGAAAATAATCTTAAGCGAGAAACATTGAAAAACGAGTTACAATCTTTGCAAAAACAACTGGATCAAACTATTAAACAAAAACAAGAGATTCAGAAAGGCTTAAACACACTTAAACATGATTTCAAAGAAAAGGAAACAAAACTCCTAAATGATTTCTCTAGTCTTAAAATCCTAAAAAATAAACTTGAGGATAAGTTATACACGCAAGGCCAAACCATTCAAACTGATCAAATGATGCATAAACATAGGAAGTTGAGTGATGATCATAGTAAGAAGGATTCTACTAAGCCAAAAGCCAATTTCCTTAGAAGCGGTATAGGTGCACAACCGGCATTATATGATGCAAACATTATGCTTGAGCCTAATCATGCCCCACCTGATGCTACATCTTATGATGAGGGCAATGAGATAGAAGATAGAACCAGAGAAAAACTTGCTGAGAAATTAAGGGATCCTCAGTGCATAGCTAATAAAATCTTGTACAATTATGATTACTTTGAAGATAATCAATTATCTATCTTTGTCCCACAAAAGAAACTTACTCCAGAGTAAGTCTTCTGGAACATTGACATGGAAAAGATGCAAGCAGAAAGGATAGTGGGAAAAACACGTACAGTTTTTCGGATAGCTGGCCCAACGATATATCCCATTAACACACTACGACATCTTGTTCCTTTCACCCTCCCCACGCAAAATAACACACTAATTGCCTTATATGTCCTTGGTCAATTATTCGCTGATTTTGATAAAACATATAAAAAGAGAATAACACCAACGGGTATTACTGAAGGGGAAAGAGGTTTTGAACAAACAAAACAATGCTATTTAACAGAGGTCATGCCATTTTTTAAACTTTTTAAAGAACATTCTGAGGGTCTTCAAAAAACAATTAATAATGATGTGACTGAAATGAAAAAGGTCTTCAAAGATGTGGAAAATGAGGGAAAACAATCGGCAATTGATCTTAAATACAGTGAAATTGAGAGGAAAAATATTCTCATCATGAATGAGAATTTGATTACTAAATGTGTTGCTCAGGACGTATTTTATACTGCTACTGATTCTTCGTTATCTGCCTGCCAATTTCATGAGATGTCTATTGCATTGACCGCTTTCCAGAATCGTGTTGTTGAGCTTGAGGGGGAGAATTTAAAATTGCGTGAGAAAATTCAAAACTATGACCATGATAACATGGTCAGGCATTTGTCGAAACTAGAGGTTGATAATCTTAATTTGCAATTAAAGTGTCAACATTTAGAAGAAAGAACTAAAATCTCAAATGCCAAGACATCTTCGGATGCTCCTGATTTTGATGCATATTTTGAATTAGCCAAACGTGATGAAAAGATTCAAGCTCACACTAACACGATTCGGAACCTGAGGGTCCAAATTGCCCAATTGAAGTCAAACAAGAGTGATGTGATTAGCACCCAAAAACCACAGTCTATAAATTCTCAGAATTTTCAATTTCATGATACCATTAATAAATTGCAACATGAAAATGATTGGTTTCGTGCTGAAAAATCAAAAGTTAAACAACATTACAAAGAGTTATATGATTCAATTAAGATCACACGTGATATAAACAATGAAAAGATAACTTCTTTGCTTACAGAGATTGAGAATCTAAAGACTCAGGTGAAAGGGAAAATGCCAATCATCACTTGTGATAATGTTGTTCAAAAGGTTTCTGCTTGTAAGAAGTACGCAATTGATGCTGTGAATATTCCTCTTCCCCTTAGGAATAATAGGTTAGTTCATAGAGACTATCTTAAACATCTTAAGGAGTGCCTTGACTTGCTTCGTGATACCACTGAAGAGGATAGGATAGCAAAACCACTTGATGATGCTATTGTAGGTGCCTGCTTTCTCACTAATCGATCTCAGGAACTCTTAGAATATGCTATTGGTACATGTCCTAAAATTGATAGCAAGCGAGATAGGTCTACTGCATCATCATCTATGACTAAGAACAAGCATGTTACCTTTGAGGTACCCTTGGAAACTTCAGATCCCAACACATCAAAACATGTTCAGCAACCGGAAGCGAAAAAGACTAAAATTCTCATTAGTCCGTCTACAGGAGTAAATAGTAACACTAAAGCTAGAGAGTCTAAACCAAGGAGAAATAGAAGGAATTATAGGACTTCACCTGCTAAAATTGTTCCTAAAAAGAAAGTAGACGACCACATGAGGAACATTAAGTCCAACTTGAGCAAAATGAGTCATAATTCAAAACCAAATTCACGTTGCAAAACATGTAATGAATGCATAATTTTGAGTAATCATGATAAATGTGTTGAGAAATTTCTGAAGTCGTTTTACAAAACCCCAGTTAAGAGAGTTTGGAGAGCTAAACAAAGTAAGCAAATTTGGAAAGCAACAGGTAAACTGTCTGTCAATGTTAGTTATCAATGGAAGCCCACAGGAAGGAAATTCACTTTAGGAGAACAGTGCCCTTTAACTAGGATAACCAACTCTGAAGTAGTGCCTATTAAGGAATGGAAGCCAACTGGTAGAACTTTCCCTTTGGAGACCCAATGTCCTTTAACTAGGCCCATTGCATCTACTAGTGAAATTTCCACCATTGAAATGAATGCACCTAAGGTCTTAATAGCTCCAGAACTTGTTTGCACTAACCAACTGGAACCTGATGAGGCGAAAAATGAACCACTTTTAGGGGGTCATTTAAGCCCGGAATTGAATTTATTTGATCAAATATTGCCCTAAATCGTTCCTTTTGTGATTTTAGGTACTTTGGGAGTGAAATCTGGAAAAGGAAGCAATTCGGACGTTTTTGGAGCATAAAAGTAAAGAAAACGCCAAAGTCTTAATTTTCCTTGCTGGGAACAGTAGGTGACGGCGTCAAGAAGGAATTTCTGACGGCGTCAAGAGTAATTTCCATGACGACCCAGTACAGAATTGATGGCGTCACGAAGTAGGGCGTCAAGAGTAAAAGTCATGACGGCCTGGAAATGCATAACACATGACGGCGTCAAAAGTAGATCAAGGTAGTCCGAGAATTATTTTGGCGGCGAGGTGACGGCGTCACAAGATTTGTCTTGACGCCGTCAGACCCTATTTCCTATATATAGTTTTCTAATTTTCACATTAAAAAGAGAGAAGTTTTGGAGAAACCCTAAGTACGAACTTGGTGCGAATTTTATAGGTTTTTCAAGGGTTCTAAGCCCTTGATACCTTTCATGTGTAATTGAGATAAGTATTCTTTTAATTCAATCAATATGTCTATGTGTTGGTTGTCTATATCTTGTTCTTGTCTTAATTCCATCATGCTAGGCTAGATCTATCTTGTGTTTGCTTGGATCTAATGAAACCTAGATGTTAATTATGTGTTGATTACTTGTTTATAGTTGTATTGGGTGAATGAATTCGATGTTAGGCTTAAGAAAACTGGCAGATCTCCAAATGGTAACATGCTTGAACGTCTTAGGAAACATGAACTGATGTGCACTAGGTTTTATTGGTTGTATTTAATGCATGAGCCACTGTTTATAATCCCTATGATTGTGCTGGGCATGGCATAGGAGGAGATAAGAGCTCATAGGATTGGGGAGTTAAGTGCGCCACCCCATGAATGGTATTAAGGAATACAATCCGTCATCCACGCAACTATAACAAGTAATTAACGTGTAAAAGATATCTAGGGAGTAGTGAAATCTAAGTAAACACAACTTCTCCACTTATTGCTCACAACCTTAGTATAATTTAGTTTATTTTCATTTCTAGTATTTTATTTTGATTGCATCTTTAGTATTGGGTTAGTTGACTAGCAACTAATTCCGCCCAAATCCTTAAAACCCGAGATTTTTACTTGCTTTCTAAAAAATATAAAAATACAAAAATAATCATCCCTCACCTTTAGAACTAGTATTTAGGTTTTCTAATCCTAGCGACACTATTCCTAGCTGAACGATCAATCCCCCGGTACTTGTCACTATACTATACTACAACGATCAGGTACACTGCCTGGTGGGGGTTGTAAGCTTCTCAAGATCCCTTGAGAGGTAAAGCCTGGTGCGATTCCCACGTATCAAGTTTTTGGTGCCGCAGCCTGGGGAATAGTTATTGTCTAGGTTAGAATCTCTTTTTATTAGGTCTACTTGCTAGATTCCTTTCTAGTAAGATTTTATTTTTATTTTTAGGTTTTCTTTAGTCTATCTTATTTCTTTGTGTCCTTTGTTCATAAACTATTTCGATGGATAACAATAACATTGATCTTTTGATTCCTGTTATTCGTGTTTTTTGTCGTAGGATTTTCCAAAAGCCAGCCCCACTCCCTTTAGTGGAGAATGAGAACCCGCCTAACCTCTCACCCAACCACCACTTTGACAATAATTCGGAGTTAGAAGAGTCTGATCATGATGATGACCGTAGGGCTAGTCCTTTTTACTATTCAGACTCCGATGAGGATCTTGATGATGGTGATGTGATTAATGAGAATAGGATGGAAGAAGAAATAAATCCTCTTAGGTATGTCGACCCTAGAACCAGGATTGAGTGTGATAGTTCGTTCAACATGCAATTTCCTTGTAAGATCGGATTTAAGAGCTTTAACGCCTATCTTAACCCATCTCTCCCAATGAACATAATCTCGCGTAATGAATATAATAAAATTATGGTAGATGAGTTAGAATACAAAGGAGAAAACATTATTGCTAGGGCAATACCATTGCACGTGTTTGTAGGAAGCTTGGTTTATCTTGTTGAGTTCATGGTTATGGAGAATCTAGGAGAGTTTATTGATGATAAGTTGACCCAAGTTGTGTTTGGAAAACCTTTCAAATGGTTGACCAACCTCGATGAAAAACTCATAGAAGGGTTAATTACATTCTCGGATGGGGATGAAGATTTTGTCTATCAAATGCCCCGCACACACCCTAGGTTCAAAGATTTTTCCTTGAAAAAGTGTAGTAGGTATCCGCCCATAGAAATGTTAAGTGAGAATGATAAGAGAAAAGGACTTAAGTATACTTATGAAAAGAATAAAAGATACTATCGCGGATGCTTACAGTTAGGAGATGATTATAAGAAAGATGGGGCGACTATTAGATGGCTCACACTTGGTTATGTGAGCATAAGCGATACACGTTAACCCATGACCTTGAGTCTAGCTACAAGACTCGTAAATAAAGAAAAGCACTTCTTGGGAGGCAACCCATGTTTTGTGTGATTCTATCTTGTTTGTTTGTTATTTGCTTCCGTATGCATGCCTTATTTTTATTGTTGGTTGATCATGTTTCTAAACTAAATAGTGGAAATACTTTACTTTGTTGTTTTGGCATAGTCTTAACTCCACCTAAAAGTATTTTTGCAAAAGATAAGTGTATGGGGAAACCCCAAATATGTTTTCAAGAAACAAACCGATCATGATTCTCCACAATATTAAATGAACATGTATATTCGTATTTGTTAGAGTCAAATGCTTGTATCGAGTAATAATGAAGTTTTGCAGGATTTTCCAGGAAGTAGGACCAAGTTTTTCCAGAAATTTTCCGGAAACTTAACATAAGAATTTCTGCAGGTCACTTCTGACGGCGTCACGTGTAAAAATCTGGAAATTTTACCAGTTTTGTTTTTCTAACGGAGTCTTATGGTTTTTTTGTGAATTATTAAGTTTTATAATCTCCAGGAAATCTGCAAACTTCATTCCACAAGCATTATATCTTATCTTGTTTTCTAGGATTTAGTAACTTATATAGGATGCCGCCGATTTTACGCTAGGTTGTTTTGTCTATTTTCTCAGGATTTACAGGTTATGTTTGACAAGAAGATGATTTATATTCTGGAAGGGAAGCTTTGATTGTTCATTTTCTTGGAGGAAGATTTAACCTGGCCACCTTATTATCCATACCGAGCGAATCAGGGGAGTATTTGATTTCATTCTTTTTACTTTTTAACTTTTACATTCTTTACTTGAACATTGGGGACAATGTTCATCTTAAGTGTAAGGGGAGGGTAAAAAGATGATACCTTACATATGCACTTTCACTTGAGTTTGTTTTGTTTGATGGTAGATGTGTAATAAAACTACGAGAAATACTTGTTAGTGTAATTTTAGCGCCAAATTTAAAATTTTTTACAACATTTAGGAGTGAAGCTTTAGCCATAGCAAGCGTCTCATGGATAGGAGATTGTATGACTAGCACAAAACCGTACTTTCAGAAAAATTTTCCACCCAAATATGTGAGGTTCGCCTTTAGATTTGATAGGAAAAGCATTTATTATTAGTGCTTATGAGTGTACCGGTAGCATTTAGATTCTAGAACTTGCGTTAGTGATGCATCCCCGAGACCGCTAGTGAGACTACATTCGTGTAGTAGGATTCACTACATGATAAGAGGCATGAGGATCACCCTTGTGTTAAACCCGTATCATAATTACTTGACCATTTAAGTCATATTACTTGGCTAGTTAAGTCAACTAATTTTTCCCACACCTTAGCGTTGTACTCATTTTTAGTACACGAAACCCCTAGTACACCCCTCCGAGCCTATCTTTTCATTTCTAACTTTAAGCATTTTACTTAAAGGAAGAATTTGTTACACCCCACTTAAATGTACAACCAAATCGCCTTAGCCTTCCGTGTATGCGCTCATTTTTAGTGCATTATTGTTATTTGTTAAACCCTAAGTTAACTATCTAATTGATTACATGGTTGCTAAGTCGAGTCATATCCTTGTACATATTGTTTTGGGACGATTGGGACTCATGGGAGTAATGGGGAAGAACATCATATATTACCCCCATATGTACGTTAATCTTAAAAGTGTTCCAACTGTTTTGATTTTCTTAATTCGAGTCATTAGATTAGTTATTGTAAAGTATGTAAAAATTCAAGTGTAAGGGAAATGTTCATTCCCTATGATGTATTATTTTGGATGGTATGGTAAGAGTGTATGCAAAAAAAAAAAAAAAAAAAAAAAAAAAAAAAAAAAAAAAAAAGAAAAAAAAAAAAAATCGAAAAATCTAGAAAAAAAAAATAAAAAAATAAATAAAATAAAAAAAACATACGGACTACCATCCCTTTTCATTTTATGTTCATTTTATGTTTTTGTTATTTTTCATTTATTAGCTTAAGTCGAGTCTAGTCTTGGCTTAGCAACGCCATATTGTACATGTAATTAACCAAGATTGTTAACTCGCCACCAGTAAAACTTCCTTTATCCAACAAAACCGTGTATTTCATATCCCTACACCTAACGTTACAACCCTTTAAAAGACCTCTTTGATAGTTTATCCTAGGTGCTTACGCCATGTGGTGGAGGCTTGATCCTGTCCCAAGCTTATGGTAATCTATTTTGCTATGACAGGTAGTGAGAGATATCTTCCGTTTCCATATTGTAATTTATACTTTATTACACCCGAAAGATGTGAGTATCTAAACACTATTTGTGAGGTGCTAGTGTGTGACCTCCGTGCTTGTCTATTGGTCTTTAGTGGAACGATTATTTGTTGTAATTACTTTTATATTAGTGTTAAATGACCCCTAACTTGTATTTTGAGTAGAATAAAAGCGCATTTGCTTGAGGACAAGCAAATCTCAAGTGTAAGGGTATATGATGAGGCAAAAAATGAACCACTTTTAGGGGGTCATTTAAGCTCGGAATTGAATTTATTTGATCAAATATTGCCCTAAATTGTTCCTTTTGTGATTTTAGGTACTTTGGGAGTGAAATCTGGAAAAGGAAGCAATTCAAACGTTTTTGGAGCATAAAAGTGAAGAAAACGCCAAAGTCTTAATTTTCCTTGCTGGGAACAGTAGGTGACGGCGTCAAGAAGGAATTTCTGACGGCGTCAATAGTAATTTCCATGACGACCCAGTACAGAATTGACGGCGTCACGAAGTAGGGCGTCAAGAGTAAAAGTCATGACGGCCTGGAAATGCATAACACATGACGGCGTCAAAAGTAGATCAAGGCAGTCCGAGAATTATTTTGGCGGCGAGGTGACGGCGTCACAAGATTTGTCTTGACGCCGTCAGACCCTATTTCCTATATATAGTTTTCTAATTTTCACATTAAAAAGAGAGAAGTTTTGGAGAAACCCTAAGTACGAACTTGGTGCGAATTTTACAGGTTTTTCAAGGGTTCTAAGCCCTTGATACCTTTCATGTGTAATTGAGATAAGTATTCTTTTAATTCAATCAATATGTCTATGTGTTGGTTGTCTATATCTTGTTCTTGTCTTAATTCCATCATGCTAGGCTAGATCTATCTTGTGTTTGCTTGGATCTAATGAAACCTAGATGTTAATTATGTGTTGATTACTTGTTTATAGTTGTATTGGGTGAATGAATTCGATGTTAGGCTTAAGAAAACTGGCAGATCTCCAAATGGTAACATGCTTGAACGTCTTAGGAAACATGAACTGATGTGCACTAGGTTTTATTGGTTGTATTTAATGCGTGAGCCACTGTTTATAATCCCTATGATTGTGCTGGGCATGGCATAGGAGGAGATAAGAGCTCATAGGATTGGGGAGTTAAGTGCGCCACCCCATGAATGGTATTAAGGAATACAATCCGTCATCCACGCAACTATAACAAGTAATTAACGTGTAAAAGATATCTAGGGAGTAGTGAAATCTAAGTAAACACAACTTCTCCACTTATTGCTCACAACCTTAGTATAATTTAGTTTATTTTCATTTCTAGTATTTTATTTTGATTGCATCTTTAGTATTGGGTTAGTTGACTAGCAACTAATTCCGCCCAAATCCTTAAAACCCGAGATTTTTACTTGCTTTCTAAAAAATATAAAAATACAAAAATAATCATCCCTCACCTTTAGAACTAGTATTTAGGTTTTCTAATCCTAGCGACACTATTCCTAGCTGAACGATCAATCCCCCGGTACTTGTCACTATACTATACTACAACGATCAGGTACACTGCCTGGTGGGGGTTGTATGCTTCTCAAGATCCCTTGAGAGGTAAAGCCTGGTGCGATTCCCACGTATCAGAACCCAACTCAAATTGGGGATTCGACGCTCAAAATTTTCTGCTCTCGTCTGTTTCCAAATGCAGGTCGTACATTTCGTCCTTTGATATTTAGACTGAGGCTGCTCTAAACCTATGATTGGGGATTGCTCAGGGCTCGAGAATTTCGTGAATAAGTTTATCGGGACAGTTAGATTCGGGAACTATCATTTTGTGGTAATTATAAGTTATGGAGATTATGTTTCTGGAGACAGCTAATTTGCTGGGTATACTACGTGGAAGGACTTGGGCATAATCTGTTCTCTCTTGGTCAATATCTTGATTCTGATCTTGAAGATTACACATGCTTCGTCTAAGAATTGGATGGTATTGATCTTCTTAAAGACAGTCATGGCACAAATCTATACACCTTTTCTATCGAAGACGTGATGCGGTCCTCTCCTATTTGCCTTCTCTCAAAGACCTCAAAGAACAAATCGTGGCTATGGCAACAAAGTTTTAATCACTTGAACTTTGGTACCATCTATGATCTTGTATGAGGTCTACCCAGATTAAAGTTCGAAAAAGAACTTCTTCATTCGGCTTGTTAACTGGGTAAACGAAAGAAGCATACTCACAAACCTAAAATTGTCAACACCAACATGGATGTTCTTTACACCCTTCACATGGACCCAGGCAGACCAATAAGTGTGAAGAGTATAAATGGGAAGTAATGTGTACTCGTTGTTGTCGACGAATACTCTCAGTTTACATGGGTAAAGTTTTTGAGAACCGAGGACGTGACTCCAGAAGTTATCATAAAACTCATCAAACAACTGCTAGTAAGACTCACATAACCGTCAGAATCATTCGGACAAACAATGGAACGGAGTTTATCAACAAACAACTCGTTCTACTTCTCCAAGGCACCGATGATCCTCTGGGCGGAATCAATTGCTACATCTTGTTACACCGAAAACATATACTTGATACATACTCTTCACAACAAAACTCCATATGAGCTGATACATGGCAAGAAACTGGATCTCTCCTCTCTATTTGTGTTTGGTGCTTTATGCTACCCTACAAAATGACAGTCAAGATTTAGGAATGTTATAAGCTAAAACTGGTATTGGATTCTGCGTTGGTTACGCTCCAGATATTAAGGGATACCGAGTCTACAACAAACGAACCCGATAAATTCTGGAAACCGTTCACGACACATTCGTTGAGCTGACTGAGCATACGGCTCCTATACACATCAGTGCAGGACCCGCGTCAAAACTTTTGCCTCCTGAATCAATCAGTTCAGGTCTTGTACAGAATCCCACTCCTGCATGTACCTTATGTATCACCTACAAATGAGCATTTGAAGATCTAGTTTGACCAAATGATTGATGAATACTTTGAGTCACCTACTGATGATACACTGACACCACCAGCTGCCGCTGCTCCAGTTCTGTACAACTCAAATGGTCCATCAGTGTCAACCTGAATTGATCAAGATGATCAATCTGCAAGTTACTCACCATCATCGTCAAACCTTCAATCTCCTTCAGTACATCAAGGCACTGCAGTCGACAATTCTTTTGAAGTGAATTCATTTGCTCCTCTTGAAGATGCTCCGTACCAAAACCTGTTTGCTCATGAATCTTCTTCTGAGACATCCTCTTCAAGGAATATAAACACGGCTTCTTCATATTCCTACCTATATCCACATGAACATCTCATAAAACGAATATAGGATCATCCGATTGACAACATTATTGGATATCCTTTTCAACCGGTATTCACACGAAGGAAACTTATCACCCATGCCTTGTGGTTAATGCGATGCAAGACTGCTATCTCTAAAGACTGTTGGGTTAATGCGATGCAAGATGAAGCTCGCACTTTCGATCGACTTGAAGTATGGGAATTGGTACTACCTCCAGACTGTGCAATGATTATAGCTCTAAGTGGATCTTCAAAGTGAAACTTGATGAGCATTATGTCGTTCTGAAAACAAGGCAAGGCTTGCTGCTAAGGGATATCGTCTACAGGAAGGCATTAATTTAGAGGAACCTTTCGCTATGGTTGTTCGTATTGAAGCTATCAGAATGTTTCTCGCCAATGCTGCAAGTCAGAACATGACGGTCTATCAAATGGATATGAAAATTGCATTTCTAAATGGCGAGCTGAATAAAGTTCTTTATTTCAGTCAACTGGAAAGATTTGTATATTTTGATCGTCCTAACCATGTCTATCGTCTGAAAAGTACTCTCTTTGGCCTAAAACAGACGCCTAGGGGATGGTTTGATACACTGTCAAAGTTTCTCCTGGGAAACGGATTCTCCTAAGGTGTTGTGGGACAAGTTGAGAAAGGGGTAGTGGAACTTTACTTCGTGAGGACAGAATTTCGGCTGGCAGATTTCTTCACTAAGGCTCTCTCAAGAGAACGATTTCAATTTATTCTCCTGCGCCTTGGAATGAAGAGTATTATGCTAGAATCACTCATACGTCATCAGGAAGTTAATGAGGAGTAATGGGTTTTGCTTCACATATCCTTTGTACATAGTTTTAAAACTAAAAGAAAATAGAAAAATATAAAACCTACAAAAACCATAAAAATCATAAAATCATAAAATCTAAAAATATTCTTCTCTCGACATGTCTCTTGTGTAATCAATATTATGTACATTTCTAGAAATGTCATTCAATAATGACACGGAAACATACATATGCTTGAGCAAGAGTTTTTCTTTTAAATAATGTTTTTCTAAAACATGTCGTTTCTAAAAATATTCTTTCAAAATGGTTTGCTATTACTTCAGATAGCAACCCGGTCTCAATATTGGGGAAAGTTCGTTGCCAAAAAGACGACTGTTCCTAACAGAGGCATGAATTACTTTATATTCGTGTCTTTCCGATCTAATGTACGTTTCAGTGCATTAATTCTTGTTTAAGAAGAGAAGTCTTCTTTTTATCAAAACAAATAATTTTCTTTTATGATTCTTCGGAAAATTATTTGAGTGATACATGGTGGTAACGTGTTGTTTGTAAATCAATCAGTCTTAGATACTTCATACAATTTGTCACTCAATTAATGACAATGGGTCATCAATTGAGGGGGAGAGTGATTTCTAATTTTTATCATCAAACGGATTTCTTAGTTGTCTCATAATTGTTATAAAAGGTTTTGTAGTTAATGGGGTATTAGTTGAAGAGGAACTTACTAAGCTTTATCTTAAATGGCCAAATGTGTTAGTTGTTAGAAAGTTTAGGGCATTATGTGCTATTTGCGTATAGTTTCCTAGCTTTATACAACTAAAAGGTCCATTTGTCTCACGTTGGTATCCTCGCTTAATCCCCTAAATACGTTTTAATCCAAAATCTTAATGATGTTAGAAAACCATTGTGTTTGATGCTCTTGTTCTCTCCTCTGGCATTCGTATAATCTGATTGATTGTGTTTCGTTTGCTGTTTGCTGATAATTGTTTGATTGTTGCTGATTATGTGTTCGTGTTCTCAGGATTTGCTTAGGTATGTAGTTACCGGGTTAGAATCTTATTCCAAGCTCCTGATTTGAATGTTGAAAATATGCGTGAATTGCCATGTTAGTGATTGTTGTTTATGTCTGATAGAAATTTCCAATGAATGTTCATGATTTCTAGTTTCTCTTCATGCTAGATAGCATTTTGATGAGTTGCTTGAATGTTCTTTGATCATGATATGAATATGGTATTATGAGTAGGCTAGCTGCTACGTGGTAGCAGTTAATTAAGAGTGAATCTGTATGTATGCATATCTTTGTTGATACTCTTATGCAGATTCCATGGCTGATGTGAATGTGCCTGCTCCTGCTCTAACCATTTGATCAGATGTTCAAACTTCATTGGTTGGCTTTGATTTCACCACAACAACAACATTGGTAGCAACAATGACAACAACTTTTTCACCACCACCACCAGTTATCTTGTGCGTCATAAGTAGTGTGGTATCAAATGTTATGTGTCAGTACATGATTTTTATTTTCATGAGTTTCTCGTTAAACTTTAAAGCATTTATAAACTTTTCATAACTGACACTAACACTCTCCCTCATTGATTGAGGGGGAGTAATGAAATTGTCTCAATATCAGAATATCGTTAATCAGACCACATCTTGCTCCCAAACTTTTCTAACTTATTTAAATCACTTGGGATCACAAATCTCAAATGTCACAACTCACCATTTCAGGTCATTTCCCGAACTTTGGAAAAACACTATTCATCAAAACACTATTTATCATTTTTGGTGTTAGTTTGACATTCCGAGAAGCATTCAGAAATTTTACTATTCACGGAACACTATTCATTGCGGGAAAAGATTTCATCATTCACGTGCATTACACATTTCATCGTAAATTTAGTTTACGGGTATTCAAATTCGCGTAACCGTATTGGTTCAGGTGCGAATTCATGCATCATCAGTAATGACAATTTATACAGACTGGACATAGTCTGCATATCATCAGTAGGTCATTTACATGTTATACCACTCTTAGGATTTTCAAATTTCTATATTTGATACATTTAACGTTTTTCTTATAAGTATTTATAATAAACGTTAACACCCGGTTTATACACGACGAATATATCTAAATATTCCCACAATGGTCCCGACATATTTTTATATCCATTTTAACATCATAAAAGTTATTACATTCATTTACCCAGTATTTTGGAAATTTATTTTATTTATAACGTAAGCTTATGAATATTACGACGGTTTTCGTGAAAACTAAACAATAATCACCCGATCACTCAGTAATTGTACCCAACATATTTTCAACATATTTTTATCATTATTATGACTTTATTTTGTCCCGGTTAACTTCGTGAATATTTATTTCTAGCAAACCAGGTACCCGATTATAACCAAATTAACAAAAACCACAACTAATACTACACTAACTTATCTTATGCAACTCAAAACCGATTTTGCTTCTCTTGTTCACATTGAAAACCGGCCATGCCCACCCCTAGACCACATGGATTTTATTTTGTTAACCTTGTGCATTTATGTAATCATATTAAACTATAAACCTCAAAACTTATATCAAAACCAAAAACCAAAAATCATAACATCACTTTTCATAAGCCAAAAAGTTTTCTTCCTTTCTTCCTCACCTCTAAACCCACGACCCAAATAAGATCCCCAACCAAAACCCATTATTTTTCTTAGTACAAAGCATCAAAGTTGTTCATTTTGTTGGTCTAATCAAGATTCTTGCATCAAAAACACAAGTAATCCAAGGTTTCTCATCATCTAATCACCTATTATTTCAAAGTAAGTATTCAAATTTATTTTCATGTTTTCATCTAATTAACACTTATATCTCATAGTATTCATGCTTAATTTCATGCACAAACTAGTTATACCACTTTATTTTTGAAGACTTTTTGAACATACAAACCCTAGATTGTGATTTAGGTGTTCCTTTGTTAAATTAACTTGATTACTAGTCATTAGGAACCCATGGCACCCTAAGAAGGTGTATGGTAAGATTAGTATAGTTTTGTGAAGTTTGCAAGAGATTTGGTTGAAGTAGAAACTAGTTTTGGACATGAAAAATGGATTTCTAACAAGTATATATACATGCTGTCCCATTTTTGTAAATCCAGAAAAATCAGGGGATTCCGGGTAACTTTGGGCTAAAGATTTAGAAAATACTTTCAAAAACGAAGCCGTGGGCGAAAGAATGGATTAAAACGAGTTTATAACGAAGGAGATATGATTTTTGCAAATTTAACGACGAAAACTATTTTCTGAAAATTGTACATGCTGTCCCACGATTTTCAATGGGCAATCTGAGGTGTAAAACTTGATCTAGCCATCCCGACTTATCAAAAATATGTTAGTATGTTGTCCCACGATTTCGGGGATATAAAGAACGTACAAAACAAGCTTATAACGACCAAGATATACACGTTTCAAAATCGGCGAAACTCTATTTATTTCCATCAGCTTTTTAGCAAAATATTACTATAGAAAAACAGTTTTTGTAAGACATCATGTTGAGAGCCAATTTACTCATTGATAAACTCATTTCTGGAAAATTTACATCATTGACAAAAAGTTAGTTCACCCAGCCTAGTTTTCAAAACATCCAGCCGTTTGTCAAAAGGATTTATAACGAACAACTTATGGACTTCCAAACTTTCCCGAAAACTGCCCAGAATCTGCCAAAACAGCCCAAATACCTCACTTGACGGCTAATTATCTTTATGATCGAGACCTGTATGGACAAACTTCACTTCTGTGACTTTTTAGATATGGTGAAAATCTTCTCAAAACTACTGAGCTTCTTTCCTAACTCTTAATATTCACTATTTCACGACTAGTTTTATGAGACCGTTTTGTCACTAATAGAAGTAATAATACTTCTACGTACTAAATTCTAGATTTTCTAGAAATATTAACCAAGTACCCAATTTCATAACTAATGATGTATTAGTGATTACAAGTATATTTTCATTACTACAAGGCGTTATTTCAAGGATTTCAAACCGAGGATTTCAACACAAACATTGGTACATACGATATATATATAAGTATATATATTACAACTAGTTTATTTTTCTAATAGCCATATTTTCCTAAGTTTTGGAATATATACTTTTGATAACAACAAGTGTTTTTCAAAGAGTAGAGTGGTATAGGAAACATGTGCATGGACATTCATAACATCATTTCATGATCTAAAGTAGATCGTTCATCATTCATATTAGGTTGCGGCTAGTGTGCGCGCCTTGTTTTTCAGCTCATTACATGTTCATGGTACCATCATATTGGGTTGCGACAGCTAATTGTTCATTGGTGTTCATTTCATTTCATCACAGTTTCATCAGTTAAGGTGAGTTTTCATAGCCCCGTTTTCAATTCAACATTTTTGATTGTTTTCAAATCCCACGGGGGGAATACATTGCATCAATCATTTTAGTACGAGCCCAAGTATTCAAACATATGTACATTGCTTAAGTTACCTTGCCATGTGATAAGTCCCCTGTAACATCATGAACCGTTAATTTACCGATAAGCGAGAGTGAGTGGATAGATCTATCGAGGGTGACGCCTCCATCCGTGGTAGTGATTACCAACAGTAAGCGGATGCATTTCATGTCTTTTACATTTGAGTGTTTCGGCAGAACATTCAGGAGGGGCATAGTTTCATCAGTCATAGCTTCGGGGTCATGAGCTTAAGGTCTATTGTACAATTTTCATGAGATTTTTATCTTGCACTTTTACTTGTGGTGGCCGTACATCATTACATTTTACAAACCTATGGAATTCACCAACATTCGTGTTGACATTTTAGCAATGTATTTCAGGTTATTAAGGTAGCTCATGTGACATGCATTTGGACCTTCATGGAGTCGCGGAGTCGACGCGTCTCATCATTATTTCATGCACTTATGTAAACGTTTGATCTAGTATGACTTGTTTTTCATAAACATGCAACACATTTTGGGGACCTCATTTTGTAAACTCTGAATTATTTCAATGATCAAATGCAGTATTTTCCAAACGACACTTTAGGTCGTTCAATGTAACTGTAACTGTGGTGCTATGACAGACACCCCCAGGTATTCCATTCCGCTGCAAGTCAGGTAAATTGGGGGTGTGACAGATTGGCATCAGAGCTAAGGTTATAGCGAACTAGGATGTATCTTGGACCCTAGACTATAACCGCATCATCATAGCATCTCATCATTTCATCATAAGTGCATAATCATGATACATGTTGTTTCATACATACCCTGTGCGAGTTATTTATACTCATATCCGTATATGTATATCATTTTATTGACCTGGTTCACAAGTGACATGTCTTCAGATACTCACCCTGACATCCTTTTACCGGATTCCGACATTGAAGATGCCTTGTCATCTTCCACTACCATTATACCACCAGTTGCATTTACACCACCATTAGTACTATTGATTTGCCATAGGAACAGGGTTTTCCTATCATTCAACCCGTACATAGAATGCCTTTTGGTAGTGTATTCAGAATTAATCTTAATGGACTTATTAGGATGCTTATTGCAAGGAAGATAGTGTGTTTTCTTTCCATCAATAGTAGGGCACTTACTACTCAGGTACTATCACCACCATCAGTTACTTATTACACTATTGGCCTTCCCACAGTGTGTACTTTAGTTTTACCTTTTGGATGTCGCGAGGTAGCGCGAAAGAGGGTAATATTTCATTCACTAGTACCATCATTGTCATTTCCTTTTCCATTCCCACTTGCCATGAACTAGATGACATCTAGTAGATAATACCAATAACACGGACTCAACAGAAACATCCGCAGATTCTCCAGGAATGGTTCAGAACCTACATTATCTAAGATTTGATAGATGCACAACTTCAGACACCACTTCAGGACTATCCCAACCTTATGATGCCACAAACCTGATTTCACACAGAGGGACACCAGGAAGTCCCTAGACCAGATTTATATCCTCACTAGCTTTTACTATTATCCTAGCCACAGAAGGTGTGGAACAACAATCTAGGTTGCAATGCTGCTCAACAATCACCCAAAGGACAAGAAATGAATAAAGCCTTTGCTGCAGAACCGCACACAAAGAGAAGGTATATTGGAAAGTTACCTTACTACAACCTGTGTAATCAACATCACCGAGGTCATTGCAGTAAAATGTGTGGATTGTGCAAGAAGCGGGGTCATTGGACTGAAGACTATAGGAATATCACAAATCAGAAGATCCCAGGGAGTTGCTTCCAATGTGGAAAGTTAGGGCATTTCAATAATGACTGCCCGGAGCTAAGGAACAAGGAAAAATCAGGAACTTGGAATCAAGACTGAATCGCTCGAGGAATAGCGTGAGTTGTTGAAAGAGAACAGTCAGGATATTAGCAACATCAAGGATAACAACAATACTTCAGCAGCAGGAGCTTTGTTTCAATATATAAACCGTAGTTCGAGCCCTTTAGGGTTGTATCTTTCCTTTTGTACTTACCGTTGGTACGATGACATGACCTAGGGGCATTAAGCACTTTCCTATCCAATGTAGTATCTATCCTTTGTTACCTAGGTGATAATCATAACCATCATTTACTCCATTTTATATCCCATTTGCTCAGACTTCAATCGTTTCGCAACATTTTAGCATTGTCTCATCAGGGATTAGGTTGATTTCGTATTTGACGAATTAGTAGACTATTACCATTCGACAAGATTCACCCACGTATCTAATACACCATTCAAGCTATTTTACTATCATATGGGGAAATTGTTTTACAGAAAAATTTCTGAAGTAAGCTATTTTATTTCCATCCTATAAATTGATTTTTCTGTCATTACACCAAGTATTTACTATTATTACGCGAGGCAATTTTTATGTTATTTGAAAGAAAACATCAGGATACCATTTTAATAACAATGTGTTGAACACCATCTAAACCTTTTGAGGAAAGTTATGATATTTTGACAAAATCTAACATCGCATCATTAGTCCTCAATTATACATAGCCTGATCACCTATGTAAAATTCAGGAAGGATTATGCCATGAAGGAAATAATTACTTTTTCAAAGGATTGTTAATGACAATCTTCATCCAAAAGTTTTGTAAACAAAGGAACTCTTTCATAAACATCCCTTTTGCCGAACTATCCCTGGATACTTACCCCACCAGTCACTCATTCAGCCATTAAGTTGGATTTTCCCATTGACTTCCCTAAGAGAGACTTTCCATATCAATTACATGCAGGATTCCTCAATACAATAAAAGCAACGAAAGGATTACAGAACTACTAACCAGGACTAGAAGTATATAGTGAGAGAATTCATAACTCAACAACAAATTCTAAGATACTGCGAGATCATCCGAATCACCATCTTTAACCTAGTTGTCCAATGTTATTATTCAAGGGTACTAGCTAGACTGAGCTACAGGATTGAACTCAATATAAATGTCCGCAGGACAACACAATAGAAATAAACCAAGCTTCTAATTGAGACTGTAGAGCATTTCATTTAAACATGGCCTCATCCATACATGAACTTTCCTGCAGTAAGTTTTCACAAAGTACAATTGTTTGAATCAAGAATATCGATGTAGATTCCTCTAAGGCATTATGTCTAGAAATTTCAGATAACCTCACCTTCATACCAAGCAAGGGATCAAACCGGAACATATCTCCTCATCTACATGGGAAAACAGAATAGACATTCATCGACACAACATCAAGTGATACCTTCGTCTTGCCAATTACAACGATAAACTATTTCAGGACTTAAGTTAGTCTAAATACCTATGCTTGTAGTTATGCCAGATAACCATCAATAGACATTATCCAACCTCAGGAACTAAGTGTTAGACATCTATGCATTTAAGCGAACATTTCCTATTCTACCATTTTATCCTTGTTAGTGTTTCACTTTTAAATAAAGTTGATGCGTTTACATAAATCACATACCTTGTGGAAAAATGATTCCTGAAATTCCTATTTTGAACAAGTACGATCCTTTTTGGTCAATCTTTAGCAACACTATGGTACAATGAGAAATATACATAAACATCAAACTTTGGTAAGCAGTCTTAATCACAACATGTTTGAAAACATTTTTCTACTTCATAACTACTGAAATTTTGAATCCTCAGGAAAAATATTACTTAGTAAATCATTTGCTCCATTTTTCTAAGTTCGTTTATTCAGAAAAAGATTTCAACCAAAACTCACAATCGCGAGACAAATTTCCAGAACCAACTTCCCTACAACATCGCTTATGCATTTAGGATTTGTGACTTGACAATAGAGAATATTTGGAATATGTGATGAAGGAATTAGGAGGAACATCACAAATTAATCATGAACTTCAGTAGTGGAGACCAAACCCAATAGACAAAGAAGAACATATGTCTTATCATCCGTTGGAACAAAACACAAGGAATCAAATTGTTACCTATATTCTATCCTTTCAGATAACGCCAAGTTCGAAGGACCGAACGTTATGGAATTAGTCACAAAGGTTTATTGTACCCATTTCAGTTTTTCCTGTTAAGGAAACCGATTCACCTTGGACTTCAGGTAATCATTTCAGGATTTCCTTCAGAAACCCATTTAGATGTGAACATCACCTATCACCCTCAGATCGATGGTCAAAGCGAGAGAACAATTCAAACATAGGAATGTATGCTCAGAGCATGAGTGATTGACCCTGGAAATGGTTGGACTAATCATTTAACATAAATCAAATTCATCTACAACAATAGTTATCACACCAACAGCGAGAAACTGGCAGAAGTTAGGTTGGTACATAACACACATCAATTGGATTGAGTATCCTGAACAACAAACCATCCAGATTCAAGTGGGAGAACAAATTAAGTTAAAAGCATTGCCTTGGATTGGCATGATGCAAATTGGATAACAAGAGAGGTTGAACCTTTAGCAGATTGGACCATTTAAGATTCATTTTAGAATCGACCAACTAGCGTACAAACTTGAGTTCTGGCAGAATTCAGCAGTATATATTACCAGTATCACATTTAAAACATTAAGAAGCGCAGACCATCTATGGATGGGCCAAACTCAGAAAAAGCTCAACTCACTAGTCTGGTAGGCATTCACAAAATAACCAGAAATTTTCTACAAGTCAAGAATCAGTTACAAGTTCAGTAAGTTGTAAACCATTAAAATTTCAAGTTCTGCAGAGTTATGCAGAAAGTTCTGCCTAGGAAAGGCATGTTATCGTTCAGAAAACTTGGAAAGTTACACCAATATACACTGGACCATTTATATTTCAGACAGGGTAGGCCTAGTGGCCGTCAGATTTGAACATTGCCAGAGAACAACAGGATTACACGAACATATTTCACATTTTCAGATCCCCAAAAATGACTTTCAGATGAGTCACTCATGATTCCATTGGAAGGGATCCAACCCAAATGACAATCTCAGACCTTGTAAGAGAACCAACAGAAACCATGGACCGTGTGGTCAAACAGTTGAATCAGAGTCGAATTCCTATCGTTAGAGTTCGCTGGAATTCTCGAATATCATCACCTTTTCACATTTATGTTTTCAGAAACCAACATAAACTGAACTTCGGGACGAAGTTCCTTTTAGAGGGGAAGAATGTCACAACTCACCATTTCAGGTCATTTCCCGAACTTTGGAAAAACACTATTCATCATTTTTGGTGTCAGTTTGACATTCCGAGAAGCATTCAGAAATTTTACTATTCACGGAACACTATTCATTGCAGGAAAAGATTTCATCATTCACGTGCATTACACATTTCATCGTAAATTTAGTTTACGGGTATTCAAATTCGCGTAACCGTATTGGTTCAGGTGCGAATTCATGCATCATCAGTAATGACAATTCATACGGACTGGAGATAGTCTGCATATCATCAGTAGGTCATTTACATGTTATACCACTCTTAGGATTTTCAAATTTCTATATTTGATACATTTAACGTTTTTCTTATAAGTATTTATAATAAACGTTAACACCCGGTTTATACACGACGAATATATCTAAATATTCCCACAATGGTCCCGAAATATTTTTATATCCATTTTAACATCATAAAAGTTATTACATTCATTTACCCAGTATTTTGGAAATTTATTTTATTTATAACGTAAGCTTATGAATATTACGACGGTTTTCGTGAAAACTAAACAATAATCACCCGATCACTCAGTAATTGTACCCAACATATTTTCAACATATTTTTATCATTATTATGACTTTATTTTGTCCCGGTTAACTTCGTGAATATTTATTTCTAGCAAACCCGGTACTCGATTATAACCAAATTAACAAAAACCACAACTAATACTACACTAACTTATCTTATGCAACTCAAAACCGATTTTGCTTCTCTTGTTCACATTGAAAACCGGCCATGCCCACCCCTAGACCACATGGATTTTATTTTGTTAACCTTGTGCATTTATGTAATCATATTAAACTATAAACCTCAAAACTTATATCAAAACCAAAAACCAAAAATCATAACATCACTTTTCATAAGCCAAAAAGTTTTCTTCCTTTCTTCCTCACCTCTAAACCCACGACCCAAATAAGATCCCCAACCAAAACCCATTATTTTTCTTAGTACAAAGCATCAAAGTTGTTCATTTTGTTGGTCTAATCAAGATTCTTGCATCAAAAACACAAGTAATCCAAGGTTTCTCATCATCTAATCACCTATTATTTCAAAGTAAGTATTCAAATTTATTTTCATGTTTTCATCTAATTAACACTTATATCTCATAGTATTCATGCTTAATTTCATGCACAAACTAGTTATACCACTTTATTTTTGAAGACTTTTTGAACATACAAACCCTAGATTGTGATTTAGGTGTTCCTTTATTAAATTAACTTGATTACTAGTCATTAGGAACCCATGGCACCCTAAGAAGGTGTATGGTAAGATTAGTATAGTTTTGTGAAGTTTGCAAGAGATTTGGTTGAAGTAGAAACTAGTTTTGGACATGAAAAATGGATTTCTAACAAGTATATATACATGCTGTCCCATTTTTGTAAATCCAGAAAAATCAGGGGATTCCAGGTAACTTTGGGCTAAAGATTTAGAAAATACTTTCAAAAACGAAGCCGTGGGCGAAAGAATGGATTAAAACGAGTTTATAACGAAGGAGATATGATTTTTGCAAATTTAACGACGAAAACTATTTTCTGAAAATTGTACATGCTGTCCCACGATTTTCAATGGGCAATCTGAGGTGTAAAACTTGATCTAGCCATCCCGACTTATCAAAAATATATTAGTATGTTGTCCCACGATTTCGGGGATATAAAGAACGTACAAAACAAGCTTATAACGACCAAGATATACACGTTTCAAAATCGGCGAAACTCTATTTATTTCCATCAGCTTTTTAGCAAAATATTACTAAGTATAGAAAAACAGTTTTTGTAAGACATCATGTTGAGAGCCAATTTACTCACTGATAAACTTATTTCTGGAAAATTTACATCATTGACAAAAAGTTAGTTCACCCAGCCTAGTTTTCAAAACATCCAGCCGTTTGTCAAAAGGATTTATAACGAACAACTTATGGACTTCCAAACTTTCCCGAAAACTGCCCAGAATCTGCCAAAACAGCCCAAATACCTCACTTGACGGCTAATTATCTTTATGATCGAGACCTGTATGGACAAACTTCACTTCTGTGACTTTTTAGATATGGTGAAAATCTTCTCAAAACTACTGAGCTTCTTTCCTAACTCTTAATATTCACTATTTCACGACTAGTTTTATGAGACCGTTTTGTCACTAATAGAAGTAATAATACTTCTACGTACTAAATTCTAGATTTTCTAGAAATATTAACCAAGTACCCAATTTCATAACTAATGATGTATTAGTGATTACAAGTATATTTTCATTACTACAAGGCGTTATTTCAAGGATTTCAAACCGAGGATTTCAACACAAACATTGGTACATACGATATATATATAAGTATATATATTACAACTAGTTTATTTTTCTAATAGCCATATTTTCCTAAGTTTTGGAATATATACTTTTGATAACAACAAGTGTTTTTCAAAGAGTAGAGTGGTATAGGAAACATGTGCATGGACATTCATAACATCATTTCATGATCTAAAGTAGATCGTTCATCATTCATATTAGGTTGCGGCTAGTGTGCGCGCCTTGTTTTTCAGCTCATTACATGTTCATGGTACCATCATATTGGGTTGCGACAGCTAATTGTTCATTGGTGTTCATTTCATTTCATCACAGTTTCATCAGTTAAGGTGAGTTTTCATAGCCCCGTTTTCAATTCAACATTTTTGATTGTTTTCAAATCCCACGGGGGGAATACATTGCATCAATCATTTTAGTACGAGCCCAAGTATTCAAACATATGTACATTGCTTAAGTTACCTTGCCATGTGATAAGTCCCCTGTAACATCATGAACCGTTAATTTAATTTACCGATAAGCGAGAGTGAGTGGATAGATCTATCGAGGGTGACGCCTCCATCCGTGGTAGTGATTACCAACAGTAAGCGGATGCATTTCATGTCTTTTACATTTGAGTGTTTCGGCAGAACATTCAGGAGGGGCATAGTTTCATCAGTCATAGCTTCGGGGTCATGAGCTTAAGGTCTATTGTACAATTTTATGAGATTTTTATCTTGCACTTTTACTTGTGGTGGCCGTACATCATTACATTTTACAAACCTATGGAATTCACCAACATTCGTGTTGACATTTTAGCAATGTATTTCAGGTTATTAAGGTAGCTCATGTGACATGCATTTGGACCTTCATGGAGTCGCGGAGTCGACGCGTCTCATCATTATTTCATGCACTTATGTAAACGTTTGATCTAGTATGACTTGTTTTTCATAAACATGCAACACATTTTGGGGACCTCATTTTGTAAACTCTGAATTATTTCAATGATCAAATGCAGTATTTTCCAAACGACACTTTACGTCGTTCAATGTAACTGTAACTGTGGTGCTATGACAGACACCCCCAGGTATTCCATTCCGCTGCAAGTCAGGTAAATTGGGGGTGTGACATCAAATAGTTTGAAATTTTTGATCGGGGGAGAAAATGTGATTTAAATATGAAATCTGATATAAAATGTGATTGTTTTGGACTTAAACAAACGCTCCCCGATATGCGCTAAACTCTTTTGTATATCGATGCACATATTGAGGGGGAGCAAAATGGCTTGTGTAAAAGGATCCTTGCATCTTATGTGAGTGCATCACAGTCTTGACTCATGAATTGACGAAACCGAATTGTCTTGAATCGAAAGGACTAGTCCTGGACGGGTAATAACTTCAAGCTGGTTTAACCAGTGATGTAAGCGTGTCTCGAAAAGGACTAGTTTGAGTAGAATGTACCGTTTTGAGAAACCTTGGGTGAATCTGATCGGGCCAGGTAATAACTTCAAGCTAGTTTAACTAGTGATGTAAGCGTGTCTCGAATGACCGGTCATGTTCACTTAAGGTAGATCAATTCAAAAAGTGCAACTCTTCCCGACATGTGCAAATTTTTAAATCAATACATATGAGCACATGTTGAGGGGGAGCATTAGAAAATGACAAAACTCTCAATGTGTTAACAAAATGGGTTTCTTAATCATAAATACGTTGAGAGAATTTTCAATGATTTGGTGTATGGCAACATAGGATAGTCATGAAGTTATAAGGTGGCTAAGGTTAGGAAAACCGTCCTATGATCCGCCAGAACCGGAGGGATCTACCCATGGACAATACCAAATAGATAGTTTTAGTAAGTCCGTAGGTAAGATCATGAAATAAAAGGGAGAAATGTGAGAATGGAGAAAGAAGGGGTTGAAGAATTAAAAAGAAATGAAATGAGAAAGGGTGAAAAGAAATAGCCCTCCAATTATTCAACCTTAGGGCAGAAACCGGGTTCAACTCATCTGCTACTGGTTGTTACTAAGGTAACACCTGAAGACAAGACGTCATGGACCCATTGATGCACTGCACTAAACCTTCTAACCACTCAAGTTCTCTTAAAAGGACTTGTTTCATTCTCACGAGGAACCAGTGTAATCTATCAACTTATCTCTTAGAGATGGTTGATATTGAAGCAGGAGACCTCTCCCTAATCTCCGCATAGGAAAACCAAATGCACTTATTGAGTCTAGAGCCTCGAGATGCATACAAAGATCTCATATGAACACATGCTACTTCTACCCTGGTTGTTCAACATTAAGGACACCAGTGGTAAACTTATGAGTCCTACGCAGATCTTAGCAATCTGCCAGAACATTTATGAGGGAAGTTACTATTGCAACTCCCAGTGATTGAATGAAAATTCCTGCCAGGGTCAACATCAAGCAGCCCTGAAAGCAGGTCACTAAGGTAATTCCTTGTGGATTACGCTTAGTGGTCACGATGGTTACAAATGGTCAACAGTCGTGGAGTGATCTCCAGCGACTCACCCAATCGTTGATCTACTTAGGTAGGTCGTGTGAATCCTCTCAGGGTTTGCCGATTGGGAACGGTCTTGGTAAGGGTTAGAAGGAGTCTTCACACTATGCTGTTGACAATCTCTAATTCCAAACCTATAAGTACCGGACGATTTATTGCTAACTGTCTGCTTGCAGCAAATTCTGACGGTTGTTGTCGATTGCAGAAAAGATGCTGATCCATCACCACATGCTCGCATTTCAACATCACTATCTAAGAAATCATGATCATTGATTAGGCCTCATCTATGCTTCCACAACTCTGATGCAGAAGATCATGATCCAGAAAAGTGTGAGCATGTCAACTCAAAGATGTTCAAATCACATGGAGACATTACTACTCTAAGATGACTTACAGATACTCATTTGGATGATGAACTCGAAGTAATGCCAAAGATCATCCAACTCATTGAACAAGCCATCTAGAGTCTGCTGCTGAATGTACAAAGACATGTTTGAAGAATCAAAGTCTACGAGCTACAAGATTTCATGGATGCAAGAATTCCGTACATATCTTCTGGGGTGACCTCCCTTAGGGGGAGATTGTTAGGAATAAGATTATTCAGTTAAAGACTCGGTCACCCCAAGCATTGCTAAGCATTACGCAGCTCGTAGAATTATCCTTATTATAGTGAGTACGTAGTTTATTAGTAGTTAATATATGTAAATAGTATTCGTAGAGTGGGTCGGGTCTTTACCCTCTGTCAGCTCACTCTACAGCTCGTTTCATGGAGCACCAAGTAGTGTAGTATAAATACTCTCTCCCACCCAAGGGAGAGGGTTGGACCTTTCACTTGAAGCTAATACATTTCTCTTATTTCTCTCTCTAGAAAAGGCTCCCACTTTCTCTCTCTAAAACTCTTCTCTTCTCTTCTAATTCAATCCAAACCACAAGTAACCATGCATGTTTATGATTATGAATATCTTACAAAATCCCACATTCATCTAAACTAGGCTTACACCACTTAGGGAGAACATATAAAAAATAAAACCAAAAGCTAATGGTAGAAGAGAAAACCAGGTAAACACCATAGTAGAAAGAGAATCTATGCACCCACTTAGGAGAACCACAAATGATAATGCATCCACCAACATACAGAAGAGGACCAACAACCACCCTGATAATACTCCAAACATAGATAAAACTAATAACATCTTGATCACCAAACCCCATCAACTGACCCTCTTCATAATGAAATGTCACATAGAACCAGTTGTCCATCAACAAGATGTATACCTTTAAGTCTTTTGGATAGCTGATTATGATTAGCTGTGCTGATCGTTAGTCAGGGGGTAAACATGCTCATGGTTTACATTTTGACATTATTAGAGATAAAGAGAGAGAGAGAGAGGGAGAGAGAGAGAGAGAGAGAGAGAGAGAGAGAGAGAGAGAGAGAGAGTTGGTTCTCTGATTTAATCAGCTATTTAACTTAGGCTGATTTAATTCTTCAAATACTTGTGAGGGATAATTTGGTTGGAATTTGACTCAAAAATTAGGATTATAGATTATAGCAATTCATTTTTGAAACTTCTATATTCACAAGTGGAAAAATCACAGTTGGTAAAATTACATGTGATTAAGATCAGGTGTGAGAAAAATCATATGTAATTTTATGTGTTTTATCCAAATTAGTGTAATATCACATTTGATTTCTCATGCAAGTTTCAACAATGAAGGTGTGTTAATTTTTACTAAATACTAATGAATTATGCAAGTTGTAACCTTCTTAACTCAGGTGTGTTAAAGTTTTGGTGGTATATTAGATTCCTGTACTTTCTGCTGAGACATAATTAATGAAGGATTAAACACCTTTCATCCACAAGAAAGTAGATTTTGCTCATAAACGCATAATTGAGGATCATACCGAGCTAATCTCAGGGGAGTTTTTCCATTCTAATTCTTTTATTTTCTAGTTTTTAACTTTCAATACAAACAACGAGGACGTTGTTTAACTTAAGTGGGGGGGGGGGGGTGGAAAGTTAGAATGCTTACTTGTCCCAAACTTTTCAAAATATGCTTAAAATGTGCTTAACATATCAAAATTTAAAATTTTTTAGCATGTTTTTGTTTAAGTCTAAATTACATAGCCGCACACATAACCTTATTTTTCCAAAATAAAAACTTTAGTGTGCCGTTGACTTGTAAACTTTAGAACTTGGCTTATATACTATTCGAGACCACTATAATGAGTATTATCGATATAATTGGAGTGACTTGTCTAACTTGGTAAATTTCTAGGTTACAACCAAAAAAAGCCTATCATGTTATGTGATATTAACTAACTACACTGGTTAGTTAACCCCCGTATAAACCCTTTTGTTTACTCTCATTAGAGTAAGATACCCCTAGAAAAACCCACAGAGCCATTCCTTTCATTTCTTATACCTTTGTTAAAATGTTTCGTTACACCCTTACACCTTAGCCTACCCTGTAGATTAAAGTCCGTGGTTAGTTACTTTAGGCAAAGTGTGTTTCCTTACATTAACTGTATTCGCGTGCGTAATTTATTATCTTGGGTTAGGTCGGGAAATTGCACAATGCGATTGGAGTGAAAGTACATATTGTATAATTTTTAGTCTATTTTTTGTGTGTTTACTACTTGAACTATTACAGTTATTTCTGAAAGTTATAAAAAATATGGAAAGATTATTCGAAAAAATCATGATAGTAAAGTTGTGAAATTTTACACATCTATGTTAGTATATCTAAAAGAAAAAAAAAAAAATCAAAAAAATAGAAAAGAAAAAGAAAGAAGAAAAAGCTGGAAGTTTGCTTAACCAACTATTGTAAAGTTTTGTATTAAGTGGATGATATCTCCACTATTTGTTGTTGTACTATATTTATGGATTGAATGGGAGTTGGCCGTTATGGGAACACCAACTAAGGTTTATTCTTTGTTTAAGATATTATTGAGTTTAATTCGAGTCTACCTAAAGCGTGAGTTACATGAGTCAAAAGCTTGAGTTATTCAATGATATGAGTCTTATTCACGGGATGGTTGGGAAAGTGAATAACCACACTTAGGACTTAACCTATTTGTTTGTTTATTTTTATTTTACACCTATTTATATCCTAAATGTTATCCCTATCCAACCATATCATTGTATTCGTTGTTAGCTTTCGAGCATCCGGATATGGTGATAGCTAAGTGAGAATATTAAATGCATGAATAAGGTAGTGACTATCCGAGTATTAGATTAATTGACTAACGTGCTAGTGATATAGTGTGTGACTTGGTGACCATCCCTTATGCAAATAACACGCCAGCGATCAAAGAAGTGCACTAGTGACCATCCGTTAGTTGAAGCGTCGAATACTCGCGCCAGCGATCTACTAAGTTTATGCAGGAGATGTTTGAACGAAGCTAGGTTTAACCCTTAAGCCTCAAAACCCTTTTTACCGCTTTAGACTTGTTACTCCTTGGCTTTAGTGGGGGAGATGCGTATCCTTGCCAAGCTTATGATATAATATTCGTCACGACTAAGCAACTAAACGATTTAGAATTGTTTTGATATTGAAAAATTATTTTGTTTCTACTTCGTTAAGTGTTTTGTTGTGTGATTATGATAAAACGAATACGTGCTTAATGATACAAATAAATCCTAATACCTTTTAGGATACATTTTCATAATTATTAGTTTAGAGTTTACTTGGGAACAAGTAAAGTTCAAGTGGGGGATATTTGATGACATCAAATAAGTACATATTATTGTCATCATTTGTCCTAATTATTTGATTTTATTATATTATTTATGAGAATTGATACTTAATTGTTTACTTTAGTAATTCTCATGTAAAAACAAGCAATTTGGACGAATTATGGAGCAAAACTAGCAAGATGTCAAAAGTCTACTGAAATCCAGAAGATGCGCCGTATCACTCTCAACAGATACGCCACAATCTCATACTTAGATAAATTCGAAGACCATTGCCTGACTTTAAAGAATGCGCCGCATGTAATTCTATCATGCGCCGCATATGAAACTCTGGTCAACGAAGAAGATCAAGCTTGTTCTACTCCAGATATGCCACATTACTTCTTACATACAGTGTATCAGTATCCAGACTTCACCAAATAAAATCCAAGACACTGAAGGACATGCATCTGAAGACGGTATACGAATATTCCAGAATATATTAATCTTGGACCCTACGAGAAGTTAAGTCAATGCACCGCATCTACTTACTCGATACGCCGCATCATGCCCTCAGACAAAAACTATAAATACCCCAAGACATATACGAATTTTGTGTGCAACCAAACCCTAAGGATATGAATTCAGTCGAAGAAGCATCACAGGACACACCCCAAATGAAGATATTAGAGCTGTAAGAAGATCCTGCATGTATTTAATTCATTAAGTAGTTTTGTTTTATTGTAATAGTAAGCTTTAATTCATCAGGATTGATGGGCTTGTGGCCACCATACTGTTCCCCTTAAAATTTCTTTTCCATCAATTAAAGTTTATATGATGATGTTTTTGGTGACCTGTATATGTGCATTGATAACCTCTGTGTCTAGCTGAGCCTATGGGCTGCCATACCTGTTGCTCGCCTACTTATCTAATGTCTATAAAGTAGGATAGACATAAGTGGTCATTAAGAGTTTACTCGCCTATATTTAGGATCCAAAGAGAGGGAATAGATTACGATACTCATCATATAAAACTAGCAATAAAACAAGTGACAAGTTGCTTAACTATCAGGACAGGCCTTCTTCTGCTTCTATTATCTATCCGTGTACGTGTTGTTATTCGCTAATTCATGCTCATTAGTTTATTTACTGTCTAATAAAACAAACTGTGCCAGTCTCTCAGGTTGAAACCCCTTTTTGTTAGATTAGACTGTAAAACTAACTTAGGGTATAAAATACTGATTAGGTTAACTAGATAATACGTTCCACTCTTAGTGATCGACACTCTACTTACCATTATATTCATACTGACCGGGTACACTACTCGTTAGGTGTGTATGTTATTGATAAGTCGGCAAATATAAATTTAAAACTTGAGTAGGCAATAATACTGCTAAACCGCAACGACACGCGATACCGCATCAATCACTTGGTCTTATCCCATAGAGATATTCGTGTAACCCAGGCATAGGGTCGAATAGTTTCTATTGGATAGTGATAATACGATTTCAAGTGAATATCCGATACCATTGATTATCTATACCCTGATCTGGGAAACCCTAAAATAACCAACAATCAAAAGAAACTATTTAGTGATAATCAATGGCTGCTGCTATGAGACAAATGGCTGCTAATATTTCCAAGTTGGAAAAGTTTGAAGGTGTTGATTTCAGAAGATGGCAAAAGAAGATGCACTTCTTGTTGTCAAGTATGAATGTGGTGTATGTTCTGACTACTGCTATTCCTGAATATTATGGGGATGATGCTACTATTGAACAAATAAGGGTAAGAAACAAATAGGAGAATGATGATTATGTCTGCAGGGGTTTAATCCTCAATGGTATGTCTGATTCTCTCTTTGATATTTATCGGAATGTTGAATCTTCTCAAGAACTATGGGATTCCTTGGAAGCCAAATATATGGCTGAGGATGCATCAAGTAAGAAGTTCCTTGTAAGTAATTTTAACAATTAAAAAATGGTCGATTCTAGACCTGTCACGGAACAATACAATGAACTCCTTAATATACTTGGTCAATTCACACAACACAAGATGAACACGGATGAGGCTATTTCAGTCTCTTGTATCACTGATAAACTACCTCCTTCTTGGAAAGATTTCAAGCATATGCTGAAACATAACAAGGATGAGTTAACTCTTGTTGAGTTGGGTAGTCATTTGCGCATTGAGGAATCACTTAAAGCACAAGACATTGACAAGCCAAAGAGTAGCAATGCTACTGGTCCATCAGTTGTCAATATGGTGTAGCATAACAACTCCTCCAGTTACAATGACAATAATGGCAAATGTAAGCATCAGGATAACACCAAATCTGATCTTAACAAGAAACCAAAAGTGACTTGTTGGAAGTGTGGGAAACCTGGACACTTCATGAAGGATTGTAAAGGTGTTAAGATTGGCAATAAATACAATGGATCAGGTATAAGTGGATCGGGGAATGGTAATACCAATTCTCTAAAATTCAGAATGTATTTAATAAGTCTTTTTATTATGTTACATATATATCTGATGTGTACTTTGTGCAGTATGATGATGTTGCGTGGTGGGTTAACACTGGAGCAACAATTCATATGTGTAAAGATAGAAGCTGGTTCAAGACTTATGAGTCACTGACTGATGGTTCAATTCTTCCTATGGGAAATGAGTCAACAGCCCTGGTGCATGGAAGAGGATGTGTAGATTTAAAGTTTAGTTCTGGAAAGATTGTTTCTTTGTTTAGTGTTTTACATGTTCCAAATATTAGAAAGAACTTGGTTTCTAGTAGTCTTTTGAATAATTGTGGTTATAAACAAGCGATTGAATCTAATAAGTTTGTTTTATCTAAACATGGTGTGTTTATTGGTTTTGGCTATTTGTGTAATCAACTGTTCAGGCTTAATATTGTTCATGATATTGCTAATTCTGCTTTTATGTCAACCTCTAAACTAAATGATTCAACCTCATGGCATGCTAGACTTGGCTTAATTCCAGCCTTTGATATGGACACTAAAAAGTGTAAAACTTGTATGATGAATAAAATAACTAAGAAACCTTATCAAAGTGTAAAACGTGAAACTAAACTGTTGGAACTAATTCATAGTGACCTATGTGATTTACATGCTACTCCCTCTTTGGGGAATAAGAAATACTTTGTGACTTTTATTGATGATGCTTCTAGTTTTTGTTATGTTTATTTTTTACATACTAAGAATGAAGCATTAGATAAATTTAAAGTATTTAAAACTGAAGTTGAACTGCAACAAGGGTCCCTAATCAAAAGATTCAGGACTGATAGGGGAGGTGAATACATGGACACTTTGCATTTTAAGTCTGTTGGTATAATCCATAAAACAACTGCTCCCTATACTCCTTAGCAAAATGGTATTTCTGAAAGGAAAAATAGGGTGCTGAAGGTGATGGTTAATTCCATGTTGTCCAATTCAGGGCTGAGTCAAGGGTTCCCAATAAAAGGAACCAAATAACCTCTTATGAACTCTGGACTAAAAGAAAACCCAACCTGAACTTTCTTAGGGTTTGGGGTTGTAGGGCTGTTGTAAGACTCCCTGATCCATAATTGAAAACTTTGGGTGAAAGAGGCATTGAATGCATCTTTGTTGGATATGCTGAGCATTCCAAGGCATATAGGTTCTATGTTATTGAACCTAATGATTTTGTTTCAATTAACTCAATAATTGAATCAAGGGATGCACTTTCTGATGAGAATAGATTCTCATCAGTCCCTAGACCAAGTCAAAGGATTCCAAATGGAACTGAAGACATTGGTGTTTTAGAGATATCTGATGAGGTTGTGGATCAACAACCTGAACTTGAACTCAGAAGGAGCAATAGGGTCAGGACTCCAAAGTCATTTGGACCTGAGTTTCAACTATACTTAATTGAAGGTACAATGAGTGAGGTCTCTAAGCAATACTCCTATTGCTTCATTGTTGAGGATGATCCTAAAACATTTGTAGAAGCAATGAAGTCCCAAGATTTTGCTTTCTGGAAAGAAGCAATAAATGATGAGATGGACTACATCATGGGCAACAACACTTGGGTGTTGACTGATTTACCAACTGGTTGCAAATCTCTAGGTTGCAAATGGATTTCCAAAAGGAAAATGAAGGTAGATGGAACTGTTGAAAAGTTCAAGGCTAGACTAGTTATTCAGGGCTTTAAACAAAATTTAGGTATAGACTATTTTGATACTTATGCCCCTGTGGCTCGTATTAGTACAATAAGATTGTTGATTGCTTTGGCATCACTTCACAATCTGATTATTCATCAGATGCATGTGAAGATAGATTTCTTGAATGTTGACTTAGATGAGGAGGTTTACATGAACCAACCTCAAGGCTTCATCATGCCTGGCAATGAAACCAAGGTGTGTAAACTGATTAAGTCTCTTTATGGACTAAAATAGGCACCTAAAAAATGGCATCAAAAATTTAATAAAGTGGTTTTGTCTAGTGGTTATTTACTTAACCATGCTGACAAATGTGTATATAGCAAATTTGATGAATCTGGTAAAGGAGTCATCATTTGTCTATATGTTGATGACATGCTGATCTTTAGTACTGACCAAAATCAGGTTGACCTGACTAAGGAATTTTTGTCATCAAAGTTCTCCATGAAGGATGTGGAGGAGGCTGATGTTATCCTTGGTATAAGGATTAAGCATGAAAGTAACAAAATTTCTATATCTCAGTCTCATTACGTTAAGAAGGTGTTGAGGAAATTTAATTACTTTGATTGTACTCTGGTGAGTACTCCTATGGATACAAGTGAGAAGCTAACGCATAATACTTGCAAAGCTGTATCTCAACATGAGTATTCTAGGGTGATTGGCTGCTTGATGTATGTCATAGACTTGTACAAGACCTGATATTTCTTTTTCAGTAGGTAAACTGAGCAGATATACTAGTAATCCTAGTGCTCATCACTTTCAAGCAATTCAGAGGGTATTTAAGTATTTGAAGAGAAATATGGATCATAGTCTTTCATATATTGGTTATCCTTCAGTATTAGAAGGATACACTGATGCTAGTTGGATCAGTAACACTGAAGATAATTCATCTACCAGTGGCTGAGTGTTCCTACTTGGTGGAGGTGCAATTTCTTGGGCATCCAAGAAGCAAACTTGCATCACCAGTTCAATAATGGAATCTGAATTTGTGGCTTTAGCGGCTACTGGTAAAGAGGCTGAATGGTTGAGAAACTTGCTTCTTGAGATCCCATTGTGGCCTAAACCTATAGCACCTATTTCTATCCGGTGTGATAGTGCTGCTACATTGGCAAAGGCTTATAGCCAGAATTACAATGGGGAGTCTAGACACTTAGGTGTCAGGCATAGCATGATTTGTAAACTTATCATGAATGGGGTGGTATCTATAGAGTTTGTTAGATCTCAACAAAATTTAGCTGATCACTTGGCGAACGGTTTAGCTAAAGACTTGGTTTTGAAGTCTGCTAAAGGGATGGGTTTGAAGTCCAACTTAGTCACTGAATGCTAAGACACCCAACTCCCTCCTGAGGAAACTTGGGAGCTGAGTTCAATGTGAAAAGCTGATCATTTAGTGGACTAGAGCACATGTTTTATTGTCATCCCAATGTTGTGCTCAGAACCTGCTAAAAAGGAGGATGAAGTCTTTACTTCTCAATGGTTAATTTCTTTGAAAAAGTGCTAAGTAGGAGCATAAATAAAGAGGAACCACCTATGTAAATGTTGAAGTTTTGCCGCTTCACGAAGCTTTGGACTTTTAGCTTTTACAACATTTATGAATTGGATATGGACACATGGCTTGTATAGTGTCAGGAGTATTTAAGTGTTTGAAAATGTATGTGTATTTTATCTTCAGGTATTCAAATGGGTTGAAGGGTTCAATTCTTTGGAACACCCTGATTCTTGAATATTTGAATGTGTACTGTACTAAGATGAGAATTCAATCTTCAAGATATTTTCATTTATGCATATGTTTTGTTTTGTGTTTAATTTTCATGCAAAGGAAGTGAACTAAATTTGGGGAGGATTGTTGGAAAATTTAGTGCACTTGAGGGATCAATTCACACCTGGTAATGGGTTTGTGTAACACCCCCAAAATACCGCAGCGGAAGACTGTGTCATTGGTGTGCTACTTCATAATACAAAGTACAAGGTATAGAAAACGAACTCTAAATGAGACGTTTTGAAAAGTTACCATTCGATTAATGAATTCAAAGTTACAAACATGAGATTCCAAAGTATGATACATAAATGTATACAAAGTTTTGAATGGTAAATGATAAAAGCGTAAGTCTTCAGAATATGCAGCTTGACTCTAAGTTCCACGCACTAGCTATCGCCTTACTAACCTGAGATAAACATGCTAAAGTGTCAACACAATGGTTGGTGAGTTCATAGAGTTTGTCTTAAAACAGTTGAAAAGCCTTAAAAGAATATTCGCACAGCAAAGGCATCGTGAATCCACTCAGTTACAAGTCCCGCCATAAGAGACTTGTAACCTGTGTGTTCACAACCCACTGCTAATATATAGTTTCTCAAGATTATATTCACCCATGGTCACGTCATTTTGGACCCATAGGCGGGGAACCACCATCCCAAATAGTACATGTCACCCAACGTCTCGAATCTTGGACTTGGGTGGGGGGTGTAGGCCCATACTAGTACTATTAATACCTCTCCTTTGACAGCATAGAGTATTGTGTATGTACGTAAATACAAATCTTGTATTTAAATTAAGCAAGTACAGTGTAACAAGTATGTATAACGCAATCAAGTATAATTATCATGTATAACGCATTCAAGTATAATGCCAATCAAGTATAACACAATCAAGTATAAATGTTTTGAGTATTTGTACAAGTAAGCAAGTAGTTGTGCATGTATCCCCCCCAAAGAGTTAAAACAAGTATGAAAAAGTAGGGGCTATGACTCACCTTAAGCTTATATAATGAGAAATGATAGTGGTAGTCGAATCGCGAAAGTCTCTAAGAGCAGCCTATAATAGAACGTTGCGACTTAGGTTTGGAGTAACGTCTAAGAATACGAAGAATTGCCAATATATGTCTTGCATAATGTTCATGATGTGGTGCTTAGTATAGTGTAAGTCTTTGAATATAAACGGTTTATGAAACATGTATAGGTTGTATATCTCTTACTACCGTTCGGGCCGACATAATTCAGAAGCCATGGAGTAAACGTTCGAGGAGCCAAGACACTTTAATTCATAAATCCACAACTCATCTCGACGGCTTACTTAATGAACTCATCACATGAGGCTCCCTACTATTGTAGTATTTGATAACATATATATAAGTTTTTGATCTTTAAAAGTCATATGGTCTTTAGCCGTGGCTTTGCCGTGACTTTGGTCATTGTTACCATGGTCTTGAGACTCAACCTTGGATTTAGCCATGGTTGTGGTCTCGGCATTAGGTCATTAGACCTCTTGGTCTTAGTAAATTATAACCATTATATAGTTACTTTGGTCTAAAAATGGGCTGTTAAGAATTTGAAAAAAATTATCACTCAGAAAGCGTTTTCAGGGCTCGAGCTTCTTTGTTCCTGAACGAAAACGTCGTTCCGGACAACTTTTGTGTTTTAACTTTTTGATGAATCGGACCAGAAGAGTGACTTTCAAATTGGCAGAATGCAAAACAGTAGGGTATAGGCAGTTTCGGCGTTTTGGTGTCGCTAACTTCTTATGGCCGTATCTTTTGACTCGTGTACTCGTTTTGGGTGATTCAAATTGCTATGTTTTCCGTGTTAAGTCCTCTTTAACAGTAAGTAAGTGTCAAATATCATAGTTGTACTATTTTGGCCGTGGTTCTCCATAAAAATCACTAGTTTGCTTGTTTACTTGTCATAAGTTAACATATGTATACCAATACTCGTTTTATCCATTTTTAAACATCATGAACACAATAACAAGAACATATATAGCATGAAAGGAATACAAAGAGCATGAAAATGATAAATAAGCAAGGAGTATGTTAGGGTTTGCTTACAACTTTTGGCTTTCTAAAGAAAGGAAGTCAAGTATAGAACTAGGACACTAAACCTAAGCTTTTAAACCCTTCACCATAACTCTTGTAACCCTTGATAGCCTTGATATAACCTTTGTGAAAACCCATTAACTTCAGCCCTAGTAACCTTGTGTAGCTCCTAATTCAACCATGGAATCACCAAACAAACTTAAGAACTAGGTAGAGAATACTAAGACCTTGAACTTTGTAGTGTAACTTGTAGTTTGAAGATCAAAGGATCATGGTGCTAGGTATTTGTGTTGTGACGTTTTTATTGATGAAGAAAGGAAGAAGAATGGATTTTCTAAGTCATGAATGAGTTATTTATATAGGCTAGGATGAGGAGGTTAGGAAAGTGTTAGGAAAGTGCCTAAACTTGGAGACAAAGTTGTAAATAAGTATGATCTAATGGCTAAAGTCATGAGATGATGCCACAAGTGTGAATGCCCCCCCCCCCTAGTGGCGGTTCATAAGTCTTGGGGAGCAAGTGTGGACTTTTGATGGTATTATCCTACTTATGTAGCTAGTTTTGACTTCGTAAGTTGCTAACCGTAAGTTGTTAAGTCACGAAACGTAAAGCCGGGTATCCTAAAAATATGAAGCTTATAAATATGCTAGAACTTATCAATATACTCCATAATAAAATATAAAATGAGTGGTAGGTTCTATCGGGTGCTAAAACCCTGCTAAAAACTGGAAACACGGGTCTAAAACGCGTAATTCGTGTAAAACGCTGAACTGAAAAACGTAAAATTCCAAAACTTTTGGAATTGTCCTAAAATGAGAGAAAATCATATTTCTATTGTTTATAGTGTTTTATGGACATATCGGGATGCTGGAATGACGTTTAAACCTAAAAGTAAATCTCGGACACGGCTTTGTGATTTTTGCAGAAATGATCCGACGAGCGTCAAACTCTCGGATTATCGTTAAAATAGTTTAACTTACGAGAATATGAAATAAAAATTTCTGAGATGAATAGTGAAAAGTGAATAGTAAAAAGTGAATAGTAAAATTTTTGGGAATAAAAGTTAACCTGAAATTGCGAATTGTTACAGTCTCTACCCCTTATGGAGAACTTCGTCCCGAAGTTCAGTTGATGTTAACTACTTACGGTGTGTCTAAGAGAATTCGGGATTTCAGAATCTCTAAAATAGTGGTGTTTACTCTGATTCGTCTAAGGTTCTGGTTAAGGAGTTGTATCGGCTACAATTAAGCCCACTTATTTATAACACATTACTTACATAAAAAGCGTCCAAATTTGTGTAAGTAAGGTCTCATAAACTTATGGTTCGGTGATTTACAATTTCTTTATTTAACTGAAGAGGCGTCCCAATCCATTTAAATAAGGAGATTCTAAATCATCCTACTTAAGAATTTCCGACACAAAATCCGCCTTCTGAGGCCGATAGTAAGATAATCAAGTCATCAAATCCCTAAAGCTAAGCAATAATATTATTTAACTCAAATCTTGTGTCTCATCAAACAAGAACTGTCACAAGATCAAGTTAAATAATTAGTTATTACTGAGCTCCATGTTTTTAATGACTCGGCTAATCTCTGGGGCTCCTTATAATACTAAAGTCACATCATCTAACAGCGTGGAACTAAACCAACAATTACCAAGAAGCGTATGTGTATGAAGTGTGTGTAAGGCAAATGAAGAGGAGAGTCTTAACGTATATAGCAGTTATAGTCTAGGCACTAAATGCAAACTAGTTCTCTATAACCAAGGCTCTGATACCAATCTGTAACACCCCCAAAATACCGCAGCGGAAGACTGTGTCATTGGTGTGCTACTTCATAATACAAAGTACAAGGTATAGAAAACGAACTCTAAATGAGACGTTTTGAAAAGTTACCATTCGATTAATGAATTCAAAGTTACAAACATGAGATTCCAAAGTATGATACATAAATGTATACAAAGTTTTGAATGGTAAATGATAAAAGCGTAAGTCTTCAGAATATGCAGCTTGACTCTAAGTTCCACGCACTAGCTATCGCCTTACTAACCTGAGATAAACATGCTAAAGTGTCAACACAATGGTTGGTGAGTTCATAGAGTTTGTCTTAAAACAGTTGAAAAGCCTTAAAAGAATATTCGCACAGCAAAGGCATCGTGAATCCACTCAGTTACAAGTCCCGCCATAAGAGACTTGTAACGTGTGTGTTCACAACCCACTGCTAATATATAGTTTCTCAGGATTATATTCACCCATGGTCACGTCATTTTGGACCCATAGGCGGGGAACCACCATCCCAAATAGTACATGTCACCCAACGTCTCGAATCTTGGACTTGGGTGGGGGGTGTAGGCCCATACTAGTACTATTAATACCTCTCCTTTGACAGCATAGAGTATTGTGTATGTACGTAAATACAAATCTTGTATTTAAATTAAGCAAGTACAGTGTAACAAGTATGTATAACGCAATCAAGTATAATTATCATGTATAACGCATTCAAGTTTAATGCCAATCAAGTATAACACAATCAAGTATAAATGTTTTGAGTATTTGTACAAGTAAGCAAGTAGTTGTGCATGTATCCCCCCCAAAGAGTTAAAACAAGTATGAAAAAGTAGGGGCTATGACTCACCTTAAGCTTATGTAATGAGAAATGATAGTGGTAGTCGAATCGCGAAAGTCTCTAAGAGCAGCCTATAATAGAACGTTGCGACTTAGGTTTGGAGTAACGTCTAAGAATACGAAGAATTGCCAATATATGTCTTGCATAATGTTCATGATGTGGTGCTTAGTATATAGTGTAAGTCTTTGAATATAAACGGTTTATGAAACATGTATAGGTTGTATATCTCTTACTACCGTTCGGGCCGACATAATTCAGAAGTCATGGAGTAAACGTTCGAGGAGCCAGGACACTTTAATTCGTAAATCCACAACTCATCTCGACGGCTTACTTAATGAACTCCTCACATGAGGCTCCCTACTATTGTAGTATTTGATAACATATATATAAGTTTTTGATCTTTAAAAGTCATATGGTCTTTAGCCGTGGCTTTGCCGTGACTTTGGTCATTGTTACCATGGTCTTGAGACTCAACCTTGGCTTTAGCCATGGTTGTGGTCTCGGATTTAGGTCATTAGACCTCTTGGTCTTAGTAAATTATAACCATTATATAGTTACTTTGGTCTAAAAATAGGCTGTTAAGAATTTGAAGAAAATTATCACTCAGAAAGCGTTTTCAGGGCTCGAGCTTCTTCACTCCTGAACAAAAACGTCGTTCCGGACAACTTTCGTGTTTTAACTTTTTGATGAATCGGACCAGAAGAGTGACTTTCAAATTGGCAGAATGCAAAACAGTAGGGTATAGGCAGTTTCGGCGTTTTGGTGTCGCTAACTTGTTATGGCCGTATCTTTTGACTCGTGTACTCGTTTTGGGTGATTCAAATTGCTATGTTTTCCTTGTTAAGTCCTCTTTAACAGTAAGTAAGTGTCAAATATCATAGTTGTACTATTTTGGCCGTGGTTCTCCATAAAAATCACTAGTTTGCTTGTTTACTTGTCATAAGTTAACATATGTATACCAATACTCGTTTTATCCATTTTTAAACATCATGAACACAATAACAAGAACATATATAGCATGAAAGGAATACAAAGAGCATGAAAATGATAAATAAGCAAGGAGTATGTTAGGGTTTGCTTACAACTTTTGGCTTTCTAAAGAAAGGAAGTCAAGTATAGAACTAGGACACTAAACCTAAGCTTGTAAACCCTTCACCATAACTCTTGTAACCCTTGCTAGCCTTGATATAACCCTTGTGAAAACCCATTAACTTCAGCCCTAGTAACCTTGTGTAGCTCCTAATTCAACCATGGAATCACCAAACAAACTTAAGAACTAGGTAGAAAATACTAAGACCTTGAACTTTGTAGTGTAACTTGTAGTTTGAAGATCAAAGGATCATGGTGCTAGGTATTTGTGTTATGGCATTTTTATTGATGAAGAAAGGAAGAAGAATGAGTTTTCTAAGTCATGAATGAGTTATTTATATAGGCTAGGATGAGGAGGTTAGGAAAGTGTTAGGAAAGTGCCTAAACTTGGAGACAAAGTTGTAAATAAGTATGATCTAATGGCTAAAGTCATGAGATGATGCCACAAGTGTGAATGCCCCCCCCCCCCTAGTGGCGGTTCATAAGTCTTGGGGAGCAAGTGTGGACTTTTGATGGTATTATCCTACTTATGTAGCTAGTTTTGACTCCGTAAGTTGCTAACCGTAAGTTGTTAAGTCACGAAACGTAAAATCGGGTATCCTAAAAATATGAAACTTATAAATATGCTAGAACTTATCAATATACTCCATAATAAAATATAAAATGAGTGGTAGGTTCTATCGGGTGCTAAAACCCTGCTAAAAACTGGAAACACGGGTCTAAAACGCGTAATTCGCGTAAAACGCTGAACTGAAAAACGTAAAATTCCAAAACCTTTGGAATTGTCCTAAAATGAGAGAAAATCATATTTCTATTGTTTATAGTGTTTTATGGACATATCGGGATGCTGGAATGACGTTTAAACCTAAAAGTAAATCTCGGACATGGCTTTGTGATTTTTGCAGAAATGATCCGACGAGCGTTAAACTCTCGGATTATCGTTAAAATAGTTTAACTTACGAGAATATGAAATAAAAATTTCTGAGATGAATAGTGAAAAGTGAATAGTAAAAAGTGAATAGTAAAATTTTTGGGAATAAAAGTTAACCTGAAATTGCGAATTGTTACAGTTTGGAGGTACGGAGTGTACACCCATTAGGTCCCTGAATACCCTGACTCAATAGTGATAACAGGATTTCAAGTGAATATCCGGTATCATTGATTATCTACACCCTGATCTGGGAAACCCTAAAATCACCAACAAAGGCAAACCAATACCTAATAGATAAAGATCCTAAAACATGGTCTAGAGCATTCTTTCAATTGAATATGGCTTGTGAGGCTATATAAAATGGCTTTAGTGAATGTTTGTTGTGCTTCTTAGGGTCAGGAACAAGCCTCTTCTAACCATGTTAGAAGTAATTAGGCTTATAGTGATGGAAAGGATGAATAATATGAGGAAATTTAGTGAAAGATGGGTTGATGATATATGTCAAACTATTAGAAGAAGGCTTGAATGAGCTAAAGATCAACAAAGGTACATATGTTCAAGAACTTTTTCTATCTAATTATTTTTGCAAAGTACACATTAAGTTAGTAATTTGTCTTGTAGGTTTTGGCATGTGATACCAGCCGATGGTATTGGGTATGAAGTAAGGCAAGGTAGTAAAGGATTCAAGGTTGATGAAAGTCTAAGAACTTGTAGTTGTAGATGTGGCAGCTTTCCAGACTACCATGCCCACATGGAGTTGCAATTATTTTCTTGATAAATAGAAGCCCAGAAGACTATGTTCCTGCATGGTTCAGAAAATACATGTACTCTCAAAAATAAAATAATTATCTGAAGCCTGTTGGTGGGATGTCAATGGGGCCAAAAGTTGAGTTGAATAAGCCATTGCCACCAAAACCAAAGAAGATGTCTGGAATGCCTAGAAAGAAAAGAATTAGAGCAACACCTGATGGAGGAAGTTCAACTAGGATATCAAAGGTAGGTACCATGATTACTTGTCAAATATGCTTAGAAGATGGACACAACAAAAGATCATGTACTAATGAAAAAGTCCAGCAAGCAGCAAAGCTAGTTAAAAAGAAATGTAGACCAAAAATTAATAAATAAATAAATAAAAAATGGTGATGCAAGTAGTGGATCAGAAGATGGTATTTGGTTAAGTGATGCAATCAGAGTTGGATCACGAGGTGGTTTCAGGTACATAAGAGTGTAAACATAGGTGGATTACAAGGTGGTGTCAGATCATATGATAGTGTAAACATAGGTGTATCAAGAGGTGTTGTTGTGTCAAGAGGTGCAAAGAGAGGTGTAATAAGAGGTGGAAACATAGGTGGATCGAGGGCTATTCCGAGATGGTTTGGTGCCGGTGTGTGCACACACCCTAGAAACTTTCATAGGGAGCAGAAATTCAATCTTGGCCCAGTGGGGTACCTCTACCAAATGCAACTGCTATTGTTCGTAGAACTCAAACATGTGTTTCAACTCAAGTGCCTATGTCAAGTCAAGAACCAATACCAAGTCAACTGCAAAATGAATCTGCTCATGTTCAGAAGTAACATACCAAAGTCTACCTATGTCATAGTTTACTGTCCATTTTTGTGAAAGATAGGCTTTGTAAGCCCACTTTTGTGATCAACTTGGATATTCTCGTTGATATAGCAAGTTAACATTTTGTGGTTGAAAAATACATTGTTGGTATCTTTATATATAAACTGTTATGTATGCCATTGCTTATCACATCTTTATATAGAAGGACATCTTTATATTATTTGTATATTAGATCATATATAATTTTGGTCTATTATATCAATGTTTTAGTTTGTTAATTCAAAGTTTACATTGCCTAGTCAGATTATAGAAGTGGTTACTGGTTACACATAAGCTATAAATAAGTTTCCAGTCATTTTATGCACACAAAAGGAAGTTTAAAAACTTTACTAGATAGAATAGGATATTTTTAGCTAACTACATACAATAGGAAATGAGGGGAAGTTAAATACATATCCAATAAAAAAACCATTAAAGAATGTTGGACCAATAATGTTATAAACGCAAAGTTAGGGGTACTTAGTATATATATTGTTATGTATTTATCTTAAATTATGTATAAACCGAAGTTAGTTATTTGGGCTGGGTCATAGACAATGGTATACAACCGTTTTTGGTGTGTCACGACCTTTACTTTTCTGGAATCGGCATGATGCCTTTTTTGTGTAACAGTTGTGTTCGTTCAAGGCACCGATTCAATCACTATATAAAGGTCAAGTTCTGTAATCAAAACATCAATCATTCAATCGATCAATACAAGTTTCTATTATCATTCTTGGTGTATTTTTCTGTTACAAGTTTCTATACCAAACCCTTGTTCCAATCATACCGATTGATGAAGAATAATAGCCTGTGAAGTCTGATTCACCAACAATGGTATCAAGAGCAAGATCGATTCCGGGGAAAAGGATAGCAGCGACTACTGTTCATCGATTAAAGAAGAGCGATATCAATTAAAGGAAGACTTAGTCGGATTGAACACCAGCAGTAAGCAATGATTAATCAGAGGCGACGATCGAATTGAAACTAAGAAAAAGGGAACGTTTTGGTATAATCAGAATCGTTCACAGATTGTAATAACTTTGCATACATAATTTTGTATAAGTTTTTTATATTATTATTAATTTCAATTAGTTTAATCTTTTAAAAAATTTAAACTATTTTAAATAAGTAAGAAAAAGTAAGAAACCCAAACCCTTTGTGGTTCATAGCAAGTTAAACCGAATCCTAGTGATTCTTAGCAAGTCAAGACTGAATCCTTAGGTTCATAGCAAGTTCCGAGCCTTAAGGTTCAAATAGCAAGCTTGATTCAAACCATCAAGAAAGTAGAATCATTGGGTTTTAAATATTAGCAAGAAAGGATCAATTATTTTGATCCAATGTTGCAAAAATCGTGAATCGGTAGCCGGGCGGTCGACCACCCTGCAGCCTGTAATCGGTCAAGGCGGTGATTAATCGGTGATTAATCGGTTTGGCATTTCCTGCATGTTTTGGGAATTTCTGGAGAGCAAACTAAAGATCTTAACTGATTCAAGCCTTCTATGTTTTCAAACCTCAATAAAAGGCTTCTATTCTGATTATGAGGCCCATTGTGCGTTATAAGTGAAATAAACGATCCCCAAATTAAGTAAAATGCCTAAATTTTTATTTTTTTTAATTTGACCAATTCGGCCGATTTTTGGCCGATTCGGCCGATTTTTGACCGATTCGGCCGATTTTTTACCGATTCGGCCGATTTTTGGCCGATTTTTTTCCCAGACCGATTTTTTTAGCCGATTAGCCTAAATCGCCAAGGTCTATGGCCGATTACCTTGGAATCGGCGATTAATCGGCCGATTTTTCCGATTTTTGCAACATTGTTTTGATCAAAGCAAGCAGGAGCCAGATTAGCAAGTGGGTTTTGAAAACACAATATTGATTAGGAAGTTGGTCAATATTGAGCAAGTTTAGCAAGAAAACTATAACACCCCCAATTTTTAAAATATTTGCAGCGGAATAAAGATTGGGTGTTACTTCATAGTTCACAGTTTTTCAGTAGAAAATGATTATCAATTTAGTCATTTTAAAACATTTATCATTCGAATTTTATAAAAATCAGAGTTTTCAAAATGAGGTCCCAGTGGTTTTAAAGTTTGTTAAATAAGTTTTCGAATGATAGTTAAATTTATAGCCTTTGTAAGAATCCGTGCTCCTCCGTACCATCCTTGCTCATTATGGACCTGAGATAAACACATGCTAAAAGTGTCAACACAAAGGTTGGTGAGTTCATAGAGTTTATAAGTAGAGTAGTTGATTTCTAAAAATCAAAAGAGTTTGTGAGTTTATACTATTCATAATAAACGATTTATTTTCAAAATCAAAGTGTGAGGAAAAATCCGTAGTGTTTATAGTCAAAAGCAGTTGATTTATCAAAATCAAAGTTAACATGAAATAGTTTGTTGGTTTGCCCAAACTGGGTCAACACCAAAATAGTTTGTTTTTGCCAAGAAATAATGATTTTCTGCTATATAGTGAACACAAATTAGTAATTTTGATAAAAACAATGAGCTACGTTGTTATACGCCCACAACACTACTACCTGATTTCCCTAAGCCTCATGACACTCATCCGATTAACAGATCTCATCATAAATGATGGATAATAGTAACAAGGGCCCTCGGGATAGGTTCTTGCCAGTAATCTATTAGATTTCAAATAAAGTGCGTTTGGTAGCTTTCTCCAGCGCCCAAACGGGGATTGTCAATCCCTAACAGATCTATCCACAATTATTTACGTTCACCCTACGAGTGACGAGTGACTAAGGTTCATGATATGAGGGACTTTTTGGCAATAGCAAACTTAGACAATAGAAATCAGATATAGCATACAGTTGAAAAGTTACTTGTAAACATGTTTATAGCAGTTATCTCTCCATGAGATATAAAATGTATAAAATGGTGGGCTATGGTCCCACAATAATTTGTAAATAGTTTGAAATACTTATGAAAGTAAAAATAGTAGTTGAGCATGTATCTCCCCTAAAACATTTATAAAACATTTATAAAAACGGGGCTAAGAACTCACCTTAAGTGATACTAGGAATGATGAAAGTAAGTGCGAGTGAGAGTATGAGAATGATTTTGGAAGCGTCATTAGTGCGGAACCTGATAAATAAATTTATCTGAGAATCTAACCAAATACTATTTGGTAAATGAATAACGATCAATGAATGACAATTAATCGTTATGATGAAAGGATGATATGCGAGTGATGTTCTTATGTTTATAAGATACGTTATTATATTTGAAGTTTTCTTTTCTTAATTTTTGATGATAATAATATGTAAAGTTAATTAGTTAAAGTATTGTTATATATATTTAACGTAAAGAAAATAAGGCGAAAATGTGTATGACGTGAGGGGATGACGTAGAAATAGAAAATAAAATAGGAATATCAATTATAATATGTGGGTCCTTATCCTTTTTCCAATTTTACACTTTTTACCCTAACGGCGTTAGCGTTACACCGTTAGTCCAAAGTTAAATATATTTCCAAAAAGCTTTCAATTATTACCCTTTTCACCCAAAAGTTTACAAAATCAGTTTTTCACTCCTTAGTTTGTAAAATGACAGTTTTTACTTCAACTTTATAAACTCGACACTTTTAACCCAAAAGTTATAAAATTTGCAATTTTAGTCCAAAATCTACCAAATTCGAAACTTAGTATTTTTATTTCTTAGTTAGCCTAAAAACAACTTATTTGTCGATAGAGCTTATTTTTAGCTTAATGGGCTTTTAAGCGGAAACTAGGCCCGTTAAGTAATTTAAATCCATTGGGCTTATGAAAGTTTTGGGCTTGGTTTCGGGCTTATTTTTGTACATTAATAACATTACAAAACAGCTTATTTGGACTGCTTATTTGGTTTAGCTTATTTCGACTGATTGGGCCTTAAGGCCCAATCGAGATTTAAAGTTTTCAAAAATGATTTCATGTCGCGATACTTTGTATCTTTTAAGAGGTCAAGACATAAATATTACTACAAATGTTATATATGAAATTGATAGTTTGTTAGGTTGCCTAATAGTTTATGAAATAAAATTGTGTGCTCGTTAAATAAATTTCAAAAATACCTGTTTGTTTCTTGGGTTGCATGGGACAAGTTTTTAACTAAAAAGACTTTGAAATTTTTAAGTGTGTCGCGACTAGGTTTCGTTGTAAGTTAGAAACGTGTCCAAATATGGCTTATACGTGACCTTTATAATTCCAATCTTTATATGTCTTGATAGATGGAGTGTTAAATATATAGATGGATGAAAAATACGTATATGTTGTTCATATAGATTACGATTATTAAGGTGCAAATGATAGTGATATCACACGTTGAGAATTAAGTATACGTTATAAATAAAAATGAGAAAGCAAAGACGAGACTTACTACACCAAGATGGTGGGGTAAAACGTTTTGTAGAGTCGAGGAAAAGAGAGTACGAGAGTGTAGTGTGAAAATTGGCTCGACCAAGGTTCACAAACAAGGATTGGTTCCTCCTAAACCCGATTTGAAAGTCTTGTGCTCGTGCCAAAGTGAATTGAACCAGAAACTAAAACTAGGACTTAGTATATTTTTGAAGTTGATTTGGATGATTGTAGAAACGAGTACATGCATGCAAGGTGATATATATATGAGATTTGAAGTGTTCTAGTGCCCATAATTTGTGAGATGTGATGTTAACGTGAAATCAAAAAATCTTTGAGTGTAAGACACCATGTTCTTTCTCATTTGTTTCTAGCTAGTCAACATCCTATTTAGTTCAAAAGGAAACGTGTGCTAGTATTATATATATAGGATTGTACTCTTGAGTTTTCTTTTTAAATTACATATAGTACTTGCCTAGGAACATAAAATAAGTATTGTGAGAGCATGATATTGGGAGGTACATGTCCTTGTGTTTGAATAATATGTCGACCACCATTTCCTTTGTGTACACGATTTGGAAATCATGTATGACTTGGTGATGATTGATTAAATTTAATATTTAGACTTGAAATTATGTTAGAAATATTTTTAGGACTTCATAGAAACAAGCGGGGTTTAAAATGGTTAAGTTTTGGATTATGTATAAATCGGATGGTTTGTTTTTGGACCAATCACTTGGCCTCGTAAAAATATAGTAAGACTCGACATGGAAAGCTGAAAATTGACATACTCGAAGTTGGCTAGGTGAGAAATGAGGGAGTGTAAAAATGTGTATGTGTCGTGTATATAAATGGTGCGTACGGGGTGCGTTTTGGACTTGGTCTTGGTCGATCTCGTGAACTAATAAAATTTCAAAGTTGGGCTTAATGGTTGGGCTGGATGAATAGTAACAGGTCGTGGGAATGTTTGGGCTTAGAAAGTAATTAAGGGCCCGTTTGATTATTAAATAAGTTTAGGAGAATTAAATTAGGATTAGTGAAATGTTAATTATGATTATAGAGGTTTGTTTAGGATTTAATGAAACATTTACGTGAGTCCGGGAGTGAATAGTGTTTGGTGAATAGTAAAACTTTTGAAAAACATCTCAATATCACTAACCGACTCCAAAAACGATGAATAGTGTTTGGTGAATAGTAATCGATGAATAGTAAATTTGAAAAATGTCACGAAATTACAGGTTTGTAACGACCGATTTATATAATAAAGAAAATTTTTAAATTTTCCTGTAAAAATGGTGATTAAAAATAATGACGAAGGTTAATATATAATTAAACGTTTTTAATTATAGGGAAAATCACGGGGTGTGATAGTACCTACCTGTTAAGCTGAATCCCGTCCTGGGATTCCGGTCTAAGATTTTTGTTATCAGGAGGTTTGAATGAAAACTTTTTAGAGAGAGTTTGTGAAAACTTCATTTTTTGTAAGGAAAATTTGTTAATTATATTTTAAGAGACAACATAGGATTTGTTCCAAATTTCTCTAGTCAAAAAAAAATGTATGGAAAGTCAATCTGTCTTATGATGGGGTGAGTAATATTTTAAAATTTTATTTGGTTTCTTGGGGTTGATAGCAATTGCTGGGGATGAATGAAAACAGAGAAGTTGGTTTGTTCTGATTATAGCTGAGTCCACAAAGGGCTAAATCAACGTGAATTAAGACCAAATAACTAGGTGGGAGTTTGTTTGAGTTTGCTGAAATTGTTTTGGAGTTCGAATGGAAAAATATTTAGGCAAAAATTATGATCTTTTGTTTAGTTGGAGTAGTGACAATCGAGCTGAACTGTGTTGATAATTTGGCCATCGAATGATAGAGTAAATGAAAAAGTCTTGTCACATAAGATTTATAGGTGTGTGCTAAATCGAGACGTGTAAAAATATCGATAGGTTGTTAAGAAAATAACACGGAGAACGATCCCAAGTAAGTGAGTACGAGTCGGTTGAATTTAGGAATAAAACTTAAGTCTTGGGCTTGAATAGTGTCGGCTCAATTTGTGACCAGAGGCCTAAAGTAAAAGGGTGGTTATGGTTTGGCGAGTACCAATTGTTTTAACGCTCGTTCCATGACATATACGGTTATGAGATAGTTTAGGATCGTTAAAATAATGTCTAAGAGTTTTGATAAATCGTTGGGAAGTTCGCAATCTTTTAGAGATTGAAGAGTCAAGACGCACGAGCGGTGTTTATTCATATGTGGCGTGTTCATAATTTGTAAGTTATGGTGTTTGGACGTTTAAATAAAATCCCTTGTGAGCATAATTTGGATGAGAATTTATTCATTCTGTCGCGTTTAGATATTTCTCATGAATTACAAAAATCTGTGCGGGTAACCTACCCGTTAAACAAAGAGTTTTGTTGATACAGACTTTTACAAAGAGAAATTTGGATAAAGATGTAGAGAAAATTGCTGAATTATCAACCTTTGGGAATGATGAAAGTCATTTTGTCTTTGTGTAGTGAATAGGGAACGTCGGTGGGTAGGATAGTAGTCTACGGCTACCGCCTTACATATCCCACCTTTTCCTCTTCACCACTCATATTTCTTTCATCCAAAGATTTTTAAAATGTCATACACCTATACTTTTCTCATAATTTTGTATGCGGTGTTTGCCATCTTCTTGGCCTACATCCCAAAGGAAGATTTGGAGTTTTTGGATTTGATTATAGAACTTTTCGTGCTAATTGAGGTTTTGGCTATTAGCGTGGATGAAATATGGGGGTAAGAGATAGTGGTGCAATGGAAACGTTGTTTTGAAACCGTATAATGGCATCATGCACTAACGTTTCATTTGTGTGATTTTATCGTATAGGACATTGGATGTACTACATCCGGCCGTGATTCTTGATCTTGCTGGGATAGTGGTGTTTTTCATCGGCTTGGCAGGCCAACCAATTGGTTTTTCTATGCCTTACCTAGTGATATTTGTAACAATAGCATTACAAATGCTAATTGTATCGTTGTGTATCACTATACGGGGTTTCTAATGAAATTTAGTGGTTTTTGGTTTCATATGCTTGTTATTTCAGACATAATTGAACCTATTTATCTATATTTCGTTATTTACATAGAGAAGCGTCCCAAACTATGTAACCAAGGAAATATAGACTTATGGTTCAATGATGTACAATTTATTGATTTGAATAAAAGTGCGTCCCAATCCATTCAAATTAAGACATTGTAAATTATCTTAAGATTCTGACTTAACATCCATACTAATCGACAAAGTAATTCAAGCGCGGATTTTTGGAGATACAGAAAGAGTATGTCATACGCATCTATAAAGATGGGAGTAAGACAATTAGGGAGGATTTGTATAATACTTGAAATAGTTAGTGAGTAATATTAATATACTAGAGTGTTGATGTAGCATAAATTATCTAGAAGTTCCATAATCGTCTGGCAGATGGAAGGTACGGAGAGCGTAAAGGCTATAAAATGTTTTGTTTGTAAAAACGGTTGTAGTTCAGATCTAAGTTAGACCTGTTTCGCTATAACCAAAGCTCTGATGCCAATCTGTAACACCCCCAATTTTTAAAATATTTGCAGCGGAATAAAGATTGGGTGTTACTTCATAGTTCACAGTTTTTCAGTAGAAAATGATTATCAATTTAGTCATTTTAAAACATTTATCATTTGAATTTTATAAAAATCAGAGTTTTCAAAATGAGGTCCCAGTGGTTTTAAAGTTTGTTAAATAAGTTTTCGAATGATAGTTAAATTTATAGCCTTTGTAAGAATCCGTGCTCCTCCGTACCATCCTTGCTCATTATGGACCTGAGATAAACACATGCTAAAAGTGTCAACACAAAGGTTGGTGAGTTCATAGAGTTTATAAGTAGAGTAGTTGATTTCTAAATAACAAAAGAGTTTGTGAGTTTATACTATTCATAATAAACGATTTATTTTCAAAATCAAAGTGTGAGAAAAATCCATAGTATTTATAGCCAAAAGCAGTTGATTTATCAAAATCAAAGTTAACATGAAATAGTTTGTTGGTTTGCCCAAACTGGGTCAACACCAAAATAGTTTTTTTTTTGCCAAGAAATAATGATTTTCTGCTATATAGTGAACACAAATTAGTAATTTTGATAAAAACAATGAGCTACGTTGTTATACGCCCACAACACTACTACCTAATTTCCCTAAGCCTCATGACACTCATCCGATTAACAGATCTCATCATAAATGATGGATAATAGTAACAAGGGCCCTCGGGACAGGTTCTTGCCAGTAACCTATTAGATTTCAAATAAAGTGCGTTTGGTAGCTTTCTCCAGTGCCCAAACGGGGATTGTCAATCCCTAATAGATCTATCCACAATTATTTACGTTCACCCTACGAGTGACTAAGGTTCATGATATGAGGGACTTTTTGGCAATAGCAAACTTAGACAATAGAAATCAGATATAGCATACAGTTGAAAAGTTACTTGTAAACATGTTTATAGCAGTTATCTCTCCATGAGATATAAAATATATAAAATGGTGGGCTATGGTCCCACAGTAATTTCTAAATAGTTTGAAATACTTTTGAAAGTAAAAGTAGTAGTTGAGCATGTATCTCCCCCAAAACATTTATAAAACATTTATAAAAACGGGGCTAAGAACTCACCTTAAGTGATACTAGGAATGATGAAAGTAAGTGCGAGTGAGAGTATGAGAATGATTTTGGAAGCGTCATTAGTGCGGAACCTGATAAATAAATTTATCTGAGAGTCTAACCAAATACTATTTGGTAAATGAATAACAATCAATGAATGACGATTAATCGTTATGATGAAAGGATGATATGCGAGTGATGTTCTTATGTTTATAAGATACGTTATTATATTTGAAGTTTTCTTTTCTTAATTTTTGATGATAATAATATGTAAAGTTAATTAGTTAAAGTATTGTTATATATATTTAACGTAAAGAAAATAAGGCGAAAATGTGTATGACGTGAGGGGATGACGTAGAAATAGAAAATAAAATAGGAATATCAATTATAATATGTGGGTCCTTATCCATTTTCCAATTTTACACTTTTTACCCTAACGGCGTTAGCGTTACACCGTTAGTCCAAAGTTAAATATATTTACATTTTAAATCAAAAAGCTTTCAATTATTACCCTTTTCACCTAAAAGTTTACAAAATCAGTTTTTCACTCCTTTGTTTGTAAAATGACAGTTTTTACTTCAACTTTATAAACTTGACACTTTTAACCCAAAAGTTATAAAATTTGCAATTTTAGTCCAAAATCTACCAAATTCGAAACTTAGTATTTTTATTTCTTAGTTAGCCTAAAAACAACTTATTTAACTTTTCAAAACTGCTTATTTGTCGATAGAGCTTGTTTTTAGCTTAATGGGCTTTTAAGAGAAAACTAGGCCCGTTAAGTAATTTAAATCCATTGGGCTTATGAAAGTTTTGGGCTTGGTTTCGGGCTTATTTTTGTACGTTAATAACATTAAGAAACAGCTTATTTGGACTGCTTATTTGGTTTAGCTTATTTCGACTGATTGGGCCTTAAGGCCCAATCGAGATTTATTAGTTTTCGAAAATGATTTCATGTCGCGATACTTTGTATCTTTTAAGAGGTCAAGACGTCAATATTACTACAAATGTTATATATGAAATTGATAGTTTGTTAGGTTGCCTAATAGTTTATGAAATAAAATTGTGTGCTCGTTAAGTAAATTTCAAAAATACGCGTTTGTTTCTTGGGTTGCATGGGACAAGTTTTTAACTAAAAAGACTTTGAAATTTTTAAGTGTGTCGTGACTAGGTTTCGTTGTAAGTTAGAAACGTGTCCAAATATGGATTATACGTGACCTTTATAATTCCAATCTTTATATGTCTTGATAGATGGAGTGTTAAATATATAGATGGATGAAAAATACGTATATGTTGTTTATATAGATTACGATTATTAAGGTGCAAATGATAGTGATATCACACGTTGAGAATTAAGTATATGTTATAAATAAAAATGAGAAAGCGAAGACGAGACTTACAACACCAAGATGGTGGGGTAAAACGTTTCGTAGAGTCGAGGAAAAGAGAGTACGAGAGTGTAGTGTGAAAACTGACTCAACCAAGGTTCACAAACAAGGATTGGTTCCTCCTAAACCCGATTTGAAAGCCTTGTGCTCGTGCCAAAGTGAATTGAACCAGAAACTAAAACTAGGACTTAGTATATTTTTGAAGTTGATTTGGATGATTGTAGAAACGAGTACATGCATGCAAGTTGATATATATATGAGATTTGAAGTGTTCTAGTGCCCATAATTTATGAGATGTGATGTTAACGTGAAATCAAAAAGTCTTTGAGTGTAAGACACCATGTTCTTTCTCATTTGTTTCTAGCTAGTCGACATCCTATTTAGTTCAAAAGAAAACGTGTGCTAGTATTATATATATAGGATTGTACTCTTGAGTTTTTTTTTTTAAATTACATATAGTACTTGCCTAGGAACATAAAATAAGTATTGTGAGAGCATGATATTGGGAGGTACATGTCCTTGTGTTTGAATAATATGTCGACCACCATTTCCTTTGTGTACACGATTTGGAAATCATGTTTGACTTGGTAATGATTGATCAAATTTAATATTTAGACTTGAAAATATGTTAGAAATATTTTTAGGACTTCATAGAAAAAACGGGGTTTAAAATGGTTAAGTTTTGGATTATGTATAAATCGGATGGTTTGTTTTTGGGCCAATCACTTGGCCTCGTAAAAATATAGTAAGACTCGACATGAAAAGCTGAAAATTGACATACTCGAAGTTGGCTAGGTGAGAAATGAGGGAGTGTAAAAATGTGTATGTGTCGTGTATATAAATGGTGCGTACGGGGTGCGTTTTGGACTTGGTCTTGGTCGTTCTCGTGAACTAATAAAATTTCAAAGTTGGGCTTAATGGTTGGGCTGGATGAATAGTAACAGGTCGTGGGAATGTTTGGGCTTAGAAAGTAATTAAGGGCCCGTTTGATTATTAAATAAGTTTAGGAGAATTAAATTAGGATTAGTGAAATGTTAATTATGATTATAGAGGTTTGTTTAGGATTTAATGAAACGTTTACGTGAGTCCGGGAGTGAATAGTGTTTGGTGAATAGTAAAACTTTTGAAAAACATCTCAATATCACTAACCGACTCCAAAAACGATGAATAGTGAAATGATGAATAGTGTTTGGTGAATAGTAATCGATGAATAGTAAATTTGAAAAATGTCCCGAAATTACAGGTTTGTAACGACCGATTTATATAATAATGAAAATTTTTAAATTTTCCTGTAAAAATGGTGATTAAAAATAATGACGAAGGTTAATATATAATTAAACGTTTTTAATTATAGGGAAAATCACGGGGTGTGATAAAAACTTGGTTAGCAAGTTGGCCAGTAGCAAGTAAGAGTTTTGATCTTTTGATAAAACACAAGAGCAAGAAAACCAGAAACCATCTCGGTTCTGATTTTTAGAAGTAAGCAAGTTGAAAGCAAGCTGAAAGCAAGCAAGCATGGTAGAAGGTGACAAGCACGATAAGGCGTCAAGTAGTGCATCAGTTCGAGAACAAGGAAATATAGCACTTCAACGTCCAAAACTGAATGAATCAAACTACACAACATGGGCAATTACGAGGGAAACAATTTTAAAACTTATGGTCTGTGGGAAACACTTGAAGCTACAGAAGTCGCAGATGAAAGAAAGATGAATACAACAAAAGCAATGATCCTCACAACATTACCAGAAGATATTTTAATGTAAGTTTCACAATACTCAAAAGCGTATGAAGTATGAGAATCAATTAAGGTACAATATATAGGAGAGGACCGAGTTCAGAAAGCACGGCAACAAAGTTTAAGGACCGAATTGGAGACTTTGAAAATGAAAAACAATGAAACCACAAGCAAATTTGCCGGAAAATTGGGAAGCATAAGAGGCAAATTTAAAAGTCTTGGTTCAACTCTTTAAGACAAAACACTCGTCAGAAAGTTACTGAACTCTGTTCCAAAGAAGTTTCTACCGATCGTGGCATCTATCGAGCAATATTTCAAAATTGATAAAATGTCATTTGAAGAAGCAATGGGAAGAATAATAACTTTTGAAGAACGCCTCAAAAGTCAAGATGAACCGGAAGAAAATTATCAAAACAAACTTTTGATGGCAAGTTCAATGATGCCTAGTTTTGAAACTTTGCAAAAGGTTTTACTTCTCAAGGGATATTGAGAAGCTTGCAATCCCCACCAAGCAGTGTACCTGACCGATGTAGTATAGTGAGTGGAATGTACCGGGGGGATCGATCGTTCTCTAGGGGAATAGTGTCGTTAGAATTGAAAGCTATGTAAACTAGGCCTAAAGGTTAGGGAAGATTCTTTTTGTATTTTTATATTTTATGAAAGGAAAGTAAAAATCTCGGGTATAGGAAGAGTGAGCGGAATTAGTTGCTAGTCAACTAACCCAAAAATAACTACTAATGCAAATAAAATAAAATAACAAGAAAAATAAATTGCGGTGAACTTCTTATAGTGAGAAAATGTGTTTACTTAGCTTTCATTACTCCATAGCTATCTCTTATTAATTAATTGGTTTGTTATAATTGTTTGGATGAAGGGTTGTTTTCCTTAATATCAATCGTGGGGGCGTGTATGTCCTTCCCCAACTCTATAAGCTTCTATCTCTTCCTATGACGACATGTTTAGTATCCTATCATGGTCTCCCCAATAGTCACTTATGCATTAAAAACAACTAATAACACCGGTGTACACAACCGGGAAACTTTTCTCAAGACGTTCAAGCATATTACCATATAGGAGGTTGGCCAGTTTTCTTGAGCCTAACGCGAAATCAATCACCCAATACAATTAAACAAACCAACAATCAATAATTAATAGATAGCTAGGTTTCATTAGATCTAAGCAAAGACTAAAAAACCTAAGGTAGCATGTTAAAAGAAAGACAAGCATAAAAGATAATCAAACTACATATAGACATATTGAATGATTAAAAGGTAAACTTATCTTCAATTAAACATGGATGAAAGAAGGGTTTGAAACCCTTACAAAAGCTATGAAAATCATATTGGGTTTGTTGCACAAAAGTTTCACACTAATGAATGAAAAATCCAAAACTATATATAGAGATACAAAGGTGACGGCGTCAGCTTTTGGAATCTGACGTCGTCATCTCGCCGCTATTAGGGTTTCTTATCGTCCAATCCAGCTTCTTGACGCCGTCCCCCTTGATTGTCTTCTGGGCCGTCTCTCTTTGTGGTAACACATGACGGCCTACACTTTTTATAACGTGACGCCCTCACATTATATTCTTCAAATCCCACTCTGGTGCGTCAAGTGTAAACAATCATCCACCTCTTGAGTCATTGAGTGACGGCGTCACCTTGTGACTCTTGACGCCGTCAGGTACAATTTCCAGCATGGTTTTTTGACTTTGTCGTTTTCTTCACTTTTAACTTCAAAAACGTCCAAAATGCTCCGTTTTCCAGAATTCTTGTTCAAAGTACCTAAAATGACAAAAGGAACGATTTGAGGTAGTATTTGACCATAATATCACGATTTAGGGCTTAAATGACCCCCTAAAAGCGTAACAAATATTCCCTTGTCATTCAAACAACCAAAGTCGTGGTAAAGGGCGAGATAAAAATTTCAACAAAGATGCCAAGGAAAGCATGAAATGGAAGAATAGTTCATATACACATGGGACAAGTACGAGTCAAGGAACTAAAGCCAAAAGCACTTTCAGATGTTATGAATATGGTGACTTCGGCCACTTTGCGAAGGAATGTACGAAGTGGAAATACAATAAAGACAGGCAAGAAGAGTCACATCTCATTTATGAAACTGACGATGAACCCACATTGCTGTGAAGTCAAGTAAAGAAGACTCAATTGCCGTCTAGAACATTAGGGGGTGAATGTTGGACCAATAATTTTATAAATGCAAAGTTAGGGGTACTTAGTATATATATTGCTATAGGGGTGAGCATCGGGCCGGCCCCGACCCGAAACTGATTGATCCTGAAACAGAATGTCTCGAAAACCAAAACCGAATCCCGAACCGAAAACCAAAACCAAATCCCGAATCCCGAAACCAGTCGGTTTTGTTTGTATTTTTTCAGTTTTTGGCCCGTCCCGACCCGAAACCGATTGTCCCGAGTCCCGAATGTCTGAAAAACCAAAACCGAGTCCTGACCCGAGTGTGGTCGGTTCGGTTTCAGGATGCTCGTTTTTTGTCGGTTTTTTTCAGGATTTCGGAATTCTGTCAGAATTGCTCACCCCTATATTGTTATATGTTTATCTTAAATTTTGTATAAACCCAAGTTAGTTATTTGGGTTGGGTCACAGATAATGGTATACAACCGTTTTTAGTGTGTCACGACCTTTACTTTTTTTGAATTGGTATGATGCCTTCTTTGTGTAACAGTTGTGTTGGTTCAAGACACCGATTCAATCACTATATAAAGGTCAAGTTTCGTAATCAAAACATCAATCATTCAATCGATCAATACAAGTTTATATTATCATTCTTGGTGTATTTTTCTGGTACAAGTTTCTTTCCCAAACCCTTGTTCCAATCATACCGATTGATGAAGAATAACATCCTTTGAAGTCTGATTCACCAACAAAGAATTCCTTTTTAGGTTTTTGAGTCATCACTTTGCATAAATTTCTGTGGGATGAATGTGGTGGTGGTGCCGTGGAACATGTTCATTAAATCATTTAATCTGCAACTAGAGTCAAAGATTACTACAATAAACAACACAAATGCACGTCTAATGGACCAATCTTGCATCCTGACAAAACCATACAGCCCCAACTCTCATGAGTAGTGATTCAGGGTATCACTTTTAGTTAGGTACGACAGAGCTACAGCATTGTTAAGACAATGTGTAATTTAGGCCATGTACTTTCCATGAAAGCCAGTTTGGGTTTAAAACTGTTTTTTATCGTATATATATTAGGTAAAAATTCATTTGATATTAATAAGCCATTTATCAAGTTGACTAGTTTTGGTTTAAGTATAAAAAGATGTTTAATCAAGAAAAAGATTAACAACAGATGTCATCGAAGTAGTGTGTCAGCTCACTATGTTATCTTGGTTCAAGGGAATCAAACCTTACAAATTGACAATTTTCTAATTGTAAGAAAAAGGTCAATGGAGTTAAAAATTAATTTCAGGCATTTCTGACTTTGTTGCCTACTTGTCATGAATAAGACGCCGAAGAAATGTCAATGGTTTCTTGGTCATCTCTCTTAAAGAGAATTAATAATGCATAACGGGTATTAAGAGACTATCATCTATATATTTCTCTGTAGTGGTGATAACATGTATTAGTGTGTTTGTGTTTTAGTAGCTTATTTCTTGAGATTAGTATATCACTTTAAATTTTTCTGCCAGACGGTATGTCTGGAAGAGGTGACGTGCCTGCGATAGGAATTGATTTAGGTACAACGTATTCCTGAGTAGCTGTTTGGGGACCCGAAGGAGTAGAGATAATCACAAATGACGAGGGTAACAGGACCACACCATCTTGCGTCTCTTTCAATGATACCGAGCGTTTGATCGGCGAGGGAGCCAAAAGCCAAGTTGCAATGAATCCTACCAACACGGTTTTCGGTATACTTTTTAAAGTCGTTGTCCTGAATGTATATTTTTTGTTTTGTGTCCCACTTTGGCTCAGTGGGTCATTAAATCTGACATTATTGCTGAATGGAACTATAATACTTTAACTGTAACCTATTTTAACAATAGTTTAATCTTGATCAATTTGAACCCTGAACATGGTCTGTTTTAATTCATGTATTTCTTAATTGTATTGTCAGACATGAATGTGAATCCAATTAAGAGTTTTTTTTTGTTTTTGTTTTTTTTTTCCAGATGCTAAGAGACTGATCGGAAGGAAGTATGGTGATGCCTTAGTGCAGAGTGACAAGAACGTTTGGCCTTTTAAGATAGTAGAAGGGCCAAGTGGAAAGCCTATGATCGTAGTGGCGTACAAGAACGATGTGAAACAGTTTTCTGCAGAAGAAATTTCTTCCATGATTCTTACCAAAATGAAAGAGGTAGCTAATGTATACCTTAACGCAGAAGTGAAGTCTGCAGTGATCACCGTTCCTGCTTATTTTGATGATTCACAACGTCAAGCAACAAAGGATGCAGCTACTGTTGCTGGTCTTCATGTTCTACGTTTGCTGAATGAACCAACTGCAGCTGCTATTGCCTACGGGCTTGACAAGAAGGCTACCATCAGTCGTGCAACGAATGTGCTAATCTTTGACTTGGGTGGTGGTACATTTGATGTATCCCTTGTCACCATCAACAATGGGAATTTTGATGTTCAAGCTGTTGGTGGTGACACTCATTTAGGCGGCGAGGATTTTGATAATCGAATGGTGAAATACCTTGCTGCAGAATTCTTTAGGAAGTATAGGAAAGATGTTAGCAAAAGTCCGAAAGCATTGGGGAGATTGAGGGTTGCATCCGAAAGAGCAAAGAGAAATCTCTCTTCAACAGCTATTACAGCTATAGATATCGACTGCTTGTACGATGGCATTGATTTTTCAACAAAAATAACTCGGGCCAAGTTTGAGGAGCTGAATATGGATCTTTTTAAGAAGTGTATGGAAACTGTGCAGAGGTGTCTAGATGATGCCCAATTCGACAAGAGCATGGTGGATGATGTTGTTCTAGTTGGCGGCTCCACAAAAATTCCCAAAGTCCAACAAATGTTGCAGGAATTTTTCGATGGTAAAGACCTCTGCAAGACGATCAATCCGGATGAGGCCATTGCCTATGGTGCAGCAGTTTTGGCAGCAAGCTTGAGCGGTAGAGGCAATCAGATTGTTCCTATTATGACACTATCGGACGTTACTCCTCTTTCCCTTGGCGTGGAGTTATTTGGGGAAGTCATGCATGTTATTATCCCCAAAAACACACCCATACCTTGTACAAATGAATCAATTCGTAAAACAGCTGTTGACTACCAAACTTCCTTTGTGTTGAAGGTTTATCAGGGTGAGAGAAGTAGATCGACAGATAACATCTTGCTAGGTGCATTCGAGCTTTCCAATATTCCAATTGCCCCAAAGGGTGTTATAAAAGTAAAGATTCGATTTAGTGTTGACGCAAATGGCATTCTCAAAGTTTCTGCCAAGGAACCGAATACTGGTAAGAGTAGCAACATCACAATCACAAACCATAAGGGAAGTCTGACAGAGGAAGAAATTAACAAGATGTTGAAAGACGCAGAGAGATACAAACTAGAGGATGAGGAGTATAAAAGGAAGGTGGATGCATATATTGCACTGGAAAATTACGTTTATGACATGAGAGCAAAAGTGGAGGATGACAAAATCAAGAAGAATGTAAACCAGATTGATTTCAGGAAGATAGTTCATGCTGTTGACGGGGCTATGCATTGGCTTGATATAAATAAGGTAGCAGAAGTCAATGATATAGCAGAACAGAGCAGCCAACTACAAGATGTGTGCGACTCCATTCTGGGTATGTTTATGTAAGGAATGAAACAGAGATCACGCTTCATTCATGGAATTTCTCCATAAGAAACTCCCATCAACATTTCTCCAAATATTTGTGCGGAAGACGTTTTGTTATTTCTTATCACCAAGGATCATGTGAAGTTGTTTTAATCTTTTGTAACCTTAAAAATGTGGTTTTTTTAACCACTCAAGTGTGTCATAGTGGCAAAAGACTTCTGACTATCATCATTAAAAATTGAGAGGTCTCAAGTTCAATTCATGCCTGATGCAAAAAAAATTTGAAGTGGTCACGCCAACTCCTAAATGAGAGGGCTTTACCCAGTTTGAGTCTGTGTGACAGTGGGTCCATGTATTAGTCAACCAAAAAGTCAAAAACCATGGTTACCCAAAAAAAATTGTGTTATTTTCTGTCAATTCAATGGGCATCTGCAAATTTTGTCGTAAACTTTCGCTTAATACATATATGTATTGTGATAACCTGTTATTTTATACATTTTCGTAATCTAATATTGTTCGAAAACGCTCCATCTAGCATTAAAGAAACGTGAACACAAATATCCCTCTCAACACTACTTTATTTATTAACCAAGTTACTACATAAGGCTACAAAGAATATAAGATACAAGTACCTCTTGTATGGTACCAACTAGTATCCCCTCACCATCTTTTATAGAAATGAAAGCGGGTACATGACCTATAAATCCGAATTATGTAAGGCCTCTTTATTTTCGTTGCACACTAAGCAATTATAGTTTAAGTCATCTTATTTAACTAGCTTACATTTTAAGCCACTAAAATTTCTACTGTAATTTTATATGTGATACTGATGATGTATAGTCTATATATATGGGCCACAAACCCAAATATTAAACATTACTAAGGCCTAAAGCCACCATGTGTGGGCTATTATAACTTGGGCCGCATCAATAATAGGAATGGGCTCACGCAAGCCCAACCAAACTATATACGGAATAGATAGAGATCAACTATCTATGGAATGGATATCCTTAACCCGGATAAGCACCATGTGTGTGAAACGTAAGGAGCACGAACCCTACGAGGATTTTGCGCCTATATAAGGAATGACATAATTCTCATTCAAGGCACGATACACAAACCCTAAAACTCTTTACGAGAACCCTAAATCGATTACTTACTCTCACGCCGGAGTCTAATCGTGGGAGACAATCCTACGATAAGCCTAACGGTGTTGTTTATTCTCTTAGTGCGCAGGTTTCAAGCATTAAGAAGTGAATTGGTACGAGAGCAAAAGCCCATAATCAGGAACGCCCAACTTTTGTATCAACAAGTGGCACCATCCGTGGGACCCTACTAAGAACTAAGGAACTAGAATGACGAAGAATAAGAATTCAAGCCAGCGGACTTCGCAGTTGAAAAAAACACGTGACCCCCAGAGGAAGAATCAACAAGATTCAACCAGCGCACCTGGTCACCAAGAGGCAGGTACAACCCAACCTCTTCCAGTGGTAGAACTGCCTATAAGGACTACCCAAACCACCGTGGTCCCAAGCGTTGAGGAACTCCAGCGCACCCTCTTCACTACTCCTCATCAAACCGTACCTACAGTGGACAACACTGTACCACCAGGCACGCCTAACCGAGATAGGGCGCCCAACACTGAGGCAAATATTCTTGCAGCAATTGAGGACACACCTGACCTAACATTGGGAAATTTTGTATCCCAAAACTATGAAACTCTGACTGCCCTCATGCAAGAAGAAGCAAGAAGAAGGTCGAGTGCGAGCCTTCAAGCCCGGCTCAATTTTGGTCCTGAACGCGAACTATCACCACCGCGCCACCCACGAGGGAGACGCGCAACTAACGAAAAACGTACTACTATCCACGATAGGTTGGGTACGACGTCTGATTCACAGTACTCAGAGGAATATGAAGAAAGCGAAAGGCGCACTAATGTTCACTCCAGACTTGGCAGTTGAGGGATACAAGACCGATTAGGACCTCAACATTCACCAAGCCAAGGGTCCTCCAAATCTGGGAGTAAGAGAATTCACGACAGATTGGGGAAAAGAATGTCCCCAAGTGAAAGCCCCTCAAACTCTTCTTCTGAAAGAAGCCGGCGCAAGCGCCGAAAAAGAAACTACTCTTCCTCCAGTGACTCCTCGGACAACGAGGACAAAGAAACAGGACACTAGAAGTCAAGAGGAAGACGTCGCGAAGAAGAAAATGAAGACATGTCTCTTCGATGGCGTCGCCAGAAAGTTGATGCGTTTACACGACGCATCAGTGATTACTCCGACCACAAAAGGAGGCGCATGCCCACTAACGTAAAAACATATGATGGAACAGGTGATCCTGATGATCATCTAAAAGTTTTCGAATCAGCTGCCACTATCGAAAATTGGCCGCAGCCTGTGTGGTGCCATATGTTTAATTCTACATTGGTGGGGAACGCGCGCACCTGGTTTAGCAAACTCCCACGACGAAGCATCGGCGGGTTTGAAGAATTACGGAAATCATTCCGTCTCAACTTTACCCAGAGAAAGAAGTGCGCTAAAAACCCTGTTGAACTAGCCAGAGTGAAACAGCGCCAAAGGGAATCAACCAGTGCTTTTATGGAATGCTTCAAAGATGAGTGCATACAGGTCAAAGCATGTCCCGAAATTCTAAAAATTTCAGGGTTCATGAATGGGATTAACAACCCAGAACTTATCCGGAAGCTAAATGACAAAGTTCCCAAAACTTTCGATGAGCTAACAAAGCGCACAAGATCCTTCATACAAGGAGAAGCAGCCGCTGTGGACAGCAAAAAAGGGTTACTCGAATTATAGGCAACAAGAACAGCCTATGAGACAATCCAATGATCAGAATAACAACCGCAGCAGGAATTACCGCAGTGGAAGATACAATGACAAATATACCCCTCTCACAAAAACTCCGAGGGAAATATTTGTAACAGAAGGTGCAAATTTCCCAAAACCTCCACCAATGCGTACCGCAGAGGAAAAGCGCGTAGGGAATGGATACTGCGAGAACCATGGTCAAAAAGGCCATACAACTAACGAGTGCGTCCAGCTAAAACAACTAATTGAAAAGTTAGTAAGGGAAGGCAGAATGGACCACTTTGTAAAAAACATCAAAAAGGGAAAGGACAAACAAAGGAACGGGGGCAAGAAAGAGCCTCCCAAAGAAAAAGCTGACATCATATACATGATACAGTCATGGCAACGCAAGATAAAACAAAAAGTCAGTCAAAAATTCTCTCCAGAAAAAGAGATATCTTTCCCCACTCTAGCTGCGGACAACGCAGTGGTAGAACCTCTAACCATTGAAATACATACGAGGGGACATGATATCCACCGCATGTACATTGACGGAGGAGCATCCGCAGATATCCTATACGATCATTGTTTCAAAAGACTGCGACCTGAAATCCAAAGTCAATTGATACCAGCAATAACGTCGTTGACTAGAATCACAGGAGAAAATATTTGGCCTATGGGGCAATTGCGCTTGCTAGTAGTTGTAGGAGACGAACAACACTCAACAGCAACATGGATAAATTTCATGGTAATCAAGTCTCCCTCACCATACAATGGCATCATTGGGAGACCTGGAATATCATCCATGCGCGCTGTGCCATCCACAGCACATGGGATGCTCAAATTCCCAGTGGAAGGAGGAGTCGTTACCCTCTACAACACAACAGCACTACCAAAAGAATGCAACGCAGTAACCACTGAGGTGGAGAATATTCCATAACAGCGCACAGAAAAAACACCAAACCTAAAGGTCGCTATTCACCCCGTTTACCCAGACCAACAAGTTTCGATTGGAGGATCTTTATCTGAAAAAGGTAAAGCAGCCGTGTGCGCACTCTTGCAAAAGAACCTAGACATCTTCGCATGGGAACCAAAACACATGACAGGAGTGCCACGCTCTATCACAGAGCATAAGCTACAAATCCGACAAGGATATCCCCCAATACGACAGAAGAAGCGTGGCCAAGCCCCAGATCGTGCAAAAGCTATTCTGGAAGAAGTACACAAACTCGTAGACGCAGGCATCATGCGCGAAGTGTACTATCATGACCGGCTCTCTAACCCAGTGATGGTAAAAAAGAGCGATGGCAGTTGGAGAATGTGCGTGGACTTCACAGACCTTAACAAAGCATGTCCACAAGACAGCTATCCACTGCCAGAAATAGACTGGAAGGTAGAATCCCTGTGCGGATACCCTTTCAAATGCTTCCTAGACGCATACAAAGGGTATCATCAAATTCAGATGGCAGTCGAAGATGAAGAAAAAACAGCTTTCCACACCAGTCAAGGAGTTTACTGCTACACAAAAATGCCTTTTGGCTTAAAAAACGCAGGCGCAACATACCAACGATTGGTGGACACATCTTTCGAGAAACAAGTGGGTCGCATCTTGGAGGTCTACGTTGACGACCTTGTCATCAAAAGCCACACAGAGGATGAATTGGTGCGCGACATCGAGGAAACGTTCAGAACATTGGGACAAATAAACATGAAGTTAAACCCCAAGAAGTGCACTTTTGGCGCAACCGAAGGCATATTCCTTGGATACTTAATAGAACCTGATGGAATCAAGCCTTGTCCAGAAAAAACAAAGGCTGTTATTGATCTCCCCTCACCGCGCACACTCAAAGAAGTCCAGTCATTAAATGGAAAGCTAGCAGGGCTAAACCGTTTCTTATCTAAGTCAGCAGATAAATCACTTCCTCTCTTTAAAACACTCACGAAGTGTACTAAAAAGGGAGACTTTCGTTGGACCAAAGAAGCAGAAGAAGCTTTCCAACAACTAAAACACCATCTGGCATCTCTTCCCAAACTTGTCGCACCGCGACCAGGGGAAGAGCTAATCATGTATTTATCGGCAACTCATGGAGCAGTCAGCGCAGTGCTATTGACAGATAGGAACTCCGTCCAGACACCCATATACTTTGTAAGCAAAGCATTGAAGAAGACAGAGACTAACTACAGCGCTATGGAAAAGCTGGTCTTAGCTCTAGTATTCGCAGCCAAAAGACTGCGCAGATACTTTCAAGCGCACCCAATAGCGGTGATCACAGATCAGCCAATCAAACAAGTTATCTCTAAACCTGACCCATCAGGACGGCTACAAAAGTGGAGTGTACTGTTAAGTGAATATAACATCTCATATAGACCGCGCACTGCAATCAAAGGACAAATATTAGCTGATTTCATTGTTGAGAAGCCAGATAGCGATAGTCCAACATCTGCAACCAAAACAGATCTGCAGGAACCCTGGATTCTGTTCACAGATGGGTCTTCATATGTAGATGGATCAGGCGCAGGCCTTATTCTCACAAATCCAGAAGGTATGGAATTCACCTATGCGCTGCGCTTCGAATTCACAGCCACAAACAATGAGGCAGAATACGAAGCCCTACTAGCTGGACTGCGCATCGCAATCCAAATGGGTGTACGCAACTTGGAAGCAAATGTAGATTCTCGGCTAGTCGCTAACCATGTGCTAGGTGAATATGAAGCCAAGGATGAACACATGATCCAATACCTGGAAAAGACCAAGTCCTTAATTAAAAACTTTGACAGGTTCCCAATAAAACAGGTGCCCAAAGGGGACAACAGGAAGGCTGATGCACTCAGCAAGATCACATCCACAAGCTTTGCGCACCTATCAAAACAGGTATTGGTAGAAACCCTACAAAACAAGTCAATCTTGGAGATGGAAGTATCCACAGTGATAGAAGAACAAGATCCTACATGGATGACACCTATCATTGGATTCATTAGCAAGGGAATCTTGCCACAAGACCATAAGGACGCTCGAAGAGTGCGGCGCACAGCGCAGCGATTTGAACTACGAGACAACATACTCTATCGACGCTCTTTCTTGCAACCTTGGCTCAGATGTGTTGGACCTCTTCAAGCAGACTATGTACTCTGAGAAATCCACGCTGGATCATGTAGCATGCACTCAGGACCGCGATCTGTGGTAGCAAGCGCTCTACGGTCGGGGTATTATTGGCCAACCATGCACCGCGACGCACGCGATCTGATAAAGAAATGCAGCAATTGTCAAGTACATAGGCCAACTCCGCGCCGACCACAACAAGAGCTAACACCCATTACCTCACCATGGCCATTTTACAAATGGGGCATTGACATCGCAGGACCCTTTCCAGTTGCAGCAGGAGGACTAAAGTTCCTCATCGTAGCCATAGATTACTTCACGAAGTGGATTGAAGCAAAGGCGGTGGTGAGCATCACGGGAAACCAAGTCAAACGCTTTGTCTGGGACAACATTGTCTGTCGCTTCGGACTACCCGGAGAGATTATATCAGACAATGGGAAACAGTTCTGCGACAATCCATTCAAAGATTGGTGCACGCAATTGAACATCACGCAACACTTCGCTTCAGTAAAACACCCACAAACCAATGGCTTAGTTGAGCGCGCAAATCGCAGTCTAGGTGAAGGAATAAAAGCGCGCCTTGACAGACACAAAGGAAGGTGGGTGGACGAGCTCTCACATGTCTCATGGGCGCATCGCACCACAATCAAAACCAGTACTGGCGACACGCCATTCTCCCTTGTCTACGGAACAGAAGCCGTCATACCAGCTGAGATAGGAATGCCAACTATACGAACAGCAGAGGTCAACGTCACAACAAATGACGAGGAGCGGCGCATAGACTTGGACTTACTGGAAGAAAGACGTGAACACGCAACAATACGCGAAGCAAAGGCTAAGGCAAAAATGAAGAAGTATTATGATGCAAAGGTCAAACACACTTCCTTCAGGCCAGGAGACTTTGTATACCGTGCCAACGATGTGAGCCACACAGAAGACACAGGCAAGCGCGGACCTAAATGGGAAGGACCCTATGAGGTCACTGATGCGCTCGGCAGCGGCGCATACAGGCTGCGCGATATGGAAGGTCACGACCTAGCACGCACTTGGAACATCTGCAATCTTAAAAGATGTTATTTTTAGGCAAGGCTACGGCCATTACACAGACACCTTTGCACTTTAGGATGTGCCCAATAAGTGTTTGTTTTTTCTTTTCTTTCTTAGGAATTGTATTTCTACTTTTTCAAAAAACTTGCAAGTATCAATAAAATGTTATGGTTTCTAGCTAACTCCATAACGTATTTCACTTTATTGCATATATACTTATATATGTCGATATTGTTCTCTTATATTTTTGCCTACATGGCGTGCATGCACTAATTAAGACCCACGAAGGCATAAAGGATGAGTAAACCTACTAATTTACTCATTGAGTAAGAGGGTTGCAAACCCATCAACATTGGATCACGCATCCTTGCTAAGCACCTTACTTTTGAGACGTTGAGGTAAGTTTTTCATGCGCATCCCACGAAGGGTGCGCAAATATTAAGTACACCGTACAAAGCTTAGCAAATAACGAGCCAAGACACTTGGTCAAAACATAAAACTTAGCAAACATTAATGCAAGTATATTTTTAAGTCATACACTTAATTTATACACAACAAGTTATCTTATTCCATCTTTTTACATAAAAGAAAAAGACAACTACTACATCACAAAAAAGATACACCTTGTTATTTACATGATAAATATACAAGCTACAAAAAGAAGCCTATATGCTATGACGATGCTCAGGGCTATCTTCCGGCGCAGCGGAACTCCCCGCCTCTTGAAGCTTTTTCAAGAGCAACGCAACCTTGGGAGATACGGTCGGCACACTCACAGGAACCCCATCAGACCTGGGAATATGTGCAGCGCCTACACCGCATAAGACCGCCTTGCCTGCAATCCCTTTTTTCTGGGCAGCTCTCTGCGCGTGGCGTTCCAATACCTCCTTCAGAGGAATTTCCCTCTCAAGGGCAAAAGGGTTCAGCATATGGCGAGGCTGCGCAAACACTGGAACCTGCAGCTGTGACTCATCGGGCTTGAGGAAGTAGTCCGGTTGCGCCTCTGCATCCTCCAAAATATGGCGCTCCAAGGTCAACCCCTCCATAATTACCTTTATGGGGTTGTCTTGGTGGCGCTCCAAGCGTGCAATATGAGGCAGCTCGAGAAGTTTCATCCCCTCCATAGCCTGCACCAGCTCGTCATACGCACCCGCGTTATAGCCAGGTACCTCAGTCAAGGCCTTGCTCAATAACTTAGCCTCATGGAGATCCTCCATAGCCTGCGACCTCCCACGCTCCACAGCACACTGCACCACCTTCCCAAAGGCACCCAACACCTCTTGGGACTCCAAAGTGCCCATAGCGGCCAGGCACAGCCCATGACTAATCAACCACCTACATCAACAAGGACAACTTGTGTTAAAGAAAACATAGCAACAAAATATAATAAAGCATAAAAAGCTGAAAAGGAAGTACCTGCGCTCAGCAATGGTCGACATCAGATGAGGGTATAACTCCTAATCGTACTCTATGCTCAGGCCACGCAGCTTATTCTCCTGCATCTGGACAATCTCCTCCATGCGTTCCTTGAACTTAGCAATATTCGCGAAGTGCTCCTCCTTCTTCTCCTCCAAATACCTTACTGCCCAAGTAAGGTTGGCCTTGTACTGATGAAGTTGTCCGCGCGCCTGCTCCAGCTCAGCCATCGCGGTCAACTTCTCATTCGTGACCTTCTCATTGTACACCCTGGAGGACCCCACTTCCGCCTGCGCTTCAGCCAGCTGCGCACGGAGCGTAGTTATCTCCTGATCTTTTTGGGCGAGAGCGCTGCTCTCCCCGACGTACCTCGACTTCAATTGAGCCACCAGCTCAGTCTGACGCGCAGCAGTAGCAGTCAACTCATCCATTAGTCGCTGTACGGATACGCCCTCATCAACCTTCACTTCCCCCTCCTTGTTTTTGTTCTGCGGAGGGGACACCATCTCCACGAAGGCTCCAGCACCCTTCGTGGCATCATCACTACAAAACATGAAGGAAGCAGTTAGTACATATTACGACAAGTAATAAAAAATGACGCATGAGGAATACGACTTACATAAACAGAGAGGTCTTAGCAGCTTCCTTATCCGCACCAGGAGCGGATGTCTCCTCCTCCGCAGATGACTCTTCATCTCCGATGATATAGCGTCTCCTCTTGGAGGTACCACTGCTACAAGCCTCTCCTTTGCACTTCAGCTCCCGCGCTACCTCCTCAGGTTTCAACACTTCCTCAGGCTTCAATATTTCCACGCTATCAGATGATTCAGCGTGCGCCTCCTCCTCCTGCGCCATCTCCACATCTGGCGCCACGCTCTGAACGGGTGTTACATGGAGAGGCAGCGTATCTTTGTGACCAACATCCCCCAGCACAGTCAGATGACCCTGGGTCGCGTCCAGAAGTGGCTGCTCATTCTCCCTCAGAGGGCGCACTCCCACAGTCACCTGCTTTGGTTTCTCCAGCTTCACCACAGTAAAAAGATCCATCTCTGCGCACACAAAAAATAAACAGCAAGAAAAGAGATTAGTTACTAAACGTGCGCATATAAAACTTACATGATTAGAAGCAGAAGGGACGAACACCCACCCCGGCTTTCCTCATCAATGAAGGTTGGCACCTCATTAGCACCACCAAAGTAATTGCGACTCAACCCCACATGCACCAAAAACTCCTCCGGATAAGGGTTAATGGGAATGCGGTTGGCGTCAAGGATCTGCGCATCGGCCAAACTATAGGAACCGGGTGCGGGGCGCCCATCCCTTGGCAACGTGTCTTGAGTATAAAACTCAAAGGGTGATGGAAACACCACGTCATCAACCCAGAAAAAGTGCTCCCTCCAATGCCTCAGGGAGTCTACCTTCTCAGTATAGCACTGAAGCGCCCTCGGGCGCTTCGCAAAGGACACCCATCCATTCGACCATGTTGTGTGGTAGAAGGCGCGGAACAAGGCAATGGCCGGCTCTATCGTAAGTAAACGGCAGTTTACCTCAAAATTCGACACCTTAGCCGCACCTATACAGTGCAGCTGTGGGATGTGGAGACGATAGTGATTGAGCAAATCGCTCAGAAAAATAGATATCGGTACGCGATAATTCGCGTACTCGAAAAAACGCGTGTATAGTCCTATTTTCCTTCGGGGAAATCGGCTATACACGCATCAACATCTGGTGCCTCTGGATGCACATCCAGAGAAATGAAGTAGTCAGATGTAAACTGACGCACATCATTCTCAGTCATCGCAGAGCGAAAATCTTCTAATTGGGCAACCATTTTCATAAATTTACTGAGAAACGCACACAAATTTACCTAATAAAACAGCTACTTTCTTTGCACAAAAAACGCTTTGAAGATGGGTGCAAGGGTGAGTATGTGTTTTTACTAGGTAAAAAGGAGGCGGTGACTCTTATATAAGGAGTCCAAAAACCCTAGATGACGCCCACTTGGATCCCACTATCAAAACGTGTGGCTAGAAACCGAAACGGTACATGCACTTTTTCCGTTTTTCGAGGGACACGTGGACACAACCCCCGATTTTCGAGGCATTTCTTTGAAATATCTATGACTAGGTACATTGTACTCAATATTGGGCGGCAATATTTCAAAGTTCTCCCGCCACGCTTACCGCTGTTGTAACTAGTCTAGTATCCGCGGCTACGAGCCGCGCACACTAGACTGGGGGGACATGATGACGTATAGTCTATATATATGGGCCACAAGCCCAAATATTAAACATTACTAAGGCCTAAAGCCACCATGCGTGGGCTATTATAACTTGGGCCACATCAATAATAGGAATGGGCTCACGCAAGCCCAACCAAACTATATACGGAATAGATAGAGATCAACTATCTATGGAATGGATATCCTTAACCCGGATAAGCACCATGTGTGCGAAACGTAAGGAGCACGAACCCTACGAGGATTCTGCGCCTATATAAGGAATGACATAATTCTCATTCAAGGTATGATACACAAACCCTAAAACTCTTTACGAGAACCCTAAATCGATTACTTACTCTCACGCCAGAGTCTAATCGTGGGAGACAATCCCACGATAAGCCTAACGGTGTTGTTTATTCTCTTAGTGTGCAGGTTTCAAGCATTAAGAAGCGAATTGGTACGAGAGCAAGAGCCCATAATCAGGAACGCCCAACTTTTGTATCAACAGATACTTTGATGTTGTGAGGTAGATAAATATTCACAAAACAAGAATGCTATTAGTGCTCTCATGCTGATATGAACCAACTCGATTAAAGTTCTTTTTATTTCTCAAAACTCAAGTGACCACAAAATTCTTATTATGAAACCAACATGCTTACTAATGCTTTAAGAGACTAATATGGGTGCACACGTAAAATTTGGTTCTGAAAGGCATAAAAAAATTATTATATGTATGTAAAACTCCAAATGATCATCATCCTAACCATATTCTCTATGGATCATCCCGTTGTCTTTCCTTATAGCCTTGGTGCCTTCCAGAGGCAATCCTCCATTCATCACTCGCCTATTTTCAACAAAGCTTTCAAATCGTAGAGGCAAATACCCTATTTCGTCACTGGTGGATGGATTTGTAAAGTCCACTGTTTCTACGAGCACAATGGTACTCCCACATACAAAGGTTTATATGAAATGCAAATTAGTTATTTCTTACTAATGTTAGTTTCACAACAGCTTTTTGCTCATTGCAAGATTTTGTATCTAAAAGAAACAAAAGCATATTAAAGTGGTGTGAGATCATTTAATACTATTCTCCGTACCATTTAAAAAGTTCAGCACTGGGAGAATCATTATGAGGCCTTAGACAGACAAATGGATAGTCTAGTTATATTCCATTTATATCAAATTTGATTAAAATCACCGTAACTCAAGCTGAATCATAAACACTTGGCGTAATGGAGCACACAATTGACGAAAAGTCAGAGTATAATTTGGTTTTTCTGTTAAATATTAGAGGTGGTGATACATGATGTTGAAGAAGACAAATACCCTTGCAACTTGTTTGGTTTTTATACACTCCATCCGTCCTCCTTTTTAGTATGTCTCAATTTAATTGTCAACTACAAAAAATAGATAAGGAAGTTTGATCGAGTTTACTATTTTGTCGTTGCTTGAAATTATTTAAAAATGATATTTATTAATTAGTTAAAGATAAAACTGTCATTATGTTAAAAGATAAGAAAGAAAAAGTAATAATTATTATGTTTTCTCAAACTGTGTGTTTTTTGTCGCAGGACAATTATTTTAGGTAGGAAGGAGTAGGTTATAAATATATTATTAATAGATGTTTAATAAGTATTATTTTTTGGGTTTAAAACTTGTTTTTTCTATTGATAGCGAGTATTATTTTAAATTAATTTTGGTTTCAAGGTGATCATCAATTGGGTGTATTCAAAACATTTCCAAAGATTCGTATTTAGTTGACATAAGGATGAATGAAGGTTGAAAGGGTAGAATGTGAATTAACTAGATTATCTTTACAAAAGTCTAATTCTTGATTAAAACTTCATGTAATATATTTATGTCCACTGGGTTTGCTGTATGGTTGTCTTGTTAATTAAAAGCAAATTAAAAACTTGTTCTTGGAGTCTTGGTTGACCCTTGAAGGAATAACGCGTGATTGGAATTTTTTATCATTGTTTTATGAAAGAATATGCGTAAATGATCAGCATATAGATTGTCTGTGTTTGTGTCTTTGTTGTGTGCTGTTCAGAAAGCTTACTTCTTGGAGATTGTAAAATCGGTTTGCTGTTTGAATAATATATGGCTGGGAGACGTGAAGTGCCAGCAATTGGAATCGATTTAGGTACAACATATTCATGTGTAGCTGTTTTGCGAAATGAACGAGTTGAGATTATTGCCAATGAGCAGGGCAACAGGACCACACCTTCTTTTGTCTCATTCACTGATACGGAGTGTTTGATAGGCGAGGGAGCTAAGAACCAAGTTGCAATGAACCCGGGCAACACAATTTTCGGTATATTTTTTAAGTCTTGTGTAATCATGTGTGTAAATTGCAGTATCAAACCAAAAAACGTTCCACACAGTGACACAGTGCACTACAAAACTATGAATTGGACACATCATTTCCTTCCACTTGTAAGACTTTGTTTGTTTGGGGCCAGATCTTTGATTATCTAGTTATCATAAAGCTATAGAATCAAGACATAAATGTTAATTTAAAGCTTGATTACATTGAATTTGGAACATATTTAGTTCCAACTTGAATGACTAAAGATTGTTTTCATAGATTTGAATCATAATCTCATGGAAAGATATATTTTTTGAATTTTTGTTAGAAAGTGACTTAAACTTAAGGATTTATTTCGTAAATTTGGTTTGTTCCTAGTTTAAGTTGGTTTTAGTATTTGGTAATAGTTTTAGGTCATAGGTTTCCTCAATAACATTAGTTTTATTTGTAAATTTGGAATTAGAATTTGGTACCTTTGAATTCGTCTTTGTATTTGATTGGATAATTTGAATAAAGCTTCCTGTTCGTTAGTTTGAATTTGTTTGTTTGTTTCTTCTTTGAATTACCAACAAATTTTCAGATGCTAAACGTCTAATTGGAAGGAGATTTGGTGATGCTGGGGTGCAGGGTGACATGAAAGTTTGGCCGTTCAAAATTGAAGAAGGTAAAAGTGGTAAGCCTGTGATACTAGTCGCACACATGGATGATGAAAAACGGTTTACTGCAGAAGAAATTTCTTCCATGATTCTTAACAAAGTGAAAGAGGTTGCTAATGCATACCTTAACGCTGATGTGAAAAATGCAGTGATCACAGTTCCTGCATATTTTGATGATTTACAACGTAAAGCGACAAAGGACGCGGCAACAGCTGCAGGCCTTGATGTTCTTCGTTTGCTGAATGAACCTACCGCGGCTGCTATTGCCTATGGCCTCGACGAGATGGCCACTATTAGTGGGGAAACAAATGTGCTTATATTTGACTTGGGTGGCGGTACATTTGATGTTTCCCTAGTCACCATCGACCAAGGGACTTTTAAGGTCAAAGCTGTTGGTGGTGATACTCATTTGGGTGGTGAAGATTTTGATAATCAAATGGTGAAACACTTCGTTGCAGAATTTAATTTAAAATATGGGAAAGATATTAGCAGAAATCCAAGAGCGTTGGGGCGATTAAGGGTCGCTTCCGAAAGAGCAAAGAGGATTCTCTCTTCAACAACTCGTACTTCAATAGATATTGACTGCTTGTACGATGGTGTTGATTTCTCATCAAGTATAACAAGGGCTAAGTTTGAGGAGTTAAATATGGATTTTTTTAATAAGTGTATGGAAAGTGTGCAAACCTGTCTAAGTGATGCAAAATTTGAGAAGAGCATGGTCGATAAGGTTGTTCTAGTTGGTGGATCGACGAGGATTCCCAAAGTCCAGAAAATGTTGCAGGATTTCTTTGATGGTAAAGACCTATGCAAGACACTTAATCCTGACGAGGCAGTTGCCTATGGGGCGGCTGTTTTGGCTGCAAACATGACTGGTAAGGGTAATCAAATTGTTCAAGATTTGATGTTGAAAGATGTCACTCCTCTTTCACTCGGTGTCGAGTCACACGGACAACTTATGGCTGTTTTGATCCCGAAAAACACACCCATACCTGTTACAAAGGAATCGATTCGTCAATCAGTTGTTGATAACCAATCCTCCTTCCTGTTCAAGGTTTATCAGGGCGAGAGACGTAGATCTATAGACAATATCTTGCTAGGTGAATTTGAACTTTCCAACCTCCCTCTTGCCCCTAGAGGTGTAACAAAAGTTAAGGTTTCTTTCGACATTGATGCCAATGGCATTTTCCAAGTTTCTGCAGAGGAACTGACAACAGGCCTAGCAAACAACATCACAATCACAACCAACAACGGAGATCTAACAGCGGAGAAAATTGAAAATATGTTGCAGGATGTAGATACTTACAAACGTGAAGATCAAAAGTTCAAAAAGAATGTGGACATGTATAATTCTTTGGAGGCTTACATTTCTGTCGTAAGAACCAAAATGAAAGATGCCAACATCAGGAAGAGGCTAAGTCGGGAAGATTTTAAGCACATGGAAGACGTGGTTGAGATGGTAATGCAGTGGCTTGACGCAAATAAACTAGCAGAAGCCAAAGTAACGGCGGAAGTTATGAAGGAAGTGAAACAAGTGTGTAACTCCATAATTGGTAAGTTTATTTGAGCAAAGGAAGCTTCACTCTGTTAAACGACACACGAGTATTGATAAATAATCCAGCGAGAAGCCGTATCTTATGAAGCGTCATTAATGATGTTCGTTTGAGTGTTTATATTTTTTTTGCCCGAAAATTATGAGACGTTAGCTTTCATGTGAGAGTTTGGTATCTTTTATGACTTAAGGATCTCCTTGGATCCGTGTATAGATTATCTGTAACAGTCCCTTCTTATTACCTCCGGTGTGCATTTAATACTGATGTATTATTCTGTCAATGCTATATTTAGTTATATTTTTCGTGTGCACCCAAGAGTAGAAAAGTAACTTATGTTGTGTATTGATATACGTAATAATTATTTTAAAATGGTTTCTTGGAACGAAATGATATCAAAGTTACTAGCAACGTGCTAGTAAAATCAAGTTACAAAGACGAGGATAGATCATTACAAGGTTTATTATATCAAATCACTTTATTAAATTTATAATTTAATTCTATCTCCGGTGATAGAAGCTTAATATACGGTTGTATGCACCATCAGTAACGAGTCAGGATTTTCTGACTGGATAAGCTACAACATAAACAAATTATAATTTATTAAAGTACTAAACTAGTAATCCACTTAACCCTAAACGGTCATACAGGCCCGGCCCTAGGGGTGGGCGAGCTGGGCGACCGCCCAGGGCATCACATAAATGGGGGGCATCAAATATAATTTGACTGAAGAAGATGACGGAAGTTGAGAATTGTTTTTGAAGCTCGTAGTATACAGAGTAGTTAAAATCTTATGAAGAAGAAGATAGTTTTATAAGAGAGAGAAAGTAAAATTAAATATTCAATTAAATGGTACAACTGCTTTTAAATCACGTGGGATGAGATTAAAAAATATAAAACTTATGTTGCGTAAAAGATACTGAGTAATATTTTGTCCACTTTTCTATTAATAAAACAACTAGAATTGTTTTATGACTTTATCCGAATGATCAGGTCAAAAGTAAATTTAATAAAGCTAGTTTTGGATCTAGTTAAACATAATTTACTAATTCATTATATAAGGTAAATTAATACCTCATCCGCTTTAAAATAATTGTCATGTTTGGATTTTAAAAATTTCTTTTTCTTGACTTTGCTCTTAACTATTTTATTTTTAATGAATTGAGTTTTAAATATATTTTTATTTGTATAACTTCTATCAAGTATTATATAAAACAAACAAAAATATTTATTGTTAATGTTGAAAAGGAACAATTTTAAAATATTAAAACAAGACAATTATTTTGAGACTGATAGAGTAATATTTTATCTTAATAATAATCTTAACAGAAAAAATTGAGAATGATATATATTAATAGTCTTTCGTATAATAAAGAAAACACTCAATTCAAATCAATTTTGTAAAAGGTATATATGAGAACCGAATTGTAATAATAACATATCAAGTCGATGCATGGATTTTGTTTGTAGGTCGAAGAAAATGTGTTGTTTGTTTTACAAAATTTTGTCATTTCGTAGGGGCATGTTTCGTTCGTCTCGCCCAGGGCATCAAAATTCTCAGGACCGGCCCTGCGGTCATACATAGTTACAACAAGTTTATAATTTACAACAACTAAGTTTAATGAATGAAACGTCAGAATGCATGTTACATACCTCATAACTTGATATAAATAACAAATCAGAAACTAAAGGGTGAATGACTGAATGTAGTATTGTAGGCGAAAATTGATTAAGATGGTAAAGTGGTCAGTCTGGTGTGGTAATTTCGTTTAATAGATGACCATCGTATTGGTTTTGCGTATATATATTAATGTGATATGTCCAGTTTCGAATACGAGTCTTTGGGATTGCACACTTTATGTATAAGTTTCAATGATTAATGATTATAATATTTAAGTTATGAATAATTATTATTTTCACAAAATAGACACTTAACGGTCGTCAAAAGAGAAATAAGGAAAGCGAATACATGGAAAGAAGCCAAGGAGGTTCTAGAAACCCCTTGGGCTTCTATGCTCGGCCGACCCACCTCCTAAGGAAGTTAGGGGTTGTTTCTTGAGCTCCAAGTTTTGAATAGTATATATACAAGGCCTCTTGTATTCATTCATTCATCCCTTAGTTCTCTAGCAAGCCAAACTTCTCATCTTCTCTTTTCTCTTGAGCGTACACGATCAACTACACCCATATAGGGTTCCTACGCGATCAACTAAGCTCAAACATAAGTGTTTAGTTTGTTTGTGATTCAAGAACCTAGCTTTTCACATTGAAACGCTACTAATATGTGTGTAAAAGAACGAAGATCTAACATACTTTTGTTAGTATAATTCCTATTCGATTTGCCCTAGAAATCGATTACCATAAACCCTAATTTAGGGTTTAACTTGTTCTTGATTCTTAATTTCTTGTTCTTGCTAGATATCACAACGGTACACATATTCTTTTATATTCGGTTAATTATTATTACATGTATTATGATCTACTTCCGCTGGATGCTTTGATGATGTTTACATGTTTATATAATTGTTATGATATCAAATTCCAACAGTGGCATCATGAGCCGTTAATACGTTGTAATTAATTACCGAAACACATAAAATTGAATCGTTTATGATTATTACATGTTTATGGTTTCTAAGGTTTTTAAAATTTAGTAAACCTTAATTTTTTTAATATGGGCCGATCCCTATTTTTTATTTTATTAGGGTTTTAGTTTTTGTAAAACTTGTAGAAACCCTAGATTGCATGTAATTTTTTACGTGAACTTTGATGAATATGTGCTATATGTCATTAATTGATATGCGACCTTAGACTTGATTATGCGTTAATTACCAGAAGAGGACTTTTTCTTGATCAAATTCTCAAAAGGGGACAAAAACAACTTGTTTTCCCCAATTTGGTCATGTGCTAACGTGCGATTCCCCTAGTTTCTTGACACGTGTCAAGACAAATAGGACTTGTCCCCCACTATCACTTGTCACTTGTCCCACCCACTATCTTTTGTCACCCATGTGTCCAAACAAAAATTACTTATTTACCCTTAGTTTTATTTCTAGATTCATTTTATTTCCAGATTCAAATGTGCGATTTAAATGTGTGAATGTGCGACTTCGCTTTATTTCCAGATTCAAGCGATTTAAATGTGCGAATGTGCGACTTCGCTTCTTCTCTCTTTTTTTCTCCGATCAACAACCACCATCACCACATGATCAACACCACCACAGATCCGGCCAAGAACATCAAAAACAAAACCCACAACTTCAAAAAATCAAACAACTTCAAAAAACCCAGATCCGACATCTTTATACTTCGGTCCAAGCATTACATTCATGGGGGAAAGAAATTTCACAAGATCCATGTGTTGGTTTGGGTCACGGTGGTTTGGTGGTGGTGGTGGAAGTATCATGCGGCGGTGATGATGGATTTAGATGTGGTGGTGATGGAAGTATCAAGTGGTGACGGTGATGTGGTGTTGATGGAGGTGTTGATATGTGGCGGTGATATGGTGGTGGTGACCGGAAGAAAAAGGGAGAGAGGTGAAAGAAATAAATGAGAGAGGACACACCCACCTAACCATGTACTTTATTATTAAAAAAAGTGGACACATGTCGCACATTCAGTAGGATCGCACGACCGCACATTAGCACATGACCAAATTGGGAAGACTAGTTGGTTTTGTCCCCTTTTGAGAATTTGATCAAGAAAAAGTCCTCTTTTGGTAATTAATGCCTTGATTATTGTTAATAATAAGTGCTATGTGAGAATCCATGATGAAAACATGCATGTTTTGTCATGGATTATGATGATTTTGTAGTAATTGTTACGTGTTATTGTGATTTCATGCTAGAATATGCTATCTGAACTAATTAATTAGGGTTTTTAGTAATAAATTGTTTGACATGTTTAATTTACTAAAAATTAATTAATTATGTAACTAGGGAAGAACTAAAATTGGGAAAGACCCCATATAAATCGTGTATATTGAATCAATTGTGTGTATTAATTGATTTATTTTGCATGTTCATTATTTAAGTTGTTTATTTTTATTTAATTGCTATTGTTTATAAATGTTTGTGACATGATAGTAAGCAAAAGGGTAATTTTATAATAAAATTATAAACCAGACTTAATAATGGTGAAATCATGTTTTGAGCTTTAAAAATCTTAAACTTTTAATTGATTGATGCGATGGTACTAGAATGGTTTCAATAGTGACAAACTATAAAGTTGGTATAAGTGGAAACAAGGTTTTTTAAGAGATTTGCTCCTACCGGGTTTCTGCGCTCGCCTATGCGTCATATTGAACTTACCATTGTTAGTACGAAGCATCTTAAGGCAATGTTGTAATTTGCTCAATGCCTCAATTAAAACATTGTTGATTTATGCTCATGTAAAGAAACGAATATGTAAAAGTTTTTTGATTTATGAAACCTATGATACAAAGATGAATGCATGACATCTTTGTACATATTTTTTTGATTACACAAATCAAAACTACTACCCTTTAAATTAAGTCAATGCCATCTAGTTAAAGAACACTTGAACTTGTAAATCCGGGTCATGTGAGAACTTGGACTAGATTAACAATGGAGAGGTAAATTCATACTTTCATTACTTGCAGTGGGGTAATGGAATTATGGAATTTACATGTTTTTTAATTAGACGACTTTAATTGAGTAAAGTGAGAACTTGGACTCAAGGCATAAGATGGGGATAAAACATGCTTACATTGCAAATGAAGTTGGCAAATATGTAAATCCCATCGTTCTAGGAATTGCAATTTGTATATTGGCAATTGAGGTTCGACTCGTACCTTATTAAATACTTTCATCATTAGCAGATCAACTGATGTGATGAAACTATGTTAGTTTGGATCATAGTTTTTCAGTGTAAATTAAATGGTTAAATGTTTATTTACCATGGGTATTTAATTTTCTTGAAAAGTTTTATTATCGAAAGTACTAACTTTTGAACTTTTTTCTGTAGAAATGGCTCTACCCGAAAACACTAATATGAACAACATGAGTTTTGCGTTCAAGCAAATGATTGATCGAGAAAAGTTGACTGGTGCTGCAAATTTCAATGATTGGCATCGATCCTTGAGAATTGTTCCGCGAATGGCCAAAAGACTTGATTATATTAGTAAGCCTCTTCCTAAAGCTCTTACTGGTACTTCTACCAATGCACAACTTGAGGAATATAACGTTGAGTATGAGAAGCACAATGATGTGGCTTGTCTCATGTTAGCTGGAATGGACACCAAATTGCAAAAGCAATTTAAACACTTCAGTCCCATGGACATGATCAATGAACTCAAACGAATATTTGAGAAACCACCTGCTGCAGAATTATATGATCTGATAGAATCTCTGCACAGTTGCAAGTAGGATGCTAGCAAATCCGTGAGTACTCATGTCTTGAAAATGAAAAGCTATTTAGACCAATTGGAGCAACTCGGCTGTGGTTACATGCTGTAACACCCAAACCCGATAAGGGTAGAAGTACTAGATTATGGTGACATATCAAAGAAAACACAAGCATACATCTCAAGTAATACAAAGGAATCTCAAAGGTTAGAAAGGAAACATCTAAAGTACAGGGTTACAAAGGAAAACAACAATAAATACTAAGTCTGAACACGAACATCACTTCTAGTCATCTCTAAATCCAGGATAGCTATCAAGGTATAGTCTTCTAAGTCCAAAAGTACTCTCCACCCGTAACCCAGCTTCCTACTAAAACCTGCCACAGGAAAAGAAATGCGGCTGAGCTTAAAAATTAATAGATATGTATAAACGAAACAAATGATGATGAACAAAGAATATGGTATGGTATGTTGGGGATAATATCATAAGGTATAAACAAAGGAATACAAAGTGTAAGGTAAATCAAAGTATAAGGTCAGTCATCAAATCCCGAGCCCGAACAAATCATATCACATATCATGGCAACCATAATGGAGGGGAGACCTCCTAAAGTGTGAAGACACAGATTGCACCCATGCACATTCACCAAACATATAATAATCATAATCATAATTGATGCGTGGGAATTGCACCAGGCTTTACCTCTCGAGGGATCTCGAGAAGCTTACAACCCCCACCAGGCAGTGTACCTGATCGTTGTAGTATAGTATAGTGACAAGTACCAGGGGATTGATCGTTCAACTCAGGAATAGTGTTGCTAGGATTAGAAAGCCTAAAAATTAAGTCTAGAGGTGAGGTATGATTCTTTTTGTATTTTTATATTTTTATAAAAGCAATTAAAATCTCGGGTTTTGGAAGAGTGAGCGGAATTAGTTGCTAGTCAACTAACCCAATAACTAAGATGCAATCAAAATAAAATAACAATAATGAAAATAAAGCTAATTACTAATGTGGTGTGAACAATAAATGGGAAAATTGTGTTTACTTCGATTTCATTACTCCCTAGATATCTTTTACAGGTTGATAGTTTGTTACAGTTGCGTGGATGACGGGTTATATTCCTTAATACCATTCATGGGGTGGCGTACGTACTTCCCTAACTCTATAAACTCCTACTTCACTCCTATGTCGAGCCTGCAAGAAGCTCCTAACATGGGATCATTAGAATTCGCTCATGCATTAAATACAACCATAAAAACCTAGTACGCATTGGTTCATGTTTCTTAAGACGTTCAAGCAAGTTACCCTATGGAAGTCTGCCAGTTTTCTTAAGCATAACATCGAAATCATTCATCCGTAACAACTATAAACAAGCAATCAACCCATAATCAACATCTAGGTTTCACTACATCTAAGCAAACACACAAGAGATCTAGCCTAGTATGTTAAAATCAAGACAAGCGTAAAATATATTCAAACAACACATAGACATATTGAATGAATTGAAATGATACTTATCTTAATTGAACATGAAAGGTTTCAAAGGGTAAAAACCCTTGAAAATACTGATAAAATCGTGCTAGGGTTTCTCCAAGTTATTACTCTAATTGTCCTCTCTTAATGAATGAAAATTACAAAACTATATATAGATTTTCCAACGTAACGGCGTCAAGAAGAGAAATCTGACGCCGTCAACTCACCGCCCATAATAATATCGAATTGCCTAGATCCAGATCTGACGCCGTCAAGAGAAACTTTCCTCTGGCCGTCACGTGTAATGGGACCATGACGGCCTATGGTGACGCCGTTATGCCCCTTTGTGTAAAACTCTCTGGACCGTCACGGACTCTATCCACTTCACCTCTTGTATTACTCTTGACGCCGTCATGTAGAACTTGGTTACGCCATCAGGTATTGTTCCCAGCAAGAAAAATTAAGACTTTGCCGTTTTCTTCACTTTTATGCTCAAAAAACGTCCAAAATGCTTCCTTTTCCAGAATTCACTCCAAAAGTACCTAAAATCACAAAAGGAACGATTTAGGCCAATATTTGATCAAATACATTCAATCCCGGGCTTAAATGACACCCTAAAAACGGATCATTTTTCGCCTCATCAATAATCATGTCAAATCCATCGAACACAAAACGAACCTAGGATTGCAATCCATACGCCCCCCGAACAAATCATATTGGCCATAACAAATATAAAGTGCACATATCATAACAAAATGGGGATGGTGTGAGAAATCACTCACCCACACATGAGTCATGCCACTGGTGCATCAATGACACGACCATGTTACCTTCATGGCTAGGAAACGAACTTGGCTCGAGTATCAAACTGAAGGGCTCATTGTCATATTATATCAAAGTTCATATTATATCAAAGTTCATATCAAATGTATCATATCGAAGGCTCATATCAAAGCTTCATAAGTTCATAGCAAAGGATCAAAGCAAAAGTTCATATCAAAGCTCAAATACCAAGGTTCATATCAAAAGGGTGCATAACAAAGGTTCAAATAGAGCATAAGTCAAAGAAATCAATACTAAGAAGGCTCGGATAAGAGGTATCATAATCAAAGCTAATATCAACACGACGTGTACGAATCATGAGAAACCTTAAGAGATAAGGTCAGAATATCTGTACCTCAAACCGCAAATAAAACCGTATGAGAAAACGTAAGGATCGAAAATTACTCCTCCTTCAGCAAACCTACATGAATTAATGATCGGCTTATTATTAATACTTATTTTAAATCAGATAACTCGTTTTAGTTGGCTTTCCATTTTTAGTAACTTTTCGTTTATAGCTGCTTTCAAAAAATAGTAACTTTACCCATTTAGTAAGTTTCCATACTTAGTAGGTTTCCCGAATTACTAAGTTTCCTCTTTTAGTAAGTTCCTAAAATTTTAATTTAATACTTTAAGCTTATTAAGGACAATTTACAATATTTAAGGTTAAAATGACCAATATAATAGTTTGGGTCTTAAAATGTCAATATGGGTCTAAAATGCAAATTATCAAAATTAAATATTAAAAGCCAAATAGAATTATTTTAAAGTTTATTTTAATAAATTAATATTAAGATAATAATTTTGAACCTCGTCGTTATAATTTTATGCTATTTATTCACGTACCCATGATATTAGTATTTATGCCGCGACGACTCGTTAAAGTCACGACATCCTTTTCAAAAGTAAGCCAAGATAACATGTTCTTAGTGATTGAAAAATAAACCCAAACAAATACTTCTTGTGAATAAAATAAATCGAACAAACAACTCTTATTCTTGTTTTCAAAACATCCACTCGAACATGACACCCTCTTTAAAATCCATACGAATGAACAAGTCGTGGTCTGCCTTGTATTTAAAACCATTTGAAACATGTCTCCAAACTCTTTATATATATTTCGAATATACAATATGCTTATAACCGTTTAGTCGAGACCTCAAAATCAAAACAAAAGTAGTAAAGCCATACACCACGTACTTGTTTTATGATTGATTATTCAGTTTATAGTTTTTATTATTTTATGAGACTTATGACCTGATTTTATGTAAGGTTGTTTTACATGATTTCATGCAGCCAATTAGATGTCTAGTTTTCTCTCTATTCGAATTACACAAAACCAATATGTTAATAATTCTTTATCAAACCGATTTCGTATAAGCTGCTACTCAACAATTTCGAGCCACACAACACCCACACACACGTCAAACAATCACATGCATAATTTATGGTTGATTGACCCGTTTCCTTTATCTTATTTATTTATTTTTATATTTTTCCATTCGCATGCAAAAATTCAGGTCGAGTGTGCATGACCTATTTTCATTATTTTATGCTTAGCCGTATGATTTTATGTGGAAATATTTCATTCAATCCCATATTCGATTTAACACAAGGCTTAACAGCCGATTAGGAAATACACCAGGTTCTATGCTTCTGCTTATTAGGTTGATTTCATAGTTTGATTATGATGATATTTATGGCTTTTTTCATTTGATTAACTCATGGCTTTACAGCCGATTAAGAAGATAAAGCATACATGATCGACAGAAAAATAATCAAGGGGGAAAAAATCGAATGAGACTAGAATACAATACCCTCGTAGCGACACAAAGCTAGAAACAACAATGATTGAGTGTCAAAACAATCTCAGCCGATCACCATTAACCTTCTACACATCAAATCAACAACCCTCTTGAATAAAAGAAGATGACCCCACGTACATTACCCTCACGACAGAACTAAAAGCCCACGAGTCCAAACCCTAGAGCTCCTTCAACCCACATGAAAATCCTCCCCAACACTCCTCTTGGTCGATCAGGAAAAGAGAGAAAAGAAAACCAGCCGATTTGATGATTTATGTGATTTTTAGGGTTTTGCAATTTTTTTGTTAAATGGATATTGTGTGTGTTGATAATACGGTATATACAAAACCGGATGAGGAGAGCTTCAGTTTGGAAACAACTGAAAATTAGGAGTAATTTAAGGAGGAAATCGTCAATTTTGAATGTTGCCATGTTTCATGTTCTTATTTATTTGTACCAATAGAAAAATAAATTAGGCTAGGACTTAAGAATATGTGTACAAGATTTAAATGTGGTTACAATTTACGTTTAGCATTAACAATTTCGATACTTAGGTTATATTCAGGGTGAATTGTTTTATATAATTAGACGTCTACTCAAAGTTCGAGATTCAAGGACATTTTAGGTATTTTAGATGTTCAAAATTTTCGGGTTTTACACGTGCAAAGTGTTTGTGTTGGCCTCATTATGCGATCCCTTAATCAGGATTTGTTTAGTGATTTTGTGCGCAACTACAATATGCATTGCACGGGGAAGACAATTAGTGAGTTACACGCAATGCTCATAGATTTTGAGAAAGGACTCGCTAAGAAGGCACCTACACCTGCGGTATTAGCAAAAAAAATGTGGTAGGATTACTAAGCCCAACAAACCGCAACAAGCGAACAAGAAGGGAAAAGGCAATGGAAAGGGTAAACAAGTTTCGACCTACCAAAAAATGCCTAAGAAGCAGAATCCTACTAAGAAGAAGGAGATCCCTAAGAAGGATTTGGTTGCTTGTCACCACTGCAACACACCGAAACATTGGAAGAGGAACTGTCCATTGTTTCTAGAGGAGTTGTGCAAGAATAAAAATAAGAAGGATGTTGGGAATGTCGCGAGAACTTCAGGTATTTTTATGATTGAATGATTTTCTTTTCCTCGTAAGAATAATGCCTGGGTATATGATACGGGATGTGGTACTCATATTTGTGACACATCGCAGGGGCTTAGAGGAGCAAGGAAGCTCGCTGACTGGTCCCGAAATGGTCAGATATTATTGACCAAGGTCAATAAGTCAAAGACAGCTCCGTTCCAATTCTCCGGTGATAGTATAGTGTGTCCCCGGGTCGTTATATCCCAGCGAGATTGAAATGGTGTTTTTGGAAAACGTTTTTGGGAATGAGTGGCACTGAGGACAGTAGCCAAGATGATTGGGAATTGATTTTGCTACTGATATTTTGGTATTTGCACAATGATATAATATTCACAGATATACAGATATATGCACAAATTCACAATTTGGAATCAGGAAACAGACAGAAAAGTGGGTTTTATCAGATTACAAACTACAGGGGGTGCAAGTGAACTTTTGAAAACTTAAAATTTAAAAGAAAATTTAAAATGAAAATGAAATTATAAAAATGATTATTTTAATATTTAAATATTAATTAATTAAATAAAACTATTTAAAATCTAATTAAACCTAATTTAAATTAACTAAAAATTATAAAGATTACAAATTAAACTAAAAATTTGCAAAAATAATTTCTAAACCTTCAAATCAACTTGAAGAAAGTATAAAAATAAAAATAAATATTTTTGTCTTTTTATGAGTTTTTTATCAATTAAAAACTAATTATATTAATTAAACTAATTAAACTATTGTAAATTACTAATAATACCTAAATGACTTAGAAAATTATGGAAAAATTTATAAAACTAATTAACCATCACAGGAATCCTACAAAATTATTAAAACTTCTAAAAATTAATTTTAGACTATTTTACTAATTATTTACCTTTTAATTAATTTAAAACTAATTTAAATGAGAAAATGGAAAATGAACAGTAGAAATTAAAAATATATTTTGTAAAAGTCTTAACTAATTTATAAAACCTAGGAAAATTATAAAAACCTACTACTATTTATTAAAATTTAAGAAAACTAATTAATTACTAATATTACTTATTTAATTAATTAAACTACTTTTAATTTTAATAAATAGTAAACTGTTTAGGAAAAATCTAAGAAAATTATTATAAATACTTAAAGGTACAAGAAAATTATAAAAATGGAAAAGTGCTTATTAATAAGCTGAAATGAAAAATAAAAAAGATAGAATCTATTAAATAGAAGCTATCACTAATTTTATATTTGGTTTTTCTTTGTTTTTCTTTTTGACAACTAATAATAAGATGAAAATAGGAAACTTTTGTGAAACAACTTTTATTAGAGCTTAAAAATAAGCTGTGTGCACCCCTTAACCAAAACAGTTTGACTATCTTTGACCAAGTAGGAAATTGAGCTCAATTGATTATATGTGGGGTCCACAATGATGAAACTTTGTTCAATTAAGCACAAGGGACTTATATAAGCTAGAAACTACAAACTACAATCACTGATAAGCTAATTAGACAGAAATAAGCAATTTGAAATCTTAAGCTCAACACAGAAATAGGACAAACTCTAGGGTTGATTCCAGGTGGGGTCCACTAAGCCTAAGGTCAAAAAAATGGTCAAACTTTGAAGCTTGCCAGGAGGGGGGTTGGGAAAACCCAAGGTGGACCACTGGGACCCAATGAGGTGGCCTACAACAAACACCAAAGGTGGTGGTGTTGTGGTGGTTTGCTGATGCAGGGGAGGTCAGTCCCCCTTCAAGTGTATTTGGTTAAGTGTGGGGCCCACTAGAAAAATGGAAAAAATAAGGTGAGGGTAGGACTTCACAGATGAGGTGGGGGACTACTAAACCTAGAAATTTCAAAGTCTAGAACCTTACTCAAAAATCACAAATAATCCTCCCATTTTTTCAAAACCTGAAACATGCAACTTTGACTTTTTGCCTTTTTGTTCCTCAGTTGACTAATGTGAGTTTTAATCTTGCTCAACTGATTAATTATGACTTAATAGACTAATTTGAAACTAAAATGGGTAATTGTGACCAATGATAAGCTAAGAAACAAAGTTTTGGGTGTCAAATCCCTCACAGTTAACTGTGAGGGCACAAGGAATGGAATTTTGACTTTTTTACTCTATGACCCCCAATGTTAAGTTTTGTTTGAACTAATTTGATACTGAGAAAGAGTTTTCAACCAGAGTTAACAACCAAAAACCTCAAGAGCACAGTGAATTAACTAAATCCAAACACCTTCTTAAAAACTGTTATGAATGATTTTCAAAGAGTATGAGGGTTTAGACCACACTCAACATATAGTAACCATGAATTATCACTAAACAACACCTAATTAACTGAAATAAACAACAAATATCAACTAGTCTCAGCAAATTCCTAGGTTCACAATTATTTACTAATATAGAAAGAAGGACTACACATATTCAATACTTCCAACAATAAACTGAGATCAAACAAACTATAAAACACTAAACCTACTCAGATTATCATTAAGCATGAATCAAACAGTAATAGGCTAAATAAACAGACCTTAAGCTAATATTTTAGAGAAAAATTAAAATAAGCCAAACTTACAAACTACCCTTAGCATGAACAAAGGGTTTTCCACAGAAGCCTATCTTTAGATAGGCTTATCCACTTCCAAACTTATGTTGACTTATGTTGACTATTTTTATATTTTTGATTTCTATTACTAGTATTGAATTTTATGATCTCTACAAGCTTTAACAAGCTTAAGGGAACCTATGTGATCCTAAGCAGTCCAGAATCACACTACAACATCAATTCATGAAATGAGATTTTTAGATAAATTTAGCATAAACTGAATTGATGAAGAAAACTTGAAATTGAAACTTGAAATGAGATTGGATTACACTAAAATACTTGGTACAATACTTGAAATTGAAAATTACAACTGAATTTGAAATTCTATATTAATTCGAACTAAAAATAAGCTTAAATGACTACTTGGCTTCTTCCTTGCATTCTCTTCTATTTATATTTGAGGAATAGGGCTTCTTTTGCCTCTTTGATCATTTCCCATTCAATCTCAGCCCTTGAATCTTCTGAATCATCCCTGGCCTTTGATCTTAATTTTTGCGGGAAAATTGGGTGTGTGGGATTTGGACTGTTATAGGTAAGGGGGGGGGGGGGGTGGTGCATTAAATGTGGATGGGATATTAGGTGATAGTGGTGGGGGTGAGTGGTTTGGGCGGTGGGATAAGATGGGAAGGTGAGGTGATGGCTGCAGAAGCAAGTTGGGGGGAAGCATATTTGAGAGAGGGAAAGGGGGTAGGGGTGGTTGTTTGACTTGATTGACCAAGGGTCAACGTTTGACCCCCGGTTTTTATATTAAGGGTGTTGGGCTGGTATTTGTTTGAGCTTACGATAAAAGGGGTGGGCTGGGTGATAGGATTTGGATTGGATTTGGTTTATTTGTAATATAAGGGTCCGGTTTGGTTTTGTATATCACAAGGACCAAATTTGTAATTTATCCGAAAGTTTGGGGGTGAAATTTTGCATTCTTCCAAAGTTTTTCACAAGGTCCAATCTTGCCAATGTTGAATAGTATAAGGACCATGAAGATAAATTTCATTTTTGACTTTTCCAGGGACTAAACCTGCCAAATTTTCAAACTCCAGGGACCTGTTATGAAATTTCACCAAACTTGCAACCAAGGACCAATCCTGCCATATATGAGAAGTACAAGGACAAAATTTGTTTTTCTCAAAGTTTTAATATCCCAGGGACCATTTTTGACAATTTTCCAAATTTCAGGGACTAAACTTGACATTTTATAAAACTTTGCACCAAAGGACTAATTGTGTAACTTTTTGATTTAAAAGGGCCTTTGGTGATTTTTTCAAGTTTTTAGAACAACCAGGGACTAGATTTGACAATTTTTAAAAGTTGAGGGACTGAAACTGCCAATTTTGCAAACTTTGTACGTTTTTCATCTATTTTTGATTGTTTTGCATTTGAAACATATAAAACACGTTCCTGGGATATTTTCACTATTTTGATTCAATATTGAGTGTTTTTAGATGTTTTGGCAGCTCAGAAAAGGTAAAAATGATGAGTATTTACACACTCATCAATCCCCCACACTAAAACATTGCTAGTCTCCAGCAATCTTTTGAGAAAAACTTGATGAATTTGAAAAACTCTTTACCAAAATCCATCACTTCTGGTGTATACAGATGTAGAACTATGGTCCACCTGATAACCATGTGATTTTGAGCAAACCACCAGCTGTCAACGGATTTGATTAGTCTTTACCAAAAGCCGTTTGCTTCTGGACTAGCCAACTCTTGATGGACTAAGTCAACATCTTGGTGAGCTGATTACCAATTATGGATTTTCCACGGCCTTTACCACAAGCCATAATCTTGCGGGCTAGCCAACTCATTCGCTTTATGGGATATGGCGAGTTGATTTACCATACAATTTTTGGCAAATTGCAAGCCATCAACGGGTTTGATATGTCTTTACCAAGAGCCGTTTGCTCCTGGACTAGCCAATCCATTTGTCATTTAGACATGGCGGACTGATTACCATAATTTTTTTTTGAAATAAAGTGAAAAATTTAGGCCAAAATGGGGGTACTTAGAAAGTATTTTGTTCGCAAGAATCCCCCCCCCCCTACACTTAGAATTGAATATTGTCCTCAATATTCAAAGTCCCGGCTATTATGCCGAATCTTTGAACGGAAAAAGCTAATATTCGAAACTAACTGTGGAAATATCAATTTTAATTTTCACTTTATTTATCTGTACATATAAACATTTTCATCATTTTTTTTTTTGAAACTTGTATACATATTTACTTTTCAAAAGGTGGGGGACGGCCACTCCCCCACACTAGAGTGGTAGAAAGTAGAAAGAAGTCAGAAATACAGGTGAAAACCCATATATTTTGCTAATTTTTGTTCACCGAGTCACTAGCTTGACTCGATCCCCGAATTCGTTGGTCCATGGGGAAAGTTTGGAGATATGGGACAACCATGGGTGGTATGTCCTCTCCAAAATAGTGTTTCAAACAATGACCATTCACTTTGAAGTTGGGACCTTCGGGTTGAGATAACTCAACAGTCCCGTATGGATATACTTTAGCAACAGTGAATGGTCCAGTCCATTGGGTTTTTAATTTCCCCGAGAAGATCTTTAACCTTGAATTGAAAAGAAGGACTCTGTCACCGACATTGAAAACTCGGTTCTTAATCTTAGAGTCGTGAATCTTCTTTGTCTTTTCTTTGTAGATCAAAGAGTTCTCGTAGGCTTGATCTCGAAGTTCGTTTAATTCACTGAGTTGAACCTTACGGTGATCACCTGCTTTATGAAGATCATAGTTTGCATGTTTTAAGGCCCAGTAGGCTTTGTGCTCGAGCTCGATTGGTAAATGACACGCCTTCCCGTATACAAGCTTGTAGGGAGTACACCCGATGGGTGTTTTGTAAGCTGTACAGAAGGCCCAAAGTGCATCATCTAGTTTGTCCGACCAGGAAGCACGGTTTTCACCTACTGTCCTTTCAAGAATCCGTTTAATACCACGGTTGGAAACCTCCACCTTCCCACTTGTTTGTGGGTGATACGTGGTAGAAAGACGATGAGTAACACCGTACTTAAGCATGACTTTTGCAAATTGATCATTGCAGAAGTGAGTACCGCGATCACTAATGATGGCACGGGGAGTTCCAAAACGAGCAAAGAGGGATTTCAAGAATTTCACAACGACTCGGGCATCGTTAGTGGGTAAGGCCTTTGCCTCAACCCATTTTGACAAGTAGTCAATAGCCACGAGAATGTATTTATTTCCACGAGAAGATGGGAATTGGCCCCATAAAATCAATGCCCCAGACGTCAAAGATTTCACAAACTTGAATGGCATTTTGTGGCATTTCGTTCTTTTGTGAAATATTCCCGTGACGCTGACAAGCATCACAAGCTTTGACTAATTCATGGGCATCCTTATAGATCGTGGGCCAGTAGAAACCGGAATCAAACACCTTTTTGGTGGTGTAGTTAGGACTATGGTGGCCCCCGGTGGGTCCAGCATGGCAAGCCTTGAGAATATCAGCGGCTTCCTGTCCGTATACACATCACCTGATGACTTGATCGGCACAGATTTTGAAGAGATAGGGGTCGTCCCAGAAGTAATGTTTAACGTCTTTGAAGAATTTGTTCTTCTGTTGGGACGTCATCCCTTTCACGATGAAGTTACCCGCATGGTAATTTGCAAAGTCCGCAAACCATGGGGTAGTAGAGTCACCACGAAAAGCAACCGCATTGAGTGTCTCGAGAGGAGGAGAACCCAACGGAGTAGCCTCGGCTTTGCATCTTGCTTTGCAAATAGGTACTTCAAAGCCGAGTGATCCGTATACACCACGCATTTGGTCAGTATTAAGTATGGCCGGAATTTTTCAAAGGCATACACCACAGCTAGTAGTTCTTTTTCAGTGGTGGTGTAATGACTTTGAGCCTCGGTCATAGTTTTGCTTGCGTAGTGTATAGGCTGAAAGTATTTTTCTTTTCGTTGCCTCAAGACCGCACCTATGGCAAAATCACTAGCATCGCACATAAGCTCAAAAGGCAGGTCCCAATCGGGGGCAACAAGAATCGGTGCCTCGGTAAGCTTTTCTTTAATGTTTCAAAAGCTTCGATGCACTCAAGAGAGAAGATGAAAGGAGCATCCTTCTCGAGGAGATGGGTCATAGGCCGGGCAATCTTAGAGAAATCTTGGATAAACCTACGGTAGAAGCCGGCATGACCCAAAAAGCTTCTAACACCTTCAACGGTGGTGGGATGAGGTAATTTAGCGATGACATCAATTTTCGCTTTGTCAACCTCAATCCCGTTCTTTGAAATTTTATGGCCGAGGACAATGCCCTCTTTAACCATCAAATGGCTCTTCTCCCAGTTAAGACTTAAGTTCGTTTCTTTGCAATGTTTAAGCATCTGTTCCAAGTGGGAGAGACAAGACTGGAATGAATCCCCGATGACTGAAAAGTCATCCATAAATACCTCCATGATTTTCCCGATCATGTCGGAAAAGATAGACATCATGCACCTTTGGAACGTGCCTGGTGCATTACATAAGCCGAAAGGCATACATCTGTAAGCAAAAGTTCCGTAGGGGCATGTGAAGGTAGTTTTCTCTTGATCCTGTGGATCAATGGGGATTTGGAAGTAACCCGAAAAACCATCGAGGAAGCAGTAGTATTCATTCCCCGCTAGTCTTTCAAGCATCTGGTCCATAAAAGGGAGAGGAAAATGGTCTTTACGGGTGGCTTCATTTAACTTTCGATAGTCAATACATACTCGCCAACCCATGACCAAACTAGTTAGAATCAACTCGTTATCCTTGTTGGTGACAATGGTTATGCCACCCTTTTTAGGAACACAATTAATTGGGCTAACCCAATGATACGTGGGAATCGCACCAGGCTTTACCTCTCAAGGGATCTTGAGAAGCTTACAACCCCCACCAGGCAGTATACTTGATCGTTGTAGTATAGTATAGTGACAGGTACCGGGGGATTGATCGTTCAGCTAGGAATAGTGTCGCTAGGATTAGAAAACCTAAATACTAGTTCTAAAGGTGAGGGATGATTATTTTTGTATTTTTATATCTTTTTAGAAAGCAATTAAAAATCTCGGGTTTGAAGGATTTGGGTGGAATTAGTTGCTAGTCAACTAACCCAATACTAATGATGCAATCAAAATAAAATACTAGAAATGAAAAATAAACTAAATTAACTAAGGTTGTGAGCAATAAGGGGAGAAAATGTTTTTACTTAGATTTCACTACTCCCTAGACATCTTTTACACGTTAATTACTTGTTATAGTTGCGTGGATGACGGATTGTATTCCTTAATACCATTCATGGGGTGGCACACTTAACTCCCCAATCCTATGAGCTCTTATCTCCTCCTATGCCATGCCCAGCACAACCATAGGGATTATAAACAGTGGCTCATGCATTAAATACAACTTGTAGAAAACTAGAAGGGGGGGTTGAATAGTTTTACGTCTTTTTTTTTTCGTTTTAATAAAAGTTTACTTTCAAATAATAAATGGTAGTTTGTAAAAACCTTTGAAGCTAAAGTATAGAAGCAAATTAATTCACATATGTCACATAAATACTTCTTATTTAAAGTGTTAAATAGAAATTATGATTTCATATATCTCACTTAAATATAAGTTTGTATTTATATGTGTATATGTGTTTTAATGATTGTATATACTTTAATTTACTAATGTATAATTTATGTTTTGAATGGAACCTAGTTTGATCTTTATGTGAAATCAATATATGCACAACACACAAGTAATTGTAACTATGAATGATATGCAAGTAAGTTATAAATCAAAGAGTGAGAGATGGAAAGATCAAACCGAGAGACAAAGGATTTATAGTGGTTCGGCTACAAGGACACCTTCCTTGCCATACTCCACTCCCCGAGTCACCTACTCGAGAGTTTTCTTCACTAGTTCAAAAACCTCCTTTATGGAGGAGAATACCTTACACACCAATTAGCACACCACAACGATATCACACCATAATCACAACTTAAACACAACTTCTTCACACCAATCTTCTTCACACCTAACTTCTACACACCAATCTTCTACACTTCAAATATCTTCACACGTTTCTACTTTGCTCCTAGCTTCTTCACAACTTAATACTTCCTAACTCTTTTTCTTCACGCCACTTGTTTCTTCACACCTTCACTACTAAGTCCTATCCACTACTCCAAGATATATACTACTTCACAACTTCTAGGCTTCAACTTCTTTGTCTTCACAACTATCTCTACTTCAATATGCTATTACCACTTATATCTTCTAACACAAATCCTATCTACCTCTATTTCTTCACTACTAATACTACTTCACACCTTCAATAGTTCTAGATCCAATATCTAAATCTATCTAATCAATGTATACACAATGTTCACAAAGAAATAAATGCTATACAAGATGAACTAAACAAGCAACTTAGATAGCAAGATGATACTAAGTTGTAATACTCCTAGTAGAAGTATTCTTCTCTTTGCACTTGAGTGTTGAGGCTTGAATCACTTTGAAACAAAGATCAAAGTGTATAAGATCAAAGGATTTTTAGAAGATGGATAAGAATGTTTAGATTAGAAAGTTTTAGTGCAAAAAGGTGAGGAAAAAATCCAGGTTTAAGGTGGTATTTATAGGCAAAAGAATCTGACAGAGGAGCGTGGCCGGTCCCCTTAAACCATGGCCGGCCCCCTTAAAATTAAGGGGACCGCCCTTTATAATTAAGGGGGCCGCCCAGCTGAAACGGCCAGATTCTTTGTCTTTTAGTGGGGAAAGTTTATTTGGTGAAAAACTAACTGATTTTGGTTAAAAATTTGAATTCATATATTTAGTATGAATAAAACGTTTTTCTTTATTACCAAAAGTGTTTTTCAAAAATATATAATATGTTTATATAATTAAGTGAACTTTGTAATACTTAATTAAACTTTCCTTTGATCTTATAATGCTTTAATCACTATGTTTATTCATACCTTAAGTGATTAGATGGTGAAAGTGATTATTAACTACTAAATACTTGTTTACGTCATTATCTTTGATTTAATGTGTTTTCGTTTTGTGATCATCAAAACATAGAGATATCGGAAGATATGAATAACGTTTTTAGTCGTTTATTTATATCAACAATCTCCCCCTTTTTGATGATTACAAAACCTAAACTCATTAAGTCTAAAAATTAATTTTTAGACAAGTATTTAGTGAGTTTACATTCACTTCTCCCCCTTTTTGTAGAATCAAAAAGGTTTAAGCCAATAAGATAAAACTCCCCCTTGATGTATGCTCCCCCTCGTTTGAGAGCACCAAGGGTTCGAGAAATGGGGTTCTTGCAAGAAAAATATTAGAAGCACAAGCATGGCACAAGCAAACACATATAGCATAGAACTAACTAAGAAAGAGCATGGCAAAAGAGAATTAGAAACATATATTAAGTCGTTCACTAAAAGAAAATGATTATGTCAACCCATAATCATTGTTACATAGGCTACAAAGATGAAATTCTAAGCTAAATAGAATGTCCTAATGTGCCAACAAGAAGTGTCACCAAACTTTCTTGAATCCCAAAATGGTTGAGGAGATTTATTTGAAAATGAGAAACATAAGCATGTAAAATGCTTGATGGTTTAGTGGAGGTAAACATTTTGTTGCATGGATGTTGTTGGGTTTGGAGATGTGGAGCTTGTAGGTGGTGAAATTGAAGATGTGTTTGTTGATTGAGGGTTTTGATGTTGTTCAAGTGATGGTGTTTGTTGAGATCTAGTAAGAAGATACTCAATCCAAGTAAAGTGCTCATTCAATGCAATGGTTTGTTGTTGGAGGAAGATGCAACAAGGGCAATTGTTAACATGCTTCGCAAGTTGGTTTTTGTTATGTGGTGATGATGGTGAGCTTGATTGTGGTGGATCCAAATTGCGTTGAGCAAGATGTAATGCTAAAAGAGCACTAAGCTCATGTGCCTCTTTTAGCTCCTCAACGAACTTCAAGTGTTTGGAGGAAGGTGATGGTGGTGAAGCTTGATAGTTGTCTTGGGTGAAAGTTTGAACATGCAACATGGGAGTGGCATGTGAAGTTGTAGGATGTGGTGGTGGTACTCTTGGTGGTGGAGACATGGTTAAGCTTGGATAGTCATGAAAACATGAAATGTTTGGGAGAGGTTCTTCATGAGTGGGTGATGTTTTTGTTGAATGAGCAACATGTGAAGTGTTGATTGAGATATTGGGATTGATGTTTTGGGATGGAGCATGCTCATCATAAGAAGAGGCATGAATGAGGGAATGAGTGGGTGATAGGTTGTGAGATGAATCATTGTTGTGGTTTTTAGGTTTAGTAGTTGGTTGACTTGGAAAAACATCACTTGAGTTATGACAAGAATCAAGTTTCCTCCTCCAAACGGGTTTGACGGAGATCCTTGCGGTTCTTGAAATCTTAGGTTTTTGGTTGTTGGGAGATGACATGTTTGGGTGTGATGGCATTAATGATGGGAAGAGGGTATTTATAGTGTATGAGAAATGTGGTTTAGGAAGGTAAATTTTGAGGGATAACATGGGACAAAATATATTTGTGAATTTTGGGAAGTATAGGCTGAAATGGGTCAAAAAGTGATAAAGAAAATAGTATCCCCGACCATCAGATGGCCGGTCCCCTTAATCATTAAGGGGGCCGCCTTATATAATTAAGGGGCCCGCCCATCTGGTGTTTCCCAGAATGCCAGCAATGGATTTTTGGCAGAAAATTTTCAAAAATGTTGTGTTTTTGGATTTGGATTCAAGTAAGTTTAACTCCTTGAGGCAATATAGGGCATACTATTCATGAATGTAGAGAGTGATATAAAATTAATAGAAATAGGCAATAAATTTCTAATAATCATGCAATTCATTTATTTATCAATTAAGATATGCAATTAAGGAGGCAACAAATTAAATAAGCTAAATAAGCAACTATATGAAAATGATAACACTTAGCCTAGAACAAGCATGTTGATGATTGTTAACAAGTAACACATAGGTGGTATGATTATATGGATTTCAAGACTTGTTACAAACAAGATCCATATGGGCAAGTCATGATTCTCATGAAATGATTTGATTAAATTGTGAATGTCATTTCCAATAGAGGTGTATGATACATGTGAGAAGGTTAAATGTGTTTTAAGCAAAACGTTTTTAGTTTTATTCAACAATGTTTTGAAGTGACTTCAAGTGTGCATTATAAAAAAAAAACTTTAATCTTGTTTTTGATTAAAATAATGGTTATGAAAGAAATCTTAGTTAAGTAAATAAATATTTCATTAAAAAAGAGAGGAGTTTTAAATATGATGTTTTAATCTTAATAATCAAGAAGTTGCAAGTGAAGAATTTGAAATGGAAGCTTGTCATTGTCATGAGAATCAATTGAGCCCATTGTCACATATAATCATCTTTAATGACACCTAAAGATATTAAAGTGAAATGATAGATACTTAAGATCTAAATGCAATGGAACAGGAAGAAACAAGGTAAATAATTCATGGAAACAAGATTGACATATATATATATATATATATATATATATATATATATATATATATATATATATATATATATATATATATATATATATACAAAGAACATCATAATATCAAGTTGCAAGCAAGTATCAATAATAATGCATCTATTAAGGCAACTAGTAAGACATATAGCTTAAGTGGAAGGGTTCTACTATAGATTAAAGAGAATTTAATAAAAATGATACTGGACTAAACAACAAGAAGGTTAATAATGCTAATATCATATATGCATATATAAGTGTTGATAATCTAAGAGCATGGCAGCATATCAGTTAAATTATATTCACACACTAATTAAAACATTCTAAAGTATAATATATCATTGACAAGTTTTAGAAAAGAAAAACTTATCTCAGGTCCAGCTTTTCAAAAAGGATGGGCATGACGGTGAAAGAAGAAATTTAGGAGGCTTCATCATGAAAAAGTAACCGATACACCATGATACCAATACTCCAAGAGTGAAGAATAAGATGCCGATACATGAATAAATCCGCAACAACATCATAGGCGAAACATTTGTAGAAAGTGAAACAATATGGCAGAGATCAATATCCGTCAAAGGTAATAGAGCGAGATGAGTAGAATAACACGTAATAGGTTCTTCATTTATAAATTACCTAAACAAGATAAACAGCTTGGTACCCAGATTCTCATGGGTCATAGTTGGTTAGATGACAACATCCATTGCATTTGAATGCACATGATGTAGATGTCGTCGATAAGTACAAGAATTCATCAATAGTTTGTTTTAATTAACAAACAATGATTTTCTTGACTAGAATAAAAAGTAATGAATGTTGTTAGTATTAGTTCTAAATTTACTAACTAGATTTAACAAATTTTATTTGTTTTAATGCATTTGTTGAAGGATCATTTACGATAAATCCTAACCCGGTTTTATCATAGAATGGCTTTTGAATGTCGAGAAGATATTTTAAAGACTTAGAGCTATTTTCGAATTTTGTCAATGTTTTTGCTTTTTCATTTTCCATTTTAATTTCATGTTTGTAATCTCGACATTTTTTACATACAAGATCGATTTCAATATTACTTTTAAGTCTAGACATTTTATCTTCTAAACTGATTTCTTTTTCAAAATTGTTTTCAGCAGATGTTGAAAATTTATTTTTAAAAATAATTTTTGAGTCAATGTTGCAAAAATGTTTGAAGTTGTTTTCCATTTTTAAAAATTCTAATATAAATTGATCATAACAAAAGTGTTCAGTTTTGAATTGTACCTTCTTTATAGTTGTACATTCCTCACATGCTATACGGTGATCAATTTCATTTTCCATGTCGCTTCATGTTTTGTTTGTAGCTTCATTTGGATCTAGGAACATGTAGTTCTTGCCATCAATACTCGTGTTCTCATTTGTTTGAATATTCTCATGAGCCGTATTATCATCGTCTTCTTTGCACTTGTTGCACCATGATTTATTCACGCTCTTTCTTTGGATTTGACTCATGTATTATTCGTTCTATATACCTTTAATGATCACATTTGAACTAGTAGTACATGTATTTACATCAACTAAATATTCATTTACTAAATTTTCTAGATTAACTATTTCTTGTGCAATATCAAGTTTATAATCTTTGGTTTTACATTTCTCTTGGTGAATCTTTAAAAGACATTTCAAAATATCATTTGCCGTTTTACAATGAAATAATCTTTCATATTTAACTTTTGGTAGAGTTTTGAAAATAAGTAATTTGGCTTTAGTGTTTTTATCAATATTAGTTTGAAGATTATTATATTGATTTTCAAAATCTATTTTGGTTGGTTTAAGATCACCAATTGAAATGATATGCCATAGATCAAGATCTATTGATTTCACATAGTTTTCAAATTTGTTTTTCCATTCAAGAAAAAGATCATTTTCAAATAAAGGTGGTTGTTGTGCAAATTTCCCTTCTACATATTTTTCAAATTCCATTGATCGTTGCAAGTTTTAAAATACAATCTATTTTAAAAATCTTGCTAGACGTGGCTCTGGTACCAATTGTAGAAAACTAGAAGGGGGGGGGGGGGTTGAATAGTTTTACGTCTTTTTTTTTTTCGTTTTAAAAAAAGTTTACTTTCAAATAATAAATGGTAGTTTGTAAAAACCTTTGAAGCTAAAGTATAGAAGCAAATTAATTCACATATGTCACATAAATACTTCTTATTTAAAGTGTTAAATAGAAATTATGATTTCATATATCTCACTTAAATATAAGTTTGTATTTATATGTGTATATGTGTTTTAATGATTGTATATACTTTAATTTACTAATGTATAATTTATGTTTTGAATGGAACCTAGTTTGATCTTTATGTGAAATCAATATATGCACAACACACAAGCAATTGTAACTATGAATGATATGCAAGTAAGTTATAAATCAAAGAGTGAGAGATGGAAAGATCAAACCGAGAGACAAAGGATTTATAGTGGTTCGGCTACAAGGACACCTTCCTTGCCCTACTCCACTCCCCGAGTCACCTACTCGAGACTTTTGTTCACTAGTTCAAAAACCGCCTTTATGGCGGAGAATACCTTACACACCAATTAGCACACCACAACGATATCACACCACAATCACAACTTCAACACAACTTCTTCACACCTAACTTCTACACACCAATCTTCTACACTTCAAATATCTTCACACGTTTCTACTTTGCTCCTAGCTTCTTCACAACTTAATACTTCCTAACTCTTTTTCTTCACGCCACTTGTTTCTTCACACCTTCACTACTAAGTCCTATCCACTACTCCAAGATATATACTACTTCACAACTTCTAGGCTTCAACTTCTTTGTCTTCACAACTATCTCCACTTCAATATGCTATTACCACTTATATCTTCTAACACAAATCCTATCTACCTCTACTTCTTCACTACTAATACTACTTCACACCTTCAATAGATCTAGATCCAATATCTAAATATATCTAATCAATGTATACACAATGTTCACAAAGAAATAAATGCTATACAAGATGAACTAAATAAGCAACTTAGATAGTAAGATGATACTAAGTTGTAAACTCCTAGTAGAAGTATTCTTCTCTTTGCACTTGAGTGTTGAGGCTTGAATCACTTTGAAACAAAGATCAAAGTATATAAGATCAAAGGATTTTTAGAAGATGGATAAGAATGTTTAGATCAGAAAGTTTTAGTGCAAAAAGGTGAGGAAAAAATCCAGGTTTAAGGTGGTATTTATAGGCAAAAGAATATGACAGAGGAGCGTGGCCGGTCCCCTTAAACCATGGCCGGCCCCCTTAAAATTAAGGGGACCGCCCTTTATAATTAAGGGGGCCGCCCAGCTGAAACGGCCAGATTCTTTGTCTTTTAGTGTGGAAAGTTTATTTGGTAAAAAACTAACTGATTTTGGTTAAAAATTTGAATTCATATATTTAGTATGAATAAAACATTTTTCTTTATTACCAAAAGTGTTTTTCAAAAATATATAATGTGTTTATATAATTAAGTAAACTTTGTAATACTTAATTAAACTTTCCTTTGATCTTATAATGCTTTAATCACTATGTTTATTCATACCTTAAGTGATTAGATGGTGAAAGTGATTATTAACTACTAAATACTTGTTTACGTCATTATCTTTGATTTAATGTGTTTTCGTTTCATGATCATCAAAACATAGAGATATCGGAAGATATGAATAACGTTTTTAGTCGTTTATTTATATCAACACAACCAATAAAAACCTAGTGCACGTCAGTTCATGTTTCCTAAGACGTTCAAGCATGTTACCATTTGGAGATCTGTCAGTTTTCTTAAGTCTAACATCAAATTCATTCATCCAAAACAACTATAAACAAGTAATCAACACATAATTAACATCTAGGTTACATTAGATCCAAGCAAACACAAGATAGATCTAGCCTAGCATGATGGAATTAAGATAAGAACAAGATATAGACAACCAACACATAGACATATTGATTGAATTAAAAGAATACTTATCTCAATTACACATGAAAGGTATCAAGGGCTTAGAACCCTTGAAAAACCTGTAAAATTCGCACCAAGTTCGTACTTAGGGTTTCTCCAAAACTTCTCTCTTTTAATGTGTGAAAATTAGAAAAATATATATAGGAAATAGGGTCTGACGGCGTCAAGACAAATCTTGTGACGCCGTTACCTCGCCGCCAAAATATTTCTCAGACTGCCTTGATCTACTTTTAACGCCGTCATGCGTTATGCATTTCCAGGCCGTCATGAATTTTACTCTTGACGCCCTACTTCGTGACGCCGTCAAATCTGTACTGGATCGTCATGGGAATTACTCTTGACGCCGTCAGGAATTCCTTCTTGACGCCGTCACCTACTGTTCCCAGCAAGGAAAATTAAGACTTTGGCGTTTTCTTCACTTTTATGCTCCAAAAACGTCCGAATTGCTTCCTTTTCCAGATTTCACTCCCAAAAGTACCTAAAATCACAAAAGGAACGATTTAGGGCAATATTTGATCAAATAAGTTCAATTCCGGGCTTAAATGACCCCCTAAAAGTGGTTCATTTTTCGCCTCATCATATACCCTTACACTTGAGATTTGCTTGTCCTCAAGCAAATGCGCTTTTATTCTACTCAAAATACAAGTTAGGGGTCATTTAACACTAATATAAAAGTAACTACAACAAATAATCGTTCCACTAAAGACCAATAGACAAGCACGGAGGTCATACGCAAGCACCTCACAAATAGGGTTTAGATACTCACATCTCTCGGGTGTAATAAAGTGTAAATTACAATATGAAAATGGAAGATATCTCTCACTACCTGTCATAGCAAAATAGATTACCATAGGCTTGGGAAAGGATCAAACCTCCACCACATGGCGTAAGCACCTAGGGTAAACTATCAAAGAGGTCTTTTAAAGGGTTGTAACGTTAGGTGTAGGGATATGAAATACATGGTTTTGTTGGATAAAGGAAGTTTTACTGGTGGCGAGTTAACAATCTTGGTTAATTACATGTACAATGTGGCGTTGCTAAGTCAAGACTAGACTTGACTTAAGCTAATAAATGAAAAATAACAAAAACATAAAATGAACATAGAATAAAAAGGGATGGTAGTCCGTATGTTTTTTCTCTTTTTTTTTTTTTTTTTTCTTTTTCTTGATTTTTTTTTTCGATTTTTTTTAATTTTATTATTATTATTATTATTATTTTTGCATACACTCTTACCCTACCATCCAAAATAATACATCATAGGGTATAAACATTTCCCTTACATTTGAATTTTTACATACTTTACAATAAACTAATCTAATGACTCGAATTAAGAAAATCAAAACACTTGGAGTACTTTTAAGATTAACGCACATATGGGGGTAATAATATTATGTTCTTCCCCATTACTCCATAAAAAAGTACTTTACCCATGAGTCCCAATCGTCCCAAAACAATATGTACAAGGATATGACTCGACTTAGCAACCATGTAATCAATTAGATAATTAACTTAGGGTTTAACAAATAACAATAATGCACTAAAGATGAGCGCATACACGGAAGGCTAAGGCGATTTGGGTGTATATTTAAGTGGGGTGTAACAAATTCTTCCTTTAAGTAAAATGCTTAAAGTTAGAAACGAAAAGATAGGCTCGGAGGGGTGTACTAGGGGTTTCGTGTACTAAAAATGAGTACAACGCTAAGGGTGTGGGAAAAATTAGTTGACTTAACTAGCCAAGTAATATGAATTAAATGGTCAAGTAATTATGATACGGGTTTAACAAAAGGGTGATCCTAATGCCTCTTATCATGTAGTAAATCCTACTACACGAATGTAGTCTCACTAGCGGTCTCGGGATGCATCACTAACGCAAGTTCTAGAATCTAAATGCTACCGGTACACTCATAAGCACTAATAGTAAATGCTTTTCCTATCAAATCTAAAGGCGAACCTCACATATTTGGGTGGAAAATTTTTCTGAATATACGATTATGTGCTAGTCATACAATCTCCTATCCATGAGACGCTTGCTATGGCTAAAGTTTCACTTCTAAATGTTGTAAAAAATTTTAAATTTGGCGCTAAAATTGCACTAACAAGTGTTTTTCATAGTTTTATTACACATCTACTATCAAACAAACAAACTCAAGCGAAAGTGCATATGTAAGGTATCATCATTTTACCCTCCCCTTACACTTAAGATGAACACTGTCCCCAATGTTCAAGTAAAGAATGTAAAAGTGAAAAAGTAAAAAGAATGAAATCAAATACTCCCCTGATTCGCTCGGTATGGATAATAAGGTGGCCAGGTTAAATCTTCCTCCAAGAAAATGAACAATCAAAGCTTCCCTTCCAGAATATAAATCATCTTCTTGTCATACATAACCTGTAAAACCTGAGAAAATAGACAAAAACAACCTCGCGTAAAATCGGCGGCATCCAATATAAGTTACTAAATCCTAGAAAACAAGATAAGATATAATGCTTGTGGAATGAAGTTTGCAGATTTCCTGGAGATTATAAAACTTAATAATTCACAAAAACCATAAGACTCCGTTAGAAAAACAAAACCGGTAAAATTTCCAGATTTTTACACGTGACGCCGTCAAGAATTAACTCGTGACGCCATCAAAAGTGACCTGCAGAAATTCTTATGTTAAGTTTCCGGAAAATTTCTGGAAAAACTTAGTCCTACTTCCTGGAAAATCCTGCAAAACTTAATTATGACTCAATACAAGCATTTGACTCTAACAAATACGAATATACATGTTCGTTTAATATTGTGGAGAATCATGATCGGTTTGTTTCTTAAAAACATATTTGGGGTTTCCCCTTACACTTATCTTTTGCAAAAGTACTTTTAGGTGGAGTTAAGACTAGGCCAAAACAACAAAGTAAAGTATTCCCACTATTTAGTTAAGAAACATGATCTACCAACAATAAAAATTAAGCATGCATACGAAAACAAATAACAAATAAACAAAATTAAATCACACAAAACATGGGTTGCCTCCCAAGAAGCGCTTTTCTTTATTTACGAGTCTTGTAGCTAGACTCAAGGTCATGGGTTACTACGTGACCTCGTCGTTGGTTCCACTCTCTAGGTCGTCTTCTAAACCAGTTTTGTATTCCGGACCTAGTTGCAAGCATTCTTTGTAGAAACCAAGCATCCTATTCTTTACATACTCTACTCCTCTATGTCTATCTTCCTCATTCCTATAATAAGCCGCTTGCTTGTGTTCTTTTTCTATATTAGAGAGGAGGCGGTATTGCTCAATTTTGTAGGGCATTTGATAGGCAACCTCATCATTTTCTTTCTTGAATCTAACTATCCCTAGAGTCGGGTCATAACTCATCCTAGTGGCCTCAACAAATGGTTTTCCAAATATTACTTGGCTTAGGCAATCATCTATCACAGGACGGGTGTCTTCTACTATCATAAAATCGATCTTATAGGTGAGATTTCCTATAATCACATGCAATCCCTTCACTCTTCCTACAAAATTACTTATCAAATTCCTATTGGGCATCATCCTAAAATCGAGTTGCTTCTTCATCACCCAATTGTAATAAGTCCTAGTCATGATGTTAACAGGAGATCTAGGATCGATATAAGCTTTCCATATATGCATGTGCCCAATATTGCATGGTATGTTAATGTTAGAGGGGTCTCCCATTTTGATAAGGGGTGTGCCAAGGATATATGGTCTCTCGGGACTATCATATAAATCCTTATGGTATTCCCGTTCTTCCTTGGTGGGCAACTTATCAAAGTACTTTTCTATAGGCTCTATCTCCTCTAATTCCTCTCCCCTATTAACCTCAACTTCCCTACTCTCATCCTTAGTCTCGGCTTCTACTCCAACTTCATCTTTGTCACTCCCTTCTATCTCCCTATCTATTGGCTTAATGGTGACAACATTGACAAAGTGGACATGTTTGGATGATGAGGGGTCCTTAATTTGGATTCCGTTATTGGTGTCCCTAGTGTCCTTCCTAGGTGTGACTAACACTTGGTTATTGAGGGCCTTCAACAAGTTGGCAATCTTGTTGGTTATCTCCGTTTGTTGTTGGTTGAATTCGGTTTCAAACCTAGCTATGCGAGCTTCTTGAGATGCCATAAACATTGACATCAACCCTTCAAGATTGTTTGTACTACCATAGTTGTTAGAAGGATTGTTGTTGAAAGTACGGTTGGATGGTGGACCGTTTGGTTGGTAACGATTAGGCGGATTGGAAGAATTGGGTTGATTTTGTTTCCACCTAAGGTTTTGGTGATTTTTCCAAGAGGGGTTGTATGAATCACCGTAAGGGTTTGGCTCGGGCTTGAAAGTGTACCACTTATCTCCCGCTTCGTCGGTACGCGTGGATGCGTAATCCGCAAAAGATGTTCCCGGGAATTCCACACAATCACGAGTGTCGTGGGGACCACTACATAATTCGCATGAAGAAGTGATTTTGTTCACTTGGCTTGAAGGTTTAGGAGCTTCGTAAGATTTCATGAGAAACTTGACTTGGTCCTCAAGTTCCATGATCCTACGGTCGGGAGTGCTAGAATTGTTCGAAGGCAAAGATATTGCCTTGACCGTTTTGTTCAAATCATGGGGATCATTCCAACTTTCGTTGTCATAGAGAGCAAGATCTTCTATGAGCTCCCATGATTGTTCCGCACTTAGATCACGTAGCTTACCACCGGCCGATTGGTCAATGGCTCGCCTCGTGGAGATATCGATATGGTCATAAAAAATTTGGACTTGGAGCCAAAGATCTATGCCATGATGAGGGACTTTTTGGAGTAAGTCCTTGAAACGAGTCCATGCTTCATAAAGAGATTCATTTTGACGTTGTTGGAACATCAAGATGTCATTTCTAAGCTTAGTAGTTCTCCCCGGTGGGAAAAATTGAGCAAGGAAACGAGTGGTGAGATCATCCCATGTGGTGATGGATCCCGCGGGTAAACGCTCAAGCCATTGACTAGCTTGATCCCGTAGAGAGAATTGGAATAGGCATAATCGGGTTGTCTCTCTAGTTTCAACACCTAGGTCTATGGAATCTACGATTTTGAGGAAGTCCTTAAGATGTTGGTTTGGATCTTCGGAACGTAGTCCATGGAATGCACATCCGCTTTGCACCAACCGGATGGTGTCGGATCGCAAGGGGGTCACATTCGCTCCGGTGAGCTCAATGGTGTTTCGGTAGCCTTGGTGGCTAGGTCGGGAATACTCTCCTAAGGTTCGGGGCCTAAGGGGTTCTAGTTGTGGCTTTTGTTGTGGTGGGATGACGGGTTCAAAGATGTTCCCGTTGTCCATGATGTTGGGTGGTGAAGAGTTACGAACAAAGACACAAAGAAATAGATAGACTAAAGAAAATCTAAAGAATAAAAGTAAAATCTTACTAGAAAGGAATCTAGCAAGTAGACCTAATAAAAAAAGATTCTAACCTAGACAATAACTATTCCCCGGGCTGCGGCGCCAAAAACTTGATACGTGGGAATCGCACCAGGCTTTACCTCTCAAGGGATCTTGAGAAGCTTACAACCCCCACCAGGCAGTGTACCTGATCGTTGTAGTATAGTATAGTGACAAGTACCGGGGGATTGATCGTTCAGCTAGGAATAGTGTCGCTAGGATTAGAAAACCTAAATACTAGTTCTAAAGGTGAGGGATGATTATTTTTGTATTTTTATATTTTTTTAAAAAGCAATTAAAAATCTCGGGTTTGAAAGATTTGGGCGGAATTAGTTGCTAGTCAACTAACCCAATACTAAATATGCAATCAAAATAAAATACTAGAAATGAAAATAAACTAAATTAACTAAGGTTGTGAGCAATAAGTGGAGAAAATGTGTTTACTTAGATTTCACTACTCCCTAGACATCTTTTACACGTTAATTACTTGTTATAGTTGCGTGGATGACGGATTGTATTCCTTAATACCATTCATGGGGTGGCGCACTTAACCCCCCCAATCCTATGAGCTCTTATCTCCTCCTATGCCATGCCTAGCACAACCATAGGGATTATAAACAGTGGCTCATGCATTAAATACAACCAATAAAAACCTAGTGCACATCAGTTCATGTTTCCTAAGATGTTCAAGCATGTTACCATTTGGAGATCTGCCAGTTTTCTTAAGCCTAACACCAAATTCATTCATCCAAAACAACTATAAACAAGTAATCAACACATAATTAACATCTAGGTTTCATTAGATCCAAGCAAACACAAGATAGATCTAGCCTAGCATGATGGAATTAAGATAAGAACAAGATATAGACAACCAACACATAGACATATTGATTGAATTAAAAGAATACTTATCTCAATTACACATGAAAGGTATCAAGGGCTTAGAACCCTTGAAAAACCTGTAAAATTCACACCAAGTTCGTACTTAGGGTTTCTCCAAAACTTCTCTCTTTTAATGTGTGAAAATTAGAAAAATATATATAGGAAATAGGGTCTGACGGCGTCAAGACAAATCTTGTGACGCCGTCACCTCGCTGCCAAAATATTTCTCGGACTGCCTTGATCTACTTTTGACGCCGTCATGTGTTACGCATTTTCAGGCCGTCATGAATTTTACTCTTGACGCCCTACTTCGTGACACTGTCAAATCTGTACTGGATCGTCATGGGAATTACTCTTGACGCCGTCAGGAATTCCTTCTTGACGCCGTCACCTACTGTTCCCAACAAGGAAAATTAAGACTTTGGCGTTTTCTTCACTTTTATGCTCCAAAAACGTCCGAATTGCTTCCTTTTCCAGATTTCACTCCCAAAGTACCTAAAATTACAAAAGGAACGATTTAGGGCAATATTTGATCAAAGAAGTTCAATTCCAGGCTTAAATGACCCCCTAAAAGTGGTTCATTTTTTGCCTCATCACCCAAGGACTGCCAGATATAGGATAAATCAACCCCGCATCAAGAAGTTTTAAAACCTCTTGTTTGATAACTTCGTGCATTTTGGGATTTACCCTTCTCTGTTGTTGCACTGCTGGCTTAAAGTCATCCTCCATTAAGATTTTATGTGTACAAAAGTTCGGGCTTATGCCCTTAATGTCAGAGAGTTTCTAAGCAATTGCTTGCTTGTGTGACTTAAGAACCTTTAGGAGTGCTGCCTTTTCCTCATCTTTCAAGTCTTTAGCAATAATGACGGGCAATTTATCATCACCCTCCAGAAATGCATATTCTAGATGAGGAGGCAAATCCTTGAGCTCAACCTCGGGAAAGTCTTCAGTTATTTCAACATTTTTGACTTCCTCATTATGAAGTATTTTTGGAGACGGAGAGGGTGAAGGATCGTCATTTAACAATCTTTCAAGAAGAAGAATGTCCCCCTCCAGGTCAAGATAGTTTTCATCAATCCCATGAGGAATTGAACTATCCTGAGCAAGAAAAGCCTCGACCTCTTCCAGAAGGAAGTCACTTCCCTCAAATGGAGTGAGAGAAGGGGAAGAGTCGGAAATGATAAGATCAGTAGAAAGAGTGGTACTGCCACTGGCTGAGAAACCAAGGACTTCTTGAGAAGACTCCTCAGACGCAACATCGATGATGTCAATTCGGTTAACCATTTCAGCGTCATAGTTGGAGGAGTATCGTGAAGTCTGATCAAGATTGAATGTTATGGCTTCGCCACCAACACGTAGAGTGATTTCTTCCTCGAATACATCGATTAGAGCACGACCCGTTCTTAAGAATCCCCTCCCGAGAATGAGAGGAACTCTTGGGTCAGCATCGAAATCAACAATCACGAAATCTGCCAAAAAATGGAACTTTCCTACTTTCACAAAGATATCTTCGGCAATGCCGAGAGGACGGGATATAGTACGGTCTGCAAGCTCGAGAGTCATGCAGGTAGGAGTGAGAGCAGGAAGAGAGAGTCTTTTCCAGACTGTGTAAGGCATCAGGTTAATGCTTGCGCCAAGATCGGCCAAGGCAAAGCATTCAACCATCCCCGGGAAAACACAAGGAATGAGAAATTTCTCGGGATCTCCAAGCTTTTTGGGAAGCTTTTTCAAGAGCACTGCTGAGCAATGCTCGTTAAGTGGAGTTTTTGCCATCTCACAGAGTTTTTCTTTGTTGATTATCAGATTTTTTATTGTTGAAGCAAATTTAGGCATGAGAAGAAGAGCATCCGCGAAGCTATTATCGAAGTGTAACTCTTGGAAAATTTGATAAAATTTTTCCATCTGATGATTAGCTTTTTCGCGGTTCTTTTGATCATTCATACGTGAAGGATATGGAATTGAAGGTGTAGGATCATTCTTTGGAATTTCATCAGAACTTACAGGAGGATCAAATACAACTTTCGACTTACGAGTCGGGACCGGGACAACTTGAGGGTGGACGTTGTTGGTACCTCCGTTATTAGTAGGAAGTACCGTGTCCATGGTAACCTCAGGTTCACGTTCCGCTACCTTGGTAGGAGGAGAAGAAGAGGTAGAGGGAATCGAGGGTCCATTGTATGATACCCCACTTCGGGTAGTGATCGCTTTGACATCGCCCCACGGGTTAGCGATCGTGTTGCTCGGTAGTGTACCCGGGCCTGAGGGTCGATCATTTAAAGACTTCTGAAGCTCAGAGATCTTGCTGATCAGTAACCGATTCGTTTCCTCTTGTGCTTTCAGGAATTGTTTTAGCACTTCATCGGAGGATGACGAGGGTGGAACAACATTTTGATTTTGATTAGGAAGATTTTGGACACGGTTGTTTTGAAAATTCCCCTGATTTTGATTGTTGTTACCTTGAAAATTGTTTCTCTGATTGAAATTACCCTGATTGTAATTCCTTTGATTTTGGTTTCTTTGAAAATTTCCTTGAAAACCTTTATTTTGATTGCCATTTTGAAAATTGTTTTGATTAAAATGACTTTGATTTTGGTTCGGGTTTTGGAAATTTGAGTTTTGACCTTGGTTAAAATCTCCTCGATTCTGATTCGAGTTACGGTTTTGATTTTGGTTAAAACCGGGAGGTCTGAGAAAATTGTTGGAACGATAGCTCAAGAGATTACGGTCCCCTTGTGGTTTGTAAGAATTACCCCCCATGTTGTAGGAACCGTGAGCAGCATAAACATTCTCTTGAGGAAAACCAGCAGTAGCTAGACACTCGGAATAAAGATGTGGGCCCCCACAAGTTTCACAACTTCGGGCCACGGCTTTCACTTGTTGATTTTGAACCTGATTTTGCATCGTTTGGTTCATTCTCAACACAGCCATAGAGATATCATCCATCTTTTTGGTGAGAGCAATTATTTCAAGAGATGATGATGAAGGAATGATTGATTTACATGACTCATCACTCTTCGCAGAGGAATCCCAAAAGTTATGGTGGGCAGTCATGTTCTCAATCAAGTCATAGCATTCTTCGGGACGCCTTTTCATGAAGGTCCCACCAACAGCAGCATTGAGAATATCCCGGTGCCTCAATGTCAGACCATTATAGAAGGTATCTATAATGGTAACTTGTAACATATTGTGGTTAGGGCACCGATCAATAGCTAGCTTATAACGTTCCCAAGCCTCAAAAAGAGACTCATAGGGACGTTGCCAGAAGTTGCTGATATCATTTCGTAACTTGGTAACCATGGAAGGTGGAAAATATTTTGCTAGAAACTTGGTTACCATCTCATCAAAGGTACGAATAGAATTCTTTTGGAGTCGGTCAAACCATGCAGTGGCCTGATGAGTGAGAGAATAGGGGAAGAGATACAGCCGGAGGGCATCATCGGTGACACCATGCTGTTTCATGCTTTGGGTGACGGTAAGGTATTTATCAAGATGCTTGTTAGCATCGTCACCCGGCAATCCGTGAAATTGACACGAATTTTGGACTTGTTGGATCATGTGGTGCTTGAGGCCAAAGTCCATAGCCTCAATAGTGAGTGGTGCAATAGGCCCGCCCCTCCCTTGCATGGTAGGCTGGCACAACTCCTCCATCGTTCGGAGATCGGGAGCTGGCTCATCCCTGGGAGGGTCAAGGGGTGGTAGTGGTGGTGGTGGCCCATCGGCCATTTCGGTTTTTGGTTCTTCAATAACAGTACAGCACGTAGCTCGGGTATGTTTTTCTGATTTTTACGCTTTGTTTGTGACCGAGTGCGCATGCACTAAAAATAATTTTTCAAAACAAGATCGAGGCAAAACCACAGTGAATCTAAACCAATAATCACAAGTGAATGGCTTCTTTAAAAAAGGTATGATAAAGTGTTTTCGTAGTGTATAATTATTCCGAAGAAATACGCGTAAAAGTATTTCCCGGGTCGTTCTCCCAACGAAGGTAGAATGGAATCGTGAATAGTCGAATCGCAAAATCGAGTCGTGAAAAGTGGTAAAGTGAAAAATATGATTTTGGAATTCAAATAATAAAAAGTAATAGTGAAATAATCGGAATGTACAAGCTATATACGCACCGATGTTAAAAACGCAAAAACGGAAATGCAACCGTAAAATTTAAAACGTTACGTTTAATGAAAAATGATCCTACGAACTTGAAAATATTTCCTAAAAATCTTAAACTAATAAAAAGAATATTAAGAAAAAGAATTTTTTTTTTTTGAGTTTTTATTTATTTATTATGATTAAAAATCTAAAATAAATAAATTAATTGTAGAAAAATAGTAAACAAAGATGGACTAAGTATGCAATTAAAGGAAACTAATATGTAAAGTATATGCTAAAAAATAAGTTTGAAAAGTTAAAGGACTATTTTTGAAATTTTCTAAAACTTTATTAAAACCACAACTATGAAATGAAAAGTTACAATTCAACTTTTACTATCTTCAGAAAACTAGAGGGACTAAATTGCAATTTTTGAAACTGTATATAAACTAAAGAAACAGCTTAACAACTCAAACTTGCGAACTCAATAAAAAACTCAAATAAGCATCAAATTGAAATCTAAAAACTGAATTGAGAAGCTAGTAGTACTGGCTACAAGAAAAACATCAAAGTCCACTAACTGATTCAGGACCTACACAGGTTTAATGGGCTGATTTGAACCTAGATAACGGCCAGAGAAATATACTAAATGGGACAAGTAGTCTGTGATGCAGGGCTACAAACAGCAGGGCTACAAACAGCAGGGCTAAAAGGGCGATTAAGAGCTAACTCAAAAGCTATATAAACTCCGAACTAGAGGCACAAAATCTCAAAACTTAATAAGCTTAATAACCAGAGAATCATGTAAATTCAATTCCATGTAAGAAGCACTAGTAGATAAGCAGAAGAGGCTACCAAAAATCAACTGAGTTAAACAAAACTGATGCAACATCAACCTAGGAGAAAGTTAAGCCATCTAACAGCCTATCCTAACGAGTACACAAGCTGAAATCAAGTCAAACACCAGCTCACACCAGCTTAGTCAACCGTAAACAAGCTTATAATAACAATCACACAAGCTGAAAAGGCTAGCAACAAGCTCCTACATAGTTCGCTGAGCTAATCTCAGCAGATACTAATGCTAAATGGGTAACTAAGATGGCATAATAAGCAAAACAAATAAGCAATAAATTGAAATCTAAGCCTAGATCCTAAGAGACATAACTATAAGCTACATTTACCTCCTGAAATCAAGCAAAATCATCAGCTAGATAAGCAAAAAGTTGGCCATTAAAAAAAACTGAGAAACACATTATCTGTTGTGATGAACTATGACTAAAACTAATTTTAAATGATCTAAATTGAACTTAAATGTTGAATTAAGCTGATTTAACACCTAATTAATCTAAGTTGAACTACTTTCCACCAGAATCTAAGTTTGTAGCAGCTGGTACACAGAAATGGGCACGGAAATGAATTTAGAAATCGAAATTGACTATTGAATGATATAACCTATTATTATAACTATCTAAATGTCTATTCTAACTCTAACGTGATCTGTAAATGATGCTAAACCAGTGATCAAACTACAATTACTCACAGCAATCAACAATTCCAAACACCCCTTTAACTACCATGTTACACTATAACTGTGAGATATAGGCTACAATTCACCACAACAATGATCAAAGTGAGTGCGACAACAATAGCATAAGCAAATTCAGCCACTAAATCTAACTTCTAACAACTAAAACACAGATATGCAACAAAGGCTATCGCAAGGCAGAAAATAACAAAGTAAAATGTAAAATTATGGAAACTACTATTGAATTAAAACTTTAACTACAAAATTGCTAACTAAAGAACAAAGTGGACTAAACCAAACAGCAATAAAGCAATCACATAAGATCTAAACTAACCACAGTATATTAAGCAATTTGAAATGAAAATTGAAATTGAGAACTTACAATTTTAAGCTCAGCTGAACAGAGGTTTCAATTGACCAAAGCCTATATTTAGATAGGCCTTATTAACTTCTGAGATCATTCAACTAACACCTAATAAACCCAGAATCTCCATCATGAATCACCATTGACTTTTGTTGACTAAATGAAATGTGGAACAATGAAGCTGATATCACTCTTACAAAAACTATAAAATGAAAATTAGCAGTAAACTACTACTAAACAGCTTAAATGAAAGCTGAATGAAATGATGAAATAACTCTTTGTAATTTCCTATTTCCTGTTTTAAAATCACCTCTGAAATATAATACAAGCTGAATAGAATTTAAACTACTTTGAAATGTTGAACTGAATTAAAAGCTGAAATGACAAAAGTTTTATACTAAAACAAAGATAAGGTAACAATAAGCTAAAAATGATTAAGGGTAAAAGCATAATTCATTAAAAAATTAAAAGTTACAATTAAAGAGAAATTACATGAATAAAATTGAGAGGAAAATTGGGCAGAGTTTGGCTACTTCAAACTCCACACAAACTAAGCTAACCTATCATCTATTTATAGGAGGTGAGGAGGTGAGCTCACGGATTGCCAAGCTGGCAATCCGTGTGAACTTATGTTTGTTTACATCCATTCAGAGCCCTTTGATCAGCTTCAATGATTGCCCATTCAATATCCACCCTTAGATCATGATTGATGACGCGTTTCCTCCAATCTTTGGCTGCTAAGTGTCCCTTATTGTGCTTCTTGAGTTCTGACACATACTGACACCTTCTTAGCTTCTAGAAACATGTTGATTTAACGGATTAACCCTTAATTGTGGTTAATTTCGTACGGTGAAAATATGGAGGAAACGCCTTCTTAGTTCTGACACATACTGACACCTTCTTAGCTTCTAGGGTTCATCATGAATAGTAAAATCTGGGAAGTGTGGGTAAATTGTGGGAAAATATGGGGGGAAAGGGTACGGGGTGTTTTTGTTTATTTATTTTAACTTGGTTGACTGTTTGACCGAAGGTGGATATGGGCTTGGGTAAGAAAAATAGGTGATGGGCTTTGGTATTATTTGGTGGGCTGGGTGTTTTAAGAATTGGGTTAATAGTTTTCTGGACCAGACTTTATGATTTCAGATTATTATTACAAAATTACAAGGACCAAATATGTGTTTAGCTAAAATCCAAGGGCTGATCTTGCCATTTCCCAAAAACTAAATCCAAGGCTAAAATTGACCATAATGAATCTTCAAGGACTATTGTTGTCATTTTGAGCTCAATTAGGATCAAGGCTTGATAAAAGCTTCCCGGCTTCAGCTTTTTACACTCATTCCACATCTCGTGCTCGGTTTCGTTGTTTTCTCGTGATTTTTGTCCATTTCTTTCATATCCGTACCTGCACATTCATAACACAAAAACAAGTGTTTTCTTGGCATTTGTTAGCTCAAATAGTCGTTTTGGGTCGATAATCAACCATAAAATAGTGAGTGAATAAGCACTCACCAAAATCCCCCCGACTAAGGTATTGCCGTGTGCTCACGCAATGTGATCAATTCACGCTCTTGGGATAAATAATTTTAAAACTCTTCCTACTAACTTTGTAAAGTAGCAAGGAGGTTCGAAAGAAGTAATTAAATCATTTATTCCCGAAAATGCTCCGTTTTCCAAAATTTTCCTTTATTCCTTTATTTCACTTAAACTTCCTATTTTTGTACTTTCCATACTTTAAACTTGTGACGGTTTGTTGAACTTTCATTATTTTTGCAATAATTATTAGGGTCAACGAGTAGAAACACTTCTATTAAGAAGCGACCATACGGATAAAAATTGTCATCCTTGATTTTTCACAAGTCCCCAAACTAAGCGTACAAACGAGATCACAGCTTATCTACAAATTAGATGCTAACACTACTCATAACAGTTACTTGTGGAAACTCCTTACTCCCATTTCCTAGGTTTTGTATCTCAATATTTTATTTTGTTGAGAAATGAATTGCTTCATATTTTCTCGTTTCGATAATTTTTAAGTCCGATAGTGATACCTAAGTTAAAACGATAAGTAGTTATTCATTTTCTCTTAAGAACCACTGCAATAGAAATTCGGTCTACATCAAGGAATTTTTTGGGTACATACAATATCAGAAATATAAGTTGCGGAGTACGATCACGTGCACCCATGTGACTGATTACTAATCACTTATCACATGCACCTCACGCGCCAACAACTTATTTACCTACATAAGCTCTTATTCGATACAACTTTCAACTTTCATTTTTCTCATTTTTCACTTTTTTCACTTTTCTCCTACTTTCTAATATTTTTCACTTTTTTGTTTCTTGACTTTTTTCTCAACATCAATGGAAGCTTATCGGGTAGCTCCAAAACCACATAGATAATCAACTTTTGATTTTTGACTTTTTGCTCTTATTTTTGATGTTCCTTGATATGTACCCAACTTCTAAAGAAAAAATTCTCTTAAGAAAACAAAGAACTAAATATTATTCAAACCGAAATACCACTAATTAACCTAGAACATGTATTATATATGGGTGACGTATCTGATGGGAGTAAAAAGCCACAAGTACCTCTCATGAGCTCTAAAGAGAACCACTACTCCACGTTTAGCATCTAACTTCTAAATAAACTCTATCATTTCTCGCTCTTCGCAATTTAAGATTCCAAATAATGAAACCTGCGAATACTTAGCCGATAATCAGCCACGCATATATAAAGTCAGATACGGAAACTTGCAAATTCTAGAAGAAGAATTCGCGTTTTCTAGCTCCTGATGTAAAAGACTATCGAAAGCTTTTAAGCTGCGCATGTATAAAGTCAAATACGGGAACTTGCAGATTCTTAAGAAAGAATTCGCATTTTATAGCTCCTTGTGTACAAGACTAGCACAAGCTTATATGATTATCATTGGTTAAGGGAACAAGCTAAGGCTCAACACACCCGGTCAAGTCAAAATATTTATTCCTACTCTCACCAGCAAGAAAGTCAACAAGGTGTCAAAACACTTATTCAAACTTTATTATATTTTTGCACAACTTTTTCATCTTTTTTTTTTCATTTTTTTATACTTTTTCATGACATTTTCATTCATTTTTCTCCAAAATTTTTCAAATTTTCAAATTTTTTCATTTTTTCAATTTTTTATATTTGGTGGAAAAACGGAGTTGCGAGAGTGCACGACATGTGAAACATGCTAGGTCAAAATCGAATCGAAGATTCACCCTCCCCCCGACTAGAACGAAACATTGTCCTCAATGTTTTATGGGTTAAGGTAATCCTAACAAAATTCTAGGCCATTTATTAATTATGCCAAAGAAAATGTTAGTCGATAAGATTTAACGGATATAGGATTTCAAAATAGCACCGATGAATGAGACTCCAAGTGAAGAAATAACGAGCACGAGAGTTATCATAAATCATGGACAATCCTGAACAAACATCACAAACAACCACGAAACACAAGATTAGAAGAGGCACCCCCTCTGTAACACCCCCAAAATACCGCAACGGAAGACTGTGTCATAGGGGTGCTACTTCATAATACAAAGAACAAGGTATAGAAAACGAACTCTAAATGAGACGTTTTGAAAAGTTACCATTCGATTAATAAATTCTGAGATACAAACTTGAGTTCCATAATACAATACATAAGAGTTTTAAGACATATCGAATGGTAAAGATAAAAGCATAAGTCTTCAAAACATGCCAAGCGACTCTATGCTCCATGCAACAGCTTATCATCTTACAGACCTGAGACAAACATGCTAAAGTGTCAACACAATGGTTGGTGAGTTCATAGAGTTTGTCTTAAAATAATTGAAAAGCCTTAAGAGAATGTTCGCACAGCAAAGGCATCGTGAATCCACTCAGTTGCAATTCCCGCCATAAGAGACTTGCAACCTGTGTGTTCACAACCCACTGCTAACATATATAGTATGAATAAGACATGTATAAGTTCATCAAGACAATTTAAGCAATTAGAAGTGAGTCTCTACTTCATCTCCGAAGACCTCACTTTTATGATGTATCCAACATTCGCAAATGTTAGGATGTATCAAAGACAACTGGGAGTCAATTCCCAAAGACAACTAGGAGCCACTTCCCAAAGACAACTGGGAGTCAGTTCCCAAAGACAACTACTAGTCAATAAATAGAATAACGCAATTAAGTATAACGCAGTCATGTATGTAAGCAATCAAGTATAACACAGTCAAGTATAGACGTTTTGAGTATTTGTACAAGTAAACAAGTAGTTGAGCATGTGTCTCCCCCAAAGACAAGTAAGAAAAGAGTAGGGGCTATGACTCACCTTAAGCTTAAGTGATGTGAAATCAAAGTGGTAGTCGAATCGTGAAAGTCTCTAAGAGCAGCCTATAATAGAACGTTGCGACTTAGGTTTGGAGTAACGTCTAAGAATTGCCCATATATGTCTTGCATAATGTTCATGATGTAGTACTTAGTATATAATGTAAGTCGTTGAATATAAGTGGTCTATGAAACATGTATAGGTTGTATATCTCTTACTACCGTTCGGGCCGACATAATTCAGAAGTCATAGAGTAAACGTTCGAGGAGCCAGGACACTTTAACTCGTAAATCCACAACTCATCTCGACGGCTTACTTAATGAACTCCTCACATGAGGCTCCCTACTATTGTAGTATTTGATAACAAATGTATAAGTTTTAATCCGAAAAGTTACATGTCCAATATTTGAATAAACTTAGGAAAGTTTATTAGTACATGAAGATTGTTATTAGGGGTAATTTCATAAGTCTTATATGACCATTTTCTTTTTGTAATATCTCATGGTTCCTTTTGAAGTGAAGTAGATCCAAATTGTTTGTTCAAGTTATCGCCTAATTCCTTGTTTCATGTTTACGCCTAAGTAAGCTTATATGGTCATTTAGTCATGGCTTCGCCGTGACCTTGGTCATTTTTCCATGGTCTTGAGACTCAACCTTGGCTTTAGCCATGGTTGTGGTCTTGGCTTTAGGTCATTAGACCTCTTGGTCTTAGTAAATGATAACTATAATATAGTGACTTTGGTCTAAAATGGGCTGTTAAGATTTTGAAGAAATTTATCACTCGGAAAGCGTTTTCAGGGCTCGAGCTTCTTTGTTCCTGAACGAAAACGTCGTTCCGGACAACTTTCGTGTTTTAACTTTTTTATGAATCGGACCAGAAGGGTGACTTTAAAAAGCTAAATTTGATCAGAATGCTATTTAGGCAGTTTTGCCGTTTTGGTTTCGCTAACTTCTTATGGCCATAACTTTTGACTCGGGTACTCGTTTTGGGTGATTCAAATTGCTATGTTTTCCTTGTTAAGTCCTCTTTAACATTAAGTAAGTGTCAAATATCAAAGTTATACTATTTTGGTCGTGGTTCTCCATAAAAATCACTAGTTTGCTTGTTTACTTGTCATAAGTTAACATATGTATACTAATACTTGTGTTATCCATTTTTAAACATCATGAACACAATAACAAGAACATATATAGCATGAAAGGAACATAAAGAGCATGTAAATGATAATTAAGCAAGAAAATGTGTTAGGGTTTGCTTACAACTTTTGGCCTTAATGAAAAGGGAAACTAGGACAAGAACTAGGACTTTGATTGAATAAGCTTTCTTCCTTTGCAACCTATGATAAACCGAGGTTATTTGAAGATTATAACGACGCCTTCTTGAAGTCCAAAGCTATTTGAAGATTATAACGACGTCTTTTTGGAGACTTTAAAGTTATAACAACTTTTCTTAGAAAATTTCCAAGATTGAAGATCAAACACTAGTTTTCTTTCAAGAACTAGTTAACTTTCTTACAAAATATAAGAAAAGTGCCTTAGGTTTTAGGACTTAAAGGTTATAAGAAGGTGTGGTGCAAGTTTTCTATGTGTTATTAGTTGGCTATTTATAGGATGAGAAAAATAGTTAACCATATATTGGGTTAGAATGTAACCATGGTTAATTTAGACACTTGTAAACATCCTAGAGATCAATGGTCAAGATCAAGCCTCCAAAATGGTGACTCCCCCCCTAAATGGCGGTTCAAAGGTGATAAGGGTGACTAGATGATGAGTCTTGGTGTTATCTTGCTTAGTTTGTGCATTTTGACTCCGTAAAAAGCTAACCGTAAATGATTAAGCCTCAAAACGTAAAACCGGGTATCGTAAAAATATGAAACTTGAAAGTATTGTTAAACATGTCAATATAGTCCATAATAAAATATAAAATGAGTGGTAGGATCTATCGGGTGCGAAAACCCTGCTAAAAACTGGAAACACGGGTCTAAAACGCGCAATTCGCGTAAAACGCTGAACTGAAAAACGTAAAATTCCAAAACTTTTGGAATTCTCATAAAATGATAGAAAATCATATTTCTATTGTTTATAATGTTTTATGGATATATCGGGATGCTGGAAGGACGTTTAAACCTAAAAGTAAATCTCGGACACGGCTTTGTGATTTTTGCAGAAATGATCCGACGAGCGTCAAACTCTCGGATTATCGTTAAAATAGTTTAACTTACGAGAATATGAAATAAAAATTTCTGAGATGAATAGTGAAAAGTGAATAGTAAAAGTGAATAGTAAAAAGTGAATAGTGAAATTTTCCGGGAATAGTAATTAATCTGAAAATGCGAATTGTTACAGTCTCTACCCCTTCAGGAAACTTCGTCCCGAAGTTTAGTGTGTCTAGGTCTCTTATCTTAATAGCGGCATAATAAAGCTAAGTTTTTTAACTAGGATAGAATAATATGGTAGGATAAAGTACGTACCCGTTACGCATTGCGGGCTTCCTTAGCACCCAAATAGTATGCTCGACCCCGAGGTGGACTATCATTGTATTCACGCTTTGGGTTATTTGCTTCAAGCATTACTGCTAGAGTCGGGTTATCCAGTACTTGTCCCTTTGCCCTATTCAACTTAGGACAAGTATTTCGGAAGTGGTTTGGGCTGTTGCACTCATGGCATGTCTTTTGGTTGTTTCCTATATTGTCCGCATTCGCCTGCCTTGTAATTGATTTACACTGACTTGCAAAGTGGCCAGACTTCTTGCAATTATAACACACAGGGCATGGTTCAGACCTTTGATGATGATAAGTGCATTTAGTACACTTAGGATGTGGACCCTCATACTTTTTCTGATCATAAACTGTTGCTGCAAATCCTCTTACTCTCTTATTATCAACCATTGTACCCTTTTGCTCGCTTGATTCACCTGCTCCCTTCCTTTTATCACTAATCTTCAAAGTTCCATTCCTAACCATCTCATCTGTTAGGGTCCCTGCTCTTAGTATTGCACTTTGAATTGTGGGAGGTTCGGTTGTTTTCACCATCCCACGAATCTCGGGAACAAGGCCATAGATGTACCTCTCAATCCTCTTGGATTCAGGGGTAACCAGATGAGGAACTAGTTTAGCTAGTTCATGAAACCGATCTGTGTAGGTTGCATGACCAGCCCCTACCATAGAGTGATGCCAAAACTCGTCTTCTAGTTTTTGCATTTCATTAACCGGGCAGTATTCTTCCTTCAGTAGTCCTTTAAAGTCGTCCCATGTCATGCCTACAGCTGCTTCTCTAGTCCTTGCTTGAATCTGCATGTTCCACCATGTCAATGCCTTTTCTGATAGTAAGCATGCAGAATATTTCACTCTCTGGTGGATTGCACAGTTACTGATGTCAATCACTGACTCCATCTTCTCGACCCATCGAGTATATGCCAATGCACCTCCTTTGCCATTAAACTCAATTGGTTTGCATGACGTAAATTCCTTATACGTACATCCAGTCCTATGGTTGTTGTTGTTGTTGTTGTTGTTGTTGTTGTTATCATTCCTTCCTCCATTATTTGTAGCGTCATTTATGCTTCCGTGGTTTCCCGAATTGTTCATGTGATTGCCAACTTGTGTGACTATAGTGGGAAGTAGGTTTTGTAGTTGTTGGGCAATAATGGTGGAGACATCTGGATTTCCACCAGCGTTACTAGGGTTACTAGTGTCGTGAGCATCTCCTCTACCTCCACGTCCACCAGTTCTTCCACTATCATTACTAGGATTACTAGTGTCGTGAGCAGTTCCTCTACCTCCACGACCACCAGTTCTTCCACCTCTTGGTGTTGCTCCACCTCGGCTAGTGCTACGAGTTACTCTCTTTGGTGCCATGATATCTACAAGGAGGGATATTTTGTCGACGTCAGATATGAGGTGATATTCCTGGACTACTTAGTCTTAAATCTTGTCAATTTTGAGTCAATCGTCGATTAATGTAAGCATGGTCACATATGTCTACGTGAGTCGTGACGCATTTATAATTATGTTGGCCACCATAATTATAATTGCTTCCTTTCACACGTATACATATTTACCAGGCACACATAACTCAACAATTGGTACTACATAATTGGGTAGACTTTCTATCATCTGCTCTTAAGTTGTGAAAGGGTAACATAGTCTGGGTATCTAGAGAAGGTGATATGACGAAATGGACTAGTCGCGCTTGTAGAAAGGTTTGAGTGTCGTATTAGGACATATGAACCACTTCTAGGTATTAGAATCATATAAAGTAAGTATAAGGCAAATCATCAAATCTCTACAGGAAACTAATAACCTTTATTTAACTTAATCTTATGTCTTATCAAACAAGAACTGTCACAAGATTAAGTTAAATAAATAATTATTACTTAGCTCTAAATTTTTGATGACTTGACTAATGTCTGGGGTTTCTCCGAAACAAACAATTAGCAATAAGCATATGCACATGAAGTGTGTGTAAGGCAAAATAAAGAGAAGAGTCTTAATGTTTATAGCAGTTATAGTCTAGGTAGTAAATGCAACCTAGTTCTCTATAACCAAGGCTCTGGTACCAATCTGTAACACCCCCAAAATACCGCAACGGAAGACTGTGTCATAGGGGTGCTACTTCATAATACAAAGAACAAGGTATAGAAAACGAACTCTAAATGAGACGTTTTGAAAAGTTACCATTCGATTAATAAATTCTGAGATACAAACTTGAGTTCCATAATACAATACATAAGAGTTTTAAGACATATCGAATGGTAAAGATAAAAGCATAAGTCTTCAAAACATGCCAAGCGACTCTATGCTCCATGCAACAGCTTATCATCTTACAGACCTGAGACAAACATGCTAAAGTGTCAACACAATGGTTGGTGAGTTCATAGAGTTTGTCTTAAAATAATTGAAAAGCCTTAAGAGAATGTTCGCACAGCAAAGGCATCGTGAATCCACTCAGTTGCAATTCCCGCCATAAGAGACTTGCAACCTGTGTGTTCACAACCCACTGCTAACATATATAGTATGAATAAGACATGTATAAGTTCATCAAGACAATTTAAGCAATTAGAAGTGAGTCTCTACTTCATCTCCGAAGACCTCACTTTTATGATGTATCCAACATTCGCAAATGTTAGGATGTATCAAAGACAACTGGGAGTCAATTCCCAAAGACAACTAGGAGCCACTTCCCAAAGACAACTGGGAGTCAGTTCCCAAAGACAACTACTAGTCAATAAATAGAATAACGCAATTAAGTATAACGCAGTCATGTATGTAAGCAATCAAGTATAACACAGTCAAGTATAGACGTTTTGAGTATTTGTACAAGTAAACAAGTAGTTGAGCATGTGTCTCCCCCAAAGACAAGTAAGAAAAGAGTAGGGGCTATGACTCACCTTAAGCTTAAGTGATGTGAAATCAAAGTGGTAGTCGAATCGTGAAAGTCTCTAAGAGCAGCCTATAATAGAACGTTGCGACTTAGGTTTGGAGTAACGTCTAAGAATTGCCCATATATGTCTTGCATAATGTTCATGATGTAGTACTTAGTATATAATGTAAGTCGTTGAATATAAGTGGTCTATGAAACATGTATAGGTTGTATATCTCTTACTACCGTTCGGGCCGACATAATTCAGAAGTCATAGAGTAAACGTTCGAGGAGCCAGGACACTTTAACTCGTAAATCCACAACTCATCTCGACGGCTTACTTAATGAACTCCTCACATGAGGCTCCCTACTATTGTAGTATTTGATAACAAATGTATAAGTTTTAATCCGAAAAGTTACATGTCCAATATTTGAATAAACTTAGGAAAGTTTATTAGTACATGAAGATTGTTATTAGGGGTAATTTCATAAGTCTTATATGACCATTTTCTTTTTGTAATATCTCATGGTTCCTTTTGAAGTGAAGTAGATCCAAATTGTTTGTTCAAGTTATCGCCTAATTCCTTGTTTCATGTTTACGCCTAAGTAAGCTTATATGGTCATTTAGTCATGGCTTCGCCGTGACCTTGGTCATTTTTCCATGGTCTTGAGACTCAACCTTGGCTTTAGCCATGGTTGTGGTCTTGGCTTTAGGTCATTAGACCTCTTGGTCTTAGTAAATGATAACTATAATATAGTGACTTTGGTCTAAAATGGGCTGTTAAGATTTTGAAGAAATTTATCACTCGGAAAGCGTTTTCAGGGCTCGAGCTTCTTTGTCCCTGAACGAAAACGTCGTTCCGGACAACTTTCGTGTTTTAACTTTTTTATGAATCGGACCAGAAGGGTGACTTTAAAAAGCTAAATTTGATCAGAATGCTATTTAGGCAGTTTTGCCGTTTTGGTTTCGCTAACTTCTTATGGCCATAACTTTTGACTCGGGTACTCGTTTTGGGTGATTCAAATTGCTATGTTTTCCTTGTTAAGTCCTCTTTAACATTAAGTAAGTGTCAAATATCAAAGTTATACTATTTTGGTCGTAGTTCTCCATAAAAATCACTAGTTTGCTTGTTTACTTGTCATAAGTTAACATATGTATACTAATACTTGTGTTATCCATTTTTAAACATCATGAACACAATAACAAGAACATATATAGCATGAAAGGAACATAAAGAGCATGTAAATGATAATTAAGCAAGAAAATGTGTTAGGGTTTGCTTACAACTTTTGGCCTTAATGAAAAGGGAAACTAGGACAAGAACTAGGACTTTGATTGAATAAGCTTTCTTCCTTTGCAACCTATGATAAACCGAGGTTATTTGAAGATTATAACGACGCCTTCTTGAAGTCCAAAGCTATTTGAAGATTATAACGACGTCTTTTTGGAGACTTTAAAGTTATAACAACTTTTCTTAGAAAATTTCCAAGATTGAAGATCAAACACTAGTTTTCTTTCAAGAACTAGTTAACTTTCTTACAAAATATAAGAAAAGTGCCTTAGGTTTTAGGACTTAAAGGTTATAAGAAGGTGTGGTGCAAGTTTTCTATGTGTTATTAGTTGGCTATTTATAGGATGAGAAAAATAGTTAACCATATATTGGGTTAGAATGTAACCATGGTTAATTTAGACACTTGTAAACATCCTAGAGATCAATGGTCAAGATCAAGCCTCCAAAATGGTGACTCCCCCCCTAAATGGCGGTTCAAAGGTGATAAGGGTGACTAGATGATGAGTCTTGGTGTTATCTTGCTTAGTTTGTGCATTTTGACTCCGTAAAAAGCTAACCGTAAATGATTAAGCCTCAAAACGTAAAACCGGGTATCGTAAAAATATGAAACTTGAAAGTATTGTTAAACATGTCAATATAGTCCATAATAAAATATAAAATGAGTGGTAGGATCTATCGGGTGCGAAAACCCTGCTAAAAACTGGAAACACGGGTCTAAAACGCGCAATTCGCGTAAAACGCTGAACTGAAAAACGTAAAATTCCAAAACTTTTGGAATTCTCATAAAATGATAGAAAATCATATTTCTATTGTTTATAATGTTTTATGGATATATCGGGATGCTGGAAGGACGTTTAAACCTAAAAGTAAATCTCGGACACGGCTTTGTGATTTTTGCAGAAATGATCCGACGAGCGTCAAACTCTCGGATTATCGTTAAAATAGTTTAACTTACGAGAATATGAAATAAAAATTTCTGAGATGAATAGTGAAAAGTGAATAGTAAAAGTGAATAGTAAAAAGTGAATAGTGAAATTTTCCGGGAATAGTAATTAATCTGAAAATGCGAATTGTTACACCCTCCTCACGTTATTTGTTAGAAAATAGAAAATAAGAAGATGAAATTGGATAAGCATGGGTTGCCACCCCCCGAAGCGCTTGTTTTTGTTCACCGAGTCACATGAGCTTGACTCGATCCCCGAATTAATTCGTCCTTGGGGAGAGCAGATGGAACGGCCACCCGGCATAATAAACGAAAATGCCGGGGTCAAAAACGGTGTCTTCACTCCCGGTGGAGTGGAAAGAAGAAACGAATGGATAAGTATAAAATGGTTGAAACACCCGGATGGTAAAAGCAATTTTGAGTTCAAAAACCTTGTCCACCATTATGAAAATAACTTTATTCGTACCGGATTTAAAAACTTCATCGGGTGGTTTTGCAGGTGGACGAGAAGAAGAAGAATCGAAAGAAATATCATTCTCATCATTCTCAATACCCGGTGGTATCGAGTTATCCGCAGCAAGAAATAGATCGACATCCTCTAAAAGAGGGTCACGTAACGGATTATCGGAAATAGATATAGAGTCAATCTCAAAGTGAAAACACTCATAATCCGGAAGAGAGATATCAGCATGAATAGTGGGATTGCAATTACTCGTCTCTTCAAATCGAAAAATTTCAAGCTCGGGTAAGAAATCACTATCCATATCGGGGATAGGAGAAAAAATCGGAGGATCATTCAATGCCTCAATACGAGAGATAAGAAGATTGACATTTAGCAATGTTTCACGTAGAGCTTCATCTTGAATTTCAGCATCATCATCTTCATCATTATCATCGATATCTACACAAGAGTCTTCATCACTCATAGTATACTCATTGTGAGAATCGGAATAACTTTCGACTTCATCATAATCTTCATTGTTCATCGGAGGAAGAGAAGTTAACGGTTCGTCATTCAATAACTCTTCAAGTACACGAATGTCTTCCTCCGGATCAAAATTAGCATCGTCAACCATTGTCGGAATGGCATCAATAGTAAGAAATGCCTCGATCTCATCTAAAATGACATCACTCCCTTCAACCGGTGTGAAAGAAGGATGGAATGAATCAAAAACAGTTTCAGAATCGCCGTTAGAATTTTCCCCGGACTCACTTTGGATTGGAACGAGGTTCTCAACACTAGACTCATTGAATTCGTCAGATTCCGTTGCCGGAATAGTGTTAAGAGGCTCGTCCCCCATTGTTAGACAGTCCTCGAGTTCTACGGGAGAAGAGATAGAATCATTTTGAGGATTTAGATTGATCGTAATCGTGGAATCATCATCGTACAAACAACACTCACAAAATTGGAATTTTCTTTCTTCGATAAGAGGTTCTTCCATTGATCTCTCATAAGGCTCGGGAGTAGATGTCATACGACTAGTCACCATCTCTTTCAACTTATCGATCATTGATTTAATTTCAAAAATTTCATTATTAAAATCGGAAGTTTGTGGGGGTTGGTTAAAACCATGAGAATCGTAACATGAATTAGGCTCATAAAAATTTTCAGACGATCCCCCACAGTGTTCAAAATTGGATGTATTTTGATATGAATCCCCATTGTAATACGAATTTTGCTCATAAAAATCATTTTGAGGAAAATTATTAAAGCTCGGATCGTAATCGTAAGACGTTTCAACACTCGGAGCATAGCACATACAATCGGTGTATCCACATTCGTTACAAAAACATTGCCCACAAGGTATTCCTTCTTCGGACGGGTTTCCACAATTATAATAATAAAACGAAGGTGGTGGTGGTGTATAGAAATCGGGAATGTTTGACGAATTGTTGAACGAATTTTGATCATACGTATGAGAATTACAATTCAAACAAACGCCATCACGAATATTATCTCCACATTCGTCGCACATACACCACACACACAACCCTCCGAAGAATGGTTCCCCACAATTAGAACAAAACGTATCCATAAGAATTAAACGTGAGAGGGTTTAAGAAGAAGAATCAAATATGAGAGGATAAGAAGATAATTTTTTTTGTTTTTGATTTTTCAAATTTTTATATTTTTATATAGAAAATATATACAAGATAGAGGAAGGCTTATCAAAACACGATTTTTCAAAACGAATATTCAAAAACTCACTTCGACCTTCCCCGGCAACGGCGCCATTTTTGATAAAGTGTTTTCGTAGTGTATAATTATTCCAAAGAAATACTCGTAAAAGTATTTCCCGGGTCGTTCTCCCAACGAAGGTAGAATGGAATCGTGAATAGTCAAATCGCAAAATCGAGTCGTGAAAAGTGCTAAAGTGAAAAATATGATTTTGGAATTCAAATAATAAAAAGTAATAGTGAAATAATCGAAATGTACAAGCTATATATGCACCGATGTTAAAAACGAAAAAACGGAAATGCAACCGTAAAATTTAAAACGTTACGTTTAATGAAAAATGATCCTACGAACTTGAAAATATTTCCTAAAAATCTTAAACTAATAAAAAGAATATTAAGAAAAAGAAAAATATTTTTTTGAGTTTTTATTTATTTATTATGATTAAAAATCTAAAATAAAGAAATTAATTGTAGAAAAATAGTAAACAAAGATGGACTAAGTATGCAATTAAAGGAAACTAATATGTAAAGTATATGCTAAAAAATAAGTTTGAAAAGTTAAAGGACTATTTTTGAAATTTTCTAAAACTTTATTAAAACCACAACTATGAAATGAAAAGTTACAATTCAACTTTTACTATCTTCAGAAAACTAGAGGGACTAAATTGCAATTTTTGAAACTGTATTTAAACTAAAGAAACAGCTTAACAACTCAAACTTGCGAACTCAATAAAAAACTCAAATAAGCATCAAATTGAAATCTAAAAACTGAATTGAGAAGCTAGTAGTACTGGCTACAAGAAAAACATCAAAGTCCACTAACTGATTCAGGACCTACACAGGTTTAATGGGCTGATTTGAACCAAGATAACGGCCAGAGAAATAGACTAAATGGGACAAGTAGTCTGTGATGCAGGGCTAAAAACAGCAGGGCTAAAAGGGCGATAAAGAGCTAACTCAAAAGCTATATAAACTCCGAGCTAGAGGCACAAAATCTCAAAACATAATAAGCTTAATAACCAGAGAATCATGTAAATTCAATTCCATGTAAGAAGCACTAGTAGATAAGCAGAAGAGGCTACCAAAAATCAACTGAGCTAAACAAAACTGATGCAACATCAACCTAGGAGAAAGTTAAGCCATCTAACAGCCTATCCTAACGAGTACACAAGCTGAAATCAAGTCAAACACCAGCTCACACCAGCTTAGTCAACCGTAAACAAGCTTATAATAACAATCACACAAGCTGAAAAGGCTAGCAACAAGCTCCTACATAGTTCGCTGAGCTAATCTCAGCAGATACTAATGCTAAATGGGTAACTAAGATGGCATAATAAGCAAAACAAATAAGCAATAAATTGAAATCTAAGCCTAGATCCTAAGAGACATAACTATAAGCTACATTTACCTCCTGAAATCAAGCAAAATCATCAGCTAGATAAGCAAAAAGTTGGCCATTAAAAAAAACTGAGAAACACATTATCTGTTGTGATGAACTATGACTAAAACTAATTTTAAATGATCTAAATTGAACTTAAATGTTGAATTAAGCTGATTTAACACCTAATTAATCTAAGTTGAACTACTTTCCACCAGAATCTAAGTTTGTAGCAGCTGGTACACAGAAATGGGCACGGAAATGAATTTAGAAATCGAAATTGACTATTGAATGATATAACCTATTATTATAACTATCTAAATGTCTATTCTAACTCTAACGTGATCTGTAAATGATGCTAAACCAGTGATCAAACTACAATTACTCACAGCAATCAACAATTCCAAACACCCCTTTAACTACCATGTTACACTATAACTGTGAGATATAGGCTACAATTCACCACAACAATGATCAAAGTGAGTGCGACAACAATAGCAGAAGCAAATTCAGCCACTAAATCTAACTTCTAACAACTAAAACACAGATATGCAACAAAGGCTATCGCAAGGCAGAAAATAACAAAGTAAAATGTAAAATTATGGAAACTACTATTGAATTAAAACTTTAACTACAAAATTGCTAACTAAAGAACAAAGTGGACTAAACCAAACAGCAATAAAGCAATCACATAAGATCTAAACTAACTACAGTATATTAAGCAATTTGAAATGAAAATTGAAATTGAGAACTTACAATTTTAACATCAGCTGAACAGAGGTTTCATTTGACCAAAGCCTATCTTTAGATAGGCCTTATTAACTTCTGAGATCATTCAACTAACACCTAATAAACCCAGAATCTCCATCATGAATCACCATTGACTTTTGTTGACTAAATGAAATGTGGAACAATGAAGCTGATATCACTCTTACAAAAACTATAAAATGAAAATTAGAAGTAAACTACTACTAAACAGCTTAAATGAAAGCTGAATGAAATGATGAAATAGCTCTTTATAATTTCCTATTTCCTGTTTTAAAATCACCTCTAAAATATAATACAAGCTGAATAGAATTTAAACTACTTTGAAATGTTGAACTGAATTAAAAGCTGAATTGACAAAAGTTTTATACTAAAACAAAGATAAGGTAACAATAAGCTAAAAATGATTAAGGGTAAAAGCTGAATTCATTAAAAAAATTAAAAGTTACAATTAAAGAGAAATTACATGAATAAAATTGAGAGGAAAATTGGGCAGAGTTTGGCTACTCCAAACTCCACACAAACTAAGCTAACCTATCATCTATTTATAGGAGGTGAGGAGGTGAGCTCACGAATTGCCAAGCTGGCAATCCGTGTGAACTTGTGTTTGTTTACATCCATTCAGAGCCCTTTGATCAGCTTCAATGATTGCCCATTCAATATCCACCCTTAGATCATGATTGATGACGCGTTTCCTCCAATCTTTGGCTGCCAAGTGTCCCTTATTGTGCTTCTTGAGTTCTGACACATACTGACACCCTCTTAGCTTCTAGAAACATGTTGATTTGACGGATTAACCCTTAATTGTGGTTAATTTCGTACGGTGAAAAGTTAGGGTTCATCATGAATAGTAAAATCTGGGAAGTGTGGGTAAATTATGGGAAAATATGGGGGGAAAGGGTACGGGGTGTTTTTGTTTATTTATTTTAACTTGGTTGACTGTTTGACCAAAGGTGGATATGGGCTCGGGTAAGAAAAATAGGTGATGGGCTTTGGTATTATTTGGTGGGCTGGGTGTTTTAAGAATTGGGTTAATAGTTTTCTGGACCAGACTTTATGATTTCAGATTATTATTACAAAATTACAAGGACCAAATATGTGTTTAGCTAAAATCCAAGGGCTGATCTTGCCATTTCCCAAAAACTAAATCCAAGGCTAAAATTGACCATAATGAATCTTCAAGGACTATTGTTGCCATTTTGAGCTCAATTAGGATCAAGGCTTGATAAATGCTTCCTGGCTTCAGCTTTTACACTCATTCCACATCTCGTGCTCGGTTTCATTGTTTTCTCGTGATTTTTGTCCATTTCTTTCATATCCGTACCTGCACATTCATAACACAAAAACAAGTATTTTCTTGGCATTTGTTAGCTCAAATAGTCATTTTGGGTCGATAATTAGCTATAAAATAGTGAGTGAATAAGCACTCACCAAGGTACATCACTCACAAGGATACAAAGGCAAGTTTTTATCTTTTGTTTGGGAACTTATTATGTCCGCACCCCCAGTTGGTAGGTGTTCTGCCTTGGTTTGCGGTGGTAAGATTTTATGTATTTATTAACAGAATTTTTTTTAGGCTTATGGGTGTGTGTGCAGAAAACTTAGGGAATTATATTTTTGGAACTGATTCGTTAACCGAAATCGTTCTTTTAAGATTACTCGCAAGCTGGCGGGAGGAAAGAATGGATTCCTCTTCAGTTCGTAATTTAATGTCAGAACTTACCTTATACCAACTGTTTCAGGTTATAATCTTAAAGAAAATGAAGTAATTTAACTTCACAGTTTGTTTTGTTGTTTTTGATTTTTTTGGTGTTGTTAACACTTCAGGAAAAGTGTTAATGAACTTTTTTGATATGATTATATTTTTACAAAAACTTTTTACAAATTGTGTGAAATTTGTACAGGGAGGGTTTTGAAAACCACTAAACTTAAAACGATTTTAAAAACACGCAACAACCTCCCCGGCAGCGGCGCCAAATTTTGACTGGTCTCAAAACGGTCAGATATTATTGACCAAGGTCAATAAGTCAAAGACAGCTCCATTCCAATTCTCCAGTGATAGTATAGTGTGTCCCCGGGTCGTTATGTCCCAGCGAGATTGAAATGGTGTTTTTGGAAAACGTTTTTGGGAATGAGTGACACTAAGGACAGTAGCCATGATGATAGGGAATTGATTTTGCTACTGATATTTTGGTATTTGCATAATGATATAATATTCACAGATATACAGATATATGCACAAATTCACAATTTGGAATCAGGTAACAGACAGAAAAGTGGGTTTTATCAGATTACATACTACAGGGGGTACAAGTGAACTTTTGAAAACTTAAAATTTAAAAGAAAATTAAAAATGAAAATGAAATTATAAAAATGATTATTTTAATATTTAAATATTAATTAATTAACTAAAACTATTTAAAATCTAATTAAACCTAATTTAAATTAACTAAAAATTATAAAGATTACAAATTAAACTAAAACTTTGCAAAAATAATTTCTAAACCTTCAAATGAACTTGAAGAAAGTATAAAAAATAAAAATAAATATTTTTGTCTTTTTATGAGTTTTTTATCAATTAAAAACTAATTATATTAATTAAACTATTGTAAATTACTAATAATACCTAAATGACTTAGAAAATTATGGAAAAATTTATAAAACTAATTAACCATCACAGGAATCCTACAAAATTATAAAAAATTCTAAAAATTATTTTTAGACTATTTTACTAATTATTTACCTTTTAATTAATTTAAAACTAATTTAACTAATTTAAATGAGAAAATTGGAAAATGAACAGTAGAAATTAAAAATATATTTTCTAAAAGTCTTAACTAATTTATAAAACCTTGGAAAATTATAAAAACCTACTGTTATTAATTAAAATTTAAGAAAACTAATTAATTACTAATATTACTTATTTAATTAATTAAACTACTTTTAATTTTAGTAAATAGTAAACTATTTAGGAAAATTCTAAGAAAATTATTATAAATAATTAAAGGTACAAGAAAATTAAGAAAATTATAAAAATGGAAAAGTGCTTATTAATAAGCTAAAATGAAAAATGAAAAAGATAGAATTTATTAAATAGAAGCTATCACTAATTTTATATTTAGTTTTTCTTTATTTTTCTTTTTGACAGCTAATAATAAGATGAAAATAGGAAACTTTTGTGAAACAACTTTTATTAGAGCTTAAATATAAGCTGTGTGCACCCCTTTAACCAAAATAGTTTGACTATCTTTGACCAAGTAGGAAATTGAGCTCAAATGATTATATGTGGGGCCCACAATGATGAAACTTGGTTCAATTAAGCACAAGGGACTTATATAAGTTAGAAACTACAAACTACGATCACTGATAAGCTAATTAGACAGAAATAAGCACTTTGAAATCTTAAGCTCAACACAAAAACGGGACAAACTCTAGGGTTGATTCCAGGTGGGGTCCACTAAGCCTAAGGTCAAACAAATGGTCAAACTTTGAAGCTTGCCAGGAGGGGGGTTGGGAAAACCCAAGATGGACCACTTGGACCCACTGAGGTGGCCTACAACAACCACCAAAGGTGGTGGTGTTGTGGTGGTTTGCTGATGCAAGGGAGGTCAGTCCCCTTGCAAGTGTGTTTGGTTAAGTGTGGGGCCCACTACAAAAATGGCAAAAATAAGGTGAGTGTAGTACTTCACAGATGAGGTGGGGGACTACTAAACCTAGAAATTTCAAAGTCTAGAACCTTACTCAAAAATCACAAATAATCTTCCCATTTTTGCAAAACCTGAAACATGCAACTTTGACTTTTTGCCTTTTTGTTCCTCAGTTGACTAATGTGAGTTTTAATCTTGCTAAACTGATTAATTATGACTTAATAGACTAATTTGAAACTAAAATGGGTAATGGTGACCAATGATAAGCTAAGAAACAAAGTTTTGGGTGTCAAATCCCTCACAGTTAACTGTGAGGGCACAAAGAATGGAATTTTGACTTTTTTACTCTATGACCCCCAATGTTAAGTTTTGTTTGAACTAATTTGATACTGAGAAAGAGTTTTCAACCAGAGTTAACAACCAAAAACCTCAAGAGCACAGTGAATTAACTAAATCCAAACACCCTCTTAAAAACTGTTATGAATGATTTTCAAAGAGTATGAGGGTTTATACCACACTCAACATATAGTAAGCATGAATTATCACTAAAGAACACCTAATTAACTGAAATCAACAACAAATATCAACTAGTCTCAGCAAATTCCTAGGTTCACAATTATTTACTAATATAGAAAGAAAGGCTACACAGATTCAATACTTCCAACAATAAACTGAGATCAAACAAACTATAAAACACTAAACCTACTCAGATTATCATTAAGCTTGAATCAAACAGTAATAGACTAAATAAACAGACCTTAAGCTAATATTTTAGAGAAAAATCAAAATAAGCCAAACTTACAAACTACCCTTAGCATGAACAAAGGGTTTTCCACAGAAGCCTATCTTTAGATAGGCTTATCCACTTCCAAACTTGCCTTGCATTGCTTCTGAGTACCTGGAATCAATCTCAAACAAACCACAGTTGACTTATGTTGACTATTTTTATATTTTTGATTCTTATTACTAGTACTGAATTTTATGATCTCTACAAGCTTTAACAAGCTTAAGGGAACCTATGTGATCCTAAGCAGTCCAGAATTACACTACAACATCAATTCATGAAATGAGATTTTTAGATAAATTTAGCATAAACTGAATTGATGAAGAAAACTTGAAATGAGATTGGATTACACTAAAATACTTGGTACAATACTTGAAATTGAAAATTACAACTGAATTTGAAATTCTATATTAATTCGACCTAAAAATAAGCTTAAATGACTACTTGGCTTCTTCCTTGCATTCTCTTCTATTTATACTTGAGGAATAGTGCTTCTTTTGCCTCTCTGATCATTTCCCATTCAATCTCAGCCCTTGAATCTTCTGAATCATCCCTGGCCTTTGATCTTAATTTTGGCGGGAAAATTGGGTGTGTGGGATTTGGACTGTTATAGGCAAGGGGGTGGTGCATTAAATGTGGATGGGATATTAGGTGATAGTGGTGGGGGTGAGTGGTTTGGGCGGTGGGATAAGATGGGAAGGTTAGGTGATGGCTGCAGAAGCAAGTTGGGGGGGGGGGGGGAAGCCTATTTAAGAGAGGGAAAGGGGGTAGGGGTGGTTGTTTGACTTGATTGACCAAGGGTCAACGTTTGACCCCCGGTTTTTATATTAAGGGTGTTGGGCTGGTATTTGTTTGGGCTTAGGATAAAAGTGGTGGGCTGGGTGATAGGATTTGGATTGGATTTGGTTTATTTGTAATATAAGGGTCCGGTTTAGTTTTGTATATCACAAGGACCAAATTTGTAATTTATTCGAAAGTTTGGGGGTGAAATTTGGCATTCTTCTAAAGTTTGTCACAAGGTCCAATCTTTCCAATGTTGAATAGTATAAGGACCATGATGATAAATTTCATTTTTGACTTTTCTAGGGACTAAATCTGCCAAATTTTCAAACTCTAGGGACCTGTTATGAAATTTCACCAAAGGTGCAACCAAGGACCAATCCTGCCATATATGAGAAGTACAAGGACAAAATTTGTTTTTCTCAAAGTTTTAATATCCCAGAGACCATTTTTGACAATTTTCCAAATTTTAGGGACTAAACTTGACATTTTGTGAAACTTTGCACCAAAGGACTAATTGTGTAACTTTTTGATTTAAAAGGGCCTTTGGTGACTTTTTCAAGTTTTTAGAACAACCAGGGTCTAGATTTGACAACTTTTGAAAGTTGAGGGACTGAAACTGCCAATTTTGTAAACTTTGTACGTTTTTCATCTGTTTTTGATTGTTTTGCATTTGAAACATACAAAACACATTCCTGGGATATTTTCACTATTTTGATTCAATATTGAGTGTTTTTAGATGTTTTGGCAGCTCAGAAAAGGTAAAAATGATGAGTATTTACACACTCATCACTGGCCTATGGAGAAAGATACTTGTACGTAGGGAATGGCATACGTGTAGCTGTGAAGCCATAGTGACATTCGATTTAGTCTTATCTTCGGGTTTAATACTAGTTTTGAATAACTGTCATTATGCACCTTCTATTATTAGAGGTGTTATTTCAGTTTCTTTGTTATTGGATATTGGTTTTGTTCACACATTTAATAATAATGGAATTTCAGTTTCTTTAAATAATGTTTTTTTACTTTAATGCAATTCCAATAAATGGCGTGTTTGAAAGTGACATGGAAAATCATGTGTCCAATAGAAATAATTCTATGTATAGCATTAGCAATAAGAGAATCAAGTCTAACTTGGATTCGTCTTATCTTTGGCATTGTCGACTTGCTCATATAGGCAAGACTTACATGGAAAAGCTGCAACATGATGTGCTTCTAAAGAATATTAATGATGAATCAATTGATAAATGCGAATCTTGTATATCTGGGAAGATGACAAAGAAACCTTTTTCACAACAACTTGAAAGGACTTCAAATCTACTTGGATTAATACACACTGATGTGTGCGGTCCACTTAGACATGTTTCAAGACGCGGTGCTGTCTACTTCTTAACCTTGATTATAGTCATTATGGTTATGTTTATTTACTCAAACATAAACATGAAGTCTTTGAAAAATTCAAGGTTTTTAAAAGTAATGTAGAATTACAACTCGGTAAGAAGATTAAGGCTCTTCGTTCCGATAGAGGTGGTGAATATTCAAGCCAAGAGTTTAAAGATTTTTTAACTGAGTGTGGTATTGTCCAGCAACTCACATCTCCTTATACTCCACAACAAAATGGTGTATCTGAAAGGAGAAATCGTACATTGCTAGACATGGTGCAATCAATGTTTAATCTTACAACTCTTTCCTTATCCTTTTGGGATTATGCCCTTGAAACTACTGTTCGCATATTGAACCTGGTTCCAACTAAAAAGGTTGATAAGACTCCATATGAATTATGGACTGGAAAAGCTCCCAACTTTTCTTACTTAAAGATTTGGGGTTGTGGGGCATTTGTTAAATGTGACACACCAAATAAACTCCAATAAAGATCTGTTAAGTGTATCCTCGTATGATACCAAAAGGAAACTATGGGTTACTACTTTTACTTTCCACCAGAAAATTAATTTTTTGTAGCTAGGCATGGAGATTTCTTGGAAAGATATGTTATATCACAAGAATTTAGTGGGAGAGTTTATGATCTTGAATATGACCAAGAATTTAGTGGTACTCATATTTGTAACACATCGCAGGGGCTTAGAGGAGCAAGGAAGCTGGCCTATGGAGAAAGATACTTGTACGTAGGGAATGGCATACGTACAGCTGTGAAGCCATAGGGACATTCGATTTAGTCTTATCTTCGGGTTTAATACTAGTTTTGAGCAATTGTCATCATACACCTTCTATTATTAGATGTGATATTTCAATTTCTTTTTGATTGGATATTGGTTTTGTACACACATTTACTAATAATGGAATTTCAGTTTCTTTAAATAATGTTTTTTTTTTTTTACTTTAATGCAATTCCAATAAATGGCGTGTTTGAAAGTGACATGGAAAATCATGTATCCAATAGAAATAATTCTATGTATAGCATTAGCAATAAGAGAATCAAGTCTAACTTGGATTCGTCTTATCTTTGGCATTGTCGACTTGCTCATATAGGCAAGACTCACATGGAAAAGCTGCAACATGATGTGCTTCTAAAGAATATTAATGATGAATCATTTGATAAATGCGAATCTTGTATATCTGGGAAGATAACAAAGAAACCTTTTTCACAACAACTTGAAAGGACTTCAGATCTACTTGGATTAATACACACTGATGTGTGCGGTCCACTTAGACATGTTTCAAGACGCGGTGCTGTCTAATTCTTAACCTTGATTATAGTCATTATGGTTATGTTTATTTACTCAAACATAAACATGAAGTCTTTGAAAAATTCAAGGTTTTTAAAAGTAATGTAGAATTACAACTCGGTAAGAAGATTAAGGCTCTTCGATCCGATAGAGGTGGTGAATATTCAAGCCAAGAGTTTAAAGATTTTTTAACTGAGTGTGGTATTGTCCAGCAACTCACATCTCCTTATACTCCACAACAAAATGGTGTATCTGAAAGGAGAAATCGTACATTGCTAGACATGGTGCGATCAATGTTTAATCTTACAACTCTTTCCATATCCTTTTGGGATTATGCCCTTGAAACTACTGTTCGCATATTGAACCTGGTTCCAACTAAGAAGGTTGATAAGACTCCATATGAATTATGGACTGGAAAAGCTCCCAACTTTTCTTACTTAAAGATTTGGGGTTGTGGGGCATTTGTTAAACGTGACACACCAAATAAACTCCAACAAAGATTTGTTAAGTGTATCCTCGTAGGATACCCAAAGGAAACTGTGGGTTGCTACTTTTACTTTCCACCAGAAAATTAATTTTTTGTGGCTAGGCATGGAGTTTTCTTAGAAAGAGATCTTATATCACAAGAATTTAGTGGGAGAGTTTATGATCTTGAATATGATCAAGAAGATACATCACCTTCTGAAAACACTAGCACACTTCATGTGGAACCTAAAAGTCTAGGTCCTCCACCTGAAGTTGAAGTGGTTCCCATTCGCAGATCTGCAAAAACTGTGAAAGCTCCAAAATGTCTATGTCTTAATGTAGAGTGTGAGGAAACTATACTATGGGATCTTGATGAACACACTAGTTATAGGGCTGCCATTAATAGTCCTGAAAAGGAAAAATGTTGAGTTTCTATGAATGGGGAAATGCAATCCATTAGAGATAACGAAGTATGGATAGAAGTAGACCTTCCTCCCAATGCCAAGGTAGTTGGAAGTAAGTGGCTCTACAATAAGAAGACAGACATGGATGGCAGTGTACACACCTATAAAGCTCGTTTGGTAGCTAAAGGTTTTGCCTAAACATATGGTGTTGACTATGAGGAGACCTTTTCTCCGTAGCTGACATTAGAGCTATTCAGATTCTCATAGCTATAGCTGTGTACTATGACTATGAGATTTGGCTCTGGATGTCAAAATCGCTTTCTTAAATGGTCGCCTAGATGAAGACATCTATATGGCGCAACATGAAGGGTTTTTGAATCCAAAATTTCCAAACCGTGTATGCAAACTTCAAAGATCCATTTATGGACTGAAGCAAGCATCACGACAATGGAATAAAAGATTTGATACAGAAATCAAAAAGTTTAGATTTACTCAGAATCTTGATGAGCCATATCACAAAGCTAGTGGGAGTAATGTTGTTTTCCTTACCCTATATGTTGATGACATATTGATTTTGGGAAATCATATACCAACGTTAAAGGAGGTTAAGTCCTATCTTGGTAAATGTTTTTCTATGAAGGATTTAGGAGAAGCAGCATTTATCCTTGGAATTAAGATCTACAGAGATAGATCAAAGCGGTTGGTTGGATTAAGCCAAAGTGCCTATATTGATAAAATATTGAAGAGATTCAATATGCAAAATTCCAAGAAAGGATATTTGCCAATACAAGTAGAACATGGCTTAAGTAGTGCTGTAGGTGCTTCAACACCTGAAGAGGTAGCACACATGAAGAAAGTTCCATATGCCTCGGCAGTAGGATCTATCATGTATGCAGTAAGAAGCACAAGGCCTGATGTGGCGTTTGCACAAAATTTGACCAGTCGTTATCAACAGAATCCAGGTGGACTTCACTGGCATGCTGTTAAAAGTATTCTTAAGTATTTAAGGAATACTAAATATATGGTTTTAGTGTATGTGGAAATCCAGAAACAGAACTTGATGTTACAGGTTACTATGATGCGTCCTTTCAAAGTGATAAAGATGATACAAAGTCTCAGACGGGATATGTCTTTGTTATTAAGGGAGGAGCTGTAGACTATAGGAGCAAGAAGCAGAGTACAATAACGATGTCTATTACAGAAGCTGAGTATATTGCTGCATCGAAAGCTGTGATGGAAGCTATTTGGATTAGGAAATTCATTTGGGGGCTAGGAGTGATGCCGTCAATTGATTTGCCTATTAATTTGTATTGTGACAATTCTGCCGCAATTACATTCGCCAATGAACCTAGAGTCATGAAAGGCACCAGACATTTTCCTAGAAGCTTTCACTATGTTCGAGAACAAGTCGCAATAGGTGAAATCAATTTACTCAAAGTTCACACAGATGACAATCTAGCTGATCCTTTTATGAAGGCTTTATGTAAAGAAAAGCTTACTTAGCATGCCAAGGCATTGGACTTCGTTTAGCTAGTAGTTTCATGTAGATCTGTGGTTAGTATTTGAATAAAGGATGATGTAAACATTATTATCTTAATGAAATAAAATATTTTGTTATGTTTATTTTCATTTATAATATTGTATCCTGTTCATGTTTAAATCAATGAATAACATGTGCTATTCTAAATAGTCCGTTGTCAATTAATGATATGAGAATATCATTGAATTAAGACAAATCTGAGTTTTGGTAGAATATACTTAAAGTATATTGATGCGTAGGACATGCCAAATTCACATGATATGTAATAATCTGAATAAATTAAATATAGGACAGATCCCAACTACATGATTATACTTTATTGATGTTGTCCTTTAAGTAAATCATGAATATTGATCCTCAGACTTGTGATACCCGATAATTGTTGTGAATGTAGCTCATTTTTGTAAGATAGTCTAACGCTATCCATAACTGGTGGTTATAAGGGCTATTTTCAGAAGTGATGCAAAGTTCATGGGTTATGCTTGTAGTTAAGAGAGAATTTGTTCCTTCAAATTTGTTTTGAAGTATAATACCATTTGGCCGCTCGTAGGGTTGACAGGATGTTTGCATGGACATGCCCAAAGTCTATCTGGAATATGTTCAGTTGTTTTGGTAATCTTGCTCAATTATAAATAATGAGAAATAGAAAGTTAATTATGGAGTCACTTAGATCCATATCCATATTAACGTAGTATTAAAAGCAAAAGGATAAGTAGGATGATGATTCATCAAAAGGTTTTTTCCAGGCAACCACTCTCAGGGTCGTTCTTGGGGCATTGGGGTGTTATGCTAGACTAACCAATGTCATTATTACATTAATGTATATCCGAGTGGGAGCTGTTAGTATTGCGTATATATAATAATGCAATATGTCCGGTTTCGAACACAAGTCTTCGGGATTGCACACTTTACTTATAAGTTTCAACGATTAATAATTATTATATTTAAGCTATGAATAATTATTATTTTCACAAAATAGACACTTAACGGTCGTTAGTACTTAACGGCCGTTAAAAGAGAAATAAGAAAAGCGAATACATGGAAAGAAGCCAAGGAGGTTCTAGAAACCCCTTGAGCTTCTATATTTGGCCGACCCACCTTCTAAGGAGGTTAGGGGTTGTTTCTTGAGCTCCAAGTTTTGAATAGTATATATACAAGGCCTCTTGTATTCATTTATTCATCCTTTGGTTCTCTAGTAAGCAAAACTTCTCCTCTTCCCTTTTCTATTGAGCTTACACGATCAACTACACCCTTATAGGGTCCTACACGATCAACTAAGCTCAATGTGGCATTTCAAAATTTTCACGTCATTAATTTTAATATCTTTATTATATAACTATTCTATTTTAAATAATTAACATCATCGGAAGTTATCCGCGTTTCGTCATAACACGTTCAATTAATTCAACCACGACTAGACTACGTCCATTCTACACTTTTTATGCATCATTGTTTCCTTACAATCCTATTTTAAAAGTCACTTTTCACCTTTCCATTTTTACGTAAACCTTGCACCTTTTATATTTTACGCGATTTAAATTTACGTTTTATAGTTTTAACAAAGTGAACCAATCATAGACTATGATAATTTATATATTTTTGAATTTATAAACTATTTCATGATTACAAATGAGTTTTATACTTGTTGTGTTATTTTTATATCTTACGTCACTTTTATCAAGAACCGGTGTCACCAAACGTGTTTTCGACTCACGGTTTCAGTTTTAACGACGTTTAAACACTCCGATAAACCCATGACTCAACTAATATATTAAAAGTAGTTATTTTAACAAGTTTTAACATTTTTACAAGTTTAGTATTTTTACTTTACCTGCTTTTACGTTTCGCATCTTAAAAACTATACGTTTTCAATTACCGGGATCAAAACTACACACAATATACCAAAACTACACATAAATTATACACCCCTCCCCACTCTCATCCCTAGAACGACACAAACACAAGGATAAGTGTCCTTGTGGTGAGCCAACTTCATCTAACTCATACATGTGTATCCCACTTGTAACTTATATCCATAAAACCACTACACCAAACTAACTACTTCATTTTCACACATGCAAACTACCTACAAACTCATTCTTGTTTGTATAACCAACTTATTTCACTCCAAAAATCTGTATTTTCACTCTAAATTTCGTGGCTCCTCAAGATCAAAGGCATATTTTTAGTTGATTTTTCTAGTCCAAGATTGAAGGTCCTTTGGTGCTAGTTTGTTGTTGATCATTTTTCCTCTTCAAAGACTTGATTCAAGAGTGTTTTTAAAAGGCTTTAAAGATGTGTCCATTGCTGTGATTATCAAGTTTTTTTCAAAGGGTTTGGTGGTTAAAAATTTGGTTGTCATGAGGTAAAGAAAGGTGCAAGTGTTTTTGGGTTAATATAGGATTAGTGTCCATGTTCCTTGTAATTTCTCTTGTTCATCAATCATTCTAAGGAAACCAATCACTCCCTTTTCATTTTATTTTTAGTTTCACTACTGTAAATGTAATATTACTTGATGTATTTGAATATTATATAAGTTATTATGCTTGGTTAGGCTTGGTACATAAGCTAAATCACTAGGAAATCACTCATGGACTAGCATGCAAAAGACAGTTTTGATCAAGGGTAAAAACAGAATTAACTGATCTAATCAATAAATATATGACATAAACTAAAAATATGTGGTTGTAGCTCTATTTCTTGTGGTCATTTTCCCATGTGGTGCATCCCGTGACGACACCCGATGATTAAACTAGAAATACTTTCGTGAAACATGTCAGATTCTGAGTACAAGAATTATAACCTATAAAACTTGATTTTTCTGTACATAACCAATGGTTTCTCAAAACATAAAAGTTTTAGATAACAAATCAACTTAAACATGGCCGAAAACAGGAATTAGTTGGACTTGTAGAACTCTAGATATCACAACTTTAGTGGGACTGTTTTGACATTCATAAAAATCAGAACTGGATTGTAAGGGTAAATGTGTAATTTTATTATTTTTAGGTATTGTTTGACTTAGTGGGAACCACAAAACTTGTTAGTACAGATGAATACCTTTCCGGGGATATAAAGAACTTAATTTTTTGACTTACGGTTTAAGAGTAATGAATTTTCTAAGATGAACAAGCTATAAAAATTCTAACTTGACAATGAAATGTATAAAAATATTTTACACTTTATAAAAATTGGACCTTTAAATACATCTTTGAAACCTAATATATTTTTGAACCCTCAGGTTTAATTTAAAGTTTTTTGCTAAAACTTGACCCATGGGATAAATTGAACCTTAGGCTAATCTTGGACCTTCATAACATATGTTTGGACTTGGGTTCAAATATAGGATTTGCACTTGAATTTTGTAAGAAAATGTAAAATTCATACTTATAGATAACTTTTAAATGCTAAACTAAAACTTGTGATATATTTAGGAATTATGTACCAAACGTAATTAAGATCATAACTTATATATAGCCATATTGCATCAATGTTTATTTTCAAAAACCTAAGACAAGCGTATATCTATTTAGGTTCGTCGTAGAGCTTCACGGCTATTTACTCACTTGCTTGTTTCATACTACTTCCTTTATTCACGGTGAGTTCATAGCCTCGCCTTCACTCATTTAAATGTTTTATAAACCTCACGAGGGGGATACATGCTAGTTTTACAAACTGAATACAAGTAGGTTTTGGTATGCTAGACCCGATTATATGATTTATAGACATATGACATTGAGTATTCTTGCTTAAGTCCCCGTCATGAACCGTTAATTTTGTGTGAACGCTAGTATTATAAATATGCATATTTGGCTTGACAAGCCTGTCCGGGTGAGTAGCGCTCATTTGACAACTGGTGGTCAAATGAACACACAATATTGAGAATTTAGGGTGAACGGCAAGATTATCCTTTTGTGAGGCATTATTAAATCATTGTCAAGGTTCGGTTCGTGAGCTCAATGCTGTAAATCTTTTTTTTTCCGACATGTATTTGTTATATGTCTTTTGTAATGAATAATACTTGTATTCAACTGATTACTTATTAAACTCTATGAATTCACTCAACTTTATGTTGACTTTTTAGCATGTATTTTCTTAGGTATTATTTTGCTAGCTGAGCACTGGGAGCAATCGGAGTCGCGTGGATATCAAATATTGAAGGACTTGTTTTCTACAAATTCGATAACTTTTTGTCTTTAAAATATACACATGTGTCACGATTTAACTATTGTAACTTAAGTTTTGAATAGAAATTGTTGGGACCTTTGTACTCGGATTTATCAAATCGAATTTGACATTTTATTAAACGTCTCTTTTGAGGTCGTTTTTCTGTAACTTGTGTATATGAACTATGTAGTGACACCGAAAGTGGTATTCCGCTGTGTTGTAATTTTGGGGGTGTCACAGATTGGTATCAGAGCATTAGTTATAGAGAACTAGGTTGTTTTCAAAACCTATACTATAACTGATTTTCAAAAATTGTGAAGTCTTTCACCATTGTTTGATATCTGCACGCCCTTGCTCCAAGGTAACTTATATGCTCTATTTTACATCCATACTTCTATTAGATGAATAATAAGTATATCCCCTAGTCATGATTTCGCTCTCTTGCCTATCTTGTGACGTCGTACTATTTGCTTTATATCGGTCAGTTATATATACGCTGACCACTCCGATTGTCGCGTACTTCGTGTTTTCTTATTTTCTCCCTCGAATGTCGATACTAGTATTGTATAAGGATACCCGTACATATATGTGTTACTCTCTTCTCAAATTCTTACGCACGTGTGTAGTACTATGATATGTATTAATGAGTTCGTTTACTTTAACCTTACATGAACGATGCGATGATCTCTAAAACATTTTCGCTACTTTACTTTATTTCCTTTTGATGATATTGACATTCGGTGTACTTTGTCAATTCCACTAGTTATTTTATTGTTCAATTCTGAGTGTGAACATTCTTCTTATGCCTTTGAATCGCGTATGTTATTTTTGTTATCCATTGTTTTGAAATATTTCAAATTGATGGGAGTACGACCTTAACTTGTCATCTCAGATCGTGCCATCCTTTGGCACTTACCTTTGGGAATGCGTTTGACTAATGTCATATTATTATTCTCATTACTTCTTCTTATGATTTTGATCAATCATGTCGTTAATTAGGCATACTTTTATTTATTGTAACACTTGATCTTGTTGTGTATTTTCTTTTGTGATCGACATACTTAAGTAGGATGATTTGTAATCATTTTATTGAAATGAATTAGGATGCTTCCTCATTTGAATATAGAAATTCTAAACTGCCGAATCATAAATTCATAAATCTTCACTTACATGGATTGGGACGCCTCTTTATGTAAGTGACGAGTTATGAATGAGTGGGCTTATGTGTATCCACCATAGCATGTGTATAAATAATTTTTGGGCTATGAACTCCTCTCGACTCATAATTTGTTATGTGGATTTTTCCGATTTTGTATCGATCGCTACGAGCATGATAAGCTAATAGTAATGTACTATTATCCGCTTCCACGAATTGACGGTTTGATAAATTCCTTGTCTCCTATTGTCTTATTGCCAACACTTTTATTCTACCTTTCCTTTAAGGACCCTCACGACATTCAAATCGTTCCTTCATACCATATCTTACACATTAGGTGATTTCTAGCACTTGTTCTATCTTCATTGCTATCTTGTTACTTTGTCAAAATCCCGAGCACAAAATGCATTAAGCACCTCCATGGGCTTCTATAAAAATATTTATGCATCTTTATGAAAATTTTACGAATATTTCACAAGTGTTTAAATTACCAAAATGACCTTCTTAAGATAAAGAGTTGGTTCTAACCACCCCCTTTTGTGAAAAACCATAACTAATATTTATAATGACACAATGCCCTATCTCTTAGGTTACATGTTTTATACATCATACTTTAATCACGTCTTAAGGATATGATTGATTTAAACTTCTTTTCAACTAATGATTCCTAAAGATTTGAAAATAGACCTTCTACCATCACAACCATAAACCCGAGTTTCAACATGGTTTTTATACATGCTTCCATCCCAAAAATCTTTAAAACGACCAAAAATAATTGTTGAACCTATTTTATCTCTATTATGAACATCATTTTTATCAAGAAAGACTAGTTTAAAATTCACCTTAGACGACGAGAATCGAACCGCGTAGTTAGTTATTCTAGACTTCATTCCTTACGAGTATCCTCATCTTTTCGCAAGTGAACCGTCAAGAGATAAAGCGAGTTAAGCTCTGGGATAGAGCTCTCTTAAGGGGTACGTGCTGTGACATTTCAAAAATTTCATGTCATTAATTTTAATATTTTTATTATTTAAATATTCTATTTTAAATAATTAACTTCGTCGGAAGTTATCCGCGTTTCGTCATAACACGTTCAATTAATTCAATCGCGACTAGACTACGCATATTCTACACTTTTTATGCATCATTGTTTCCTTACAATCCTATTTTAAAAGTCACTTTTCACTTTCTACATTTTTACGTAAACCTTGCACCTTTTACGTTTTACGCGATTTAAATTTACGTTTTAAGGTTTTAACCAAGTGAACCAACCCTAGACTATGATAATTTACATATTTATGAATTTTTAAACTATTTCATGTTTACAAATTAGTTTTATACTTCTCGTGTCATTTTTTTAGCTTACGTCACTTTTATCAAGAACCGGTGTCACCAAACATGTTTTCGACTCACGGTTTTAGTTTTAACGATGTTTAAACACTCTGATAAAACCATGACTCAAATAATATATTAAAATTAGTTATTTTAACAAGTTTTAATATTTTTACAAGTTTAGTATTTTTACTTTACCCGCTTTTACATTTCGCATCTTAAAAACTATACGTTTTCAATTACCGGGATCAAAACTACACACAAGATACCAAAACTACACAAAAATAATACTCCCCTCCCCACTCTCACCCCTAGAACGACACAACCACAAGGACAAGTGTCCTTGTGGTGAGCCAACTTCATCTAACTCATACATGTGTATCCCACTTGTAACTTATATCCATAAAACCACTACACCAAGCTAACGACATTTTCACACATGCAAACTACGTACAAACTCATTCTTGTTTGTATCACCAACTTATTTCACTCCAAATATCTGCATTTTCACTCTAAATTTCGTGGCTCCTCAAGATCACAGGCATATTTGTTAGTTGATTTTTCTAGTCCAAGATTGTCCAAGAGTGAAGGTCTTTTAGAGAGTTAGGGATTGTTAGTTAATATGTGTAAGATAAGCAGGTTCAAGTTGGTTTTAATATAATCATTCAAAGTTCTTCTTACCTTTGTGTTAGTAGATTCCGCATACTTTACAAGGTTACATCAGTGTTTCATTGTTAGTAGTTTTGAGTTATTCAAGATTGCTAAGACCATTACAAGTTATAGTTAAGTTTGGTCAGAGTATATCGATCCAACAAGTGGTATCAGAGCTTGTGTGGAAACTCTGATTAAGAAGAAACCCTTAAAACCGATTTTACAACAAACCCTAAAAGATGTCGACAGAAGTTGCACCAGTTCCATCCATCACCTCAATCAGAATTCCCATGGTCAAGAAGGGAGAATATGATCTATGGAGTATGAAGATGAGGTAGTACATTGCCATCACAGACCATGCTTTATAGGATGGGATTGTCAGTGGTAATGTTGTCATTGATGAGCCTGTATCAATTGAAGGACAACCTACACCACCTAAGCCAACCTTGCCAGCAGTTACAAAAAGAAATCAAGATAAGGCTCTCAACATACTGCTTTCTGCTATTCCTGATGGTCACCTATTGAAGTTTCATGATGCTAAGGATGCAAAACAACTATGGGCTGCTATTAAGACAAGATTTTGAGGTAATGATGCATCCAAGAAGATGCATAGAAAGCTATTGAAGCAACAGTTTGAAACATACACTGTTGGTGAAAGAAAAAGCCTTGACTCTGCCTATGACAGATATCAAAATCTACTCAGTATGCTAGAGTTATATGGAGCAGAGGCATCTGTTGAAGATGCAAACCTGAAGTTCTTGATAAGTTTGCCATCTACATGGCATGTGGTTGCTACTATGATTAGAGGACAACCTATTTTGGATACTATGGACTTTGATGATCTCTACAACAATTTAAAGGTGTATGAGCATGAGATGAAGGGTAACAAAGGTTCAAGTTCTCATAACATTGTTTTTGTGTCTTCTGAAAACAGAGGCAGTACTTCCACTAAAAGTACTGCTTACACTGTCCAAAGTACTGTTGAAGAGAAACAGCACCCCTGTACAACCATGGTCACTACCACTTCATCACCATCAAACAACACCAATTCAAATGATGTTATATGTTCATTCTTTGCTCAACAAGCCACTCTACCTGTTACATATCAAGAAAATGTCTTGCAAATTGATGCTGATGCTCTAGAAGAAATTGACATAAGATGGCAGGTTGCCATGATCACTTCAAGGATCAAGAAGTTCATGAACAAGACAGGGAGAGGTATTGATTTTAAATCTAAGCAGGGTATAGCATTTGATAAATCTAGGATTGAATGCTTCAATTGTCAAAAGACTGGTCCCTTTGCAAGGGAATGCAAGTTTGCAAAGTATCAGGCAAACAGAATGATTGAAAACCCAAGGTTGAAAGAAAGGAGGTTCCTATTGCTGAACCAAAGTCACAAGCTTTGGTGGCTCAAGAAAATCTATCAGAGGTTGACTGGAGTAATGAATTTGTTGATGAACCAGCAACCTACCCTATGGTTGCATTGGAAGAGGTTGATTGGAGCACAGCTTTTGATGAGGAACCAGGATATGCTGCTTTGGAATCAAGAGATGGTCTAGGAAGCTTTGATTGGAGCATGGAAAGTGAAGAAGAACCTGTTTAGCTTGCTATGGTAGCTACTTCACCAAGTTCATCTACTATCTTTGAGGTATGCTCTAAATGTAGTAATTCTTATCAAAAATTACTTAAAGAATACGAAACTGAAAGAGATAATTATAGAAGGGCTAGGTCTGAGATAGCAGGTTACCAATTGACTTTAGAGTCAATGGAAGGCAAGATAATCACTCATGAAAATAATGAATTAGCTTGGGAAGAAAAATATGAACAACAAGATTATCAATTAAAGCTAAGTGAATGGAATTTAGGATGTAAGGTTTCTGAACTAGAAAAGGTCACTAAAGAAAGATATAAGTTGTTAGCAAAACTTGCTAGTTGGAAAGAATCAGGTCTGTCACATGTTAGTTTTGTTGAAAAACAAAGAACAACAAACATTAAAACTGGCCTAGGTTATGATGATAGTAGTTCAGAAGAAATCCCAACTAGGAACAAGGAACAAATTCTTTCAAAGGACACCTCAACTAGTGATGAAGAATTCATAAGCTTAGAGGAAAACACATCTAGTGATGAGGAATCACCTTGTTCAACACCACCTGAATTTAAGAAAGACAAGGGATACAATGAAGTTCCTACACCCACATGTAGTTTCCACCCACCTAGGACAGATGTTTCCTGTTTTGGAGTAGACAATTTGGAGTTTAGGAAAAAGCTTAAAGGTCAATCTAATTCAAGTCAATATAGTTCTGAGTCCTTAAGGGAAACTGTTGAGAAACCTAGGGATGATGACAAGGGTTCAAGGAGTGATAAAGTCTTTTCAAAACAAGCAGTACTTCCAAAAACTTATCAAAGTACTGTTGATCATTCAATAGTACCTTCAAGAAATTTTTTCCAAAATACTACAAATTTTTGAAAACCTTTTAGAAGAGGATTTGGGAATATGGGTCAAAAGTTATGTTATGTATGTTATAGTCCTCACCATTTGATTAAGGACTGTGATTATCACTCAGAATACTTAAGCAAATTCCCAAAGACCACATCTGCAAACCATAAGCATAGGGAGAATAAACAAGTTTGGAATCATTGACATAGGGTTAACCATAGTAATTTCTTTAAAGACTATTGGTACCCTCACAAGAAAAGACAATTTTCCAAACCCCAGTACCTTCAAGAGATACTTTTCAAAGTATTAGTAAAACAGTACCTTCTCAAAGTACTGTTAGGAATTCACCCAACCAAGTTACTGCTAGCACTTCTTCAAAAGTAAAACCAAGGAAGTTCAATTCCTACAAACCTAGAAGGCCTTACACCTCAAAAAGAGTACCTAGCTCAAAGAATCCAACACCAACTGTTAAAACTAAATGGGTTAAAAAAGAAAGTACTGCTGGGAAAGAAACAATACTTTCAGAGGATAAGGGTGAAAAAGGGAGTGTTGATAAGAATCAACCACAGGTTTTGGAAACAAAGACATTAATTCTTGATAGTGCTTTCAAAAATAGTGGAGATTACATACTTAAAGAATTTGAGTATGTCACTCTACAAGGGGAACACAAGTTAGTAATGGCTTGGGTTCCTAAAAGAAACTAACCCTTTTCATCTTTATGCAGGGCAACCCAAAAGAGGAGCTTAAAGATCATATTATCATTGATAGTGGTTGCTCTGGAAGCATGAAAGGAGACAAGGAGCTCTTGTCAGATTTTAAGGCTTATTTTGGAGGAAGAGTTGCATTTGGGAATGATCCTGATGGAGTGAGAATCACTGGTAAAGGAACCATCAAGACAGGATCCATTGATTTTGAGAATGTTAGATATGTGACAAGAAATATCCTGTGTTATTCCTTGACACAGAATGTATTATTCTCTCCCCTGAGTTCAAGTTAGTTGATGACAACTTGGTAATGCTGAGAATACCAAGAACCAATGATGTGTACAACTCAGATTTGAAGAATATCATTGTAAAACCCTAAAATTTGAAAACCAAAAACACGTATACTTTTGAAATTATACTTACACATTGTATGTTAATAAAATCGTCTAAAATTATAACTTTACAAAATATTTAACCTTATCCTAAGTATAGCTTGTTAATAAAATAAAGGTATTAAAAAAATGTTCTCTAATTAACTTTGATATAAATTAGGTAATAATATGATCCTTGCCTATTTCGTTGACCACACCTACCGAGTATTTGAAACCGAAAATTGATAATGACAGTTAACAAATCTTTTATATAATAAAGTAAAACCCCTATTGGAATTTTTCCATTTCAAAAAAATCAATTCATTCCTTTTTTAGTAATAATTTTTTAAATTTGATTTTTAAAAATTTTATTAATTATCAAAAAAACCTTAAATATTTCTATATTTGACAAAAAATTATAAAAAAATTGTTTTTATACTCAAACAATAAAAGGGGCGAAAAAACACATGGGTTTCAGGGTTATTGTTTGATAATTTCAGGGCAAAAGTGTAAAATTTTTAGAAAAAACGGAGGTCCCATTACAAACACACCCACAAATCTACCCACACAATAACCTGAAAAAAAAAACACACATCATATTCAATCCTTTTATTCAATTCCAAATCTTATAACTGACCCATGTGATTAATCAAACCAAAAGTAGGCCTCAAAGATCCATGATTTATTAGGAAGTTGGTCAGTTGTAAGATTTTTGAACCCTAATGAAAAACCACATCCAAAAGCATGTCCAGATGATTAAGAAGATAAGACAACTAAACCGTCACTATACAACAACCCATTGTTGCAGGTAGATGTAGCCATGCGTCTGAACAAGAAGAGGAAGAGTTTAAGGTTAATTGTTATTCTAAGTTTATGGTTTATTGGTTTGAACTTGATTGAGATTTTGTGTTATTATAAGTTTAATTTAATTAAGGTTGATTGTTTTGAAATATGAATGTAATTTTGTTTTCTTAAATCTTTGCTTTTGTTTGAACCGATTTAGTCTATTTTTTACACCATGTTTTGATGATTTTGTTTTCATTAATTAATGTTATGCTAGATTGTTGTTTTGATTTGCAGTTGTAGAAGAGGAAGAGAGAAGACAAAGATGAAAGGAACCGCAAATACAATGTCAAGTGGATGATCAGGTTACAACGAATGTATTTTCTTTTTTGGTTTTTTCATACTTTTGGACTAGAATGTAAATTTTTGATAAAAGTCCAGAAATCCTTATACAAATCGAATTTATATTGTATTACAATTCTTAAAATCCCACAACAAAACTTAAACCTTATATAAACTCAATTTAATCGACAAATAATTCATCAGAACAACTCTCTGCTGTTGCTCATTACATAAAAATCATCAAATCTCCATTTTTCTTTGTAGGTATGACAATGAAAATATCTCCTTTTCAAGAAATACTTAATGAGGTAAAGTTTTCATTTTTATTGGTCCTTATGATCTGGGTTGATTTTTGGATGGAGATTTAAATTGTTTTTTATTGGTTTTTAGTATTGATGTTATGTGTTTTATCAGGATTTAATGTGTGATCACTTTGGTTTGTGAGAGTGAATTAGGGTTGTGGCGTTAAGCGCGTTAATTTTGATATGGTACTAGGGTGATTGATGTTAGTTTAAATAGCGGGTTATATATGGTTCTAAGTGTGTAGTTAGATGTATGTGTTGTTATCATAACGTAACGTAAGCCGTTGGAATATCGATTTATATATTGTTAGATGATTTTATGATTACTATTGGATAATAAGAGTTTTGATTGGAGTAAAGGTAGTGGGGTGACACTTAGGGGGGATATCTTTAAGTGATTTATCTTTTTAGTGGTTATGGTAATGAGGATACGAATAGTGATGCAAGTTGGAACATTGATAGATATACATTGTGCTAAAATTATGGTTGGTTTATGCTTTCTACCTTAAAGCACCGGGCTTGTGTTGGTAGGCATTAGGTCTGTAACCTAGGGACAACTTTCACACAAATGGTCAACTTTTAAAGAAGCCACATATTGTGTACTGAAAATTATGAAGGAAGATGCACGCTTGAATTCAGTATAATATCATGTTGGTATATTCTTGGTGGAAATTGATATAGTTTTTATGTGCTTTAGGTCACATTGGTAGGTTTAAATGAGGTGTTTCGAAGTAATTCGTGTTGACCTATATAGATCTCATATTCATAAACTAGAGGCTGCCATTGACTCATACTTGGTACGCATTTTTGTTTACTACGGGAGGCGTTTTTGAAGTACTTACAAGTATATTCCTTTTACTTATAAGAGGTTAGTAATTTTGAGAAATTTAGGGTTTATGGGATGTCTTTAACATCGCTTAACTATCCGAGAATCGCAAATGATTAATAAGCTTAAGCTTTAAGGGCTTCCTGCATTTCATGATTAGTTGCGTAGATCAAAAGCTTAAGATTTGTACTTTGTTGTTAGGAAAGGCGCAAAGCAAATGGTCTCAAAAAGAGCTATACATGTATTCCCTCAATTATATTGTTCTTGCCTCTGTATGAAAGCATAGACATTGAGCTAAGCTATGCATGCCAAACCCAATATTGTAACAATTTCAATCTAGAACAAGTAGTGTTAAGTTCATAAGCCTCATGAGAACAAAACTACATTTGTTTAGAAGTTCATGAACCTGTTTTCATATTGTCTGCAAAGCAATACGCTTACTCACCATTCAAATTACACACGTCATCAATCATTTATGATTTATTCTTTTAACTTTTTGTTAAAAAAGGCACTTTTTCCAAGGTTTTATAATCACAGATGCCAAGGACTAAATTTGCTGCATTAACGTAAGCTTACAGATTTTTGTCATCCTGATTAGTATTGCATGGTTTTCTTTAATATAAATCTTCTAGCAACTTCTAAATATGGTTTTATTTGACTATTATCATATAATATAGTAGCATCACAACAACCTAAGTGAGTTTATTTACAATATTACATAAGCCAACAAAGCTTTGTCAATAGGCGTTGTTGGGAATAGACTTTATTATTTCAAGTATCGGTCATTGAGTTTTGGTATAGGTTGCATTACTTAGTTATAACGTTAGTTATTTTATGAATTTTGTAAGAGTTTTGTAAGTTTTATGCTTGGTTTATAGGTTTTGATAAAGTCTAAGGGCTAAGTATGTCATATTGTCTAAGTTTAGAGAAGCCCTAATCCTTACCTATAAATAGCTATGTATAACCTCATTTTGAGGTTGGTTGGTTCACTAGTAAGGTTATTAGTCTCTTATTTTCATTAGTTGTTCCTTCCACTCTCTCTCTACTTACTTTCTCTCTCTAGAATTCTTAAGTTATTATGTTGTAGAAAGGGTGACCTAACAAGTGGTATCATTCGCCAAGGGATAATATAGGTTTATTTAGGTTTGATTTGGTAGTAAAAACTTGGTGTTTGTTGTGTATTTGAAAATAACTGGTACTGTTCATCGTATTGTTTTCGAGTTAGGGGTAAATTTTTTTTTCTTAGTGAGTTAGGTGTTAAGTTCTATCGAGTTAGGGGTGTTTAGTAAGTTCTATCGAGTTAAGTGAACAATTCTTTCGAGTTAGGTGTTATCTTAACATATCGAGTTTGAGATTTTGGCGAGTTAGCCTTCATTCCCTAATCGTTTATCGAGTTAGGCGTATTGTGACTCTAACTAAGGGGAAACTCTGCCCAACTCAAGTCCCTCTATCGAGTTAGGATACATATCGAGTTAGGATACATATCAAGTTAGGATACATATCGAGTTAGGATACCTAAGTGAACTTATCGAGTTTGAACCCTAAGTGAACTTATCGAGTTAGAACCCTACCTGAACTTATCGAATTAGAAACCCTAATTGCACTTATCGAGTTTGAAGACAAATTGACATACCGAGTTTGAAGACAAATTGACATACCGAGTTTGAAAACAACATCTTTACATACCGAGTTTGATATCAAGTTTTTTTTTTCAAATCTAATTACAACCTTTATTTATCTTTAACGATCTAAGTTTACCATAATCACGAAAGATGTCTCAACCACCCAATTATTACTTTCCTCATTATTTGCAACATCATCTGCAATATCAACAATCGTATCAACAACCGTTTCAACAACTGCAACAACCGTATGACAATCACACGTTCAACAACAACCGTTTAATCCACTACATCATTACCTAATGATGCAACAACATCAAATCATTCCTCAACAACAACCATATCAAATGCCACAACAAAACACTCAGTCCAAACAACCTCACTGGTTTGACAGAATGTGTGAAGTTATTACAACTCAACAATCCCGACATGAGGCAGGATCACTTGAAACACCTCCAATGCTAACACCGGGAAATTATGCTCAATGGTCAAGTCGATTCTTACGATTTCTTGAACTTAAGAAACCTCATGGGAAATTCTTGAAACAAGTGATACTTGAAGGACCATTTGAGTGGCCAACAAGATTTGAAATTGGTGATCCAACTGCTGATCCTCCACGTCCTCCTGGTGATCGACCTCTTCCAGAATCTCAACTCACAGAAGAACAGAAATTACATCGTGAAGCTGATGAGTATGCAATGGCTTATATACTTCAAGGAATACCAAATCCAATTTATCGAAGTGTCGATACTCAGAAAACAGCCAAAGCTATGTGGGAACATGTCCATCTCCTTATGGAAGGCACTCAATTGAACAAAGATGATATGGAATCCAAACTCTACATGGAATAAACTGACATCACAATTGAACCAGGAGAGTCACTCGAATCCTACTATCATCGCTTCACAAATGTGGTCAATGATCTGGAACGTCACAAAATCACAGTACCAAGGATTGCAGTCAACTCCAAATTCGTTGGTAGTCTTGGTCCAGATTGGCATAAATATGTGACATTTGTTCGTCAAACCAAAAATCTTCATAATGCTCCATATGGTTTGTTGTATGATTTTCTGAAACACCATGAACCTGAAGTTGAAAAAGATCGAGCTCTACGAGGAGGATACACACCAACACCAACACCAAATTCTTTGGCTCTCGTAGCTCAATCTCCTTATGCTCCACCACCAATGTCAAATCATGCATATGTTCAAGAGCAGAACTACTTCAGTTATCCACAGTCTTCTACCTCGAACCAAATGGTCCCTTATGATTCATCTCCATAGCATGCTTCTACTCAACTTGTTCCATTAAACAACAATGATGCAGTGTATTACTCAAACTCCAATGACGATGACGATGATGACTTTAACACGTTGAATCAGGGACTTGCTCTTATTGCTCGTGCTTTTAGCAAATTCTCCAACAAAACAAACAACCGTCAATGGTCATCTTCTAACACAAGGAATCAAGCTGTTGTCAATGATGGAAGAGTGGAAATTCAGAATCGTAGCTATGGTCGATCTGGTTCAGGAAGTTCTTCAGGAAACTTTGGGAACGGTCAGAGGTTTAGTAACAATGCGGGGTTCAGGAACAACTCAGGGTCTTCTCAGCAAAGGTCTGAACCAGTTGCAACTAGGAACTCCAACTCAGGGAATGCAGTGTGGTGTTATAACTGTAATGAACAAGGTCATATAGCGACTGCATGTCCTAAACCGAGAACTCGGGGTAGTAAGTTTCATAAGCAGGCATTACTCATGGCTCTTCAAGATGAAAAAGATGGACATTTCCCTGAACAGGACAACAACTTCATGTCAAACGTGAACAATGACGATGGCATGGAAGATCTAGAAGCCAATGCAGCTGTGATGCTTATGGCCAACATGCAGGAACTTAAGCTTAATGATTTAGGTCCAGTGTATGACACTGACGGCTTGTCTCAGGTACATGACCTCAATGCATGCTTCATAAATGATATAGTCTCACCTTCTGCTTATGAATCAGATATGGCGCAAGTTGTTCCATCTGGATCATCTTCATCTTCTCAAACAGATGAACAAATAAGCACATTTGTCATATTTGATGATGACACAGTTGTTTCATTTGATAATCCTATTGAGAATGATAAACATGATCATTTAGAACAACATGAACCATCATTTGATCCAGACCCTGACCTAATATTGTTATCTAAAAAACTGGATGCTCAACAATTGCAAATCATAAAATGCAACGAGAAAAACAAAGTTTTAAAAGAACAAAATGCGTCACTTGCAAGAGACATTGAGTGTTATAAAATTCAGCTTTCAAATCAGGAAGACAAGATTAAACATACAAAAAGTTTTGAAAAAGCTTTTCAAGATTCTTTTAACAAAAGAGCAAGATCTTCAACACAAAATGCAAGATTTAATTGAGTCAAACGGAAAGTTGATTTCTAAACTTGAAAGTGAAAAGTGTGAACTAAAAATGCAAGTTGAACGTCTTCAAACAGTACTTTCTAAAACAGAAACAAAATTTTCAAGTTGTAAAAAGGAGTTTTGTGAACATAAAATACGAAAAAGGAAGTATATAAACGACTTACTTGGTGAGATTGTTGATCTTGAAAAACAACTCAAAGAATTTCGTAACATTGTTTACAAACACGGGAACTCTGTCACAACAATACAGAAATTTTCTTTAAAACCGAGACCCGATAAAGGATTTGCACTTTGCGATTTCAAATCAATGTTTCTTCACAAAGCATTCAAAGAAAATCCTAAGATTTACAGTATAGACCACATGCTTGATAATACGATTGTGCGTGCTGTTGTTTTTGATAATGAGGAAGGGGAAGAACTTGAAGAAGAGAGTCGATAAAAAATGAGTTATGTTCAATACTGGACACCATATGACTATTCAAAAGCTCCACCTCTTTCTAAATCTTTTGTGAGTCAAAAGGAATTACCTGAGAAATCATGGTTTGTCGAAGAGTCATATGTTTCATCCTCTAATGCGGCCCCTGTCCAAACTGTAGCACAAATAAATGGTCCTTTACCATCATCCGGTGAACTTACACCATTACCAAAAACCTGTCGTGTCTTAACTTATTTCAAAACTTTTATGGAAGACATCGAAATTTTGGAGGAAACAATTGCACGCAATTCTGAAATAAAAGTTGAAACTTTTCAATCCGCTTACGAGCGAGAAAAGCGAGATATTTTTCAAAAACAAATGCTGCCAATTGTCAAACACCTCCGTTTCTGTGCTACACGTTGGGATCAGGAACTTCAAAACGAGGTCAAAAATATGATAACCGTTTTCAACTCAACTGAAAATGAAATTTTGACTCAAAAACAAAGAAATCGAGTTTTACAAAAAAGATGTTGATCGACTCTTGGAACAAGTTCTCAGTGCTGATATTTTGTCTATTATCATGAAAGATCTCTATAAATCTGGTACTTCTATGCTTGTGGATGATCTTTGTGTGGATAATAACCTGTTGCACGTGGAATTAGAGGCACTTAAACATGAGAATGACAAGCTGAGAATTAAGAATGATGATGTGACAAAACAGTTTTCAAAAGAAATTTGTCAACTCAAACAAAGGCTTGAATGGTGTCAAGCTCAAAGTCTTAAAAAGGAATTGAAACTTCAAAATCAAAATATTTCAAACTCTTGTCATCTTTGCAAAAATAATGAGTCTTTCAAAAGTTTGTGTCTCAAATACGAGAAAGAAATTGCGGATTTAAAAATTGAAAATGACGCATTTCTACAAAACCACAAAGATATCAAATATTGCAATGGTATACTTGAGTCAAATATTCAAGATAAGAATCACATCATCATTGATTTGAAAGAGAAAATTAAGATACTTGAAAAAGGAAAGATGGTTGACACCACGGTGATAGCACCAGGAATGTATAAATTAGACAAAACTGATAAAGGAAAGGTTGTTCAAAATACTAATGTTGCTAACTCCACTTCTACATGACTAGTCTCCCCTAATAGCGTCAGCAGACCCAAGCGAAAAAGTAAAAAGACAAATAGGCTCTGGCAACGTAAGAGAGGATCACTAGAAGATCAAGGAGTAGAAGATCAACTTAGGAATTTGAATAAAACTCATGTTGCATCAGATTTAGATTCTAATCTGGCAAATTCTAATCAAAATCTAAATGTAACGAATGATGAACCTTTGAATGTTTTGAATATTAATGCATCTTGTGTGTTTTGTCGTAAAAGCGTATCATCTGGTGAACATACTAAGTGTATAGCTAATTCTCTTCTTAATCGTCATAAGAAACGTAGGACACGCATTCCTTCTAGGCCCACTACTGCCTCTAAGTCTATTTTAGGAAAGCCGCCCTCTACGGTTTCTAATGAAGTAGAAGTTACCCCCATAAGTGCCGAGAACAAATCTAGGAATACACCAACCACTAGTGAATTCACCATTAAGAAAGCACGAACTAGTTGGAATTGGCAACGTTGGTTACAACAAAAACCAGACTTTAAATGGATTCCTAAATTGTCGAATACATGTGCTTCTAACCAACAGGAACCCGCACTTTCAATGGGTTCCGCCCTTACTTCTGTTCCATCCGTGTCTTCTTCTTGTGATGCAGGTGGTAAAGATTGTTCTCTGGATTGTTGATAGCGGATGCACCCGACATATGACAGGCAATCTCAAACTGTTACAAAACTTTGTCTCAAAGTTCATTGCTACTGTCAGATTCGGGAATGATCATAACGCTTTAATCATGGGATATGGTGACTATGTCAGTGGGAACATTGAAATCAGTCGTGTTTATTATGTGGAAGGCCTTGGACACAACCTTTTCTCTGTTGGTCAATTTTGTGATGGGGATCTAGAAGTTGCATTTCGTGAGAAAACTTGCTTTGTTCGTGACTTACAAGGAAACGATCTAATGTCTGGCTCACGTGGCTCCAATCTTTATACAATATCAATGTCAGATATGATCGCAACATCTCCGATATGTCTTCTCTCCAAACGTCTTTCGCACTTGAATTTCAAAACGATGACTGACCTTGCTCGTTATAAACTTGTTGATGGATTTCCAAGATTCCGATTTACCAAAGATCACTTATGTTCCGCCTGTGAACAAGGAAAAAGTACTCGAGCTCATTTTCCTTCTAAACCAGAGCACAGTACGAATCATGTTCTACAACTGCTTCACATGGATTTATGTGGACTGATGTGTGTTCAAAGTATCAACGGTAAACGCTACATTCTTGTAATTGTGGATGATTACTCCAGATGGACTTGGGTTTATTTTCTACGAAGTAAAGATCAGGCTCCTTCAATGATCATCACCTTTCTCACTAAAATTCAAGTTCAGTTATGCAACACGGTCCGAATAGTCAGAACTGACAATGGAACTGAATTTAAGAATCAGACACTTCGGTCATATTTTGAGAAAGTGGGAATTGAACATCAAACATCTATTCCTAGAAGCCCAGAACAGAATGGAGTTGTTGAAAGACGCAACAGGACGTTAGTGGAAGCTGCTAGAACTATGTTGATTAATGCTTAATTACCAGATTACTTATGGGCGGAAGCTGTTTCAACTGCATGTTATACCCAAAACCGTTGCATGATCACAAAACGCCATCGCAAAACACCTTATCAAATTGTTCACAAAAGGAAACCAAACATCGACTACTTTCATGTATTTGGAGCACTTTGTTATCCGAAAAATGATCGTGATGATTTAGGGAAACTTAAAGCAAAGGCTGAAATCGGCGTGTTCGTTGGATACTGTGAAAATTCCAAAGGTTTTCGGATATGGAATCGTCGTACAAGAGAAATTCAAGAAACCATTCACGCTAATTTTGATGAACTCACACAAATGGCTTCTGAGCAACACAGCTTAGGTCCCGAATTCAACCGTCTTCACTCTCCGGAATCTTCGGCTGAACCATTGCCACTAAACCGCAAAGAATTGGAAACCTTGTTTGCTCCACTCTTTGATGATACAATTGAATACCGTTCTACTGAGGTCTCACCTAATTCCGCTGCTCAACCTGATAATATTCCAGTACCTGAATCACCTCAACAAACTACAACAACTGTTGAGAAAGACGGTCCTCCAATTGCATCACCATCTACAGCAGAACAAACTGTTTCTAACTCCCGATATTCAGCTGAAGATCCTACACCACAATCAGTTCCACAACCCGCAGAGCATGATCCTGATGCGTTCTTCAACCCGTTCGCACCGGCTCCTCCATTTCCTGATATAGCTGAGTCATCTACACGCAATTTGGATCCTGCTAACATGCGAGATACTTATCAACTACACCCTTCAACACACAAATGGACTCGAGACCATCCACTAGTTCATATTATTGGTCATCCAGATGCACCTGTAATGACAAGACAACGACTTCACACTGATGGAGAAACTTGTATCTATGCACTCACAGTTTGTCAAGAGGAACCAAAGAACATTAAAGAAGCAATGACTTATGACAACTGGATTGAATCTATGCAAGAGGAATTTCAGTAGTTCATCCGATTGGAAGTCTGGGAATTAGTTGAAAGACCCGACGGAGTCTTTGTCATTGGGCTAAAATGGATTTGGAAAAATAAGCTAGATGCAGAAGGAACTGTCATACGTAACAAATCACGCCTGGTAGCAAAAGGATATTCCCAACTAGAAGGACTTGATTTTGCTGAATCCTTTGCTCCAGTGGCTAGACATGAAGTTGTTCGGATCTTTTTGGCCTATGCTGCACACAGGAACATGGTTGTTTACCAAATGGATGTAAAAACTGCATTTCTCAATGGAGACCTCTGTGAAGAAGTGTATGTCAGCCAACCAGAAGGCTTTGTTGATCCTGAGCGTCCTAATCACGTTTACCGACTCAAAAAGGTACTCTACGGACTCAAACAAGCCCCACGGGCGTGGTATGACAAACTTTCTACTTTCTTGCTGACCAATAAATTTTCTAAAGGATCGGTGGACCCAACATTTTTTACAAAAACCTACGGGGAGGACTTACTCGTTGTTCAAATATATGTCGATGACATTATTTTTGCTTCAACGAAAAGAAGTTACTCTAATGATTTTGCAAAACTAATGAAAGATAATTTTGAAATGTCCATGATGGGTGAACTTTCGTTCTTTCTAGGACTACAAGTTCATCAATCACCTCGTGGAATTTTTATAAATCAGTCCAAATATGCTCTTGAAATTTTAAAGAAACATGGGATGATGAGTTGTGATACTTATAATACACCGATGGGCTATACCACAAAACTAGACGCTGACTTACATGGGACACCTGTTGACCCTACCAAATACCGAAGTATGATTGGGTCCCTCATGTATCTCACGGCTAGTAGACCTGATATAGTATTTGCTGTCTATATTTGCTCTCGCTATCAGTCCAAACCAACTGAAAAACACCTTAGTGAGGTAAAAAGAATCCTTCGATACATAAAGGGAACCATTAATTTGGGAATCTGGTATCCGAAGGATTCTGGTTTTGAACTAATTGCTTTTTCAGATGCTGACCATGCAGGATCTTTAGACACACGCAAAAGTACATCTGGTGGATTACAATTTCTCGGAGATAAACTTGTGTCATGGCAATCAAAGAAGCAAGACTGCACATCACTGTCGTCAACTGAATCTTAATATGTAGCCATGTCTGCTTGTTGTGCTCAAGTCATATTGATGAGATCACAACTTAAGGATTATGGCTACCTATTCAACAAGATTCCAATCTACTATGATTCCAAGAGTGCCATTGCTATCTCCTACAACACAGTTCATCATTGCAAATCGAAACACATCGATCTCCGATATCACTTCATCAAAGAACACGTTGAAAAGGGTACCGTTGAACTTTATTTCGTTGGGACTGAGTACCAATTGGTGGACTTACTTACTAAATCTTTAGCACCATCAAGGTTTGCGAGTCTAGTTCACCAAATTGGTATGCGATGTTTGACTCCAGATGATCTGGAAAAGTTTTTAAAACACAATTGATCGTCAAACAACAAACTATTTTTGTAAATATTTTATTTTCAAAAAAAAAAAAAAAAAAAAAAAAAAAAAAAGAAAAAAAAAAGTTTTCCTTGTTCAAGATATGCAAGTTTACAACGTTTTTTTTTTTTCTTTTTCTGAAAAATCATTATAAAATGCATATCTTGAGGGGGAGACAGAATTTTTTTAACTTCTTTATTTTTCTTTATTTTCAATTTTCCTCTTCACTATTTTATCTCATTCTCGGTACCTCTTGAACCATTGCTTGTTAAAATTTTCCAAATTACTTCTTATGGTTGGTTCAAGAGGGTGCCACATCCATAACTCTCGTAACATTTTTTTCCACTGTCTCATTAATAGTAAAGTCATTATAACTTGAGGGACTAAATGTGTGTTATTGGTTTAGAAGTTGATTGGTTATACAAGTAGAGGGACCAAATGTGTCAAAACTTTAAACTCATAAGTATATCATGTGTTTATCAAATCTGCTACTCTTAATTTCCAATCATTCAAACAAAAAACCAAACGCGACCCATAAATTTTTTCTCAAAATCAAGACTTTCAAGACCCAAGTTGTTCAGTGATTGTGAGTGTTCATGCATATCATTTTTTTTCTCATCACATTTGCTTGAATGGTTGGCATTGTTCTAATCGACTTTTCTAGGGTTTATGTGAATTTCGATTTGGGTGTTTATTGTATGAAGTGATTTAAGCTAATTAATTGTTATGGCCAATTGCGGCATGTCCTTAAGGGCCTATTCCCACCTTTGCATTGATTATAGTCGCTACCATCTGTGCGTATATTAGGTGGTTAAGGTTTCATAAGCTCGACATGTCTATGAATCACTGGGTCTTGGGCTTATTTGTTTAATGGGTTTATTAGGATGTTGATTTTGTTTAAGATGATGTGTTTATCGAGTTTAAGTACCTATATCTTTGCCACTTTCATATTTTGTGTTTCTAAGTTTGAATCATTGGCTGGTTTATCGAGTTAGAATCATGACAAACTATCGAGTTTGCCTTAAGAATGTTTCATCGAGTTTGAATAGAGTTAAGATTGGATGCTTATCAAGTTTGATTCTAATGCTTATCGAGTTTGAAAATGTTTTAACTTTGAGGCCTATCGAGTTTGAACTTTTGAAAGTTATCGAGTTTGGAAATATTGAGGCTTATCGAGTTAGGAAACTTTTGAGATTTTCGAGTTTGAAAATTTTTGGGTTATCGAGTTTTAAGAACTTGAACAAGACTTATCGAGTTTGAAATGATTATGCTTATCGAGTTTGGATTTGAAATGGTATATCGAGTTTGGAACCAAAATTCTTTATCTAGTTTGGAACATGAGTTTGGAACTATAATGTTTTTCGAGTTTGGAACATAAATGTATATCGAGTTTGGAACCAAAATTCTTTATCGAGTTTGAAACATGAGTTTGGAACATAAATGATTATCGAGTTTGGAACAAAAATAGTATATCGAGTTTGGAACCAAAATTCTTTATCGAGTTTGGAACATGAGTTTGGAACTATAATGTTTTTTTTTTAGTTTGGAACAATTATGGTTTCCAAGTTTATCGAGTTAAGTCCAAAATCTTTTTTCAAATTAAGTCAAAACTGTTTTTCGAGTTGAGTTATTAATTTCTTACTTATTTCACTCCGAGACAGGAGTTTCATAATGGAACCATCACGTATGGGTTCTAGTTCTTCCAATTTTATGAAAAGAAATGCTGCCGAAATTTTTCTCAAAAATTGTCATGTCATGGATTTTTTTTTAAATGGAAAGATGATCGCGTTTCATGTTTTTCTAAGGGTTGTGATTGATTCTTATGAGGATTGTATGTGGCTCTTGGATTGATTTATCATGTGTAGTATATGTGATGATGACTTTATCTTAGGCGATTGTTTTCGGATATTATTCTTTTGTCTAACACTAACGAGCTAATCACCACGTCGCTTTTGTTGGTTTATGAATCATTTCAAGTCTCGATATGGCAAAGAAATCAACACCTAGACACAAATTGATTCAAGGAGATGAAAGAGTAATCGCTAAGACAAACCATAGGATAGATCTTGACTCAATCACATGTCATGATACTTGTGCAATCATTCTGGAAATTCTTACGAGACACTTCATTTACAACCTCCTCACCATCACCACTGAAGTACCTGAAGTCTACTTAACACAGTTTTGGGAGACTGTTGAAATCAGCAAAGATGAAAAGTCACTGGGGGTTCACCTTGATCACAAACTTGTTGTGTTTAATGTACAAACTCTCCGTACTGTTCTCGGTTTGCCTAATCTCAAGAAATTCTCTCATATGCCGTCATTATCAGATGTTATCAGACTTCTTCGAGAACTGCAGTATGATGAATCAATAATCCAACTCAAAAACATATCCCACGTTGACAGGAAATACATTCCACAACCCTGGCTCACACTTTACTCAATTCTCGCCAACAGTTTAATGGGCAGAGAAACTGGACATGAACATCCTACTCTAGAAACGATGCAGATTTTCTGGGGGGGGTTGTCAAACAAGCTCAAATAGACTATGCTCAACTAATTTGGGTGGACATGGTTAATCAGGCAAGACAGTTTCTCAAATCGTCTACCTCAAAAATTCCATTCTACAGATTCACAAAGTGTCTAATTGCTCATTTCATGGAGAAATACCCAGATATTGATCGTAGATCGGAAGACAAGAAACACACCCCTTCTGTGGATCATAAATACTCTAAAACCAGGATTCAGAAGACAAACACTCAAATACAAGGAATGAGAATTCCCGATAGTCTTATACCTGATGATGTTCGTGACACTGAGGCATACATTTTGTATGATGAAGCTCAGAAAATTGGTAAAGTGGGATTGAGTCAGACGAAGAGAAGGAGAACTTCTAAAAAGAAAACTTCAACAGCTTCTACAATCAAAACCATTCCCAAATCAAGAACCAAAAAGATCACAAGAGAGCTTAAGAAGAAAGTGACTACTCTTCGAGATGAACCTACAGATGATGAAGGAGATGCTCAATAGGAAACAGAAACAAAAAAACTAGCAAAGACTTCAAGCAAGAAGGCAGATAAGGGAAAAGCTTTAGTAACTCAAGAAGAATCAGTCACCTCACCAATGTCTGAATCCGAAGAAGATGAACAACTGCAACTAACCTTAAGAAAAAGCAAAGAATCAGAAGCAGAAAGAATCGCAAAAGTTACAAAGAAAGGTGAAGGTTCTGGAACTCAAGAGCCGGTAAGCCCAACTCAAGAATCAGAAAGAGATGATCAAACATCAGAAGAAGCTCATTCACAAACAGAATCATCCTCTGAACCTGGGGATGATAACTCTGAAGATGAAGCTGAGTCATCAAGCTCTGATTCAAAAGAATCCCTCGATAAATCGGATGAAACTAAAATTGAAGATGTAGCTTCAAAAGACAAAGATGATGAGTCATCCGAGAATGATGAAAGTAGCGATGAGGAAGATAAATCGGAAAGTGAAGAAGTTAATGATGAAGAAGATGTGAATGATAAAGATGATGAGGAGTCGGATGGTGAGAAAAAGGATGAGTTACTTGAAACTAGTCAAGATACCCCTATTGACATTGTAGGAGTTGATGAAGGACAACCAACAGCTCAACCACAACAACAACCTTTATCACAACCTCAAAGTCATCCTCTGCAAAGCCCTAATACAACTGTTGTTCACTCAAGCCTGTTGAAATCATTACATGATCAATACAACGCGCTCCAGTCACAAGTTAATGAACATAAGCGTGATATCGAAGCATTCAAAACTTATAAAGTTGATGAAGCAGTTGAGGAACAGGTGAAACAGAGATTACCTGGGGAAGTTCAGAAGTATGTTCAGAGGGAACTTCCTTCTGCTGTGAGGCACTATGTCAATAGGAATCTTGCAGAGATTGTTTCTCACAGGTTTCAAACTACACCAATCACTGTTCAGACTCTACCTCCAAAACCTTCCATCAGTGATCTCAAAGGAGAATTATTGGAAGCTATTGTGAATGATCCGGAGGAAAATGATCTACGCAGAGCACTTATCAAGTCTTTCAAGAAAGCTGAAAAGAAAAGCGAATCCTGCAAAAAGACTATGGCTACTAAGCGTCGACATGAAGATTCTGACCCAGATGATCATCCACAACCTGAAAAGAGGAAGAAAGTGTCCGGTTCCACCTCCAGAGCTCCTACCAAAACCACAACCGCTAATGTTTCTGCTGATCCAAACCCTCCACAATCTACTGCGGATCCTCACCCCTCACAAACAACTGAAGATGCTGATGTCGATGTGGATGAAATCCCTCCACTTATCACCGAAACCATTACGGAACCGCCCACGGATGCTCAGTTAATTCCAGCTCCTGAATGGATTAACCCTGATGCTCCTTCCTTTAACTGGTTCGATGAAATGGTTGATGCTTACCCTGATGACACTGAAGCTGAAGAAATGACTGAAGGATCAATTATAGGCTTCACAAAAAGAATTAAAAAGGTGATGCAGACTCAAAGACTTCAATTGTCTGACTTAGTTAAGATTCAAAAAGCAGGGTTCACCGAGTTCAAAACATGCACCACCACTGAACTTGAGTTTGAATACAACGTGGAGGAGGTAGCAACAGCTCTGTCTGAAAACATTACTTGGGAAAAGAGACCTTCTTGGGATAAACTCTATCATGGCACAGAACCCCTCGTTGATGAATTCCATTATCAAGATTTCTCTCAACCATTACCCCTTGTTGGTCCTCCAAGTGATCCTAAGCTCCCTAATCAATACTTCTTCAACAAAGACCTTCTCTATCTTATTCATGGGAACACGAATCCGAATCACCGTTATGCAACATCTCTCACCAAATTCTGGGCCGCCTCATATCCTCTGGTAACACTCGAAGATCAAATGAGAGGCTTGCATTCCACCTCTATCTCCAAATATAATCATGAAGCAGCCTTATGTACTCTTCCGTGGCCAGAGATGCGTAAATGGTTCTACAAATACAAGCTGACTTTCCGATCCAATCACAGAGTCTTCTCGAATCATCGCATTCTTGCCATCACAGTAGTCCCGAATACCGAAAAGAGATATGGATATAACTTTCTTGATAAAATTGAGGTCCGCCGAAGTGATGATCAAATTTACACATTCAGTGAAGCTGACTATCATCGCTTGAACCTCAATGACATTGCTGACATATACTTGCTCAAGGTTCAAGGCAAACTTCAAAACTTGTCCGGTAGCCTTCAGTATGACGTCATCAACTCCATTTTGCTCTTCATGCGCCAAACCATTATCAAAGCAAGAGTCGAAGATGCACAACTCGGGGTCGAAAGTTACCAAAAGTCACTCAACTTTACTGCTCCACAGTTATATCCTCCTAACATCCCGCATTTAAGACCTTTCATCTTCAACAACAAACCTTTTGGAGTAGTTTACCCGCACAACGATAGTTACCGTTTCATGAAATACGAAGAGGTTCATAAGTTCGGGGATCAGACTCTCAGATTTGTCAGAATTCAGCTGAATGAAAAGCTCAAAGAACATAATAGTGGGATTAAAGTGGGATGGAACAAAAGAGATGTAAAAGAAGCACTTAAGTTCTTGGCTAGGATTGATCAAAAGCTGAGGTTCAGGGAGCAGATACGCACTTTGGAGAGCTTAATTGGAGCAAGGGAACCTATTCCGAATATACTCACTTACCGCCGTCCAGACACTCCTCGAATATGATCAGTTTGGTATAACATTAACTTTGTTTCATCATAATTTTTTCTTCATCTATAACTATGGTTTGTGCACACATAACAGTGTACAACCCGTGCTTGTAATTAAAGGACCCTGAGGTACGCTTCAGTGCCTCAATCCTTATATAAGGAGCGAAGGCTTCTTACTTTTGAGTAGAATTAATCAATTTTCTTATTTTCATAATTCTGCTCAAAAGACGACTATTTCACCTCAATAAGTATTCACTTGTTGAGGGGGAGCACTTGAAAACTCATCGTTTTGGAAAACAAAAGTTCTTGTTGATATCTCCCCATAAGACTCAAAAAGCATATTTTAATCAAATGTTTCTCAAAAACAACATCTTATATGCTATTTTTGAGGGGGAGAAAAGGAAAGTGATTAAAATATGAAAGTTAAAAGTTGCTGAAATGTCAAATCTCATACGAACTAGACTCAGATTCACCCAGGAGTTGACAAAACATATAAGTTAGGAAATTCGAAAAGACTTTTCCTCGACGGGTAATAACATCAAGTTAGTTACTAGAGCTAGTTGTCACCTAAAAGCTGACAATGAAACTCTTTAACTAGCCACGTAAGCATGTCTCGAAAAGGATTTGTCTTAGTAGAAATGTACCGTTTCGAGAAACTTTCTGTGGACTTGACCAGGCCGGGTAATAACTTCAAGCTAGTCTAACTAGTGATGTAAGCGTGTCTCGAATCGGTCTTGTGCACTGAAAGTGGATCAATTCAAAAAGTGCTCGCTCCTCCCGCATGTGCAAATTTATTAAATACATATGAGCACATGTGAAGGGGGAGCCCTTCATAAGAAAAACATAAAACTCTCAAAGTGTTAAACAAAATGTTTGATAAATACAAACACTTTGAGAGATTTTCAAAGGTTTCAACGGCAATTATAGGATAGTCTTGGAGTTATAAGGTGACTAAGGTTAGGAAATAACCGTCCTATGATCCGCCTAAGCCGGAGGGATCTACCCAAGGACATCACCAATAGTTAGAACTAGAAGTCCTTAGGTATGATACGAAAAAAGGAGTAAAGAATGAAAGGAAAAAGAAGGGGTTGAAGAATTAAAAAGAAAAGTAATGAAAAGGGTGAAAAGAAATAGCCCTCCATCTGATTCAACCTTAGGGCAAACACCGGGTTCAACTCGTATGCTACTGGTTGTTGCTAAGGCGACGCCGGTATTGAAGATAAAGTCGTCATGGACCCAGTGACGCACTGCACTTAACCTTCTAGCCACTCAAGTTCTCTTAAAAGAGCTTGTTTCATTCTCATGGGGAACCAGTGTAATCTATCGACTTATATCTTAGAGATAGTTGATATTGAAGCAGGAGACCCCTCCCTAGTCTCCGTATAGGAAACCTAAGTGAGCACTTATCGAGTCTAGAGCCATGAGATACATCAAAGATCTCTTAGGAACACTTAGTATTTCTACAACAGGTGTTCTACATCAATGGGCACCAGCTGTAAATTATCGAGTCCTTCGCAGATCATAGCAATCTGCCGAGAACGTTTATGAGAGAATTACATATGTATTTCTCAATGATTGAATGGAAATTCCTGCCAGGGTCAACATCAAACAGCCCTGACAGCAGGTCACTTCGGTAACCCCACAAGGGTTACGCTTAGTGTTAGTGGTGGTTCTTTAGCGATCTACAGTCGTGGAGTGATCCCCAGCGACTCACCCAGTCATTGATATGCGAACGGCCTGGATAAGGATTAGAAGGAGTCTTCACAATATGCTGTTGACAAGCTCTAATTCCTTATTTGTAAGTACCGGTTGATTATTGCTAACTGTTTACTTGCAGGTACATCTCCTCCATGATGATAGATTCCAGCATGCTTATACATACATCTTGAAGCAAATGAACGCTCCCCCAAAGATCTTAGCGCCACAAAGTTCAAAGAAAGATTCTACGCCAAAAAGAAGAATCTGCAAAGTATAAAGACTAAAGATCTAAGTGTATAAGGAACTTCGTGCTTTCATAAGTCAAAGTCCAAAGATGTATGAGCATGTTGGAATGGCGGACAACCACCACAGACACCGAAGGGACGATCGGCAGACAACTTCATAACATGATCACCATCACATCAACAAAGAACAAAGTACAAAGAACAATGAAAGATTTTTCTAACTATTTTTGAGGACGTCGACTACAAAGTCAAAGTATAGAAGATGACGACGTCAAGCAACCTTTGATGACCGACCCTTAGGGGGAGATTGTTGGGAATAGACTTTATTATTTCAAGTGTCGGTCATTGAGTTTTGGTATAGGTTGCATTACTTAGTTATAACGTTAGTTATTTTATGAATTTTGTAAGAGTTTTGTAAGTTTTATGCTTGGTTTATAGGTTTGGATAAAGTCTAAGGGCTAAGTATGTCATATTGTCTAAGTTTAGAGAAGCCCTAATCCTTACCTATAAATAGCTATGTATAACCTCATTTTGAGGTTGGTTGGTGTAACACCCCCAAAATACCGCAGCGGAAGACTGTGTCACAGGGGTGCTACTTCATAATACAAAGTACAAGTTATAGAAAACGAACTCTAAATGAGACGTTTTGAAAAGTTACCATTCGATTAATGAATTCAAAGTTACCAACATGAGATTTCAAAGTATGATACATAAATGTATACAAAATGTTTGAATGGTAAATGATAAAAGCGTAAGTCTTCAGAATATGCAGCTTGACTCTAAGTTCCACGCACTAGCTATCGCCTTATAGACCTGAGATAACATGCTAAAGTGTCAACACAATGGTTGGTGAGTTCATAGAGTTTGTCTTAAAACAGTTGAAAAAGCCTTAAAGAATGATCACACAGCAAAGGCATCGTGAATCCACTCAGTTACAAGTCCCGCCATAAGAGACTTGTAACCTGTGTGTTCACAACCCACTGCTAACATATATAGTATGAATAAGACATGTATAAGTTCATCAAGACAATTTAAGCAATTAGAAGTGAGTCTCTACTTCATCTCCGAAGACCTCACTTTTATGATGTATCCAACATTCGCAAATGTTAGGATGTATCAAAGACAACTGGGAGTCAATTCCCAAAGACAACTGGGAGCCACTTCCCAAAGACAACTGGGAGTCAATTCCCAAAGACAACTACTAGTCAATAAATAGAATAACGCAATTAAGTATAACGCAGTCATGTATGTAAGTAATCAAGTATAACACAGTCAAGTATAGACGTTTTGAGTATTTGTACAAGTAAACAAGTAGTTGAGCATGTATCCCCCCCAATAGTTAAAACAAGTACGAAAAGAGTAGGGGCTATGACTCACCTTAAGTCTATGTAATGAGAAATGAAAGTCGAATCGCGAAAGTCTCTAAGAGCAGCCTATAATAGAACGTTGCGACTTAGGTTTGGAGTAACGTCTAAGAATACGACGAATTGCCTATATATGTCTTGCATAATGTTCATGATGTAGTACTTAGTATATAGTGTAAGTCTTTGAATATAAGTGGTCTATGAAACATGTATAGGTTGTAAATCTCTTACTACCGTTCGGGCCGACATAATTCAGAAGTCATGGAGTAAACGTTCGAGGAGCCAGGATACTTTAACTCGTAAATCCACAACTCGTCTCGACGGCTTACTCAATGAACTCCTCACATGAGGCTCCCTACTATTGTAGTATTTGATAACATATATATAAGTTTTGATCTTTAAAAGTTATATGGTCTTTAGCCGTGGCTTTGCCGTGACCTTGGTCATTGTTACCATGGTCTTAAGACTCAACCTTGGCTTTAGCCATGGTTGTGGTCTTGGCTTTAGGTCATTAGACCTCTTGGTCTCATCTAAATATAATCATTATATAGTAACTTTGGTCTAAAAATGGGCTGTTAAGAATTTGAAGAAAATATCACTCGGAAAGCCTTTTCAGGGCTCGAGCTTCTTTCTTCCTGAACGAAAACGTCGTTCCGGACAACTTTCGTGTTTTAACTTTTTGATGAATCGGAGCAGAAGTGGGACTTTCAAATTGGCAGAATGCAAACAGGAGGTTATGGGCAGTTTCGGCGTTTTGGTGTCGCTAACTTCTTATGGTCATAACTTTTGACTCGTGTACTCGTTTTGGGTGATTCAAATTGCTATGTTTTCCTTGTTAAGTCCTCTTTAACAGTAAGTAAATGTCAAATATCATAGTTATACTATTTTGGTCGTGGTTCTCCATAAAAATCACTAGTTTGCTTGTTTACTTGTCATAAGTTAACATAGGTATACCAATACTTGTTTTATCCATTTTTAAACATCATGAACACAATACAAAGACCATATATAGCATGAAAGAAAAATAATAAGCATGAAATGATATTGAGCAAGAAAGTGTATAAGGGTTTGCTTACAACTTTTGGCTTTCTAAAGAAAGGAAGTCAAGTATAGAACTAGGACACTAAACCTAAGCTTGTAAACCCTTCACCATAACTCTTGTAACCCTTGCTAGCCTTGATCTAACCCTTGTAAAAACCATTTAACTTCAGCCCTAGTAACCTTGTGTAGCTCTTAATTCAACCATGGAATCACCAAACAAACTTAAGAACTAGGTAGAGAATACTAAGACCTTGAACTTTGTAGTGTAACTTGTAGTTTGAAGATCAAAGGATCATGGAGCTAGGGATTGTGTTGTGGCGTTTTATTTATGAAGAAAGGATGGAATGAGCTCTCTATTTATAGCATGAAGAGGAGGTTAGGAAGCTTACTAGGAAACTTACAACACTTGGAGACCAAGTTGTAATTAAATATGATCTAATGGTTAAAAACTAAACACATCTATGCATACTTGGTTGTTCTTAGACCATATACTTTCCTAGGCTTATAATCAAGCCACCAAGGCCACCATATACACGTTCATGGACAAGGGGAAGGGACTAGGTGGATGAATCTTGGCCTTATATAAGTTACGTAGTGAGTTTTGGTCCCGTTAATCGCTAACCGTAAGTTGTTAAGTCACGAAACGTAAAACCGGGTATCCTAAAAGTATGAAACTTGAAAGTATGGTCAAACATGTCAATATAGTCCATAATAAAATATAAAATGAGTGGTAGGTTCTATCGGGTGCTAAAACCCTGCTAAAAACTGGAAACACGGGTCTAAAACGCGTAATTCGCGTAAAACGCTGAACTGAAAAACGTAAAATTCCGAAACTTTTGGAATTGTCCTAAAATGAGAGAAAATCATATTTCTATTGTTTATAATGTTTTATGGACATATCGGGATGCTAGAAGGACGTTTAAACCTAAAAGTAAATCTCGGACACGGCTTTGTGATTTTTGCAGAAATGATCCGACGAGCGTCAAACTCTCGGATTATCGTTAAAATAGTTTAACTTACGAGAATATGAAATAAAAATTTCTGAGATGAATAGTGAAAAGTGAATAGTAAAAAGTGAATAGTAAAAAGTGAATAGTGAAATTTTCGGGAATAAAAGTTAACCTGAAATTGCGAATTGTTACAGTCTGTACCCCTTAAGGAGAACTTCGTCCCGAAGTTCAGTTGATGTTAACTACTTACGATGTGTCTAAGAGAATTCGGGATCTCTAATATAGTGGTGTTCACTCTGATTCGTCTAAGATTCTGGTTAAGGAGTTGTATCGGCTACAATTAAGCCCACTTATTTATAACACATTACTTACATAAAGAAGCGTCCAAATTTATGTAAGTAAGGTCTCATAAACTTATGGTTCGGTGATTTACAATTTCTTTATTTAACTGAAGAGGCGTCCCAATCCATTTAAATAAGGAGATTCTAAATCATCCTACTTAAGAATTTCCGACACAAAATCCGCCTTCTGAGGCCGATAGTAAGATAATCAAGCCATCAAATCCCTAAAGCTAAGCAATAATATTATTTAACTCAAATCTTGTGTCTCATCAAACAAGAACTGTCACAAGATCAAGTTAAATAATTAGTTATTACTGAGCTCCATGTTTTTAATGACTCGACTAATCTCTGGGGCTCCTTATAATACTAAAGTCACATCATCTAACAGCGTGGAACTAAGCAAACCTCTAACCAAAAAGCATATGTGTATGTATTGTGTGTAAGGCAAATAAAGAGGAAGGTCCCAACGTATATAGCAGTTATAGTCTAGGCACTAAATGCAACCTAGTTCTCTATAACCAAGGCTCTGGTACCAATCTGTAACACCCCCAAAATACCGCAGCGGAAGACTGTGTCACAGGGGTGCTACTTCATAATACAAAGTACAAGTTATAGAAAACGAACTCTAAATGAGACGTTTTGAAAAGTTACCATTCGATTAATGAATTCAAAGTTACCAACATGAGATTTCAAAGTATGATACATAAATGTATACAAAATGTTTGAATGGTAAATGATAAAAGCGTAAGTCTTCAGAATATGCAGCTTGACTCTAAGTTCCACGCACTAGCTATCGCCTTATAGACCTGAGATAACATGCTAAAGTGTCAACACAATGGTTGGTGAGTTCATAGAGTTTGTCTTAAAACAGTTGAAAAAGCCTTAAAGAATGATCACACAGCAAAGGCATCGTGAATCCACTCAGTTACAAGTCCCGCCATAAGAGACTTGTAACCTGTGTGTTCACAACCCACTGCTAACATATATAGTATGAATAAGACATGTATAAGTTCATCAAGACAATTTAAGCAATTAGAAGTGAGTCTCTACTTCATCTCCGAAGACCTCACTTTTATGATGTATCCAACATTCGCAAATGTTAGGATGTATCAAAGACAACTGGGAGTCAATTCCCAAAGACAACTGGGAGCCACTTCCCAAAGACAACTGGGAGTCAATTCCCAAAGACAACTACTAGTCAATAAATAGAATAACGCAATTAAGTATAACGCAGTCATGTATGTAAGTAATCAAGTATAACACAGTCAAGTATAGACGTTTTGAGTATTTGTACAAGTAAACAAGTAGTTGAGCATGTATCCCCCCCAATAGTTAAAACAAGTACGAAAAGAGTAGGGGCTATGACTCACCTTAAGTCTATGTAATGAGAAATGAAAGTCGAATCGCGAAAGTCTCTAAGAGCAGCCTATAATAGAACGTTGCGACTTAGGTTTGGAGTAACGTCTAAGAATACGACGAATTGCCTATATATGTCTTGCATAATGTTCATGATGTAGTACTTAGTATATAGTGTAAGTCTTTGAATATAAGTGGTCTATGAAACATGTATAGGTTGTAAATCTCTTACTACCGTTCGGGCCGACATAATTCAGAAGTCATGGAGTAAACGTTCGAGGAGCCAGGACACTTTAACTCGTAAATCCACAACTCGTCTCGACGGCTTACTCAATGAACTCCTCACATGAGGCTCCCTACTATTGTAGTATTTGATAACATATATATAAGTTTTGATCTTTAAAAGTTATATGGTCTTTAGCCGTGGCTTTGCCGTGACCTTGGTCATTGTTACCATGGTCTTAAGACTCAACCTTGGCTTTAGCCATGGTTGTGGTCTTGGCTTTAGGTCATTAGACCTCTTGGTCTCATCTAAATATAATCATTATATAGTAACTTTGGTCTAAAAATGGGCTGTTAAGAATTTGAAGAAAATATCACTCGGAAAGCCTTTTCAGGGCTCGAGCTTCTTTCTTCCTGAACGAAAACGTCGTTCCGGACAACTTTCGTGTTTTAACTTTTTGATGAATCGGACCAGAAGTGGGACTTTCAAATTGGCAGAATGCAAACAGGAGGTTATGGGCAGTTTCGGCGTTTTGGTGTCGCTAACTTCTTATGGTCATAACTTTTGACTCGTGTACTCGTTTTGGGTGATTCAAATTGCTATGTTTTCCTTGTTAAGTCCTCTTTAACAGTAAGTAAATGTCAAATATCATAGTTATACTATTTTGGTCGTGGTTCTCCATAAAAATCACTAGTTTGCTTGTTTACTTGTCATAAGTTAACATAGGTATACCAACACTTGTTTTATCCATTTTTAAACATCATGAACACAATACAAAGACCATATATAGCATGAAAGAAACATAATAAGCATGAAATGATATTGAGCAAGAAAGTGTATAAGGGTTTGCTTACAACTTTTGGCTTTCTAAAGAAAGGAAGTCAAGTATAGAACTAGGACACTAAACCTAAGCTTGTAAACCCTTCACCATAACTCTTGTAACCCTTGCTAGCCTTGATCTAACCCTTGTAAAAACCATTTAACTTCAGCCCTAGTAACCTTGTGTAGCTCTTAATTCAACCATGGAATCACCAAACAAACTTAAGAACTAGGTAGAGAATACTAAGACCTTGAACTTTGTAGTGTAACTTGTAGTTTGAAGATCAAAGGATCATGGAGCTAGGGATTGTGTTGTGGCGTTTTATTTATGAAGAAAGGATGGAATGAGCTCTCTATTTATAGCATGAAGAGGAGGTTAGGAAGCTTACTAGGAAACTTACAACACTTGGAGACCAAGTTGTAATTAAATATGATCTAATGGTTAAAAACTAAACACATCTATGCATACTTGGTTGTTCTTAGACCATATACTTTCCTAGGATTATAATCAAGCCACCAAGGCCACCATATACACGTTCATGGACAAGGGGAAGGGACTAGGTGGATGAATCTTGGCCTTATATAAGTTACGTAGTGAGTTTTGGTCCCGTTAATCGCTAACCGTAAGTTGTTAAGTCACGAAACGTAAAACCGGGTATCCGAAAAATATGAAACTTGAAAGTATGGTCAAACATGTCAATATAGTCCATAATAAAATATAAAATGAGTGGTAGGTTCTATCGGGTGCTAAAACCCTGCTAAAAACTGGAAACACGGGTCTAAAACGCGTAATTCGCGTAAAACGCTGAACTGAAAAACGTAAAATTCCGAAACTTTTGGAATTGTCCTAAAATGAGAGAAAATCATATTTCTATTGTTTATAATGTTTTATGGACATATCGGGATGCTAGAAGGACGTTTAAACCTAAAAGTAAATCTCGGACACGGCTTTGTGATTTTTGCAGAAATGATCCGACGAGCGTCAAACTCTCGGATTATCGTTAAAATAGTTTAACTTACGAGAATATGAAATAAAAATTTCTGAGATGAATAGTGAAAAGTGAATAGTAAAAAGTGAATAGTGAAATTTTCGGGAATAAAAGTTAACCTGAAATTGCGAATTGTTACAGTTGGTTCACTAGTAAGGTTATTAGTCTCTTATTTTCATTAGGTGTTCCTTCCACTCTCTCTCTCTACTTACTTTCTCTCTCTAGAATTCTTAAGTGATTATGTTGTAGAAATGGTAACCTAACAGGCGTTGATTGCAACCAATCAAAAAATTTCACTTGGTCACAATGCAGAGGAGATCCATCCCCCATATTAGTTAAAATAACTAATAATTTGTGCAAAGATGATGTTGGAAGCCAGCAACCACAAGTCTTATATTTTTAATATTCTGAAAATGTTTATCTTTTATATATTTTTAATAGCTATAATGGTCACAAGTAGCGTATCTACCCATGGTTCAAGCCACATGTCTAACCTTTTATATGTGTATATTTTTACAATATTTTAAAGTTTCACCAGGAGGTAAAAAAAATGTTGAATTTGAGGTATAATATGAGGGATGGATCACCTCTGTTCAAAAATTCAAAAAGTGCATAAGGAGATCCCAAAGAACAGAACACATATAGAGCAAAAGATCTTGAAAGATAATATTGGTTCATGTAAAGAATCGTGGTCTTTAAAAGGACATGTAGATTGGTAATGTAATTATGGCAGTTAGATATCGAATGTGGTTAGCTTATCATAATAGTAGTGCTTAAGACAATTGTTTATAGTATGCTCGACTCTTTGAATATCTTTATATAGCCTTTGTTAATTACACTTATTGGAAACTAAAGATGCTAATTAAATCACTATGAGTTTTATATACTTTCATTAGCTACGATTATTACTTTACGTATCTTAAAAAATGGAAGGAACTAGATTGAGTAATTGATGGAGTGGTAAGCCAACATGGCCATGACGCATCTTGACCCAGAATAGCTCAAATTAACCCATTCTGGCCCATTTTATGTTGAACAGCTCTTAGGTGCCGTAAAGAAAAAAGAAAAGAAACACTCTGCACATACTTAGAGTTGGTGTTAGCCGACTAAATCCTTCTTTTTCTCTTATGGAAAGTACCAATGTTTGTATGCCCCTTTATAATGACTGTATGGTATTTTTCTTTTCTTACAACAATTAAAAATGTGATGGTGCTATAGGCTATCAATGTGATGGTTATAAAAATGTCATGTATGATGCTATATCCCAAGTTTTTTTCAAATACTTCCGCAAAAATATGTAAAAATGAAATTACGTTAACCTATAATAAAAGAATCTGAACATATAAGGTAAAAACATCCTGGTAAAATACTAGGATAAGACGATATTTTGTCCATCAGTGGTAGTTTGTTGATTCGTCAATGGAGTGAAATTTATAATATCAATAGAAACACTCTTTGGGAAGAAATCAAAAGCAACTCTTTGTATGCTTTTATTGCTATGTTGACATCTACAGATATAAGCTCTTTGCCACTTTTTAACACTTCTCTATCAAATACGAGTAATTTTTATGGAAACTTTTGATCCAGAGCTTGATGACACAATGCGGGACATAAGAACAAAGTTCGAGTCGTTTGGAAGTGATGACTCTGTTGAAATGAACAACACTCTTAGAAGCTATGAGGTACACCATATCAACTCCATTTCTGATGGGACTTAAAGTATTATGATAAAATATCCTTCCAGTTAGATTTCAATACATAGGAGGTAAAGTGTATGCATGTAAGATATATGCATATCAATGCAACTTTAAAAGAGTTGAACCTTATTTTGTTATTTAAGTGTGGATGTCAAAGCTATCGTAGACGGATTTTCCTCTTTATTATTCCGTTCTCAAAAATCATTGTTGAGTAAACTTTAATGGAATTTAAACTATATTGGTGTTAAGATGATTTTTTTAATTATATTATTATTACTCATATTTTTAGACTTTAGGAAAGAACTTTTTTTCTAAATTTGACTTATTCTAAATCCCATGCGTTTTGATTCATGACTAAACCCCATGTGTGCACGGGTATTATTCAAGATTTTCTTCAGGGTTGGTTCAATTACATGTAAAGCTCTATGTTTAGCTTAACTAAGGCATAATTATAAACCTTAATTTGGATTTATCAGATTTAATATTTTTTAGTTTTTGGTTTTTGGTTTTTTGTTTTTGTTTGTTATGATTATTTGTGTTATTCTTTCTAGAGGAAGGCGATGATGATTATGGGTATGGTTAAAAGGGTTATGTTAATTTTTTTATTCATTATTGATTGAAATAGGTTGAACGGCTTTGTAAAGCTACATATTGTGGTATGTCTTGATCCATTTACTTATCGAATTACCTGATTTAGCAACAGGAAGAAGGATAGAGAAATAACTGCAAATTGATCATGGTGAACAAGCTCCATGTCTAATGTTTTTAGCATGTGATAGCTTCATAAGTCAGTAACCATCCTCCTATCTTTTGGATATCTATTGCATGTTTATACCCGTTGATTGATATGTCATTTGGTTTTTATACTACACGTAGAGGCAGAAAGTGCCGAAAACGGCATAGGGGTGATCAAACTAATCGGGCGCTACAGTGGTACACCTCTAACTGATTCTAAATCTGATTATGTAACTTACAATAATGTTCACCTTAAGTATTATTGCTTCAAAGTAAACTTCACAACCAAAAACTATATCATACAACCGTTTTATTAGAACTATGTACAGATATATGTCTTGCAATATCCATAACGCCCAAGCTGAAGGCTTTATGAACTAGAAGAGATGTGTGAGCAGGTATGTATGCAACACTTAACAGCTCTTTTATAAGGCTAGTGGTGTATTATTGTTTTAAGCTTTGATTTATTTTAGTTGTCAATGTATTTGGTTTTTTTATGCAGGTTAGAGTGAAACCAGGAACTTCTGAAGTTGAGGTTGAAATGTTTGTTCAAGTTGATTATGAGAATTATGATGATTGATGGTGACAAAGCTCTGCCTAAACAGGTTTGTCTTTGTTTGAATGTCCATGTAGTGCGTAAAGTCATGTATAAAACACTTTATGCTATTGGGAACTTTATTTGACGTGGATTTGTATATTGATGTTACTTTTCTGCCATAAGACATCAAATTAGTAACTTAAGAAAGCCACTTAGTTTTGGCCCACTAAAGAAAGAAACAGTTACCGGCCTAACTAACGATCTTAAGTTAGAAGCCTATTTTGTAGCTGATAATGGGATGTTACAATTATGGGGAAATCATGAGTGCTTACTAAGCATACGTACATAACCTAAAAGAAACAGTTATAACCATTTGCAGGGTATGTCAAATGCCATGTTTGTCAAGTTATCGCTTAGACCACAAGTAGTTATGAAATATGTGTTTGGTTTTATCCAGAGCAGAATATTATCGACTTTATTGGTTGTGATTCTTTTGTTCCTCTCTCTTAGCAATCTGTTGTGAAATTATGTGGCTTGATGGTGATTTGAATGATATATTGATGTTGTAACATGAAGTATGGGTTAATTTTGTTATACATTGACGAATTGTGTCAATCATAAAGTTTTGTTATCTCTTGCTGATTTAGGAATTTGTTGGATTCAAGATACGTCGCATGTGGTTTTATTGCTATTTTGATAAGCATAGATTTATACTAAATTTCGATGAAGTAAGTGTTTTGATGTAAAGTTAACATATGATTTTGCAAAAGAAAAAGGCGGTGTCGCAAATATTTACATTAACGTCAACATATATAATAATTAGTAATGAGAATAATTTGGTTCTCCTGTTTTAAATTCATCAAAACATGTTTAGTTGAAGTTTCCAGCAGCGGTCTCATGGTGATGATAAGTGTTAAGAGAAACAATGGATAATATTAAGAAAATCAAATTGAATCAGTAGGAGAGTGCGTAGAAAGTGGGAAAGCTAATACATAGCGATTTAGGTCCACAGATGGATGCGAAAATTAAATTTAGAGTTATCTAAATCATTTGAAATTTGAATCTTACCAAATATCATTGTTGGAGATACATGACAGAACGTTGGACATGGCAACTGCGGACTTAGACGCGGCAGCTTACTGTAAATATGATGTTGAAGCCTCGATGCCAGGTTTAGGATGATATGGCGAGGTGCACTTAAAAATATTAAATTGTTTCTGAATCTGTTTTAAGTTGTGTAATTGACTGTTGTCCTGGAGAACACAATAGCTACTAAGGTTTTGTATAATTGGATTTGAATTATGTAGATATCAAGTGCATAAAATTGTACAGACTACCAGAGCCGAAGATTAGGCATACGATACCATCCAAAAAGTTCAGCTAATACTACAAGTACAAAGAAAGGTAGTGGCCGCAATCTAACCCCACCAGAATTTGTTCACATGCTAAACACAACGGTGTGTGCAGTTCCTCGCATGATTGTGTGTTTGCTTGAGAATTAGGAGCAAGAAGATGGATCTGTGTTCTTGTCATGGGTGGGATTGAAGTTATAACTCCTAATCAAAATATTCCGTATTGGAAAAAAGGTTAAATTAGCCTTACCGAATTTTATAGAACTCTACAATTATTGGTCTTAGACATTCTAAATTTTTTGGCTTATTTCATCAGTTGGTTTCTGGTATTAGGACGTGAGCAGAAAATGATTTATCCAATTGTTAAAACTCCGAATCTTTAAAAATGAGTGAAAATTGGAATGTAATGCTTCTTCCATTATTCATATGTATATTTTAATGCACAATAGCTACTAAATGTTTGATGGATTTAGCAGTTCCAAATGTTTAAGATTTTTGAGATTTTATGTTTTATAAACATGGAGCTGGTATTTGCATATATGCGTTTAAATGATTCACAACTCCTTACATGTTTATATGATACATTGCAATCTGTTAGCATGCATTGAAATATTGACCAAGACAGATTTACCTTTGGAGCAAATCATGATCCATTCAAGCCTCTTCCTATTGTTTGACTCGCGTAGTAGTACACGGGCTTTTAAAAGAAAGTTGATAAATCTATCACTTATAAGGTTAAATTTTTTTTACCATTGAACTATTTTATAGGTGCGCAACAAACTTCTTACATAGCCTAAACTTGATTTTTAGTAATAAATGAAAACTTGAAAGCCTAAACTTTAATCAGCCAAAATATATCACAACAACAAAACCTGTTGTCATGATTAATCAGTTAGGCAAAGTTACCCTTTTGGAAAGTAAAACTTATGTATTTTAATCGATAATAACACTTAATAATTTTTTTTAGAAAAAACCCCGTGCGTGCACGGGTATTATAACTAGTTAATATCAAATTAAAACTCTTTTAATGTACATGTTCCTTCCAAAGTTAAGAATAAAATGCCTCTCATATTTTTTGTCATATGCATCAACAGTAGTAAAAACACACAACATATTGGTTCTTTATTTTGACATTGCTGCTACTTTAAATTACCATTGAACACAAAATAACACATGAAAGCCAAACCGAATTACTGCTGCTATTTTTTTTGGGTGATTGAATAAGGCTCGGGGAGAATATAGAAATTTTGTTTCTGTTCTAAAATCCACTAGGTACCGATTTCTGTTCTTCTTTTCTTTTTGTGTATAGAACTCGATCGAACCATGTTCCTTTTATTTATATTCGACCCAACAAACATGCTATATTTGACCCTATATTACTATGATCGATTTGAGTTTTGTTTATTGTTGTTCGACCCTAGTTCTTGTGGTATGTCTAACATAGGCTGTTGTATAAGTCGACCCATATATTTTGCGTGATAATCCACCCATGTGTCGACCCTTTTGCTAACATGATCGTCCTATAAACTGTTATATATCGACCCTCTTGCGTTTATATTCGACCCATATGAATGCCCCATATCGACTTATGATATTTTATATAACTCGACCAATTTTCGGTGAGCAATCACGGTTTAAAACAAATGTCGACCCTATATGATTGACCCGTAAAAACTGACTGATATCGACCTTGTTGTTGCTCTTGTTTGTCGAACATATTTATTTTGTAATCCATCTTATTTATTTTATGCATGCTCGACTTTTTCTTTAAATATGAATGTTTGAATGAAATCACATGCCCAAGTTTTATTAGTTTAATATCAGAATGCATGCATGCCATGTAAAATATATATGTCACCAAATTCATTTGTATTTATGAAATAGTGGACCATGTCAAGTTAAAGTATATACATAACTCTTATATAAATATGTATGGTTACCAGCGTGTGTTTGTGTTTAGCAGTTAAAAAAGGGTACGTTTGGTTGTTTATTTCGAGTTGAGCCACAAAACAAATGGATTATGTTTTCGGTTATTAAAATATATAACATATATTTTCGGTTATTAAAATGTCAGACTAACGTGAGCTATATTATTTGGACATAATAATAATTGGTACGTTTCGGTTAAATAAACTTAATGACATTGAATGTATTTGAAACCCCAAACCTAATGATATTTAATACGTATTTGTAACTCTATTTGATCATTAAATGACTTTAATGATATCGTTAAACCCTAATTGACTAATGTGGAAACTTACTAAATAGAATGAAACCCTAAAACAAGTAATCCAATTAACTAATAAGTATTGTATGAACCCTAATCCGTGTAGATTCGTTGAAGGAGAAGTAACGTTGTTCCGTGTGTTCATTCATTCATTTGCTTCCGTTTAATTGCATTAAGGTACGGATATTCAGTGTCTCCTTTTAAACATTCTTTCATTTGCATTTCATATCGGTACAGATATTCTACATTTTATCATTAAAGGTTTCTCATGATTCGTATTCCTTGACTTTGATCCGTTGTTAGGATATGAACCCTTTGATTTGAACCATTGATATGATTCTTTTGTTATGATCCATCTGATATGATCACATTGTTATGATCCCTTTGTTTTGGCCCATTTGAATTGACGCATTGCCCAAAGTATTATCTAGCCATGGAGGTACCATGGCCATGACATTGAGGCACCAATGGCATGACACTTTCTGCGAAGGTGTGATTGAGCCACGGCGTTCCCTTCTGTTATAATGATTATGGTGCATATGGCCATTCTGTATATGTATGTATAGTCTCGTACTTGCATATGTATTCTGTTTTGCAGGGAGCGTATGGATGCATCCTAGGCTAAATGAATGATTGGATATTGATTGACTTAGTGATTGGTAGTGCGTGCCATGCACTCCATTTCACTTCTGGTACTTGAGAGGTCTCCTCTCCTTGTACAACTTATGAATTGACGGTATAATGAATTATGATATGAAATGTTGATTGATTGTTTTGGTACTGACCAAATTCCGTTACTATCCCTTTTACCATTTCTGGATTATTCTTTGATTACCATTTTCATATGACCCTTCATACTCTTTATGACATTGTTTCACAGCAGGTTCTCATTGAATTGTTTGTTTATTCGTTTATGTTCAGTTACCTTTCATTTGTTTATATCTGTTCACTGAGCGTTAGCTCAGCCGCATTTTCTTTTCCCTGCGGCAGGTTTCAAGTTGGAGGCTGGGATTGAGTGATGAGAGTAGGAGCTTTTAGTGGACCAACCCTACCTTAGTCTTCATGGATTTATTTTATTAGTCCTTTTAGTCTCAAGATTTGTAATTTATTGAGCTAAGTCTTCCGCTTGTGCTTTATGTTCTGAAATGACACCATAATGTTACACTTTAGACCCTTGTCGGGTTTGGGGTGTTACAATCAATCCTACAGAAAGAGCAACATGTTTGGTAGCAAGGGCAACAATGGAAGAAGCACATCTATGGCACAGAAGATTAAGGCATGTGAATTTCAAGAACATCAACAAGTTGGTCAAAGGCAATTTAGTTAGAGGTTTACCTTCTAAAACATACAAGGATGATCACTCATGTCTGGCTTGCATGAAGGCTAAACAACACAAGGCTTCATGTAAAAAGATTGAAGAAAGAACTATTAGAGAGCCTTTGGAATTGTTGCATATGGACCTGTTTATGTTGCAAGTTTAAACAAGAAGAAGTACTGTTTGGTTATAACAGATGATTGTAGCAGATTTAGTTGGGTCTTTTCTTGGGATTTAAAGATGAAAACTTTGATGCTATTCATGATCTCATAATAGCACCTGAAAATTAGTTGAGACTCAAAGTTTAATCTATTAGATGTGATAATGAGACTGAATTCAAGAATCAGCTTATGGATGAATTTTGTGCCAAGAAAGGAATTAAGAGAGAGTTTAGTATTGCAAGAACTCCTCAGCAGAATGGAGTTGCAGAAAGGAAGAATAGAACCTTGATAGAAGCAGCAAGGACACTGCTTACAGATTCTCAATTACCTGTTACATTTTGGGCTGAAGCTGTAAGTGTTGCTTGTTATGTGTTGAATAGAGTATCAGTGACAAAACCTTGGATGAAGACACCTTATGAGTTACTTATGGGAAAGAAACCAAACATTTAGTTTATGAAACCTTTTGGATGTCCCTTGACTATTTTGAATGCTGTTGATACTCTGGGAAAGTTTGATGGCAAGTCAGATGAAGGAAACTTATTGGGTTATTTTACCAATAGCAAAGGATTTAGAGTGTACAACAGGGCTACCAAGAAGGTTCAAAAATGTCTTCATGTTGAGTTTCTAGAAGATCAAGGGAATCAAAAAGGTAAAGGTCCTGATTGGATGTTTGATCTTGATATTTTGGCCTTATCCATGAATTATGTGCCTGCTAGAGAAGAAAATCAAGTTGTTCACAATGAAGAAGAATTACAATACATTGTTCATGGAGTCAATATGAGATCTGAAGATGTTCCTGATGAAGAATCCATTGAAAAGAAGAAAAGTACTTTTGAACCTCAAAGTACTGTTGAACCTCAAAGTATTGTTGAACCACGAAGTACTGTTCAGCCAAACTCCATAGTATCTGATGAAGACAAAGCTATCCAAGATGAACTTAATAGGATGCTTCTTCAAGAAACTATTGCAAAATCCTATGAAGATGATCAAATGAGAGCTTATGAAGCAGAAAAGAAGAAGGCTAAAGGCACTGACAGTACTTTGCATCAAAGTACTGCTGATCCATTTGAAAGTACTTCAAATGTCTTAGATACATCAAATTGGATCAATACTAATGATTTGAATGATCCAAACATGCCTGCCTTAGAAGATACTGATGATGAACTGGAGAAAGAAGGCATTTTCTCAGATTCCAATGAAGACCCTTATTTCACAAATTTGGATGATAATCTTGAAATTTCACCAACTCCTACATTGAGAATTCATAAAGATCATCCTGTCAGTAAGATTATTGGACCTTCTACCTCAGGAGGGCTCACAAGAACAAAAGCTAAGAATCTCTCTAGGCAACATACTTCTTTACTTAGCTTTGTTTATAAACAAAATAGGGTGAATCACAAGGATTAGCAATTGTGCTTATTTGCTTGCTTTGTGTCTCAACAGGAACCTAAGACAGTAGCTCAAGCATTAGCTAAGAAGAACTTTTACAATTTAAACTTCAAGAAGTTTGGGTATTATGTGATTTACCTGATGGTAAGAGACTAATTGGTACAAAATGGGTCTTCAGAGTTAAGCGAGACGAAAGAGGGAATGTCATCAAGAATAAAGCAAGATTAGTTGCTCAAGGCAACAGACAAGAAGAAGGGGTAGACTATGATGAAGTGTTTGCTCCTGTGGCAAGAATTGAAGCCATAAGGTTGTTTCTAGCCTTTGCATCATATATGGGCTTTCCTGTATATCAAATGGATGTTAAGTGTGCTTTTATTTATGGCACTATCACAGAGGAAGTCTATGTCAAACAACCTCCTAGTTTTGAAGATCCTGCACATCCAAACGAAGTCTACAAGGTTGTTAAGGCTCTGTATGGCCTCCATCAAGCCCCTAGAGCTTGGTATGAAAGACTCACTACTTTTATATTGCAACATGGTTACAGGAGATGTGCCATTGATAAGACTTTGTTTATCAAAAGAGACAAAAAGGATATTATGCTTGTCGAAGTGTATGTGGATGACATTATTTTTGGAGCCACAAAACAGTCAATGGTGAAAAAGTTTGAGGAGCTCATGCAAAAAGAGTTTCAAATGAGTTCCATGGGAAAATTGAGTTTCTTTTTAGGGCTTCAAATTCAACAATCAAGCAGTGGAATCTTTATTAGTCAAGATAAGTATGTGTCTGACATTCTTAAGAGGTTTAACTTCACCACTGTCAAGCCAGCCTCCACACCCATTGATGCTAACAAATCATTGGGAAAAGATAAAGATGGAGAAGATGTTGATGTTAAGCTCTACAGATCCATGATTGGTTGTCTATTGTATTTGACTGCATCTAGACCTGACATTACTTTTGTTGTGTGATTATGAGCAAGACATCAGGTCAACCCCAAAGTTTCACATCTGAATGCAATCAAGAGGATTTTTAGGTATCTCAGGCAACAACCTAAGCTAGGGTTGTAGTATCCTAGGGAGTCTCCTTTTCATTTGGAAGCCTTTTCAGACAGTGATTATGCTGGAGACAATTATGACAGAAGATCAACTACTGGAGGATGCCAATACCTTGGAAGAAGATTAGTTTCATGGCAATGCAAGAAGCAAGCAATTGCAGCAACATCTTCCACAGAAGCAGAATATGTGGCTGCTGCAAGTTGTTGTGCCCAAGTGCTTTGGTTGCAAAATCAACTTTTGGACAATGGATTCAATTTCAAGAATACTTCTATCAACATTGATAATGAGAGTACAATCTGTATTTTGAAGAATCCTGTCTATCATTTCAAGACTAAGCATATTCAGATTAGACATCACTTTATCAGAGATTGTTATGAGCACAGACTCATAAATGTGGTTAAAGTTCACACAGATGATAATGTAGCTGATTTACTCACAAAGAGCTTTGATGTTTCAAGATTTAATTATTTAGTGGTGAATATAGGGATGATCAATAATTAAGCTACATTTGAGGGGAGACATTAGTAGCTATTCATTATTTGAGGGGAGGCTACATTATTCATTAAACAAGAAGTGTAACTTTATTCATATTCATCATAAATAGAGTTACATTCAACATTCAAGACAGACACATCATCAAAACAACAAAACACAAATCCTAGCAACCCACAACCTACAACAGCTACACCATTGGCCTCTTGCCCTTTCCCTGGTAGTCCTGGTTAGCCTTTTGAGCACTTTTCATCTTGTTATCAAAGGTTGACTGCTTCCTTGGGCAAGCAAGACCTAGCACTTATTTTGGAGGCTTTTGGAGGCTTTTAGAGTCTTGCAGGCTTCTCTAGGGCAGGCCACTTCATGTTTCTCAATGCTGATTCCAGAGCTTGTGTCAATGCCTGTGGTAACTCCTTGGAAAGAGATGGAGCAAGAGCAGGGGTAGAAACCTTCTTGTTTGGCTTCATGTTTGTTAAGCTTGGAGCACATGGAGGAAAATAGCTACTTCATCCTGAAGATTCCTGTTCATAGTCAGAGTAGTAGCTTATCTCTTCATCAGATGAATCATTTGAAGAGATATAGATTAGTGGAAAATGGCTCATGATGTAATAGGGTTTGTGATGGTAAAGACAAGGTTTTGGTGAAGATGTGTGTTGATCCGATCCCTTTTTATAGGCAAAGTCAATCCCAAGGGATATTTATGAAGGATATTAACTCCTACTTGTTTTGGTAGATTTGGGAAGTAAATATAGAAAGTATTTATTATACCGGGTTGACTTTTAGAAGATAGTTTTCAGTGGCTTGGTCAAAAAGTCAACATTGTTAGATATTTTGGTAGAAAGTACTTTTAGCCAAAGTACTGCCTCATATTTGAATGAAAGTACTGCTCAGTATTATATGGCAAAATACTGTTTGGCACTTCATGGAAAGTACTGACGTGTCAGGATACTGTTCTAATGGTAAAAAATAAGGGGTAACAACTTTCTGAAAGATATGGGGAAGATAAATTACAAAAATAACGGTAAATTCATTTATTAGCTGCGATTTTTTGTATATTATCTTTCTTTGTGATTATATCTTCCATCTTTATATACCCTCATCATCATTACTATTCATTCATTTAAACACTATGACCTCCATCATCGATTATCATCCTCTTTCACAACCACAGACAATGGCAAAACTTCCAACAACTAGCAAACACAACATGATTTCCAACTTGGATAAGACACAAAGGAATGTTGATTTCCATGCCATCATTGATTTTCTCACTGGGTCGTCAATCAACTATGCTCTTTTGGTCAATCCTGAAATCATTGGCCCCTGGATTCAAGAGTTTTAGGCTACGGTTAGATCTGGTTTGGAAGAAGGAGAAGATATTATTCAAGCTACAGTTGTAGGGAGACCTATTCGTATCACTAAAGCCACAATAAGGGAAGTCTTATTGTTTGATGATGAAGAAAGTATTGTTCCTTTTGACAAGCAAGTTATTTGGGATGAACTCAGAGAGATAGGCTATGAAGGTGCTCTCAATAAGCTTACTTTTCAAAAGGCATTGGTTAGTCCTCATTGGAAATACCTTATACATGTTTTACTTCATTTTCTAAGTCCCAAAAGTACTGCTTGGGATCAATTTGGCCACAACATAGCCTCTGCATTAGTTGGGTTAGCTACCAATCAACAATTTAATTTCTCATACACGATTCTTGATAGTATGCTTGGTAACATCAAAGCTGGTTCACCATTTTTGATGTATCCTAGGTTTGTTCAGTTATTTTTAGACAAACAACTTGAGGGTGTTCCACAACCAAAAGATATTGTACCTACTATTGTACTTCCACCCATGGTGTTTACTTTTATGTCTAACAAGGGTGTTAAGTTTTCTGGCCACAACACACCTTTGACAACTCACATATTGGAAGTAGCACAAGCAGTTAGAGATGCAGCTGATGCAGTAAGCGATTCTGCACATTCTGAGCATTCTGCATCAGAACATACTTCAACACCACCTCTTGCATCACCTCAGCAAGTTGCTTCAAGTGAAAGAACTACCTCTTTGTCAGTACCAGTTCATGTTTCAAGGAGGAAGACTCTTTCAAGAGAAAGTACTTCTCAACATACTATTTCTAAGGAAAGTATTTCTCTGCAAGGTACTGCTTCAGAACAAGATAAACCACCATCTCAAAATGATTATACTTCCACAGATGGGTCTCAAACATCTGGAGGAGATGAGGGAACACTGGATGCTTATGCTTTGACTAGGGAATTTAGAAGGATGAAGAAGGTGATTAATGCTCAAGCTGATCAGATCAAGAGATTGAAAGATAAGTTCAGGAGATTGAATAGATTTGTTTGGCCACTTGTTAAGAATCACAGAATATGGGTCAATTAACAAAATAGAATTGCTCAGAAAAACAAGAAGGCTTCTAAATCTAAGAAGAGCAAGAAGAGGTTATCATCATTCAAATTGGGGAGAAATCAGAATGATAATCTGAATGAAGATGATGTTGTGCCTCAAGATCCATATGAAGAAGCTTACGCTATGGATTTGGTAGATATTGCTCAAAATACTGCTGAAAGAAAACTTGATGAAGTTGAGAAAATTGTTGCAGAAGAGAATAAAGCACAAAGTACTGATGTTTAAGGTACTAATCCTCAAAGTATTGGTGTGCAAAGTACTTTGGATCAAGGTGATCAAGGTACTGCTGCCTTAAATGTTGATGAAGCTGGACCTTCTACAAGAATTTTTGATGATGAAGCTGGTTCTTCCATTCAGCAAGAAGAGATAAAGCAGAACACAACTAGTGATGATGAGTCTATTGCTCAAATTATGGTTAATATGTCAAGACTAAGTGGGATAAGTATTCCTGGTGTTGAACAAGCTCAAGTCTCACAAGTTTCTTCTGAATATGAAGAATTGGATCCTAATGGCAAGGGAAAAGGGATCACGAAAGTTTCCAAGAAGAAGAAGAAGTTCACTCTGGCACAGCTAAGAGCTTTTGAGGTAATAAAGAATGAAGAAGCTGCTAGAAAGTATCAAGCTTATTTGGATGCTGAATACTTAAGGGAATCAAGAAAGCCAGTTGTTGAAACAAGAAGGCCACCATCTAAAGCTCAAGAAAGAAATTCTATAATAAGTTTTCTGAAGGGCAGAGGATTTTAAAAAATACAAAGTTTAAGATATCCATAGGTGAAAGAACTATATGACAGTGTTCAAGAGTCAATCAAAAGAGAGTTAGATAGTTTTGTGCCTATGGATTCTGAGAAAGAAAAGAAGTTGGAAGGTTTAATGAAAGAACAAGCTGAGAAAAGAAAGTTAAAGAGGAAGATAGAAACTCAAGATGATCAGTTATCAAAGAGGCTCAAGATGCTGAGATCAGACATTGTTGATGAATTGAGGAACTATCTTAGGGTTGTGTATTTTGAGAATCTAAAGAAGACAGAGAATGCTGAGAAGAAGTCTAAGATTTCTATATTTTAGTGGTAGAATCATCTAATGGAGATTATCTCATTTTTCATAGAGAGTATGAAAGCTTTACAGTATTTAATATGCTATGGGATATACTGCACAAGATAGATAGAGAAGATCTATACTATTTGTATATATAAGTGCAGGCTTACTTTGAGAATACTGAGCCAACAGGAGTGGGATTGATTTTATTGGGTGATTTAATAACCATCTGGGAGACTAATGAAACAAGTAGTGATGCTCTGTGGAATGATCAAGAGAATTGGGAGATAATAAGATGGAGATTCTTTGAGTCATCAAGGACACTCACTTGAAATGGAAGATGGAGCTATGATCCATATGCTAGCAGAGAAAAGATATCCTATTGAAAGAGATCTTATGATCAGAATGCTGGATCATGGCATGGAGTTTGATAATGAGACTGAAGTAGCATTAATGCTGATTGATCTGTTCATAAAGTGGACTACTTCAGATGATGATAATGCATAAATACTGGTATGGTTTGTATTATATAAATATTTTTTGAATAACAAGTACTTTATTCAAAGTACTGCAAGACAAACAGTACTTTATCAAAGTACTACTTGCTGCATAAAACCAGTAAAGTCTTTTTGAAGCTTAAGATGATATCAATAAAGGTTTTGAGAAGTCACAAATGGTGTTAGTACTTGTACTACACAGCAAATGGTAATCAACTCACCATGTTTAACAGACAAGAAAGAGTTTGACTCGTCATGAGGGTACGACTCTGATGTGATAATCAAATCCGTTTTTATTTGACAATTTACTAAAAATTGTATGGTTTTCAACTCACCATATCTGTAAAAGTGAAGAGTTGGCTAGCCCACAAGAAAATGGCTTGTGGTAAAGGCTGTGGAAAATCCATTTATATGGTAATTAGTTCACCATGGTTGTGATAAAAGAACTAACTAGTCCAAAAGCAAATGGCTCTTGGTAAAGACTAAACAAATTCGTTGATAGCTGATGATTTGCTAAAAATCATATGGTTATCAATGTACCATGGTTGTTCTAACCTAAACGTTGGCTACTCCAGAGTTAATGGCTTTGGTAAAGATACATCAAAATCCATTAAATTTCAATGATTCACCTCTTACACACCTGGAAGTGATGAGAATAGTATGAAACTTTAAAGATTTGATGTACACCTTGTCAAAATATTGCTGAGCTGCTGAAAAGATTTGTTGCTGTGAAGATATCATCTGAAGCTGATGAAGAGTACCTTTATACACAAGTCAGATAAAAGTTAAAGACACAATTTTCCTTGAAGATAAAGATGTTAAAGATTAAAAGATAACAAAGGAACTTGAAATCAAGCAAGTAGAATTCAAGTTAGGGGAGGATTGTTGGGATATGAAGATCAAAGTACTTCTAATATTCAAAGTACTGCTTGTGTCAAAGTGCTGCTCATGGTCAAAGTACTGCTCGTGTATGAAGAATATTCTAGAATTAGTTAGAGATAGTTTACTTGTCGTTCAAGTATTGTAAACCGACTTAAGGTTTTCCTTGTGCCTATAAAAGGAGCCTTAGGATGGTATTAGACGTACAAGTACATGCATACGATTTCATAGTTTAAAGAATACGATATTAGAGAGTTAGGGATTGTTAGTTAATCTGTGTAAGATAAGCAGGTTCAAGTTGGTTTTAATATAATCATTCAAAGTTCTTCTTAGCTTTGTGTTAGTAGATTCCGCATACTTTACAAGGTTACATCAGCGTTTCATTGTTAGTAGTTTTGATTTATTCAAGATTGCTAATGCCATTACAAGTTATAGTTAAGTTTGGTCAGATTATATCGATCCAGCAAAAGGCTTTCAAGATGTGTCCATTGCTGTGATTATCAAGTTTTTACAAAGGGTTTGGTGGTTAAAAATTTGATTTTCATGGGGTAAAGAAAGGTGCAAGTGTTGTTGGGTTAATATAGGATTATTGTCTGTTCCTTGTAATTTTTCTTGTTCATCAATCATTGTAAGGAAACCAATCACTCCCTTTTCATTTTATTTTTAGTTTCACTACTGTAAATGTAATATTACTTGATGTATTTGAATAATATATAAGTTATTATGCTTGGTTAGGCTTGGTACATAAGCTAGATCACTAGAAAATCACTCATGGACTAGACATGCAAAAGACAGTTTTGATCAAGGGTAAAAACGGAATTAACTGATCTAATCAGTAAATATTTGACATAAACTAAAAATATGTGGTTATAGCTCTATGTCTTGTGGTCATTTTCCCCGGTGGTGCATCCCGTGACGACACCCGATGATTAAACTAGAAATAATTTCGTGAAACATGTTAGATTCTGAGTACCAGAATTATAACCTATGAAACTTATTTTTCTGCACATAATTAATGGTTTCTCAAAACATAAAAGTTTTAGCTAGCAACTCAACTTAAACGTGGCCGTAAATGGGGAATTAATTGGACTTGTAGAACTCTAGATATCACAACTTTAGTGGGACTGTTTTGACATTGATAAAAATCAGAACTAGATAGTAAGGGTAAATGGGTAATTTTACTATTGTTAAGTAATTTTTGACTTAGTGGGAACCAGAAAACTTGTTAGTACAGATGAATACCTTTCCGGGGATATAAAGAACTTAATTTTTCGACTTACGGTTTTAGAGTAATGAATTATCTAAGATAAACAAGCTATAAAAATTCTAACAGCTTTGACATTGAAAAGTATAAAAATGTTTTACACTTTTTAAAAATTGGACCTTTAAATACATTTTTGAACCACCTAATATATTTTTGAACCCTCAGGTTTAATTTAAACTTTCTGGCTAAAACTTGACCCATGGGATAAATTTGAACCTTAGGCTAATCTTGGACCTTCATAACATATGTTTGGACTTGGGGTCAAATATAGGATTTTCACTTTAATTTTGTAAGAAAATGTAAAATTCATACTTATAGATAACTTTTAAATGCTAAACTAAAACTTGTAATATATTTAGGAATTATGTACCAAGCTTAATGAAGATCATAACTTATATATAGCCATATTGCATCAATCTTTATTTTCAAAAACCTAAGACAAGCGTATATCTATTTAGGTTCATCGTAGAGCTTCGCGGCTATTTTCCTCACTTGCTTGTTTCATACTACTTCCTTTATTCACGGTGAGTTCATAGCCTCGCCTTTACTCATTTAAATGTTTTATAAACCTCGTGAGGGGGATACATGCTAGTTTTACAAACTGAATACAAGTAGCTTTTGGTATGCTAGACCCGATTATATGATTTATAGACATATGACTGATGAGGAGAAAAATGAACCACTTTTAGGGGGTCATTTAAGCCCGTAATTGAATTTATTTGATCAAATATTGCCCTAAATCATTCCTTTTGTGATTTTAGGTACTTTGGGAGAGAAATCTGGAAAAGGAAGCAATTCGGACGTTTTTGGAGCATAAAAGAGAAGAAAACGCCAAAGACTTAATTTTCCAAGCTGGGAACAGTATGTGACGGCGTCAAGAGTACCATCCTGACGGCGTCAAGAGTAAATTGCATGACGGCCCAGTACAGAAATGAAGGCGTCACAAGGAAGAGCGTTAAGAGTTAAAAACGTGACGGCCTAGAAAAATTTAATACATGACGGCGTCAGATGTAGATCAATGCAGTCCGAGGATTCTTTTGGCGGCGAGATGACGGCGTCACCCCTTTGTTCTTGATGCTGTCAGCCTCAGTTTTCTATATATAGTTTTCTAATTTTCATTCATAAAAAAAGAGAAGTTTTGGGAGAAACCCTAAGGCCGAACCACATACGAATTTTACAGGTTTTTCAAGGGTTTTCAGCCCTTGAACCTTTTACATGTGTAATTTAGATAAGTGTTCTTTTAATTCAATCAATATGTCTATGTGTTGGTTGTCTATATCTTGTGCTTGTCTTGATTCCACCATGCTAGGCTAGATTTATCATGTGTTTGCTTAGATCAAATGAAACCTAGATGTTGATTATGTGTTGATTATTTGTTTATGGTTGTATTGGATGAATGATTTCAATGTTAGGCTTAAGAAAACTGGCAGATCACTAAATGGTAACATGTTTGAACATCTTAGGAAACATGAACCGATGTGTACTAGGTTTTATTGGTTGTAATTAATGCATGAGTAAATTCTAATGATCCCATGTTAGGAGCTTCTTAGCCGGCTCGACATTGGAGTGAAGTAGGCACTCATAGGATTGGGGAGTTAAGTACGCCACCCCATGAATGGTATTAAGGAATACAATCCGTCATCCACGCAACTGTAACAAGTAATTAACGTGTAAAAGATATCTAGGGAGTAGTTAAATCTAAGTAAACACATTTCTCCACTTATTGCTCACAACCTTAGTTTAATATAGTTCATTTTCATTTCTAGTATTTTATTTTGATTGCATCTTTAGTATTGGGTTAGTTGACTAGCAACTAATTCCGCCCCAAATTCTTCAAACCCAAGATTTTTACTTGCTTTCTAAAAAAATATAAAAATACAAAACGAATCATCCCTCATCTCTAGAACTAGTATTTAGGTTTTCTAATCCTAGCGACACTATTCCTAGCTGAACGATCAATCCCCCGGTACTTGTCACTATACTATACTACAACGATCAGGTACACTGCCTGGTGGGGGTTGTAAGCTTCTCAAGATCCCTTGAGCGGTAAAGCCTAGTGCAATCCCTACGCATCAAGTTTTTGGCGCCGCTGCCGGGGAATAGTTATTGTCTAGGTTAGAATCTCTTTTTATTAGGTCTACTTACTAGATTCCTTTCTAGTAAGATTTTATTTTTATTTTTAGGTTTTCTTTAGTCTATCTTAATTCTTTGTGTTTTTGTTCGTAACTCTTCGCCACCCAACATCATGGACAATGGGAACATCTTTGAACCCATCATCCCACCACAACAAAACCCACCACTAGAACCCCTTAGGCCCCGAACCTTAGGAGAGTATTCCCGACCTAGCCACCAAGGCTACCGAAACACCATTGAGCTCACCGGAGCCAATGTGACCCCCTTGCGATCCGACACCATCCGGTTGGTGCAAAGCGGATGTGCATTCCATGGACTTCGTTCCGAAGATCCAAACCAACATCTTAAGGACTTCCTTAAAATCGTGTATTCCATAGACCTAGGTGTTGAAACTAGAGAGACAACCCGATTACGCCTATTCCAATTCTCTCTACGGGATCAAGCTAGTCAATGGCTTGAGCGTTTACCCGCGGGATCCATCACCACATGGGATGATCTCACCACTCATTTCCTTGCTCAATTTTTCCCACCGGGAAGAACTACTAAGCTTAGAAATGACATCTTGATGTTCCAACAACGTCAAAATGAATCTCTTTATGAAGCATGGACTCGTTTCAAGGACATACTCCAAAAAGTCCCACATCATGGCATAGATCTTTGGCTCCAAGTCCAAATCTTTTATGACCATATCGATCTCTCCATGAGGCGAGCCATTGACCAATCGGCCGGTGGTAAGCTACATGATCTAAGTGTGGAACAATCATGGGAACTCATAGAAGATCTTGGTCTCTATGACAACGAAAGTTGGAATGATCCCCGTGATTTGAACAAAACGGTCAAGGCAATATCTTTGCCTTCGAACAACCCTAGCACTCTCGACCGTAGGATCATGGAACTTGAAGGTCGAGTCAAGTCTCTCATGAAATTTTACAAAACTCAAAAGCCTTCAAGCCAAGTAAGCAGAATCGCTTCTGCATGCAAATTGTGTAATGGCCCTCACGAAACTCATAACTGCATGGAGCTTCCAAAACGTGCTTATAACGAATTCACATCGTCACACGTTGGTCGAAGCCCTCAAAATTCTGACAAGGCCTATGAGGCATGGAAGGATAAACCTAATTTCAGAGGGTACCAAACGCGGAGCGTATCCTTTAATGACTCCTCACCACTTGAATGGTCCGAGCATTTCCCATCACAGAGCACTCCTAGGCAAAGCTGTGAAGATGCCTTGTGAAAATTCATTCTATCTCAAGAATTGCAGCTCTCTACGCTCGAGGCTAAATTTAGACAACAGCAGGCAGATATGAATAACAAGATTTGTAATCTGTTAACTGCTATCAAAGAGCATGCTGTTAATAAACCTATTCACGTTAATGAGATCAAATCTGTTACCATCATGAGTCCGCCAACCTCCCCTGTGAAAATAAAAAGTCCTAGTAAGCTATTCAAACATCTATCACCAAAAGAAAAAGAACGTGTCAACCCCCTAGGATCAATCCGTTTCGTAAACACCATCACCACGATATCTGCTTCTACACCTAACCTGAACCAACAACAAGCTAAAAAAATTGGTCATACAGCTGAAGATGAGACATCAAGGGCGGACCACGAAATGGCCAGAAGCCCTACCAACTCATCCGAGTAGTGCGCCACACAAGAATCTAGCAAGTCGGATGAAGGGAAAGACAGATCGGAAGAGCATACGAGACATCCAGCCATTTGGGTAAATCTATTTTAGAGGAGCCCAAGAGAAAAGTGGAGGATGTTACCAGTGGGAGTAGCGATAGGACTAATGAAAGCAACCCTAAGGTTTTTAAGATCTCCTGCACCATTAAGGAAAAGCTCTTAACCGATAGTCATATAGATCCTAGCTTCCCAGATAACATAATACCCCTTTCCCTATACCAAGAAGCCTTCCTAGAGCGCATAATGTGCGAGAGAGTCGATAATGCAAGGGTAATAAGAAATCTATCAATTATGATTGGAGAATTTGTTTACAATATCGCCCTCACCGTGGTCAATGATGTGGATCCTCTCACCAATCGAACATTAACCAACCTCGTTATTAGGAAACCATTCATCAATGAATCGGGAGTAATCCTTGATGAAAAGGATGGTAGTGCATTGTTCACCAATGGTGTTAAGAAGGTAATTTTCCGTAGGGGTAATGAGGAGGTATACGAGTATCGTCCTTCCCTTGAGGGGAATCTTTATGGATCAAGGAACGGAGAATCGGGGAAGATAAGGAGGCGTGATCCGAATAATCTCAAAATCCCCTGCATGATCAGTCATAAGTACTTCGATAACGTCTACATTAACATATTCATGCCTAAGAACTTTATGTCTATATTCCATTATAACAATATCTGCAGATGGGGAATGATTTACAAGGGAGAGAAAGTGGTTGGTAGAGATCATGAAATCCAGGTGTTCGTAGGAAATATGGCATTCACTATGGAATTCACGATTGTGGACAACATCGAAGACTATGTCGACCCTATGTTATCACAAGTCGTTTTCGGAGCACCCTTTTGTGAAATCACTAATTTGATAGTTGATGACCGGAACGGAATCATGACCTTTGCTGATGGAATTAGGAGGGTTTCATACCAAACGCCGTACAAGAGAAAAGACCTTAAGGAAATCGATTGTGACGGGCTTAATAGGATAAGTTCCCAACTTATTTTGTATGATGAAGATGTTCGGAGAGGGTGTAAGAACACTTCTGATTTATCATGTGGATTCTTTAAGGATGTTAGTAAGCTTGATTCTAAGTATCGAAAAGATATCTTCAAGTTCGAAGACCCGAAGTATTTATACTATGAAAGCGAAACTAGTTTGGAAGATGACCTAGAGAGTGAAACCAATGATGAGGTCACGTAGTAACCCATGACCTTGAGTTTAGCTACAAGACTCGTAAATAAAGAAAAGCACTTCTTGGGAGGCAACCCATGCTTTGTGTGATTTTATTTTGTTTGTTTGTTATTTGCTTCCGTATGCATGCTTTATTTTTATTGTTGGTAGATCATGTTTCTAAACTAAAAAGTGGAAATACTTTACTTTGTTGTTTATGCTTAGTCTTAACTCCACCTAAAAGTATTTTTGCAAAAGATAAGTGTAAGGGGAAACCCCAAATATGTTTTTAAGAAACAAACCGATCATGATTCTCCACAATATTAAGTGAACATGTACATTCGTATTTGTTAGAGTCAAATGATTGTATTGAGTCATAATGAAGTTTTGAAGGATTTTCCAGGAAGTAGGACCAAGTTTTTCCAGAAATTTTTCCGAAAACTTAACATAAGAATTTCTGCAGGTCACTTCTGACGGCGTCATGAGTTTACTCTTTACGGCGTCATGTGTAAAAATTTGGAAATTTTACCAGTTTTGTTTTTCTAACGGAGTTTTAAAGTTTTTGTTAAATTATTAAGTTTTATAATCTCCAGGAAATTTGCAAACTTTATTCCACAAGCATTATATCTTACTTTGTTTTCTAGGATTTAGTAACTTATATAGATTGCCGCCGATTTTATGCGAGGTTGTCTTATTTGTTTTTTCAGGATTTACAGGTTATGTATGACAAGAGGATGATTTATTTTTCTGGAAGGGAAGCTTTGATTGTTCATTTTCTTGGAGGAAGATCTAACCTGGCCACCTTATTATCCATACCGAGTGAATCAGGGGAGTATTTGATTTCATTTGTTTTACTTAATTCACTTTTACATTCTTTACTTGAACATTAGGGACAATGTTCATCTTAAGTGTAAGGGGAGGGTAAAATGATGATACTTTACATATACACTTTCGCTTGAGTTTGTTTTGTTTGATAGTAGATGTGTAATAAAACTATGAGAAATACTTGTTAGTGTAATTTTAGCGCCAAATTTAAATTTTTTTACAACATTTAGGAGTGAAACTTTAGCCATAGCAATTGTCTCATGGATAGGAGATTGTATGACTAGCACATAACCGTATATTCAAAAAAATTTTCCACCCAAATATGTGAGGTTCGCCTTTAGATTTGATAGGAAAAGCATTTACTATTAGTGCTTATGAGTGTACCAGTAGCATTTAGATTCTAGAACTTGCGTTAGCGATGCATCCCGAGACCGCTAGTGAGAATACATTCGTGTAGTAGGATTTACAACACGATAAGAGGCATTAGGATCACCCTTGTGTTAAACCCGTTTCATAATTATTTGACCATTTAAGTCATATTACTTGGCTAGTTAAGTCAACTAATTTTTCCCACACCCTTAGCGTTGTACTCATTTTTAGTACACGAAACCCCTAGTACACCCCACCGAGCCTATCTTTTCGTTTCTAACTTTAAGCATCTTACTTAAAGGAAGAATTTGTTACACCCCACTTAAATGTACACCCAAATCGCCTTAGCCTTCCGTGTATGCGCTCATTTTTAGTGCATTATTGTTATTTGTTAAACCCTAAGTTAACTATCTAATTGATTACATGGTTGCTAAGTCGAGTCATATCCTTGTACATATTGTTTTGGGACGATTGGGACTCATGGGTAAAGTACTTATATTATGGAGTAATGGGGAAGAACATCATATATTACCCCCATATGTACGTTAATCTTAAAAGTACTCCAAGTGTTTTGATTTTCTTAATTCGAGTCATTAGATTAGTTTATTGTAAAGTATGTAAAAATTCAAGTGTAAGGGGAATGTTCATCCCCTATGATGTATTATTTTGGATGGTAGGGTAAGAGTGTATGAAAAAAAAAAAAAAAAAAAAAAAAAAAAAAAAAACAAACATACGGACTACCATCCCTTTTTATTCTATGTTCATTTTATGATGAGGCGAAAAATGAATCACTTTTAGGGGGTCATTTAAGTCCGAAATTGAATTTATTTGATCAAATATTACCCTAAATCGTTCCTTTTGTGATTTTAGGTACTTTGGGAGTGAATTCTGGAAAAGGAAGCAATTCGGACATTTTTGGAGCATAAAAGTGAAGAAAACGGCAAAGACTTAATTTTCCAAGCTGAGAACAGTACCTGACGGCGTCAAGAGGAAGATCCTGACGGCATCAAGAGTAAAATCCATGACGACCCAGTGCAAACCTGAAGGCATCACAACAAGGGCGTCAAAAGTTAATTTGGTGACGGCCTGCATACGGTGTATACATGACGGCGTCAGACCCAGATCTAGGCAGTCCGAGAAACTATTTGGCGGCGAGATGATGGCGTCAGACATTTGTTCTTGACGCCGTCACCTATCAAACTCTATATATACTTTTCTATTTTTCATTCATTATAGGGAGGGACTTGTGTGGAGAAAACTAGGGCCGAACTTTGTAAACCCTAGGTCATATTTTACAATGTTTTCAAGGGTTTTCATCCCTTGAATCCTTTCATGTTCAATTGAGATAAGTCTTCTCTTAATTCATTCAATATGTCTATGTGTTGTTTGAATATATCTTATGCTTGTCTTGATTCCAACATGCTCTGCTAGATCTATCTTGTGTTTGCTTAGATCTAATGAAACCTGGATGTTAATTATGTGTTGATTACTTGTTTATGGTTGTATTGGATGAATGATTTCAATGTTACGCTTAAAAAAACTGGCAGATCTCCATTTTGTAACATGCTTGAACATCTTAGGAAACATGAACCGATGTGTACTAGGTTTTATTAGTTGTATTTAATGCATGAACAAATTCTAGTGATCCCATGTTAGGAGCTTCTTAGCCGGCTCGACATAGGAGTGAAGTAGGCGCTCATAGGATTGGGGAAGTAAGTACATCACCCCATGAATGGTATTAAGGAATACAATCCGTCATCCACGCAACTATAACAAGTAATTAACTTGTAAAAGATATCTAGGGAGTAGTGAAGTCTAAGTAAACACAATTCTCCCACATATTGCTCACAACTTTAGTATAATTTAGTTTTATTTTCATTTTAGTATTTTATTTTGATTGCTTTTTAGTATTTGGTTAGTTGACTAGCAAATAATTCCGCCAAACTCTTTCAAACCCGAGATTTTTAATTGCTTTCATAAAAATATAAAACTACAAAAAGAATCATCCCTCATCTTTAGACCTAGTCTTTAGGTTTTTTAATCCTAGCGACACTATTCCTAGCTGAACGATCAATCCCCTAGTACTTGTCATTATACTATACTACGTCGATCAGGTACACTGCCTGGTGGGGGTTGTAAGCTTCTCAAGATCCCTTGAGAGGTAAAGCCTGGTGCGATCCCTATGTATCAGTGATCATCATCTTTATAAATCAAGGGGTCTTTCTTCATCATGCGAATAGTTTTGTTCCAAATAAAGAATTTTATTAGCTTATGAAACTTCATAAACATGAGCGTCATTTATCTGTATAAAGATATGTAGCATCTTTGTTTAGCTTTCATGATGCATAATGATTACATCTTTAAGATGTTCTATTCATAAGCTAAGACAAGCTCCGTCTTTTTGCTTCAAATTCAACTTCTATGCATTCAATCGCCTTTACAATCATAAAATCAAATTGTATGAAACTTAAAACATATTCACATCTAGATTTCTTTATAAAGTTTCATAAGCTAATAAAATTCTTTATTTGGAACAAAACTATACACTAAGGTGATTATAACATATTTTCCAAACACATGATTAATTCAATACAATCAAGTAGTTTCTCGAGAACTTTTCTTATATGCTCTAAATATCACTAGCATGCCCCATGCATTTTATATGCTATAGAGAAATCTCAAAAATACATGAGCTCTATTCATTAACTTTTAGATGCACATCGATTACTTATTATATTGCCAGACTTATAAATATTATATACATTATTGGATCCACCACATGAGAACATATCTCCTTATGATCATTTACATGTCTTTATGAAAGTATTGCGTGCCATTAGTTATGCCTTATATACCAAAATTTCAATACTTTAACTTCACTTTCTCATAAAGATCAATGCATATCCAATAATTTTAGACATTCATATATACGGACTTCAAGTCCCATTAACCATGTCTCTTCACAAGATACTTTACTCTTTCATTTCTTCTTTGCGTCTTTTCATCTTTTGGCCATTCATTAATATATCTGCACTTCCTGCAGGTATTCTTCCATGATCCTCACCATGATTATAGCGCTATCTTATTTATTTACATAATCATTATCATGCATATTATTTTATACAATATCTTCCTCGACGTCGATTCATTTATATTTTCGATTCCATATTTTACTAGACATCGCAATATACTCATCATTTACTGAGATCTCATAGTTTTTCACGTACCCAGGGTTTTTTTAGGAACCTTCATGTCTAGTATCTCTTTAAGAGACTATGGGGTCTTTATTTCCTCGATTTGACCATCTTGATTTTCTTGCTCCATTTCATTTATTCATTCGAGAACTTTTACTTGGAATCTATTAGTCTATCATGCTGCAGCCATGCCATAGACTTACTACCATTTATTGGTTGTACTTTTGGGACACACATTTTAATTTTTAATTGGAGCATTAGCATCACTTATAATATCTAGTCACTTATTTTTCGGTAACAAACTTGCTGGCAATTACTAGATCCGGAATATACATTGTCCCTTTAACTTAAAGTTCATATTCATTACTGTGAGGATCAACATTTATACCATAATTCATTCCATATCCCTTTCTGCTTATTCTCTCCCCTGAATGAATTATCCATTTCAACATCCCATTATCGTGCGTTGTGGTGGATTTACAAGAAACATATACCACACATTTACAAAATTCTTAGATGGTGTTCGTGACCAAAACCATTCTAATGGGGAGGAGTCATTATAAATTGTTGGCAAGATGCGAATTTATATGTTGTAACAACTAAAGACGTTTCATGAATGTTTCAACAAAAGCAATTCACGTATGAATTTTGGCTACATAAAGTTCAACATCTATTCCAATAATGGCCCAACATATGGAAGTATTTACCACCATTTCCAAAGATATGATATGGAAAACCATGCTCGCATTTTATAAGCCAATCCATTAATCACGCTAACTTTAAGTTGCGTCCTTAATGATCATTTTGACGATGCATCGATTTTAAAACTCAAAATAATCCACATGGCAGATGTATAGGCCTACATACATCCCCGTTTATATACTTTCCAAAAATTTATAGGACAAAGTCCTTACTTATATGGTGGTTATATGCACAATTAACTTCCTTTGGGAGCAATCAAATCTATCTATGAAGAAATGTATGATTTTTCAATACATTTCGCATCATCATTGACCCGGGATGGTCCAACCGGTCATGCCAATTAATATAACATTCTTGGCTCATAAACTTATAGTTTATGACTACATATGCTTCAATTGCACATTTTGTATTATATAATATGGAGATCTCTCAATTTTCTGATTATCTCTTTTATGTCTTTCACAAAGTGTAATATAATATTCACATTAGCCTATAGCATTATCAATGAATAAAACACAATCTATACTAATAAAGTATGTCGTTAATCAATTAATCAAGTGTCTTACATGCAAACAAATAAAATTTTATAAAAAATAACCTACACATATATATTAAACCGAATATCACAATATGAGCTCACTAAAATATCTTATTCTTATATATAATAGCTCTGTTATTTTTTGAGAATCTTGACAACAATATTGCAAACTTCAGAATAGTTACACAATGTAACAAAAAAATAATGCTCATATTTTAATTTTACTGCCATGTGAAGCAAGTCACACATTTATAACATTAACATACATTGATATATATACCGATTCAACTTATATGTAACCATAATAAATCATAAAATCAAACATGATAAAGATATTTCTTGCATAGTAACCAAGTTCAGCTATAATATTGATATTCTATTAACATGCATATTATTAAGTCGTCACTTTATTTATAATTACATTTTGACAAATTATAAATTGTTATATGCATATCATAAATTAAGGGTGTGTTTGATTGGTGCTTAATAACATGACTTAGCGCTGATTGCTATTACCTAATCGGTCAGCCCGTTTGATGGAAAAAAAATTTGCCACTGAATGATAGATTTTGCTCAAAGCGATTTAACGAGGTGGATGGCCCTAAGCGATTCAGTGGACCACCTGTTTACTCAAATACCCATATTCCACGTCTCTCCTATTCTAGTCATTAATAAATATAAAAACCAATTTAGGATGAGGAAACAGATCACAAACTATCTATATAATATTATAACATATTACTTTGTTTTATTTATACTTCATTTTTATACTATAAGTTACTATTATACTTCTACATATTAACATTATCAATTATAGGCAGCTACATTTTTATTTATTAACGTAAATAAATGGTTATATATCCTTTTGGTACTTACGTGTATGTTTGCATATCTATCATTTTCATTACACCTAGGGATTGAAATCAGGGCCAAATATTATCGGGTGCACAAAAAATTTGAGAAGTAATACTATAAACACATTTTGATAGACCGGATGCAATTAAGATGACTTTAGGAAAAATCAATGTTTTTTTTATTTAAAAAAAATTATTATACATTTATTATTTTTAATTGCATTAGTTTAATAAACATGTTATAACTTTTTCAGATTCAATAAGCTTGTGAATAAGTTACAACTACACATAATGAACTAAGGGCCCGCTTGGTTAAAAGTGAGGAAAGAGAAAGATAAAGGGAATGCAAAGGAATGAGTGCGGTAAGTAATCAATCTCTTACCCCTCAATTTACTCTATAATGGTTGATTATCCACTACGGGGTAATCAATAACTTTGCACTGCATAACCAAGCACCATAATTTGAGTGAGGTGGACCCTTTTGAATTCCTTACCCATTCCCCACCTCCTTAATCACCCCACCAAGCACCCCCTAAGAATGATCATCTAAATGATACGGATAGATGGATGAAAACAATATTAAATCACGTATCACTGGTCTTGGGGTTAAAAATGTAATTTTCATATATTCAGAAAAGACACCGAGAACATTTATCAAACAATTATTTTTGTTGAGAAGCATGTTAACTCAACACTATTGAACTATTCAGCACTTTGATTCGTTCAGTACTAAATTATACAGTTTTATCAAACAGCCCCTAAGACATATCCAATAGTTTTGCGGATCAATAGTTATGCTTATCACACATAGACTAAGACATATCAAAAATTGCAATACATAGCATGCCACAGTAAAAACTAAACATGTTCAAAGTAAATTATATAACATATTTTATGATGTATCTACCCAATGTATTCGAAACATAGTTCAACTATCACACACAACATGGTTCTAACTACGATAACCGTTTGTAATTTATTTCAGTAAATATAACATAGATAAGAGATGTGCAAAGTAACCCGTTAAAAATGCCATTGATACAACTTGATTTTGGTTCAAATAAACACACGGATGTCAAACTATATGATACAATTCTCAAATTGTTTGTTTTAATACAAATCTTAAACGATCTTTAGTACATTCACATAATTAAGTATCGAATGTGATCAACTTACACATTTAATACCAAACCAAAACATAACCCTAGTGCATATCAAAGAAACAATTGAAACTTAAGCTTGAAGATGCTACAAATTTCATCAAACCACTTGTTTAAATATTGTTAAAAATATATTAACATGAAGTAGTGAAGAAACTCTTAAGACGTGGTATTAAATCAACTAAAAGTTACAGATAACGGGGTACGTTGTGGCAAATTAATATCACCAAGACACCAAGTATTATTTACTGTATCATCTTTTTCTTTGTGATAAGGTTCGTCATTCATCAAAAAACAGTAACAATGTTTATGAGATTTATTTAAAGCAACCGTGGTGATTGTAAATCAAATCAGTTTATATATACGATTGTGGTCATCATAAAGCAAAATTAGTATAAGATGACAAGTAATATTTGGTGTCACACTTAACAGAGTATATATATCAAGGCTAGAAATCAGCTTATCCTATATATTGCCAGTAATTGATGAATGACGATGTTTTATAATCTTATTTATTTGATTTTTATTTATTTATATATTTATTTTATCATGCAAGCATAAACCGTCATACATAATTACATATAATCGTTATGTATTGCAACAACTTTGATTAAAATAAAACACTTGTCCTCGGTAGTATGCGTTTAAGTGTTCTTAAAAAGAATTCCCCTAGTAACATATATACAACACATTTTACTAACAGTTGGTAATCTTTAAACGAGAAACAAAAACACAAAAATTTATAGGACAATATTTTACAAAGCTTCATGTGCATAAAAGCAAATCAAACAAGGTTACATGTGCATATTAATATGTGATAATCTATATTTACGTAACACATTAAAGTGCCTCATATTAATATCATATTAAATTAATGAATGAGTGTGTATTAACAAAGAATGCATGCCGAATTATATGTTTGAAGGGCTGAAGACGTACCAGTGGAAAACGAGAGAAAACAAAACTAAAACCCTTAGAGCGTGCTGATAACGTGTTGTGAAACTAAACCCTTATTCTTAGGTGTAGTTTCTGGTTTTCTTTTTTGTTTTAAGTTGTCTACTACTACCATTATTACTATTATTATAAGTATTACTATTCCTAGGTATTTGAAACCAACTAGGGTAGTATCCATAGTATCTCCTAAGTGAATTTCCTAATGTGTATTCTAAGAAATGTGAAATCCTAAGATATAATCTAATATCTTCAAATATATATGTGGGTATCCTAAGAGACTAGGTAGGGGCAATTTTTATCCTAAAGCTACTTATTCATATATGATAGATGCTTTGCTAATGTGTTTATCCTAAACTAGGGGTTTAAGGCTTAAGGTGGAGGTTTTACTATTTAATCCTTTGTTGTTCCTAATATTCCTTATATCTAATCTATGTTCTAGTTCTAATGAATTCTTAGGCTAAATCCTATCTTAGAAGGATATCTTCCTAATTTTTCTATCTATTGGGTTAGGGATTTTGGTTTCTAACCTATAAGACCTTAAAGATTCCTAATCTTATTTTTCTATTTCCTCAATGGTTTCTTAAATAGCCTATCTTAGTGATCTAAGGTATTCTATACTTAAGCTTATGTTATCTAGCGATATCCTAATATTATTTCTAACCTCAAGAAAGGGAATCCTAAATATGGTTTGGGTTTTTCTAAGGGGATGGGGAAAACTAACTTGAAAAAATCATAGTAATCTAAAGAAATAAAGAGGAAAAAGGATAGGAATATGCTTGTATATGACTATCATATATTTTCATATGGGATAGTTAGGGGTAGAATCTCTAACTAGGAAGGAGATAGCTTGAGAAAGCTAAGGAAGTAGTGAGGGTTTAGAGATCAAAGGAGAAAGAATTCAGATCTCTATGGTGTAGAGTAAGAATTCTCACCATTGATAAGGGAGAGTGTTTGAAAGAAATTGGGTTTTAGGAAAGCAGGAAGTATGAGGGGAGTTTAAAACAGTTTAGAGATTCTATGTATCTAAGGCATCGGGGTAGTTTTCCTAAATTCCTAGGGGTAAGGGTTAGGGTAGGTTATAACAAGTACCTAATTTGTCATGTTCTATAGGTTATATCTATTTTCCTAAGGGGTTACTATTGGGTTAAGGATGACCTAAGGTAATGTGGGAGAGGTATACATAAATCTAGTTTATCTAGTTTATCCTAATTGAGGAGCATTGGTAGTTTCTAAAACTTAACTTATTTTAACGATTTCCTATCTTACATATCCTATAGGCAATAACTATTCTAGGGTATAAAAGGCATATTACTTAGGGGTTTCTAAGGTTTTCCTAATTCCAAGAGTTTGTGTTTTCTAGGTTTCATTGATGATTTTCCTCATCATCATCTAATATCTTTTCTAAATTACAGATCCTAAAGCGGCCAAAGGATATTTTATGGTGGTGTTTCATTTGGTTTTTCTGTATTTTAGCTACTTTAAAACGGTTTTCTTGTAAGGTATTTCTTAAACTACTATAGCCAGGTTGATTACCTAAGTTATTATCATGACCTTTTTCTATCTTCTCAAGAAGGTCAAGAAAAATTTCATCTAAATTATTTAAAATTTCCTCTAATTGATTTTTCTCATTTTCTAAAGTTGTCCTAGAGGGGTTTTCTCCAAATTTATCTTTCCAAGATGAAATGGGAGGGTTTACTAAGTAAGGTGTAGGTCCTAAGGTGTAGGGTTGCCTAGGGTCATATCTAGGGGTATAGGTAGGGATAGGGTTTCTAGGTATACATGGTTCTCTAGAGAGAAAGAAACCATGGGGTTCTAATCCAGATGTGGGGAATGGTAGGTGTATAATAGGGTTTAGAGGAGGAATAGGTGATGCCTTAGCATAGAAATCTCTGAAGTGTTTTAAATGAGGGTTATCTAAGGAAGGTGTATATCTTAATGGTGAAGGTATATCTAAACTATTCCTAGAGTCTTCTAAGTGATTGGGAATATATGGTTTAGAGGAACAATCTAGTACATTCGGAGAAGGAAGATCATTCTCCGGATGTAAACTAGATGAAACGGGGGTAGAGTACTGGGGAGTAGACATAACTATATGATAGTAAAAATACTGTAAATCATTTAGCTGTTAAGCAGGCAATTATTATACTAACCTTAGCACGTACAATCACAGAGGATGGCAGAGGTATTGAGGACTTTCTCGGGTTTAGGAAAAACAATTGTAGTTTAGGTTTGACCTTGTTCTCTACAACTGATGCTCTGATGCCAATCTGTAACACCCCCATTTTTCACTGATCACAGCGGATTAAGTGTTTGGGGTGTTACTTCATAGAATCACAGTTACAGTAATAGAAAATGACTCGAAAAGAGACGTTTTTAGAAATTTGGTTACCATTCATTTAATTATCAGAGTTTTATTAGTAAAAGATATACTTTTACTTTTGATGAGGTCCCAAAGTCTAGGTGTTAGGTTATGTTTGAATGATAACCGGTTTGAAAGTCCTCTGAGTTCAGTGCCTCCTACCATATATCCGTAGAAGTGATATACCTAGAATACATGCTTAAAAGTCAACACTAGGTGTTGAGTAATAGTCATAGGTTTAAGTGTTAGTGAATACAAGTTCCCTGGGTTCCGTTGTTACACCTATCTGGGAAAATGTTGTGTGTGTGATAATTGTCATGCATGCACAATTATCAAGAGTGGGGTATGTTGCACTAAGCTCATGAACCACACGTTAACAATCCGGGTCATGGGGGCTGCAGACCCAACCATGACGAGATGGGAAGGATAACTTGCCAAAGTTAATCCTTGAGTGGGTTCAAATATAGCACTTATTGGTACCATACAGAAAGATATTAATACCAACGGGAGTTGTCAAACTCCAATAGATCTATCAACTATATTCACGTTCGCGTGGGTAAAATATCCCAAACGATTAGATTCATGAATTTCGGTTATGTAGTGGTGGCAGTTAGTTTACTCATGCAACAACCAAAGAAAAAGACTTGTATTCGGTTTTAAGTAAAGCAAGTAGCATGTATCCCTCCCACAGGGTTTGTAAAGCATTTAGAGTGAAAGTTTTAAAAAGAGTATGAGGCTATGAACTCACCTGGGCTTAGGGAAATCTAATTGATGGAAAAAGTGACTCGGGAATTAGACTGCCTTGCTCACGTATCCTAGTGTGTTGTAGGTTTAGATGTATGTCAAGCTTTAGTTATCTTGTGTAAGTTTCTTAAGTAATTGTTCTTAGGTTCGATAATGTTTTAGATATAATATAACACTGTTCGAGCCATCACAATCCAGAAGTATATGATTCCTCACATGAAGCTTCCTACTATTGTATTATGTTATCAACATAATACCGTTCGGGCCATCATAATTCAAAAGTTAATACTCCTCATGTGAAGCTCCCTACTATTGAGCTATAATGTTATTAAGTTTATTTATAACATAACACCATTCGGGCCATCATAATCCAGAAGTACATGCTATAATCATTTGAGGAGCCAGGGCAATTTAATTCGTAAACCTAACAAACTCGTCAAAACGAAATATCCACATGGTATTCCTCACATGAAGCCCCCTACTATTGTGTTATGCTTTTAACTTTAATTAGGTTTTATATTTATATAATATTTTCACTTTATACCCTTATAGTTTATATATTTACATTTTCTACCCTAAACTTATAATACTTATAATATTTATATTTATAACTATCTATACTTGACACAATTAGTCCCTAGACTTCTATATTTTTAGAAAATGACAGAAATAACCCTTGGACTTATAAGTTTTCTATATTTACCATTTAGACCCTTAACTTTATAATATTTGCATAACTAGTCCTTTTTAGTTTATAACTTATTTTAATTTCTATCCTATGGTTTTAATACTTTGCAAATTGAGTCCTTACACTTATAACTTATAGGAAATGTCAAAAATAGTCCCTAGACTACATAGGTTTAGGAATTTACTATATATACCCTTATGCATGTAAAGTTTTGCAAAAGTAGTCCTAAATGCATGTAAACTATATTTTTATGTAACAACTAAGTTTCCTAGCTTACTTTTAACTAATATTAGCTCATTTAAGTTGTATAAACTAGCTTAGGGCTTATAGCATATATTTAGGGTTTAGTATAAAATTAGGATTTTAAAAAGTAAACTAGTAAATGAAATAGTTCAAGGCTTAGGCAAGGTTTCCTATCAGATCGAAGGAATCCTAATACTTTCCTAAGACTAAACTAAAGCTAAAGAAATCAAAATGAAAGCTTACATGTCTAGGGAAGGGTTAACGAGGGTTAACTAGGGTTTCTAGCATTTTCTCGACCAAAACCATAACTCGAAAAGGGCAAGGCTTAGCTAGCTCAACTCATAGGCCTACTACAGCTCGTGTACAACTACCAGGACTAGAATATGTGTGGAGAGAAAGAAGAGAAGAGGTGTGAAGGAAATGCAGAGGGGGCGGGGGTATTTATAAGGTAGCGAGGAGTAGTAAGCAAGAAATTGAAGTAGGAGGTGTCGAGGATGGGGGAGGTGACTAAGCTAAGCTAAGGGAGGGTGGAGGTGATGAGGACAAGCTAGGAGTAGCTAAGGGGCTGCCTAGGCCGGTTGTGGTGGTTGTGAGTCGAGGGGTTGAAGGTGGTGACAAGTAGGTGCATCACCTACTTGTGTGGGTGCTTGAGGTGCTAGGGTGTGTGATTAAGCATGACTAACGTGCTAGGGTGCTAGCTTAATGTGCTTGAGGTGCTTATGTTTAGGTTTTACTAGTTTAGATTAAGTTTAGACCTAGTTTTACTTAGTGAGAGTTTAGGGTTTTACCTAAGTTTTAATGCCTAGGTTAGGTTCCTAAGAATGTTTAGTGACTAACCCTAACTCCTAAGGAGTTTATACTAAGTGATGGTAGCTTATGGGAAAGGTTTAGGAAGGTTTGACCTAGTTTTGGGACCTAAATGACCTAATTATGTTTAGTGGGAGATTAGGGTTTATCCTATGGTTTAGTGCCTAGATTAGTGTCCTATGATTGCCTAATGACTAATCCTAGGTCCTAAGAGGCTTATACTAAGTGGTGGTGACTTATGGCGAAGTTTTGGGATAGTATAGACCTAATTCTAGGAAGTTATGACCTAGTTATGGTTTTGTGCTTAAGAGACTTATACCTAAGCTCTAAGGGGTTGTACTAGTGCCTAATGGTCCTAAGGTATCCTAATGTTCCTAAGGTAACTCATACTTAAGCCTTGAACACTTTCAAACTAGTTTAGTTAAGCATATAGGGTTTAGTAAGCACATAAACCTAATTAGGGTTTAATTAAGGTTTATTAGGGTTTTGTGATGTATTTAGTGTGTTATGCTTGATAAACCAGGGGTTTATAGGATGTAAGTGTTGAGTTATTTGGCTTGTGTACATACGTGAGTAGGTCTAGAGAGTCATGCAAATAATGAATGCACATAAAAAGCAAAAATTTACCTGTGAAATACCTACTATATGTAACACCCCGCCTTATAGACCACAATATTGTCCGCTTTGCCCGAAGGCTCACGGATTTGCTTTTGTGGCCCTCATGTGAAAACTTCATGGCAGGTCACCCAAGCCAGTACTACTCTCACATGAGCACGCTTAATCGTATGGGCGATTAACCGTTAGACTACAAAACGCATTGTTGTCATATAAGGCGATTGTTAACATATGTCCCAACATCACTCCAAGTCACGACCAATGTGGGATTTGCCTAGGGTATTACATTAACCCCCCTTAGAGACTCATCGTCCTCGATGAGGTTTGCCCCACATCCCGAACGGCTTGGAGTGGCTCTGATACCATCTGTAACACCCCGCCTTATAGACCACAATATTGTCCGCTTTGCCCGAAGGCTCACGGCTTTGCGGCCAATGTGGGATTTGCGTAGGGTATTACATTCACCCCCCTTAGGGACTCATCGTCCTCTACAAGGTTTGCCCCACATCCCGAATTGCTTGGAGTGGCTCTAATACCATCTGTAACACCCCGCCTTATAGACCACAATATTGTCCGCTTTACCCGAAGGCTCACGGCTTTGCTTTTGTGGCCCTCATGTGAAGAATTCTCGGCAGGTCACCCAAGCCAGTACTACTCTCACATGAGCATGCTTAATCGTATGGGCGATTATTAACATATGTCCCAACATCACTCCAAGTCACGGCTAATGTGGGATTTGCCTAGGGTATTACACTATAGTTATTTGTAATGGGAATGATAGAAATGAGATTTTGTGGTTTGTTACAGGAATGAAGGTGATCACTTGAATGGATGATTGGATCACTCTAAAACAAACTATGACTCTTTAAAGATCAAAGAAAGTGATCTAAATAAGAAGGGATTAGACCAGAGAAAATTGACTGCAAAAATCAAGTGGGAAGTGTAAAATTGTCCACTATTTATAGGCAAAGAGAAAAATATCCATTATATAGGGACGGTACCACTAATTGTCAGACGGTACCGTTAAATTTAAAGGTATCGTCGGTACCAAAAATGTTCCTCTTTTTGTTTTTAGCAGGGAAGGTTTATTTCGGGATGTTTGGAGCTGTTTTGGGGGGAAAGTAGCTGTTGGGATTTTTGAAATAATTTTCCCAAATAGAAGATTTCTTTATAATCCAAAAATAATTTGTAAAATATATTTTTGAAAATATGTTTTGTCACACTTATAAAAATGTGAAGTTTAGAAAGAAAAATTATTTCTTTGATCATCCATCAATTATTAAATTTTTTTGTTCATACCTTGAGTGATTTACGTCGAGATAGAAATCTATGACTCTATTGAAGCATACTTGAGAAGTCGAGAGATATTGATGTAAGTATGCGTTGATGATATGTGTTTACAAGTAACTTGCGCATTTTACGTTATGCATTACAAGTTACATGTTTGTCATTATTAAAACAAAAGAAACCGTTTAGTTTAAATATCGTAATACTTGCACTAACAATCTCCCCTTTTTGATGATGACAAATATGTAAACCGTAACGCATAGTAAAATGTAAAAGTTACCTGTTTACACTTCCTTCTCCCCCTTTTGTCAAAGCAAAAAGGTAGTTGCCTCCATCTCTCCCTTGAATTCACTCCCTACTTCCCCTTATTACATTACTATCATTTCTTCCCAAAAAGACGAGCTTGCATCATCCCAGTGAAGTCTTCTATCACCACCGAGCTCCCCCTAGCTTAATGCTTCCTATGGTGATTGAATCCCCTTGTTTATTTACCTTAGTATCTAGCGGATCCATGTATCAAATTCTTACATCAAGGGTTAGCTTCATGCAACATAATATATAAAAGGATAGAAGCAACATTACAAGGATAGAGTACACATAGCAAGACATGCAAGGGTTAACCTATGTTAAAATGTAAATACTTAGAAAAAGAGTGAGTTGGATGACGTATGTGAGCGTATCAAAGTATGCAAGAGGTTAGACACATGATAAAAGTGTACCAAAAGGGTAAAAACAAATAAGATGGCCCAAGAAACTTGAGTGTCATAACCCGACCGATAACTTAAGGTGTAATTGTATAATCAATCACACTCATAAGAACGATATTCGTTCGTTGACCAACACACAAAATGACTTCTTCCAAGTTGTCATTAGGAAGGCGAGTTCTAACAAACCTTTTTGAACGACATAAACATCTACCTAAGATGATTGGTGTTAAGAATAGTTTGTTGATAAGATATACTCTAAATTAGGTAGATATATTTCACTAATAATATGACAAGTCATGTCATAAAATAGACTAGAAGAAGAAAGAAAAATAAAAATGAGAGCGATACGCACCTAGATACAAATGAGAATAATTCCATGAGACGGGAAAATGTTGGATTTGAACTTTGAGAAAAAGGTGGGCAAAAACGGTTTAGATTAATATATCATTTGCACTGACAATGAGATGCATGATATATTTCAAAGGAGAAAAGGATGTGCATGTGATCCTATGGAGGGTAAATTTCTCTAACATGGATGAGGTAACGCAGTTCAAGAGTTCTAGTTTTGGATGATCCTAGTTGTGTGGTATAGATAATTTGGTGCATGAAGAATTTCGTGTGATTGTATAGATATACACTTTGGGTATAAGGATTGTGATGGTTGAAGGTTATTGAACTGACTGTCACTATCAAGGGTGAAGTTTAGTGATAAGGTTTGAGTGTAATGATCTATGGGTTGAAGGTTCTTAAGCTAACTATCAGTGTCAAGAGTGAAGTGTAGCTATAGGGTTTTAGTGGGATTGATATAAGGGTTGAAAGTTCTGAAACCAAATATCACTTTCAAGAGTGAATTTTAGTTATAAGGTTTGATGTGAGGGTTGAAGGTGCTTGTATAGAACAAAGAGTATAGGTTAGGAAGGTAGAACCTATTATGGTTTTGTGACTAGAGTTTTGATAAGTAGCGAGTATTTAAGAAGTGAGTTTTTTTTTTTTTTTTTTTTTTTTTTTAAATCTATGGAATAAGATCTACATTTGGGTGTTCTTGAGAGAGTTTGGTGAAAGACTAGATGTGTATGAGTATGTTTTCGCTCCCCCTTAATCGATGACCATCCGTAGAAGATGTGTTGAAAAACAACTCAAAAGAATAAAACAAACGTTGACTAAAGCGATGAGCTTAGTAACGTCATGACAAGTGGTGGATAGCATACAATAAACTTCACCTTTGAAGTCATGTAGCTCTTCTCAATCATTGTGAATATTCATAAAACATTCATATGATAAGGCATGTGATTACGTGGAAATGTGCTAAAATTTAAGAAGATTGTCTTCAAGGATGTAGAGTTAGTGATGAGGTTGGTGTGATGGGATATTGACCAACTAGGTACACGATCAACATGATCCTATCTTATCACACGATCAACACGATCCTTACACAATCTACATGATCCACACGATCCTCACACAATCTAAACGATCTTCACAAGATACACACAATCCTCACAATCTACCCTTGATCCACTTGATCAATACTCAAACACTCAACAATCAAGAGATCCCCAAGATCTCAGCAAGATCACAATGATCAACAAAATGACTAAGAAACATTAATACACTTGATGTATATCAAGATACAATCAAGTAGACAACTAGTAATGCAAGTACACTACTCTATGACACCAATACCTTGTATCTTCTTGATACTTTGTGTTCTTCTCTTGACTAGAAGAGGTATGTAGCTGATTCTTGGTTGGATGAAAGAATCACTCTTTAAACAAAAGAAAACTAATTAAGGATCTAAGAAGTGTAAAGAGAAAAAGATGATGGAAACCAGAAAGTTATGTGTGTGAAAGGATGGCCAAAATCTGGGGAATGAAGTGGTATTTATAGACTCTGGAAATTTGACCGTTTTAAAGGGGACGACACCACTAAATGTCACATGGTACCACTAAATTTAGTGGTACTGTGCCAGATAAAGACGCTCCATTTTTTATCTTACGTGGTGAAATTTTATTTGGGAGAGTTTGGAGCTGGTTTGGGTAGAAAATAGCTGTTGGGAAATATTTTTTAAATGATTTTCCTAAATAAAACATTTCTTTATAATTCAAAAATAATTTGTAAAATGTATTTTTGAAAAGAAAGTTTTGTCAAGCTAAATATGTGAAGTTCAAAACACAAATTCACTTATTTGATCATTTGTCAAGTTGTAAATTTGTTTATTCATACCTAGAGTGATTGACGTAGAAATCAGATATTTCGACTAAAAACTTGTTTATGTTAATTTTAACGTAAGATGTTTTCACATTTTGTTATCATCAAAACATAGAGATATCGAAAGATGAGAATAATGTTTTTATACATTATTTGCATCAACATAGTGATTCTTCATTGTTGTAAAACTTTGTGCCTTTAGTAGTGGACATTTGATGATCGTCTCTTGTTATGGATGATCTTTGAGTATTCTTGAGATTCATCATCCAATGTGTGTCTCCAGGTCATCTTTCATCAGCATCGTGTCCATGTGATGTGGTGATCTTTGTAGCGCCATGCTCACACTTTTCTTTGTCATGATTTTCAGCATCAGAGTAGCGGAGGCATCGTTGAAGGCCTTTCAATTATCATGATTTCTTTGAGTATGTTTGATGACATCAAATAAGTACATATTATTGACATCATTTATCCTATTTATTTGACTTGTTTTATTATATTATTTATGAGAATCGATATTTAATTGTTTACTTTAGTAATTCTCAGGTAAAAACAAGTAATTGGTAAAACTTGACAATTTTGAACGAATTATGGAGCAAAACTAGCAAGATGTCAAAAGTCTACTAAAATCAGAAGATGCACCGTATCACTCTCAACAGATACGCCGTAATATAATACTTAGATGAATTCGAAGACCATTTCCTGACTTTGAAGAACGTGCCACATGTAATTCTATCATGCACCACATATGAAATTTTGGTCAACGAAGAAGATCAAGCTTGTTCTACTCCAGATACGCCGCATAATACTTATGACATATGGCGTATCACTATCCAGACTTCACCAAATACAATACAACACACTGAAGGGCATGCGCCGCATAAAAGATCAAGATACGCCACATCTGAAGACGGTGTACGAATATTCCATAATATATTAATCTTAGACCCTGCGCGAGGTTAAGTCAATGCGCCGCATCTACTTACTCGATGCCCCGTATCATACCCTCAGACAAAAACTATAAATACCCCAAGACATACACGAATTTTGTGTGCAACCAAACCCTAAGGAGACGAACTCAGTCAAAGAAGCATCACAAGACACACCCCAAACAAAGATATTAGAGCAGTAAGATGGTCCTGCATGTATTTAATTCATTAAATAGTTTTGTTTTATTGTAATAGTACGCTTTAATTCATCAGGATTGATGGGCTTGTGGCCACCATACTGCTCCCCTTAAAATTGCTTTCCCATCGATTAAAGTTTATATGATGATGTTTTTGGTGACTTGTATATGTGCATTGATAACCTATGTGTCTAGCTGACCTGTGGGCTGCCATACCTGTTCCATGCCTATTTATCTAGTGTCTAGAAAGTAGGAAAGACATAAATGCTCATTAAGAGTTTATTCGCCTATATTTATTATCCAACGAGACAGATTAGATTCCAATACTCATCATATAAAATTAGTAATAAAACAAGTGACAAGCTGCTTAACTATCAGGATAGGCCTTCTTCTGCTTCTATAATCTATATGTGTACGTGTTGTTATTCGCTGATTCGTGCTCATTAGTTTATTTACTATTTAATAAAACCAAACTGTGCTAGTCTCTCAGGCTGAACCCACCTTTCATTAAATTAGACTGTAAAACTAACTTAGGTATTAAAATAATGACTAGGTTAACTAGATATTACGTTCCACTCTAAGTGATCGACACTCTACTTACCATTATATTTATACTGACCGGGTACACCGCTCGTTAGGTGTGTGTGTTATTGATAAGTCGGCTAAATATAAATTTAAAACTTGATAAGGCATTAATACTGCTAAACCGCAACGACACACGCAGCACATCAAGTTTTTGGCGCCGCTACCAGGGAGTGATTTTTTATTATCTGTTTATCTGATTAGAATTTTAATTAGTTTTTCTCTTTTTAGGTTTTTAGATTCTAACCACTAACTTTGTTGTGTATTAGTTAGATTACATTCATTGTATAATTTGCATATTTACTGTTTTTGTATGTTTTTATTTTTCTGTAATTTTTGTTTTTATTTATTTTCTTTGTTTTTTTTATATAACTGCTGTCGTTGTATTCTGCTGATACAAACGATACGGTGCATATGTTTTTCAGATATGGCGTATTGCGTTTTAAATTTTTATAAATAATTCAAGTACGACGCATCTATCCCCAAGATACAGTGTATTCTGTTTTTAATCAGAAAATTTTTCGAAACACTAAACGCCATACGACGCATCTATTTCCACAGATATGGCGTATTATTTATTTAATTTAAAACAGTTTTCGAATTAATTAAACAGAAGCGACGCATCGATTTTTATCGATACGGCACATTTGTTGAATAAAAAATCTTGTATTTTGAAACGTAACGAAAATACGAGGCATTAGCTTCTGCTTGTGCGGCGCATTTAAATTTTTATAAATATAACTGATTTTTGATATTTACCCAGAGATGGTGCATTCTAAATTAAGTGTGGCGTACTGATATTCTGTATAAAAGTCTGATTTATTTTTAACGATTATAGACACGTGTTTTCTATTTACTGGATATGGCGCATCAACTGCAGTTATTAGCGATTTTTATTTTTCATATCCCAAGCTAATAAATTTTAATCATCTTTCCTGTCTCTTCGAAATTTTTTACTGCGAAGCCTATTTGTTTTGTGTTTCAGGAATCATGATTGATATTTTCCCAAGCTGGTTCGGAGGACCAAGGACCAAACTTACAATCGATGAGATTGTATCAAAGTTCACCCATGAATGTTATAAGGAGCATCATGAGGTCTGGACTTTCATCAATGAATTCAAGACGACCATTGAACTATTGCTGAAAGAACAAAACAATATGATTAGAGAATTGACGATTGAAGTGCACCAATTGTTGAAGGTGATTAAAGGAGTTTTGTTCCAAAGGCATGATCTGAATGGAATAACTACTAAAGGCCGATTAGTATCAAGGATGTTCCAATTAGTGGGAAGAATGTTTGATTACTTGACAATGGAATTAAGAGAGACATTGAGATTGAAGATCTCCTGGACGATGCCAATTAGGAGCTGAACGTAAGTCTAACTTAAAGACTCTGGAATAAAGAAAAGTGCTGACCAGGAGACAAACCAGATTTCTATTTTATTTTTTTCTGTGTTGTGTCGAGTCTGTCAGACCTGCAGAAGATGCGGCGCATCCCCATCATAGGATGCGGCGTATCAACTGCACTGGTCATATCCGTTTTATTTTTTGGCATTTTTATTTTTAGACTTTAAAACTTTTTGTTAGTTCATTTAATGCCGCACATCCCTTGTTAAGGATGCGACACATTTATTTTCTAATTCCTATTAATTACAGGCTCGATACGGCGCATCCTCTTCCAGAGTTTGCGGCGTATCGACTGACCTGATGATTTACAGTTTTATTTTTAGGTTTAATTTTTACTAATTGCTAATGAATTACACAAGTTGTAACCTTCTTAACTCAGGTGTGTTAAAGTTATGGTGGTATAATAGATTCATGTACTTTCTGTGGAGACATCATTCATGGAAGCTTGAACGCCTTTCATCCAAAGAAAATAAAAGATTGCTCATAAACGCATAATGGAGGATCATACCGAGCTAATCTCAGGGGAGTTTTTCCGTTTTAATTCTTTTATTTTCCAGTTTTTAACTTTCAATACAAACAACGAGGACGTTGTTTAACTTAAGTTGGGGGATGGAGAATTAGAACGCTTACTTAATTGTCCCAAACTTTTCAAAATATGCTTAAAATATGCTTAATATATCCAAATTAAAATTTTTAGCATGTTTTTGTTTTAAGTCTAAATTACATAGCCGCACACATAACCTTATTTATCAAAAAATTAAAAACTTTAGTGTGCCGGTGACTTGTAAACTTTAGAATTTGGCTTGTATACTATTCGAGACCGTCATAATGAGTATTATCGATATAATTAGAGTGATTTGTTTAACTTTGTAAATTTCTAGTATTACACCCAAAAATCCTATTATATGTTATGTGATATTAACTAACTACACTGGTTAGTTAACCCTCGTATAAACCCTTTTGTTTACTCTCATTTTTAGAGTAAGATACCCCTAGAAAAACCCTCAGAGCCATTCCTTTCGTTTCTTACACCTTTGTTAAAATGTTTCGTTACACCCTTACACCTTAGCCTACCCTATCGATTATAGTCCGTGGTTAGTTACTTTAGGCAAAGTAAGTTTCATTACATTAACTGTGTTCGCATGCGTAATTCATTATCTTTGGTTATGTCGGGAAATTGCACAATTCAATTGGAGTGAAAGTACATATTGTATAATTTTTAGTCTATTTTTGTGTGTTTACTACTTTAACTATTACCTTTATATCTGAAGTTTTGAAAAGTAAAGAAATATTATCCGGAAAAATCGTGTTAGTAAAGTTGTGAAATTTTACACATCCATGTAAAAGAAAGAAAAAAAAAAGTTGGAAGTTTGTTTAACCAACTATTGTAAAGTTTTGTATTAAGTGGAAAATATCTCCACTATTTTTTGTTGTATTATATTTATGGATTGAATGGGAATTGGCTGTTACGGGAACGCTAACTAAGGTTTATTCTTTGTTTAAGATTTTGAGTATAATTCGTGTCTACCTAAATCGTGAGTTACATGAGTCAAAAGCGTGAGTTATTCAATAATATGAGTCTTATTCATGGGATGGTTGGGAAAGTGATTAACCACACTTAGGAATTAGTATATTTGTTTTTTTATTTTCATTTTACACCAATTTATATCCTAAATGTTATCCGTACCCAACCATATCATTATATTCATTGTTAGCTTTCGAGCATCGAGATATGATGATGGCTAAGTGAGAATATTAAATGTACGAATAAGGTAGTGACCATTCGAGTATTAGATTAATTGACTAATGCACTAGCGATCTAGTGTGACTTGGTGACCATCCTTTACGCAAATAACGAGCCAGCGATCCAAGAAGTGTACTAGTGACCATCCGTTTGTTGAAGCGTTGAGGACTCGCGCCAGCGATCTACTAAGTTTATGCAGAAAATGTTTGAATGAAGCTAGGTTAAACCCTTAAGCCTCAAAAGCCTTTTTATGTATGCTTGCAAAGCGATCTACTTGTTACTCCTTGGCTTTAGTGGGGGAGATGCATATGCTTGCAAAGCTTATGATAGAATATTCATCACGACTAAGCAACTAAACGATTTAGAATTGTTTTGATATTGAAAAATTATTTTGTTTCAACTTCGCTAAGTGTTTGGTTGTGTGATTATGATAAAACGAATAACTGCTTAATGATACAAATAAATCCTAATACCTTTTAGGATACATTTTCGTAATTTTTAATCTAGAGTTTACTAGGGGACAAGTAAAGTTCAAGTGGGGGGATATTTAATGACATTAAATAAGTACATATTATTGTCATCATTTATCCTATTTATTTGACTTGTTTTATTATATTATTTATGAGAATTGATACTTAATTGTTTACTTTAGTAATTCTCAGGTAAAAACAAGCAATTGGTGAAACTTGGCGATTTTGGACGAATTATGGAGCAAAACTAGCAAGATGTCAAAAGTCTACTGAAATCCAGAAGTTGCGTTGTATCACTCTCAACAGATACGCCACAATATCATACTTAGATGAATTCGAAGACCATTACCTGACTTTGAAGAATGCGCCGCATGTAATTCTATCATGCGCCGCATATGAAACTTTGGTCAACGAAGAAGATCAAGCTTGTTCTACTCCAGATACATCTCATAATACTTCTGACATATGGCGTATCACTATCCAGACTTCAGCAAATACAATATAACACAATGAAGTACATGCGCCGCATAAAAGATCAAGATACGCCGCATTTGAAGACGGTGTACAAATATTCCATAATATATTAATCTTGGACCCCGCGCGAGGTTAAGTCAATGCGCCGCATCTACTTACTCGATGCGCCGCATCGTACCCTCAGACAGAAACTATAAATACCCCAAGACATACACGAATTTTGTGTGCATCCAAACCCTAAGGAGACGAACTCAGTCAAAGAAGCATCACAAGACACACCCCAAACGAAGATATTAGAGCTGTAAGAAGGTCCTCCATGTATTTAATTCATTAAGTAGTTTTGTTTTATTGTAATAGTACGCTTAAATAATCAGGATTGATGGGCTTGTGGCCACCATACTGCTCCCCTTAAAATTTCTTTCCCATCGATTAAAGTTTATACGATGATGTTTTTGATGACTTGTATATGTGCATTGATAACCTCTGTGTCTAGTTGAGCCTGTGGGCTGCCATACCTGTTCCTTGCCTATTTATCTAGTGTCTAGAAAGTAGGATAGACATAATTGATCATTAAAATTTTACTCGCCTATATTTATGATCCAACGAGACACATTAGATTACGATACTCATCATATAAAACTAGCAATAAAACAAGTGACAAGCTGCTTAACTATCAGGACAGGCCTTCTTCTACTTCTATTATCTATTTATGTACGTGTTATTATTCGCTGATTCATGCTCATTAGTTTATTTACTGTTTAATAAAACCAAACTATGCTAGTGTCTCAGGCTGAACCCACTTTCGTTAGATTAGACTGTAAAACTAACTTAGGATATTAAAATACTGATTAGGTTAACTAGATAATACGTTCCACTCTTAGTGATCGACACTTTACTTACCATTATATTCATACTGACCGGGTACACTGCTCGTTAGGTGTGTGTGTTATTGATAAGTCGGCTAAATATAATTATAAAACTTGATAAGGCATTAATACTGCTAAACCGCAATGACACACGCAACACATCAATGTTAATAAAGTGAGCATGCGGTGATGGATCGACATCTTTTCTACAATCAGCAACAATCGCCAAGTATTCCTGCGTAAGACAGGTAGCAATAAAACATCCGGTACTTACTGGTTCGTACATAGAGATTGTTAATAGCATAGTGTGAAAACTTTCTCTAAACCTTACCAAGGCCGTTCCTAAATCGGATACCCTCAAAAGGGCTTACAAGACTTACCGAAGTAGATCAATGATTAGGTGAGTCGCTGGAGATCACTCCACTACTGCAGTCCATTTTGAAACCGCCACGATCACTAAGCATAATCCTCAATGAATTACCGAAGTGACCTACTTTCAGGGCTGTTTGATCTTGACCCTGGCAGAAATTTCTATTCAATCACTGGGAGTCACATTAGTAACTTCCCTTATAAATGTTCTTGCATATTGCTAAGATCTGCGTAGGATTCATAAGTTTACCAATGGTGTCCTTAATGTTGAACAACCAGCGTAGAAGTAGCACGTGTTCCTATGAGATCTTTTGATGCATCTCGTGGCTCTAGACTCTATAAGTGCATAATTTGGTCGCCAGAGATTTGGGCAGTGTCTCCTGTTTCAATATCAACATGGCTCGTAATGAGTGGTAGATAGATTATGCAGGGTTCCCCGTGAGAAGGAAACAAGCTCTTTTGAGAGAACTTGAGTGGCTTAGAAGGTTTAGTGTAGTGCGTCATTGGGTCCATGACGTCTTGTCTTCAGTACCGGTATTACCTAAGTAACTACCAGTAGCATATGAATTGAACCCGGTTTTTGCCCTAAGGTTGAATAATGGGAGGGCTCTTTCTTTTCACCCTTTCTTATTTCATTTATTTTTAATTCTTCAACCCCTTCTTTCCCCTTTCTCACGTTACTCCTTTTTTCATAATCATACCTAAGGACTTTCTAATACTATCTATTTTGGTATTGTCCTTGGGTATATCCCTCCGGCTCTGGCGGATCATAGGACAGTTTTCCTAATCTTAGCCACCTTATAACTTCATGACTATCTTATGTAGCCGTTAACCAAATCATTGAAAAATCACTCAAAGTGTTTATGATTTTAGAAAAACATTTTGTTAACACTTTGAGAGTTTTATATTTACCAAATGCCCCCCCTTAACATGTGCTCATATGTTTTGATTTCAAATTTGCACATGATGGGTAGAGTTCGCACTTTTTGAATTGTTCCACCTTAAGTGAACAAGACCCATTCGAGACACGTTTACATCTCTAGTTGGACTAGCTTGAAACTATTACCCGTCCCGATAAGGTTCACAAGAGGTTTCTCGAAATGGTACAATCTACTCTGAGGGAAACTAGAAGGGGGGGGGGGGGGGTTGAATAGTTTACCGATTTGTTTTCTTTAGTTATAAAAATTTCTCTATGAAAAACTTAGATTCAATTGTAGATGAAATCAATCAACGCCAATATGAACACAACACTATATGATTTTTTAGGATCAACAATATCATTTATAATTTTTCCAAAGAAATCCAAGTGAAAGTATTTCCTAGGTCGTGTCCCAACGAAGTGTGAATTGAATTTGTTGTTTGGTTTATGATTTTTGAAGTGAGAGATAATAGAGATTTTGGATTATATTAAAACTAAGAGTACCAAACATAAACTCAAAAGCAAAAATTAAGCATATAAAACAAACAAGTAAAGTTCAAATAACCTAAAACGCAATCTAATCTAAAAAATGAACACTTATGGGGATTTAAAGGCAACAAAATAAACTCATAAGCCTAGTAGCAAACTAATTATACTAAGTAAAGATAATAAAACTAATAGCAAGCTTAACAATCTAAATTTCACGATAAAAGCTAAAAATACAAACTAAACTATATTAAGCAAGCAAATAAGAGATAAATGATAAAAGGATATACTTGTTAAGCAAATTATCATGTTCCTTAAGTGTATTCTATTATTTCAATTAGGTCCTCTATTGATGAATCAATATCTTTTACAAACAATTATTTTCTCACAACGTTGGTTTATTTTCAAAACAATTTTGTAAAGAGATATCAATAACTAGATTAAAACCCAATTATTCTTACAGCTTTTGCCCGTTTAAAAAACCAAAATTTCAATCCAAGTAACTTAACATTACTAACCAATATATTTTCTAACTTTTATAAAATCACACTTAATTCACGAAACAATCTACTCAACAAGGATAATAACGATCTACTCACTAAACATATTAATTAAACAAATAATAACAAGTAATCCAACAAACATTATCATATTAATAAACTAATTAACTAAAAATGGAAAGGATAAGAAAGTAAAACCCGATCTAACACGACGAGAATAATACCACCAGATTTCATAAACTTGTCAAATTATAAAGTTTACTCTAAATAGCATTAATATAACCAAATAGTTAATTAAGTTGTGACTTTATTAACAAATTAGCTTTATTAAGACTAAAAAACAATAAACTTTAGTAATAAAAGAGAATAAGAGGAATAAACTAATAATTATTAGATCTATTACTAAAGATGCTTTGAAAAGAAATTAAGAAATATATAAAAAATTTATTCAATATGCTAATCTTAGAAGCCATAATAAGCTATTAAGCTAAAATAGATTTTTGATGAAAGTTGAAGAGAATAAAAGAAAGATTAGATAAAAAGAAGTTGATTAAGCTAAATTGGATCTACAATATTAATCTTCATTAAACTTGAAATAAAATGTTACCATAACCACTTGAAATTAAGCTAAATCTATTACATATAATAAGCTATTACAACTAAAAATCATAAAATTGCTACTCTAAAAAAACTGCTTTTAAATAAAAGAGAGTGTGTGTGAAATAAATGAGGAGAATATCAATGCTTGCTTTCCGGTTCACTCAATTTATAGCCAATGATTGGCTCTAGCATTCTATATATCCTTCTGCCAGCTTATCAAATGCTTTATCATAAAGGCCATGTGGCTAAAGGCTATTGGCTCAAAGAGATTAGTGTGCTGTGAGTAGGGAGAAGCAGAAAGCAAATGCACCCTTGGCAATTAAATTAAGCGAGTGGAGCTCAATAGCTGGTGATGCTTAGTCTTTATTTTTCTTCAATTTTCGTGTAGTGGCATTCTCCATTTCATTCTTTCTTTGCTAGTCACAGGACCACGTGGCTTGACTTGATTTTGCATCTTCAAAATTTATTTTTCTTCTTTTGTTGTATTCGCATGTGGCTAAGAATAAAACATCATCACACTCTCTTCAATAAATAATTGGTCTTTCATTGGAATTAAAGAAGAGTCATTTCACTGGCTTGCATCATGAGAAGGTGAATCTGCCAAACTTGTACCTTGTGATAAACGAGTTGTATCTTGAGGAAGTGTTTCCTTGCTCACATTATCTGATGGATAATAGCTGCAATTGTTATTCTTTATGGGGCTACAAGTTGGACCTTGACCTTTGTGAAAAAGAGATTCTTTCATTCTTTGGTACACATCAATATAGAAGCTACTTTGTCTATTTATCAATTAGGAAACTTCAGAATTTTCAGCTGTAAAAGGACCACTAGCCATAGCTGTATGAAGATTGTCTGTAGAAGATATTCCCGCTTCAGTAACAAAATTTAAATTTGAATTCAAATTATGTTTTATGATTGGCTCCAACTGATTAACTACATCCTTGTTAACTTGTTTCGATGTTGCTAAAGAAGGTTGATCCGTTGCTTCAAGAATTTGTTGTTGACCACCCGTTGTCTGAGAAGCATGTAATTCCTGTGGAGTCCAAGTATCTAACACCTATAACTGAGACCAGTCATTATCATTCTTAAAACTAGGAACATTCTCGATCTCAGTCACCCTAATAGGAACAAGTTTCTCATTTGAAAATTTTGCATAACAAAACTATTGAAAATGACCAGGATTGTTTACCTCAGTGAAGCAATATAATGAACCTGCTTTCTTTAATTCAGATGAACCTTTATCCACATATAATACATCGCCCTATGATTTAGCAACCAAACAAATACTTTCCAGTGAAGACCATTCGAAAGGTATACCTTTGATTTCAAGCAAAACAAATCTGGAATATTTATCAGCCCTATCACTCATTGTTTGAATTTTTAAAATTCCATCTTTAGAGGTGTAAGTACCTTGAATCAATCTATTGAAGCTAACCACATCTTTGCATCTTACAATTACTCCATGATGACCCCATTGAGTACATTTGTCTACTTTCACATGCTGATTTTTCAACCAGCGACTTACCTTTGAAGGAGTTATGCATTCCTTATCAATTATCATGGCACTCATACTCAAACCTTTTATGATTCTTGACGAATGTGTAACATAATATCAATGGATTTAGCATTCTCAAGTGATTTATGGTTGTATTTCTACACATGTGGAATTCAGTATTTCGACCACATATCAAGTTTACCATTCATTGAATATAACGTTTCAGTAGCTTGATTGTAAGTAGCAAATTTAACAAATGCGAAATTTCTATCCTGTTTCCACGAAATTCCTTCTAGCCAACCAAATCGTCTAAAGCAATTCAAGATTACCTGAGGGTTTGTATTGACAGCCAAGTTACCTAAATACAATTTTGAGATCCCATATGATTGTCCATTATTATTTCCGAAAAACTCCCTTGCTTCTGGTTGCTTTCTTAGGTTGTTGACTCGTAAGATGTTATTGGAAACATCAAGGTGAACAGGTATTTTTTGTGCTCCTGATCGTTTATGTTCTTGGGGTAGTTTGTTCAAGTGATAATCATTTCTTGGGTATTGCCAAATTCAGTTTAATTTTTGTTCAAGAATGCATCGAAGATTTGCCGTCAAGCTTTCACAACATATGGTATCGGTGGTTCATATGCAATTTGGTTTTTTGGCTGTCTAGTTATGAGGCGATCATTGTTATGTTATTTGGTCGATCGGTCCAAAGCATTATCTTTTGTCAAGCTTATAGCGTTTCAATGGGCAGTTGAGCAAAAAGTATGTCATGCTTCTCAATTTCACATTTGGATTGATCAACCTTGGATTCTTCATTGATTGTTTAGTTAGTTGCATCAAGGTGTAGTTAGTATTGTTGTTGAGTTAGTTTTATGGTCAAATTTTGTAATTTGTATTTCAACATTGTTGAAGCTTCATTTATCTATATATCTTCTGTTTTGCCAAAAAAATGTCACTGGCTTGCAATAAATGCAATCTGTTTATACTTTTTTTTTTTCTTCTTCTCACGTGCCATACTACCAATTTCAATTTGTCCATAAATTGCCATTATTGCCAAAAAAAAATGATAGCAATCAATGCTATTGATGGGCTCCTATCTTTGTTTAATTTCATTGGCCACGCATCTTATAATTTGGGCTATATATAACTTGGGCTCATAATCTTCAAATTTAAATCCTTTTGCCTCGATACACCAAATAAAATTATCGTTGAAACTGTAATTTCGTACTCTTTCCAATCTCGTGCTCGCTTTTTCCGTTTTTGTCTTTCTTTTTGTCCTTTTCTAATATCTGGTACCTGCACATACACAAACACAAAAACAAGCATATATTTGGCATTTTAAATATGTTTTTGGTCGTTTATGGTCTTAATTTGGTAAATAAAGGGTGTGTAAATAAGCACACACCACCATACTAACACAAATATGTAATAAGTAACTAAAGAGAAAAGATGGAAGAATCACACCAAGACAACGAGATTTCAGTGGTTCGGTCACAGAGCTCTTCTTCGCCCTACTCCACTCCCCGAGTATCCAACTCGAGAGTTCTACAATATATCAACAAGACTCCCTTCAGGCGAAGAAAACCGTACAACGTCGCTTACATTATTTTCCAACACTACGCTAGATGTCGAGTACTAATCTTAGCTAGTACTAATCTAGCATGATCCACACGATCAACACGATCCTCACACAATCTACATGATCCTTCCAAGATCCACACAATCCTCACAATCTACTCTTGATCCATTTGATCAATACTATATCACTCAACACTCAAGAGATCCCCAAGATCTCAACAAGATCACTATGATCAACACAATAACTATAAAACACTAATACGTTTTGATGTATATCAAGATACAATCATGTGAACAACTTGTAATGCAAGTGCACTACACTATGACACCAACACTTTGTATCTTCTTGATACTTTGTGTTCTTCTCTTGACATGTAGAGGTATGTAGATGATTCTTGGTTGGATGAAAGAATCACTCTTTAAACAAAAGAAAACTAACTAATGATCAAAGGAGAGTTTAGGTGATTGAGGATATGAGCATAGAAAATTAAGTGTGTGAAAGGATAGCCAAAATCTGAGAAATGAAGTGGTATTTATATAAACTGAAAATCTTACCGTTTTAAGGGGACGGCACCACTAATTGTCACACAGTACCACTCAATTTAGTGGTACCGTGCCAGAGAAACATGCTCCAGATTTTGTTTTTAGTGGTGAAATTTTATTTGGGGGAGTTTGGAGCTGGTTGGGTAAAATATAGTTGTTGGGGATTTATGAAATGAATTTCCCAAATAAAAAATCTCTTTATATTTCAAAAATAATTTGTAAAATGTATTTTTGAAAAGAATGTTTTGTCAAGCAAAGACACAAATTCACTTCTTTGATCATTTGTCAAGTTGTAAATGTGTTTTTTCAAACCTAGAGTGATTAACGTAGAAATCAGATATATCGACTAAAAACTTGTTTACGTTAATTTTGACGTAAGATGTTTTCACATTTTGTTATCATCAAAACATAGAGATATCGAAAGATGAGAATAACGTTTTTACACATTATTTGCATCAACAATCTCCCCCTTTTTGATGATGACTAAACATAAACTCATTTTATGTGAAAAACTAGTTTCGACAAGTTTTTAGTGTGAATTTATATTCCACTTCTCCCCCTTTTTTCGAAGCAAAAAGACTTGCAAAGCACCCCCTTGATATATACTCCCCCCTCATTTGAAGCATACCAAGGAATCGAGCAATGCTTATTGCTACAAAAAAGGTTAGATAACATATATACAATATCTAACAAGTAGCAATTATGATAAATATCCAACTATATAATAAAAAGGCTAAGTAGCCAAAGTAAAAAATAGTCCAACCACAAAGAGAATGGAGAAACAATCCCATCCATTCATTAATAAAATATAATACATAAAGTATGATTACAATAACTAGACAAGTAGACAATTACAAGAAACATGTGACATTCTCAAGTAGCATTGAGGTCCTAACATTTGCTTCTTGATACTCAAAAGGGTTCTTAAGGTTTTTATTGATGATGACTAAACATAAGAGTTTAGTTGCTTAGGCTATTGGTTGGAGGAGGAGGTGGTATGATGGGTCCTTGATGTAGTGTCAAGAGATGCTCAAGGTAGGAAAACATGAAATCCAATTCATCTCTAAGTTTAACAATGAGGGTTCGGTTGTGATGACAAGGACAACTAAGACTATATTGTTTAAGTGGGTAAAGAATGGGATGACCCATTAGTGATTGTGGTGGTGGAGATGCTGAAGATGAGGATGATGAGTGGACAAGCTCAAGAGAAGTTGTGAATGACAATGCCAAGAGTTGAAGTGGACTTGGTGCTAAGGAAAGTGTTGTTGCCCTAATTGTAGATGATGAGGATGAGGTTTGCCTAGTGGATATGGTTTTGGAAGGAGCAATTGGTGTTGAGATGGATGAAGTTGAGTTGGAGTTTAATGGTGTATGAATGTCTTCATCATCATCAAGTGTGAGTTCAATAAGGAGTACTTCCTTGGATGGTTTGAGGTTGATCCTAGGTTTCGTTGCTTTATGGGAAGTGGTGGCTATGGTGGAAGACATTGTGAAGTTTTTTGATTGATTTGTGATTGTGAGCAAAGAGGTTACATGATAAGGGCTTAAATAGCTACATTCAAGCATGCATTGGTGATAGGATTGTGTGTTTAGGAGAATGGGATTATAGGAATCAGCTCAAGATTGCAGAATTCTAAGGGAAAAGAGGTCAAAAAGTAAAAGGGAATAGTGAAATTTGTATTCCCAAGGTACGGTACCACTAAATGACCCATGGTACCACTAAATTTAGTGGTGTCGTGCCCTATTTAGTGGTGTCATGACCTGTTGGTGACGATTTTTCTAGTTCTACATAGTTTAGGCTGCCTAAATAGGTAATTCTAGGGGCACTATTGTCACAACTCGTAATTTCATGTTTTTTTTCAAATGTCGAAATTTCATAATGTATTTCGGAAAGTTACTATTCATCAGTTACTATTCACTATTACTATTCACTTTCATTATTCATTCCCAAAATTTTTATTTTATATTCTCGTAAGCTAAACTATTTTAACGATAATCCAAGAGTTTAGCACTCGTCGGATCATTTCAGCAAAAATCACGAAGCCGTGTCCGAGATTTACTTTTAGGTTTAAACGTCATTCCAGCATTCCGATATGTCCATAAAACACTATAAACGATAGAAATATGATTTTCTCTCATTTTACGACAATTCTAAAAGTTTTGGAATTTTACGTTTTCCAGTTCAGCGAATTACACATTTTAGACCCGCGTTTTCAATTTTAACAGCGTTTAAGCAACCCGATGGAACTTACCATTCATTTTATATTTTATTATGGAGTATACTGACAAGTTTAGTCATTCTTTCAAGTTTCATATTTTTACGATACCCGGATTTACGTTTCGCGGCTTAACAATTTACGGTTAGCAATTAACGGAACCAAAACTGACTCCGTAAACTAGATAATACCAAGCAAACTTTCAATTTTCTACCTCAAAAACACTAGAATCAACATCCTAGTGTATGTATACAAGACTTTTTACTTGAACTTGAATACTTAATTACCATTATGCCAAAAACTAGATATTTCATTACATAAACACGTTTTTCATACATAAATTACTTTTACAAAATCATAACACAAGGTTTTCTCTCATCTCATTCTCTCCTCTCTACCATTCGGCCAAGAACAAGAACAAGGAAGAAACCATTGATTTTTCAAGAACCAAGTATTTATCAAATCCTAGTAGTAATCTAGTTTGGGATTTGAAATAAAAACCACAAAGATTAAATGGGTTTTCATCACCATCTCTTGATAATCATCACAAGTAAGTTACTAGTTATTTCCCTACTCTTTTAAACATTTACTTGATGTATTTTCATGATCTAGTAACAAAAACATGCATATATGTTATGTTTCATACCACTTATTACTCATTTTCTTTATAAACATAGATCTATAATTTTTATTAGCAATCTCATGAGATCCACCATTTTTGGTGAAGACTAGGAGCCCATGACACCCTAAGAAGGTGTATGGTAGGATTGGGTACTTGTAGAGTTGATTTGGGGTAGTTTGGTAAAGATTTGAACAAGTTACAAACTAGGAAAAACAATTTTAGATTTTTCTTCAGCCCAACACTAAGAAAAATTTTCAAGTATTAACCATTTCGCCAAGTGACCAGGTTAAGAGCCATTTTTCTCATTGATAAACTCATTTCTGGAAAATTTACATCAATGACAAAAAGTTAGTTCACCCAGCGTAGCTTTCAAAACATCCAATTGTTTGTCAATAGAATTAATAACGAATAACATATGGTCTTCCAAACTTTCCCGAAAACTGCCCAAAATCTGTCAAAACAGCCCAAATACCTCACTTCGCGGCTATTTTTCTTTATGATCGAGACCCATATGGACAAACTTCAGTTCTATGACTTTTTATATAAGGTGAAAATCTTCTCAAAACTACTGAGCTTCTTTCCTAACTCTTAATATTCACAATTTCGCGACTACTTTTGCGAGACCATTTTGGTCATATTTTCAAGTTATGAAAGTCATTTTACGACGAAAATACTATATTTACCGATAAAACACCAAACGAGGATCGTGGAATACCGTTTCAACGTATATACATGGAAAGTGATTATTAACTTAACGAGACGTCAAAAATGTATTTTTCGACGATAAACGTTATTTTCAAATTTCACGAGTGGTATCGATAACATACGTATTTGCATGTGTAGCATTATTTCATTTCTTACATTAGATCATACCATTCATATTAGGTTGCGGTTAGAGATCGTGCCTCATTTTTGTGTATTCACTTTGGCCATCGTAGCTATCGCACCAGGTGAGTCATAGCCCCACTCTTTTAATTGTTTTGTAAACTATTTGGGAGAGATACATGCTCAATTACATGTTTTCAACTTTATGCTCGTTTTACATTTAAACTCACTATTCATTTTACAATTAAACACCATGCTTGTTTTACTTGTAATGTGACTTGTCTCTTAAACATTAGTATTTGTTTATATGACCTCATTGTCATTATTGTTTACCTGGCGACATTGTCAGACTCATTTTATATGACCTCATGTCATTATTGTTTACCTGGCGACATTGTCATTGTTTACCTGGCGACATTGTCAGACTTATTTTATATGACCTCATTGTCATTATTGTTTACCTGGCGACATTGTCAGACTTATTTACATAGTTGTTTATCTGGCGACATTGTCAGCATTGTCAAAAAATGCTTATATGGCCTCATTGCCAGAATTGTTTATATAACCTCACTGTTAAAATTATTTATATAGCAGTTTTGCAATATTTATCTTTGAATCTAGATACAAGTATTACTTTTATTCACATAAACCAAAATCATATTTGGCAGTGGGTCGTAAACACAAATGTTACAAGTCTCTTATGGCGGGACTTGTAACTGAGTGGATTTACGATGCCTTTGCTGGGAAATCTTCATTCATATGCATTACATTCTTTTTCACAAGACTCTATGAACTCACTAATCTCGTGTTGACACTTTAGCATGTATTTTCAGGTATTAAGCAATGGCACGCTACTGGAGGTTTTGGCACGGCATGGCATGGTCATAGAAGACTATGATATTCATTTGGGGACCGTTTTTAACTATTTTAAGGGCGTACTTCCGCACTACTTTTAACAATGTAAATTCAACATTTTTGATTAAACTATTTTATTATAAATGATTGAAGTGAAAACTACTTTTGTACTTATGTTGAGATACAAATTGAGTTACACCCCAGCTACATGTATGCTTCCGCTGGACCTGATTTTGGGGGTGTGACAACTAATTGCAGCAAATCCCATTACCTCAATACACTCAAGAATAATCACATGGTTTTCATAACCATGCACATAACTAGCAACTGACAAAGACATGTGATAATCTATATTTAGGCCACTATTAAGTGTGCATGTAATCATCAAGGAATTATGACTTATAATAATCATAACAAAAAGAAATCATGTAGAAGAGTGCATGCAAGTAATTGACAATAATTAGGTAATCAAGACAAAAAATTAACCTTTTCGCCAAGTGACCAGGTTGAGAGCCATCTTTCTCATTGATAAACTCATTTTTGGAAAATTTACATCAATGACAAAAAGTTAGTTCACCCAGCCTAGTTTTCAAAACATCCAACTGTTTGTCAAAAGAATTAATAACGAATAACATATGATCTTCCAAACTTTCCCGAAAACTGCCCAAAATTTGTCAAAACAGCCCAAATACCTCACTTCGCGGCTATTTTTCTTTATGATCGAGACCCGTATGGACAAACTTCAGTTCTATGACTTTTTATATAAGGTGAAAATCTTCTCAAAACTACTGAGCTTCTTTCCTAACACTTAATATTCACTATTTCGCGACTACTTTTGCGAGACCATTTTGGTCGTATTTTCAAGTTATGAAAGTGTCATTTTACGACGAAAATACTATATTTACCAATAAAACACCAAATGAGGATCGTGGAATACCGTTTCAACGTATATACATGGAAAGTGATTATTAACTTAACGAGACGTCAAAAATGTATTTTTCGACGATAAACGTTATTTTCAAATTTCACGAGTGGTATCGATAACATACGTATTTGCATGTGTAGCATTATTTCATTTCTTACATTAGATCATACCATTCATATTAGGTTGCGGTTAGAGATCGTGCATCATTTTTGTGTATTCACTTTGGCCATCGTAGCTATCGCACCAGGTGAGTCATAGCCCCACTCTTTTAATTGTTTTGTAAACTATTTGGTAGAGATACATGCTCAATTACATGTTTTCAACTTTATGCTCGTTTTACATTTAAACTCACTATTCATTTTACAATTAAACACCATGCTTGTTTTACTTGTAATGTGACTTGTCTCTTAAACATTAGTATTTGTTTATATGACCTCATTGTCATTATTGTTTACCTGGCGACATTGTCAGACTCATTTTATATGACCTCATGTCATTATTGTTTACCTGGCGTCATTATTGTTTACCTGGCGACATTGTCAGACTTATTTTATATGACCTCATTGTCATTATTGTTTACCTGGCAACATTGTCAGTCTTATTTACATAGTTGTTTATCTGGCGACACTGTCAGCATTGTCAAAAATTGCTTATATGGCCTCATTGCCAGAATTGTTTATATAACCTCACTGTTAAAATTATTTATATAGCAGTTTTGAAATATTTATCTTTTAATCTAGATACAAGTATTACTTTTGTTCACATAAACCAAAATCATATTTGGCAGTGGGTCGTAAACACACAGGTTACTAGTCTCTTATGGCGGGACTTGTAACTGAGTGGATTTACGATGCCTTTGCTGGGAAATCTTCATTCATATGCATTACATTCTTTTTCACAAGACTCTATGAACTCACCAACCTCGTGTTGACACTTTAGCATGTATTTTCAGGTACTAAGCAATGGCACGCTACTGAAGGTTTTGGCACGGCATGGCATGGTCATAGAAGACTATGATATTCATTTGGGGACCGTTTTTAACTATTTTAAGGGCCTACTTCCGCACTACTTTTAACAATGTAAATTCAACATTTTTGATTAAACTATTTTATTATAAATGATTGAAGTGAAAACTACTTTTGTACTTTTGTTGAGATACCAATTGAGTTACACCCCAGCTACATGTAATGTTCCGCTGGACCCGATTTTAGGGGTGTGACAACTATTTGCAGCAAATCCCATTACCTCAATACGCTTAAGAATAATCACATGGTTTTCATAACCATGCACATAACTAGCAACTGACAAAGACATGTGATAATCTATATTTAGGCCACTATTAAGCGTGCATGTAATCATCTAGGAATTATGACTTATAATAATCATAACAAAAAGAAATCATGTAGAAGAGTGCATGCAAGTAATTGACAATAATTAGGTAATCAAGACAAAAAATTAACCATTTCGCCAAGTGACCAGGTTGAGAGCCATCTTTCTCATTGATAAACTCATTTCTGGAAAATTTACATCCAATGACAAAATGTTAGTTCACCCAGCCTAGTTTTCAAAACATCCAACTGTTTGTCAAAAGAATTAATAACGAATAACATATGGTCTTCCAAACTTTCCCGAAAACTGCCCAAAATCTGTCAAAACAGCCCAAATACCTCACTTCGCGGCTATTTTTCTTTATGATCGAGACCAATATGGACAAACTTCAGTTCTATGACTTTTTATATAAGGTGAAAATCTTCTCAAAACTACTGAGCTTATTTCCTAACTCTTAATATTCACAATTTCGTGACTAGTTTTGCGAGACCATTTTGGTCATATTTTCAAGTTATGAAAGTGTCATTTTACGACGAAAATACTATATTTACCGATAAAACACCAAACGAGGGTCGTGGAATACCGTTTCAACGTATATACATGGAAAGTGATTATTAACTTAACGAGACGTCAAAAATGTATTTTTTGACGATAAACGTTATTTTCAAATTTCACGAGTGGTATCGATAACATACGTATTTGCATGTGTAGCATTATTTCATTTCTTACATTAGATCATACCATTCATATTAGGTTGCGGTTAGAGATCGTGCCTCATTTTTGTGTATTCACTTTGGCCATCGTAGCTATCGCACCAGGTGAGTCATTGCCCCACTCTTTTAATTATTTTGTAAACTATTTGGGAGAGATACATGCTCAGTTACATGTTTTCAACTTTATGCTCGTTTTACATTTAAACTCACTATTCATTTTACAATTAAACACCATGCTTGTTTTACTTGTAATGTGACTTGTCTCTTAAACATTAGTATTTGTTTATATGACCTCATTGTCATTATTGTTTACCAGGCGACATTGTCAGACTCATTTTATATGACCTCATGTCATTATTGTTTACCTGGCGACATTGTCAGACTTATTTTATATGACCTCATTGTCATTATTGTTTACCTGGCGACATTGTCAGACTTATTTACATAGTTGTTTATCTGGCGACATTGTCAGCATTGTCAAAAAATGCTTATATGGCCTCATTGCCAGAATTGTTTATATAACCTCACTGTTAAAATTATTTATATAGCAGTTTTGCAATATTTATCTTTGAATCTAGATACAAGTATTACTTTTATTCACATAAACCAAAATCATATTTGGCAGTGGGTCGTAAACACACAGGTTACAAGTCTCTTATGGCGGGACTTGTAACTGAGTGGATTTACGATGCCTTTGCTGGGAAATCTTCATTCATATGCATTACATTCTTTTTCACAAGACTCTATGAACTCACTAATCTCGTGTTGACACTTTAGCATGTATTTTCAGGTATTAAGCAATGGCACGCTACTGGAGGTTTTGGCACGGCATGGCATGGTCATAGAAGACTATGATATTCATTTGGGGACCGTTTTTAACTATTTTAAGGGCGTAATTCCGCACTACTTTTAACAATGTAAATTCAACATTTTTGATTAAACTATTTTATTATAAATGATTGAAGTGAAAACTACTTTTGTACTTATGTTGAGATACAAATTGAGTTACACCCCAGCTACATGTATGCTTCCGCTGGACCTGATTTTGGAGGTGTGACAACTAATTGCAGCAAATCCCATTACCTCAATACACTCAAGAATAATCACATGGTTTTCATAACCATGCACATAACTAGCAACTGACAAAGACATGTGATAATCTATATTTAGGCCACAATTAAGCGTGCATGTAATCATCTAGGAATTATGACTTATAATAATCATAACAAAAAGAAATCATGTAGAAGAGTGCATGCAAGTAATTGACAATAATTAGGTAATCAAGACAAAAAATTAACCTTTTCGCCAAGTGACCAGGTTGAGAGCCATCTTTCTCATTGATAAACTCATTTCTGGAAAATTTACATCAATGACAAAAAGTTAGTTCACCCAGCCTAGTTTTCAAAACATCCAACTGTTTGTCAAAAGAATTAATAACGAATAACATATGATCTTCCAAACTTTCCCGAAAACTGCCCAAAATTTGTCAAAACAGCCCAAATACCTCACTTCGCGGCTATTTTTCTTTATGATCGAGACCCGTATGGACAAACTTCAGTTCTATGACTTTTTATATAAGGTGAAAATCTTCTCAAAACTACTGAGCTTCTTTCCTAACACTTAATATTCACTATTTCGCGACTACTTTTGCGAGACCATTTTGGTCATATTTTCAAGTTATGAAAGTGTCATTTTACGACGAAAATACTATATTTACCGATAAAACACCAAACGAGGATCGTGGAATACCGTTTCAACGTATATACATGGAAAGTGATTATTAACTTAACGAGACGTCAAAAATGTATTTTTCGACGATAAACGTTATTTTCAAATTTCACGAGTGGTATCGATAACATACGTATTTGCATGTGTAGCATTATTTCATTTCTTACATTAGATCATACCATTCATATTAGGTTGCGGTTAGAGATCGTGCATCATTTTTGTGTATTCACTTTGGCCATCGTAGCTATCGCACCAGGTGAGTCATAGCCCCACTCTTTTAATTGTTTTGTAAACTATTTGGGAGAGATACATGCTCAATTACATGTTTTCAACTTTATGCTCGTTTTACATTTAAACTCACTATTCATTTTACAATTAAACACCATGCTTGTTTTACTTGTAATGTGACTTGTCTCTTAAACATTAGTATTTGTTTATATGACCTCATTGTCATTATTGTTTACCTGGCGACATTGTCAGACTCATTTTATATGACCTCATGTCATTATTGTTTACCTGGCGACATTGTCAGACTTATTTTATATGACCTCATTGTCATTATTGTTTACCTGGCGACATTGTCAGACTTATTTACATAGTTGTTTATCTGGCGACATTGTCAGCATTGTCAAAAATTGCTTATATGGCCTCATTGCCAGAATTGTTTATATAACCTCACTGTTAATATTATTTATATAGCAGTTTTGAAATATTTATCTTTTAATCTAGATACAAGTATTACTTTTGTTCACATAAACCAAAATAATATTTGGCAGTGGGTCGTAAACACACATGTTACTAGTCTCATATGGCGGGACATGTAACTGAGTGGATTTACGATGCCTTTGCTGGGAAATCTTCATTCATATGCATTACATTCTTTTTCACAAGACTCTATAAACTCACCAACCTCGTGTTGACACTTTAGCATGTATTTTCAGGTATTAAGCAATGACACGCTACTTGAGGTTTTGGCACGGCAAGGCATGGTCATAGAAGACTATGATATTCATTTGGGGACCGTTTTTAACTATTTTAAGGGCCTACTTCCGCACTACTTTTAACAATGTATATTCAACATTTTTGATTAAACTATTTTATTATAAATGATTGAAGTGAAAACTACTTTTATACTTATGTTGAGATACAAATTGAGTTACACCCCATCTACACGTATTGTTCCGCTGGACCCGATTTTGGGGGTGTGACAACTATTTGCAGCAAATCCCATTACCTCAATACACTCAAGAATAATCACATGGTTTTCATAACCATGCACATAACTAGCAACTGACAAAGACATGTGATAATCTATATTTAGGCCACTATTAAGCGTGCATGTAATCATCTAGGAATTATGACTTATAATAATCATAACAAAAAGAAATCATGTAGAAGAGTGCATGCAAGTAATTGACAATAATTAGGTAATCAAGACAAAAAATTAACCATTTCGCCAAGTGACCAGGTTGAGAGCCATCTTTCTCATTGATAAACTCATTTCTGGGAAATTTACATCAAATGACAAAATGTTAGTTCACCCAGCCTAGTTTTCAAAACATCCAACTGTTTGTCAAAAGAATTAATAACGAATAACATATGGTCTTCCAAACTTTCCCGAAAACTGCCCAAAATCTGTCAAAACAGCCCAAATACCTCACTTCGCGGCTATTTTTCTTTATGATCGAGACCAATATGGACAAACTTCAGTTCTATGACTTTTTATATAAGGTGAAAATCTTCTCAAAACTACTGAGCTTCTTTCCTAACTCTTAATATTCACAATTTCGCGACTACTTTTGCGAGACCATTTTGGTCATATTTTCAAGTTATGAAAGTGTCATTTTACGACGAAAATACTATATTTACCGATAAAACACCAAACGAGGGTCGTGGAATACCGTTTCAACGTATATACATGGAAAGTGATTATTAACTTAACGAGACGTCAAAAATGTATTTTTCGATGATAAACGTTATTTTCAAATTTCACGAGTGGTATCCATAACATACGTATTTGCATGTGTAGCATTATTTCATTTCTTACATTAGATCATACCATTCATATTAGGTTGCGGTTAGAGATCGTGCCTCATTTTTGTGTATTCACTTTGGCCATCGTAGCTATCGCACCAGGTGAGTCATAGCCCCACTCTTTTAATTGTTTTGTAAACTATTTGGGAGAGATACATGCTCAATTACATGTTTTCAACTTTATGCTCGTTTTACATTTAAACTCACTATTCATTTTACAATTAAACACCATGCTTGTTTTACTTGTAATGTGACTTGTCTCTTAAACATTAGTATTTGTTTATATGACCTGATTGTCATTATTGTTTACCTGGCGACATTGTCAGACTCATTTTATATGACCTCATGTCATTATTGTTTACCTGGCGACATTGTCAGACTTATTTTATATGACCTCATTGTCATTATTGTTTACCTGGCGACATTGTCAGACTTATTTACATAGTTGTTTATCTGGAGACATTGTCAGCATTGTCAAAAATTGCTTATATGGCCTCATTGCCAGAATTGTTTATATAACCTCACTGTTAAAATTATTTATATAGCAGTTTTGAAATATTTATCTTTTAATCTAGATACAAGTATTACTTTTGTTCACATAAACCAAAATCATATTTGGCAGTGGGTCGTAAACACACAGGTTACTAGTCTCTTATGGCGGGACTTGTAACTGAGTGGATTTACGACGCCTTTGCTGGGAAATCTTCATTCATATGCATTACATTCTTTTTCACAAGACTCTATGAACTCACCAACCTCGTGTTGACACTTTATCATGTATTTTCAGGTATTAAGCTATGGCACGCTACTGGAGGTTTTGGCAGGGCATGGCATGGTCATAGAAGACTCTGATATTCATTTGGGGACCGTTTTTAACTATTTTAAGGGCATACTTCCGCACTACTTTTAACAATGTAAATTCAACATTTTTGATTAAACTATTTTATTATAAATGATTGAAGTGAAAACTACTTTTGTACTTGTGTTGAGATACCAATTGAGTTACACCCCAGCTACATGTATGCTTCCGCTGGACCCGATTTTGGGGGTGTGACAACTATTTGCAGCAAATCCCATTACCTCAATACACTCAAGAATAATCACATGGTTTTCATAACCATGCACATAACTAGCAACTGACAAAGACATGTGATAATCTATATTTAGGCCACTATTAAGCGTGCATGTAATCATCTAGGAATTATGATATATAATAATCATAACAAAAAGAAATCATGTAGAAGAGTGCATGCAAGTAATTGACAATAATTAGGTAATCAAGACAAAAAATTAACCATTTCGCCAAGTGACCAGGTTGAGAGCCATTTTTCTCATTGATAAACTCATTTCTGGAAAACTTACATCAATGACAAAAAGTTAGTTCACCCAGCCTAGTTTTCAAAACATCCAACTGTTTGTCAAAAGAATTAAAAACGAATAACATATGGTCTTCCAAACTTTCCCGAAAACTGCCCAGAATCTGTCAAAACAGCCCAAATACCTCACTTCGCGGCTATTTTTCTTTATGATCGAGACCCGTATGGACAAACTTCAGTTCTATGACTTTTTATATAAGGTGAAAATCTTCTCAAAACTACTGAGCTTCTTTCCTAACTCTTAATATTCACTATTTCGCGACTACTTTTGCGAGACCATTTTGGTCATATTTTCAAGTAATGAAAGTGTCATTTTACGACGAAAATACTATATTTACCGATAAAACACCAAACGAGGATCGTGGAATACCGTTTCAACGTATATACATGGAAAGTGATTATTAACTTAACGAGATGTCAAAAATGTATTTTTCGACGATAAACGTTATTTTCAAATTTCACGAGTGGTATCGATAACATACGTATTTGCATGTGTAGCAATATTTCATTTCTTACATTAGATCATACCATTCATATTAGGTTGCGGTTAGAGATCGTGCCTCATTTTTGTGTATTCACTTTGGCCATCGTATCTATCGCACCAGGTGAGTCATAGCCCCACTCTTTTAATTGTTTTGTAAACTATTTGGGAGAGATACATGCTCAATTACATGTTTTCAACTTTATGCTCGTTTTACATTTAAACTCACTATTCATTTTACAATTAAACACCATGCTTGTTTTACTTGTAATGTGACTTGTCTCTTAAACATTAGTATTTGTTTATATGACCTCATTGTCATTATTGTTTACCTGGCGACATTGTCAGACTAATTTTATATGATCTCATGTCATTATTGTTTACCTGGCGACATTGTCAGACTTATTTTATATGACCTCATTGTCATTATTTTTTACCTGGCGACATTGTCAGACTTATTTACATAGTTGTTTATCTGGCGACATTGTCAGCATTGTCAAAAATTGCTTATATGGCCTCATTGCCAAAATTGTTTATATAACCTCACTGTTAAAATTATTTATATAGCAGTTTTGAAATATTTATCTTTTAATCTAGATACAAGTATTACTTTTGTTCACATAAACCAAAATCATATTTGGCAGTGGGTCGTAAACACACAGGTTACAAGTCTCTTATGGCGGGACTTGTAACTGAGTGGATTTACGATGCCTTTGCTGGGAAATCTTCATTCATATGCATTACATTCTTTTTTGCAAGACTCTATGAACTCACCAACCTCGTGTTGACACTTTATCATGTATTTTCAGGTATTAAGCAATGGCACGCTACTGGAGGTTTTGGCAGGGCATGGCATGGTCATAGAAGACTCTGATATTCATTTGGGGACCGTTTTTAACTATTTTAAGGGCCTACTTCCGAACTACTTTTAACAATGTAAATTCAACATTTTTGATTAAACTATTTTATTATAAATGATTGAAGTGAAAACTACTTTTGTACTTGTGTTGAGATACCAATTGAGTTACACCCCAGCTACATGTATGCTTCCGCTGGACCCGATTTTGGGGGTGTGACAACTATTTGCAGCAAATCCCATTACCTCAATACACTCAAGAATAATCACATGGTTTTCATAACCATGCACATAACTAGCAACTGACAAAGACATGTGATAATCTATATTTAGGCCACTATTAAGCGTGCATGTAATCATCTAGGAATTATGATTTATAATAATCATAACAAAAAGAAATCATGTAGAAGAGTGCATGCAAGTAATTGACAATAATTAGGTAATCAAGACAAAAAATTAACCATTTCGCCAAGTGACCAGGTTGAGAGCCATCTTTCTCATTGATAAACTCATTTCTGGAAAATTTACATCCAATGACAAAATGTTAGTTCACCCAGCCTAGTTTTCAAAATATCCAACTGTTTGTCAAAAGAATTAATAACGAATAACATATGGTCTTCCAAACTTTCCCGAAAACTGCCCAAAATCTGTCAAAACAGCCCAAATACCTCACTTCGCGGCTATTTTTCTTTATGATCGAGACCAATATGGACAAACTTCAGTTCTTTGACTTTTTATATAAGTTGAAAATCTTCTCAAAACAACTGAGCTTCTTTCCTAACTCTTAATATTCACAATTTCGCGACTACTTTTGCGAGACCATTTTGGTCATATTTTCAAGTTATGAAAGTGTCATTTTACGACGAAAATACTATATTTACCGATAAAACACCAAACGAGGGTCGTGGAATACCGTTTCAACGTATATACATGGAAATTGATTATTTACTTAACGAGACGTCAAAAATGTATTTTTCGACGATAAACGTTATTTTCAAATTTCACGAGTGGTATTGATAACATACGTATTTGCATGTGTAGCATTATTTCATTTCTTACATTAGATCATACCATTCATATTAGGTTGCGGTTAGAGATCATGCATCATTTTTGTGTATTCACATTGGCCATCGTAGCTATCGCACCAGGTGAGTCATAGTCCCACTCTTTTAATTGTTTTGTAAACTATTTGGGAGAGATACATGCTCAATTACATGTTTTCAACTTTATGCTCGTTTTACATTTAAACTCACTATTCATTTTACAATTAAACACCATGCTTGTTTTACTTGTAATGTGACTTGTCTCTTAAACATTAGTATTTGTTTATATGACTTCATTGTCATTATTGTTTACCTGGCGACATTGTCAGACTCATTTTATATGACCTCATGTCATTATTGTTTACCTGGCGACATTGTCAGACTTATTTTATATGACCTCATTGTCATTATTGTTTACCTGGCGACATTGTCAGACTTATTTACATAGTTGTTTATCTGGCGACATTGTCAGCATTGTCAAAAATTGCTTATATGGCCTCATTGCCAGAATTGTTTATATAACCTCACTGTTAAAATTATTTATATAGCAGTTTTGAAATATTTATCTTTTAATCTAGATACAAGTATTACTTTTGTTCACATAAACCAAAATCATATTTGGCAGTGGGTCGTAAACACACAGGTTACTAGTCTCTTATGGCGGGACTTGTAACTGAGTGGATTTACGACGCCTTTGCTGGGAAATCTTCATTCATATGCATTACATTCTTTTTCACAAGACTCTATGAACTCACCAACCTCGTGTTGACACTTTATCATGTATTTTCAGGTATTAAGCTATGGCACGCTACTGGAGGTTTTGGCAGGGCATGGCATGGTCATAGAAGACTCTGATATTCATTTGGGGACCGTTTTTAACTATTTGAAGGGCATACTTCCGCACTACTTTTAACAATGTAAATTCAACATTTTTGATTAAACTATTTTATTATAAATGATTGAAGTGAAAACTACTTTTGTACTTGTGTTGAGATACCAATTGAGTTACACCCCAGCTACATGTATACTTCCGCTGGACCCGATTTTGGGGGTGTGACAACTATTTGCAGCAAATCCCATTACCTCAATACACTCAAGAATAATCACATGGTTTTCATAACCATGCACATAACTAGCAACTGACAAAGACATGTGATAATCTATATTTAGGCCACTATTAAGCGTGCATGTAATCATCTAGGAATTATGATATATAATAATCATAACAAAAAGAAATCATGTAGAAGAGTGCATGCAAGTAATTGACAATAATTAGGTAATCAAGACAAAAAATTAACCATTTCGCCAAGTGACCAGGTTGAGAGCCATTTTTCTCATTGATAAACTCATTTCTGGAAAACTTACATCAATGACAAAAAGTTAGTTCACCCAGCCTAGTTTTCAAAACATCCAACTGTTTGTCAAAAGAATTAAAAACGAATAACATATGGTCTTCCAAACTTTCCCGAAAACTGCCCAGAATCTGTCAAAACAGCCCAAATACCTCACTTCGCGGCTATTTTTCTTTATGATCGAGACCCGTATGGACAAACTTCAGTTCTATGACTTTTTATATAAGGTGAAAATCTTCTCAAAACTACTGAGCTTCTTTCCTAACTCTTAATATTCACTATTTCGCGACTACTTTTGCGAGACCATTTTGGTCATATTTTCAAGTAATGAAAGTGTCATTTTACGACGAAAATACTATATTTACCGATAAAACACCAAACGAGGATCGTGGAATACCGTTTCAACGTATATACATGGAAAGTGATTATTAACTTAACGAGATGTCAAAAATGTATTTTTCGACGATAAACGTTATTTTCAAATTTCACGAGTGGTATCGATAACATACGTATTTGCATGTGTAGCAATATTTCATTTCTTACATTAGATCATACCATTCATATTAGGTTGCGGTTAGAGATCGTGCCTCATTTTTGTGTATTCACTTTGGCCATCGTATCTATCGCACCAGGTGAGTCATAGCCCCACTCTTTTAATTGTTTTGTAAACTATTTGGGAGAGATACATGCTCAATTACATGTTTTCAACTTTATGCTCGTTTTACATTTAAACTCACTATTCATTTTACAATTAAACACCATGCTTGTTTTACTTGTAATGTGACTTGTCTCTTAAACATTAGTATTTGTTTATATGACCTCATTGTCATTATTGTTTACCTGGCGACATTGTCAGACTAATTTTATATGATCTCATGTCATTATTGTTTACCTGGCGACATTGGCAGACTTATTTTATATGACCTCATTGTCATTATTTTTTACCTGGCGACATTGTCAGACTTATTTACATAGTTGTTTATCTGGCGACATTGTCAGCATTGTCAAAAATTGCTTATATGGCCTCATTGCCAAAATTGTTTATATAACCTCACTGTTAAAATTATTTATATAGCAGTTTTGAAATATTTATCTTTTAATCTAGATACAAGTATTACTTTTGTTCACATAAACCAAAATCATATTTGGCAGTGGGTCGTAAACACACAGGTTACAAGTCTCTTATGGCGGGACTTGTAACTGAGTGGATTTACGATGCCTTTGCTGGGAAATCTTCATTCATATGCATTACATTCTTTTTTGCAAGACTCTATGAACTCACCAACCTCGTGTTGACACTTTATCATGTATTTTCAGGTATTAAGCAATGGCACGCTACTGGAGGTTTTGGCAGGGCATGGCATGGTCATAGAAGACTCTGATATTCATTTGGGGACCGTTTTTAACTATTTTAAGGGCCTACTTCCGAACTACTTTTAACAATGTAAATTCAACATTTTTGATTAAACTATTTTATTATAAATGATTGAAGTGAAAACTACTTTTGTACTTGTGTTGAGATACCAATTGAGTTACACCCCAGCTACATGTATGCTTCCGCTGGACCCGATTTTGGGGGTGTGACAACTATTTGCAGCAAATCCCATTACCTCAATACACTCAAGAATAATCACATGGTTTTCATAACCATGCACATAACTAGCAACTGACAAAGACATGTGATAATCTATATTTAGGCCACTATTAAGCGTGCATGTAATCATCTAGGAATTATGATTTATAACAATCATAACAAAAAGAAATCATGTAGAAGAGTGCATGCAAGTAATTGACAATAATTAGGTAATCAAGACAAAAAATGAACCATTTCGCCAAGTGACCAGGTTGAGAGCCATTTTTCTCATTGATAAACTCATTTCTGGAAAATTTACATCAATGACAAAAAGTTAGTTCACCCAGCCTAGTTTTCAAAACATCCAACTGTTTGTCAAAAGAATTAAAAACGAATAACATATGGTCTTCCAAACTTTCCCGAAAACTGCCCAGAATCTGTCAAAACAGCCCAAATACCTCACTTCGCGGCTATTTTTCTTTATGCTCGAGACCCGTATGGACAAACTTCAGTTCTATGACTTTTTATATAAGGTGAAAATCTTCTCAAAACTACTGAGCTTCTTTCCTAACTCTTAATATTCACTATTTCGCGACTACTTTTGCGAGACCATTTTGGTCATATTTTCAAGTAATGAAAGTGTCATTTTACGACGAAAATACTATATTTACCGATAAAACACCAAACGAGGATCGTGGAATACCGTTTCAACGTATATACATGGAAAGTGATTATTAACTTAACGAGACGTCAAAAATGTATTTTTCGACGATAAACGTTATTTTCAAATTTCACGAGTGGTATCGATAACATACGTATTTGCATGTGTAGCAATATTTCATTTCTTACATTAGATCATACCATTCATATTAGGTTGCGGTTAGAGATCGTGCCTCATTTTTGTGTATTCACTTTGGCCATCGTATCTATCGCACCAGGTGAGTCATAGCCCCACTCTTTTAATTGTTTTGTAAACTATTTGGGAGAGATACATGCTCAATTACATGTTTTCAACTTTATGCTCGTTTTACATTTAAACTCACTATTCATTTTACAATTAAACACCATGCTTGTTTTACTTGTAATGTGACTTGTCTCTTAAACATTAGTATTTGTTTATATGACCTCATTGTCATTATTGTTTACCTGGCGACATTGTCAGACTAATTTTATATGATCTCATGTCATTATTGTTTACCTGGCGACATTGTCAGACTTATTTTATATGACCTCATTGTCATTATTTTTTACCTGGCGACATTGTCAGACTTATTTACATAGTTGTTTATCTGGCGACATTGTCAGCATTGTCAAAAATTGCTTATATGGCCTCATTGCCAAAATTGTTTATATAACCTCACTGTTAAAATTATTTATATAGCAGTTTTGAAATATTTATCTTTTAATCTAGATACAAGTATTACTTTTGTTCACATAAACCAAAATCATATTTGGCAGTGGGTCGTAAACACACAGGTTACAAGTCTGTTATGGCGGGACTTGTAACTGAGTGGATTTACGATGCCTTTGCTGGGAAATCTTCTTCATATGCATTACATTCTTTTTTGCAAGACTCTATGAACTCACCAACCTCGTGTTGACACTTTATCATGTATTTTCAGGTATTAAGCAATGGCACGCTACTGGAGGTTTTGGCAGGGCATGGCATGGTCATAGAAGACTCTGATATTCATTTGGGGACCGTTTTTAACTATTTTAAAGGCCTACTTCCGCACTACTTTTAACAATGTAAATTCAACATTTTTGATTAAACTATTTTATTATAAATGATTGAAGTGAAAACTACTTTTGTACTTGTGTAGCATTATTTGCATGTGTAGCATTATTTCATTTCTTACATTAGATCATACCATTCATATTAGGTTGCGGTTAGAGATCGTGCCTCATTTTTGTGTATTCACTTTGGCCATCATAGCTATCGCACCAGGTGAGTCATAGCCCCACTCTTTTAATTGTTTTGTAAACTATTTGGGAGAGATACATGCTCAATTACATGTTTTTAACTTTATGCTCGTTTTACATTTAAACTCACTATTCATTTTACAATTAAACACCATGCTTGTTTTACTTGTAGTGTGACTTGTCTCTTAAACATTAGTATTTGTTTATATGACCTCATTGTCATTATTGTTTACCTGGCGACATTGTCAGACTCATTTTATATGACCTCATGTCATTATTGTTTACCTGGCGACATTGTCAGAATAATTTTATATGACCTCATTGTCATTATTTTTTACCTGGCGACATTGTCAGACTTATTTACATAGTTGTTTATCTGGCGACATTGTCAGCATTGTCAAAAATTGCTTATATGGCCTCATTGCCAGAACTGTTTATATAACCTCACTGTTAAAAATATTTATATAGCAGTTTTGCAATATTTATCTTTGAATCTAGATACAAGTATTACTTTTGTTCACATAAACCAAAATCATATTTGGCAGTGGGTCGTAAACACGCAGGTTACAAGTCTTTTATGGCGGGACTTGTAACTGAGTGGATTTACGATGCCTTTGCTGGGAAATCTTCATTCATATGCATTACATTCTTTTTCACAAGACTCTATGAACTTACCAACCTCGTGTTGACACTTTAGCATGTATTTTCAGGTATTAAGCAATGGCACGCTACTGGAGGTTTTGGCTGGGCATGGCATGGTCATAGAAGACTCTGATATTCATTTGGGGACCGTTTTTAACTATTTTAAGGGCCTACATCCGAACTACTTTTAACAATGTAAATTCAACATTTTTGATTAAACTATTTTATTATAAATGATTGAAGTTAAAACTACTTTTGTACTTGTGTTGAGATACCAATTGAGTTACACCCCAGCTACATGTACGCTTCCGCTGGACCCGATTTTGGGGGGGTGACAACTATTTGCAGCAAATCCCATTACCTCAATACACTCAAGAATAATCACATGGTTTTCATAACCATGCACATAACTAGCAACTGACAAAGACAAGTGATAATCTATATTTAGGCCACTATTAAGCGTGCATGTAATCATCTAGGAATTATGACTTATAATAATCATAACAAAAAGAAATCATGTAGAAGAGTGCATGCAAGTAATTGACAATAATTAGGTAATCAAGACAAAAAATTAACCATTTCGCCAAGTGACCAGGTTGAGAGCCGTTTTTCTGATTGATAAACTCATTTCTGGAAAATTTACATCAATGACAAAAAGTAAGTTCACCCAACCTAGTTTTCAAAACATCCAACTGTTTGTCAAAAGAATTAAAAACGAATAACATATGGTCTTCCAAACTTTCCCGAAAACTGCCCAGAATCTGTCAAAACAGCCCAACTACCTCACTTCGCGGCTATTTTTCTTTATGATCGAGACCCGTATGGACAAACTTCAGTTCTATGACTTTTTATATAAGGTGAAAATCTTCTCAAAACTACTGAGCTTCTTTCCTAACTCTTAATATTCACTATTTCGCGACTACTTTTGCGAGACCATTTTGGTCATATTTTCAAGTTATGAAAGTGTCATTTTACGACGAAAATACTATATTTACTGATAAAACACCAAACGAGGATCGTAGAATACCGTTTCAACGTATATACATGGAAAGTGATTATTAACTTAACGAGACATCAAAAATGTATTTTTTGACGGTAAACGTTATTTTCAAATTTCACGAGTGGTATCGATAACATACGTATTTGCATGTGTAGCATTATTTCATTTCTTACACTAGATCATACCATTCATATTTGGTTGCGGTTAGAGATCGTGCCTCATTTTTGTGTATTCACTTTGGCCATTTTAGCTATCGCACCAGGTGAGTCATAGCCCCACTCTTTTAATTGTTTTGTAAACTATTTGGGAGAGATACATGCTCAATTACATGTTTTTAACTTTATGCTCGTTTTACATTTAAACTCACTATTCATTTTACAACTAAACACCATGCTTGTTTTACTTGTAATGTGACTTGTCTCTTAAACATTAGTATTTGTTTATATGACCTCATTGTCATTATTGTTTACCTGGCGACATTGTCAGACTCATTTTATATGACCTCATGTCATTATTGTTTACCTGGCGACATTGTCAGACTTATTTTATATGACCTCATTGTCATTATTGTTTACCTGGCGACATTGTCAGACTTATTTACATTGTTGTTTATCTGGCGACATTGTCAGCATTGTCAAAAATTGCTTATATGGCCTCATTGCCAGAATTGTTTATATAACCTCACTGTTAAAAATATTTATATAGCACTTTTGCAATATTTATCTTTGAATCTAGATACAAGTATTACTTTTGTTCACATAAACCAAAATCATATTTGGCAGTGGGTCGTAAACACGCAGGTTACAAGTCTCTTATGGCGGGACTTGTAACTGAGTGGATTTACGATGCCTTTGCTGGGAAATCTTCATTCATATGCATTACATTCTTTTTCACAAGACTCTACGAACTTACCAACCTCGTGTTGACACTTTAGCATGTATTTTCAGGTATTAAGCAATGGCACGCTACTGGAGGTTTTGGCTGGGCATGGCATGGTCATAGAAGACTCTGATATTCATTTGGGGACCGTTTTTAACTATTTTAAGGGCCTACATCCGAACTACTTTTAACAATGTAAATTCAACATTTTTGATTAAACTATTTTATTATAAATGATTGAAGTTAAAACTACTTTTGTACTTGTGTTGAGATACCAATTGAGTTACACCCAGCTACATGTACGCTTCCGCTGGACCTGATTTTGGGGGGGGTGACAACTATTTGCAGCAAATCCCATTACCTCAATACACTCAAGAATAATCACATGGTTTTCATATCCATGCAAATAACTAGCAACTGACAAAGACATGTGATAATCTATATTTAGGCCACTATTAAGCGTGCATGTAATCATCTAGGAATTATGACTTATAATAATCATAACAAAAAGAAATCATGTAGAAGAGTGCATGCAAGTAATTAATAATTAGGTAATCAAGACAAAAAATTAACCATTTCGCCAAGTGACCAGGTTGAGAGCCGTTTTTCTGATTGATAAACTCATTTCTGGAAAATTTACATCAATGACAATAAGTAAGTTCACCCAGCCTAGTTTTCAAAACATCCAACTGTTTGGCAAAAGAATTAAAAACGAATAACATATGGTCTTCCAAACTTTCCCGAAAACTGCCCAGAATCTGTCAAAACAGCCCAACTACCTCACTTTGCGGCTATTTTTCTTTATGATCGAGACCCGTATGGACAAACTTCAGTTCTATGACTTTTTATATAAGGTGAAAATCTTCTCAAAACTACTGAGCTTCTTTCCTAACTCTTAATATTCACTATTTCGCGACTACTTTTGCCAGACCATTTTGGTCATATTTTCAAGTTATGAAAGTGTCATTTTACGACGAAAATACTATATTTACTGATAAAACACCAAACGAGGATCGTGGAATACCGTTTCAACGTATATACATGGAAAGTGATTATTAACTTAACGAGACATCAAAAATGTATTTTTTGACGGTAAACGTTATTTTCAAATTTCACGAGTGGTATCGATAACATACGTATTTGCATGTGTAGCAATATTTCATTTCTTACATTAGATCATACCATTCATATTAGGTTGCGGTTAGAGATCGTGCCTCATTTTTGTGTATTCACTTTGGCCATCATAGCTATCGCACCAGGTGAGTCATAGCCCCACTCTTTTAATTGTTTTGTAAACTATTTGGGAGAGATACATGCTCAATTACATGTTTTCAACTTTATGCTCGTTTTACATTTAAACTCACAATTCATTTTACAATTAAACACCATGCTTGTTTACTTGTAATGTGACTTGTCTCTTAAACATTAGTATTTGTTTATATGACCTCATTGTCATTATTGTTTACCTGGCGACATTGCCAGACTCATTTTATATGACCTCATGTCATTATTGTTTACCTGGCGACATTGTCAGACTTATTTTATATGACCTCATTGTCATTATTGTTTACCTGGCGACATTGTCAGACTTATTTACATAGTTGTTTATCTGGCGACATTGTCAGCATTGTCAAAAATTGCTTATATGGCCTCATTGCCAGAATTGTTTATATAACCTCACTGTTAAAAATATTTATATAGCAGTTTTGCAATATTTATCTTTGAATCTGGATACAAGTATTACTTTTGTTCACATAAACCAAAATCATATTTGGTAGTGGGTCGTAAACACGCAGGTTACAAGTCTCTTATGGCGGGACTTGTAACTGAGTGGATTTACGATGCCTTTGCTGGGAAATCTTCATTCATATGCATTACTTTCTTTTTCGCAACACTCTATGAACTTACCAACCTCGTGTTGACACTTTAGCATGTATTTTCAGGTATTAAGCAATGGCACGCTACTGGAGGTTTTGGCTGGGCATGGCATGGTCATAGAAGACTCTGATATTCATTTGGGGACCGTTTTTAACTATTTTAAGGGCCTACATCCGAACTACTTTTAACAATGTAAATTCAACATTTTTGATTAAACTATTTTATTATAAATGATTGAAGTTAAAACTACTTTTGTACTTGTGTTGAGATACCAATTGAGTTACACCCCAGCTACATGTACGCTTCCGCTGGACCCGATTTTGGAGGGGTGACAACTATTTGCAGCAAATCCCATTACCTCAATACACTCAAGAATAATCACATGGTTTTCATAACCATGCACATAACTAGCAACTGACAAAGACATGTGATAATCTATATTTAGGCCACTATTAAGCGTGCATGTAATCATCTAGGAATTATGACTTATAATAATCATAACAAAAAGAAATCATGTAGAAGAGTGCATGCAAGTAATTGACAATAATTAGGTAATCAAGACAAAAAATTAACCATTTCGCCAAGTGACCAGGTTGAGAGACGTTTTTCTGATTGATAAACTCATTTCTGGAAAATTTACATCAATGACAAAAAGTAAGTTCACCCTACCTAGTTTTCAAAACATCCAACTGTTTGTCAAAAGAATTAAAAACGAATAACATATGGTCTTCCAAACTTTCCCGAAAACTGCCCAGAATCTGTCAAAACAGCCCAACTACCTCACTTCGCGGCTATTTTTCTTTATGATCGAGACCCGTATGGACAAACTTCAGTTCTATGACTTTTTATATAAGGTGAAAATCTTCTCAAAACTACTGAGCTTCTTTCCTAACTCTTAATATTCACTATTTCGCGACTACTTTTGCGAGACCATTTTGGTCATATTTTCAAGTTATGAAAGTGTCATTTTACGACGAAAATACTATATTTACTGATAAAACACCAAACGAGGATCGTGGAATACCGTTTCAACGTATATACATGGAAAGTGATTATTAACTTAACGAGACATCAAAAATGTATTTTTTGACGGTAAACGTTATTTTCAAATTTCACGAGTGGTATCGATAACATACGTATTTGCATGTGTAGCATTATTTCATTTCTTACATTAGATCATACCATTCATATTAGGTAGCGGTTAGAGATCGTGCCTCATTTTTGTGTATTCACTTTGGCCATCGTAGCTATCGCACCAGGTGAGTCATAGCCCCACTCTTTTAATTGTTTTGTAAACTATTTGGGAGAGATACATGCTCAATTACATGTTTTCAACTTTATGCTCGTTTTACATTTAAACTCACAATTCATTTTACAATTAAACACCATGCTTGTTTTACTTGTAATGTGACTTGTCTCTTAAACATTAGTATTTGTTTATATGACCTCATTGTCATTATTGTTTACCTAGCGACATTGTCAGACTCATTTTATATGACCTCATGTCATTATTGTTTACCTGGCGACATTGTCAGACTTATTTTATATGACCTCATTGTCATTATTGTTTACCTGGCGACATTGTCAGACTCATTTTATATGACCTCATGTCATTATTGTTTACCTGGCGACATTGTCAGACTTATTTTATATGACCTCATTGTCATTATTTTTTACCTGGCGACATTGTCAGACTTATTTACATAGTTGTTTATCTGGCGACATTGTCAGCATTGTCAAAAATTGCTTATATGGCCTCATTGCCAGAATTGTTTATATAACCTCACTGTTAAAAATATTTATATAGCAGTTTTGCAATATTTATCTTTGAATCTGGATACAAGTATTACTTTTGTTCACATAAACCAAAATCATATTTGGTAGTGGGTCGTAAACACGCAGGTTACAAGTCTCTTATGGCGGGAGTTGTAACTGAGTGGATTTACGATGCCTTTGCTGGGAAATCTTCATTCATATGCATTACTTTCTTTTTCGCAACACTCTATGAACTTACCAACCTCGTGTTGACACTTTAGCATGTATTTTCAGGTATTAAGCAATGGCACGCTACTGGAGGTTTTGGCTGGGCATGGCATGGTCATAGAAGACTCTGATATTCATTTGGGGACCGTTTTTAACTATTTTAAGGGCCTACATCCGAACTACTTTTAACAATGTAAATTCAACATTTTTGATTAAACTATTTTATTATAAATGATTGAAGTTAAAACTACTTTTGTACTTGTGTTGAGATACCAATTGAGTTACACCCCAGCTACATGTACGCTTCCGCTGGACCCGATTTTGGAGGGGTGACAACTATTTGCAGCAAATCCCATTACCTCAATACACTCAAGAATAATCACATGGTTTTCATAACCATGCACATAACTAGCAACTGACAAAGACATGTGATAATCTATATTTAGGCCACTATTAAGCGTGCATGTAATCATCTAGGAATTATGACTTATAATAATCATAACAAAAAGAAATCATGTAGAAGAGTGCATGCAAGTAATTGACAATAATTAGGTAATCAAGACAAAAAATTAACCATTTCGCCAAGTGACCAGGTTGAGAGACGTTTTTCTGATTGATAAACTCATTTCTGGAAAATTTACATCAATGACAAAAAGTAAGTTCACCCAACCTAGTTTTCAAAACATCCAACTGTTTGTCAAAAGAATTAAAAACGAATAACATATGGTCTTCCAAACTTTCCCGAAAACTGCCCAGAATCTGTCAAAACAGCCCAACTACCTCACTTCGCGGCTATTTTTCTTTATGATCGAGACCCGTATGGACAAACTTCAGTTCTATGACTTTTTATATAAGGTGAAAATCTTCTCAAAACTACTGAGCTTCTTTCCTAACTCTTAATATTCACTATTTCGCGACTACTTTTGCGAGACCATTTTGGTCATATTTTCAAGTTATGAAAGTGTCATTTTACGACGAAAATACTATATTTACTGATAAAACACCAAACGAGGATCGTGGAATACCGTTTCAACGTATATACATGGAAAGTGATTATTAACTTAACGAGACATCAAAAATGTATTTTTTGACGGTAAACGTTATTTTCAAATTTCACGAGTGGTATCGATAACATACGTATTTGCATGTGTAGCATTATTTCATTTCTTACATTAGATCATACCATTCATATTAGGTAGTGGTTAGAGATCGTGCCTCATTTTTGTGTATTCACTTTGGCCATCGTAGCTATCGCACCAGGTGAGTCATAGCCCCACTCTTTTAATTGTTTTGTAAACTATTTGGGAGAGATACATGCTCAATTACATGTTTTCAACTTTATGCTCGTTTTACATTTAAACTCACAATTCATTTTACAATTAAACACCATGCTTGTTTTACTTGTAATGTGACTTGTCTCTTAAACATTAGTATTTGTTTATATGACCTCATTGTCATTATTGTTTACCTGGCGACATTGTCAGACTCATTTTATATGACCTCATGTCATTATTGTTTACCTGGCGACATTGTCAGACTTATTTTATATGACCTCATTGTCATTATTGTTTACCTGGCGACATTGTCAGACTCATTTTATATGACCTCATGTCATTATTGTTTACCTGGCGACATTGTCAGACTTATTTTATATGACCTCATTGTCATTATTTTTTACCTGGCGACATTGTCAGACTTATTTACATAGTTGTTTATCTGGCGACATTGTCAGCATTGTCAAAAATTGCTTATATGGCCTCATTGCCAGAATTGTTTATATAACCTCACTGTTAAAAATATTTATATAGCAGTTTTGCAATATTTATCTTTGAATCTAGATACAAGTATTACTTTTGTTCACATAAACCAAAATCATATTTGGCAGTGGGTCGTAAACACGCAGGTTACAAGTCTCTTATGGCGGGACTTGTAACTGAGTGGATTTACGATGCCTTTGCTGGGAAATCTTCATTCATATGCATTACATTCTTTTTCACAAGACTCTACGAACTTACCAACCTCGTGTTGACACTTTAGCATGTATTTTCAGGTATTAAGCAATGGCACGCTACTGGAGGTTTTGGCTGGGCATGGCATAGTCATAGAAGACTCTGATATTCATTTGGGGACCGTTTTTAACTATTTTAAGGGCCTACATCCGAACTACTTTAAACAATGTAAATTCAACATTTTTGATTAAACTATTTTATTATAAATGATTGAAGTTAAAACTACTTTTGTACTTGTGTTGAGATACCAATTGAGTTACACCCCAGCTACATGTACGCTTCCGCTGGACCCGATTTTGGGGGGGGTGACAACTATTTGCAGCAAATCCCATTACCTCAATACACTCAAGAATAATCACATGGTTTTCATAACCATGCAAATAACTAGCAACTGACAAAGACATGTGATAATCTATATTTAGGCCACTATTAAGCGTGCATGTAATCATCTAGGAATTATGACTTATAATAATCATAACAAAAAGAAATCATGTAGAAGAGTGCATGCAAGTAATTAATAATTAGGTAATCAAGACAAAAAATTAACCATTTCGCCAAGTGACCAGGTTGAGAGCCGTTTTTCTGATTGATAAACTCATTTCTGGAAAATTTACATCAATGACAAAAAGTAAGTTCACCCAGCCTAGTTTTCAAAACATCCAACTGTTTGTCAAAAGAATTAAAAACGAATAACATATGGTCTTCCAAACTTTCCCGAAAACTGCCCAGAATCTGTCAAAACAGCCCAACTACCTCACTTCGCGGCTATTTTTCTTTATGATCGAGACCCGTATGGACAAACTTCAGTTCTATGACTTTTTATATAAGGTGAAAATCTTCTCAAAACTACTGAGCTTCTTTCCTAACTCTTAATATTCACTATTTCGCGACTACTTTTGCGAGACCATTTTGGTCATATTTTCAAGTTATGAAAGTGTCATTTTACGACGAAAATACTATATTTACTGATAAAACACCAAACGAGGATCGTGGAATACCGTTTCAACGTATATACATGGAAAGTGATTATTAACTTAACGAGACATCAAAAATGTATTTTTTGACGGTAAACGTTATTTTCAAATTTCACGAGTGGTATCGATAACATACGTATTTGCATGTGTAGCATTATTTCATTTCTTACATTAGATCATACCATTCATATTAGGTTGCGGTTAGAGATCGTGCCTCATTTTTGTGTATTCACTTTGGCCATCGTAGCTATCGCACCAGGTGAGTCATAGCCCCACTCTTTTAATTGTTTTGTAAACTATTTGGGAGAGATACATGCTCAATTACATGTTTTCAACTTTATGCTCGTTTTACATTTAAACTCACAATTCATTTTACAATTAAACACCATGCTTGTTTTACTTGTAATGTGACTTGTCTCTTAAACATTAGTATTTGTTTATATGACCTCATTGTCATTATTGTTTACCTGGCGACATTGTCAGACTCATTTTATATGACCTCATGTCATTATTGTTTACCTGGCGACATTGTCAGACTTATTTTATATGACCTCATTGTCATTATTGTTTACCTGGCGACATTGTCAGACTCATTTTATATGACCTCATGTCATTATTGTTTACCTGGCGACATTGTCAGACTTATTTTATATGACCTCATTGTCATTATTTTTTACCTGGCGACATTGTCAGACTTATTTACATAGTTGTTTATCTGGCGACATTGTCAGCATTGTCAAAAATTGCTTATATGGCCTCATTGCCAGAATTGTTTATATAACCTCACTGTTAAAAATATTTATATAGCAGTTTTGCAATATTTATCTTTGAATCTAGATACAAGTATTACTTTTGTTCACATAAACCAAAATCATATTTGGCAGTGGGTCGTAAACACGCAGGTTACAAGTCTCTTATGGCGGGACTTGTAACTGAGTGGATTTACGATGCCTTTGCTGGGAAATCTTCATTCATATGCATTACATTCTTTTTCACAAGACTCTACGAACTTACCAACCTCGTGTTGACACTTTAGCATGTATTTTCAGGTATTAAGCAATGGCACGCTACTGGAGGTTTTGGCTGGGCATGGCATAGTCATAGAAGACTCTGATATTCATTTGGGGACCGTTTTTAACTATTTTAAGGGCCTACATCCGAACTACTTTTAACAATGTAAATTCAACATTTTTGATTAAACTATTTTATTATAAATGATTGAAGTTAAAACTACTTTTGTACTTGTGTTGAGATACCAATTGAGTTACACCCCAGCTACATGTACGCTTCCGCTGGACCCGATTTTGGGGGGGGTGACAACTATTTGCAGCAAATCCCATTACCTCAATACACTCAAGAATAATCACATGGTTTTCATAACCATGCAAATAACTAGCAACTGACAAAGACATGTGATAATCTATATTTAGGCCACTATTAAGCGTGCATGTAATCATCTAGGAATTATGACTTATAATAATCATAACAAAAAGAAATCATGTAGAAGAGTGCATGCAAGTAATTAATAATTAGGTAATCAAGACAAAAAATTAACCATTTCGCCAAGTGACCAGGTTGAGAGCCGTTTTTCTGATTGATAAACTCATTTCTGGAAAATTTACATCAATGACAAAAAGTAAGTTCACCCAGCCTAGTTTTCAAAACATCCAACTGTTTCTCAAAAGAATTAAAAACGAATAACATATGGTCTTCCAAACTTTCCCGAAAACTGCCCAGAATCTGTCAAAACAGCCCAAGTACCTCACTTCGCGGCTATTTTTCTTTATGATCGAGACCCGTATGGACAAACTTCAGTTCTATGACTTTTTATATAAGGTGAAAATCTTCTCAAAACTACTGAGCTTCTTTCCTAACTCTTAATATTCACTATTTCGCGACTACTTTTGCGAGACCATTTTGGTCATATTTTCAAGTTATGAAAGTGTCATTTTACGACGAAAATACTATATTTACTGATAAAACACCAAACGAGGATCGTGGAATACCGTTTCAACGTATATACATGGAAAGTGATTATTAACTTAACGAGACATCAAAAATGTATTTTTTGACGGTAAACGTTATTTTCAAATTTCACGAGTGGTATCGATAACATACGTATTTGCATGTGTAGCATTATTTCATTTCTTACACTAGATCATACCATTCATATTTGGTTGCGGTTAGAGATCGTGCCTCATTTTTGTGTATTCACTTTGGCCATTTTAGCTATCGCACCAGGTGAGTCATAGCCCCACTCTTTTAATTGTTTTGTAAACTATTTGGGAGAGATACATGCTCAATTACATGTTTTCAACTTTTTGCTCGTTTTACATTTAAACTCACTATTCATTTTACAATTAAACACCATGCTTGTTTTACTTGTAATGTGACTTGTCTCTTAAACATTAGTATTTGTTTATATGACCTCATTGTCATTATTGTTTACCTGGCGACATTGTCAGACTCATTTTATATGACCTCATGTCATTATTGTTTATCTGGCGACATTGTCAGACTTATTTTATATGACCTCATTGTCATTATTGTTTACCTGGCGACATTGTCAGACTTATTTACATAGTTGTTTATCTGGCGACATTGTCAGCATTGTCAAAAATTGCTTATATGGCCTCATTGCCAGAATTGTTTATATAACCTCACTGTTAAAAATATTTATATAGCAGTTTTGCAATATTTATCTTTGAATCTAGATACAAGTATTACTTTTGTTCACATAAACCAAAATCATATTTGGCAGTGGGTCGTAAACACGCAGGTTACAAGTCTCTTATGGCGGGACTTGTAACTGAGTGGATTTACGATGCCTTTGCTGGGAAATCTTCATTCATATGCATTACTTTCTTTTTCGCAACACTCTATGAACTTACCAACCTCGTGTTGACACTTTAGCATGTATTTTCAGGTATTAAGCAATGGCACGCTACTGGAGGTTTTGGCTGGGCATGGCATGGTCATAGAAGACTCTGATATTCATTTGGGGACCGTTTTTAACTATTTTAAGGGCCTACATCCGAACTACTTTTAACAATGTAAATTCAACATTTTTTATTAAACTATTTTATTATAAATGATTGAAGTTAAAACTACTTTTGTACTTGTGTTGAGATACCAATTGAGTTACACCCCAGCTACATGTATGCTTCCGCTGGACCCGATTTTGGGGGGGTGACAACTATTTGCAGCAAATCCCATTACCTCAATACACTCAAGAATAATCACATGGTTTTCATAACCATGCACATAACTAGCAACTGACAAAGACATGTGATAATCTATATTTAGGCCACTATTAAGCGTGCATGTAATCATCTAGGAATTGTGACTTATAATAATCATAACAAAAAGAAATCATGTAGAAGAGTGCATGCAAGTAATTGACAATAATTAGGTAATCAAGACATAAAATTAACCATTTCGCCAAGTGACCAGGTTGAGAGCCATTTTTCTGATTGATAAACTCATTTCTGGAAAATTTACATCAATGACAAAAAGTAAGTTCACCCAGCCTAGTTTTCAAAACATCCAACTGTTTGTCAAAAGAATTAAAAACGAATAACATATGGTCTTCCAGACTTTCCCGAAAACTGCCCAGAATCTGTCAAAACAGCCCAAGTACCTCACTTCGCGGCTATTTTTCTTTATGATCGAGACCCGTATGGACAAACTTCAGTTCTATGACTTTTTATATAAGGTGAAAATCTTCTCAAAACTACTGAGCTTCTTTCCTAACTCTTAATATTCACTATTTCGCGACTACTTTTGCGAGACCATTTTGGTCATATTTTCAAGTTATGAAAGTGTCATTTTACGACGAAAATACTATATTTACTGATAAAACACCAAACGAGGATCGTGGAATACCGTTTCAACGTATATACATGGAAAGTGATTATTAACTTAACGAGACATCAAAAATGTATTTTTTGACGGTAAACGTTATTTTCAAATTTCACGAGTGGTATCGATAACATACGTATTTGCATGTGTAGCATTATTTCATTTCTTACACTAGATCATACCATTCATATTTGGTTGCGGTTAGAGATCGTGCCTCATTTTTGTGTATTCACTTTGGCCATTTTAGCTATCGCACCAGGTGAGTCATAGCCCCACTCTTTTAATTGTTTTGTAAACTATTTGGGAGAGATACATGCTCAATTACATGTTTTCAACTTTTTGCTCGTTTTACATTTAAACTCACTATTCATTTTACAATTAAACACCATGCTTGTTTTACTTGTAATGTGACTTGTCTCTTAAACATTAGTATTTGTTTATATGACCTCATTGTCATTATTGTTTACCTGGCGACATTGTCAGACTCATTTTATATGACCTCATGTCATTATTGTTTATCTGGCGACATTGTCAGACTTATTTTATATGACCTCATTGTCATTATTGTTTACCTGGCGACATTGTCAGACTTATTTACATAGTTGTTTATCTGGCGACATTGTCAGCATTGTCAAAAATTGCTTATATGGCCTCATTGCCAGAATTGTTTATATAACCTCACTGTTAAAAATATTTATATAGAAGTTTTGCAATATTTATCTTTGAATCTAGATACAAGTATTACTTTTGTTCACATAAACCAAAATCATATTTGGCAGTGGGTCGTAAACACGCAGGTTACAAGTCTCTTATGGCGGGACTTGTAACTGAGTGGATTTACGATGCCTTTGCTGGGAAATCTTCATTCATATGCATTACTTTCTTTTTCGCAACACTCTATGAACTTACCAACCTCGTGTTGACACTTTAGCATGTATTTTCAGGTATTAAGCAATGGCACGCTACTGGAGGTTTTGGCTGGGCATGGCATGGTCATAGAAGACTCTGATATTCATTTGGGGACCGTTTTTAACTATTTTAAGGGCCTACATCCGAACTACTTTTAACAATGTAAATTCAACATTTTTTATTAAACTATTTTATTATAAATGATTGAAGTTAAAACTATTTTTGTACTTGTGTTGAGATACCAATTGAGTTACACCCCAGCTACATGTATGCTTCCGCTGGACCCGATTTTGGGGGGGTGACAACTATTTGCAGCAAATCCCATTACCTCAATACACTCAAGAATAATCACATGGTTTTCATAACCATGCACATAACTAGCAACTGACAAAGACATGTGATAATCTATATTTAGGCCACTATTAAGCGTGCATGTAATCATCTAGGAATTGTGACTTATAATAATCATAACAAAAAGAAATCATGTAGAAGAGTGCATGCAAGTAATTGACAATAATTAGGTAATCAAGACAAAAAATTAACCATTTCGCCAAGTGACCAGGTTGAGAGCCATTTTTCTGATTGATAAACTCATTTCTGGAAAATTTACATCAATGACAAAAAGTAAGTTCACCCAGCCTAGTTTTCAAAACATCCAACTGTTTGTCAAAAGAATTAAAAACGAATAACATATGGTCTTCCAGACTTTCCCGAAAACTGCCCAGAATCTGTCAAAACAGCCCAAGTACCTCACTTCGCGGCTATTTTTCTTTATGATCGAGACCCGTATGGACAAACTTCAGTTCTATGACTTTTTATATAAGGTGAAAATCTTCTCAAAACTACTGAGCTTCTTTCCTAACTCTTAATATTCACTATTTCGCGACTACTTTTGCGAGACCATTTTGGTCATATTTTCAAGTTATGAAAGTGTCATTTTACGACGAAAATACTATATTTACTGTTAAAACACCAAACGAGGATCGTGGAATACCGTTTCAACGTATATACATGGAAAGTGATTATTAACTTAACGAGACATCAAAAATGTATTTTTTGACGATAAACGTTATTTACAAATTTCACGAGTGGTATCGATAACATACGTATTTGCATGTGTAGCATTATTTCATTTCTTACATTAGATCATACCATTCATATTAGGTTGCGGTTAGAGATCGTGCCTCATTTTTGTGTATTCACTTTGGCCATCGTAGCTATCGCACCAGGTGAGTCATAGCCCCACTCTTTTAATTGTTTTGTAAACTATTTGGGAGAGATACATGCTCAATTACATGTTTTCAACTTTATGCTCGTTTTACATTTAAACTCACTATTCATTTTACAATTAAACACCATGCTTGTTTTACTTGTAATGTGACTTGTCTCTTAAACATTAGTATTTGTTTATATGACCTCATTGTCATTATTGTTTACCTGGCGACATTGTCAGACTCATTTTATATGACCTCATGTCATTATTGTTTACCTGGCGACATTGTCAGACTTATTTTATATGACCTCATTGTCATTATTGTTTACCTGGCGACATTGTCAGACTTATTTACATAGTTGTTTATCTGGCGACATTGTCAGCATTGTCAAAAATTGCTTATATGGCCTCATTGCCAGAATTGTTTATATAACCTCACTGTTAAAAATATTTATATAGAAGTTTTGCAATATTTATCTTTGAATCTAGATACAAGTATTACTTTTGTTCACATAAACGAAAATCATATTTGGCAGTGGGTCGTAAACACGCAGGTTACAAGTCTCTTATGGCGGGACTTGTAACTGAGTGGATTTACGATGCCTTTGCTGGGAAATCTTCATTCATATGCATTACATTCTTTTTCACAAGACTCTATGAACTTACCAACCTCGTGTTGACACTTTAGCATGTATTTTCAGGTATTAAGCAATGGCACGCTACTGGAGGTTTTGGCTGGGCATAGCATGGTCATAGAAGACTCTGATATTCATTTGGGGACCGTTTTTAACTATTTTAAGGGCCTACATCCGAACTACTTTTAACAATGTAAATTCAACATTTTTTATTAAACTATTTTATTATAAATGATTGAAGTTAAAACTACTTTTGTACTTGTGTTGAGATACCAATTGAGTTACACCCCAGCTACATGTATGCTTCCGCTGGACCCGATTTTGGGGGGGTGACAACTATTTGTAGCAAATCCCATTACCTCAATACACTCAAGAATAATCACATGGTTTTCATAACCATGCACATAACTAGCAACTGACAAAGACAGGTGATAATCTATATTTAGGCCACTATTAAGCGTGCATGTAATCATCTAGGAATTATGACTTATAATAATCATAACAAAAAGAAATCATGTTGAAGAGTGCATGCAAGTAATTGACAATAATTAGGCAATCAAGACAAAAAATTAACCATTTCGCCAAGTGACCAGGTTGAGAGCCATTTTTCTGATTGATAAACTCATTTCTGGAAAATTTACATCAATGACAAAAAGTAAGTTCACCCAGCCTAGTTTTCAAAACATCCAACTGTTTGTCAAAAGAATAAAAAACGAATAACATATGGTCTTCCAAACTTTCCCGAAAACCGCCCAGAATCTGTCAAAACAGCCCAAGTGCCTCACTTCGCGGCTATTTTTCTTTATGATCGAGACCCGTATGGACAAACTTCAGTTCTATGACTTTTTATATAAGGTGAAAATCTTCTCAAAACTACTGAGCTTCTTTCCTAACTCTTAATATTCACTATTTCGCGACTACTTTTGCGAGACCATTTTGGTCATATTTTCAAGTTATGAAAGTCATTTTACGACGAAAATACTATATTTACTGTTAAAACACCAAACGAGGATCGTGGAATACCGTTTCAACGTATATACATGGAAAGTGATTATTAACTTAATGAGACATCAAAAATGTATTTTTTGACGATAAACGTTATTTTCAAATTTCACGAGTGGTATCGATAACATACGTATTTGCATGTGTAGCATTATTTCATTTCTTACATTAGATCATACCATTCATATTAGGTTGCGGTTAGAGATCGTGCCTCATTTTTGTGTATTCACTTTGGCCATCGTAGCTATCGCACCAGGTGAGTCATAGCCACACTCTTTTAATTGTTTTGTAAACTATTTGGGAGAGATACATGCTCAATTACATGTTTTCAACTTTATGCTCGTTTTACATTTAAACTCACTATTCATTTTACAATTAAACACCATGCTTGTTTTACTTGTAATGTGACTTGTCTCTTAAACATTAGTATTTGTTTATATGACCTCATTGTCATTATTGTTTACCAGGCGACATTGTCAGACTCATTTTATATGACCTCATGTCATTATTGTTTACCTGGCGACATTGTCAGACTTATTTTATATGACCTCATTGTCATTATTGTTTACCTGGCGACATTGTCAGACTTATTTACATAGTTGTTTATCTGGCGACATTGTCAGCATTGTCAAAAATTGCTTATATGGCCTCATTGCCAGAATTGTTTATATAACCTCACTGTTAAAAATATTTATATAGAAGTTTTGCAATATTTATCTTTGAATCTAGATACAAGTATTACTTTTGTTCACATAAACCAAAATCATGTTTGGCAGTGTGTCGTAAACACGCAGGTTACAAGTCTCTTATGGCGGGACTTGTAACTGAGTGGATTTACGATGCCTTTGCTGGGAAATCTTCATTCATATGCATTACATTCTTTTTCACAAGACTCTATGAACTTACCAACCTCGTGTTGACACTTTAGCATGTATTTTCAGGTATTAAGCAATGGCACGCTACTGGAGGTTTTGGCTGGGCATGGCATGGTCATAGAAGACTCTGATATTCATTTGGGGACCGTTTTTAACTATTTTAAGGGCCTACATCCGAACTACTTTTAACAATGTAAATTCAACATTTTTTATCAAACTATTTTATTATAAATGATTGAAGTTAAAACTACTTTTGTACTTGTGTTGAGATACCAATTGAGTTACACCCCAGCTACATGTATGCTTCCGCTGGACCCGATTTTGGGGGGGTGACAACTATTTGTAGCAAATCCCATTACCTCAATACACTCAAGAATAATCACATGGTTTTCATAACCATGCACATAACTAGCAACTGACAAAGACATGTGATAATCTATATTTAGGCCACTATTAAGCATGCATGTAATCATCTAGGAATTATGACTTATAATAATCATAACAAAAAGAAATCATGTAGAAGAGTGCATGCAAGTAATTGACAATAATTAGGTAATCAAGACAAAAAATTAACCATTTCGCCAAGTGACCAGATTGAGAGCCATTTTTCTGATTGATAAACTCATTTCTGGAAAATTTACATCAATGACAAAAAGTAAGTTCACCCAGCCTAGTTTTCAAAACATCCAACTGTTTGTCAAAAGAATTAAAAATGAATAACATATGGTCTTCCAAACTTTCCCGAAAACTGCCCAGAATCTGTAAAAATAGCCCAAGTACCTCACTTCGCGGCTATTTTTCTTTATGATCGAGACCCGTATGGACAAACTTCAGTTCTATGACTTTTTATATAAGGTGAAAATCCTCTCAAAACTACTGAGCTTCTTTCCTAACTCTTAATATTCACTATTTCGCGACTACTTTTGCGAGACCATTTTGGTCATATTTTCAAGTTATGAAAGTGTCATTTTACGATGAAAATACTATATTTACTGTTAAAACACCAAACGACGATCGTGGAATACCGTTTCAACGTATATACATGAAAAGTGATTATTAACTTAACGAGACATCAAAAATGTATTTTTTGACGATAAACGTTATTTTCAAATTTCACGAGTGGTATCGATAACATACGTATTTGCATGTGTAGCATTATTTCATTTTTTACATTAGATCATACCATTCATATTAGGTTGTGGTTAGAGATCGTGCCTCATTTTTGTGTATTCACTTTGGCCATCGTAGCTATCGCACCAGGTGAGTCATAGCCCCACTCTTTTAATTGTTTTGTAAACTATTTGGGAGAGATACATGCTCAATTACATGTTTTCAACTTTATGCTCGTTTTACATTTAAACTCACTATTCATTTTACAATTAAACACCATGCTTGTTTTACTTGTAATGTGACTTGTCTCTTAAACATTAGTATTTGTTTATATGACCTCATTGTCATTATTGTTTACCTGGCGACATTGTCAGACTCATTTTATATGACCTCATGTCATTATTGTTTACCTGGCGACATTGTCAGACTTATTTTATATGACCTCATTGTCATTATTGTTTACCTGGCGACATTGTCAGACTTATTTACATAGTTGTTTATCTGGCGAGATTGTCAGCATTGTCAAAAATTGCTTATATGGCCTCATTGCCAGAATTGTTTATATAACCTCACTGTTAAAAATATTTATGTAGAAGTTTTGCAATATTTATCTTTGAATCTAGATACAAGTATTACTTTTGTTCACATAAACCAAAATCATATTTGGCAGTGGGTCGTAAACACGCAGGTTACAAGTCTCTTATGGCGGGACTTGTAACTGAGTGGATTTACGATGCCTTTGCTGGGAAATCTTCATTCATATGCATTACATTCTTTTTCACAAGACTCTATGAACTTACCAACCTCGTGTTGACACTTTAGCATGTATTTTCAGGTATTAAGCAATGGCACGCTACTGGAGGTTTTGGCTGGCCATGGCATGGTCATAGAAGACTCTGATATTCATTTGGGGACCGTTTTTAACTATTTTAAGGGCCTACATCCGAACTACTTTTAACAATGTAAATTCAACATTTTTTATTAAACTATTTTATTATAAATGATTGAAGTTAAAACTACTTTTGTACTTGTGTTGAGATACCAATTGAGTTACACCCCAGCTACATGTATGCTTCCGCTGGACCCGATTTTGGGGGGGTGACAACTATTTGTAGCAAATCCCATTACCTCAATACACTCAAGAATAATCACATGGTTTTCATAACCATGCACATAACTAGCAACTGACAAAGACAGGTGATAATCTATATTTAGGCCACTATTAAGCGTGCATGTAATCATCTAGGAATTATGACTTATAATAATCATAACAAAAAGAAATCATGTTGAAGAGTGCATGCAAGTAATTGACAATAATTAGGCAATCAAGACAAAAAATTAACCATTTCGCCAAGTGACCAGGTTGAGAGCCATTTTTCTGATTGATAAACTCATTTCTGGAAAATTTACATCAATGACAAAAAGTAAGTTCACCCAGCCTAGTTTTCAAAACATCCAACTGTTTGTCAAAAGAATAAAAAACGAATAACATATGGTCTTCCAAACTTTCCCGAAAACTGCCCAGAATCTGTCAAAACAGCCCAAGTGCCTCACTTCGCGGCTATTTTTCTTTATGATCGAGACCCGTATGGACAAACTTCAGTTCTATGACTTTTTATATAAGGTGAAAATCTTCTCAAAACTACTGAGCTTCTTTCCTAACTCTTAATATTCACTATTTCGCGACTACTTTTGCGAGACCATTTTGGTCATATTTTCAAGTTATGAAAGTCATTTTACGACGAAAATACTATATTTACTGTTAAAACACCAAACGAGGATCGTGGAATACCGTTTCAACGTATATACATGGAAAGTGATTATTAACTTAATGAGACATCAAAAATGTATTTTTTGACGATAAACGTTATTTTCAAATTTCACGAGTGGTATCGATAACATACGTATTTGCATGTGTAGCATTATTTCATTTCTTACATTAGATCATACCATTCATATTAGGTTGCGGTTAGAGATCGTGCCTCATTTTTGTGTATTCACTTTGGCCATCGTAGCTATCGCACCAGGTGAGTCATAGCCACACTCTTTTAATTGTTTTGTAAACTATTTGGGAGAGATACATGCTCAATTACATGTTTTCAACTTTATGCTCGTTTTACATTTAAACTCACTATTCATTTTACAATTAAACACCATGCTTGTTTTACTTGTAATGTGACTTGTCTCTTAAACATTAGTATTTGTTTATATGACCTCATTGTCATTATTGTTTACCAGGCGACATTGTCAGACTCATTTTATATGACCTCATGTCATTATTGTTTACCTGGCGACATTGTCAGACTTATTTTATATGACCTCATTGTCATTATTGTTTACCTGGCGACATTGTCAGACTTATTTACATAGTTGTTTATCTGGCGACATTGTCAGCATTGTCAAAAATTGCTTATATGGCCTCATTGCCAGAATTGTTTATATAACCTCACTGTTAAAAATATTTATATAGAAGTTTTGCAATATTTATCTTTGAATCTAGATACAAGTATTACTTTTGTTCACATAAACCAAAATCATGTTTGGCAGTGTGTCGTAAACACGCAGGTTACAAGTCTCTTATGGCGGGACTTGTAACTGAGTGGATTTACGATGCCTTTGCTGGGAAATCTTCATTCATATGCATTACATTCTTTTTCACAAGACTCTATGAACTTACCAACCTCGTGTTGACACTTTAGCATGTATTTTCAGGTATTAAGCAATGGCACGCTACTGGAGGTTTTGGCTGGGCATGGCATGGTCATAGAAGACTCTGATATTCATTTGGGGACCGTTTTTAACTATTTTAAGGGCCTACATCCGAACTACTTTTAACAATGTAAATTCAACATTTTTTATCAAACTATTTTATTATAAATGATTGAAGTTAAAACTACTTTTGTACTTGTGTTGAGATACCAATTGAGTTACACCCCAGCTACATGTATGCTTCCGCTGGACCCGATTTTGGGGGGGTGACAACTATTTGTAGCAAATCCCATTACCTCAATACACTCAAGAATAATCACATGGTTTTCATAACCATGCACATAACTAGCAACTGACAAAGACATGTGATAATCTATATTTAGGCCACTATTAAGCATGCATGTAATCATCTAGGAATTATGACTTATAATAATCATAACAAAAAGAAATCATGTAGAAGAGTGCATGCAAGTAATTGACAATAATTAGGTAATCAAGACAAAAAATTAACCATTTCGCCAAGTGACCAGATTGAGAGCCATTTTTCTGATTGATAAACTCATTTCTGGAAAATTTACATCAATGACAAAAAGTAAGTTCACCCAGCCTAGTTTTCAAAACATCCAACTGTTTGTCAAAAGAATTAAAAATGAATAACATATGGTCTTCCAAACTTTCCCGAAAACTGCCCAGAATCTGTAAAAATAGCCCAAGTACCTCACTTCGCGGCTATTTTTCTTTATGATCGAGACCCGTATGGACAAACTTCAGTTCTATGACTTTTTATATAAGGTGAAAATCCTCTCAAAACTACTGAGCTTCTTTCCTAACTCTTAATATTCACTATTTCGCGACTACTTTTGCGAGACCATTTTGGTCATATTTTCAAGTTATGAAAGTGTCATTTTACGATGAAAATACTATATTTACTGTTAAAACACCAAACGACGATCGTGGAATACCGTTTCAACGTATATACATGAAAAGTGATTATTAACTTAACGAGACATCAAAAATGTATTTTTTGACGATAAACGTTATTTTCAAATTTCACGAGTGGTATCGATAACATACGTATTTGCATGTGTAGCATTATTTCATTTTTTACATTAGATCATACCATTCATATTAGGTTGTGGTTAGAGATCGTGCCTCATTTTTGTGTATTCACTTTGGCCATCGTAGCTATCGCACCAGGTGAGTCATAGCCCCACTCTTTTAATTGTTTTGTAAACTATTTGGGAGAGATACATGCTCAATTACATGTTTTCAACTTTATGCTCGTTTTACATTTAAACTCACTATTCATTTTACAATTAAACACCATGCTTGTTTTACTTGTAATGTGACTTGTCTCTTAAACATTAGTATTTGTTTATATGACCTCATTGTCATTATTGTTTACCTGGCGACATTGTCAGACTCATTTTATATGACCTCATGTCATTATTGTTTACCTGGCGACATTGTCAGACTTATTTTATATGACCTCATTGTCATTATTGTTTACCTGGCGACATTGTCAGACTTATTTACATAGTTGTTTATCTGGCGAGATTGTCAGCATTGTCAAAAATTGCTTATATGGCCTCATTGCCAGAATTGTTTATATAACCTCACTGTTAAAAATATTTATGTAGAAGTTTTGCAATATTTATCTTTGAATCTAGATACAAGTATTACTTTTGTTCACATAAACCAAAATCATATTTGGCAGTGGGTCGTAAACACGCTGGTTACAAGTCTCTTATGGCGGGACTTGTAACTGAGTGGATTTACGATGCCTTTGCTGGGAAATCTTCATTCATATGCATTACATTCTTTTTCACAAGACTCTATGAACTTACCAACCTCGTGTTGACACTTTAGCATGTATTTTCAGGTATTAAGCAATGGCACGCTACTGGAGGTTTTGGCTGGGCATGGCATGGTCATAGAAGACTCTGATATTCATTTGGGGACCGTTTTTAACTATTTTAAGGGCCTACATCCGAACTACTTTTAACAATGTAAATTCAACATTTTTTATCAAACTATTTTATTATAAATGATTGAAGTTAAAACTACTTTTGTACTTGTGTTGAGATACCAATTGAGTTACACCCCAGCTACATGTATGCTTCCGCTGGACCCGATTTTGGGGGGGTGACAACTATTTGTAGCAAATCCCATTACCTCAATACACTCAAGAATAATCACATGGTTTTCATAACCATGCACATAACTAGCAACTGACAAAGACAGGTGATAATCTATATTTAGGCCACTATTAAGCGTGCATGTAATCATCTAGGAATTATGACTTATAATAATCATAACAAAAAGAAATCATGTTGAAGAGTGCATGCAAGTAATTGACAATAATTAGGCAATCAAGACAAAAAATTAACCATTTCGCCAAGTGACCAGGTTGAGAGCCATTTTTCTGATTGATAAACTCATTTCTGGAAAATTTACATCAATGACAAAAAGTAAGTTCACCCAGCCTAGTTTTCAAAACATCCAACTGTTTGTCAAAAGAATAAAAAACGAATAACATATGGTCTTCCAAACTTTCCCGAAAACTGCCCAGAATCTGTCAAAACAGCCCAAGTGCCTCACTTCGCGGCTATTTTTCTTTATGATCGAGACCCGTATGGACAAACTTCAGTTCTATGACTTTTTATATAAGGTGAAAATCTTCTCAAAACTACTGAGCTTCTTTCCTAACTCTTAATATTCACTATTTCGCGACTACTTTTGCGAGACCATTTTGGTCATATTTTCAAGTTATGAAAGTCATTTTACGACGAAAATACTATATTTACTGTTAAAACACCAAACGAGGATCGTGGAATACCGTTTCAACGTATATACATGGAAAGTGATTATTAACTTAATGAGACATCAAAAATGTATTTTTTGACGATAAACGTTATTTTCAAATTTCACGAGTGGTATCGATAACATACGTATTTGCATGTGTAGCATTATTTCATTTCTTACATTAGATCATACCATTCATATTAGGTTGCGGTTAGAGATCGTGCCTCATTTTTGTGTATTCACTTTGGCCATCGTAGCTATCGCACCAGGTGAGTCATAGCCACACTCTTTTAATTGTTTTGTAAACTATTTGGGAGAGATACATGCTCAATTACATGTTTTCAACTTTATGCTCGTTTTACATTTAAACTCACTATTCATTTTACAATTAAACACCATGCTTGTTTTACTTGTAATGTGACTTGTCTCTTAAACATTAGTATTTGTTTATATGACCTCATTGTCATTATTGTTTACCAGGCGACATTGTCAGACTCATTTTATATGACCTCATGTCATTATTGTTTACCTGGCGACATTGTCAGACTTATTTTATATGACCTCATTGTCATTATTGTTTACCTGGCGACATTGTCAGACTTATTTACATAGTTGTTTATCTGGCGACATTGTCAGCATTGTCAAAAATTGCTTATATGGCCTCATTGCCAGAATTGTTTATATAACCTCACTGTTAAAAATATTTATATAGAAGTTTTGCAATATTTATCTTTGAATCTAGATACAAGTATTACTTTTGTTCACATAAACCAAAATCATGTTTGGCAGTGTGTCGTAAACACGCAGGTTACAAGTCTCTTATGGCGGGACTTGTAACTGAGTGGATTTACGATGCCTTTGCTGGGAAATCTTCATTCATATGCATTACATTCTTTTTCACAAGACTCTATGAACTTACCAACCTCGTGTTGACACTTTAGCATGTATTTTCAGGTATTAAGCAATGGCACGCTACTGGAGGTTTTGGCTGGGCATGGCATGGTTATAGAAGACTCTGATATTCATTTGGGGACCGTTTTTAACTATTTTAAGGGCCTACATCCGAACTACTTTTAACAATGTAAATTCAACATTTTTTATCAAACTATTTTATTATAAATGATTGAAGTTAAAACTACTTTTGTACTTGTGTTGAGATACCAATTGAGTTACACCCCAGCTACATGTATGCTTCCGCTGGACCCGATTTTGGGGGGGTGACAACTATTTGTAGCAAATCCCATTACCTCAATACACTCAAGAATAATCACATGGTTTTCATAACCATGCACATAACTAGCAACTGACAAAGACATGTGATAATCTATATTTAGGCCACTATTAAGCATGCATGTAATCATCTAGGAATTATGACTTATAATAATCATAACAAAAAGAAATCATGTAGAAGAGTGCATGCAAGTAATTGACAATAATTAGGTAATCAAGACAAAAAATTAACCATTTCGCCAAGTGACCAGATTGAGAGCCATTTTTCTGATTGATAAACTCATTTCTGGAAAATTTACATCAATGACAAAAAGTAAGTTCACCCAGCCTAGTTTTCAAAACATCCAACTGTTTGTCAAAAGAATTAAAAATGAATAACATATGGTCTTCCAAACTTTCCCGAAAACTGCCCAGAATCTGTAAAAATAGCCCAAGTACCTCACTTCGCGGCTATTTTTCTTTATGATCGAGACCCGTATGGACAAACTTCAGTTCTATGACTTTTTATATAAGGTGAAAATCCTCTCAAAACTACTGAGCTTCTTTCCTAACTCTTAATATTCACTATTTCGCGACTACTTTTGCGAGACCATTTTGGTCATATTTTCAAGTTATGAAAGTGTCATTTTACGATGAAAATACTATATTTACTGTTAAAACACCAAACGACGATCGTGGAATACCGTTTCAACGTATATACATGAAAAGTGATTATTAACTTAACGAGACATCAAAAATGTATTTTTTGACGATAAACGTTATTTTCAAATTTCACGAGTGGTATCGATAACATACGTATTTGCATGTGTAGCATTATTTCATTTTTTACATTAGATCATACCATTCATATTAGGTTGTGGTTAGAGATCGTGCCTCATTTTTGTGTATTCACTTTGGCCATCGTAGCTATCGCACCAGGTGAGTCATAGCCCCACTCTTTTAATTGTTTTGTAAACTATTTGGGAGAGATACATGCTCAATTACATGTTTTCAACTTTATGCTCGTTTTACATTTAAACTCACTATTCATTTTACAATTAAACACCATGCTTGTTTTACTTGTAATGTGACTTGTCTCTTAAACATTAGTATTTGTTTATATGACCTCATTGTCATTATTGTTTACCTGGCGACATTGTCAGACTCATTTTATATGACCTCATGTCATTATTGTTTACCTGGCGACATTGTCAGACTTATTTTATATGACCTCATTGTCATTATTGTTTACCTGGCGACATTGTCAGACTTATTTACATAGTTGTTTATCTGGCGAGATTGTCAGCATTGTCAAAAATTGCTTATATGGCCTCATTGCCAGAATTGTTTATATAACCTCACTGTTAAAAATATTTATGTAGAAGTTTTGCAATATTTATCTTTGAATCTAGATACAAGTATTACTTTTGTTCACATAAACCAAAATCATATTTGGCAGTGGGTCGTAAACACGCTGGTTACAAGTCTCTTATGGCGGGACTTGTAACTGAGTGGATTTACGATGCCTTTGCTGGGAAATCTTCATTCATATGCATTACATTCTTTTTCACAAGACTCTATGAACTTACCAACCTCGTGTTGACACTTTAGCATGTATTTTCAGGTATTAAGCAATGGCACGCTACTGGAGGTTTTGGCTGGGCATGGCATGGTCATAGAAGACTCTGATATTCATTTGGGGACCGTTTTTAACTATTTTAAGGGCCTACATCCGAACTACTTTTAACAATGTAAATTCAACATTTTTGATTAAACTATTTTATTATACATGATTGAAGTTATTTTTGTACTTGTGTTGAGATACCAATTGAGTTACACCCCAGCTACATGTATGCTTCCGCTGGACCCGATTTTGGGGGGGTGACAACTATTTGCAGCAAATCCCATTACCTCAATACACTCAAGAATAATCACATGGTTTTCATAACCATGCACATAACTAGCAACTGACAAAGACATGTGATAATCTATATTTAGGCCACTATTAAGCGTGCATGTAATCATCTAGGAATTATGACATATAATAATCATAACAAAAAGAAATCATGTAGAAGAGTGCATGCAAGTAATTGACAATAATTAGGTAATCAAGACAAAAAATTAACCATTTCGCCAAGTGACCAGGTTGAGAGCCATTTTTCTGATTGTTAAACTCATTTCTGGAAAATTTACATCAATGACAAAATGTAAGTTCACCCAGCCTAGTTTTCAAAACATCTAACTGTTTGTCAAAAGAATTAAAAACGAATAACATATGGTCTTCCAAACTTTCCTGAAAACTGCCCAGAATCTGTCAAAACAGCCCAAGTACCTCACTTCGCGGCTATTTTTCTTTATGATCGAGACCCGTATGGATAAACTTCAGTTGTATGACTTTTTATATAAGGTGAAAATCTTCTCAAAACTACTGAGCCTCTTTCCTAACTCTTAATATTCACTATTTCACGACTACTTTTGCGAGACCATTTTGGTCATATTTTCAAGTTATGAAAGTCATTTTACGACGAAAATACTATATTTACTGATAAAACACCAAACGAGGATCGTGGAATACCGTTTCAACGTATATACATGGAAAGTGATTATTAACTTAACGAGACATCAAAAATGTATTTTTCGACGATAAACGTTATTTTCAAATTTCACGAGTGGTATCGATAACATACGTATTTGCATGTGTAGCATTATTTCATTTCTTACATTAGATCATACCATTCATATTAGGTTGCGGTTAGAGATCGTGCCTCATTTTTGTGTATTCACTTTGGCCATCGTAGCTATCGCACTAGGTGAGTCATAGCCCCACTCTTTTAATTGTTTTGTAAACTATTTGGGAGAGATACATGCTCAATTACATGTTTTCAACTTTATGCTCGTTTTACATTTAAACTCACTGTTCATTTTACAATTAAACACCATGCTTGTTTTACTTGTAATGTGACTTGTCTCTTAAACATTAGTATTTGTTTATATGACCTCATTGTCATTATTGTTTACCTGGCGACATTGTCAGACTCATTTTATATGACCTCATGTCATTATTGTTTACCTGGCGACATTGTCAGACTTATTTTATATGACCTCATTGTCATTATTGTTTACCTGGCGACATTGTCAGACTTATTTACATAGTTGTTTATCTGGCGACATTGTCAGCATTGTCAAAAATTGCTTATATGGCCTCATTGCCAGAATTGTTTATATAACCTCACTGTTAAAAATATTTATATAGAAGTTTTGCAATATTTATCTTTGAATCTAGATACAAGTATTACTTTTGTTCACATAAACCAAAATCATATTTGGCAGTGGGTCGTAAACACGCAGGTTACAAGTCTCTTATGGCGGGACTTGTAACTGAGTGGATTTACGATGCCTTTGCTGGGAAATCTTCATTCATATGCATTACATTCTTTTTCACAAGACTCTATGAACTTACCAACCTCGTGTTGACACTTTAGCATGTATTTTCAGGTATTAAGCAATGGCACGCTACTGGAGGTTTTGGCTGGGCATGGCATGGTCATAGAAGACTCTGATATTCATTTGGGGACCGTTTTTAACTATTTTAAGGGCCTACATCCGAACTACTTTTAACAATGTAAATTCAACATTTTTGATTAAACTATTTTATTATAAATGATTGAAGTGAAAACTACTTTTGTACTTGTGTTGAGATACCAATTGAGTTACACCCCAGCTACATGTATGCTTCAGCTGGACCCAATCTTGGGGGTGTGACAACTATTTGCAGCAAATCCAATTACCTCAATACACTCAAGAATAATCACATGGTTTTCATAACCATGCACATAACTAGCAACTGACAAAAACATGTGATAATCTATATTTAGGCCACTATTAAGCGTGCGTGTAATCATCTAGGAATTATGACTTATAATAATCATAACAAAAAGAAATCATGTAGAAGAGTGCATGCAAGTAATTGACAATAATTAGGTAATCAAGACAAAAAATTAACCATTTCGCCAAGTGACCAGGTTGAGAGCCATTTTTCTAATTGATAAACTTATTTCTGGAAAATTTACATCAATGAAAAAAAGTAAGTTCACCCAGCCTAGTTTTCAAAACTTCCAACTGTTTGTCAAAAGAATTAAAAACGAATAACATATGGTCTTCCAAACTTTCCCGAAAACTGCCCAGAATCTGTCAAAACAGCCCAAATACCTCACTTCGCGGCTATTTTTCTTTATGATCGAGACCCGTATGGACAAACTTCAGTTCTATGACTTTTTATATAAGGTGAAAATCTTCTCAAAACTACTGAGCTTCTTTCCTAACTCTTAATATTCACTATTTCGCGACTACTTTTGCGAGACCATTTTGGTCATATTTTCAAGTTATGAAATTTATTTTACGACGAAAATACTATATTTACCGATAAAACACTAAACGAGGATCGTGGAATACCGTTTCAACGTATATACATGGAAAGTGATTATTAACTTAACGAGACGTCAAAAATGTAATTTTCGACGATAAACGTTATTTTCAAATTTCACGAGTGGTATCGATAACATACGTATTTGCATGTGTAGCATTATTTCATTTCTTACATTAGATCATACCATTCATATTAGGTTGCGGTTAGAGATCGTGCCTCATTTTTGTGTATTCACTTTGGCCATCGTAGCTATCGCACCAGGTGAGTCATAGCCCCACTCTTTAAATTGTTTTGTAAACTATTTGGGAGAGATACATGCTCAATTACATGTTTTCAACTTTATGCTCGTTTTACATTTAAACTCACTATTCATTTTACAATTAAACACCATGCTTGTTTTACTTGTAATGTGACTTGTCTCTTAAACATTAGTATTTGTTTATATGACCTCATTGTCATTATTGTTTACCTTGCGACATTGTCAGACTCATTTTATATGACCTCATGTCATTATTGTTTACCTGGCGACATTGTCAGACTTATTTTATATGACCTCATTGTCATTATTGTTTACCTGGCGACATTGTCAGACTTATTTACATAGTTTTTTATCTGGCGACATTGTCAGCATTGTCAAAAATTGCTTATGTGGCCTCATTGCCAGAATTGTTTATATAACCTCACTGTTAAAATTATTTATATAGCAGTTTTGCAATATTTATCTTTGAATCGAGATACAAGTATTACTTTTGTTCACATAAACATAAATCATATTTGGCAGTGGGTCGTAAACACACAGGTTACAAGTCTCTTATGGCGGGACATGTAACTGAGTGGATTTACGATGCCTTTGCTGGGAAATCTTCATTCATATGCATTACATTCTTTTTCACAAGACTCTATGAACTTACAAACCTCGTGTTGACACTTTAGCATGTATTTTCAGGTATTAAGCAATGGCACGCTACTGGAGGTTTTGGCAGGGCATGGCATGGTCATAGAAGACTTTGATATTCATTTGGGGACCGTTTTTAACTATTTTAAGGGCCTACTTCCGAACTACTTTTAACAATGTAAATTCAACATTTTTGATTAAACTATTTTATTAAAAATGATTGAAGTGAAAACTACTTTTGTACTTGTGTTGAGATACCAATTGAATTACACCCCAGCTACATGTATGCTTCCGCTGGACCCGATTTTGGGGTTGTGAAAACTATTTGCAGCAAATCCCATTACCTCAATACACTCAAGAATAATCACATGGTTTTCATAACCATGCACATAACTAGCAACTGACAAAGACATGTGATAATCTATATTTAGGCCACTATTAAGCGTGCATGTAATCATCTAGGAATTATGACTTATAATAATCATAACAAAAAGAAATCATGTAGAAGAGTGCATGCAAGTAATTGACAATAATTAGGTAATCAAGACAAAAAATTAACCATTTCGCCAAGTGACCAGGTTGAGAGCCATTTTTCTCATTGATAAACTCATTTCTAGAAAATTTACATCAATGACAAAAAGTAAGTTCACCCACCCTAGTTTTCAAAACATCCAACTGTTTGTCAAAAGAATTAAAAAAGAATAATATATGGTCTTCCAAACTTTCCCGAAAACTGCCCAGAATCTGTCAAAACAGCCCAAATACCTCACTTCGCGGCTATTTTTCTTTATGATCGAGACCCGTATGGACAAACTTCAGTTCTATGACTTTTTATATTAGGTGAAAATCTTCTCAAAACTACTGAGCTTCTTTCCTAACTCTTAATATTCACTATTTCGCGACTACTTTTGCGAGACCATTTTGGTCATATTTTCAAGTTATGAAAGTCATTTTACGACGAAAATACTATATTTACCGATAAAACACTAAACGAGGATCGTGGAATACCGTTTCAACGTATATACATGGAAAGTGATTATTAACTTAACGAGACGTCAAAAATGTAATTTTCGACGATAAACGTTATTTTCAAATTTCACGAGTGGTATCGATAACATACGTATTTGCGTGTAGCATTATTTCATTTCTTACATTAGATCATACCATTCATATTAGGTTGCGGTTAGAGATCGTGCCTCATTTTTGTGTATTCACTTTGGCCATCGTAGCTATCGCACCAGGTGAGTCATAGCCCCACTCTTTAAATTGTTTTGTAAACTATTTGGGAGAGATACATGCTCAATTACATGTTTTCAACTTTATGCTCGTTTTACATTTAAACTCACTATTCATTTTACAATTAAACACCATGCTTGTTTTACTTGTAATGTGACTTGTCTCTTAAACATTAGTATTTGTTTATATGACCTCATTGTCATTATTGTTTACCTGGCGACATTGTCAGACTCATTTTATATGACCTCATGTCATTATTGTTTACCTGACGACATTGTCAGACTTATTTTATATGACCTCATTGTCATTATTGTTTACCTGGCGACATTGTCAGACTTATTTACATAGTTTTTTATCTGGCGACATTGTCAGCATTGTCAAAAATTGCTTATGTGGCCTCATTGCCAGAATTGTTTATATAACCTCACTGTTAAAATTATTTATATAGCAGTTTTGCAATATTTATCTTTGAATCGAGATACAAGTATTACTTTTGTTCACATAAACCAAAATCCTATTTGGCAGTGGGTCGTAAACACACAGGTTACAAGTCTCTTATGGCGGGACTTGTAACTGAGTGGATTTACGCTGCCTTTGCTGGGAAATCTTCATTCATATGCATTACATTCTTTTTCACAAGACTCTATGAACTTACCAACCTCGTGTTGACACTTTAGCATGTATTTTCAGGTATTAAGCAATGGCACGCTACTGGAGGTTTTGGCCGGGCATGGCATGGTCATAGAAGACTCTGATATTCATTTGGGGACCGTTTTTAACTATTTTAAGGGCCTACTTCCGAACTACTTTTAACAATGTAAATTCAACATTTTTGATTAAACTATTTTATTAAAAATGATTGAAGTGAAAACTACTTTTGTACTTGTGTTGAGATACCAATTGAGTTACACCCCAGCTACATGTATGCTTCCGCTGGACCCGATTTTGGGGGTGTGACAACTATTTGCAGCAAATCCCATTACCTCAATACACTCAAGAATAATCAAATGGTTTTCATAACCATGCACATAACTAGCAACTGACAAAGACATGTGATAATCTATATTTAGGCCACTATTAAGCGTGCATGTAATCATCTAGGAATTATGACTTATAATAATCATAACAAAAAGAAATCATGTAGAAGAGTGCATGCAAGTAATTGACAATAATTAGGTAATCAAGACAAAAAATTAACCATTTCGCCATGTGACCAGGGTGAGAGCCATTTTTCTCATTGATAAACTCATTTCTAGAAAATTTACATCAATGACAAAAAGTAAGTTCACCCAGCCTAGTTTTCAAAACATCCAACTGTTTGTCAAAAGAATTAAAAACGAATAACATATGGTCTTCCAAACTTTCCCGAAAATTGCCCAGAATCTGTCAAAACAGCCCAAATACCTCACTTCGCGGCTATTTTTCTTTATGATCGAGACCCGTATGGACAAACTTCAGTTCTATGACTTTTTATATATGGTGAAAATCTTCTCAAAACTTTTGAGCTTCTTTCCTAACTCATAATATTCACTATTTCGCGACTATTTTTGCGAGACCATTTTGGTCATATTTTCAAGTTATGAAAGTCATTTTACGACGAAAATACTATATTTACCGATAAAACACTAAACGAGGATCGTGGAATACCGTTTCAACGTATATACATGGAAAGTGATTATTAACTTAACGAGACGTCAAAAATGTATTTTTCGACGATAAACGTTATTTTCAAATTTCACGAGTGGTATCGATAACATACGTATTTGCATGTGTAGCATTATTTCATTTCTTACAATAGATCATACCATTCATATTAGGTTGCGGTTAGAGATCGTGCCTCATTTTTGTGTATTCACTTTGGCCATCGTAGCTATCGCACCAGGTGAGTCATAGCCCCACTCTTTTAATTGTTTTGTAAACTATTTGGGAGAGATACATGCTCAATTACATGTTTTCAACTTTATGCTCGTTTTACATTTAAACTCACTATTCATTTTACAATTAAACACCATGCTTGTTTTACTTGTAATGTGACTTGTCTCTTAAACATTAGTATTTGTTTATATGACCTCATTGTCATTATTGTTTACCTGGCGACATTGTCAGACTCATTTTATATGACCTCATGTCATTATTGTTTACCTGGCGACATTGTCAGACTTATTTTATATGACCTCATTGTCATTATTGTTTACCTGGCGACATTGTCAGACTTATTTACATAGTTTTTTATCTGGCGACATTGTCAGCATTGTCAAAAATTGCTTATGTGGCCTCATTGCCAGAATTGTTTATATAACCTCACTGTTAAAATTATTTATATAGCAGTTTTGCAATATTTATCTTTGAATCTAGATACAAGTATTACTTTTGTTCACATAAACCAAAATCATATTTGGCAGTGGGTCGTAAACACACAGGTTACAAGTCTCTTATGGCGGGACTTGTAACTGAGTGGATTTACGATGCCTTTGCTGGGAAATCTTCATTCATATGCATTACATTCTTTTTCACAAGACTCTATGAACTTACCAACCTCGTGTTGACACTTTAGCATGTATTTTCAGGTATTAAGCAATGGCACGCTACTGGAGGTTTTGGCAGGGCATGGCATGGTCATAGAAGACTCTGATATTCATTTGGGGACCGTTTTTAACTATTTTAAGGACCTACTTCCGAACTACTTTTAACAATGTAAATTCAACATTTTTGATTAAACTATTTTATTAAAAATGATTGAAGTGAAAACTACTTTTGTACTTGTGTTGAGATACCAATTGAGTTACACCCCAGCTACATGTATGCTTCCGCTGGACCCAATTTTGGGGGTGTGACAACTATTTGCAGCAGATCCCATTACCTCAATACACTCAAGAATAATCACATGGTTTTCATATCCATGCACATAACTAGCAACTGACAAAGACATGTGATAATCTATATTTAGGCCACTATTAAGCGTGCATGTAATCATCTAGGAATTATGACTTATAATAATCATAACAAAAAGAAATCATGTAGAAGAGTGCATGCAAGTAATTGACAATAATTAGGTAATCAAGACAAAAAATTAACCATTTCGCCATGTGACCAGGGTGAGAGCCATTTTTCTCATTGATAAACTCATTTCTAGAAAATTTACATCAATGACAAAAAGTAAGTTCACCCAGCCTAGTTTTCAAAACATCCAACTGTTTGTCAAAAGAATTAAAAACGAATAACATATGGTCTTCCAAACTTTCCCGAAAATTGCCCAGAATCTGTCAAAACAGCCCAAATACCTCACTTCGCGGCTATTTTTCTTTATGATCGAGACCCGTATGGACAAACTTCAGTTCTATGACTTTTTATATATGGTGAAAATCTTCTCAAAACTTTTGAGCTTCTTTCCTAACTCATAATATTCACTATTTCGCGACTATTTTTGCGAGACCATTTTGGTCATATTTTCAAGTTATGAAAGTCATTTTACGACGAAAATACTATATTTACCGATAAAACACTAAACGAGGATCGTGGAATACCGTTTCAACGTATATACATGGAAAGTGATTATTAACTTAACGAGACGTCAAAAATGTATTTTTCGACGATAAACGTTATTTTCAAATTTCACGAGTGGTATCGATAACATACGTATTTGCATGTGTAGCATTATTTCATTTCTTACAATAGATCATACCATTCATATTAGGTTGCGGTTAGAGATCGTGCCTCATTTTTGTGTATTCACTTTGGCCATCGTAGCTATCGCACCAGGTGAGTCATAGCCCCACTCTTTTAATTGTTTTGTAAACTATTTGGGAGAGATACATGCTCAATTACATGTTTTCAACTTTATGCTCGTTTTACATTTAAACTCACTATTCATTTTACAATTAAACACCATGCTTGTTTTACTTGTAATGTGACTTGTCTCTTAAACATTAGTATTTGTTTATATGACCTCATTGTCATTATTGTTTACCTGGCGACATTGTCAGACTCATTTTATATGACCTCATGTCATTATTGTTTACCTGGCGACATTGTCAGACTTATTTTATATGACCTCATTGTCATTATTGTTTACCTGGCGACATTGTCAGACTTATTTACATAGTTTTTTATCTGGCGACATTGTCAGCATTGTCAAAAATTGCTTATGTGGCCTCATTGCCAGAATTGTTTATATAACCTCACTGTTAAAATTATTTATATAGCAGTTTTGCAATATTTATCTTTGAATCTAGATACAAGTATTACTTTTGTTCACATAAACCAAAATCATATTTGGCAGTGGGTCGTAAACACACAGGTTACAAGTCTCTTATGGCGGGACTTGTAACTGAGTGGATTTACGATGCCTTTGCTGGGAAATCTTCATTCATATGCATTACATTCTTTTTCACAAGACTCTATGAACTTACCAACCTCGTGTTGACACTTTAGCATGTATTTTCAGGTATTAAGCAATGGCACGCTACTGGAGGTTTTGGCAGGGCATGGCATGGTCATAGAAGACTCTGATATTCATTTGGGGACCGTTTTTAACTATTTTAAGGACCTACTTCCGAACTACTTTTAACAATGTAAATTCAACATTTTTGATTAAACTATTTTATTAAAAATGATTGAAGTGAAAACTACTTTTGTACTTGTGTTGAGATACCAATTGAGTTACACCCCAGCTACATGTATGCTTCCGCTGGACCCAATTTTGGGGGTGTGACAACTATTTGCAGCAGATCCCATTACCTCAATACACTCAAGAATAATCACATGGTTTTCATATCCATGCACATAACTAGCAACTGACAAAGACATGTGATAATCTATATTTAGGCCACTATTAAGCGTGCATGTAATCATCTAGGAATTATGACTTATAATAATCATAACAAAAAGAAATCATGTAGAAGAGTGCATGCAAGTAATTGACAATAATTAGGTAATCAAGACAAAAAATTAACCATTTCGCCATGTGACCAGGTTGAGAGCCATTTTTCTCATTGATAAACTCATTTCTAGAAAATTTACATCAATGACAAAAAGTAAGTTCACCCAGCCTAGTTTTCAAAACATCCAACTGTTTGTCAAAAGAATTAAAAACGAATAACATATGGTCTTCCAAACTTTTCCGAAAACTGCCTAGAATCTGTCAAAACAGCCCAAATACCTCACTTCGCGGCTATTTTTCTTTATGATCGAGACCCGTATGGACAAACTTCAGTTCTATGACTTTTTATATAAGGTGAAAATCTTCTCAAAACTACTGAGCTTCTTTCCTAACTCTTAATATTCACTATTTCGCGACTACTTTTGCGAGACCATTTTGGTCATATTTTCAAGTTATGAATGTCATTTTACGACGAAAATACTATATTTACCGATAAAACACCAAACGAGGATCGTGGAATACCGTTTCAACGTATATACATGGAAAGTGATTATTAACTTAACGAAAGTATTTTTCTTGAAAGTGGATAGATTAAGGTCACGAAAGTATTCTTCGGGTGAAGGAGTTTGAGCACAAGATGTCACACCCCCAATTTACCTGACTTGCAGCGGAATGGAACGCCTGGGAGTGTAACTGGCATACCACCACAACAAGGATATATTGAACGTCCTAAAGTTTTGTTTGGAAAACAAATCGTTTGATTTATTTAAAAACATCCAGAGTTACAAAACATAGGTCCCAAAGGTTGAAACGTTTATAGAAAACAAGTTCAGGAAATGTCAAACGATAATTTACACAAGTGCATGAAAATCAAAAATGCAGTGCGTCATCCCTGGCACACCCTAATGTGACTCCATGCATGTAATATGATAATGCCTTAGTTACCTGAAAATACATTGCGAAAACGGTCAACATAAAGTTGGTGAATAATCATAGGTTTATGAAATGTAATGTTGTACGGCCACCACAAGTATAAGTGCATGACAAAAGTCACGTAAAAATAGTACAATAGACCTTAAGCTCATGGCACCGAAGCTAGACTGATGAAATTTATGCCCCTCCTGAATGTTCTGCCAAAACACTCAAATGTAACAGACATGAAATGCATCCGCTTACTGTTGGTAAATACTACCACGGATGGAGGCATCACCCTCAATAGATCTATCCACTCACTTTTGCTTAATAGGCAAACTAACGGTTCATGATGATACTAGGGGACTTATCACATGGCAGACAAGCTACTTAAGCAATGTACATAAGTTTTGATACTTGGGCTCGTACTAAAATGGTGCAATGTATTCTCCCCCATAGGATTTGAAAACAATAATAAAATGTATACGGGGCTATGAAAACTCACCTTAACTGATGATATTGCGATGATGTGAAATGAACAACAATGAACGGTTAGCTGCCTCAACCTAATATGAATGATGAACGATCTAATTTAGATCACCAAATGATGTTATGAATGTCCATGCACATGTTCCTATACCACTCTACTCTTTGGATAATACTTGTTGTTATCAAAAATATATATATTCCAAGACTTAGGAAAATCTGGCTATTAGAAAAATAAAACTTGTTGAAATATATATACTTATATATATATCGTATGTATCAATGTTAGTGTTGAAATCCTCGGGTTGAAATCCTTGAAATAACGCCTTGTAGTGATAAAAATATACTTGTAATCACTAATACTTCGTTAGTTATGAAATTGGGTACTTGGTATTATTTCTAGAAATCTAGAGTTACTACGTAGTTTTAGCGTTATATTTCCAAAAGCTGTCAAACTAAAATGAGTTTTGCCGATATTCAAACGTGAATATCTTTGTCGTTATTAGTCCGTTTTACTTGTTCTTTATATCCACGGTTATGTCTTAGTATGTAGTAATATATTTTGGAAAGCTTGGCTCCTCCGGGTTACATCTAAAGCCACTTTTTGTCCGACGAAAAACGTCCAACAGCATGTAATTTTCAGAAAAATACTTTTCGTCAACAAACTTGCAAAAATCATAACTTCTTCGTTATAAACTCTTTTTAATCCGTTCTTTCACCTACGGATTTGCCAAAGTTTCCTTTATGTTTACTAATTTTCCTGGATTTACCAAAATGGGACAGTAGGTATATTTACTTGTTACAAACCCATTTTTCATGTTCAAAACTAGTTTCAACCTCAACCAAAACTCTTGCAAACTCCACAAAGCTATACTAATCCTACCATACACCTTCTTAGGGTGCCATGGGTTCCTAATGATCACTAAACAAGTTAATTTAACAAAGGAGTACCTAAAACAAATTCTAGGGTTTGTATGTTCAAAAAGTCTACAAAAATAAAGTGGTATAGCAAGCTTGTGCATGAAATTAAGCATGAAAACCATAAGATACAAGTGTTAATTAGATGAAAACATGAAAATAAATTTGATAACTCACTCTTTAAATAATGGGTGATTAGATGGTGAGAAACCTTGAGTTACTTGTGTTTTTGTTGTATGATTCTTGATTAGGAAGACAAAATGAACAACTTCTATGCTTTAACTTTTGGAAAATGATCACTTGATCATGGTTTAGGGTTTTGGTAGTGGGTTTTGATATGGAGAAGAGATGAGATGAGCTTTTTGATCTAAAATTTTATGTATGATTATGTTTTGGTGGTTTATGTAAATAAGTAACAAGTTATAATGTTTAATAAGTGTATATAAATGCCAAGGGTTTAGAAAATGTATAAATTTGGCCTAGTGAGGACTTCAGGGGCTGGTTCATGTGGATGAGGGGGGGGGGGGGGGGGGGGGTTGGGGTAGTTTTGATTTAATTAGGAAATTAGTGTAGGATATGTGTTGATATGAGTTATTAGTTAAAATCGGATACCGGGTTTAATAGAAATAAATGTTAACAAAGTTATTCGGGATAAAATAAAGTTGTAAAAATGTTAAAAATATGTTGGGTACAATTACTGAGTGTTCGGGTGATTATTGTTTAGTTTTCACGAAAACCGTCGTAATATTTATAAACTCACGTTATAAATAAAATAAATTTCCAAAATATTGGGTAAATGAATGTTTTAACTTTTATGATGATAAAATGGATATAAAAATATGTCGGGACCATTGTGGGAATATATAGATATATTTGTCGTGTTTATTAACCGGGTGTTAACGTTTATTATAAATACTTAAACGTAAAACGTTAAATGTATCAAATATATAAATTTGAAAATCCTAAGAGTGGTATAACATGAAAATGTTGTTATGATGATATGCAGACTATCTCTAGTCCGTATGCAGTGTCCTTAGCACTAATGAAATGAATTCGCACCTAAACCAATCCGGTTACGCGAATTTGAATACCCGTAAACTAAATTTACGATGAAATGAGTAATGCAAATGAATAGTGAAAACTTTTCCGGCAATGAATAGTGTTCAATGAATAGTAAATTTCTCAAAAGTTTCTCAGAATATCAAACTGACCTCGAAAATGATGAATAGTAAAACGATGAATAGTGTTTTGATGAATAGTGATTTATGAATAGTAAAATATCGAAGTTTGGGAAATGACCTGAAATGGTGAGTTTTGACAGTCGCCCACCAAAAAGGAATCCAGTCCCTGAATTCAGCTAGTGTTGGTCTCGGTAATAGGTTTGGTGAAAAGGTGTGGATACTTGCGTTGCATTTGATCTTCTCGTTCCCAAGTAAACTCGGGTCCTCTTCGAGTATTCTAGCGAACCTTAATGATCGGAATTCAACTCTGCTTCAACTGTTTGACCTCTCGGTCCATGATTTCAACTGGTTCTTCCATAAAGTTAAGCTTGTCATCTAGCTGAATCTCTTCTAATGGTATAACGGATGACTCATCTGAAAGGCATTTCTTGAGGTTTGAGACATGAAATGTGTTATGTACGTTGCTGAGTTTTTATGGTAGTTCAAGCTTGTAAGCTACTGGACCAATCCTTTCCAGTATCTTAAATGGACCAATGTATCTCGGATTCAACTTTCCGTGTTTTCCAAATCGTACCACGCCTTTCCAGGGCGAGACTTTCAACATGACCTTGTCTCCAACCTGGAATTCCAATGGTTTGCGTCTAACATCTGCGTAACTCTTCTGTCGGCTTCTAGCTGTTTCAAGCCTATCTCGAATCTGTATTATCTTTTCTGTTGTTTCCCTAACCATCTCTGGACCTGTGCATTGTACCTCTCCAACTTCTGCCCAACAAACTGGGGAACGACACTTACGACCATAAAGTGCCTCAAATGGTGCTGCTTTAATACTTGAATGGCAACTGTTGTTATAAGAGAACTCGATTAATGGAAAATGGGTAGCCCAACCATTCCCAAAGGCAATCACACATGCCCTCAGCATGTCCTCCAGTGTCTGAATAGTTCTCTCACTATGACCATCGGTCTGTGGATGGTAAGCAGTGCTCATGTCTAGCTTGGATCTCATGAACAGAGTGTGCAAACCATCGGTCTGTGGATGGTAAGGAGTACCTAAAACAAATTCTAGGGTTTGTATGTTCAAAAAGTCTACAAAAATCAGGATATCGTCAATGAATACAATCACATACTTATCAAGATATGGTTTGCACACTCTGTTCATGAGATCCATGAATACCGCAGGTGCATTCGTTAATCCAAAAGGCATCACTTGAAACTCATAATGACCATTACGTGTTCTGAATGCCGTCTTCGGGATATCTTCTTCCCAAACTCTGAGTTGATGGTAGCCTGATCTTAAATCAATCTTAGAATAAAAACAGGAACCTTGTAGCTGATCGAACAAGTCATCAATCCTAGGGAGTGGATAACGATTCTTCACCGTTAACTTGTTCAGCTCACGATAGTCTATGCACATTCTGAAAGATCCATCCTTCTTCTTCACAAACAAAACCGGTGCTCCCCAAGGCGAGGAACTCGGTCTAATGAATCCTTTGTCTAGAAGTTCTTGTAATTGGTTAGACAATTCTTGCATCTCAGAAGGTGTAAGTCTATATGGTGCTCGTGCAATTGGTGCAGCTCCTGGCACCAACTCAATCTGAAACTCAACCTGACGTGTAGGCGGAAGTCCTGGTAATTCTTCCGGAAAAACTTCTGGAAATTCCTTAACAATAGGCACATCTTCAAGTCGTTTCTCATCCGACTTCTTCTCTGTGATGTGAGCCAAGAATGCATAACAACCCTTCTTTATGTACTTCTCGGTTTTAATGCATGATATGATACTGAGTCTAGTTCCACTTCGCTCTCCGCGAACAACTAAAGTTTCACCGCCATAAGAAAGATGAACAACTTTTTCATCACAAATGATTCTTGCACGATGTCGAGACAACCAATCCATACCGATAACAACGTCAAAACTTCCAAGTTCTACGGGCATAAGGTCTATATTAAATGGGTGACTTAGGAAATTGATGGTGCAACCACGGATAACGGTGTTGGTGTTAACTAAAGACCCATCGGCTAATTCAACAATATAGGGAATGTCTAAGGTAGTTGGTTCTATGTTAAGTAAAGGTGCAAATGCAATAGAAACAAAACTTCTATCCGTTCCTGAATCAAATAAAATGCATAACGATTATTAACGAGGAACGTACCCGCAACAACATTCGGGTCCTCACGGGCATCCTCTCCTCCAATAACATAAGCCCTTCCTCGAGCTACTCCGCCCTGATTTCCAGCTCTTTGATCATTCCTCTTTGGGAAATTGTTCTTGAAATGACCCAACCCTCCACAACCATAACATGCTCCTGGTTGGTTCTGATTAATTACCCCTCGTGGAGCTCTGCATCCCCTAGTCGAATGATCGACTTTTACATAGTTCTGACAAGCTCTAGGACAATTCCCAGGGTTGTGATGAGTTTGACATTTGTTACACTTGGGTAGTTTTCCAGTGTATCCTTTTCCTTCTGTTGGTCCTGCAGCATAGGCCTTTGCCACTTCCTGCCTCTTAGTTGCTTGTTAGATAGCATTTCCACCTTGGTTATTATCAAACCTCCTCTTGTTGTTATTGTTGTTTTGGTTATTGGGGTAGTTGCGGTTTCAGTTATTGTTATAGTTGTTGTTGTTTCGAGTGTTGTTGTAGTTGGTGTTGTTTGAACGGTTATTGTTGTTGTTTGCAGCAGACTTCCCTTTTAAAACTTGGACCATAAGCTTCTGAGTTATACAAATGGCCTCTTCCATTGATTGTGGGTCTAAAGACATCACATCCCCTCGGATGCTTTCGGGTAGTCCTCAAGTAAAATTCTCCATCTTTTTCTCATCGTCCGGAACCATAGTTGGACATAGTGCAGCCAACTCCTAAAACTTCCTGATATAAGTCTCAATGTCATCACCTTTTGTTACCAGCTCATAGAATTCGGTTTCCAACTTTTGCACCTCGGTACGAGGGCAAAACTTCTTAGTCATTAGCTTCTTGAATTGATCCCAAGTGAGCTTGTAGGCATTCTCCATACCAATAGGCTGAGCATACGAATTCCACTAAGACATAGCTTCATCAAGAAGCATACCAGTAGCAAACTTTACCTTGTTAACCTCTTGGCAACCGCACATGAGAAATACATTCTCAGTCTTCTCAAACTAGCGGATCAAATCAACCTCTCCCTCAGTGCCCTTATACTTGACGGGATCACTAATCTTGAAATCCTTCCAAGTACATTCACGCCTAGTAGTGGGTTGAACCACTTTAGTATTTGGTGGAACCTCAGCAGTCCTAGCAGCAACCTCAGCTCTCTCAGTCTCCAGAGCTTCTGCTATACTATCCCTGACCAACTTGCAGATAGCGGCTTGAGTCATAGTGGGTGTTTCTGATGTAGCCTTTGCTTTCTTTGGCGCCATACTTCTGATAAATAATAATCGACAACAACCATGAGAAAACTATAATAGACATAGTCATCGTACAAAAAGTATACGCCCACAACATGTATATATACAACCACAACAAGTATAAATACAACCACGACATGTACGAGTACAACCACAACCTGTAATAATACAACCACGACACGTATAGATACAACCACAACAAGTATAAATACGTTAACAATAAAGAGCAACCACGAAACATCATAAATATAATCACAACACATGAATATAATACATGAAAATTTCGGCCTGCATGGACCGATATATATATATATAGCACAACATTTCCAACATAGTAGAGTCGCACTTGATATATTTGTTTGTACAACAACCAAAAGACTACAAGTTCTTGAACTATGTCCCACACCTCGGGACTAGGAAAATAGTAAAAGCTAATACAATACTAGTCTATGTCTAGGCTCCTCCAAGTACTCTAGATGGTCCAGGAGCTCTAGATGCTCCAGGTGCACTCCTCAGACGACGAATCTCCCTGTCCATCATAACTGCAATCTCCTCTAAATGTTGAACTCGAAGCTGAAGAGCAGCATCTCTACCCTCCATCATAGCCAACCTCTCATGAGCTACTGCCAACTGGTGTCTGCTCTACCTGAGCCTCCTGTGTAGTCTGAGCTCTTTCCCGTATCTCTGGTAGCTCACCCCTAAGCTGGTCAATCAGCTCCCGATGTCCCTCCTGCCATGCCTCAAGTCCATGATATGATACGTCGATGCTAACTCTGCCTAAAAGCAAACCCTCGACCTGCTCCTCAACCGCCTCAAGTCGAGCAGTGATATCTGCATCAACCCTATAACCCAAACTATCAACTTGCTCCTGCTGAGCCCCTAACTAATCCTCTAATGTAACATTTGTAGGCTCCCTAGCAGCAGCTGCTCTCGAACTCTCACCTACATGGTATACTGGTGGTGGTTCTGACTCTGACTCTGTAGTAGGTGAAGCTGGTGTAGTAAACCTCGCACGCTTCCTAAGCGGCAATAGTGAAGTAGATATGGATATAGTAGCGGGTATGGCTGGTGGTGCAGGTAACATAGGAATAGCAGGGATCCTAAAGGTAGATGTAGCAGGGCAAACTTTCTTACTAGGACCTATAGTCGTCTTCCTACGGGGAAACATGAGTCTATGTTCTGATGGAATAGTGGTAGCAGAGGATGATGTGTCAGTGGGTGCACGGGTAATCTCAGGTGGTGCAATAGGGGAAACATGAGGAGTAGGAGCAGTCTCATCCTCCTCAAAAGGCTCGGTTTCCTCACCTGATGCCGAGAGTGGCAACACAGGTACAAGAGGAATGGGTGGTGGTGAAAATGCAGTGGAAGACATAGAGCATTCAACATCGGAGTCTGTGATAGAGTACAGTATGACAACGTTTGGGTCTGAAGACATGGTTCTATGATAATCAAGGTGAAGTAAAATAAATAACTCGTATAATGGAAACACCTAAAACAATGAACACGCACTTATGATGAAATGATGAGATGCTATGATAATGTGGTTATAGTCTAGGGATCGTATACATCATAAACCCTATCATGATGCATCCTAGTTCGCTATAACCTTGGCTCTGGTACCAATCTGTCACACCCCCAATTTACCTGACTTGCAGCGGAATGGAATGCCTGGGGGTGTAACTGTCATAGCACCATAACAAGGATATATTGAACGACCTAAAGTGTCATTTGGAAAACACATCGTTTGATTTATTTAAAAACATCCAGAGTTACAAAACATAGGTCCCAAAGGTTGAAACGTTTACAGAAAACAAGTTCAGGAAATGTCAAACGATAATTTACACAAGTGCATGAAAATCCAAAATGTAGTGCGTCATCGCTGGCACACCCTAATGTGACTCCATGCATGTAATATGATAATGCCTTAGTTACCTGAAAATACATTGCGAAAACGGTCAACATAAAGTTGGTGAATAATCATAGGTTTATGAAATGTAATATTGTACGGCCACCACAAGTATAAGTGCATGACAAAAGTCACGTAAAAATAGTACAATAGACCTTAAGCTCATGACACCGAAGCTAGACTGATGAAATTTATGCCCCTCCTGAATGTTCTGCCAAAACACTCAAATGTAACAGACATGAAATGCATCCGCTTACTGTTGGTAAATACTACCACGGATGGAGGCGTCACCCTCAATAGATCTATCCACTCACTCTCGCTTAATAGGCAAATTAACGGTTCATGATGATACTAGGGGACTTATCACATGGCAGACAAGCTACTTAAGCAATGTACATAAGTTTTGATACTTGGACTCGTACTAAAATGGTGCAATGTATTCTCCCCCGTGGGATTTGAAAACAATAATAAAATGTATACGGGGCTATGAAAACTCACCTTAACTGATGATACTGTGATGATGTGAAATGAACAACAATGAACGGCTAGCTGCCTCAACCTAATATGAATTATGAATGATCTAATTTAGATCACCAAATAATGTTATGAATGTCCATGCACATGTTCCTATACCACTCTACTCTTTGGAAAATACTTGTTGTTATCAAAAATATATATATTCCAAGACTTAGGAAAATATGGCTATTAGAAAAATAAAACTAGTTGAAATATATATACTTATATATATATCGTATGTATCAATGTTAGTGTTGAAATCCTCGGGTTGAAATCCTTGAAATAACGCCTTGTAGTGATAAAAATATACTTGTAATCACTAATACTTCGTTAGTTATGAAATTGGGTACTTGGTATTATTTCTAGAAATCTAGAGTTACTACGTAGTTTTAGCGTTATATTTCCAAAAGCTGTCAAACTAAAATGAGTTTTGCCGATATTCAAACGTGAATATCTTTGTCGTTATGAGTCCGTTTTACTTGTTCTTTATATCCACGGTTACGTCTTAGTATGTAGTAATATATTTTGGAAAGTTTGGCTCCTCCTGGTTACATCTAAAGCCACTTTTTGTCCGACGAAAAACGTCCAACAGCATGTAATTTTCAGAAAAATACTTTTCGTCAACAAACTTGCAAAAATCATAACTTCTTCGTTATAGACTCTTTTTAATCCGTTCTTTCGCCTACGGATTCAATTTTGAAAGTATTTTCCAAAAATTTTGTCAAAGTTTCCTTTATGTTTACTGATTTTCCTGGATTTACCAAAATGGGACAGTAGGTATATTTACTTGTTACAAACCCATTTTTCATGTTCAAAACTAGTTTCAACCTCAACCAAAACTCTTGCAAACTCCACAAAGCTATACTAGTCCTACCATACACCTTCTTAGGGTGCCATGGGTTCCTAATGATCACTAAAAAAGTTAATTTAACAAAGGAGTACCTAAAACAAATTCTAGGGTTTGTATGTTCAAAAAGTCTACAAAAATAAAGTGGTATAGCTAGCTTGTGCATGAAATTAAGCATGAAAACCATAAGATACAAGTGTTAATTAGATGTAAACATGAAAATAAATTTGATAACTCACTTTGAAATAATGGGTGATTAGATGGTGAGAAACCTTGAGTTACTTGTGTTTTTGTTGTATGATTCTTGATTAGGAAGACAAAATGAACAACTTCTATGCTTTAACTTTTGGAAAATGATCACTTGATCATGGTTTATGGTTTTGGTCGTAGGTTTTGATATGGAGAAGAGATGAGATGAGCTTTTTGATCTAAAATTTTATGTATGATTATGTTTTGGTGGTTTATGTAAATAAGTAACAAGTTATAATGTTTAATAAGTGTACATAAATGCCAAGGGTTAAGAAAATGTATAAATTTGGCCTAGTGAGGACTTTAGGGGCTGGTTCATGTGGATGAGGGGGGGGGGGGGTTGGGGTAGTTTTGATTTAATTAGGAAATTAGTGTAGGATATGTGTTGATATGAGTTATTAGTTAAAATCGGATACCGGGTTTAATAGAAATAAATGTTAACAAAGTTATTCGGGATAAAATAAAGTTGTAAAAATGTTAAAAATATGTTGGGTACAATTACTGAGTGTCCGGGTGATTATTGTTTAGTTTTCACAAAAACCGTCGTAATATTTATAAACTCATGTTATAAATGAAATAAATTTCCAAAATACTGGGTAAATGAATGTTATAACTTTTATGATGATAAAATGGATATAAAAATATGTCGGGACCATTGTGGGAATATTTAGATATATTCGTCGTGTTTATTAACCGGGTGTTAACGTTTATTATAAATACTTATACATAAAACGTTAAATGTATCAAATATATAAATTTGAAAATCCTAAGAGTGGTATAACATGAAAATGCTGTTATGATGATATGCAGACTATCTCTAGTCCGTATGCAGTGTCCTTAGCACTAATGAAATGAATTCGCACCTGAACCAATCCGGTTACGCGAATTTGAATACCCGTAAACTAAATTTACGATGAAATGAGTAATGCAAGTGAATAGTGAAAACTTTTCCGGCAATGAATAGTGTTCAGTGAATAGTAAATTTCTCAAAAGTTTCTCAGAATTTCAAACTGACCTCGAAAATGATGAATAGTAAAACGATGAATAGTGTTTTGATGAATAGTGATTTATGAATAGTAAAATGTCGAAGTTTGGGAAATGACCTGAAATGGTGAGTTGTGACACGAGATGTCCCTTCTTTGTTCACTTCAATATCATCCTCAATCAAAGGTTGTGATGATGATCCATGATGAAGAGAAAACGAGGAGAATGTAGCATCGAAGGTGGATTTACGAGCCCGTTTTACCCCTTTGTCCTTACGTTGCTTAGTGAGACCTTGTGGACCTCCTAAGGGTTTCATGACGGGGTCGACCAAAAGATATTTGGTATTAAGGAGATGTGGAAAGTTTCTCATGACCCAACGAAAGAGACGAGTAAGCAACATATCATACGACAGGAGCTTATCAGAACGACAATGAACATTAGCCATTCTCTTAGCCATATAGTAAGCGAGATTATAAGGTTCCTCGATACTAAGACAAAAGAGCATATGAGCTAGACTCGCTGGAACATGGTCCCGGTTACCCCCAAGAGAAAGGACATTTTCCCAAAGAAGAAGTTCCCAATTTTTTAGATCGAGAAGAATTTCTTTAAGGTAGATGCCATTAGGGTCAAGGTGGAATATTGTTCCATCATGCTTTTGAAGCGTGTGAACGACTTGATGAAGAGAGATGTGTTGTTTGATGGTTTCGGGATCAGGAAGTTCTATGAGATAAGGGCCTTCTTTTTCTAGGCAATAGAATAAGGAGTCCAAGGAATGGTCTGCGGTGTATGCACACTGACCAACGGAAAGAACCCTAAGAATATCACCAAACTTGGTGATGGACAACATGATATTTTGGTTTTGGATCCAAAAATCAAGAAAGACATTACCTTCAGTATCACTAAAGGTACGGACATGACTGTAAAACTCGAGAATGAACCGAGGGCTGATTTGATCATTTATTTTATACAAACTGATACGTGGGAATCGCACCAGGCTTTAACTCTCAAGGGATCTTGAGAAGCATACAACCCCCACCAGGCAGTGTACCTGATCATTATAGTATAGTATAGTGACAAGTACCGGGGGATTGATCATTCAACTAGGAATAGTGTCGCTAGGATTAGAAAACCTAAATACTAGTTCTAAAGATGCGGGATGATTATTTTTGTGTTTTTATATTTTTTTAGAAAGCAAGTAAAAATCTCAGGTTTGAAGGATTTGGGCGGAATTAGTTGCTAGTCAACTAACCCAATACTAAAGATGCAATCAAAATAAAATACTAGAAATGAAAATAAACTAAATTATACTAAGGTTGTAAGCAATAAGTGGAGAAAATGTGTTTACTTAGATTTCACTACTCCCTAGATATCTTTTACACGTTAATTACTTGTTATAGTTGCGTGGATGACGGATTGTATTCCTTGATACCATTCATGGGGTGGCGCACTTAATTCCCCAATCCTATGAGTGCCTACTTCACTCCTATGTCGAGCCGGCTAAGAAGCTCCTAACATGGGATCATTAGAATTTACTCATGCATTAAATACAACCAATAAAACCTAGTGCACGTCAGTTCATGTTTCTTAAGACGTTCAAGCATGTTACCATTTGGAGATCCGCCAGTTTTCTTAAGCCTAACATCGAATTCATTCACCCAATACAACTATAAACAAGTAATCAACACATAATTAACATCTAGGTTTCATTTGATCCAAGCAAACACAAGATAGATCTAGCCTAGCATGATGGAATTAAGACAAGAACAAGATATAGACAACCAACACATAGACATATTGATTGAATTAAAAGAATACTTATCTCAATTACACATGAAAGGTATCAAGGGCTTAGAACCCTTGAAAAACCTGTAAAATTCGTACCAAGTTCGTACTTAGGGTTTCTCCAAAACTTCTCTTTCTTTAATGTGAAAATTAGAAAAATATATATTGGAAATAGGGTCTGACGGCGTCAAGACAAATCTTGTGACGCCGTCATCTCGCCGCCAAAATACTTCTCGGACTGCCTTGATCTACTTTTGACGCCGTCATGTGTTATGCATTTCCAGGCCGTCATGAATTTTACTCTTGCCGCCCTACTTCGTGACACCGTCAGTTCTGTACTGGGTCGTCATGGAAATTACTCTTGACGCCATCAGAAATTCCTTCTTGACGCCGTCACCTACTGTTCCCAGCAAGGAAAATTAAGACTTTGGCATTTTCTTCACTTTTATGCTCCAAAAACGTCCGAATTGCTTCCTTTTCCAGATTTCACTCCCAAAGTACTTAAAATCACAAAAGGAACGATTTAGGGCAATATTTGATCAAATAAAGTCAATTCCGGGCTTAAATGACCCCTTAAAATTGGTTCATTTTTCGCCTCATCATATACCCTTACACTTGAGATTTGCTTGTCCTCAAGCAAATGCGCTTTTATTCTAATCAAAATACAAGTTAGGGGTCATTTAACACTAATATAAAAGTAATTACAACAAATAATCGTTCTACTAAAGACCAATAGACAAGCACGGAGGTCATACACAAGCACCTCACAAATAGTGTTTAGATACTCACATCTCTCGGGTGTAATAAAGTATAAATTACAATATGGAAACGGAAAATATCTCTCACTACCTGTCATAGCAAAATAGATTACCATAGGCTTGGGAAAGGATCAAACCTCCACCACATAGCGTAAGCACCTAGGATAAACTATCAAAGAGGTCTTTTTAAAGGGTTTGTAACGTTAGGTGTAGGGATATGAAATACACGGTTTTGTTGGATAAAGGAAGTTTTTACTGGTGGCGAGTTAACAATCTTGGTTAATTACATGTACAATGTGGCGTTGCTAAGCCAACACTAGACTCGACTTAAGCTAATAAATGAAAAATAACAAAAACATAAAATGAACATATAATAAAAGGGGATGGTAGTCCGTATGTTTTTTCTCTTTTTCTTTTTCTATTATTTTTTTTTTCCTTTTTCTTGATTTTTCTATTTTTTTTCCATTTTTTTTTTTTTTTTTTTTTTTTTGCATACACTCTTACCCTACCATCCAAAATAATACATCATAGGGAATAAACATTTCCCTTACACTTGAATCTTTACATACTTTACAATAAACTAATCTAATGACTCGAATTAAGAAAATGAAAACACTTTGAGTACTTTTAAGATTAACGCACATATGGGGTAATATATGATGTTCTTCCCCATTACTCCATAAAATAAGTACTTTACCCATGAGTCCCAATCGTCCCAAAACAATATGTACAAGGATATGACTCGACTTAGCAACCATGTAATCAACTAGATAGTTAACTTAGGGTTTAACAAATAACAAAAATGCACTAAAAATGAGTTCATACACGGAAGGCTAAGGCGATTTGGGTGTACATTTAAGTGGGGTGTAACAAATTCTTCCTTTAAGTAAAATGCTTAAAGTTAGAAACGAAAAGATAGGCTCGGAGGGGTGTACTAGGGGTATCATGTACTAAAAATGAGTACAACGCTAAGGGTGTGGGAAAAATTAGTTGACTTAACTAGCCAAGTAATATGACTTAAATGGTCAAGTAATTATGATACGGGTTTAACACAAGGGTGATCCTAATGCCTCTTATCATGTAGTAAATCCTACCACACGAATGTAGTCTCACTAGCGGTCTCGGGATGCATCACTAACGCAAGTTCTAGAATCTAAATGCTACCGGTACACTCATAAGCACTAATAGTAAATGCTTTTCCTATCAAATCTAAAGGAGAACCTCACATATTTGGGTGGAAAATTTTTCTGAATATACGGTTATGTGCTAGTCATACAATCTCCTATCCATGAGACGCTTCCTATGGCTAAAGTTTCACTCCTAAATGTTGTAAAAAAATTTAAATTTGGCGCTAAAATTACACTAACAAGTATTTCTCATAGTTTTATTACACATCTACCATTAAACAAAACAAACTCAAGCGAAAGTGCATATGTAAGGTATCATATTTTTACCCTCCCCTTACACTTAAGATGAACATTGTCCCCAATGTTCAAGTAAAGAATGTAAAAGTAAAAAAGTAAAAAGAATGAATTCAAATACTCCCCTGATTCGCTCGGTATGGATAATTAGGTGGTCAGGTTAAATCTTCCTCCAAGAAAATGAACAATCAAAGCTTTCCTTCCAGAATATAAATCATCTTCTTGTCATACATAACCTGTAAAACCTGAGAAAACAGACAAAACAACCTCGCGTAAAATCGGCGGCATCCTATATAAGTTACTAAATCCTAGAAAACAAAATAAGATATAATGCTTGTGGAATGAAGTTTGCAGATCTCCTGGAGATTATAAAACTTAATAATTCACAAAAACCATAAGACTCCGTTAGAAAAACAAAACCGGTAAAATTTCCAGATTTTTACACGTGACGCCGTCAAGAGTTAACTCGTGACGCCGTCAGAAGTGACCTGCAGAAATTCTTATGTTAAGTTTCCGGAAAATTTCTGGAAAAACTTGGTCCTACTTCCTGGAAAATCCTGCAAAACTTCATTATGACTCAATACAAGCATTTGACTCTAACAAATACGAATACACATGTTCATTTAATATTGTGGAGAATCATGATCGGTTTGTTTCTTAAAAACATATTTGGGGTTTCCCCTTACACTTATCTTTTGCAAAAATACCTTTAGGTGGAGTTAAGACTAGGCCAAACAACAAAGTATTTCCACTTTTTAGTTTAGAAACATGATTTACCAACAATAAAAATAAAGCATGCATACGGAAGCAAATAACAAACAAACAAAATAAAATCACACAAAACATGGGTTGCCTCCCAAGAAGCGCTTGTTTTTGTTTGAGTCACGAGCCTGACTCTACCCTTATTTAACGGAAATAGAGGAAGTTTTCCCTACACTTAGGATTAAGTGAGGGTGGAAGTTGCGATACACACCCTTAGGGTGGAAATATGCCTTGTGAGGAACATGTGGTGGATGAATTATATGCTCAAAGGGGTGTGCTCCTATCATCATAACCTTACCAAATTCAATCGGGTTAATGGGTGGATTAAGATTTTCTCCTAGAAAGGGATCATTTTCTATCAACTTCAAGAGATTACTAGTTGGGGGTCCATCTTGACCTAATAAACCCGGTTTAAACCCATAATGTTTCTTGCGGTCAATCATAAATGGGTGATGTAAGCATGTAAGGTCATTTTCCACTCCTATATGGGCTTCCTCTGTACAAGGCTTAGAGTCCACTACCTTTATCCAAAGACTACCCGGACTATATGGTTTGATGGGTGGATCGGAACCTATTTCAATTCCTAAATTTTCATCCAAGGATGGAAGATTAGGTAACGGTTTTGGTTGAGGCTCCGGTTCATCAAAACTAGGAACTTCCCTAGAACTAAAAGAAAGGTTGTGATTACAAGTATTCAAACCTATTTCATATAGTTGTGTTTGGTCCAAGGGCTCTACCTCTATTGGGGTTCCTATTGTCTCCTCTACTTTTTTCGGGTAAGTCACGGGCGGTGTGTATGCCTCAAATGATGGTAGGACTTGTGGGGTACTTGATGGGCTTACGTTACTTACCTCATCCTCCATTTTATCTAGATTACCTATGTGTTTGTTTTGTACTATGGCATTACATGACAACCACTTAGGTATCTCAACACTAATATATTCATCCCCAAACAAACTTGTTTCATGATCCTGGAAGTTTATATTCAATTGACTTGTACTAGCGTTTGTTGGGTTGTCTACCCTATAATAATATTGGGCACAATCTTCTATGGCATCCCATGCTTCTTCAGCACTAAATTCCCTAAAGTCCCCATTGGCAAAATCCTCAATGCGCATTTGGTCATATTGGCCAACACGATAGTAAAAGGTTCGGGTTAGGAATGCTAAAGCGAAACTATGATGAGGGAATTTTTGGAGTAAATTTCTAAAACGAGTCCATGCATCATATATGGGTTCATCTCGATATTGTTTGAAATTCGAGATGTCGATAGGGTAGAATGGCCTTTGTGGTTGGTGGTATGGTGGATTCGCGTACTCTATAATGGTGAATGGGAGAGTCAATGGAAATTATGAACAAACACACAAAGAAAAAGATAGACTAAAGAGAACCTAAAAAAATAAAAATAAAATCTTACTAAAATGGAATCTAGCAAGTAGACCTAATAAAAAGAGATTCTAACCTAGACATTAACTATTCCCCGGGCTGCGGCGCCAAAAACTTGATACGTGGGAATCGCACCAGGCTTTACCTCTCAAGGGATCCTGAGAAGCTTACAACCCCCACCAGGCAGTGTACCTGATCGTTGTAGTATAGTATAGTGACAAGTACCGGGGGATTGATCGTTCAGCTAGGAATAGTGTCGCTAGGATTAAAAAACCTAAATACTAGTTCTAAAGATGAGGGATGATTATTTTTGTGTTTTTATATTTTTTTAGAAAGCAAGTAAAAATCTCGGGTTTGAAGGATTTGGGCGAAATTAGTTGCTAGTCAACTAACCCAATACTAAAGATGCAATCAAAATAAAATACTAGAAATGAAAATAAACTAAATTATACTAAGGTTGTGAGCAATAAGTGGAGAAAATGTGTTTACTTAGATTTCACTACTCCCTAGATATCTTTTACACGTTAATTACTTGTTATAGTTGCGTGGATGACGGATTGTATTCCTTAATACCATTCATGGGGTGGCGCACTTAATTCCCCAATCCTATGAGTGCCTACTTCACTCCTATGTCGAGCCGGCTAAGAAGCTCCTAATATGGGAGCATTAGAATTTACTCATGCATTAAATACAACCAATAAAACCTAGTGCACGTCAGTTCATGTTTCCTAAGACGTTCAAGCATGTTACCATTTGGAGATCTGCCAGTTTTCTTAAGCCTAACATTGAATTCATTCACCCAATACAACTATAAACAAGTAATCAACACATAATTAACATCTAGGTTTCATTAGATCCAAGTAAACACAAGATAGATCTAGCCTAGCATGATGGAATTAAGACAAGAACAAGATATAGACAACCAACACATAGACATATTGATTGAATTAAAAGAATACTTATCTCAATTACACATGAAAGGTATCAAGGGCTTAGAACCCTTGAAAAACCTATAAAATTCGTACCAAGTTCATACTTAGGGTTTCTCCAAAACTTCTCTTTCTTTAATATGAAAATTAGAAAAATATATATAGGAAATAGGGTCTGACGGTGTCAAGACAAATCTTGTGACGCCGTCATCTCGCCACCAAAATACTTCTCGGACTGCCTTGATCTACTTTTGACGCCGTCATGTGTTATGCATTTCCAGGCCGTCATGAATTTTACTCTTGACGCCCTACTTCGTGACACCGTCAATTCTGTACTGGGTCGTCATGGAAATTACTCTTGACGCCGTCAGAAATTCCTTCTTGACGCCGTCACCTACTGTTCCCAGCAAGGAAAATTAAGACTTTGGCGTTTTCTTCACTTTTATGATCCAAAAATGTCCGAATAGCTTCCTTTTCCAGATTTCACTCCCAAAGTACCTAAAATCACGAAAGGAACGATTTAGGGCAATATTTGATCAAATAAAGTCAATTCCGGGCTTAAATGACCCCCTAAAAGTGGTTCATTTTTCGCCTCATCACAAACAATCAAAATCGATTGTTGGAAAGCACACATCAATGCTATCCAACGGAACAAAGTAGGCATTGACAACATGTCCTTCGTGTATATATCGATGTTGGACTTTATGGAGATGAGCGTTTTGCTCATCAGGAATGTTTGGGTCATCAAGAAGTGGAGGAATGTAGTGTTTGGTATCTTGATATCATTACGAGGCATTGTTACCTATAAAAAAATGTTACATAAATATATAACTTTATCTAGTTTGTGTTATTGATTATGACTTTTCTAGTGTGTGCCTATATGCAAACTATGTGGAGGTGTGGTAATTTTGACTCTAACATTATACTAATGAAGTTACCCGAACGTTCCTAACTTTGCTCTTGCTCATTCAAATATGTCGAGTTATACATATTAGTTATGTATCTAGACCCATATTTGTGAGATTATGTATGCATGTAAAATGTTTTTAGTTTGTATCAACAATGCAAGAAAAGTTATTTCATGAGCCTAGTCGTGTTAACATTTTAAAAAAATAATGGAATTTGGGTGTTTGGCAAATGCGTCAACTTGGCATCAAAACATTTTTAAAATTGAAAAGCTTAAGTACTAATCACTTCTAATCCAATTTCAAGCATCCTAGACATGATTCCACTAAAGATAATTAACCTAATTCGAATTTTGATAGCAAGATTCAGACCTAGGGTCAGTAATATGAGTGGGTCCATGCAAATCCTATGTTTTGAGAATCATATTGGTTCTACATTGTCTAATCCTAGTCTTAATTTCATGAAAATTCAATCAATTTTTGAAAAGCCCCAATTCGAATTTATGATTATGAACAAACCCTAGAATCAAAATAGAAGAAATTAGGTTCAATTGACTTACTATTAGGTTCAATTGATTATCTTTAATTCGAATGCCTCGATCTTGATTAACAAGTGTGTAATGAAGTTAAGGTTTTGGTTTTCGGTTATGGCAGCAAGAGAGTTTTTGGTAGTGTTTGAATGAGAGAATAGAGGGAAGAAAGAAAGAAAAGTGTGTCTCAGCAGATACACGGTACCACTAATTTTTGTGGAGATGTGCCCACTTTAGTGGTGTCGTGCACTGCGGTGGCAGTTTTCTGTCCAGTTTTTGGTTTTTGACGAACATGTCTTACTTATTTAGTGTGACTTTTTGAGATGAGAATAGAATTTATACCTAATAAATTCTTGTGACACTAGGAACTAGACTTGATTGCGAATGATGACATTAGACACTAAGAGGAAATAGGTAGAGAGTCATAAAAAGGATTCGCGGAATGACTTCAATATTTCCAGTGAAATATTTGAATAGTCATGAGAGGTTTTCGGGAATGGATCCAAAAGATTTGAATGAAGGGAATGAATTGCGATGAGATGGCCTAAATATTTCCAATGAAATACATAAATAGTCATGGGTGGGTTAAGAATGGAATGTCAACGATGTTCTTAAATGAGTATTCCATTTCGAACGAGATGTTTCCTCATTGAACATCGTAGTGACATAGATGATGACGTATCCTGAAGTGCTTAATACACGAGCTTATCATGGAGTTTTAGGTCAAGTCAATCTCTTCTTGTTGTAGCGCGTCATGAGAGTATCGTCATGGAAATATCATCGAAAGATTAGAGCTTGTCTCATCTATAGTGCTTAATTTCATGCCTTTCCAGCGCTTGCGTAATCGGCTTCGGTCGTGGAGATAGTACCAGTTGTTTGTTTCTTGATGAACCAAGAAGTTTAAAAACAACCCATGAAGGTACAAACATAACTTGTACATTATCAATCCATATAATCTCCCACATTATCATAGTTAGTGCTAAATCATGATCTTTACACTAATCTCCTTGGGATCGCGCACTTCCTAAGTGTATAATGCCTTGAATACATCGGATGACGTATTCAACCATTTTCAATATAATAAGTTTTGAAATCTTCTTACAAACGAACCTAAAGGTGGACATTACACATGATTTCGGGCCTACTTGCCGAGTGATATAGTAAACTATCATGTCCTAATAACTAGGGATTATCCACATTCTCACTTCCAACATTTTCTGTGAGCTTCATCTCCAGAGATAATATTTGTTTGTACGGATCATTTTAGGTAATCTTTACTTATATATATATATATATATATATATATATATATATATATATATATATATATATATATATATATATATATATATATATATATATATATATTAGTATACTAGCATACAAGGAAATACAATTAGCAATTACTATTATATGAGGATTAAAGAAATAATATTAATTCACCCTTCATGTTCTTCTCGATCTTGCCATGCATGATCTTAAGTCGATCATTGTACATTTCAGGGCAAGATGAGTTTAATATAGTGTTGCACACATATATTTTGAACAATGAGGTAATGTGAATTTTATTTCTTCATGAAAAGTGCGTTATCAACCATTCTCATGGTATACTCATGTTTAAAACATGATATGATTTTGAAAATCAACAACTCCCGGAGATTGTACTACATATGTCTCCTTGTTGATTGAAATCATTTAAACGTTCACTTTTCATGTCCTTTATACTAATATTAGCAAATTAAGATCACAAGAAAACTACATGCACAACTAATCACGTAGAGAGGGACTTTTGAGAAAACATACCTTGGCCTATGATGTTATCCTCGTTATTATGCTTAGAGAGATGAGATTAAGCTTGAATTATCCATCACCATTTGTGCTTCCATTGAATAGATCCTGTGTCGGATTTAAAGTTGATTCTCAAGCATAACTATCTAGTAAAATAAAATTCAAACATTTGGTCCCCAATATCTCATGGGTCCAAGGTTGTTAGTGTATAACATCTCATGCATTTCATGCATTTGTTTTTGATGTTTAAATGGAGGACAAATTTCCCATGGTAGATAACGTTGTTGTTGACGGTTGTTCCAAGTTACAGGATATATAGTTACTTGGATAACTTTGTCTTATAAGGTTACCTCTCGGTAGAGGAGTTCTAGGCCGAGATTTGGGAACATTTATATATCTTGGTGGAGGAGTCTTTGATCTAGTGTCATGTTTAATAGATCCATCCACGAAGTTTGACACATGTTTATAAAATCTTTTTATTTCCTTTTTAGTAGCTACAGGTATTTTAACATTATTTTACTACTATGTAGCTTTGTTTAGGGCTTAAGTTATTTTTTTCATATTGACCCTATTCTAGCTTTGATAGATGATGGTAACACGGTACCACTATGTTCGATGGTGCCGTTACCAACACTTGAGGTGCCGTCGTCTGCTAGATCAGCTTCACTAGATATAACAAATTTAACTTGTTTAATTTCACTTGTAGATTCCTTATTTGGATTAAATCCTAAACCTACTCCTGCATGTTCACTAAACCTAACAATTTCAAGCATGTCATTGAATGCTTGTGTTCCTTTTGCAAATTTAACGATCTTAATGGCATTTTCCTTGAGTTTATCATTTTATATTTGAAGATCTATACATGACTTACATCCAACTTCTACTTGCTTGTTCTTTTGAAGTCTTTTTAGTTGGTCTTTTAGTTCTAAGACTTGTACTTCAAGTTCATGTAAGGTTGTTTTTAATGTTTTGTTTCTAGTTATGATTTTAGTACTTACTTTGTTATATTCATCATATAGCATATTATCATCTATTGACAAATTATCATCACTATAATAAGAAGAGTCGGAATGTACCTCACTAGAAGCTTGAGCCATGAGACATGTTTCGTCATTAGGCTTCTCCTCTTCTTCTTCACCACTATCACTCCAAGAACCTCCTACAAAGGCTCTTTGGTTGTTTGATCTTGGTGGTTTAGGACATTCTCCAATAAGATGATTGGGATCACCACATCTAAAACATATCCTATCGCCCTTTCCTTTCTTATCATCTTGGTTCTTAGAGAATGACTTCCTTTCGTCACGAGGTTGCCTAGTAGATCTACCTCTTCTTCTAAAGAACTTCTTAAAGTTTCTAACCGCTAGTGCATACTCTTCATCTTCACTATCGAGACATGAGCTTTCCTCATCACTAGATTATTTCTTAGCTTTTAATGCTAGAGACCTAACTTTCTCACTTTTTCCTTTGACAATATCGAAATCATTCTTGATTATCATTTCATGAACTTTCAAGTTTCCTATAAGTTCATCAAGTGATAACGTCGCCAAGTTCTTTTATTCTTCAATGGCAGTGACCTTATCTCTCCATTTTTTATGTAGAGCCCTAAGAAACTTCCTAACATAGTTCTTGCTAGAGTAACCTTCATCAAGAGCTTTAAGACTAGTAATAATAGTATTAAATCTAGCAAATGCACTATCTATGGTTTCATCTTCCGAAACGGAAAATTGTTCATATTGCTGAACAAGAAGATCAATCTTGTTCTCTTTAACTTGATTATTACCTTGTTGGGTGACTAACAAAGTTTTCCAAATTTCCTTTGCCGTATTACACATAAAAATTCTTTCAAACTCCTTTTTCGGCAAAGCATTGTAAATTACCAGTTTAGCCTCATCATTTTTTGCTAATTTTCTTTTAAGATTATCGCTTTGTTGATCATATGAAACAATATGATCCTTTTTAGTAATTGGATCTTTTTCAATAGGTTTAAATTCATCATCGGTAATAACATGCCAAAGATCAATGTCTTTTGATTTCACATACGTTTCGAGTCTTGTTTTCCAATAAATAAAGCAATCGGTTTCAAAAGTGGTGGTCTTTGCATAGATTTCCCTTCTTGATATTTGTCGAAATCCATTGATCGATTCAAGTTTTAAAATACAGTTTACTTTAAAATCTTGCCTAACCTGGCTCTGATATCAATTGTGGGAAAATAGAAGGGGGGATTGAATAGTTTACCGATTGTTATAAAAATTTCTCTATGAAAAACTTAGATTCAATTGTAGATGAATTCAATTAACACCAATATGAACACAATACTATACTAACACAAATATGCAATAAGTAAGTAAAGAGAATAGATGGAAGGATCAAATCAAGACAACAAGATTTATAGTGGTTTGGTCACGAAGCTCTTCTTCGCCCTACTCCACTCCCCGAGTATCCGACTCAAGAGTTCTAGCACTATATCAACAAGATTCCCATCAGGCGGAGAAAACCGTACAACGTCGCTTACGTTATTTTCCGACACTACGTTAGATGTCGAGTACTAATCTTAGCTAGTACCAATCTACCACGATCCACACGATCCTAACTTATCAACACGATCCTCACATGATTGACACAATCCTTACAAGATCCACACAATCCTCACAATCTAATCTTGATCAACTTGATCAATACTATATCACTCAACACTCAGGAGATCCCCAAAATCTCAACAAGATCACTATGATCAACAAAATAACTATAAAACACTAATACACTTGATGTATATCAAGATACAATCAAGTGAACAACTTGTAATGCAAGTGTACTACACTATGACACAAACACTTTGTATCTTCTTGATACTTTGTGTTCTTCTCTTGACCAGTAGAGGTATGTAGATGATTCTTGGTTGGATGAAAGAATCACTCTTTAAACAAAAGAAAACAGACTAATGATCAAAGGAGAGTTTAGGTGATTGAGGATATCACCACAGAAAATTAAGTGTGTGAAAGGATAGCCAAAATCTGGGAAATGAAGTGGTATTTATAGAAACCGAAAATCTGACCGTTTTAAGGGGATGACACCACTAATTGTCACACGGTACCACTAAATTTAGTGGTACCGTGCCAGACAAACACGCTCCATATTTTTTTTAGTGGTGAAATTTTATTTGGGGGAGTTTGGGGCTGGTTTGGGTAAAATATAACAGTTGGGGATTTTTCAATTGAATTTCCCAAATAAAACATTTCTTTATATTTCAAAAATAATTTGTAAAATTTATTTTTGAAAAAGAAAGTTTTGTCAAGCTAAAAATGTGAAGTTCAAGACGCAAATTCACTTCTTTGATCATTTGTCAAGTTGTAAATTTGTTTGTTCATACCTAGAGTGATTAACGTAGAAATCGGATATATCGACTAAAAACTTGTTTACGTTAATTTTGACGTAAGATGTTTTCACATTTTGTTATCATCAAAACATAGAGATATCGAAAGATGAGAATAACGTTTTTAGACATTATTTGCATCCACATACTTAGACGAGTCCATTCGATTCATGATAGTTTTCGTCAATTCATTGGTTAAGTCTGAGTCACGCTCAAATGAGATGCCAAATCCTTTTGTCACCAAAAGTCATTTTGCTCCCCCTTAATATGTGCATTGTTATACGAAAGAGTTTGGCACATATGGGAAAGCTTACATTTAAGTCCAAAACATCAAATTTTTTATCAGATTTTCATATTTAAATCACATCCTCTCCCCTGATCAAAAATTTTCAAATCTTTTGAGATTTTGTTATCCCAATTGATTTAAATACGTTTAGAAAATATGGGAGAAAATGTGGTCAAATTTAATATTTACTAAATTTGAAATGTACTAATGCTCCCCCTCAAACCAAAGGGAGAGTGACTGAACACAACTGATGGTGCACAAAGTTTTTGAAAGGTGCAGAAATTTTGAGCAAATACTCTCCCCCTCAATTGATGACCCATTTTCTAGTTAAAGAGTTGTAGCCACTACATTGAGTGTCAAGTATTTTTGAAAATTTAAGTCCAATTGCCACCTTGTGCACCGCAATATATCTCCTAAAGAATCATAGAGAGAGAGAATTTGTGATGTAAAGAAGACTTCTCTTCTTATACAAGAAATAATGCACTGAAATATTCATTAGATCGAGGAAACACGTATATAAAGTAATCCATGCCCGGGTGAATTCACCCAATGAGAGGAACAGCCGTCTTTTAGGCGACACGCTTTCCTCATATATAAGAACGGGTTGCTATCTGAAGTAATAGCAAGCCATTTAGGCATGTTTTAACCATTTATTACTTCATTTAAAGTCCTGTGCCATTATTGAATGACATTTCTAGGACCGTAAATGTTATCGATAAACAAAAGACATGCCTAGAGAAGAACCATTTTTGGTATTTTTGGGTTTTTCTGATTTTTATGGTTTTGTAGTTTTATATTTTTCTATTTTCTTTTTGGTTTTAAAAGGTGTGTACAAGGATATGTGAAGCGAATCCATTACTCCTCATTCTCTTCCTGAAGACTTTTGAGTGATTTTGGCATAAGATTCTTCGTTCCAAGTCGCTGGAGAATGAATTGAAATCGTTCTCTCAGAACCGCTTTAGTGAAGAAATCTGGTAGCTAATAATCAGTCCTCAAAAAAATAGTTCCACCACACCTTTGGAGAATCCGTTTGCCAGCAGAAACTTTGACAGTATATCGTACCATGCCCAAGGTGTTTGCTTTAGGCCATAGAGATCCCATATAGAAAATGCAATTTACACATCCATTTGATAGAGCGTCATGTTCTGACTTTTAGCATTAGCAAGAAATATTCTGATTAATTCAATACAAACAATCAAAGCGAAAGATTCCTCAAAATCAAAGCCATCCTTTTGACGATATCCCTTAGCAACAAGCCTTGTCTTGTATTCAGAACGTCATCATGCTCATCAAGTTTCACTTTGAAGGTCCACCTAAGAGCTAAAATCATTGCGCAGTCTGGAGGTGGTACCAATTCCCATACTTGAAGTCAATGAAACTCATGAATTTTTTCTTGCATTGCATCCAACCAACAGTCGTCTGAGATAGAAGTCTTGAAATATTTAGGCTCGACTTTGGATTGTACGGAATTATAAAAGCACCATAAGGCATATGTGGCAAGTTGCCTTTGTGTGGATGCCAGTCGAGAAGGATTCCCAATGACGTTCTCAATCGGATGATCATTGGTCCATTATCAAAGATGCTCATGTGGTTGAGGGTAGGGATCTGATGTAGCCATGTTAAGATGTCCTGAAGAAGATGCCTCGGATGAAAATTCAGGAGCAAATATGTTTTTGAATGCATCATCATCAGGAGAAGCAAATGAATTCACATCAAAAGCATTGTCGACTGGAGTGCCTTGATGTACAGAAGAAGATTGAAGATTTGAAGATGATGGTGAATGATTTGTAGATTGAGCATCTTGATCAATTAAAATAGACACTTATGGACCACTTTAGTTGTTCGGAACCGGAGCAGTGGCAACCGGTGGTGTTATAGTGTCAACAGTTGGTGGCTCGAAGTATTCAACATATATCAGATCAAACAAACTCTTCAAATCCTCACTTTTAGGAGGTACATAAAGCACTGCAGGCGTTGAATAATGTACAAGACCTAAACTAATTGGTCCAGGAGAAAAAATTTTAGACACGGGTCCTAAACTAATGTGCACAGGAGCCATTTGCTCAGTCAGCTCATTGAATGTGACGTGAATGGTTTCCAAGATTTATCAGGTTCGTTTGTTGTAGATTCGAAATCCCTTACAATCTGAAGCATAACCAACGAAGAATCCAATATCAGCTTTAGCTTTTAACTTTTCTGGATCTTGACTGTCATTTGTAGGGTAGCATAAAGCACCAAACACATGAAGAGAGGACATATCTGGTTTTCTGTTGTGTACCAGCTAATATGGAGTTTTTGTTGTGGAGAGTATGTATCAAGGATCGGTTTTGAGTTCAACTAGCTGTAGCAATTGCTTCCGCCCAAAGAAACATTGGTTCCTTGGAAAATATTAGCATGGTTCGTGCAGCTTCCACAAGAGTATGATTTCATCTTTCAACAATGCCGTTCTGCTGAGGGGTGCGTGGAACACTTTTCTACTGAGTGATGCCAATACTTTCATAGAATTGAGTGAGTTGTTTGTTAACAAACTCTGTTCGATTGTTTGTGCGAATGATTCTGACGGTTTTGTTGAGTCATACTTGTAGCTGTTTGATAATTTGATGATGACCTCTGAAGTTACATCCATGGTTCTCAAAAACTAAACCCATGTAAACCGAGAGTAGTAGTCAACGACAACTAGAACGCATTGCTTCCCTTTTATACTCTGCACTCTCATTGGTCAGCATAGATCCATATGTAGGGTGTGAAGAGCTTCCTTGATGGTGTTGAAAATGTTGGGTTTGTGGGTATGCTTCTTGCTTTTGCCCAGTTGACAAGTCGAACAAAGATGATCTTTTTCCAACTTTAATCTGAGTAGACCTTGTTCAAGATACTAGCGAGCAAGATCATTGATGGTAGCAAAGTTCAAGTAATTTGAACATTGGTGCCATAGCCATGATTTGCTCTTTGAGACCTAAGAAATCAAGCAAATAGGAGAGGACTGCATCATGTCTTCAATAGAGATGGTGTACAAGTTAGTGCCACGACTGCCTTTAAAAAGATCGACACTATCCAATTCTCTGACAAAGCAAGTGTGTTTTCTGAAAGCCATTTCGAGATAGGAATCACAGAATTGACAACATAGAACAAATTGTGCCAAAGTCCTTCCACGTTGTATATCTTGACAATTATACAGTCACCAAAGACATAATCTCTATAACCCATAATTACCCCAAAATAGTAGTTCCCGAATCTAATTGTCCCGATAAACTTATTTACGAAATTATCTAGCCGTGAGCGATCCCCGGTCATATGTTATGAGCAGCCTGAGTCCAAATCTCAAGGGACGATCTGTACGACCTGCATTTGAAAACAGACAAAAGAATAGATTTTGGAGTGTCGGATCCCCAGTTTAATTTGGGTTCCAGTTGGTTAGTGCAAACAAATTCTGGATCAACTAAGACCTTAAGTGCATTCGTTTCAATGGTGGGAATTTCACTAGTAGATGCAATGGGCCTAGTTAAAGGACATTGAGTCACTAAAGGAAAAGTTCTACTAGTTGGCTTCCATTCCTAAATAGGCACTACTTTAGAGTAAGTTATCCTAGTTAAAGGGCACTGTTCTCCTAAAGTGAATTTCCTTCCAGTGGGCTTCTATTGATAGCCAACATTGGCAAAAAGTTTTCTTATTGCTTTCCAAATTTGCTTAATTCGTTTAGCTCTCCAAACTTTCTTAACTGGGGTCTTGTTGAATGACTTCAAATATTTCTCAATACATTTATCATGATTAGCCGAAATTAAGCATTCATTACATGTTTTTCAAAGTGAATTAGGGCTTGAATTATGATCCTTTTTGCCCAAATCCGACTTATTGTTCCTCATGTGGTCTTCTACTTTCTTCTTAGGAACACTTTTAGCTGATGAAGCCTTATCATTCTTTATGTTTCTCACAGGTTTTGACTTTCTAGCTTTAGTGTCACTATAAACTCCTATAGAGGGACGGATGGGAATCTTAGTCTTTTTCACTTCCAGTTGCTAAACATGTTTTGATGTGTTAGGATCTGAAGTTTCCAAGGGTGCCTCAAAGCCTTTTCTTAGTCATTGAGAATGATGAAGTGAGCCTATCTTGCTTGTTGCCAATCTTAGGACATGTGCCAATGGCATATTCTAAGAGTTCCTGAGATAGTTTAGTGAGGAACTAGGCATCCAGAATAGCACTATCTTGTGGTTTCACTATCCTATCCTCTTCAACAATCTCACGAAGCATGTCTAGACTATCCTTAAGGTACAAGAGATAAGCATAGTTAGCAGACCTATTGTTCCTAAGATGAAGTGCGATATTAATAGCATCAACATCATATTTTCTAATAGCAGAAACCTTTGGAACATTCATGTCACTGATGGTGACTGGCATTGTACCTTTCACCTTAGTCTTTAGATTTTCAATTTCATTAAGCAAAGAAGTTATTTTTTTCATTGGTTTTCTCACGTGTGATCTTGATCGAATCATATAACTCTTTGTAACGTTTTAAGTAATGGAATTTTCAGCTTGAAACCACTCAATATCACAATGTAATTTATTAATGGTATCTTGATAGTGAAAATTCTGAAAATCTAACGACGATGGTTTATTGGTGTTAGTTACAACATACTTGGTTGACTTTAATTGGGTAATTTGAGCCCTTAATTTGTGAATCGTGCTAGTGTAAGCTTGAATTTTTTTCATCACGTTTGCCTAATTCAAAATATGCATCAAATTCAGGAGCATCCGAAGACGTCTTAGCTTTTGAGATTTTAATTCTTTCTTCTAAATTTTGATACTTTAGTTGCAAGTTAAGATTATCAACCTCTAGTTTTGACAAATGCGTGACAATGTTATCATGATCATCATTTTGAATTTTCTCATGCAATTTTAAATTCTCCCCCTCAAGCTCAACAACACGATTCTGGAAAACATTTAATGGAATAGACATTTCATGAAATTGGCAGACAGATAAAGCAAATTCAGTAGCAATATAAAACACATCCTGTGCAACACAATTAGCAATCAAACCCTAACCTTCCTAATTAATTCATACGTGATTGAGGCAAAAACAGTCAACTAAAGTCAACCACAGATGTGGTCAACATAGTCAAATAGCTTAGAGTCAATCCCCGTGGAATACAGTGGTTTCCCCGGGTCGTTATGTCCCGACGAGGTGTGGATGGTGTTCAAACGGGTTTGTAATCGGGTGAATTTGGACAGAAAGGGGTTTGTGATTGATTACACTACTGATTTATCCAAGGAAATAGCTTAAATAAGCTATATTAACAAGATTGTAAATTTGGAAAAACCAGAAACGTTTAAAACCTAAAAACGTATACGTTCAATTTAAATTTACGCGAACGTGCGAAATAAAACGCGAGTTTTATAAAAATAAGATACTTACGAATATGAGAATTACATTTTTACAATTCTAATGATAAAAGAAAATTTTGAGAAAATTAAAATTAATTTTTACACTATTTAATTAATTATTATTAATTAATTACTAATTTCCTATTTACTTTTAATTATTTAAATTATACTAAAATACAAATAATTATGAAATTAACTTAGAAAAATAAAATTTAAATTTGGAAAAATCTAAAATAATATAAAACTAATTTTAAAACTGAAAATATATTTTTAAGACTTTCTAAATAATTATTATTAATTATTAACTAATTATTAATTAATAAAAACTAATATTAATTATTAAAAATACTAGATGAAAAGAGAAAAATATGAAAAAATTACTGAAATTATTTTATAACTACAGGAACCTGAGAAAATTATAAAAATGAAGATTGCTTATTGAATATGCTGAATATAAGCCAACTAGCTTAAATAGAAGCTATCACTATTTTTGTCTTTGGCTTTTTTGGAATTTTCTATCACAAAACTGTTTAAATACCTTAAATAACAAACTTTAACAAAAGCACTTTGGCTAAATATGAAAAATAAGCACAATGAAAAGCTAATTAGATTGACAGATTGCTTTATGAAGCTTATTAGGATTTTAGGATACTTGAAAAAGCTTATAAAGAGCTAAACAGCCCAAACCAAAGATACAATAAGCTAAAACACTGATGAGGGAACTAGGAATAAGAAAAAGGAAACAGAAAAGCTCAAGCAATAAGCTGAAATAAGCAATTAGCAATCCCACACTCACCACAGTTCACTCAGACCAAATGAGGCAACTTAAGGAGTCTGTGGGGCCCACTAGTGAAGTTGGAGGTCCAAGGGAAAAGTAAAGCCAATAAGCTGAGCTTATTGGCTTTCTAAAAAGCCAAGGCTCATTTACTAGGACCCACTAGTGAGGTCAGGAGAGGGCATTGAAAGTGGTGTGGATTGGCTGGGTCTGTGTGCAGGGCAAATACCTTGCCCAACAGCCCTCTTTGAGCAGCTCAAACAAGCTCAAGAAAAATCCTAAAAATTAAGCACTTATAGATTCCTAAAGTTGAGCTGAGGTTCTATAACTCCTAAAAGTTTCAAACCTTGATACACAACACAAAAATCACAATAAATCCTAGCATTTTTGCATTTCTGCACAAAAGATGAAATTTGACTTTTGAGATGAACTAGTTATTTGACTTATTTGAACTTTAATTCCTAATCTAATAATTTTAAAACTTGTAAATAGCTAAAATAAAACTAATCTAACCTAAGGCTTCAATTTTTAAGCTAATTTGAGTGGTTATGGGACTCAATACCTTAACAGTAGACAGTTATGGGATCTTATAGATGATTTTGACTTTCCTGTCAAAGGGGACTTGTTTAACGGCCTAACTAACCTATCATAACATAATGTAACATATCTAGGTAGTGAACAACAACAAAAACAAACTTCTCAATGGTGCTAACCACTGACCCAAACACCCCCTTAAATGGATTGTCTTGGTGATTTTTCAAGCTAGATGACGATTTAAACCATGAAAACCATATTGGAGGTTGTACTAATGCTGAATAAACATAAAACAACATAAATCAACAGCAAGGAACACCTACAGCTACCAATTACAAAATATGAAAGTTTGATACTTAAAAACTGAAAATGTATACTTACTATGATCCTTTTGCACAAAACCAAAATCAAAGCATGTACCCTTATCCTAATGTCTCCCTGAGACTCTAAACCACATCCATACTTCACTGCTACTCTTCTTCTTTCTTCGTCTTTTTCCTTTTTTTTTATTTTTTTATTTTTCTATTTATTTTTGGATATTTTTGATTTTCTGGTCCAAACTGAAATACTTGTATTGAAGACTTAAGAAAACTTAAAGTTAAGCTTAAATTAGATTACACAAATACCAAACAACAATTTTTAACACTTACTCAAGAACTTAGAATTTTCTATTTAAAAATGCAAATTTGAAATTAAGGGCTGTAAACTTTAAATTAATAATTGAAATAAGTTTCTAATACATTAAGGATGATTAATACAGAGATTGTAAGCTAAAATTTACAAGAAGGATTGAGAATTAATCTAAATTACAAGCTAAGCTATTCTACAATTACACTACTGCTATCTACTGCCTCTCTCTTCATTTTTCTTTGAGTTATATAAGCCCTGGGGACTTCTTCTGACTTTCCCACTTCAATCCTAACCGCAGGATCCTTTGATTTGATCTCAGCGTTTAAATCTCTTTTTGGCGGGAAAAGGGGATTTGGCAGGTTTTAGTGTTAGCTGGGGGAATTTAATGAGGAGGGGGTTTGCAGGGATAATAGTGGGGGAAGGTAAGGTTGGTGAGAAAAGTGGAGTAGGAGGGGAGAACATGGCAGCAGGAATTGGGGGATGAAGATGGAGGTGAACAGTGGTCGTTTGACCATGTGTTGACTGGGGTGATATCAAAAACGGGTAGGGACTTGGGCCAGGGGTTGGGCTTGGGTAGGATTGGGTTGGATTTGGTATTATTTTGGGCTTTGGTTCTGTTTGGAATAATAATACTTAGGGTCCATTTGAATATAAAATTATCACTAGGACCAATGTTGTATTTTCTGCAAACCTGGGGGATGAAACTGAAATTTTCCCAAATGTTCACAAGAACTAAAATTTCCATCTTTCATCAACCCAAGGACCATAAAAGTTACTTTTACAGAATTTGAAATCCCAGGGACCTTTTATGCCAAAACTTAAAGTCGAGGGACCAAACTTGTATTTTCCTCAAACTTTTCATCAAAAGGCTATTTGTGATAACCTTTGAGTTTCCAAGGACCAAAAATGTTTTTTCTTCCAATAATATCCCACCAGGGGCCAAATCTGCCAAAAGTTAAACTCTAGGGACTAAATTGCAAATTTCTCAAAACTTTTGAAATTTTTCACCAAAGGACTAAATATGACAATTTATGATTTCAAAAGGACCTTTGGTGATTTTTCTTTTAAAATAGGTGCTCAGGGACTATTTTTACCAATTTTTGAAAGTTGGGGGACTGAAACTGCCAATTATGCAAACTTTGTACGTTTTTCATCTGTTTTTACTCATTTTGCATCTGAAACATATAAAACACAATTTTGGAATATTTTTAGTATTTTGATGCATTATTGAGTGTTTTTAATTGTTTTTGCAGTTCAGATTGACCAAAAATGATGATTGTTTGAGCACTCATCAATCCCCCACACTAAACTATTGCTAGTCCCTAGCAATCTTTTGAGAAAACATAATGGATTTGAGTCTCTTTACCAAAAGCCATCACTTTTGGAGTAGCCAAATGTTTCAGTTCAAGTAAGAACCATGGTACACCGATAACCTTGTGATTTTGAGCAAACCACCAACTTTCAACTGTTTTGATTTGTCTTTACCAGAAGCCGTTTGCTTCTGGACTAGCCAACTCTTGATGGACATAGTCAACATCTTGGTGAGCTGATTACCAATTATGGCTTTCCAGTGCCTTTACCACAAGCCATAATCTTGCGAGCTAGCCAACTCTTTCACTTTTTAGGATATGGCGAGTTGAGATATCATACAATTTTGGGCAAATTGTCAGCCATAAACGGATTTGATATATCTTTACCAAGAGCCTTTTGCTCCTGGACTAGCCAATCCTTTTGTTGTTTAGACATGGTGGAATGATAACTACAAAAAATTTTGAAGCTCAAGTGAATTTTTTTTTTTAATTTTGGCCAAAAACGGGGGTACTAGAAGGTAAAATGTGATAAAATTCGCTAGAATTTCCAACCCCCCCCCCCCCCCCCCCCCACACTTAGAATTGAATATTGTCCTCAATATTCAAAGTCCCGGATATTATGCCGACTCTTTGAACGTAAAATGGCAACATTACAAGCTAAATGTGGAAACCGTTTTTCACTTTGTTTTATTTATTGCTATATACATGGTGACACAGTAGGGGCACTCCCCAACACTTAAGGTGAAAACCCTAAGTACATGCTACTGTTTTTGTTTACCGAGTCGCTAGCTTGACTCGACCGCGAATTCATTTGTTCTTGGGGAAGCATGATGTGGAAGAGACAATCTCCATCGGACTTTCATTCAAGATGTTTGGACAAACATTTGAAGCACGTGAAAGTTCGACACCGATGAGATAAGTACCCGGCTGTAAATAGTATAAACTATAAGCGGTGATACCGGGGTCAAAGATAATGTCTTCATTCCTGAAGGATTGAAGAACAGGAGAAGTCACCCTCTAGGTGAAGAAAAGGAAGAAAACCATGAGGAAAATCATGATTAGATCTTTTTCCTCGAGATCAGGCACAGTTGCCTGAATTTGGATTTCAAGGGTTAAGCTCGTTGGGTTTGAAAACATCCCGGGAGGGAGGTTGAGAATTTGCAAATCCTCATGATTGATTGCATCTCCCCCGGGCTATCATACTCCGGAGGAGTCATGATGTGAGTGAGTTCACCGGAGAACTCCTCTTGAAGAGAATTATTCACATGGTGTGAATCTGAGAACTCTTGTTCCATTATGGACTCATCACAATCCTCATTCTGAATACCAAAGAATGGATTATCAGAAATCAAAGTGAATTCAGATTCGAATTCAAATAGAGGATTGGTGATAGTAGTATTAAATGTTTTGGGAACAAGGTGATTAATATTCTCTATTGGACTATTGGGATAAGAAGTGAGTGACGGATCATGATTTAAAAGACTTTCAATCTCTCCTAGATCAGCTTCAAAGTCAATGAGATCATCGTCACTTCCCGTTGGAAGTGGATTGATGTGAGTGAGTTCATCGGAGAACTCCTCAAGAAGATGATCAGCATCAGAATGTGGAACTGATGCCTCAACATACTCGATGTCTCCATAAGATGCACAATCTTCGCTACAATCGGAGAAAGTCTCAAATTGATCTTTTGGACACTCAAGAGGGGAAGGTAAATCACACATATGATCAAAAGTTCCCTGTGACTCTCTTGGGATTGGGACAAGGTTCGCAACACTAGACTTTATGAATTCGTCCGATTCCTTTTCAGGAACAGTGCTAAGATGTTCGTCCCCCATGTTCAGAGAGTGAGTGTGAACTTCGGGTATGATAACAACAGACTGAGGGAGTTGAGAGGAGCTAGCATTCATGGATTGTACGAGTTCCATTTGATCTTCTGCTAGTAATTTCTCCATCACATTATTTTCTCCCTGAGTTTCCATGGAAGGAATTGAATCTGATGAGCTAGATGAAGTTTTATAAAATTGAAGAATATCAAGGGTATCTTCATCATCACTGTCATCAGGAATAAAACGGAACTGAGAGCTAGATTTGGCTGCTTTTTCTTTTGCAATTGATTCCCTAATAAATTTTTCATAGGCATTTTGGGAATTTATTCTAGCAGCCTGCTCTTCAGCTAGCAATTCTTCCATGGATTTTTGATGGGTGTCTTTTTGAGCAAAGTCTTTAACTAAACCCTTAAGCTCATCAAGTATTTCCAGTACATTTTGAATTTCTGGAAGAATTGCTTGATTCATTTGGTACTGTGGAGGTTGGTTATAATACGATGTGTCAAAATTGTCATAAGGAAATGGATGGAGGTGAATAGTGGTCGTTTGACCATGTGTTGACTGAGGTGATATAAAAAACGGGTAGGGACTTGGGCCAGGGGTTGGGCTTGGGTAGGATTGGGTTGGATTTGGTATAATTTTGGGCTTTGGTTCTGTTTGGAATAATAATACTTAGGGTTCACTTGGATATAAAATTATCACAAGTAGGGCTGTAAACGAACTGAACGTTCAGTGAACATTTCATCAACCGTTCGGTACAAAGTTCGTTTATGTTCGTTCGTTTATTAAATGAACGAACATGAACAATATTTTACGTTCATTTACTTAAATGAACGAACATGAACAAAAGTCTCGTTCGTTCATTTATGTTCGTGAATGTCCGATTAGGCGTTTGTTAAAGTTCGTTTATGTTTATTTGTCACAACCCGCTATTTCCCAGGTCAATACTAATTTCTAAACTAGAATTTAAATTCTTGACGTTTGATTTGAAACATTTTTACATAAGCCTTTTACTTGAATCGACGCGAATTTCTAATTAAATTCTAAGTACTCTAGGACTTAGGTTAATTTTAGTCCACAACGCTCCGGTACCTTGCTCCTTTCCCCAGTTCACCATTTTATTCTATAAAACGAATTTCTATTCTTTAAATACTTACGGTTTTTAAATCCTACATAACGTTAATTTTTATTCAAGAATGTAACACTCGACATACCCGACTTTCTCAACAATTATTTTTAGGGTATTTTTATACTTCCAAAACTATTACAAAAGTCCTAAAAAAATATTTTCCGATGTCCAAGAGAAATTCTTTATATCTTACTTTTAATTACGTATAACTTCCGTTAACTACCAAACTAATACCCGATACATATTTTTACTACCCAATACATTTAATATATACATTTTATAAAAATTACATTCATTTTTTTTCTATTTAGTCCTATGAGCCGCCCCCCCCCCTATAATGTGTAAAAATACCACTACAAAATCTACCAAAAATTTCAATCTTATTATCATGGGAGACATGCAATTAATTTTGGTGGCTAGAGCAACTCAATTGCCCCCCTCCTTTTCCATGAAATTCGGCAATCACAAGGACCAAGTCCTTGTGATATTTTTGACCACATTGACCATATGACTATATATATGTACACCTAAACTAGTTCTTCATTTTAGTTAAAAAGAAAACATACTCACCTCCCACTCTTACTCACCATTCGATCCACCCTAAGGAGCAAGGAAGATTAGAGAGCTTGTTGGTCACTTTCAAGAGTACTTAGGATAGTTTAACAAGGGTTTGGAGTACTAATCTTGGGGTTACATTAGTGTTCTACTAACCTCATCTCACTAACCTCTTTGTAAGTGATTTTTACACTACTAATATTTCTTGATTCTTATAATTTTATGCTTGTTAAGTAGCTACACATGATTATCACTTGGTACATGTCTAAACATCTTACATCCACTTTAATATTTTGCTAAGAAAATACATTTTTGTATAAGTTTTGATCTCAAGAAAAGTGTTAATAAATCTCTACAAGAAAATAAAAATAAACTTTACATATATATATATATGTTAGCTTTGAAAACTTGGATGATCTTGATCAAGGACTTTAAATATTGTTGGGTTATGTTTAGATCACTATTTTTTCTAGTTGATGGATGACCTAGGACCATAGTTGGAGTTGTTGACAAAAGGTTGTAGCAAGTAAACACTAGAAAAATATAGTTTGACATTATTTATGGTAAATCTGCCCTTTTCGACCTCCTGTAGAAACTCAGTATCTTGGTGGCCATAATAGGCTAGAAATATAGAAACTAGACTTAATAACGAAAACATAGCCGCTTGAATGGGTTGAAACGGCCTTATAACGAAAAAGATATGCTATTTTCAAGATTTACGACGAAAACTACTTTTTCTGAAAAATGGTTTCTGTCCAGATTTTTGAGCTAGGAAAAACTGAGGTTAAATGATTTCTAAACTAGCCGAGACCTTGAAAATACTAGAGTACACGTGAATACCTTCGCGGGGATATAAAGAACTTGAAAAACGGAACTACGACGCGAAAGTTATGGCCTTAGGAAGTTGGACAAAACCATATATATATATTGACAGTTTTTATTTATTTTTGAAAGCTGATGGAAATGTTCAACATGAAATTTGGACACTTTAAGGTGTGTTTTGGCTAAAACGACGTAAATAAAAGTGGTAGAACTTTACGTATACTTATGGGGTACGTTAGAGATTTTCAAAATATATATTTTTGAGACGACTAATATTTGGTCGTGAGATTTACAAATTTCTTTTTCTAAAATGGTGGATGACTTAAACTCGAGATCACTTTGATCAAATACATTTTTGACGACGAATACTACGACGACATGTGCAAGTGATAATGTAGTGTATGACTTGCATGCTTGACTTGATTTCGGTAACTAAGACATATGCATATTTAGGTCGCGACTAGTGATTGTTGGACCTATTCTATCAATTTCATAACTCTATTTTTGGATTGCTATTGCTAAGGTGAGTCATAGCCCCACTTTTACTCTTTACACTTGTTTTAACTCTTTGGGGGGAGATACATGCTCAACTACTTGCTTACTAGTATAAATACTCAAAACATATTTTTCTTGATATTTAAAACATTTATACTTGATTGTTTTATACTCGATTGTTTTATACTTGATTTCATACATACGTGATTGTGCTATACTTAACTGTGTTATACTAAACTGTGATGGTGTATTCTTGAGACTTCCAATGGCCCCAGATTAAGTTGCTGGGCACAACCATGGAAACAAACATACATACATGCTTCCACTGGCCCCAGATTAAGTTGCTGGGCACAACCATGGAAAACATACATACATACATACTTCCAATGGCCCCAGATTAAGTTGCTGGGCACAACCATGGAGATATACATACAAACGTGAGGTCTTCGGAGATGAAGTGTAGACTCACGACTAAATGCTTAACTGTTGTGATAAACTTATACATATTTTATTCATACTATATATTGTAGCAGTGGGTTGTGAACACACAGGTTACAAGTCTCTTATGGCGGGACTTGTAACTGAGTGGATTTACGATGCCTTTGCTGGGAAACATTCATACATATGCATAAACTTTATTTAGTAAACAACTCTATGAACTCACCAACCTTTGTGTTGACACTTTTAAGCATGTTTATCTCAGGTTAGAAGGGCGATAGCAGGTATGTGGAGCGGAGAGTCTTAGGGCATGCATTTTGAAGACTTTCGCTTTTATCTTTTACCATTCGATACTTTTCAAAAACTTATGTACTATCAATTTGGGATCTTTTGGTTTGTAAACTATGATTTTATCTATTCGAATGGTAACTTTTTAAAAACGTCTCATTTAGAGTTCGTTTTCTATACCTTGTACTTTGTGCCCTGAAGTAGCATCCCAATGACACAGTCTTCCGCTGCGGTATTTTGGGGGTGTTACAGATTGGTATCAGAGCCTTGGTTATAGAGAACTAGGTTGTTTTTAGAGTCTAGACTATAACCACATACATTTAGACTCTCCTCCCTATCGCCTTGCATTTTTCATACACGTACGCTTGCCGATATTTCCTTAGACCTACACTATTAGATATTCTGTGGTACCGATGGGGAAGTCCCAAAATCTAGGCAAGTTATCAGAAATATGGAGCTCGGTGATAACTGATCATTTAACTTAATCTTGTGACAGTTCTTGTTTGATGAGACATGAGACTAAGTTAAATGAAGGTTATTACTTAGCTGTAGAGATTTGATGATTTGCCCGAGGATGGGAGTTCTCTTGAGGTTACTCTTTAGAAGCCGTTAGAAACTAGACTACCTAGTGACTTTAGCACTTAAGGGAGAATCCTTTGTTCCTTCGTACTGAGCATGACATTCCCTAGATTCCCATTTAAGCAACGTCTACCACTGAGATATGTGTGCCTGGTGATATGTACACCTGTGAAAGGAAACATTTATAATTGTGGTGGCCAACATAATTATAAGTGCTTCACGACACACGTGGACATATGACTATGCATATGTAGATCGGTGTTGGCACGACTTAGGAGACAATTGGTGGCACGGTATTATATATGAGGATGTTAAGTATAGACTTTGGTTAAACAACGGTTTTCCCTCAACTCTGACGTTCACTAAATGTCCTTCCTCCCAGGAAATCATGGCACCAAGGAGAGTGACTCGTAGCTCTGGTCGAGGAGGCGCAACACCAAGGGGTGGAAGGACTGGTGGACGTGGAGGTAGAGGAGGTAGAGGAGCTGCTCATGACACTGGTAACCCAAGTAACGATGGTCGAAGAACTGGTAGACGTGGAGGTAGAGGAGGTGGTCACGGCGTTGAAAACAATGATAACAACAACAGTGGAAATACTGATTTTGAAGCCATCATCGCTCGACAACTTGAAAACTTTCTCCCCACTATTGTCACTCAAGTTGGCGATCATATGAATAACTTGGCAAATCACGAAAGCGGAATTAACAACACCAATGGTTTAGGCCAGAATGGTAATGGCAACAACAACATTAGGACTGGATGTACGTATAAGGAATTTACATCGTGTAAGCCAATTGAGTTCGATGGTGTAGGAGGCGCGTTAGGGTATACTAGATGGGTGGAAAAGATGGAGTCGGTGATCGACATTAGTGACTGTGCACCACATCAAATGGTGAAGTACTCCGTATGCTTGCTATCAGGAAAGGCATTGACATGGTGGAATACGCAGGTTCAAGCTAGGGGTAGAGAGGCAGCTGTAGGTATGACATGGGATGATTTTAAGGCACTACTGAAGGAGGAATACTGCCCGGACAATGAAATGCAGAAGCTAGAGGATGAACTTTATCATCACTCTATGATAGGGGCTGGACATGCAGCCTATACAGATCGATTCCATGAATTAGCCAGACTAGTTCCACACCTGGTTACCCCTGAGTCCAAGAGGATCGAGAGGTACATATATGGTCTTGTCCCAGAAATTCGCGGGACTGTGAAAGCAACTGAGCCTTCTACAATTCAGAGTGCAATATTGAGAGCAGGAACTCTGACAGATGAGATGGTTAGAAATGGAAGCTTGAAGAACAATGATAAAAGGAAGGGAACAAGCGAGTCGAACAAGCATATAGGCGCAATAGCTGACAACAAAAGAGCAAGGACCTTTGCGGCGACTAGTTCTGGTCAGAAAGAGTATTTAGGCTCGCAACCTAAGTGTACAAAATGTAATTTTCATCACCAAAAGACTGTGCCCTGCCGTATTTGTGCTAATTGCAGACAGTTTGGTCATTATGCAAACCAGTGTAGAGAACCGGTGAATGTGGGCAATGTGATGAACAATCAAAAGACATGCTATGAGTGTAACAGCCCGGATCACTTTCGGAACACCTGTCCTAAGTTAAAAAGGAATCTTAACCAAGGAGGAAATCGTCCAAAACTAGCAGCAGCAATTGAAGGGCCACAAGATGAGGCCATTGAGATTCCACCCGCGCGTGGCAGAGCTTACTTCCTAGGAAACCCTATCACCCAACATGTCCAAGATAGCATCACGGGTACATTCTCTTGAACAACTATATTATTTTAGTAGCACTTAAGTCTTGGCACAGAACTTATACCCAACCTCGACTAATCTGAGACCTAGCATCATTAACCTAGTTATATAGGTAGTAGATGATTTGATTTGTGTAAACAACTCTAACGAGTTTGGGAAGGAATGAGCTGAACACTAGGAACATATGTGGAATGAATGAGCTGAACTTCGGGACGAAGTTCCCTTAAGGGGTAGAGACTGTCACAACCCGCTATTTCCCAGGTCAATACTAATTTCTAAACTAGAATTTAAATTCTTGACGTTTGATTTGAAACATTTTTACATAAGCCTTTTACTTGAATCGACGCGAATTTCTAATTAAATTCTAAGTACTCTAGGACTTAGGTTAATTTTAGTCCACAACGCTCCGGTACCTTGCTCCTTTCCCCAGTTCACCATTTTATTCTATAAAACGAATTTCTATTCTTTAAATACTTACGGTTTTTAAATCCTACATAACGTTAATTTTTATTCAAGAATGTAACACTCGACATACCCGACTTTCTCAACAATTATTTTTAGGGTATTTTTATACTTCCAAAACTATTACAAAAGTCCTAAAAAAATATTTTCCGATGTCCAAGAGAAATTCTTTATATCTTACTTTTAATTACGTATAACTTCCGTTAACTACCAAACTAATACCCGATACATATTTTTACTACCCAATACATTTAATATATACATTTTATAAAAATTACATTCATTTTTTTTCTATTTAGTCCTATGAGCCGCCCCCCCCCCCTATAATGTGTAAAAATACCACTACAAAATCTACCAAAAATTTCAATCTTATTATCATGGGAGACATGCAATTAATTTTGGTGGCTAGAGCAACTCAATTGCCCCCCTCCTTTTCCATGAAATTCGGCAATCACAAGGACCAAGTCCTTGTGATATTTTTGACCACATTGACCATATGACTATATATATGTACACCTAAACTAGTTCTTCATTTTAGTTAAAAAGAAAACATACTCACCTCCCACTCTTACTCACCATTCGATCCACCCTAAGGAGCAAGGAAGATTAGAGAGCTTGTTGGTCACTTTCAAGAGTACTTAGGATAGTTTAACAAGGGTTTGGAGTACTAATCTTGGGGTTACATTAGTGTTCTACTAACCTCATCTCACTAACCTCTTTGTAAGTGATTTTTACACTACTAATATTTCTTGATTCTTATAATTTTATGCTTGTTAAGTAGCTACACATGATTATCACTTGGTACATGTCTAAACATCTTACATCCACTTTAATATTTTGCTAAGAAAATACATTTTTGTATAAGTTTTGATCTCAAGAAAAGTGTTAATAAATCTCTACAAGAAAATAAAAATAAACTTTACATATATATATATATGTTAGCTTTGAAAACTTGGATGATCTTGATCAAGGACTTTAAATATTGTTGGGTTATGTTTAGATCACTATTTTTTCTAGTTGATGGATGACCTAGGACCATAGTTGGAGTTGTTGACAAAAGGTTGTAGCAAGTAAACACTAGAAAAATATAGTTTGACATTATTTATGGTAAATCTGCCCTTTTCGACCTCCTGTAGAAACTCAGTATCTTGGTGGCCATAATAGGCTAGAAATATAGAAACTAGACTTAATAACGAAAACATAGCCGCTTGAATGGGTTGAAACGGCCTTATAACGAAAAAGATATGCTATTTTCAAGATTTACGACGAAAACTACTTTTTCTGAAAAATGGTTTCTGTCCAGATTTTTGAGCTAGGAAAAACTGAGGTTAAATGATTTCTAAACTAGCCGAGACCTTGAAAATACTAGAGTACACGTGAATACCTTCGCGGGGATATAAAGAACTTGAAAAACGGAACTACGACGCGAAAGTTATGGCCTTAGGAAGTTGGACAAAACCATATATATATATTGACAGTTTTTATTTATTTTTGAAAGCTGATGGAAATGTTCAACATGAAATTTGGACACTTTAAGGTGTGTTTTGGCTAAAACGACGTAAATAAAAGTGGTAGAACTTTACGTATACTTATGGGGTACGTTAGAGATTTTCAAAATATATATTTTTGAGACGACTAATATTTGGTCGTGAGATTTACAAATTTCTTTTTCTAAAATGGTGGATGACTTAAACTCGAGATCACTTTGATCAAATACATTTTTGACGACGAATACTACGACGACATGTGCAAGTGATAATGTAGTGTATGACTTGCATGCTTGACTTGATTTCGGTAACTAAGACATATGCATATTTAGGTCGCGACTAGTGATTGTTGGACCTATTCTATCAATTTCATAACTCTATTTTTGGATTGCTATTGCTAAGGTGAGTCATAGCCCCACTTTTACTCTTTACACTTGTTTTAACTCTTTGGGGGGAGATACATGCTCAACTACTTGCTTACTAGTATAAATACTCAAAACATATTTTTCTTGATATTTAAAACATTTATACTTGATTGTTTTATACTCGATTGTTTTATACTTGATTTCATACATACGTGATTGTGCTATACTTAACTGTGTTATACTAAACTGTGATGGTGTATTCTTGAGACTTCCAATGGCCCCAGATTAAGTTGCTGGGCACAACCATGGAAACAAACATACATACATGCTTCCACTGGCCCCAGATTAAGTTGCTGGGCACAACCATGGAAAACATACATACATACATACTTCCAATGGCCCCAGATTAAGTTGCTGGGCACAACCATGGAGATATACATACAAACGTGAGGTCTTCGGAGATGAAGTGTAGACTCACGACTAAATGCTTAACTGTTGTGATAAACTTATACATATTTTATTCATACTATATATTGTAGCAGTGGGTTGTGAACACACAGGTTACAAGTCTCTTATGGCGGGACTTGTAACTGAGTGGATTTACGATGCCTTTGCTGGGAAACATTCATACATATGCATAAACTTTATTTAGTAAACAACTCTATGAACTCACCAACCTTTGTGTTGACACTTTTAAGCATGTTTATCTCAGGTTAGAAGGGCGATAGCAGGTATGTGGAGCGGAGAGTCTTAGGGCATGCATTTTGAAGACTTTCGCTTTTATCTTTTACCATTCGATACTTTTCAAAAACTTATGTACTATCAATTTGGGATCTTTTGGTTTGTAAACTATGATTTTATCTATTCGAATGGTAACTTTTTAAAAACGTCTCATTTAGAGTTCGTTTTCTATACCTTGTACTTTGTGCCCTGAAGTAGCATCCCAATGACACAGTCTTCCGCTGCGGTATTTTGGGGGTGTTACATTATTTATCTATTTATGTTCATATATCACATCTTTTAATTTTATAATTTTAAAAATTGGTTTGTTTAAATAAAGCAACATTTATAAAACAATATATTGTGAAGAATTCAATAAAGTTTATGTTTGTTTGTCTATTTTCATTTATGTTCGATCGTTTATGTTCGTTTAGCGTTCGTTTAAAGTCTTAATGAACGAACATGAACAATTCATTTTCTTAATAAATGAACGTGAACAAGAAAATTCGTTCGTTTAAATGTCCGTGTCTGTTTATTTGTCCTGTTAAAATTAAATGAACGAACATGAATATGGCTTCGTTCATGTTCGTTCGGTTTGTTTACAGCCCTAATCATAAGGACCAATGTTGTATTTTCTGCAAACCTGGGGGCTGAAACTGAAATTTTCCCAAATGTTCACAAGGACTAAAATTTCCATCTTTCATTAACCCAAGGACCATAAAAGTTACTTTTACAAAATTTGAAATCCCAGGGACCTTTTATGCCAAAACTTAAAGTCGAGGGACCAAAATTGTATTTTCCTCAAACTTTTCATCAAAAGGCTATTTGTGATAACCTTTGAGTTTCCAAGGACCAAAAATGATTTTTCTTCCAAAAATATCCCACCAGGGGCCAAATCTGCCAAAAGTTAAACTCTAGGGACTAAATTGCAAATTTCTCAAAACTTTTGAAAATTTTCACCAAAGGACTATATATGACAATTTATGATTTCAAAAGGACCTTTGGTGATTTTTCGTTTAAAATACGTGCTCAAGGACTATTTTTGCCAATTTTTGAACTTTGGGGGACTAAAACTGCCAATTATGCAAACTTTGTACGTTTTTCATCTGTTTTTACTCATTTTGCATCTGAAACATATAAAACACAATTTTGGAATATTTTTAGTATTTTGATGCATTATTGAGTGTTTTTAAATGTTTTTGTAGTTCAAATTGACCAAAAATTATGAGAGTTTGAGCACTCATCAATACGCCCCATTAATAATTTGTTTAGGGTTTCTAGGTTTTAATATCATCTTCAATGTGTCTTTAATGATTATTTTAGGGTTAAGTAACCAGGTTTAGAGCTCGTATTAAGATCTGATTGAATGGCCACAACAGATGCAACAGTCGATATGTATGTTTAACCATTTCATGATTTTATGTGACTATTCAATACGTATAACTTGTTTATTATGTATACCGATCATCAGAAGGTTTTTACTACAGATTGTATATGTTCATGTGAGGTTAAAATAATCAAGAAAACAGTAGGTATAAAGATTACTTTGATCGATTGTAGGAAACAAAGAAAACATGTCAAAACTTAACCAAAACGGATCAAAACCAAAACCCTTCCTTCCCTTATGATTACCAACGATTCACCACACCTTGTGATACCAATAGCACGAATCAAAAGCACCCTATTGAGCTTTGGAACTGATCGAATGAAGAGTAGGAGAAAAAGTAGAGTCGCATATTTTTTTTTAGGTTTTAGTGAATTATTTTAGGATCGTATATTATGTTTGTGATATCCTGTTCTTAATAAAAGATATGCAAGTTGTGTATGGGCTTTAAAATCCGTGTTTTCGGATGGGTGAGAATCAATAGAATACTTTCCAAATATCGTCCATGTATATCTTGTATTATTAGTCATATCCTTTATTTTAAAAACACAAATTCGTTCCTCATGATGTCATGGTGAAATTTTTATTTTATTTTCTCTTATCATAAGTTAATTACTTAGGTTATAATCAAATTTTAATATTAGAGATTTCAGGGTGTTATAATTCTTCCCCTCTAAAAAGAAAATTTTTGTCCTCGAAAATTGAAGTCGCGAAAGTTAGACGGAGTCGTAGCAAATCACAAAAGATTATCACAAATATCCTCACACTAGGGGAGATTCTTCCAAAAGAATCTTCACAACGAAATAGTTTCTCATGACTCGATCCTAACACTCTTGGATAGCCCTAGACTCTCCAATCATAACAAATCAAATCCAACGAATGCGAAACAATGCGTATTAGATGACAGATGATAGTTGGGATCCTACAAGGAGATAAACGAAACATAAATTCCTACAAGGCAAAAGTGGAGATAGTGCTAAACGATAAATCTTCATCAACTCCTACCAAATTCTGAACGAACAAAGGAACTTGCCAAAGGTCGAAGGAGCACAAATCAAATCATTAAACTTATCAAGAGTCTCATAGGGAGATGGGATAACATATTCATACTGAGGTTCCAACAAATCAGTGTATCAAAATGTATCAAAAAGCATAACAGAGTAGGTAGAATAATCGTACGGATAAGAACGAATCCAAGATCTAACGTGTCATGAACTAAAGCTTCCTCTAATGCCAAGACATATATCTCTTCTATACTTCTTCTGGAAGTGTGAACCAAAATGCGATTCTCTGTCACGATCATTGCTAGTGCGCCATAGCTTGAATAATCTCCTGTCGGAAGAAATCTCTGAAAATCTTCCAAGCAAGTTGTCCTAGTCAATGCAGTCGCCACCGTCCTTATACCATCTCGTTCAGCTCCTGCATCAAGACTCTATACACATTAGTCAACTAAGATGAATAGAGTTGATAGAACTGTGTGCTTCACTTCAAACAGCTTCCTTGTATCTTTTATCATAGCTAATCTCCTTTGTTGATATAAATAAATGATTAAAAATGTTATTCATATCTTTCGATATTTCTATGTTTTGATAATCACAAAACGAAAACTCATCAAACCAAAGATTATGACATAAACAAGTATTTAGTAGTAAATACTCATCTTTACCATTAAATCACTTAAGGTATGAATAAACAAAGTGTCCAATGTATTACAAGATCAAAGGAACATTTTTGTTAATCACTAGATAATTATAAAATGTTACAAAACATTTTATATCTTTTGTAAAACATTTTTGGAATTAAAAGAATATGTTTTATTCATTACAAATTTGTGAATTCAAATTTTCAACCAAAAATGGCAAATCTAATCCAGAAAAATTCCCCTCACAAATGGACAAGAAAATCCAACGTTCAGGAGGGCGGCCCCCTTAATTATACTAGGCGGCCCCCTTAATCATTAAGGGGACCGCCCCCTAATTAAGGGGACCGGCACGCTCCAGAACAGTATTTTCTGGCCCTATAAATATTGGATCATTCCACATATTTTTCTCACCTTTTTGCACTAAAAACTTTCTGATCTAAACATCCCTCTCCATCTTCTAAAAATCCTTTGATCTTATATACTTTGATCTTTGTTTCAAAGTGATTCAAGCCTCAACACTCAAGTGCAAAGAGAAGAATACTTCTACTAGAAGTATTACAACTTAGTATCATCTTGCTATCTAAGTTGTTTGGTTGTTTCATCTTGTTGATCTTTCATACTTTGGTGAATAAGGTGTATGTATTAGTTTGCTAGATTTAGTTGTAGAATCTAGAATTGTTGTAAGTGTGTAGTGGAAGTTGAAGTGAAGAAGTAGTGTTGGATATTAGTGAAGATAGGAGAGAGTGGCAATAGTGATTAGTTGTGAAGAAAGTGAAGCTTTCAAGTGGAGAAGATTTGAAGACATTAGTAGATTAAAGTTGTGAAGACTCTAGTGGCTTGAAGGTGCAAAGACATTATTGGTTTGAAGTTGTGAAGACATTGGTGCTTTGAAATTGTGAAGATTGCAAGACATTGAAGTCGTGAAGAATTTTGTGAAGGTGTGAAGATACTCGTGGTGCGAAGATATATTGAAGAAGTCAAAGGTGTGAAGAAGTTGTGGTGTGCTATTTGGTGTGAGATTGGTTCTAGCTACAATTAGGACTCGACATCTTGCTTTGTGTCGTTAATTGGTGTAAGCATTTGGTGTGTACGGTTTTCTCCGCCATAAGGGAGGTTATTGACTTAGTGAAGAAAACTCTCGAGTTCGGTGCTCGGGGAGTGGAGTAGGGCAAGGAAGGTGTCCTTGTAGCCGAACCACTATAAATCCTTTGTCTCTCGGTTTGATCTTTCCATCTCTCATTCTTTACTTGTTTACTTACTTGCTTCTCGTACATTATTATTATTGTGTGTTGTGCATATATTGGTTTCACATAAAGATCAAACTAGGTTCCATTCAAAGCATTAATTATACATTAGTAAATTAAAGTATATACAATCATTAAAACACATATACACATATAAATACAAACTTATATTTAAGTGAGATATATGAAATTATAATTTCTATTCAACACTTTAAATAAGAAGTATTTATGTGACAAATGTGAATTAATTTGTATCTATACTTTAGCTTCAAAGGTTTTTACAAATTACCATCAATTCTTTGAAAGTAAACTTTTATTAAAACGAAAAAGACGCAAAACTATTCAACCCCCCCCCCCCCCCTTCTAGTTTTCCACAATTGGTATCCGAGCCACGTCTAGCAAGATTTTTAAAATAGATTGTATTTTAAAACTTGCAACGATTGATGGAATTTGAAAAATATGTAGAAGGGAAATTTGCACAAAAACCACCTTTATTTGAAAATGATCATTTTCTTGAATGGAAAAACAAATTTGAAAATTATGTGAAATCAATAGATCTTGATCTTTGGCATATCATTTCAATTGGTGATCTTAAACCAACCAAAATAGATTTTGAAAATCAATATAATAATCTTCAAACTAAAATTGATAAAAACACTAAAGCCAAATTACTTATTTTCAAAACTCTACCAAAAGTTAAATATGAAAGATTATTTCGTTGTAAAACGGCAAATGATATTTGGAAATGTCTTTTAAAGATTCACCAAGAGAAATGTAAAACCAAAGATGATAAACTTGATATTGCACAAGAAATAGTTAATCTAGAAAATTTAGTAAATAAATATTTAGTTGAAATAAACACATGTACTACTAGTTCAAATGTGATCATTGAAGGTATCTACAACGAAGAATACATGAGCCAAATCCGAAGAAAGAGCGTGAATAAATCATGGTGCAACAAGTGCAAAGAAGACTATGATAATATGGCTTATGAGAATATTCAAACAAATGAGAACACAAGTATTGATGACAAGTATTGATGGCAAGAACTACATGTTTCTAGATCCAAGTGAAACTACAAACAATACATGGAGCGACATGGAAAATGGAATTGATCACCATATAGCATGTGAAGAATGTACAACTACAAAGAAGGTACAATCCAAAACTAAACATTTTTGCTATGATCAATTTATATTAGAATTTTTAAAAATGGAAAACAACTTCAAACATTTTTGCAACATTGACTCAAAAATTATTTTTAAGAACGAATTTTCAACATCCGCTGAAAACAACTTTGAAAAAGAAACCATTTTAGAAGATAAAATGTCTAGACTTAAAAGTAATATTGAAATCGATCTTGAATGTAAAAAATGTCAAGACTACAAACATGAAATTAAAATGGAAAATGAAAAAGCAAAAACATTGGCAAAATTCGAAAATAGTTCTAAATCTTTAAAATATCTTCTCAACATTCAAAAGCCATTTTATGATAAAACCGGCTTAGAATTTATCGTAAATGATCCTTCAACAAATGTATCAAAACAAATAAAATTTGTTAAATCTAGTGAATAAATTTAGAACTAATACTATTAACATTCATTACTTATTATTCTAATCAAGAAAGTCATTGTTTGTTAATTAAAACAAACTATTGATGAATTCTTGTACTTATCGACGACATCCCCATCATGTGCATTCAAATGCAATGGATGTTCTCATCTAACCAACTAGGACCCATGAGAATCTGGGTACCAAGATGTTTATCATGTTTAGGTAATTAACGAATGAAGAGTCTATTACGTGTTGATTTACTCATCTCGCTCTATTACCTTTGACGGATATTGGTCTCTATCACGTTGTTTCACATTCTGCAAATGTTTCGCCTATGACGTTGTTGCGGGAATATTCTTGTCTTGGCATTTTGCTCTTTACTCTTGGAGTATTGGTATCATGGTGTGTCCGTTACTATTTCAAGATGAAGCCTCCTAAGTACTACTTCTATTAACCTTCACGACTTGTGATGATTGGTGTGATCGATTGAGCATCTCGGATCTAGTTCCCTTGATTTCTATTCATGGGAATGTTACTTGGCTACTTCGACATGTTTTGGACCAACTCTTAAGATTTCTTCTATCACCGTCATGCCCACTCTTTTTGAAAAGCTGGACCTGAGATAAGTTTTCTTTTCAAAAACTTGTCAATGTTACATTATATTTTAGAATGTTTTAATTAGTATGTGAATATGATTTAACTGATAAATTGCCATGCTTTTAGATTATTAACACTAATATATGCATATATGATATTAGCAATATTAACCTTCTTGTTGTTTAGTCTATTATCATTTTTCTTAATCTTCTATGATCTATAGTAGAACCCTTCTACTTAAGCTATATGATCTTACTAGTTGCATTAATTGATATATTATAATTGAGATTTGTATATATATATATATATATATATATATATATATATATATATATATACACACACACACACACATGTCTATCTTGTATCCATGAACTATTTACCTTGCCCCTTCCTGTCCCATTGCATTTAGATCATAAATATCTATCATTTCACTTTAATATCTTTAGGTGTCATTAAAGATGATTATGTGTGACAATGGGCTTAATTGATTCTCTTGAGCATGATAAGCTTCCATTTCAAATCCTTCACTTGAAACTTCTTGATTATCATGATCAAAACATCATGTTCAAAACTTCTCTCTTTTTGAATGAAATATTTTCTTTAACAATTTACTTGACTAAAATTTCTTTCATAACCATTATTTTAATCAAAAAACAAGATTGAATTTTTTTTTTACACGTTATGAAACAAAATTCAATCTATGTTATTGTAATGCACACTTGAATTTACTTCAAAACATTGTTGAATAAAACTAAAAACGTTTTGCTTAAAACACATTTAACTTTCTCACATGTGTCATACACTTCTATTGGAAATGACATTCACAATTTAATCAAATCATTTCATGAGAATCATGGCTTACCCATATGGATCTTGTTTGTAACAATTCTTGATGTCCATATAATCATGTCCACCTATTTGTTACTTGTTAACAATCATCAATATGTTTGCTCTAGACTAAATGTTATCATCTTCATATAGTTACACATTTAACTTATTGGCCTTATTGTCTCCTTTGTTGCATATCTTAATTGATAAATTAATAGATAGCATGATTATTAGAAATTAATTGCCTATTTTAATTAATTCTATATCACTCTCTACATTCATGAATAGTAAGCCCTATATTGCCTCAAAGAGTTGAACTTACTTGAATCCAAATCTAAAAACACAACCTTTTTGAAAATTTTCTGCCAAAAACCTATTTCTGGCATTCTGGGAATCACCAGATGGGCGGCCCCCTTAATTATATAAGGCGGCCCCCTTAATGATTAAGGGTATCGGCCCATAATTAAGGGGACCGGCCATCTGATGGACGGGGATACTGTTTTCTTTATCACTTTTTGACCCATTTCAGCCTATACTTCCCAAAATTCACAAACATATTTTGTCCCATGCTATCCCTCAAAATTTACCTTCCTAAACTACATTTCTCATACACTATAAATACCCTCTTCCCATCATTAATGCTATCACACCCAAACATGTCATCTCCCAACAAACAAAAACCTAAGATTTCAAGAACCGCAAGGATCTCCGTCAAACCCGTTTGGAGGAGAAAACTTGATTCTTGTCATAACTCAAGTGATGTTGTTCCAAGTCAACCAACTACTAAACCTCAAACCCACAATAATGACTCATCTCACAACCTATCACCCACTCATTCCCTCATTCATGCCTCTTCTTATGATGAGCATGCTCAATCCCAAAACAACAATCCCAATTTCTCAATCAATACTTCACATGTTGCTCATTCAACAAAAACACCATTCACTCTTGGAGAACCTCTTCCACCCATTTCATGTTTTCATGATTACCCAAGCTCAACCATGTCTCCACCACCAAGAGTACCACCACCACATCCTACAACCTCACATGCCATTCCTATGTTGCATGTTCAAACCTTCACCCAAGATAACCATCATGTTCCACCATCATCACCTTCCTCCGAACACTTGAAGTTCGTTGAGGAGCTAAAAGAGGCTCATGAGCTTAGTGCTCTTTTAGCATTACATCTTGCGCAACGCAATTTGGATCCAACCCAATCAAGCTCACCATCATCACCACACAACATCAACGAAGTTGAGAAGCATGTCAACAATTGCCCTTGTTGCATCTTCCTTCAACAACAAACCATTTCCTTGAGTGAGCACTTCACTTGGATTGAGTATCTTCTTACAAGATCTCAACAAACATCATCACTTGAACAACATCAAAACCCTCAATCAACAAACCCTATCTCTAACCCACCACCTACAAGTTCCACATCTCCAAACTCACCAACATCCATGCAACCAAAATTTTATCTCCACTAAACCACCAAGCATTTTATATGCTTATGTTTCTCATTTTCAAATAAAACCTTTCAACCATTTTGGGATTCAAGAAAGTTTGGTGACACTCCTTGTTAGCAAAATAGGATGCTATACTTAGTCTTAGTATTCTATAGTTATGGCTTTTGTCACAATGATTATGGGTTGATATAATCATTCTCTATCAATGAATGACTTAATATGTATTCCTTATTATCTTTTGCCATGCTTATTACTTGTTGGTATTATGATATATGTGTTTGCTTTTGCTATGCTTGTGCTTCTAATATTTTTCTTGCAAGAATTCCAATTCTCGAACCTTTGGTGCCCTCAAACGAGGGGGAGCATACATCAAGGGGGAGCTTACTTCCTTTTGGCTTAAACCTTTTTGATTTTACAAAAAGGGGGAGAAGTGAATATAAACTCACTAAATACTTGTCTAAAAATTAATTTTTGGATTTAATGAGTTTAGGTTTTGTAATCTTTAAAAAGGGGGAGATTGCCGATATAAATAAATGACTAAAAACGTTATTCATATCTTTCGATATTTCTATGTTTTGATAATCAAAAAACGAAAACTCATCAAACCAAAGATTATGACATAAACAAGTATTTAGTAGTAAATACTCATCTTTACCATTAAATCACTTAAGGTATGAATAAACAAAGTGTCCAATGTATTACAAGATCAAAGGAACATTTTTGTTAATCACTAGATAATTATAAAATGTTACAAAACATTTTATATCTTTTGTAAAACATTTTTGGAATTAAAAGAATATGTTTTATTCATTACAAATTTGTGAATTCAAATTTTCAACCAGAAATGGCAAATCTAATCTAGAAAAATTCCCCTCACAAAAGGACAAGAAAATCCAACGTTCAGGAGGGCTGCCCCCTTAATTATATTAGGCGGCCCCCTTAATCATTAAGGGGACAGTCCCCTAATTAAGGGGACCGGCACGCTCCAGAACAGTATTTTCTGGCCCTATAAATATTGGATCATTCCACATATTTTTCTCACCTTTTTGCACTAAAAACTTTCTGATCTAAACATCCCTCTCCATCTTGTAAAAATCCTTTGATCTTATATACTTTGATCTTTGTTTCAAAGTGATTCAAGCCTCAACACTCAAGTTCAAAGAGAAGAATACTTCTACTAGAAGTATTACAACTTAGTATCATCTTGCTATCTAAGTTGTTTGGTTGTTTCATCTTGTTGATCTTTCATACTTTGGTGAATAAGGTGTATGTATTAGTTTGCTAGATTTAGTTGTAGAATCTAGAATTGTTGTAAGTGTGTAGTGGAAGTTGAAGTGAAGAAGTAGTGTTGGATATTAGTGAAGATAGGAGAGAGTGGCAATAGTGATTAGTTGTGAAGAAAGTGAAGCTTTCAAGTGGAGAAGATTTGAAGACATTAGTAGATTAAAGTTGTGAAGACTCTAGTGGCTTGAAGGTGCAAAGACATTATTGCTTTGAAGTTGTGAAGACATTGGTGCTTTGAAATTGTGAAGATTGCAAGACATTGAAGTCGTGAAGAATTTTGTGAAGGTGTGAAGATACTCGTGGTGTGAAGATATATTGAAGAAGTCAAAGGTGTGAAGAAGTTGTGGTGTGCTATTTGGTGTGAGATTGGTTCTAGCTACAATTAGGACTCGACATCTTGCTTTGTGTCGTTAATTGGTGTAAGCATTTGGTGTGTACGGTTTTCTCCGCCATAAGGGAGGTTATTGACTTAGTGAAGAAAACTCTCGAGTTCGGTGCTCGGGGAGTGGAGTAGGGCAAGGAAGGTGTCCTTGTAGCCGAACCACTATAAATCCTTTGTCTCTCGGTTTGATCTTTCCATCTCTCATTCTTTACTTGTTTACTTACTTGCTTCTCGTACATTATTATTATTGTGTGTTGTGCATATATTGGTTTCACATAAAGATCAAACTAGGTTCCATTCAAAGCATTAATTATACATTAGTAAATTAAAGTATATACAATCATTAAAACACATATACACATATAAATACAAACTTATATTTAAGTGAGATATATGAAATTATAATTTCTATTCAACACTTTAAATAAGAAGTATTTATGTGACAAATGTGAATTAATTTGTATCTATACTTTAGCTTCAAAGGTTTTTACAAATTACCATCAATTCTTTGAAAGTAAACTTTTATTAAAACGAAAAAGACGCAAAACTATTCAACCCCCCCCCCCCCCTTCTAGTTTTCCACAATTGGTATCCGAGCCACGTCTAGCAAGATTTTTAAAATAGATTGTATTTTAAAACTTGCAACGATTGATGGAATTTGAAAAATATGTAGAAGGGAAATTTGCACAAAAACCACCTTTATTTGAAAATGATCATTTTCTTGAATGGAAAAACAAATTTGAAAATTATGTGAAATCAATAGATCTTGATCTTTGGCATATCATTTCAATTGGTGATCTTAAACCAACCAAAATAGATTTTGAAAATCAATATAATAATCTTCAAACTAAAATTTATAAAAACACTAAAGCCAAATTACTTATTTTCAAAACTCTACCAAAAGTTAAATATGAAAGATTATTTCGTTGTAAAACGGCAAATGATATTTGGAAATGTCTTTTAAAGATTCACCAAGAGAAATGTAAAACCAAAGATGATAAACTTGATATTGCACAAGAAATAGTTAATCTAGAAAATTTAGTAAATAAATATTTAGTTGAAATAAACACATGTACTACTAGTTCAAATGTGATCATTGAAGGTATCTACAACGAAGAATACATGAGCCAAATCCGAAGAAAGAGCGTGAATAAATCATGGTGCAACAAGTGCAAAGAAGACTATGATAATATGGCTTATGAGAATATTCAAACAAATGAGAACACAAGTATTGATGACAAGTATTGATGGCAAGAACTACATGTTTCTAGATCCAAGTGAAACTACAAACAATACATGGAGCGACATGGAAAATGGAATTGATCACCGTATAGCATGTGAAGAATGTACAACTACAAAGAAGGTACAATCCAAAACTAAACATTTTTGCTATGATCAATTTATATTAGAATTTTTAAAAATGGAAAACAACTTCAAACATTTTTGCAACATTGACTCAAAAATTATTTTTAAGAACGAATTTTCAACATCCGCTGAAAACAACTTTGAAAAAGAAACCATTTTAGAAGATAAAATGTCTAGACTTAAAAGTAATATTGAAATCGATCTTGAATGTAAAAAATGTCAAGACTACAAACATGAAATTAAAATGGAAAATGAAAAAGCAAAAACATTGGCAAAATTCGAAAATAGTTCTAAATCTTTAAAATATCTTCTCAACATTCAAAAGCCATTTTATGATAAAACCGGCTTAGAATTTATCGTAAATGATCCTTCAACAAATGTATCAAAACAAATAAAATTTGTTAAATCTAGTGAATAAATTTAGAACTAATACTATTAACATTCATTACTTATTATTCTAATCAAGAAAGTCATTGTTTGTTAATTAAAACAAACTATTGATGAATTCTTGTACTTATCGACGACATCCCCATCATGTGCATTCAAATGCAATGGATGTTCTCATCTAACCAACTAGGACCCATGAGAATCTGGGTACCAAGATGTTTATCATGTTTAGGTAATTAACGAATGAAGAGTCTATTACGTGTTGATTTACTCATCTCGCTCTATTACCTTTGACGGATATTGGTCTCTATCACGTTGTTTCACATTCTGCAAATGTTTCGCCTATGACGTTGTTGCGGGAATATTCTTGTCTTGGCATTTTGCTCTTTACTCTTGGAGTATTGGTATCATGGTGTGTCCGTTACTATTTCAAGATGAAGCCTCCTAAGTACTACTTCTATTAACCTTCACGACTTGTGATGATTGGTGTGATCGATTGAGCATCTCGGATCTAGTTCCCTTGATTTCTATTCATGGGAATGTTACTTGGCTACTTCGACATGTTTTGGACCAACTCTTAAGATTTCTTCTATCACCGTCATGCCCACTCTTTTTGAAAAGCTGGACCTGAGATAAGTTTTCTTTTCAAAAACTTGTCAATGTTACATTATATTTTAGAATGTTTTAATTAGTATGTGAATATGATTTAACTGATAAATTGCCATGCTTTTAGATTATTAACACTAATATATGCATATATGATATTAGCAATATTAACCTTCTTGTTGTTTAGTCTATTATCATTTTTCTTAATCTTCTATGATCTATAGTAGAACCCTTCTACTTAAGCTATATGATCTTACTAGTTGCATTAATTGATATATTATAATTGAGATTTGTATATATATATATATATATATATATATATATATATATATATATATATATATATATATACACACACACACACACATGTCTATCTTGTATCCATGAACTATTTACCTTGCCCCTTCCTGTCCCATTGCATTTAGATCATAAATATCTATCATTTCACTTTAATATCTTTAGGTGTCATTAAAGATGATTATGTGTGACAATGGGCTTAATTGATTCTCTTGAGCATGATAAGCTTCCATTTCAAATCCTTCACTTGAAACTTCTTGATTATCATGATCAAAACATCATGTTCAAAACTTCTCTCTTTTTGAATGAAATATTTTCTTTAACAATTTACTTGACTAAAATTTCTTTCATAACCATTATTTTAATCAAAAAACAAGATTGAATTTTTTTTTTACACGTTATGAAACAAAATTCAATCTATGTTATTGTAATGCACACTTGAATTTACTTCAAAACATTGTTGAATAAAACTAAAAACGTTTTGCTTAAAACACATTTAACTTTCTCACATGTGTCATACACTTCTATTGGAAATGACATTCACAATTTAATCAAATCATTTCATGAGAATCATGGCTTACCCATATGGATCTTGTTTGTAACAATTCTTGATGTCCATATAATCATGTCCACCTATTTGTTACTTGTTAACAATCATCAATATGTTTGCTCTAGACTAAATGTTATCATCTTCATATAGTTACACATTTAACTTATTGGCCTTATTGTCTCCTTTGTTGCATATCTTAATTGATAAATTAATAGATAGCATGATTATTAGAAATTAATTGCCTATTTTAATTAATTCTATATCACTCTCTACATTCATGAATAGTAAGCCCTATATTGCCTCAAAGGTGTGAAGAAGTTGTGGTGTGAAGATATATTGAAGAAGTCAAAGGTATATTGAAGAAGTCAAAGGTGTGAAGAAGTTGTGGTGTGCTATTTGGTGTGAGATTGGTTCTAGCTACAATTAGTACTCGACATCTTGCTTTGTGTCGTTAATTGGTGTAAGCATTTGGTGTGTACGGTTTTCTCCGCCATAAGGGAGGTTATTGACTTAGTGAAGAAAACTCTCGAGTTCGGTGCTCGGGGAGTGGAGTAGGGCAAGGAAGGTGTCCTTGTAGCCGAACCACTATAAATCCTTTGTCTCTCGGTTTGATCTTTCCATCTCTCATTCTTTACTTGTTTACTTACTTGCTTCTCGTACATTATTATTATTGTGTGTTGTGCATATATTGGTTTCACATAAAGATCAAACTAGGTTCCATTCAAAGCATTAATTATACATTAGTAAATTAAAGTATATACAATCATTAAAACACATATACACATATAAATACAAACTTATATTTAAGTGAGATATATGAAATTATAATTTCTATTCAACACTTTAAATAAGAAGTATTTATGTGACATATGTGAATTAATTTGTATCTATACTTTAGCTTCAAAGGTTTTTACAAATTACCATCAATTCTTTGAAAGTAAACTTTTATTAAAACGAAAAAGACGCAAAACTATTCAACCCCCTTCTAGTTTCCCACATCCTTCCTCCTTGGTAGAAACAAAATCTCTCCTCAGCTTCTCAAACTTCTTCTCTCATTCTTCATCCCACAAATTACTCTTTGAAAACATCACCTAAAAGTTCTTCTGACGAAGAATTTCAACACCAAAAACGAAGATGATTCTCGTGTTTCTCTTCCGTCTCTGAACACACTAATATGTCATACTATAACCATTGTCCAAGTGTTCATGACAAACACGATTGATCAATTTCATAGGGACAGTCAGAGTAGTAACCAATACTATTGGCATTACAACACTCATAAAAGATCACAACGAATGCGAAAAGAAATTTCTAAGAATATCTCATTCATCATATAGAACATGACACGATTCAGCTTCTAGAAATCAATTCACAAATCATGGTATCATCACTGTTCTCTACGAATAAAACAGAAACGCATCAAGGAATACACAGCGAACATTCCAAGCAATCCGAATAAATCTTGAGGCGAGTCTCACCAACGAAGTAGGCTTCACAACCGCGAGGGATTAACGCACGAGTTTTCAAATCAAAAGTGATCATAAATGATTATCATGTTTGGAACCGTGATGCAGAATTTGAGTTTCACAAATCGACAAATATGACAAATACAACATGACTGTTGGTAGCATCAACATGCTCAGTCAACAAATTTATATCCAGGATAATATCGAATCAAACATCTTCAACGTAAACCGATTAGCAAAATGAAAATCATCTTCAAATATCTCCAGAATGTATCGAACAAATCGGATATTCATGATGAAAGGTAACAAGATTTGTAACACCCCCAATTTCGTGATATGCAGCGGAATTCAAACTGGGTGTTACTCGACGACACAACAATCATAATAATAGAAAACGATCTCTAATTGAGTCGTTTTAAAATATTTATTATTCAAATTATGTAAATATCAGAGATTACAAAATGAGGTCCCAAATGGTTCCATGTTTACAATTTACATTAAATGAGTTTTCGAATGATAATAAAATTTATAGCCCTTTTGAATATTCGTGCCCTTTTGTAGTGTGAGTTAATTAGACTTACACCAATGATTTTGAGAACAAAACATTTATTATACTAAGCTCATGACACCAAAAACGTTAACGGGTACCAATATCAATCGGTGGAGTTACCCCGGTAGGTACTTTGCCATCATACCTAAATCTCAAATATAATGCATTTGTTTGAACGTAGTTAATACAAATGGGATCCGTCAATCCCAATAGGCCTATTCACAATCAATGTTGCAAAAAACGGCCTACAAGGCCTTGTAATCGCCGATTCCAAGCTACAAGGCCCTGGAATTTGGAGACATTTACAAGGAAGTCGGCCGATTAATTGGCGATTACAAGGTTTTGGGCTGATTAATCGGCTAAAAAACGCAACTCGGCCCTTGACTGCCTCAGGACCGATTCATGATTTTTGCAACATTGTTCACAATACTCACGCTCACTATTACTAGTGATTAAATCGTTCATGATAAGGGGTCTTGGATTGGCAAGGATGGTACTTAGTAATAATAAAACAATCAGGCAAGCATACAATTTGAAAACATTGTTTTCGGTTAAAATAGCATTTATTCCCCCAAGGGTTTGTAAAACAATTAAGTAAAGGAAAGTGGGGCTATGAACTCACCGTGAGTTGGATGATGTATAATGAGAATGATGGATATGCCGTTATAACTTCTACGAGCAACCTAGAATAATTGTTGCCACTTAGGTTTGGAATAATGTCTAAGAAAACATAAACTTGCCTATATATGTCTTGCATATTGTTCATGATGTAGTACTTTGTATGTTGTATAGGTCGTTGTATAGAGATGGTTTATGAAACATGTATAGTTGGTATATCTCGTACTACCGTCCGGGCCGTCATAATTCAGAGGTCATACAGTAAACGTACGAGGAGCTAGGACACTTTAATTCGTAAATCCAGCAACTCGTCGATCCGTTTACCCAAATGAAACCCCTCACATGAAGCTCCCTAGTGTTGTAGTATTTGATAGAAAAAATAAATTTTTGATCTTTAAAAGTTACATGTCCGAATGTTGAATAAACTTAGGAAAGTTTATTTTGAATGAAGATTATTATTTTTAATGAGTTTATTAAGCCTAGAATGGATATGATAACACTTGCAAAGTCTCATGGTCATTTGATGGAGTAGATCCAAATTGTTTTGTTTTGTTCAGACTAAAACTTTAGTCAATGATTTCAATTTATAAAGCTTTAAGGTCTTAGTCGTGGCCTTGCCGTGGCTTTGGTCATGACTACCATAGTCTTGAGACTCATCCTTGGCCTTAGCCATGGTTGTGGCCTCGGCGTTGAGGTCATTAGATCTCTTGGTTTTACTTAGCCATAACCATTGCATAGTCATTTGGGTATTTAAAAGGGCTGTTAAGAATTTGAAGAAAATATCATTCATTATGGGTTTTCTGGACCCGTGCTCCTAAATTTTTGAAGAAAATATCATTCCGGGCAACTTTCGTGTTTTAACTTTTTGATGAAATGGAGTATAAAATCCTCTTTTTTGCGTGTTTTAGTTCTGTCACACAAACTTTTGGGACAGTTTTGCCGCAAAGTTTTGGTAACTTCTATTAGCCATATCTTTTGACTCATATATTCATTTTAGGTGATTCAAATTGCTATGTTTTCCTTGTTAAGTCCTCTACCACATTATGTGCTTGTCCAATATCATGTGTATACTATTTTAGTCGAATTTCTCAATCTAAGTCACTAGTTTTCTTGTTTAATTAACATAAGTTAACATATAGTTTCCATAACTTGTTTTAATAGTTTTTATACATCATGAATATAACACAAAGACCATATATAAAATGAATGAAATATAATAAGTATGAAATTGATATTGAGCAAGGAAGTGTATTAAGGTTTCTTACAACTTTAGGCTTTCTAAAGAAAGGAAGTTAAGAACAAGGATTAGGACTTTGATTTAACTAGGATCTCTAGCTTCCAACTTCTCTAATCTCTTGAAACCAACTTGTGACTACTTGAGAAGACACTTGAAGTATCTACAAGACACTTCTTGTGTGGATGGAAGATCACCAAAGGATGGAAGAAACAAGGACTTTGGATCAATCAAAGCTTTACAAGAGCTTTGGAATTGATATGGAACTTGTATTATTGAATAATACTTGAAGTAGAGAGAAAATCATGAATGTGTTTCGGTTTGTAATGGTATGAACGACCAAAGGGGGAGGGGAGGGTTATATAGAGCCTTGAGAAGGTGCTAGAAAGGTGACTAACCAAGCTTGTTAGCTAAGCTTTGCAAGGTGTTGCAAGATTAGGCAAAAACTTGGAGCCTAAATTGCAAGGTGTCATGATCTAGTGAAAGCAAGAGATGAAGAGTCTCCAAGACTCTTCCTAGAGTTGGTTAGGATGAGGAGGGTGACTAGGTGGTTTAAACTTGGTATTGTCTAGTTTACGGAGTCAGTTTTGGTTCCGTTAATCACTGACCGTAAGTTGTTAGGCCAAGAAACAAAAAACCGGGTATCGTAAAGATATGAAACTTGTAGAAATGATTAAACTTGTCAATATACCCATAATAAAATATAAAATGAGCGTAAGTTCCATCGGGTTGCTTAAACCCTGTTAAAACTGGAAACGCGGGTCTAAAATGTGTAATACGTAAAACGTACGAAAGTTGCGTAAAACTGAGAAAAGAAAAATGTAACTTTTCTAATAGGATAATAATGGATTAAAATGATCTATAATGTCTAGACTTGGCTTAGTCTAGTGTCGGTTGGTATTTAAGGTCTTTTAGACATAAAACCGTAAGCCTAAACATCAAGGAATGATTTATAAATTCAAGGAGTGATTTTTGGTCAAAGGGGGAGTGGAGAATATGTTGACTTTTCCAAAATATGAAAGTTTCTAATCGTCTCAGAAAACGCGGTTCAGGTATAGGCTAAGGTTACAGATAAGTAAAAGTGCTTAAAACGTAAATTTCTGTTTCGTACGGCACAGGGTCTATTTTGTAACATTTTACTTAATTATCAAAAATTCTCTAATTAATCATGAGTGTACTAAACATTAATCTGATGCGGGGAAAATTGGTGCTGTTGGTTTTCGTTATGCGTAGGGTGTTTAAACAACGTTTAAACCAAACGTATAGTTTCTTAATAACTTTCGCGAAAATGATCCGATGAGTGTCAAACTTTTATTTTATCATGGAAATAATTTATCTCACGAGAATATGAAATAAAAATTTCAGAAATGAATAGTGAATGTGAATAGTAAAAATAAATAGTAAAATGAATAGTGAAAATTTGGGATTGGATAGTAACCTGAAAATGCGAATTGTTACAAGATTATCTTAGATATAGGCAGGGCAAAATCAATAGTGTAGAAATAACAAAGTAAGGAAAGCCACAAATGTGTTAAACACATCGGATTCATAAGCACGCGAATTCTCTGAACGGACGAAAAAAGCATTTAAACTAATGGCAACGAATCAAGGATCGAAGTTCAAAATAATGCAATAACTTCAGAAAATGAACCAATAAGACATTACTACAAAGTCTCAAGGCATTCTAAACTTATGTTGCGAATCCTGATAAATCTTCTAAATCTCCGGAATGAAGGATCTTATAAAGGCTTAACTAAACGCCGAGGCAAAATTAGAGTGATGCGGAAGCAAGATACAAAACTAACGTCTACTCTTATAATATACCAAATCCTCACCAGTCATACTAAAAGTTCTTAAGGGGAGAAACCTAACGCAAATCCTTCTAAAGTTATTCCATGAGCTCCTAAAGGGAAAACCTAAGGGTCCAAAGCTTCACAGGCCATAACTTATGTACTACAAGTTGCAGCCTCGGCTCTGATACCATAATTGTAACACCCCAACCCGCCAAGGGTCAAAATGTCACATTATGGTGTCGAATCAGAACATACAAACGCAAGCGGAAGGCTTATAAACATAAAGTTACAAAGGTATTCTAAGGTTACAAAAGAAATACTAACTCTATACAATAAGAAATACAAATCCAAACAAAAAATCTAATTGAATCCAAAAACCACGTCTAATCCAGATGTAAATGGGCTTCTAATCATAGGGTTGGTCCACTAACGCTCCTATGCACTCTTCACCCAAACCCAACTTCCAACCTAAAACCTGCAGCAGGAAAAAAATGTAGCTGAGCTTAAAAAGCCCAGTGAACAGATAATGCGTGGAATTACCCCCTCGCAAAAGGTTTTACCTCTCAAAGGATCTTGAGGAGCTTGCAATCCTCACTAGGCAGTGTACCTGTTCGTTGTAGTATAGTATAGTGACAAGTACCGGGGGATTGATCGTTCAACTCAGGAATAGTGTTCGCTAGGATTAAAAAGTCTACCAAACTAGGTCTAAAGGTGAGGGATGATTCTTTTTGTATTTTTATAAAAGCAAATAAAAATCTCGGTTTTGAAGGAGTGGGCGGAATTAATTGCAAGCCAACTAACCCAATTAACTAAAGATGCAATCAAAATAAAATAAAATAAAACTTAAACTAATTTGTCGTGTAAACAATAATAAGAGAAAATGTGTTTACTTAGATTTCATTACTCCCTAGATATCTTTTACCGGTTGATTAGCTTGTTACAATTGCATGGATGACGGGTTATATTCCTTAATACTAGTCGTAGGGCTGTGTACGATCTTCCCTAACTCTATAGGCTTCTACTTCATTATAGGTCGAGCCGACTACTAGCTCCTAACGTAGTATCACTAGCAGTTGCCTATGCATTAAATACAACCAATAAATCTTAGTACACCTCCGATCATGTATCTTAAGACGTTCAAGCAAGTTACCAGTTGGAAGTCTACCAGTTTTCTTAAGCCTAACATGGAAAATAATCATCCACAACAATTATAAACAAACCATCAACCAATAATCAACATCTAGGTTTCATTACATCTAAGCAAACACAAGAAAAACCTAGCCTAGCATGTTAAAAAGAAGAAAAGCATAAGATAGAATCAAACAACACATAGACATATTGTATGGTTATTGGAAAACTTATCTTCAATTGAACACGGATGGAACAAGGGTTGAAACCCTTGTTGTTACAGAAAATTCGTATAGGCTTTGCACAAAGAAGTTCTCCAAAAGTTCCACACTTAATTAATGAAAATTAGAAAACTATAAATATATTTTACACCTTGACGGCGTCACGTTATAGCTTATGATGCCGTCAACTCGCCGCCAAGATAAGATTCGTATTGCGTAGATCCACTTCCGACGCCATCATGTGTAATTTTACTATGGGTCGTCACATTTATTCTGACCCTGACAGCCTTGGTGACGCCGTCAGGCCAAATTGCCTTGAAATTATTCTGGGCCGTCATGTATATTTTCCATATCCACCTATTTTGCCAAGCTTGAAGCCGTCACTTGTATGGCTTTGACGCCGTCAGGTACTGTTCCCAGCAAGGATTTTGAGACTTTGTCGTTTTCTTCACTTAATCGCTCCAAAAACGTCCAAAATGCTTCCTTTTCTAGATTTCTTCTCAAAAGCACCTAAAATGACAAAAGGAACGATTTAGGGCAATAATTGATCAAATAATCACGAATTCGGGCTTAAATGATCCCCTAAAATTGGTATACTTTTCGCCTTATCAAATACCCTTATACTTGAGATTTGCTTGTCCTCAAGAAAATGCGCTTTTATTCTAATCAAAATACAAGTTAGGGGTCATTTAACACTAAGATAAAAATAATTACAACAAATAATCGTTCCACTTAAAACCAAAAACAAGCATGGAGGTTATACACTAGCATCTCACAAATACTGTTTAGATACTCACATCTCTCGGGTGTAATAAAGTATATATCACAATAAGGAAATGGAAAACATCTCTCACTACCTGTCATAGCAAATAGATTACCATAGGCTTGGAAAAGGATCAAACCTCCACCACTTGGTGTAAGCACCTAGGATAAACTATCAAAGAGGTCTTTTAAAGGGTTATAACGTTAGGTGTAGGGATATGATAAACATGGTTTTGTTGGATAAAGGCAATTTTTACTGGTGGCGAGTTAATCATCTTGGTTAATTACATGTACAATGTGGCGTTGTTAAGCCAAGACTCGACTCGAATTAAGCTAATAAAAAACTAACAAAACATAAAACAAACATAAAATGAAACGGGATGGTAGTCTGTATGTTTTTTTCTTTTGTTTTACGTCTTTTTCTTGATTTTTCGATTTTTTTTTTTTTTTTTTTTTTTTTTTTTTTTGCATACACTCTTGCCCTACCATCCAAAATAATACATCATAAGGGATTTACGTCCCCCTTACACTTGAACTTTTACATACTTTACTATCAAGTATTCTAATGACTCGAATCAAGATAATCAAAACACTTGGAGTACTTTTAAAATTAACGCACATATGGGGGTAATAATTGATGTTCTTCCCCATTACTCCATAACACTAGTACTTTTCCCATGAGTCCCAATCGTCCCGAAATAATATGTACAAGATATGACTCGACTTAGCAACCATGTAATCAATTAGACAATTACCTAAGGGTTTAAACAAATAACAATAATGCACTAAAGATGAGTACATACATGGAAGGCTAAGGCGATTTTTGTAACACCCCCAAAATCATCACATCAGCAGAAGACTTAAAAATGTCAGCGGAAGACTTTAAAAATGTCAGCGGAAGACTTTTTGGGTGTTACTTCAAGGATCTTTGTCACAATCATAGAAAACGACATAAAAGTGACGCTTTAAGTTTATTTCATTCAAAATACCAAATATTCAAGACATCAAGATGTTTCATAGTTTAAACAACAAGTTTATTTGAAATGTGTCAAAATGTTTATTTAAGCCCATGCCGGGTTACAAGCCCACTCCGTGCCTTCAAGTTCCTTCTTGTTTAGTTACCTGAGATAAACACATGCTAAAAGTGTCAACACAAAGGTTGGTGAGTTCATAGAGTTTATAGTTTCGAATATTGATTTCCAAAATCAAAGAGTTCATGATTCCATAGAAGTTTTAATAATAGTTGATTATCAAATTTAAAGTGTGAGTAAATATATAATATTCATAGCTTATATCGTTGATTTATCAAAATCAGAAAATGAGTGATTTCCTCATTAATTCAAAAATAGACCATTGGTTTGCCCTTCACCGGGTCAACACCAAAATAGTAGTTTGTTTGACCTAGCCGGGTCAACACCAAAATAGTAGTTTGTTTGCCAATTATTAATAGTTTTTCCTGCTATATAGTGAGCACAATCTCATAGTTTGATAAAACAGTGGGCTACAGCATTGTACGCCCTTAACATCAGTCATTGTAGTGCTACATTATTACCGTTCTATTGCCCTAAGCTCATGACACTCAACGATTAACAGGCATCAAAATTATCCATAATAATGATGTAAAACAGTAGCCCTCAAGATAGGTATTTACCAGTAACCTATGAAATCAAATAAAGTGCATTTGGTGGCTTTCCTCTAGCGACTAAATGGGGATTGTCAATCCCTAATAGATCTATCCACAATTATTTATGTTCACCCTGCAAGTGATTAAGGCGCATGATCGAGGGACTTTTGGTAATAGGAAACTTAGGCAATAGAGATCAAATATAGCATATCGTTGAAAAATCACTTGTAATCATGTCTATAGCAGGTATTTCCTTATGAGATATAAAAATGTGTAAACCAGTAAAGTTTATATGAAATACAGTCATGTATTTAGTTAATGAATACTTGTAAAAGTAAAAACAGTAGTTAAGCATGTATCTCCCCCAAAAACGTTTATAAACCATTGTAAAACAAGTAAGAGTAGGGGCTATGATTCACCTTAGTAGTACAGTAGTAGTGGTAGTAACATAATCTCAACGATGCAAGGCGACGGCCTCACACACAACCTAGAAGATATGGTATGTTTTAGTTGATAGTCTAAATCTAGTTTTATCGCGAATATTAGTCGTTCAGTTGTGATTAAAACTCGTGTTTGTTTAAATGCTTTAAGTTCAAGAACAAAGTTATATATACATATAACTTGTGAGTATAATGATCGATGATCGATGGAAAATCATCAAGAATAAGTCGAAGTGTGTAGACGATGTGTTATGATGTCAGTTTAAAAAAAATGAATAAACGTATCGGTATATATATATATATATATATATATATATATATATATCGTTAAAAATTGATTATAGTTACTAATTATATAACGTATATAAAATAAATGTTTTATGTGTATTTATATATATAAAAATATTAATATTATTTTTATAAAATAATATTACAGAAAATCCCTTCAAGTTTTACAAACATTACCTTTTTAACCCTAACAACATAAACTTTACACCGTTAGTCCAAAGTTATATATATTTACATTTTAGGTTCAAAAGTATCGATATTTACATTTATTACTTCTAAGTTTTAATAATTACAGTTTATAACTCATAAATTCAGATTTGACAGTTTCTACCCAAAGTTTGCAACTTTGGCAGTTTTAGTCCTCGGTTATGAAATTTTTGCAAATTTAGTCCGAAAATCACCAAACTTGAAATTTAACATTTTAACTTTTTCTATAAGTTCAGAATCGCTTAATTACTTTATAAAAACTGCTTATTAGCTTAAAAAGTCCTTTTTACACTGAATGGGCCTTAACGAGTCTTAACTAAGGCCCATTAACGTTTTGAGATCCATTGGGCTTACGAAAGGTTTGGGCCTGGCTTTGGGATCATTTTAATGTTCTAAAAATGTTAGAGTAGAGCTTATAAGACCAGCTTATCGAATAAGCTTAAAAACAGCTTATCGGGCATCCAAGCCTAATCGTTATTTAGTTAAGGTTTTCAAATAGTTTTTGATCGATCAAAAGAGGTCGAGCATAAGGTCTAAACAAGTTTATATGGTCGAATAAAATATGTTCCCTAGTTAGTTTGCCAGGTTTTTAATGAGGTCGAGCTATAAAATATATATGTTATGTGTTAAGATTTTAAATTAATGAGGCCAAGTAAATGACCAAAATCAATTCTGAAAACAGTTTGGAGACTTAGAAATATTCTAAGTCTTTTTAGACAAAATCGTATAGGTCAAAACTACCTTAGGAACGTGTGATTTTTATTAAGTATATGTTATTTTTAGATCAAAAAATTTATGTCACTCGCTTGCTAGTATATTAAACATTTAGGATGTCAAATAAAATGTATATGTTACGTGCTTGATTTACGAGAGATTAAGACAAAGTGAATGTGCAAAATTAATATTAACGAAATGAAGAAATATGATAAAGGTTTCAAGTTCTCACCTCACCTCACAAAGGTGGCGTAAAAATATGTATAGGGATCAAGTTGGAACAAGGTATGAATGTGGCTTGATACACGACCTACCAAAGGTCCAGGAATGAGAAATGATGGTACTTGAACTTGCTTCGAACTCCTCGTACGCTTGACAAACCGTTTGTCCTAATTTTGATACTATAACTTCATGAAATTAGATTTTTGGTGTATTTATGTGTGTGTTATCAACTGAGGTCATAAGGTAAGCTTTATAGAGGGTAGTAGAGTGTATGTACAAGCAGGGATCATATGTGGTTGAGAGTTAGATCGAATGTATTGCATGTCGCCTCCAAAATCAACCAATCGAGTTTACACATACAAGAGGATGTGTAAGACCATGTGGCTGAATATTCTTGACAGCTTTCATAATCTTTTGTGATGATTGGGGAGCAAGGGTGGTCGATGTAAGAGTTGCACATGGGTTTTTATAGGTTGTATTTGAGGTAGTAGTATTCAAGGTGAGTCCAGGTCGTATTTTAAAGATAACAGCTTGGAATTGCGTTTTTGGTTTAAAATCTCGCGATTCTAGACGTAAAACATTATTTCGGACAACTTTCGTGTTTTACACTTTTCCTGGTTCGGACCAGAAGAGCCTTCAAATTAGGATTTAAATTCGTTACAGAAAGTTGGTGGTTTATTAGAATTTATACGAAGTGTTATTACTATTTGTGTTAATTTGAGATGAAACGTGTAAGGTGTCTTAACTTGATCAATATTCTAGTATAGTAATTATATTTAAAAGTTGATAACAATTGTCGTTCATGGTTCTTAGAAGCATGGAAACTAGAGTTGTGAAATAAAAGGGATACGTCGTGTGTAAAAGTTATAATCAACTGAGCTAAAGCAAACATGTACTTGTGACTTGTAAATATAATAGTTAGAGGTGTGCTTGGGCTGTGGAGCTTGGTGAGCTTGTTCAAAGTATCGTGTCGATGTCCAAAAATATTACTGAGCAATCTCAGGAATTTTCGTAGGCTCCGCAAATATATAAATATTGTACGGTAATTAAATGAAACACATAATTTTAATTATAAATGTTTTAAATATATATTCGCGATATTTATAGATTATCGAGGTTGTGTGTAAGCATCGTTCCTAGGTAAATGGTCAATCATAAATGTCGTAGTGATTCACATAATATGTAATGTATAATAATAATAAAAAAATTGTTCCCCGTAAAAATGGTATTTAATTCACGTAATATCCTTTTATTCAAATATTGATATTTACTAATCGTATGGGAAAATTACGGGAGGTTACAATTTGGTTGCACATTTGGGGTGGATTGTAAAACAAATTCATCCTTTAAGTAAAAATGCTTAAAGTTAGAAACGAAAAAGATAGGCTCGGAGGGGTCTATTAGGGGTATCGTGTACTAAAAATGAGTACAACGCTAAGGTGTGGGAAAAATTAATTGACTTTGTTAGTCAAGGTAATTGACTTAAATGGTTAAGTAATTATGATACGGGTTTAAAACAAGGGTGATCCTAATGCCTCTTATCATGTATAGTAAATCCTACTACACGAATGTAGTCTCACTAGCGGTCTCGGGATGCATCACTAATGCAAGTTCTAGAATCTAAGTACCACCGGTACACTCATAAGCACTAATAATGAATGTTTTTCCTAACAAATCTAAAGGTGAACCTCATATATTTGGGTGGAAAATTTTTCTGAGTGATACGGATTTTGTGCTAGTCATTCAACTCCTATCCATGAGACGCTCATTAAGGCTAAAGCTTCACTCCTAAATGTTGTAAAAAATTTTAAATTTGGCGCTAAAATTGACCTAACAAGTATTTATCTTAGTTTTATTACACACCAACTATCAAACAAACAAACACAAGTGCAATTGTATACTCTAAGGTATCATTATTTACCCATCCCTTACACTTAGGCTGAACATTGTCCCCAATGTTCAATAAAAATATGTAAAAAATATGGTAAAAGAATGAAAACAAATACTCCCCTGATTCGTTCGGTGTGGATATTGTGTCAACAAGGTTAGATCTTCTTACAAGAAAATGAACTTTGAAAGCTTCCCTCTAGAAATATAAATCATCCTCTTGTCCAATGTAACCTGTTAAACCTCAGAAAACAATCAAGGCAAAACCTCGCGTAAAATCGGCGGCAATCTATATATACTAAAAATCCTAGAAAGCAAATTAAGATATAACGCTTGTGGAATGAATGTTTGCAGATTTCCTGGAGTTTATAAAACTAAAGAATCAACAAAAACTTTAAGACTCTGGTATAAACAAAACTCGCAAAATTTTTCAGAATTTTTGTACCTGACGCCGTCAGAATGTTCCTGCAAAAATCTCATGTTAAGTTTTCGGAAAATTTCTGGAAAAACTTAGGCCTTACTTCCTTGAAAATCCTGCAAAACATCATTATAACTCGATACAAGCATTTGACTCAAACAATTACTAATACACATGTTCATTTAATATTGTTGTGGTTCATGCTCAATTTCGTTCTTATAAACAAATTTTGGGTCTCCCTTACACTTAGCTTTTGCAAAATACCTTTATATGTAATTAAGACGAAGTTAAAAACAAAATAAAGCATTCTCACAATTTACTTTGAATCATGATCCACAAACAATAAAAATAAAACACGCATACGGAAACAAATAAAATCAAACAAACAATACAAATAAAACTTGGGTTGCCTCTCAAGTAGCGCTTTTCCTTATCTACGAGTCTTGTAGCTAGACTCAAGGTCATGAGCTATTACGTGACCTCGTCATCAGTCACGGTTTCTAGGTCATCCTCGATCTCGGTTTTGTATTCCGGATCTAATTGCAAGCATTCCTTGTAGAAACCAAATATCTTATTCATAACATAGTCTACTCCTCTACGTCTATCCTCATCACTCCTATAGTAGACTGCTTTTTTAGTGTTCCTTTTCGATGTTTGATAAAAGACGAAATTGTTCAATCTTATTGGGCATTTGGTAATCTATCTCATCGTTCTCATCCTTAAACCTAACTATCCCTAGAGATTGGTCATAATTCATCTTAGAAGCCTCAACAAACGGTTTTCCAAACACTACTTGACTTAGGCAACCATCTATTACCGGACGAATATCCTCTACAATCACAAAATCGGTAACATAAGTGAAATTTCCTATAAAGACGTGCAATCCTTTCACTCTTCCCACAAAGTTACTCATCCAACTCATGTTGGGCATCATCCTATATCCAAGTTGCTTCTTCATTACCCAATTGTAATGAGTCCTAGTCACAATGTTTATGGGAGATCTAAGATCGATGTAGGCTTTCCACACATGCATATGTCCAATGTTGCATGGTATGTTGATGTTAGATGGATCACCTGCTTTGATGATTGGTGAACCAAGGACGTAAGGTGTCTTGGGGTCATCAAATAGATTCTTGTGATACTCCCGTTCTTCCTTGGTGGGTAACCTATTGAAATAATCCCCTACATCTTCTAATTTCTCTTCCTTTTTAACCTCAACTTCCTCAATTTCATCCGTGTCACTTTCTTCCTTATTATTGTCGACCGGCTTAATAGTAACTACATTGACAAAGTGGACGTATTTAGATGATGAAGGGTCCTTAATTTGGGTTCCGCTACTAGTGTCCCTAGTGTCCTTCTTTGGTGTAGTTAGCACTTGGTTGTTGAGAGCTTTCAACAAGTTGTCGATTTTATTGGTCATCTCCGTTTGTTGTTGATTGAATTCGGATTCAAACTTAGCTATACGATCTTCTTGAGATGCCATAAATTTGGACATCAATCCTTCAAGATCATTGGTACTACCATAGTTATTGGAAGGATTGTTGTTAAAAGTACGGTTAGAGGTTGGACCGTTTGGTTGGTAACGATTAGGTGGATTGGAAGAATTGTTTTGGGGCATGTTTTTGTTTGCTTCCACCTAAGGTTCGGGTGATTTTCCAAGAGGGATTGTGTGAATCACCGTAGGGGTTTGGCTCGGGTTTGAAAGTGTACCACTTATCTCCCGCTCCGTCGGTACGCGAGGATGCGTAATCCGCAAAAGCTTGTTCTGGGAGTTCCATGCAATCACGAATGTCGTGGGTACCACTACGTAATTCGCACGAAGAAGTGATTTTGTTCACTTGGCTTGAAGGTTTAGGAGCTTCGTAGGATTTCATGAGAAACTTGACTTGGTATTCAAGTTCCATGATCCTACGGTTGGGAGTGCTTGAATTGTTCGAAGGCAAAGATATTGCCTTGACCGTTTTGTTCAAATCATGTGGATCATTCCAACTTTCGTTGTCATAGAGAGCAAGATCTTCTATGAGTTCCCATGATTCTTCCGCACTTAGATCACGTAGCTTGCCACCGGCCGATTGGTCAATGGTTCGCCTTGTGGAGAGATCGATATGGTCATAGAAAATTTGGACTTGGAGCCAAAGATCTATGCCATGATGAGGGACTTTTTGGAGTAAGTCCTTGAAATGAGTCCATGTTTCATAGAGAGTTTCACCATGATGTTGTTGGAACATCAAGATATCATTTATAAGCTTAGTCGTTCTCCCCGGTGGGAAAAATTGAGCAAGGAAACGAGTGGTGAGATCATCCCAAGAGGTGATGGATCCCGCAGGTAAACGCTCAAGCCATTGACTAGCTTGGTCACGTAGTGTCACACCCCCAATTTACCTGACTTGCAGCGAAATGGAATACCTGGGGGTGTCTGTCATAGCATGACAGTTACAGTTACATTGAACGACCTAAAGTGTCGTTTGGAAAATACTTCGTTTGATCATTGAAATAATCTAGAGTTTACAATATGAGGTCCCCAAAAGGTGTTGCATGTTTATGAAAACAAGTCCTATTAGATCAAACGTTTACATAAGTGCATGAAATAATGGTGAGACGCGTCGACTCCACGACTCCATAAAGGTCCAAATGCATGTCACATGAGCTACCTTAATAACCTGAAATACATTGCTAAAACGTCAACACGAATGTTGGTGAATTCCATAGGTTTATAAAATGTAATGTTGTACGGCCACCACAAGTATAAGTGCTTGACAAAAGTCACGTAAAATAGTACAATAGACCTTAAGCTCATGACCCCGAAGCTATGACTGATGATATTATATGCCCCTCCCGAATGTTTTACCAGAACACTCCCAAAATGTCAAAATGAAATGCATCCGCTTACTGTTGGTAATAACTACCACGGATGGAGGCGTCACCCTCGATAGATCTATCCACTCACTCTCGCTTAATCGGCAAATTAACGGTCCATGATATTAAATAGGGGACTTTAACAGGTTGGTAAGGCAACTTAAGCAATGTACATATGTTTTGGTACTTGGGCTCGTACTAAAATAATTGATGCAATGTATTCCCCCCGTGGGATTTGAAATCAAAATATTGAATTGAAAACGGGGCTATGAAAACTCACCTGATATGATGGTACCATGAACATGTAATGAGCTGAAAAACAAGGCGCGCACACTAGCCGCAACCTAATATGAATGATGAACGATCTACTTTAGATCATGAAATGATGTTATGAATGTCCATGCACATGTTTCCTATACTACTCTACTCTTTGGAAAAATACTTGTTGTTATCAAAAATATACATTTTCCAAGACTTAGGAAAATATGGCAACTAGAAAAATAAAACTAGTTGAAATGTATATATATATATATATATATATATATATATATATATATATATATATATATATATATATATGTATATGTATCAATGTTAGTGTTGAAATCCTCGGTTTGAAATCCTTGATATAACGCCTTGTAGTGATAAAAATATACTTGTAATGACTAATACTTCATTAGTTATGAATTTGGGTACTTGGTATTATTTCTAGAAATCTAGAGTTACTACGTAGTGTTAATATTATTTTTCCAAAAGCTGTCAAAAATAATATAAGTTTTGCCGATATTGAAACGTGAATATCTTTGTCGTTATAAGTCCGTTTTACTTGTTCTTTATATCCACGGTTACGTCTTAGTATGTAGTAATATATTTTGGAAAGCTTGGCTCCTCCGGGTTACGTCTAAAGCCTCTTTTTGTCTGACGAAAAACGTCCAACAGCAACAATTTTCAGAAAAATACTTTTCGTCAATAAACTTGCAAAAATCATAACTTCTTCGTTATAAACTCTTTTTAATCCGTTCTTTCGCCTACGGATTTGTTTTTGAAAGTATTTTCTAAAACTTTTGCCAAAGTTTCCTTTGTGTTTACTGATTTTCCAGGATTTACCAAAATGGGACAGAATGTATAAATACTTGTTGCAAATCCATTTTTCATGTTCAAAACTAGTTTCTACTTCAACCAAATCTCTTGCAAACACCACAAAGCTATACTAATCCTACCATACACCTTCTTAGGGTGCCATGGGTTCCTAATCACTAGTAATCATGTTAATTTAACAAAGGAACACCTAAATCAAAATCTAGGGTTTGTATGTTCAAAAAGTTAACAAAAATAATGTGGTATAGCTAACTTGTACATGAAATTAAGCATGAAAACCATAAGATACAAGTGTTAATTAGATGAAAACATGAAAATAAATTTGATAACTCACTTTGAAATAATGGGTGATTAGATGATGAGAAAACCTTGAGTTACTTGTGTTTTTGTTGTAAGATTCTTGATTAGGAAGGTAAAATGAACAACTTCTATGCTTTAACTTTTGGAAAATGATCACTTGATCATGGTGTATGAGTTTTGGCCGTGGGTTTGATGTGGAAGAGAAGAGGTTTTGATCTTTTGATTCTTAGAAAATTGTATGTTTATGTTTTTGAGGTTTTTGGTAGATAGTTATCTAATTTCAATGGCATACTTGTAATTATATGGTCAATGTTAAGACTAATGGGGGGGGGGGGCTGCACATGTTAATTAAATGTGTGTGGGAAGCTTGGTAATCTAGTTCACGGAGTCGGTTTTGGTTCCGTTAATTGCTAAACGTTAATAGTTAAGCCGCGAAACGTAAATCTGGGTATCGGGTTTGCTAGAAATAAATATTAACGTAGTTAACCGGGACTTAATAAAGTCATAAAAATGTTAAAAATATGTTGGGTACAAGTATTGAGTGTTCGGGTGATTATTGTTTAGTTTTCACGAAAACCGTTGTAATATTTATAAACTTACGTTATAAATAAAATAAATTTCCAAAATACTGGGTAAATGAATGTAATAACTTTTATGATGATATAATGGATATAAAAATATGTCGGGACCATTGTGGGAATATTTAGATATATTCGTCGTGTTTATAAATCGGGTGTTAACGTTTATTATAAATAATTATAAGAAAAACGTTAAATGTATCAAATATGTAAATTTGAAAATCCTAAGAGTGGTATAACATGTAAATGACCTAATGATGATATGCAGACTATCTCTAGTCCGTATGCAGTGTCCTTACTGATAATGAAATGAATTCGCACCTAAACCAATACGGTTACGCGAATTTTAATACCCGTAAACTAAATTTACGATGAAATGAGTAATGCAAGTGAATAGTGAAAACTTTTCCAGCAATGAATAGTGTTCAATGAATAGTAAAATTTCTGAATGCTTCTCGGAATGCCAAACTGACACCAAATATGATAAATAGTAAAATGATGAATAGTATTTTGATGAATAGTGTTTGATGAATAGTGTTTTTTCAAAGTTTGGGAAATGACCTGAAATGGTGAGTTGTGACACGTAGAGAGAATCGGAATAGACGCAATCGGGTCGTCTCTCGATTTACAACATCAACATCTATGGAGTCAACGATTTTAAGGAAATCCTTGAGATGTTGATTAGGATCTTCGGAACGAAGTCCATGGAATGCACATCCGCTTTGCACCAACCGGATGGTGTCGGCTCGCAAGGGAGACACATTGGCTCCTTGAGTGAGCTCAATGGTGTTTCGATAGCCTTGGTGGCTAGGACGGGAGTACTCTCCTAAGGTTCGGGGTCTAGGAGGTTGGTTTGGTAGTGGTGGGTTTTGTGGGTGGTTTTGTTGTGGTGGGTTGATGGGATCAAAGAGATTACCACCTTCCATGATGGTGGATGGCAAAGGTTACGAACAAAGAAACGAAGAAATAAGATAGACTAAATAAACTTATAAAAATAAAATAAAAATCTTACTAGAAAGGAATCTAGCAAGTAGACCTAATAGAAAGAAATTCTAACCTAGACAATAACTATTCCCCGGGCTGCGGTGCCAAAAACTTAATGCGTGGAATTGCACCTACACAAAAGGTTTTATCTCTCAAGAGATCTTGAGAAGCTTGCAATCCCCACCAGGCACTGTACCTGATCATTGTAGTATAGTATAGTGACAAGTACCGGGGGATTGATCGTTCAACTTAGGAATAGTGTTCGCTAGGATTAAAAAGTCTACTAAACTAGGTATAAAGGTGAGGGATGATTCTTTTTGTATTTTTATATTTTTATAAAAGCAAATAAAAATCTCGGTTTTGAAGGAGTGGGCGGAATTAATTGCTAGCCAACTAACCCAATTAACTAAAGATCCAATCAAAATAAAATAAAATAAAACTTAAACTAATTTTTGGTGTAAACAATAATAAGAGAAAATGTGTTTACTTAGATTTCATTACTCCCTAAATATCTTTTACCGGTTGATTAGCTTGTTAAAATTGCATGGATGACGGGTTATATTCCTTAATACTAGTTGTAACACCCCCAAAATACCGCAGCGGAAGACTGTGTCATTGGGATGCTACTTCAGGGCACAAAGTACAAGATATAGAAAACGCCCTCTAAATGAGACGTTTTTGAAAAGTTACCATTCGAATAGATAAAAGTCATAGTTTACAAAACAAAGATCCCAAAGTGGAATGATACATAAGTTTTTAAAGTGTATCGAATGGTAAACGATAAAAGTGAAAGTCTCCAAAAGCATGCCCTAAGACTCTCAGCTCCACACACCTGCTATCGCCTTTCTAACCTGAGATAAACATGCTTAAAGTGTCAACACAAAGGTTGGTGAGTTCATAGAGTTTGTCTTAGTACAGTTGAAAAGTCTATAAAGAATGTTCACACAGCAAAGGCATCGTAAATCCACTCAGTTACAAGTCCCGTCATAAGAGACTCGTAACCTGTGTGTTCACAACCCACTGCTACAAATAATATGATTAAGATATGTATAAGTTCATAACAAAAGTTAAGCAATTAGTAGTGAGTCTACACTTCATCTCCGAAGACCTCACTTGAGTATGTATATCTCCATGGTTGTGCCCAGAACTAAATCTGGGGCCATTGGAAGTATATGTGTCTCCATGGTAGTGCCCAGAACTAAATCTGGGGCCATTGGAAGTATGTATGTTTCCATCACAGTTTAGTATAACACAGTTAAGTATAACACAATCACGTATGTATGACATCAAGTGTAATGTAATCAAGTATAATGTTTCCCAAGTATAAATGTTATGTGAATCTGTAGAAGTAAGCAAGTAGTAGCATGTATCTCCCCCAAAGAGTTGATAAAACAATTAAAAGAGTAGGGGCTATGACTCACCTGATGCAACAGCTACGATGACAAAAGTGTGTACACAGAAATGAGGTTCGATCTCTAACCGCAACCTAATATGAATGATGAACGATCTACTTTAGATCACCAAATGATGTTATGAATGTCCATGCTCATGTTTCTATACCACTCTAGTCTTTGGAAAAACACTTGTGTTATCAAAAATATATAATCCAAGAATTTGGAAAAATATTGCTATTAGAAAATATAATAAGCTAGTTGTAATATATATATACTTATATATATATATCGTAAGTTTCCATGTTAGCGTTGAAATACTCGGGTTGTAATCCTTGAAATGATGAAAACATACTCGTAATAACTAATACTACATTAGTTATAAAGCTTGGTACTTAATATTATTTCTAGCTCAAAAATGTACTTCGTAGTTTTTGCGCCAAATTATATTAAAAGCTGTCAAATATAAAAGGGTTTTAGCCGATATTCAAACGTGTATATCTTTGTCGTTACTTGTCCGTTTTACTTGTTCTTTATGTCCACGGTTACGTCTTAGTATATAGTAATATATTTTGGAAAGCTCGGCTCCTCCGGGTTACGTCTAAAGTCTCTTTTTGTCCAATGAAAAACGTCCAACAGCAACTAATTTCCAGAAAAATACTTTTCGTCAACAATCTTGCAAAAATCATAACTTCTTCGTTATAAACTCTTTCTAATCCGTTCTTTCGCCTACGGATTCGTTTTTGAAAGTATTTTCTAAAAATTTTGCCAAAGTTCCCTTGGTGTTTACTGATTTTCCAGATTTTTACAAAACGGAACAGCATGTCTAAAATAGGTTCCAAATCAAGTTTTCAAGGTCTAAAACTAATTTCTACCATCACCAAACCTCTTGTAATCACCACATAGCTAATCTAATCTTACCATACACCTTCTTAGGGTGCCATGGACTCCTAACCAAGTTATTAGAGCAAGGGGATTCATAACTAAAAAGTTAGGGTTTGTATGTTTCTTTTTAGACAAAATAAAGTGTGGTATAGCTACTTGTACATGGTTTTTAGCATGATTCTTATGAAATACATGTAAAAATAGGATGATCCATGAAAAAAATAAATATGAAAACTTACTTGACAAAATGAGATGATTATAGGATGATTATGCTTGATGTTCTTGTGTTTTTGTTGCTTGATTCTTGATTAGGCTTGTAAAAGGAACAAGTTTAGTGTTATAGCTTTTCAAAAACCATGGATGGATCTTGGAGAAGGTTTTGGGTCGTGGGTTTGCTAGAGAAATGGGGAGGATGAGAAGATTTTTGTTCTTTCTAAAAAAAGTGTATTATGATTTAGGTTTTTAGTAAAGTTATGTTATTATGGTTTATTAGTTAAGTAATAGGGAATTAATGCTAGAGGTTAAAAGGGTGTCTCATGGGCCGGTTTTCAAAGGGTAGGAGGGGGGGGGGGGGGGTAGGGTGCTTGTGATTTAATTAGAAAACCTAGTGTATCGTTAAGTGTTATTACGTGTTATTCGTTAAAATCGGGGTACCGGGTTTAATAGCAATAAACGTTCACAAAGTTAACCGGGATGAAAATAATGTTATAATAATGTTAAAAACATATTAAAAATATGTTGGGTACATTTACTGAGTGATCGGGTGATTATTGTTTAGTTTTCACGAAAACCGTCGTTATATTCGTATGCGTACGTTATTAATAAAATAAATTTCCAAAATACTGGGTAACTGAATGTTATAAGTTTTATGATGTTAAAATGGATATAAAAATATGTCGGGACCATCGTGGGAATATTTAGATATATTCGTTGTGTATAAACCAGGTGTTAACGTTTACTATAAATACTTATACGTAAAAACGTTAAATGTACTGAATATAGTAATTTGAAAAATCCTGAGAGTGGTATAACATGAAAATGCTGTTATAATGATATGCAGACTATCTCCAGTCCGTATGCAGTGTTCTTAACACTAATGAAATGAATTCGCACCTAAACCAAACCAGTTACGCGAATTTGAATACCCGTAAACTAAATTTACGATGAAATGAGTAATGCAAGTGAATGGTGAAAACTTTTCCGGAAATGAATAGTGTTTAGTGAATAGTAAATTTCCCAAAAGTTTCTCAGAATATCAAAATGACCTCGAAAATGATGAATAGTAAAACGATGAATAGTGTTTTGATGAATAGTGATTTATGAATAGTGTTTTTCCAAAGTTCCCGAAATGACCTGAAATGATGAGTTGTGACACTAGTCGTAGGGGTGTGTACGATCTTCCCTAACTCTATAGGGTTCTACTTCATTCTAGGTCGAGCCGACTACTAGCTCCTAACGTAGTATCACTAGCAGTTGCCTATGCATTAAATACAACCAATAAATCGTAGTAAACCTCCGATCATGTTTCTTAAGACGTTCAAGCAAGTTACCAATTGGAAGTCTGCCAGTTTTCTTAAGCCTAATATCGAATACAATCATCCACAACAATTATAAACAAACCATCAACCAATAATCAACATCTAGGTTTCATTACATTTAAGCAAACACAAGAAAAACCTAGCCTAGCAAGTTAAAAAGAACACAAGCATAAGATAGAATCAAGCTGTAGCACCCCCAATTCATGGATGCAGCGGAATTCAAACTGGGTGTTACTCGACGGCACAATAGTCACAATAATAGAAAACGAACTCCAATTGAGTCGTTTTTGAAAGATTTATCATTCAAATTATATAAATATCAGAGATTACAAAATGAGGTCCCAAATGGTTCCATGTTTACAATGTATAATAAATGAGTTTTTGAATGATAATAAAATTTATAGCCCTCTTGAGTATCCGTGCCCTTCCGTGCCATCCTTGATCGTCATGAACCTGAAATACATGCTTGAGAGGTCAACACAAAGGTTGAGTGATATTCATAGAGTTTGTTTAATGTTTGAACACAATGTGTTGGTAGTTAAATTGTTGAACACAATAATCGTAGTGTTTGTAGTTAAATCGTTTGAACACAATAATCGTAGTGTTTGTAGTTAAATTGTTTGAACACAATAATCGTAGTGTGAGCTGTAGACTCACACCAATGTTTGGAAAACAAAACAGGTAGGCTACGTTATTATACGCCCATAAAATGTATTATACACTAAGCTTATGAAACCAAAACGTTAACGTGTACCAATATCGATCGGCAGATTTATCCCGGTAGGTACTTTGCCGTCATACCTAATGTCTCAAATATTAATGCATTTGTTTGAACTTAGTCAAAACAAATGGGATTCGTCAATCCCAATAGGCCTATTCACAATATTCGCGCTCACTTGCAAGTAACCCTCGCAAGTGATTAAATGGTTCATAATAAGGGATCTTGGTTTGGCAAGGATGTTACTTAGTGATAATAAAACATAGTCGAATAGCATACAGTAGAAAGCATTGTGTTCGAGTAGAAAAATAATAGCATGTATTCCCCCCAAGGGTTTGTAAAACATTGAAGTAATGTAAAGTGGGGCTATGAACTCACCTTAAGTTGGATGATGTATAATGAGAAGGATGGATATGCCGTAAGAACTTCTACGAGCAACCTAGAATAATTGTTGTAACTTAGGTTTGGAATAATGTCTAAGGAAACATAAACACGCCAATAAATATATCTTGCATCTAGTCCATGATGTGGTATGATGTATAATGTAAGTCGTTGAAAGAAAAGATTCATGAAACATGTATGTTTTGTATATCGTTCACTACCGTTCGGGCCGACATAATTCAGAAGTCATGTTAGTAAGCGTTCGTGGAGCCAGGACACTTTAACTCATAAATCCACAACTCAACTCGACGGCTTACATAATGAACTCCTCACATGAGGCTCCCTACTATTGTAGTAGTTGATGAAATATATAGATATAAGTTTTGATCCGAAAAGTTACATGTCCGATACTTAAATAAACTTAGGAAAGTTTATTTGTACATGAAGATCGTTATTAGGGGTAGTTTCATAAGTCTTGTATGACCATTTTTCCTTGTAATATCTCATGGTTCCTTTTAGGTGAAGTAGATCCAAATTGCTTGTTCAAGTTGTCGCCAATTCCTTGTTTCATGTTTACGCCTATGTAAGTTGGTATGGTCATTTCGTCATGGCCTAGCCATGACCTTTGGTCATTGTTCCATGGTCTTGAGACTCAACCTTGGCTCTAGCCATGGTTGTGGTCTTGATTCTAGGTCATAAGACCCCTTTGGTCTTCATAAACCATAACTTATATGTAATGACTTTGGTCTAAAAATGGGCTGTTAAGAATTTGAAGAATTTTATCACTCGGAAAGCGTTTTTAGGGCTCGAGCTTCTTAACTCCTGAACGAAAACGTCGTTCCGGACAACTTTCGTGTTTTAACTTTTTGATGAATCGGACCAGAAGTGGGACTTTCAAAACCCAAATTTGATCAGAATGGTATTTGGCAGTTTGCCGCAAAGTTTTGGTAACTTCAAATGGGCGTAACTTTTGACTCGTATACTCGTTTTAGGTGGTTCAAATTGCTATGGTTTCCTTGTTAAGTCCTCTACTGTAATATGTAATGATCCAATACCATAATTTTACCATTTTGGTCGTGGTTTTCCAAGAAAGTCACTAGTTTACTTGTTTGAATAACATAAGTTACATATATGTATCAATACTTGTTTTACTCACTTTTATACATCATGGACATGAATACAAGACATAATATAGCATGAATAATATGTAAATAACATGAACATGATTATTTAACAAGAATCATGTTAGGGTTTGGCTTACAACTTTTGGCTTTCAAAGATGAAAGGAAGTTAACATGTAAGGAAATGGACTTTGATAGACTTGCTTCAACCCTTTTCACCTCATGCAATCTTTCTACCCTTGGTATTCTTGAAAGAGATGTAATGAAAGTTGAGGTGAATTGAGTGGATTTAAACTCAAGAGAAATCACCAAAGTTCATGAGGTTATGGAAGTGTTTTGATAACCTAAGATCAACTAGGGTTTCCACCTTGAAGAAGCACTTGAATCTTGCTAGAAATTTAGAAGGAAATCAAGCAAAGATGAGAGTGTTTGTGTGTGTGATATCCACGGCAAAAGGGGAGGGGGAGGGGCTTTATATAGCCTTGAGGAGGTTACTAATGTTGACTAGTCCAACCTTGGAGAGCAAGGTGAACACTTGTAATGATCCTAGATCACAAAGCATGAGATTAAGCCACACAAGGGGTGACTCCCCCCCCCCTAAGTCGGTTCACATGGATAAGGAGGGGATGAGTTGGCTTGTGATGATATTATCCTAGTTACTTGGTTAGTTTTGACTCCGGGAAATGCCAATCGTAAATGATTAAGCCTCAAAACGTAAAACCGGGTGTCGTAAAATTATGGAACTTGAAAGTATTGATAAACATACCCATATGTTCCATAATAAAATATAAAATGAGTGGTAGGTTCCATTTGGGTGGTAAAACCCTGCTAAAAACTGGAAACACGGGTCTAAAACGCGTAATACGTAAAACGTACGAATATTGCGTAAAATTGAGAAAAGTAAAATGTTACTTTTCTAATGTGATAAAAATGATTTAAAATGACTTATAATGTCTAGACTGGGCTCAGTCTAGTGTCGGTTGGTATTAAATGTCTTTTAGACATCAAACCGTAAGCCTAAAAATCACGAAATGACTTATAACATCAAGGGATGATTTTTGGTCAATGGAGGAGGGAAAAAATATGTTGAGTTTTTCTAATAAGTTGAAAACTCAAATCGTCTTAGAAACGCGTTTTGTGGTCTAACGGTTAATCGCCCATACGGTTAAGCGTGCTCATGCGAGAGTAGTACAGGCTTGGGTGACCTGCTGGGAAAAGTAATTAACCTGAAAATGCGAATTGTTACAGTCTCTACCCCTTACGGGGAACTTCGTCCCGAAGTTCTTTGTGTGTCATATGTTGGAGTGGTGTCGATAAAGATGTGTGGTTACTTATGAGGACCAAAGTCTGAAATTACTAGTGATGTAGTTTGATTTGTCTCAGAATATGGTGTGTCAATAGAGATTGATAACATGGTTGAATATCAGTAGAGATCCATATAATAGTCGAATATCAAAGAAAATTGATATAGCTGTCGATTATTAATAGAAATTGATATAGTAGTTGTACAGAAAATTGATATAGTTAAATATCAAAATGGAAATTGATATAGTTGTCAAATAGCAATTGATATAACAGTTGAACAACAATATTAATTTACATAGGAATCCAATAAATGGAAATTGATATAGTAGTGGAATATCAATGGAAATTGGGATAGTAGTTGCAATCATAGCATAGTAGGTAATCTGTAACAATTCGCAATTTCAGGTTAACTTTTATTCCCGAAAATTTCACTATTCACTTTTTACTATTCACTTTTACTATTCACTTTTTACTATTCACTTTTCACTATTCATCTCAGGAATTTTTATTTCATATTCTCGAGTGATAAATCATTTCCATGGCAAATTAAATGTTTGACATTCGTTAGATCATTTTCGTGAAAGTTATTAAGGAATTACACGGAATTATACGTTTTAGGGTAAAACGTCATTCAAAAATTCTACGCACAACGAAACTCGACCGCGTTAAGTGACCCCGCATCAGAAAAATGTTTAGTACTCTCATGATTAATTAGAGAATTAATCGTGACTGAGAAAAACATGACCAAAACTTCCCAGCAGGTCACCCATGTCGGTACTAATCTCACATGAGCACGCTTAACTGTATAGGCAATTAACCGTTAGACCACAAAACGCGTTTCTAAGACAATTTGAGTTTTCAACTTATTAGAAAAAGTCAACATATTTTTCCCTCCTCCTTTGACCAAAAATCATTCTTTGATTTTATAAGTCATTCCTTGATTTTTAGGCTTGCAGTTTTAGGTCTAAAAGACATTTAACACCAACCGACACTAGACTGAGCCCAGCCTAGACATTATAAGTCATTTTAAGTCATTATTATCCTATTAGAAAAGTTACATTTTACTTTTCTCAATTTTACGCAACTTTCGTACGTTTTACGTATTACGCGTTTTAGACCCGTGTTTCCAGTTTTTAGCAGGGTTTTAGCACCCGATAGAACCTACCACTCATTTTATATTTTATTATGGACTATATTGACATGTTTAACCATATTTATAAGTTTCATATTTTTAGGATACCCGGTTTTACGTTTTGAGGCTTAATCATTTACGGTTAGCGATTTACGGAGTCAAAACTAGCTACATACTTAGGATAATACCATCAAAAGTCCACACCTTGTTCTCCAAGTTCTTCAAACCGCCACTAGGGGGGGCATTCACACTTGTGGCATCATCTCATGACTTTAGCCATTAGATCATTTTTAATTACAACTTTGTCTCCAAGTTTATGTAGTTTCCTAGCCACCTTCCTAACCTCCTCATTCTTAGTATAAATAGTAAGCTAATCTCTTCCATTCTTCATCAACAAAAACGCCACAACATAAGTACCTAGCACCATGATCCTTTGATCTTCAATATACAAGTTATACTACAAAGTTCAAGGTCTTAGTATTCTCTACCTAGTTCTTAAGTTTGTTTGGTGATTCCATGGTTGAATTAGGAGCTACACAAGGTTACTAGGGCTGAAGTTAATGGGTTTTCACAAGGTCTATATCAAGTCTATCAATGGTTACAAGAGTTATGGTGAAGGGTTTACAAGCTTAGGTTTAGTGTTCTAGTTCTCTACTTGACTTCCTTTCTTTAGAAAGCCAAAAGTTGTAAGCAAACCCTTATACGCTTTCTTGCTCAATATCATTTCATGCTTATTATGTTTCTTTCATGCTATATATGGTCTTTGTATTGTGTTCATGATGTTTAAAAATGGATAAAACAAGTATTGGTATACATATGTTAACTTATGACAAGTAAACAAGCAAACTAGTGATTTTTATGGAAAACCACGACCACAATAGTATAACTTTGATATTTGACACTTACTTACTGTTAAAGAGGACTTAATAAGGAAAACATAGCAATTTGAATCACCCAAAACGAGTACACGAGTCAAAAGTTATGACCATAAGAAGTTAGCAACACCAAAACGCCGAAACTGCCCATAACCTCCTGTTTGCATTCTGCCAATTTGAAAGTCCCACTTCTGGTCCGATTCATCAAAAAGTTAAAACACGAAAGTTGTCCGGAATGACGTTTTCGTTCAGGAACAAAGAAGCTCGAGCCCTGAAAAGGCTTTCCGAGTGATATTTTCTTCAAATTCTTAACAGCCCATTTTTAGACCAAAGTTACTATATAATGATTATATTTAGATGAGACCAAGAGGTCTAATGACCTAAAGCCAAGACCACAACCATGGCTAAAGCCAAGGTTGAGTCTCAAGACCATGGTAACATGACCAAGGTCACGGCAAAGCCACGGCTAAAGACCATATAACTTTTAAAGATCAAAGCTTATACATATATATATGTTATCAAATACTACAATAGTAGGGAGCCTCATGTGAGGAGTTCATTGAGTAAGCCGTCGAGACGAGTTGTGGATTTACGAGTTAAAGTGTCCTGGCTCCTCGAACGTTTACTCCATGACTTCTGAATTATGTCGGCCCGAACGGTAGTAAGAGATTTACAACCTATACATGTTTCATAGACCATTTATATTCAAAGACTTACATTATATACTAAGTACTACATCATGAACATTATGCAAGACATATATTGGCAATTCGTCGTATTCTTAGACGTTACTCCAAACCTAAGTGGCAACATTCTATTATAGGATGCTCTTAGAGACTTTCGCGATTCGACTACCACTATCATTTCTCATTACATAAGCTTAAGGTGAGTCATAGCCCCTACTTTTTCATATTTGTTTTAACTCTTTGGGGGGGATACATGCACAACTACTTGCTTACTTGTACAAATACTTGATCGCATTATACTTGATTGTTCTATACTTGATTGTCTTATACTTGATCGCATTATACTTGATTTCATACATACATGATTGTGTTATACATAACTGCATTATACTTGATTGTGTTACTGCCAGTGGCTCCAGATTAAGTTGCTGGATGACCATTGAGACTTCCGGTGGCTCCAAATTAAGACCTTGGATGACCATTGAGGCTATTGATACATCCTAACATTTGCGAATGTTGGATACATCATAAACGTGAGGTCTTCGGAGATGAAGTGTAGACTCACGACTAATTGCTTAATTGTTTTGATGAACTTATACATGTCTTTATCATACTATATTGTAGCAGTGGGTTGTGAACACACAGGTTACAAGTCTCTTATGGCGGGACTTGTAACTGAGTGGATTCACGATGCCTTTGCTGTGTGATCATTCTTTAAGGCTTTTTCAACTGTTTTAAGACAAACTCTATGAACTCACCAACCATTGTGTTGACACTTTAGCATGTTTATCTCAGGTTAGTAAGACGATAGCTAGTGCGTGGAACTTAGAGTCAAGCTGCATATTCTGAAGACTTACGCTTTTATCATTTACCATTCAAAACATTTGTATACATTTATGTATCATACTTTGGAATCTCATGTTTGTAACTTTGAATTCATTAATCGAATGGTAACTTTTCAAAACGTCTCATTTAGAGTTCGTTTTCTATAACTTGTACTTTGTATTATGAAGTAGCACCCCTATGACACAGTCTTCCGCTGCGGTATTTTGGGGGTGTTACAGATTGGTATCAGAGCTTTGGTTATAGAGAACTAGGTTGCATTTAGTGCCTAGACTATAACTGCTATATACGTTGGGACCTTCCTCTTTATTTGCCTTACACACAATACATACACATATGCTTTTGGTTAGAGGTTTACTTAGTTCCACGCTGTTAGATAATGTGACTTTAGTATTATAAGGAGCCTCAAAGATTCGTCGAGTCATTAAAAACATGGAGCTCAGTAATAACTAATTAGTTAACTTAATCTTGTGTTTGATGAGACACAAGATTTGAGTTAAATAAAATTATTGCTTAGCTTTAGGGATTTGATGACTTGATTATCTTACCATCGGCCTCTGAAGGCGGATTTTGTGTCGAAAATTCTTAAGTAGGATGTTTTAGAATCTCCTTATTTAAATGGATTGGGACGCCTCTTCATTTAAATAAAGAAATTGTAAATCACCGAACCATAAGTTTATGAGACCTTACTTACATAAATTTGGACGCTTCTTTATGTAAGTAATGTGTTATAAATAAGTGGGCTTAATTGTAGCCGATACAACTCCTTAACCAGAACCTTAGACGAATCAGAGTGAACACCACTATATTAGAGATCCCGAATTCTCTTAGACACACCATAAGTAGTTAACATGAACTGAACTTCGGGACGAAGTTCTCCTTAAGGGGTAGAGACTGTAACAATTCGCAATTTCAGGTTAACTTTTATTCCCGAAAATTTCACTATTCACTTTTTACTATTCACTTTTTACTATTCACTTTTCACTATTCATCTCAGGAATTTTTATTTCATATTCTCGAGTGATAAATCATTTCCATGGCAAATTAAATGTTTGACATTCGTTAGATCATTTTCGTGAAAGTTATTAAGGAATTACACGGAATTATACGTTTTAGGGTAAAACGTCATTCAAAAATTCTACGCACAACGAAACTCGACCGCGTTAAGTGACCCCGCATCAGAAAAATGTTTAGTACTCTCATGATTAATTAGAGAATTAATCGTGACTGAGAAAAACATGACCAAAACTTCCCAGCAGGTCACCCATGTCGGTACTAATCTCACATGAGCACGCTTAACTGTATAGGCAATTAACCGTTAGACCACAAAACGCGTTTCTAAGACAATTTGAGTTTTCAACTTATTAGAAAAAGTCAACATATTTTTCCCTCCTCCTTTGACCAAAAATCATTCTTTGATTTTATAAGTCATTCCTTGATTTTTAGGCTTGCAGTTTTAGGTCTAAAAGACATTTAACACCAACCGACACTAGACTGAGCCCAGCCTAGACATTATAAGTCATTTTAAGTCATTATTATCCTATTAGAAAAGTTACATTTTACTTTTCTCAATTTTACGCAACTTTCGTACGTTTTACGTATTACGCGTTTTAGACCCGTGTTTCCAGTTTTTAGCAGGGTTTTAGCACCCGATAGAACCTACCACTCATTTTATATTTTATTATGGACTATATTGACATGTTTAACCATATTTATAAGTTTCATATTTTTAGGATACCCGGTTTTACGTTTTGAGGCTTAATCATTTACGGTTAGCGATTTACGGAGTCAAAACTAGCTACATACTTAGGATAATACCATCAAAAGTCCACACCTTGTTCTCCAAGTTCTTCAAACCGCCACTAGGGGGGGCATTCACACTTGTGGCATCATCTCATGACTTTAGCCATTAGATCATTTTTAATTACAACTTTGTCTCCAAGTTTATGTAGTTTCCTAGCCACCTTCCTAACCTCCTCATTCTTAGTATAAATAGTAAGCTAATCTCTTCCATTCTTCATCAACAAAAACGCCACAACATAAGTACCTAGCACCATGATCCTTTGATCTTCAATATACAAGTTATACTACAAAGTTCAAGGTCTTAGTATTCTCTACCTAGTTCTTAAGTTTGTTTGGTGATTCCATGGTTGAATTAGGAGCTACACAAGGTTACTAGGGCTGAAGTTAATGGGTTTTCACAAGGTCTATATCAAGTCTATCAATGGTTACAAGAGTTATGGTGAAGGGTTTACAAGCTTAGGTTTAGTGTTCTAGTTCTCTACTTGACTTCCTTTCTTTAGAAAGCCAAAAGTTGTAAGCAAACCCTTATACGCTTTCTTGCTCAATATCATTTCATGCTTATTATGTTTCTTTCATGCTATATATGGTCTTTGTATTGTGTTCATGATGTTTAAAAATGGATAAAACAAGTATTGGTATACATATGTTAACTTATGACAAGTAAACAAGCAAACTAGTGATTTTTATGGAAAACCACGACCACAATAGTATAACTTTGATATTTGACACTTACTTACTGTTAAAGAGGACTTAATAAGGAAAACATAGCAATTTGAATCACCCAAAACGAGTACACGAGTCAAAAGTTATGACCATAAGAAGTTAGCAACACCAAAACGCCGAAACTGCCCATAACCTCCTGTTTGCATTCTGCCAATTTGAAAGTCCCACTTCTGGTCCGATTCATCAAAAAGTTAAAACACGAAAGTTGTCCGGAATGACGTTTTCGTTCAGGAACAAAGAAGCTCGAGCCCTGAAAAGGCTTTCCGAGTGATATTTTCTTCAAATTCTTAACAGCCCATTTTTAGACCAAAGTTACTATATAATGATTATATTTAGATGAGACCAAGAGGTCTAATGACCTAAAGCCAAGACCACAACCATGGCTAAAGCCAAGGTTGAGTCTCAAGACCATGGTAACATGACCAAGGTCACGGCAAAGCCACGGCTAAAGACCATATAACTTTTAAAGATCAAAGCTTATACATATATATATGTTATCAAATACTACAATAGTAGGGAGCCTCATGTGAGGAGTTCATTGAGTAAGCCGTCGAGACGAGTTGTGGATTTACGAGTTAAAGTGTCCTGGCTCCTCGAACGTTTACTCCATGACTTCTGAATTATGTCGGCCCGAACGGTAGTAAGAGATTTACAACCTATACATGTTTCATAGACCATTTATATTCAAAGACTTACATTATATACTAAGTACTACATCATGAACATTATGCAAGACATATATTGGCAATTCGTCGTATTCTTAGACGTTACTCCAAACCTAAGTGGCAACATTCTATTATAGGATGCTCTTAGAGACTTTCGCGATTCGACTACCACTATCATTTCTCATTACATAAGCTTAAGGTGAGTCATAGCCCCTACTTTTTCATATTTGTTTTAACTCTTTGGGGGGGATACATGCACAACTACTTGCTTACTTGTACAAATACTTGATCGCATTATACTTGATTGTTCTATACTTGATTGTCTTATACTTGATCGCATTATACTTGATTTCATACATACATGATTGTGTTATACATAACTGCATTATACTTGATTGTGTTACTGCCAGTGGCTCCAGATTAAGTTGCTGGATGACCATTGAGACTTCCGGTGGCTCCAAATTAAGACCTTGGATGACCATTGAGGCTATTGATACATCCTAACATTTGCGAATGTTGGATACATCATAAACGTGAGGTCTTCGGAGATGAAGTGTAGACTCACGACTAATTGCTTAATTGTTTTGATGAACTTATACATGTCTTTATCATACTATATTGTAGCAGTGGGTTGTGAACACACAGGTTACAAGTCTCTTATGGCGGGACTTGTAACTGAGTGGATTCACGATGCCTTTGCTGTGTGATCATTCTTTAAGGCTTTTTCAACTGTTTTAAGACAAACTCTATGAACTCACCAACCATTGTGTTGACACTTTAGCATGTTTATCTCAGGTTAGTAAGACGATAGCTAGTGCGTGGAACTTAGAGTCAAGCTGCATATTCTGAAGACTTACGCTTTTATCATTTACCATTCAAAACATTTGTATACATTTATGTATCATACTTTGGAATCTCATGTTTGTAACTTTGAATTCATTAATCGAATGGTAACTTTTCAAAACGTCTCATTTAGAGTTCGTTTTCTATAACTTGTACTTTGTATTATGAAGTAGCACCCCTATGACACAGTCTTCCGCTGCGGTATTTTGGGGGTGTTACATAATCTGTTGTTGTACCTAGTGTTTATGTCATGGTTTGAAGCGATGTCGGTGAAAAGATAGGATTTCTTGTGGCGAATATAATGTAGGTATCATGCCATACCCGAGCAATGTAATGTAGGTATCATGCCATACCCGAGCAATGTAATGTAGGTATCAAGCCATACCCGAGCAATGTAATGTAGGTATTATGCCATACCCGAGCAATGTAATGTAGGTTGACTTCATACTTATGTTATTTCGGATATAAATAAGTCCACTTGTTTATAATTCTTTATTTACATAGAGAGGCATCCCAAACAATGTAACTAAAGGAATATAAACTTATGGTTCGATGATTTATAATTTCTTTATTTAAATGAAAAGGCATCCCAATCCATTCAAATAAGGACATTATAAATCATCCTACTCAAGAATTCCCGACACAACATTCATACTTAGCCGGTGAGTTACAAGGTAGTCTATTACGAGATGACACTGGTGTAGCAAAAGTACAAGATGAATATTCAATCTTGTAAAGCTGATAAGGGTGCTTGTGGTGTAACTAAGGATGATTTGAGCTTTAAAAGTGCATCAAGATCTGTTAATGAGCTTGTGTTTGTAACGGTTGTGAAGATAATGATGTGATATGTTGATGAACAAAAGTGTGTAGTGTATGCTTAACATTAATACTCTTAGGTATAGATGTTGAGTTTGCTTTAAAAATCTTAAGAGATTTTAAAGGTTTATGATGGAATGGTATCCTTAGGACCTAAACAGGATAGTACTTCTACAGGATGAAGAGAATAATTGATAACTATCCCAGATAGTAGTTCGGATTATCTCATAAATGAAAACTTTCAAGAATGAAGTTAGGTAGTACAAATAAAGTGTTAAGATTTCGCTGAGTGGTAAGGCACTATCGTGTCTCTAGATTGTTTTAATGTATTCTGGTGGTTTATCATGTTCATGTAGGAAATCAATCTAAACATAACCCTAGTACAACTATTCTCAGTATTTGAAAATTCTAAGTCGAATATAGTTAGTCAGACTATATTCCACTGTCCCTAGGTTAAATATAGGTGACTAGTCTATATTTAGCCAAGGTTTGATAAAATTTTCAAATACCTAAACTAGGTATACTTTTGATATGTCCGTTGCTTTCGGGAAACTGTCCACTAAACAAAGGCGATGTCAAACCCTTAAGTTGCAAGTCCCGTCCATACAAGACTTGTAACGTATGTTTTCATATTCCATTGCATAGAAGGTAGTAAGGGTAGATACGTATGGAAAGGAAGTTTTAAGTAGTTCTAAAATAGAACATACTTGGCCAGGATCACGAACTTTTAATAATGAAGGTTTCATAAGAAAACTTTGATGAATGTAGAGAAAGTTCAGCTTTTCTCGATGATGGATTAGTTTGTCCTTTAGAAATCTCATATTTCTTGTTTTGAAATCGATAGATTGTGACGGGTTTTTGATATAATAAGAAATGATATTGATGATGTGATGGAATAATTTTAGAGACCATTGCGCAAAACACAATGTCTCGGAAGTAGGTTAGACCATTGTGCAATTCACAATGTCTGGGAAGTAGGTTAGACCATTGTGTGACTCAAAACATTTGAGAAATGATTAAGACCATTGTATCATACAATGTCTTGGAAAATGAATGAGACCATTGTATCTCACAATGTCTTGGAAAATGAATGAGGCCATTGTATCTCACAATGTCTTGGAAAATGAATGAGACCATTGTATCTCACAATGTCTTGGAAAATGAATGAGACCATTGTAACATACAATGTCTTGAAAAGTGAATGAGACCATTGTAACATACAATGTCTTGAAAAGTGAATGAGACCATTGTAACATACAATGTCTTGAAAAGTGAATGAGACCATTGTAATTAGTTACAATGTCTTGAAAAGTGAATGAGACCATTGTAATTAGTTACAATGTCTTGGACATATAATGTTGGAGTAGGAACATGATTGGGAGAGTGTGGTTGTGCCGAAATGCCTTAGAATAGGCATACACAGATATGTTTAGTCCATTGTTTAGATAAATGATTGAAAATAAACCGAGTTTATATATCAATATATTAATATGTTCATGTAGTATAGAATGCCTAGTGTGTATATATCAATATACTTATATGTTCATGTAGCATAAAATGTTTACGGGGAAATGCTCAATTATGTTAAGGGTACATATATCAATATGCAATTATGTTTGTGTAGCATAAAAATGTCTACGGGAAAATGCTCAAAATGGGTATATATGAATATACTAATATGTTTGTGTATCATAACATACTTACTAAGTCCATAATCGTCTGGAGGATGGAAGACACGAAGAGCAGAAGGCTATAAAAATGCTTTTGTTTGTGAGTGTAGTTATAGTTTAGGTCTCAATTAGACCCGTTTCTCTATAACCATGGCTCTGATACCAATCTGTAGCACCCCCAATTCATGGATGCAGCGGAATTCAAACTGGGTGTTACTCGACGGCACAATAGTCACAATAATAGAAAACGAACTCCAATTGAGTCGTTTTTGAAAGATTTATCATTCAAATTATATAAATATCAGAGATTACAAAATGAGGTCCCAAATGGTTCCATGTTTACAATGTATAATAAATGAGTTTTTGAATGATAATAAAATTTATAGCCCTCTTGAGTATCCATGCCCTTCCGTGCCATCCTTGATCGTCATGAACCTGAAATACATGCTTGAGAGGTCAACACAAAGGTTGAGTGATATTCATAGAGTTTGTTTAATGTTTGAACACAATGTGTTGGTAGTTAAATTGTTGAACACAATAATCGTAGTGTTTGTAGTTAAATCGTTTGAACACAATAATCGTAGTGTTTGTAGTTAAATTGTTTGAACACAATAATCGTAGTGTGAGCTGTAGACTCACACCAATGTTTGGAAAACAAAACAGGTAGGCTACGTTATTATACGCCCATAAAATGTATTATACACTAAGCTTATGAAACCAAAACGTTAACGTGTACCAATATCGATCGGCAGATTTATCCCGGTAGGTACTTTGCCGTCATACCTAATGTCTCAAATATTAATGCATTTGTTTGAACTTAGTCAAAACAAATGGGATTCGTCAATCCCAATAGGCCTATTCACAATATTCGCGCTCACTTGCAAGTAACCCTCGCAAGTGATTAAATGGTTCATAATAAGGGATCTTGGTTTGGCAAGGATGTTACTTAGTGATAATAAAACATAGTCGAATAGCATACAGTAGAAAGCATTGTGTTCGAGTAGAAAAATAATAGCATGTATTCCCCCCAAGGGTTTGTAAAACATTGAAGTAATGTAAAGTGGGGCTATGAACTCACCTTAAGTTGGATGATGTATAATGAGAAGGATGGATATGCCGTAAGAACTTCTACGAGCAACCTAGAATAATTGTTGTAACTTAGGTTTGGAATAATGTCTAAGGAAACATAAACACGCCAATAAATATATCTTGCATCTAGTCCATGATGTGGTATGATGTATAATGTAAGTCGTTGAAAGAAAAGATTCATGAAACATGTATGTTTTGTATATCGTTTACTACCGTTCGGGCCGACATAATTCAGAAGTCATGTTAGTAAGCGTTCGAGGAGCCAGGACACTTTAACTCGTAAATCCACAACTCAACTCGACGGCTTACATAATGAACTCCTCACATGAGGCTCCCTTCTATTGTAGTAGTTGATGAAATATATAGATATAAGTTTTGATCCGAAAAGTTACATATCCGATACTTGAATAAACTTAGGAAAGTTTATTTGTACATGAAGATTGTTATTAGGGGTAGTTTCATAAGTCTTGTATGACCATTTTTCCTTGTAATATCTCATGGTTCCTTTTAGGTGAAGTAGATCCAAATTGCTTGTTCAAGTTGTCGCCAATTCCTTGTTTCATGTTTACGCCTATGTAAGTTGGTATGGTCATTTCGTCATGGCCTAGCCATGACCTTTGGTCATTGTTCCATGGTCTTGAGACTCAACCTTGGCTCTAGCCATGGTTGTGGTCTTGATTCTAGGTCATAAGACCCCTTTGGTCTTCATAAACCATAACTTATATGTAATGACTTTGGTCTAAAAATGGGCTGTTAAGAATTTGAAGAATTTTATCACTCGAAAAGCGTTTTTAGGGCTCGAGCTTCTTTGATCCTGAATGAAAACGTCGTTCCGGACAACTTTCGTGTTTTAACTTTTTGATGAATCAGACCAGAAGTGTGACTTTCAAAACCCAAATTTGATCAGAATGGTATTTGGCAGTTTGCCGCAAAGTTTTGGTAACTTCAAATGGGCGTAACTTTTGACTCGTATACTCGTTTTAGGTGGTTCAAATTGCTATGGTTTCCTTGTTAAGTCCTCTACTGTAATATGTAATGATCCAATACCATAATTTTACCATTTTGGTCGTGGTTTTCCAAGAAAGTCACTAGTTTACTTGTTTGAATAACATAAGTTACATATATGTATCAATACTTGTTTTACTCACTTTTATACATCATGGACATGAATACAAGACATACTATAGCATGAATAATATGTAAATAACATGAACATGATTATTTAACAAGAATCATGTTAGGGTTTGGCTTACAACTTTTGGCTTTCAAAGATGAAAGGAAGTTAACATGTAAGGAAATGGACTTTGATAGACTTGCTTCAACCCTTTTCACCTCATGCAATCTTTCTACCCTTGGTATTCTTGAAAGAGATGTAATGAAAGTTGAGGTGAATTGAGTGGATTTAAACTCAAGAGAAATCACCAAAGTTCATGAGGTTATGGAAGTGTTTTGATAACCTAAGATCAACTAGGGTTTCCACCTTGAAGAAGCACTTGAATCTTGCTAGAAATTTAGAAGAAAATCAAGCAAAGATGAGAGTGTTTGTGTGTGTGATATCCACGGCAAAAGGGGAGGGGGAGGGGCTTTATATAGCCTTGAGGAGGTTACTAATGTTGACTAGTCCAACCTTGGAGAGCAAGGTGAACACTTGTAATGATCCTAGATCACAAGGCATGAGATTAAGCCACACAAGGGGTGACTCCCCCCCCCCTAAGTCGGTTCACATGGATAAGGAGGGGATGAGTTGGCTTGTGATGATATTATCCTAGTTACTTGGTTAGTTTTGACTCCGGGAAATGCCAATCGTAAATGATTAAGCCTCAAAACGTAAAACCGGGTGTCGTAAAATTATGGAACTTGAAAGTATTGATAAACATACCCATATGTTCCATAATAAAATATAAAATGAGTGGTAGGTTCCATTTGGGTGGTAAAACCCTGCTAAAAACTGGAAACACGGGTCTAAAACGCGTAATACGTAAAACGTACGAATATTGCGTAAAATTGAGAAAAATAAAATGTTACTTTTCTAATGTGATAAAAATGATTTAAAATGACTTATAATGTCTAGACTGGGCTCAGTCTAGTGTCGGTTGGTATTAAATGTCTTTTAGACATCAAACCGTAAGCCTAAAAATCACGAAATGACTTATAATATCAAGGGATGATTTTTGGTCAATGGAGGAGGGAAAAAATATGTTGACTTTTTCTAATAAGTTGAAAACTCAAATCGTCTTAGAAACGCGTTTTGTGGTCTAACGGTTAATCGCCCATACGGTTAAGCGTGCTCATGCGAGAGTAGTACAGGCTTGGGTGACCTGTTGGGAAAAGTAATTAACCTGAAAATGCGAATTGTTACACAAGCAACACATAGACATATTGTATGATTATTTTAAAACTTATCTTCAATTGAACATGGATGGAACAAGGATTGAAACCCTTGTTGTTACAGAAAATTCGTCTAGGGTTTGTACAAAGAAGTTCTCCAAAAGTTTCACACTTAATGAATGAAAATTAGAAAATTGTATATAGATTTTACACCTTGACGGCGTCACGTTATTGCTTGTGACACCGTCAACTCGCCGCCAAGATAAAATTCGTATTGCCTAGATCCACTTTTGACGCCGTCATGTGTAATTTTACTCTGGGCCGTCACATGTATTCTGACCCTGACGCCGTCAGGCCAAATTGCCTTGAAATTGTTCTGGGCCGTCATGTGTATTTTTCATATCCACCTCTTTTGCCAAGCTTGACGCCGTCACTTGTATGGCTTTGACGCCGCTAGGTACTGTTCCCCGCAAGGATTTTGAGACATCGTCGTTTTCTTCACTTAATCGTTCCAAAAACGTCCAAAATGCTTCCTTTTCCAGATTTCTTCTCAAAAGCACCTAAAATGACAAAAGGAACCAATGGGTTGCTGCCAAGCCCACGACTAAGGACTGTTGGGACAATAAACTTCCATAATGATCACGTTAATGATTAAGTGCAGCCAATAGGAACCAAGTTTAAAGGTTAAAAAATAATATTTTTAAAACACTTAATGCCACATCATCTTTACTTGTTAGTATATAGTATAATTTGGAATTCAAATACTATATTGACCTTAGTTTGTTTCAAATATTTCATGTCATCATATGTATGTGTCAAAAACTTTTTTTTAGATGCTTATAGTTTGTTAATTTACGAGTTTAAATGAGCATGTCATCTTTAGTTTACTTTTGGAATTTATTCATGCTTGAGCCTTTAGCTGTTACGAGATTAAAGTGATATAGTGATTGAAGATTAATAGTTTAATATTAGACTTTATCGGTGTGAGATTTAGTTTTGAACTTATACATATTAGACAAGTAACCGCATATATCGAGTGGATCTTATAGTGGCAATTATTTATAAGAATATTGTACGTGGTTAAGTGTTTCGTGTAACATTCAACAATTAACGTTGGCAAATCTTCATCATCATCTGAGATGACAACAAGATCACAACAAGATCAGATGAGTTCGAGTTTAGCATCAAAATCAAACCAGGTGTAACTAATTCGTATAAGTGGAATATACAAGCCAAGTCAATACTTGACCACTCGGATCTTTCAAAATATTCTAACCAGACCCGAATAAAAACCGACTAGAACAACCGAACTATCACTCATTCTATTTAACTACTGCATACCCTTCACTAGAATCCTGGATCCGCCACTACTAACAATATATGGGAGAATTGCATATATATCCTTTCAAAATGAGTAATTGCATATATATTTTTTGTACAAGTTTTTGATGCACATGATATAATGATTTTTATGAATGCAAAAGATGTGTATATGCAATTTTGCATTTTTTGAAGGATATATATATATTTGTTAATCAGTCTATGGACTATAAAATTGATGTCCAAGAATTTGACTATTGGCTTTGTTGTAGGGCTACCCCCTTTGTAGTTGACTTGAGAATTTGGTTTGACATGTAGAATCGTGCTCCAATAAAATGAACACAGATTAAATATTATGTTGTCTTGGTCATATATCAAAAAACAAAAACGCGTCATTAGAGTTTAAATCAAGCGTGTAGAAAACACTATATGTGATTCGGCACTGTCTGATAGTCTCTGTGCCAGTGTTGTTAAAGATTATACAATTCGCTTCTGTTTTTCCTATTATGGCTCGAAGACGTGAAGCACCTGTAATTGGAATCGATTTAGGTACAACATATTCATGTGTAGCTGTTTGGCAGCCTGGACGAGTTGAGATAATTACAAATGAGCAAGGCAACCGGACAACGCCTTCTTGCGTCTCTTTTACTGATACGGAGCGTTTGATTGGCGAAGGAGCTAGAAACCAAGTTGCAATGAATCCTACCAACACAGTTTTTGGTACAGATTTATCTTACAATCTAGTGTTATACTGTATGTTAATTGTTTTTCTTTCTTGGGCTCAGTCATTTTAACAACTTTTGAGATGATGGTTACTTGTCCATATGATCAAAAAATACTTATAAGTTGAATTGTCCAAAAAGATTAGGAATATGTCCTACATATAAAAAAAAAATAGTTGTTTCAAGATAGTTCCGTCACTTAGGCACCATAATTCATAATGTTTTAGGAAAGTTAAGAATGGCACGATGAAGCTTGATTATATATTTATATGCACATCGGAACATGGTCATTTTGAATTATCATGATACTAGATTATCATGTTAGATTTGAATCTGATCAGGAACATATTTACTTTTTTTGGTTTGAACCAGATGCTAAGCGGCTGATTGGTAGAAGGTATGGTGATGACAAGGTGCAAGATGACATGAAAGTATGGCCTTTTAGGATTGTGGAAGGGAAAAATGGTAAGCCAATGATCGTACTCACCCACAAGAATGATGAGAAGCAGTTTGCAGCAGAAGAAATTTCATCCATGGTTCTTGCGAAGGTCAAAGAGGTTGCTAACGCGTACCTTAATGTTGACGTTAAAAGTGCAGTTATCACTGTTCCCGCTTATTTTGACGATTTACAGCGGCAAGCAACAAAGGATGCAGCTACTGTTGCTGGCCTTGATGTTCTTCGTTTGCTGAACGAGCCAACTGCAGCTGCTATTGCCTACGGACTAGACAAGAAAGCTACTATCAGTGGCGAAACTAATGTTCTTATTTTTGACTTAGGAGGTGGTACTTTTGATGTCTCTCTTGTCACCATCGACAAGAAGGATTTTAAGGTTAAAGCTGTTGGTGGTGATACTCATCTGGGTGGTGAGGACTTTGATAATCGAATGGTGCAACACTTTGTTGATGAATTCAAAAGGAAACACAAGAAAGATATCAGCACGAACCCGAGAGCGTTGGGGAGATTGAGAGACGCTTCTGAGAGAGCAAAGAGGGTTCTCTCCTCAACAGCTCGGACTAAGGTTAATATCGACTGCTTGCACGACGGTGTTGATTTTTCATCAAATATAACTCGGGCGAAATTTGAGGAGCTAAATATGGATTATTTTAACAAGTGTATGGAAAGTGTGGAAAAGTGTCTAGTCGATGCCAGATTCGACAGGGACATGGTGGATGAGGTGGTTCTAGTCGGTGGGTCAACAAGGATTCCAAAAGTTCAACAAATGTTGACGGAGTTCTTTGATGGTAAGGACCTATGCAAAACAATCAATCCTGATGAGGCTGTTGCTTATGGTGCGGCAGTTTTGGCTGCAAACATGAGTGGTAAGGGCAATCAAGTAGTTCGAGATCTGAATTTGCTTGATGTCACTCCTCTTTCGCTTGGTGTGGAGTCAATTGGACAGGTCATGAGTGTTTTAATCCCAAGAAATACACCCATACCTGTTACAAAAGAATCACTCCGTCAAACAGTTGTTGACAACCAGTCGGGTTTTCTATTCAAGGTTTTTCAGGGTGAGAGAAGTAAATCAATAGACAACATTTGCCTAGGTGAATTTGAGCTTTCCAACATCCCTCTTGCCCCTAGGGGTGTGATAAAAGTAAAAGTACGGTTTGACATTGATGCAAATGGCATAATGGAAGTATCAGCGGAGGAACTTAAAACTGGTCACAAAAACAACATTACGATCACAAACCATAATGGAAATTTGACGGAGGAAGAACTTGAGAGGATGCTAGAAGATGCGGAGAGATACAAATTGGAGGATCAAGAATATAAAAGGAAAGTAGAGGCATATAATGAATTTGAAGAATACGTTTATGACTTGAAAACAAGAGTGGATAATCCCAACGTGAGGAGGAGGCTAAGCCAGAAAGATTTGCAGAAGATAGTTGTTGCTGTTGAGAGAGCAATGCAGTGGCTTGATTACAATAACCTTGGTGAAACTGATGAGATAGTCGACATGCAAGACGAATTGGAACGTGTGCGTGAGTCTATTGGTTGGTAATTATGTTAGAAGGGAGCAGCATTAACGGGAGAAATTTTCTTCAAATGACTTGAAGTCTCAAGAACTTTTTCTCAAGTTTTTACATTTTATTCTAATTTCAATCCAAAAGGAGTACTTTAAGTTGTGTGTTTCATTTACTTTCTTTATGTTTAGTGATCTTTATTAGTATGAAACTTAAAAGATTACCTTGGTTTGTTCTCCAATACATATAGGTGGTCAACTGGTAGTAAGACTTGGCTAGCTTTTCCTTTAATTTTACCAACTTGTCAACTCGTCCACACACATGTTCTGATTTTGGGTAGGTGAAAACTAGAGATCTGTTGGACAAGGTTGTACTTGTGCTATACTATAATTCAGGTTCTCAACCATCACAGCATAAAAGAAGTACTTAATTACAAGCCTTATTAAAAACATTTTAACAAGATCATGTGGTGTTCAATTTAAACTGTATATATCGCTTTATTTAGATTTAAGAGGACTTTGGCTGAATCTGTAGTAGAAATAAAATTATTCTTCCAAAAGTTATATCCCATAACGTAGAAGATATAGCATTATGCTATGACAACTTAAGCTGTTTAACATAAAAGGTATGCTTTATTTTTCAAACATCTAAGCGAAGTTGTGTAATATCCAGTATGGACAGATCTAAATGTACACAATCTATATAAAAAAAAAAAAACACACACGGTTTGAATATCTGATCACAACATACTTTAGGATGAAGTTTTAGTACAGAAATTCTATCATTCTACTCCTAAACAAAACTCATAAAAGTATAAAATATGGAACCCCTAAAACTTAACCTGTACTTTCTAAGTTATATAGAGAGGTTCCTTTACCAGTTTATGTAATCAAGAAGATGTCAGCAATCGCTTCATGCCGGTTTTCTGGTCTGAAGTAAGTCTTGTAGGGAAATAGATCTTAAATTTTACCCTTAGGTTCCCTTTCCTTGCGGGTTCCCTGGAAATAGGCATTCCTTCACCTTCTACCACTTCTTCATAAGTTGGGCTGATTATAGAGTTTATAGGAATAGTTAAGTTTCGTGCATCCAGTGTTGATAGATGGACATTCAGTTAGAGCTGCTGCTAGAGATATCTTTTGGGTGACAACAAGATCGTTACCACCTCTTGTGAAAAAAGGATGTGGTTTCTCGTCAATGGTGAAAACAAGATCTGAAGGAATGACACCTGGCAGTTCGTTTCCTCTTTCTGGGAATGTTATTTTTGTACCTTTCTTCCACCCGGGTTTGACATCTATAGTGAGAATCTCTTTAACTAAAGTTGATTTCCTACAAAACCAGGTAGAAGGATAAATATATAAAAGTGAAACAAATAGTATTGCTTTACATGGCACTTAAACTCAAAATTCTTAAGATAATGATGTGGGAAAATATACAGGATGTATCTAATCATCTGGTCTTAGAATCTTTGTAGTATAACTTATGTATTCCTGTGAAACTATTCGTATCAGAATTTATTTAAATCTTATGTAATCAAAACTGGACGCTTTAATTTCATCCGAAGTGTAAACTTTCTCATGCTAACAAATGTTATTTATGTCAATGAAGACCCAAACTTTGACAACTCAGATTCACCAGGTAATACCCCTTTACCCAGAAATAAAAAATAAAAAATAAAAAATAAATAAATAAATAAAAATAAAAATAAAAATTAACAACTCTCAAAAACAACTCATTAATGTATCATACCATGACACAAATTTCATAAATTCTTTTACCTCTCAATATGTCGGACAAGTGTTTTCACCAGAAAACTACCGGATACAATTTCTAACAAGAACATCTGAATTCCACTCAATGAAGAAAATTATTCCCATCAAAAAGGAAAGTATTACATCATTTAGCAGACATAGCATAAATCATACAGCAACTACCAAAAATATACATAATCTTATAACGCAATAAAGGACACATAAGATAAAGATGGATGAGGCAGCTTACATGTGGAAGAAAATAGTAAGTAATATTTATAAGATTGATATATCTTATACGAAGAATTGTGTAGTGCAGATCAAATTGTAGGGATGTTGACAGATCTAGAATAACTGATCAACTAAAATAAAACTAGCTAGATCGACCACTAGATCAATGTAGTAAAAAAAATGATACACGACTGCATGCACTAGATTCAAGAACTGAACACATTTTATGCATTATGTATTACCCTTAAATTTATCCTTGTGAGTGCCCCTGGTCTTAATTTAGACTAGTTCTGGAAAGTATATGCATCAAGTGGCATCTAAAGCTAAATTTCTAACTATGTAATGTTTTAGCATTTCATCTTTTATACTTACTCAATGGACCAAAATAGTGGTTATCTCATATATTCCCTTGTATCTGTGGTCAATAATACGAGGATAAAGTCAATGGCTCTTCCAAGTCCCAACACTCCTTGTTTGGCTTAAAAAAAATCTAACACGTGAGAATTCAATCAGATCCTTTCATCCTTCCAAGAGTACGTACTGTATGTAGTTCTACAGTGCGAGAGTGACAGGTATTTTAAGCCATATTTCTGCTGCTAGAGTGGCAGGGTTATCATCGATTTTCCAAACCCTAAAAGACACTCCAATGCTTTTCCACATAGAAAAAGAAAAAAGAACATGCATATCGACGCACAACAATAAAAGCTACGTTGCAATTAATCTCAAAATTCTAACGGAGGCCGACATAAAGTAGGATCCAATAATAACTTAATTATTTAATCAATTTAAAAATGCTCAGGAATGTCCATGCCGTTACTTGACATAAAAAGAAGGGAGCCATTAGTTTTCACAAGTAATGTCATGTTTTTGTCAAGTAATTAAATCAAAGATAACAGCTATAACTTACCCAGTGCAATCAGCAACAGCCCTTGAGATCTTCAGCTTTTTGGTCGTTCCCTTATACAAGTCCTCCAAGCTAAGTAGTAATGCCTCCTCAGTTGCAGCTGCTTTCCTAGATGTGATACCTGCTGAACCTTCTGCACTACCAGCCCCCATGTTGCGCATTGATCCAATTCGGTTGGTCTGCCCAAAAAGCTCTGAAAATAAATCCTCTGCTGTGCGGCCATTAAACCTAAAGCTTGTAGCGTCCCCATAGCTTGACATGCCCGGAAACCCACCAGGACTGGGTGGTGGCCCCTGCCCCTTCAAACCGTCTTCCCCGTACCGGTCATATATGGATCTCTTCTGAGAATCACTTAAGACCTACACATATGAAAACCGAATTTCTTAGTTATGTATGTAATCAATTCATATTTAAGATATTTCAGATTCCATTCTGATGATGTATAGTCGGCACTCGGGTCACGAACCCGACCAAGGGACGTTACTAATACCCAAGCCCATCATGCGTGGGCTATCATGATAAAGATTTGGGCTTACAAAGGCCCAAATTCGAATCTATTATTTATGGTCTTGATATAGGATCTCTTATTTATGGGATAAGGATCAAGGGACCGAATAAGTTGGGATACGCCGAAGGGTAAGAAACACGAAACCAACAAGGATTTCGTGTGTATATAAAGGGCATCTCGGCTCTCATTAAGGTATCATCTAATAACCCTAACTCTTCATTAAAACCCTAAAACCGATTACTTACTCTCACGCCAGAGGATAATCGTGGGAGACAATCCCACGGTAAGCCTAACGGAAACTTAAACTTAAACCATCCGTGGGGCCACACACTAAGAACCCTACTAAGAACTAGAATGACAAAGCACGGAAACTTAAACCAGCGGACTCCGCAGGTGAAGAAAACGTATGGTGACCTACAGGGGAAGAAGCAGCAAAGTGATTCAACCCCTAAGCATGCCTCTGGAACTGTAACGCCCCGTGCCCGCTTTGACCGAAAATTAAAACTTTATGCGCGGAAATGCTCGATTTTGATGGACATTCTGTTACTCTTTTGACCATTGACAAAAATCTATAAACATTTAGGCTTTGAAAATATTTTTAAATAGAACTATACTCAATTACCTTTAAAATAACTTGTGGCACGACTTCTAACGACTTACGGTTCATTTTCTACAAAATAAGCAAAACCGACATGTTAGCATTAAAAATATATATATATATAAGTGATGGTCATTCTCATATTGTAACTTTGTGTCGTTTGTTAAGTTTAGTAATAGTTTAGTCATTGGGCCTTGGACTTGGCAAGCTAATATGTTATGTGCTATATTTCATAAGCCTTGTTATCTAATCATGTAACCAAGTTCAAGGCCAAGCCCATAGAAAGCCTATGTATGGAACTATAAAAGGCACCTTACCTCTCATTTGTAAGGTGTGCTTGTGTGTATATTTGTGTGTGTTTCTCTTGAATAAAAGTTCTCATTTCTATCTCTCTCTCTCTCTCTCTCTCTCTCTCTCTCTCTCTCTCTCTCTCTCTCTCTAACATACGAAATACTTATATACATATCAAGTCACCATCTTTCATCTCTTCTTCATCTTTGCTTCTATAATGGTGTGATAAAGTTGTGTTATTTAAGGTCCTACAAGTGGTATCAATCGCCTAACAATGATTTAGGAGGGTTAAGAGTTTTTTTTGTTTCGTGTTTTCTAAGCTTTATATCATGAGTTTGTTATAAAAGTTTCTCACTTTTCTTGTTTTTCTTGGTTTTTAACACTTTTTTTATTACAAAATAGTGTTACAAACTTTTTCTAACAAGAAAGTTTAAATCTTTTTGAAGTTTCATAGCTTAAAAAACTCGATTTGGTTTTTGTACTTGTTTTCGAGATCACAAAAAAGTTTTATAAAAATCATCAAGTTTGGAACTTTATTCAAGTTTTGGTGTTTTTTAGCCTAGAAGTACAAAAATCTTGGATTACAAACCTCATTTGGGTGTGCTTTTTACGAATTCTAAAATCTAAAAAATTTCAAAATCACATAGTACCTGTTTTCGAAATCACTACTAGTTTCGCAATCACATTTTACCAACTTTCGAGATTACAAGAAAAGGCTCCGTTCGTGCTCACCGTTGGATACTCGGTATTTTCTCTCTTGTAAAAGAAAGAAATTACTTCGACTTGTGGCTAAATTTCGAAATTGTATAATTTCGAAAATTTGTTTGTGTGATTGGGTTTTCGAAAACATCAAACTTTTCGAGAACATTGCAAAATTTTCGAAAAATTGCAAAATTTTCGAGAACACTGCATTTTCGAAAAAGTCCAAAACTTTCGAGAACTTATATTTTCGAAATCACTCAAGTTTTCGCAATCTGTCAAATTTTTCGAGAACACAAGTTTCGAAAACACCTAAATTTCGCAATCAGGAGAAGTTTTGCAAATCCAAAGTTTCGAGAACACAGCAAAGTTTCGAGAATTTTGACAAAAGTGAGGTTTTTTACGATCAAACTTCGCAAGGTCATAACTTTTGAACCGTAACTCCGTTTTCGATGAATCAGCTGTCAAAACGACCGTGAGACAGAGGAGAATGACACGCTAAATGGATTTATTGATTTAGGCGAAGTTTCGAGGCCTAAACACGCTCGGAGAAGAAGTTATTGAGGTTTTAAGGTTTTAAGTCAAAATTTTCACCATAAAAACTTGCATCAACTCACCCAAAACACAACTCCTATTTCGTTGGAATGATCCAAGAATCAACTTTATCCATCTACAAATCATCAATGGCAACTCAGCAAGACATTCATGCAGCCGGTGCCAAAAACCGACCTCCCATGCTGTCAAAGGGTGGATACTCACAGTGGGCTAGTCGTATGATGCGCTATCTTAAGAGCAAAACAAATGGAAATCTTCTCATCAAATCCATTGTGGATGGACCCTTCAAACCAACACAAGTACTAGACCCTGGTGATCCAAATGGTACCCCCCCCCCCAGTACAACCATACTACAGAGAACAGAATGAGACTGAATACACTGTGGAAGACAGAAAACAGATTGAAGCTGATGATCAGGCATTTCATTTCGTCGTTCTTGGTTTACCTGAAACCATCTATGCTACTGTTGACAGTGAAGTAAGTGCTCATGCAGTCTGGGAAAGAGTTAAGAGGTTAATGTATGGGACAGACATCGGGAAACAGGAAATGGAAACACAATTGCTTAAGGAACTTCGCAAGTTTACTTCAATTCCTGGTGAATCCATAGAGACGTACTACCACAGATTCTGTAAGATCATGAATGATTTATCAAGACACAACCTCAGTCAGACAAATATTGCTAACAACACCATTTTTCTGAATGAGTTACAACCAGAATGAGGAAGATATGTCACTATTGTTTATCAGACAAAGAATTTGCATGAAGTGACTTATGATCAGGTGTATGACTTCTTGAAGCAAAATCAAGATGAAGCTAATGAAGTAAGAGCTGAATTACTAGCTAAAAAGCATGATCCTCTAGCATTAATGGCTGATACACCAACACCTATACCAGTGAACACACAACAACAACCATCATCATCTTCCACTCACAACTACTTGCAACCATCCTACATTCAACAACCAACACCGGTCTACCAACAACAGTTCTACCCACAGCAACAACAACATCTTATTCCACAACAGCAATACCCACAATTCCAAGAACCAGAATTCACTGAAAATGATGAAACTACTGCAACATTGACACAAGCATTTGCTTTTCTGTCAAAGGCATTCCAAGGACGCTATTCTACACCAACAAACAACAACCAAAGGATTTCATCGAACACTCGCAATAGGCAAATCGCTCAGCCAAGTTTCAATATGGGCAACGGAGGCCAAATGGTTGGAGTTTATGGGAATCAGCAAGGATATGCTACTGGAGTTAATATGGGCAATCAGAATATGCAGAATGCAGGTCAGTATGCAAGGAATCAGTATGGTCAGAATGCAGGGAATCAGTTGGGTCAGTTTGTTGGAAATCAGAGGGGTCAGAATGTTGGTAATTAGGCAATGGGTAATCAAAATAGGAATGTTGCAGCTCTAGTTGTTGGGAATAATGGAAATGTGAATCAGGGTAATCCAGTAAAGTGTTTCAACTGCCAGGGTGTAGGTCATATGGCAAGGGTCCTACTAAGCCGAACAAGAAAGATCTAGAGTATTTGCAAAAAGCAGTGATGTTGGCACAAAAGGCAAAGGCAGGGTTTCAGTTGAATGCAGAGGAGAATGATTTTATGGCTCTTATGGATGACATGGAAGATAGAGAGGATATCGATGCGAACTGCATATTCATGGCGAATCTTCAGGAAGCTAAGTATGACACGGATTCTGACAAACTTCCTGTTTATGACACCAATACACCATCTGAGGTATCAAACTTCAACACATGTCATAATAATGATATATTTGATATGTCTCCTCATGAGGAACAACATTCTGAGAAGCTAGCACCAACTTATGATACATACCTGGACACGCCAAGTAGTAGCAATACTTCTTTAGCAACTCCAGATGTGAATCATAATGGAGGCTTCGTTTCACAGCATGCTGAGAATGATGAGGAAACACGTACTTTATTTGAATCATTATTAAATAATTGTGGTATTGAAATCGAGAAAGTGAAAAAGGTCAATCGCGATGTTAAGGCCGCGAATGAGAAATTGACCACTGAGCTTGAGAGATACAAGGAAAATGCAAAAAGTTTTCAAATTCACAAAGAACGCGAGTCAGAATTTGAAATTGGTTATAAGAAGTTACTTGTTAAAGATAGGGAATGGAAAAACAAGTTTGCTAATCTTGAAATAAGTTCAACAAAAACCATTAACTCTTTAAAACAAGAAATTTCTGAATTAACAAACCAACTTTCAAAACAAAAAACAGCTTATACCAATCTTGAAAAAGAACGGGATGAGTTGTAAAGGGACTTTGCAAAGAAAGAAGATAAACTTTTGGAAGAAATCGTAGAGTCAGAACACAAGATTGCACATCTAGAAGAATTAGTGGTTAAGTCGGGTCAGTCAAGTCAAACAATGAAAATGATTTCAAACCAAACTAATCTGATTTACCATACGAAACACAAAATGGCTCTTGGTAACAACAATCCTTGTAATCTCAAGAAAGCTCAGGAAGAACAGAATGTTTTGTATAATGGTAGTGTTTTTTACACCAAACATGATCCTCCCGTCATTCGGGATTCTGTGCAAACGATAGAACATGTCAAAGAGAGCATTATTAAAATGAAACAAAAGGATTTGAAACCCATTGACTACAATAAATTGAACAAACTTTCGGGTATTACTTTTGTTCCACAAAAAGAACCATCTGTGTTTTCCATAAAACGACCATTCTCGAAAATGTTTTCTAAGAAAGTAGTTGCTTCCAAATCGCTTTCAAACATGGAACAGATGTCTTCAAACAACACTTTTAACTCAAGTGCTACCAGAGGATATCTTGATGATCTTAAAACAAGAATTGGGCAACTTAATACGACTTTAGAATCTAAAACGAGACTTAATGAGATTAACTGGAATTCCACGGTTCATTTACAGCTTAAAAAGATTCTTGAAAGTGAATTTGCTCCTCAAATTAATAACATTCATGCTCGTGTAATTCATTTTGAACAAGCATTTTTGAAAGAAACAGCTGACTTTGTTACGGATCACAAATCCCTGATAAAGAAGGCTAATGAATCTTTTGAGCAAATCAATGTTTTGGAGAACCTAAATGATTCTCTCTTCGAAGCTGTTATGACTACTGATATTATGTCCATCATTTTACAAACATATTCTGTTCTTGACGATGAAAGACTGAGAGCTGAGACATCCGCAATTGTTTCAAAATATGCAAATGCTCTTATAAAGCTTGAAAAAGAAAATGTGTCATATTTTAAACAACTTGATCGCAAAAAGGAAGAATGCAAGTATGACAAATTGTCGTATGAGCGTGACTTAAAGAACATGAAACAGCAAATGATCTTTTGAGGGCTCAGCTTGAAAGTCAAAAAGGAAAAGGTGAGGAAACTAAGTTTGCAAAACCATTGACTTCGAAGAAACCAAATGTTTCAAACACGGTTCAAAAACCTAAAATGTCAATTTCACGGTTTGCTCCAAAAGTCGATGAGAAAAAGGATTTAACAAAACCAGTCACTCCAATACCCTTGCCCAAGAAAAGTGAAAATGAAAAGATTGTTGATAAAGGAAAAACGGTTGTCGAAACACCAAAAGTGATAGCACCTGGCCTTTTTAGGATTAGTCCCACTAGTGCGTCTGCCTCCACTTCTAAGACAAATGACAAATGCATAAAGGCTAATTCTAAAGAATCTAGGAATGCTAAAAAGGACAACAATATAAATCCTAATGTGTGTGCCTTACCTTCTACAGGATTAGAAAGCACCTCTAGGAGCAGCAGACTAACACCTAAGAGCAATACAAGGAATAATAGAGTCTCGCCTGCATCTAATAGTAGTTGCAAGAATAAAGTTGAAGAAGTAGAAGAACACCCTAGGAATTTATCGCTTTGTAATAAGAAACATGATTCATTTGAATGTAATGTCGAGCGTACTGTTTCTAATGCATGTAATGACTCTGTTTGTTAATATGCAAGAAATGTTTAATTAATGATGTTCATGATGAATGTGTTTCTAAGAATGTGTATGTTACGCCTGAACAGAAGGATGTTCCAAAAAGACCTAGTGCTAGATCCAGATCTATAGAACGATTAGTTGCACGATTTAGAACTACCACTATTAGTCGAATGCCTAGGAACTATCTTAAGTTTTGTATGTGGATTCCGATGGGTAGAGAGTTCATTCTTCAGGACGGCAAATTAGAAATAGCTCAAGCTAAACAAGTAGCAACTGTCTATGAGTGTGATTTAGATTCTACTCCTAACCCCATGGAACCAAATTCAAAACGGTTTCCAAATACAAACTCTTCTGTTCTTGGCAGGTTATCGAAATATGTCTTTGGATCGTCGACTCGGGTTGCTCCAAGCACATGACCGGGAATTTAAAGCTGCTGATCAATTTCGTCTGGAAATTTTTGGGAACTGTACACTTTGGAAATGATCATGTAGCAACTATTCAGGGTTATGGAGATCTACAATTTGGGAATTTTTTAATCACTCGAGTTTACTATGTCGAAGGGTTGGGACACAACTTGTTTTCAGTTGGGCAGTTTTGTGATGCAGATTTAGAAGTGGCATTCAGAAGAAACACGGTTTTTATTAGAAATTTGGTTGGTGATGATCTCTTAACTGGTAATCGTGGTACAAATTTGTATGCTATCGACATCAACCAAATGGCTTCTACATCACCAATTTGTCTTATGACAATGGCAACCGAAACTAAGTCCTGGTTGTGGCATAGACGTTTATCCCATCTCAATTTCGACACCATCAACAAGTTAGCCAAAGACAACATCGTCACCGGACTTCCTAAATTCAAATACACCAAGGAACACCTATGTCCATCATGCGAACAAGGAAAAAGTAAAAGAGCATCATATAAACCCAAAACCGTACCTAGTTCGGAAGCAAGGTTACATATGTTGCACATGGACTTATGTGGCCCAATGAGAGTTGAAAGCATTAATGGGAAAAAGTATATTCTCGTTATTGTTGATGATTATTCAAGATATACTTGGGTAAAGTTTTTGAGATCAAAGGACGAAGCACCAGGCATCATCATCACCTTTCTGAAGCGTATTCAAGTTCTACTTCAAGCTCCAGTAAGGATTATAAGAACAGACAATGGCACAGAATTTACAAATCAGGAGTTAAGAACTTACCTCGAAGATGTTGGAATCACACACCAAACATCAGTTGTTAGAACTCCACAGCAGAATGGGGTAGTTGAAAGAAGAAATAGAACTCTTGTGGAAGCTGCTCGCACAATGCTGATTTTCTCTAGTGCACCTCTATTCTTATGGGCTGATGCTGTAGCCACTGCTTGTTTTACTCAAAACCGATCCCTAGTCCATCCGAGATTCAATAAAACCCCATATGAGCTAGTGAACAACCGTAAACCTGACATCTCTTACCTTCACGTGTTTGGCGCTTTGTGCTATCCGACGAATGACAGAGAAGATCTAGGAAAGTTAAAAGCTAAGGGTGATATTGGAATCTTCATTGGATATTCAGAAAACTCGAGGGCATTCAGGGTGTATAATAGAAGAACGAAAAGGATAATGGAGACGATGAAAGTGAAGTTTGACGAGATTTCACAAATGGCTTCTGAGAGATACGCTCTAGAACCCGCGCTTAATCCAATGGCTTCTAATCAAAACGGATTAGGACCCGCACCAAACCAGCAGACTTCTGGACACATCAGTTCAGGACTCGTACCTCAAGGAGCTCTATAACACCCGTTAATCTCAAACATTTAAGTTTATTATATCCTAAGTACAAACATTTAAGTTTATTATATCCTAAGTACTAAATAAATGATACTGAACCTTTTGTGGCATATGAGATTTATAATACTATGATAATTAAACTACACACTATATCATAAACATTAAATATATATACACGCCTATAACATTTTATATGGACAGAATTATAACATTGTTTGAAGTACAAATAAATCAAAACCAAAAATGGGACTAGATGCATGAATATCATAAACTTAGAAAGGATCATGTTAATCCCGTGAATTTCGGTATTTACCCTAGTTAACCTAATCATTCAACACGGTTTTCCACCCTATCTTTTATAGAGAGTATCACAACACACGGCTTCATGTCAATCTATTAGTACCGAATGTATTCACATATCTCACACACTTTTGAAACCCTAAAAGCTCTAAACAAAACACATCGGCTGCCATCATTATTGTTCCTTCTTCCATTCGAATCTAAACATGCAAGGAAGGTGTGATCGTGTTCGTGGTGGTGCTTTGTTAGTGGGATATCCTTGTACGAATAGGGAGTTTCATTCGTGGGTTTTAAAAACTGTTCGAGAGGTGTCTTGCGGTGGTGATTCGGCTGGGTTTATTCGTGATCGATTCTGGGTGTTCTCATCTTCGTACCACGCGACTAGGGTATTGTATATTCTCTTTCTTCAATACGATCTCTTCCTTGTCGATTCTTGATGTTGTTGTGTTTTTAAGTTCGATGTTTATACCCTTTTCGTTCACATAAAATCATAATAAATGACCACATAAAATCATGAACATGTATAATATTCAGTCGACCTTGTTCGATTCTCCTCTTGTTGTTAACATGTCATCTTATTTTATATATGAATCGGCTAGATGTTACACATATTATTTTGATTCTGGAAACACATAAAATCATAACTTTCGCCACATAAAATAACAAGAATGATTACGCTAAGATCGGCTATAGGTTTTGCATGCATATATTTGAAGGATAAACTTACATAAAATCATGAATCTGTAAATCATATACCTGTCGACCTATTTTGTTTCGAAGTTTTCGAATACGTTTTGATATACATATCGATGTGGTTATGAGATCTTGCGCATAATACATATTATACGTTTTATAGTTCTGGTCATAAAACCTCAAGAATAAAAGAAGGAGACATGCATATATAAAGGGTAACTAGTCTTGAATATGGTTGAATTACTTCTGGTTGAAATACACACATGTGTATACAAGTCATGGTATATGATATATTATCGTATAAAATATAAAAGGACAACGCTTGCATGCATTTGATGGACTGCTTGACAGCATGTAAGATTTAGAAGTGTAAACTAGATAATAGGAAACAGCCTTTAGCAAGTCAAAAGTTATTAATACTTTTAAGATTTCCAATTTTTCATGGCTCATATTAAACTAATATAAACCGGTTCGAGTCATGGGTCGGTTTCGTAAAACATTGGTAAATTTATTTTAGTCTCGTCAAGGGTGTTGTGTATATCTGGATGAAGTGAACCGATGTCGGGTTATAAATAATTCTTTCATGATTTTATAAAATTCTTTGGTCGTCGCGGCATAAATAGTAATATCATGGGTACGTTAATAAATTTTATAAAATTATAATAACGGGGTCTAAAAATATTATCTTAATATAAATTTATTAAAATAAACTTTAAAATAATTTTATATAACTTTTAATATTTAATTTTGATAATTTATATTTTAGACCCTAAACTTATAATAATGACATTATAGAACCTAAACTATCATATTGGTCATTTTAACTTTAAATATTATTAATTGTCCATTATAGCATTAAAGTATTAAATTATAATTTCGGTAACTTACTAAATATGAAAAGTTGCTAATTCGGAAAACCTGCTAAAAATAGGAAGTTAGAAAGCATACTAAAATAAGTAACCTGATTCAATCAGACATAAAGTAATACTTGATTATATTCGTGTAGATCCTTTGAAGAGAGATTAGTCCGCTGTTCGTTGCTTTTCATTACTTTGCTTTGCTTTTAAGGTACAGATATTCTGTCTCTATTCAGTAGAGATTCCCTTCAATCTATGTTACTATGATCCTTGCCATTGCTATGTTCCCTTTGTTTGAACTTTGATATGATTCGTTGCTATCCATTTTGTTTGATTACCTGATTACTATCTCCGGGTTGAGATTCTGTTTGATTATGATATGCTTCATTTGTTATGGATATGCTTTGTTTGATATGATTCTGTTCTTATGCCCGAGTTTTTATTCTACTCATGGAGGTACCATGGGCGTGTCAGTGATGGCATCACTGGCATGACACTTTCTGGGGAGGTGTGATTGATCCCTGGCATTCCCTTTTGTTTGATATATGTGCACTATGGCCAATTAGTTATATATGTGTCCAGTCATGAGCTGGCATATGTATTTTGTTTGATTCAGGGAGTGTATGGATGCATCCTAGGCTTTGTTTGTTATGATTAGATAGTGACTGGCTGTACGTGCCTTGTACCCCTTTCACTTTTGGTACATGTGAGGTCGCCCCTCCTTGTGCAATTATGAATTGACGGATTATGTGGATATTTGTTTGAGATCTATTCGAGTGTCTCTGGTAGATCGGCTCGTGGCTTTCCTTGACTTCTTATATCTATTCGAGTGACTCTGGTAGATATATCTGATCATTTATATTCATTTGATTCTGATTACTTTTGATTATGCTCTACAATTCAATTACTTATGATGCTATATTCGTTGACTATGCTTCTTTCAGATTATTCGTTTGATCCGTTTCGTTTGCTTTGCTTATTACCTTTTATTTGTTATATCTGTTCACTAGGCTTTTTAAGCTTAGCCGCATTTCTTTTCCTGCGGCAGGTTTTAGTAGAAGCTGGGTTATGGTTGGAGAGTACATTGGACTTAGAAGACTACACTTTGATAGCTATTCTGGACTAGAGATGATTAGAAGTGATTATATTTTCAGACTTAGTATTTTTTTTGTTCCCTTTTGTAATCTTGTACTCCCGAATTTTCCTTTGTAACCTTTGAGATTAAATTGTATTATTTAAGTCTTGTGCTTGTGTTTGCTTTGATATGTCACCATAAAGTAATACTCCTACCTTTATTGGGTTGGGGTGTTACAAGCTCAGTCAACAAACACGGATAAACCTTCAGAACAAGAACTGGAAAATTTCTTCGAGTTAATGTTTGATGAATACTATGGTGGAACTTCGACTAATGCATCTCAACAACATTCCGCTGCACCCGCTCAAAACCATCAACCACCACCACCATCACAAGATGCATCTACCACAATCGAAGCTGAAGCACCAACTACATCAACATCATCTACATCTACTCAAGTAACTCCAGTACTTGAAACTGTTCTACCAAGCGTTGATGAGCAAAACCAAAACACAAATTTTCAAGAAGAACCAATAAATAATTCAAGCGATGTTACGTTAGAAGAAGAAGAAGAAGAAGTATTTGAAAACCCGTTTGCAACAGACTCTGCTGAATCTTCTTCAAGGTTACAAGAACCATTTAACACACATTTGTTACACCCAAGGTACCCTTCTACGTTTCAATGGACAAAAGACCATCCAATAGAACATATTATTGGTGAACCTTCAAAGCCAGTTCAGACAAGGAGACAACTTGCCACCGATCTCGAACTGTGCATTTACATTTGCTCAATCAGCCTCAAAGAACCTAAGAATATTCGGGAAGCAATGGCAGAAAACCCTTGGATTGAAGCGATGCAGGAGGAATTTCTTCAATACCTGTTACATGATAGTTGGGAACTTGTTGAACGACCACTTGATAAACGTATTCTTGATCTCAAGTGGTTGTGGAAGAACAAACTGGAAGAGGAAATGACTGTTATTCGCAACAAAGCTCGTCTCGTGGCTAAAGGTTATCCACAAGAAGAAGGGATAGATTTCGAGGAATCATTCGCGCATGTAGCTAGACTTGAAGCAGTCCGGATTTTCTTAGCCTATGCAGCTCACAAAAACATCACAGTCTATTAGATGGACATTAAGACTGCTTTCTTGAATTGGAACTCTGAAAGAAGAAGTGTATGTGAGTCAGCTAGAGGGATTCATCGACAAAGATCATCCAGACTACGTCTACAAGCTTAAGAAAGCAATTTATGGTTTAAAACAAGCTCCAAGAGCGTGGTATGACGAACTATCATCTTTCTTGCTCAACAACAATTTCACAAAAGGAACGGTTGATGACACCTTGTTTATCAAAAAATTCAAAGATGACATTTTGATTGTTCAAATTTACGTGGACGACATCATTTTCGGATCAACCAATCCTAACCATTCAAAACATTTTGAAAATCTCATGAAAAGTAAATTTGAAATGTCCATGATAGGGGAACTAAAATTCTTTCTTGGTTTACAAATCCATCAATCCCGTCGTGGTATCTTTATCAATCAAGCTAAATATACAATAGAGATTTTGAAAAAACATGGAATGGAAAATTGTGATTCTGTTGGTACACCAATTGTCACTTCACCAAAAATAGGTGCTGATTTGTTTGGGAAACCTATCGATCCGAAGAAATATCGGAGCATGATCGGTTCTCTCATGTACCTAACCGCTAGTCGCCCCGATACTCAATTTACTGTATGTTTATTAGCACGGTTTCAGGCAAAGCCTACCGAACTTCACCTCAAAGAGGTTAAACGGATCTTTCGGTACCTACAAAGCACCATTAACATGGGACTTTGGTATCCGAAGGATTCGGGGTTTCATCTAACAGCATTTTCAGATGCAGACCATGCTGGTGATCAAGTTACAGCAAAGAGTACATCAGGTGGAGCACAATTTTTGGGTGAAAAGCTAGTAAGCTGGTCGTCAAAGAAACATGATTGTACTGCACTATCAACCGCCAAAGACGAGTATGTGTCTCTATCTGCGTGTTGTGCCCAAGTTCTTTGGATGCGGACACAGCTCACAGATTATGGCTTTACTTTTGACAGAATACCTATGTATTGTGACTCAAAAAGTGCCATAGCCATCTCGTGCAATCTCGTACATCACTCTAAGACGAAGCATATCAAAGTCCGCTACCATTTCATCAAAGAACACGTGGAAGAGGGTACTGTTGAATTATTTTTCGCTAAGACTGATTACCAACTCGCTGATCTTTTTACTAAAGCCCTTCCAAAAGAACGGTTTGACTATTTAGTTCGACGAATTGGCATGCGAAGCCTAACTCCTGAGGAGCTAGAACGTCTTCTCGAATCTTCTTGAAAAATGATTTCAAAATCTTTGCTGTCAATATTTTTGAAAAAAAAACAAAATACAAAATTTGAAAAACCAACAAAAACAAAATACAAAAATAAAAAAATCAAAAATCAAAAAATACAAAAACAATATAAAATCAAAAAATCCAAAAATATTCTTCTCACGACATGTCTCTCGTATAAATCAATATTCTGTACGTTTCTAGAAATGTCATTCAACAATGATACGGACATGTACAGATGCTTGAGCGGGAGTTCTTTAAATGTTTTTCTAAAACATGTCGTTTCTCAAAATTTTCTTCACTATGGCTTTCGTATACTTCAGTACGAAACCCGTACTTAAATGATGACTTCTGATCATTTTCAAATCAAGGACTCGTACCTTCAATGATGAAATCTTTTTCAAAAAGTTCGAGTCTAAACAAACGAAAAAGATTTCAAGCATAAACTCGTTTTCAAACAAAATGCTTGAGCACTTTTTCAAGATTGTTCAAAAGATTTCTCAAAATCTCTCAAAATTAGTGCTCAAGATAACTCCCTCGAAACCCTTAAGTAATTTTAAATATGCTATCATTAAGGGGGAGTATAAACAACTAAAATGTTCCGATTTCATGCAAAATCAAATCTGTCTTTCTCTCCAAAAAGCTTTTTATTAATCAGTTGATATCAAAAATAGCACAATATGCTATTTTTGAGGGGGAGAAGACATGATTAAAATGTGATCAAAGATGTTTAAAGTTTGTGACTGAATCTCAAAAGAGCTCGACTCAGTAAGTACCAATGAATTGACGAAGCTTAAAATGTCAGTAATCGAAAAGACTTGTCCTGGACGGGTAATAATTTCAAGCTAGTCTAACTAGTGATGTAAGCGTGTCTCGAATAGGACTTGTCTGAGTAGAATGTACCGTATCGAGAGACTTTCTTTGGACTTGACCAGGACGGGTAATAACTTCAAGCTAGTCTAACTAGTGACGTAAGCGTATCTCGAATCGGTCATGTTCACTGAAAGTGGATCAATTCAAAAAGTGCAAACCCCTCACGCATGTGAAAATTTCCTAAATATTCATGAGCATGTGAAGGGGGAGTCCTTCAAAATTGCAAAACTCTCAAAGTGGTAACAACAATGTGTTTTATTATCATAAACACTTTGAGAGATTTTTCAAATGAATGGTTTTATGGCAACAATAGGATAGTCATGAAGATATAAGGTGACTAAGGTTAGGAAAAACCGTCCTATGATCCGCCAGAGCCGGAGGGATCTGCCCAAGGACAATTCCAATAGATTAGAATTAGAAGTCCTTAGGTATGATAGAAAAAAGGAGAAAATGAGAAAGGAGAAAGAAGGGGTTGAAGAATTAAAAAGAAAAGTTATGAAAAAGGGTGAAAAGAAATAGCCCTCCATATGTTCAACCTTAGGGCAGACACCGGGTTCAACTCATATGCTACTGGTTGTTACTAAGGTGACACCGGTATTGAAGACAAAGACGTCATGGACCCAGTGACGCACTGCACTAAACCTTCTTAACCACTCAAGTTCTCTTAAAAGAGCTTGTTTCATTCTCACGGGGAACCGGTGTAATCTATCGACCTGTGTAAACTTTAGAGCCTAGAGCCTCGAGATTCATCAAAAGATCTCATAGGAACACATGATATTTCTACACTGGTTGTTCAACATTAAGGAAGCCAGATGTAAACTTTAGAGTCCTGCGCAGATCTTAGCAATCTGCCAGAACATTTATGAGAGAATTCACATTTGTGATTCTCAATGATTGAATGGAAATTCCTGCCAGGGTCAACATCAAGCAGCCCTGACAGCAGGTCACTTCGGTAATTCTTTATGGGTTACGCTTAGTGTTCGCGGTGGTTTCAAACGGTCTACAGTCGTGGAGTGATCCCCAGGGACTCACCCAGTCATTGAGCTACTAAGTAGGTCTTGTAAGCTCTCTCGAGAGTATCTGACATGGGAACGGCCTTGGTAAGGATTAGAAAGAGTCCTCACACTATGCTGTTGACGATCTCTAATTCCTTATCTGTAAGTACCGGTTGATTTATTGCTAACTGTTTTCATGCAGCTGTACATCATCTCCATGGCGAAGGATTCCACATGCTCATACATGCATCTCGAAGTCAAAGGAAAGTTCTCACAAAGATCAAAGCAAGGAAAGGTTCAAAGAAAGATTCTACGCAATGTGAAAGAATCTACAGAAGTAAAGTGACAAAGATCAGTGTGAAAGAACGGGAACTACAAATGCATGTATCACAAAGACTAAAGATGTATGAGCATGTTGGAATGGCAAACAACCACCACAGACGCAGAAGTGACGAAAGGTAGAAAGAATGATGAAAAATCAGTTATCAAAGATCACAAAGCATGAAGGAACAAAGACTAAAGACTATTCTACAACGACACACAAAGTTAAAGACAAAGAACACGGAAGACCTACTCACGTGGAGCATCATTCGAATGACCACCCCTTAGGGGGAGATTGTTAGCATTAAATATAAATATATATATATATATATATATATATATATATATATATATATATATATATATATATATATATATATATATATATATATATATAAGTGATGGTCATTCTCATATTGTAACTTTGTGTCGTTTGTTAAGTTTAGTAATAGTTTAGTCATTGGGCCTTGGACTTGGCAAGCTAATATATCATGTGCTATGTTTCATAAGCCTTGTTATCTAATCATGTAACCAAGTCCAAGCCCAAGCCCATAGAAAGCCTATGTATGGAACTATAAAAGGCACCTTACCTCTCATTTGTAAGGTGTGCTTGTGTGTGTATTTGTGTGTGTTTCTCTTGAATAAAAGTTCTCATTTCCATCTCTCTCTATAACATACGAAATACTTATATACATATCAAGTCACCATCTTTCATCTCTTCTTCATCTTTGCTTTTATAATGGTGTGATAAAGTTGTGTTATTTAAGGTCCTACACGACAAAATCTGCCAAAACCCACATTTATAACCAAGATGAACAAATCATAACCAATATGAACAAAATCAGCTGCAAAATCCAGACCCAAGATGCACAAACTCAGAACCAAGATGTACAATTTCACGTGTTATGCAATAACCCATTATGACCCATTACACTCCAAACTACTTAATCCACTTTCATTACACACCATCCTTAACCAACGTACATTATTTAGCATCCTTAACATGTCTTATACACGCATGACCCGTTAACAACCCAAAAGGGGTATTTTTGCACTTATACCAAACACTCCTTTAACTTTACCCAAAAACACATAAACATACATTGACTCTCCGTTAGACCACCCAACCATTATGACAACATTGACATATGTTTTGGACACTCGACTACACTTTACAAATTAATAAAGGACCAACAGGGGTACAACATCAACATAGAGCTCGGTATCTACCTAAGCTCCTACTTTCTTACCCAAATCCTTCTACATTCGCATAACCAATCCTTTCATTAATCCACGCCATAGGATTAATAACTTAGCCTAAAAAACATTGAAACATTAAACCGTAAGCACGAATGCTTAGTAAATAACACGGGTATAACTTAGCATTATACTTCATTTAACGCATTACACATTATACAACCATTAATCCAAACAACATTAACATAATCACGTACCTTGACCTCTTAAAGCCTTAACCTTCCTTATCCCTTATTCCACTCTTGACTAATCCTAACTAACCTTATATCCTCTTACAGATGAATATCATTATACTAACCAAACATAAACCTTAACACACTAAGCCACATAACACATAATGCATAGAAATCATTATAACTTTACATTATATCGGTTTACTTACCTTGTCTCCAAGCTAAGCTAACAATCATTATTTCACCACCATCATCATCATCCTCACTAGTAATCATCATGACTCATCATCCTTCACCATCATCAACAAAATCTAATAATACATATAACTCAATACTATCAACAAGGATTTATATAACCCACCATAACTTACCCATCATCCTTTCCATATCATCATATGATCATACTTTGATCATATGATGATTACCCACTTAACCCATAAACCTTAGCCTAATAATCATCAAAATAAAGATACTTACTTGTAGTAATCTTTGCTAGGAAGAATCCTAAGCATAATATCTTCATCAATTCCTTACTTGATCATCATGACTCATTTCCCTCCTTTTTCTTTCTCTAACCGACACACATATACACAACACATTCTTGATAATGATAGAAATGTCCAGAACCTTATGGATGAGATATTTATCTTGCACCACATAGATCTATTGGCAACATTGGTCCCTATAGTCCATTTCCTTCTATTTTAGCCATAACCAACTTATAACACATTTACCACAAAAGCAACTTAGGTCCTTTAAGTCCATTACCTTTCTAGTTGTGTCACATAATATTTTCTATAACCATAATACTCATTCTTTGACTATCGGGTTTGAATATAACACAACATTTGTTGACTAGCCAATCATGTAAGATCTTTATCTATTTTCATCTATGGTGGGATCCCAACACCCGGGAAACAGGTCTAACAATTCTACCTCCCTTATTTAGATTTCGTCCCCGAAATCTCTCGTCTATTTCTTATCAAAACTTAGTTTCACCTTACCTCCATTCTTAGCACTTTCCATTCTTCATCCTTTTTAGTTGTAATGATTTAAGTGATTGTGCAATTCAGGGTCCACTATTCGCACTTCATACCCTTAACTCATTCCATTTCTCGCTTAACTTCTCCAATCTTTCATTTCTCCTCAATCATTGTGGTCATTCAAGACACAATCCTTGCCACTAATGAATACCATTAAAAAATTTCTATGTCTATTACATAACCTACTAACTCATTCCATTCTAACTTTTCCGTCAAGGACTATGTGTCACTTGAACATTACACACCATCTTAACTTTCATAAGTCAAATACTTATTAACTTTCTACTTTTACCATAACCTTTTTACTATTTCGTTAGCATTTTAATACACATTACATTTTCCTTTACTTCTTTCAAAATTTCCATTCGTATTATGACCACTACAGTCTTTTCTTACATTACAACAAGTCACAAGATATTCGTAACATTGGCTTACATTCTCTTAATAGTTTCAACTCTACCCCTTAGGCTCCTAAGTTATAAGTTCTCATGACATCTCCCACCTAAGGTCAATATCCAACTTAGTTTCTATCCACTATCTTAATTCCTTATGACTTCTAACATTCCTAGACTCCCATTTCTACCCTTTCACCCTACTTATGCCATGTCGGAAACACATAAGCCCACTCATTTACACTTCCTCATTTACATGGAAAGGCGTCCCAATCGACGTAGATCAAGAAACATAAACTCATGGTTCAGAGATTCATAACTTTTTTATTTAAATGAAAAGGCGTCCCAATCCATTTGAATAAAGAAATTATAAATCAACCTACTCACACACTTCCGGCATAACACTTGTACCCCTTTCATTTCATTTTAGCTTTTAACTTCCTCGTTCTTTTTACATTTTATGACACCCTTTTAACTTTTTAGACTTGGATCCATTCCGTTACCACATTCGCTTTGGGGATATTTTTATATGCCAAAGATGTAGGCAACCCATTGCCGATGAAGGCAGTACGTTTCATCCCAAAGGATCATTAACCATTTATCCCGAAGGATTCTTTAACCATTTATCTCGAAGGATTCTTTAACATTCATTAGATTGGTCATCCCGGAGGATACCACCTTTAACCTTACACATTTAACTTTGGATCCAAGTATTTTACTTTTAACACACACATCATCTTATCCATTTTATTTAGTTTAAGCAAGCGTTATAGAGCATATGAAACCTGCTTATCATATTCACACATTTCTATATAATTACGCTTCTCACTTTGACTTACATTCTTTAACCCACGTTAAACATTTCCGACACCTTTACCATTACCCCTTTAGTCTACCGACTCTTTCCATATTTAACCTTACATAGGTTATCAATTATAACATATTCATTATCATCCATTTATCCGTCTTTCACGTTTTAAACATTCACACATTCATTAGCATCGTTCATTCATGTTACACATTTTAAATATGTTTTATTATTCCAAACTTCCGTTATATCAATAATCACCGCTAATGGAGCACATTAGCCGTGACATAATATTCAAAGCAACACCTTAACCTCATACATACGCATCTCATTCTCAGTTACATTCTTAACTTATTGCATTTAACTATTAGCATTTAAACTTTTCCGTTCAATTCCATCCTTTACATAACAACTCACTTTATCACTACTTCAGGTTCACACTTAAATCTCAAGTACTTTACCTTACCGTTAACCCGTCTCTATACCACTTTAACATTAGTCTTTAGTCACTAAATATAATGAGACCATATGTTGGTCACATTTCATGCCACTGTTCCCTAACCTCATTCTTTAACCTTCAAGTCATTAAACACTTAATCATTAGTATGTCAATTTCATCTTAACTACTCATGTTACACTCTGGCATACTTATTATCACTAAGTTTCATTCTATAATCGCATCTCATTCTCAGTTACATTCTTAACTTATCGCATTTAACTATTAGCATTTAAACTTTTCCGTTCAATTCCATCCTTTACATAACAACTCACTTTATCACTACTTCAGGTTCACACTTAAATCTCAAGTACTTTACCTTACCGTTAACACGTCTCTATACCACTTTAACATTAGTCTTTAGTCACTAAATATAATGAGACCATATGTTGGTCACATTTCATGCCACAATTCCCTAACCTCATTCTTTAACCTTCAAGTCATTAAACACTTAATCATTAGTATGTCAATTTCATCTTAACTACTCACGTTACACTCTGGCACACTTATTAACACTACGTTTCATTCTATAATCGCATCTCATTCTCAGTTACATTCTTAACTTATTACATTTAAACTTTTCCTTTCAATTCCATCATTTACATAACAACTCACTTTATCATTACTTCAGGTTCACACTTAAATCTCAACTACTTTACCTTACCGTTAACCCGTCTCTATACCACTTTAACATTAGTCTTTAGTCACTAAATATAATGAGACCATATGTTGGTCACATTTCATGCCACCATTCCCTAATCTCATTCTTTAACCTTCAAGTCATTAAACACTTAATCATTAGTATATCAATTTCATCTTAACTACTCACGTTACACTCTGGCACACTTATTATCACTACATTTCATTCTATAATCGTCAACATATTACTTATTAGCCCATCTCTAATACCACTTATCCTTCCTACTCATATTCCATTACCGTTGCTCTAACACACATTTATATAATCACCAACACCAACCAAGGTGCACGGCAAACTAATCATTTTAACGCTTCAAGCCCTCCTCGGACTCACATCACATAAATATTAAAGCATTAAAACACATTCATCATTCATCAACTTAGATTCACATAACATATCACATATTCATTCTTCTAACTTAAAAATTTACCTTCCGCATTTCCTATTCTTACATTCAACACTTCTACGAGTGGTTTAAGACTAGGCAACCTACAGTGGAAACCTAATTCACTTAAACCGAAGCTCTGATACCAATTTGTAACGCCCTGTGCCCGCTTTGACTGAAAATTAAAACTTTATGCGCGGAAATGCTCGATTTTGATGGACATTCTCTTACTCTGTTGACCATTGACAAAAATCTATAAACATTCAGGCTTTGAAACCATTTTTAAATGGAACTAGACTCAATTACCTTTAAAATGACTTGTGGCACGACTTCTAACGACTTACTGTTCATTTTCTACAAAATAAGCAAAACCAACAAAATCTGCCAAAACCCACATTTATAACCAAGATAACCAAATCATAACCCAGATGAACAAATCATAACCAATATGAACAAAATCAGCTGCACAACCCAGACCCAAGATGCACAAACTCGGAACCAAGATGTACAATTTTACAGGTTATGCAATAACCCATTATGACCCATTACACTCCAAACTACTTAATCCACTTTCATTACACACCATGCTTAACCAACGTACATTATTTAGCATCCATAACATGTCTCATACATGCATGACCCGTTAACAACCCAAAATGGGTATTTTTGCACTTATACCAAACACTCCTTTAACTTTACCCAAAAATACATAAACATACATTGACTCTCTGTTAGACCACCCAATCATTATGACAACATTGACATACGTTTTGGACACTCGACTACACTTTACAAATTATTAAAGGACCAATGGGGGTACAACAACAACATAGAGCTCGGTATCTACCTAAGCTCCTACTTTCTTACCCAAATCGTTATACATTCGCATAACCAATACTTTCATTAATCCACGCCATAGCATTAATACCTTAGCCTACAAAACATTGAAACATTAAACCATAAGCACGAATACTTAGTAAGTAGCACGGGTATAACTTAACATTATACTTCATTCAACGCATTACACATTATACAACCATTAATACAAAACAGCATTAACATAATCACGTACCTTGACCTCTTAAATCCTTAACCTTACTTATCCCTTATTCTACTCTTGACTAATCCTAACTAACCCTGTATCCTCTTACACATTGATGAGGCAAAAAATGAACCGTTTTTAGGGGGTTATTTTAGCCCGGATTCGAATTTATTTGATCAAATAATTCCCTAAATCGTTCCCTTTGTCATTTTAGGTACTTTTGGAGTAAATTCTGGAAAATGAAGCATTTTGGACATTTTTGGAGCATAAAATTGAAGAAAACGGCAAAGTCTTAATTTCCTTGCTGGGAACAGTACCTGACGGCGTCAAGAGTTCTTATGTGACGGCGTCAAGAGTAATAGTCCGTGACGATCTAGAAGAGTTTTACACTGTGGACATGACGGCGTCACCATAGGCCGTCATGGTCCAAATGTTAGTGACGGCCCAGAGTAGAAGTGCACATGACGGCGTCAAAACTAGATCTAGGCAATCCGATTTCATTATGGGTGGCGAGTTGACGGTGTCAGAAATTCCTTCTTGACGTCGTCACCCTGTAAAATCTATATATAGTTTTGCAATTTTCATTCATTAAGGAGGAACAATTAGGGTGTAACTTTGGAGAGAAACCCTAGTCCGAATATTACAGCTTTTTCAAGGGTTTTTACCCTTTGAAACCTTTCATGTTCAATTGAGATAAGTACTCTTTCAATTCATTCAATATATCTATGTGTTGTTTGAATATATCTTACACTTGTCTTGAATTTAATATGTTTGGCTAGATCTCTTGTGTGTTTGCCTAGATGTAGTGAAACCTAGATGTAATTGGTTGATTGTTTGTTTATAGTTGTTATGGATGATTGTATTCGATGTTAGGCTTAAGAAAACTGGCAGACTTCCATTGGTGACATGCTTGAACGTCTTAAGAAACATGATCAGAGGTGTACTATGATTTTTGGTTGTATTTAATGCGTAGGAGAATTCTAATGATCCCATGTTAGGAGCTTCTAATGGCTCGACATAGGAGTGAAGTAGGATCCTATAGAGTTATGGAATATTGTACACGGCCCTATGACTAGTATTAAGGAATACGACCCGTCATCCATGCAATTGTAACAAACTATCAACCTATAAAAGATATCTAGGGAGTAATGAAACCTAAGTAAACATAAATCTCCTTATTATTGTTCACACCACATTAGTAATTAGCTTTATTTTCATTTCTGTTATTTTATTTTGATTGCATCTTAGTTATTGGGTTAGTTGACTAGCAACTAATACCGCCCACTCTTCCAAAAACCGAGATTTTATTTGCTTTATAAAATATTAAAAAATACAAAAATAATCATCTCTCACCTCTAGACCTAGTTTTTAGGCTTTCTAATCCTAGCGACACTATTCCTGAGTTGAACGATCATCCCCCGGTACTTGTCACTATACTATACTACAACGATCAGCTACACTGCCTGGTGGGGGTTGTAAGCTTCTCGAGATCCCTCGAGAGGTAAAGCCTAGTGCGATTCCCACGTATCAAGTTTTTTGCGCCGCAGCCCGGGGAATAATTATTGTCTAGGTTAGGATTTCTTTACATTAGGTCTACTTGCTAGATTCCTTTCTAGTAAGATTTTATTTTATTTTTAGGTTTTCTTTAGTCTATCTTATTTCTTTGTGTCTTTGTTTGTAATCTTTACCATCCGACATCATGAAAGGTGGTAACATCTTTGAACCCATCAAACCACCACAACAAAACAACCCACAATACCCACCACTAGCAAACCAACCTCTTAGGCCCCGAACCCTAGGAGAGTAATCCCGTCCTAGCCACCAAGGCTATCGAAACACTATTGAGCTCACCCAAGGAGACAATGTATCCCCCTTGCGATCCGACACCATCCAGTTGGTGCAAAGCGGATGTGCATTCCATGGACTTCGTTCCGAAGATCCTAATCAACATCTCAAGGATTTCCTTAAAATCATAGATTCTATAGACCTTGATGTTACAACTAGAGAGTCGACCCGATTACGCCTATTCCAATTCTCTCTACGTGATCAAGCTAGTCAATGGCTTGAACGTTTACCCGCGGGATCCATCACCTCATGGGATGATCTCACCACTCGTTTCCTTGCTCAATTTTTCCCACCGGGGAGAACTACCAAGCTTAGAAATGATATCTTGATGTTCCAACAACGTCAAGGTGAAACTCTATATGAAGCATGGACTCGTTTCAAGGACTTACTCCAAAAAGTCCCTCATCATGGCATAGATCTTTGGCTCCAAGTCCAAATCTTTTATGACCATATCGATCTCTCCACAAGGCAAACCATTGACCAATCGGCCGGTGGAAAGCAACATGATCTAAGTGCGGAAGAATCATGGGAACTCATGGAAGATCTTGCTCTCTATGACAGCGAAAGTTGGAATGATCCCCGTGATTTGAACAAAACGGTCAAGGCAATATCTTTGCCTTCGAACAATTCTAGCACTCCCGACCGTAGGATCATGGAACTGAGGACCAAGTCAAGTTTCTCATGAAATCTTACGAAGCTCCTAAGCATTCAAGCCAAGTGAAAAAAATCACTTCTTCATGCGAATTATGTAGTGGTCCCCATGACACTCGTGATTGCGTAGAACTCCCCGGAACAGCTTTTATGGACTACGCATCCTCGCGTACCGACGAAGCGGGAGACAAGTGGTACACTTTCAAACCCGAGCCAAACCCTTACGGTGATTCCTACAACCCTTCTTGGAAAAATCACCCGAACCTTAGGTGGAAACAAAACCAAAACAATTCTTCCAATCCGCCTAATCGTTACCAACCAAACGGTCCACCCTCCAACCGTACTTTCAACAACAATCCTTCTAATAACTATGGTAGTACCAATAATCTTGAAGGATTGATGTCCAAGTTTATGGCATCTCAAGAAGCTCGTATATCTAAGTTTGAAACCGAATCCAATCAACAATAAACGGAGATGACCAATAAGATTGACAACTTGTTGAAAGCCCTCAACAACCAAGCGCTAACTGCACCTAGAAAGGACACTAGGGACGCCAATAGTGGAACCCAAATTAAGGACCCCTCGTCATCCAAACACATCCACTTTGTCAATGTTGTCACTATTAAGCCAAAAGATAAGGATATAGAAGAAAGTGACAAGGATGAAGTTGGAATAGAAACCGAGACTAGGGATGAAATTAAGGAAGTTGAGGTTAATAAGGAAGAAAAGTTAGAGGAAGTAGAAAACGTAGAAGAGTACTTTGATAAGTTGCCCACCAAGGAAGAACAGGAATACCACAAGGATTTATTTGATGATCCCGAGACACCATATATCCTTGGTTCACCCCTTATTAAAGTAGGTGACCCCTCTAACATCAACATACCATGCAAAATTGGGCATATGCATGTATGGAAAGCTTATATCGATCCTAGGTCTCCTATAAACATCATGACTAGGAATTATTATAATTGGGTAATGAAGAAGCAACTTGGTTATAGGATGATGCCCAGCAAGAATTTGATAAGTAATTTTGTTGAAAGAGTGAAATGATTGCATGTATTTGTAGGAAACTTCACTTATGTTACCGACTTTCTGATAGTAGAGGATACTCGCCCGGTGATAGATGATTGCCTAAGTCAAGTAGTGTTCGGAAAACCATTTGTTGAGGCCTCTAAGATGAGTTATGACCCGACCCTAGGGATAGTTAGATTCAAGGAAGAGAATGATGAGATTGCTTACCAAATGCCCTATAAGATTGAACAATACTGCCTCCTATCAAACATAGAAAAGGAACATAAACAAGCGGCTTACTATAGGAATGATGAGGATAGACGTAGAGGAGTAGAATATGTTATGAATAGAATACTTGGTTTCTACAAAGAATGCTTGCAACTAGGTCCGGAATACAAAACTAATATTGGAGATGACCTAGAGAATGAGACCAACGATGAGGTCACGTAATTGCCCATGACCTTGAGTCTAGCTACAAGACTCGTAAATTAAGAAAAGCACTTCTTGGGAGGCAACCCATGTTTTGTGTGATTTTTATTTGTTTGATGTTATTTGTTTCCGTATGCATGCTTTATTTTTATTGTTGGTAGATCATGTTTCAAACTAAAATTGTGAAAATGCTTTATTTTGTTGTTTAACTTTGTCTTAACTTCATATAAAGGTATTTTGCAAAAGCTAAGTGTAAGGGGAAACCCCAAATTTGTTTTTAAGAACGAAAGTGATCATGATTCTCCACAATATTAAATGAACATGTGTATTAGTATTTGTTAGAGTCAAATGCTTGTATCGAGTCATAATGATGTTTTGCAGGATTTTCCAGGAAGTAGGACATAAGTTTTTCCAGAAATTTTCCAGAAACTTAGCATAATGATTTCTGCAGGTCACTTCTGATGGCGTCAGGAGTTAACTCCTGACGGCGTCATGTGTAAAATTCTGGAAATTTTGCTAGTTTTGTTTTTCTAACGGAGTCTTAAAGTTTTTGTTAATTCTTTAGTTTTATAAACTCCAGGAAATCTGCAAACATTCATTCCACAAGCATTATATCTTACATTGCTTTCTAGGATTTGTTAGTATATATAGATTGCCGCCAATTTTACGCGAGGTTGCCTTGTTTGTTTTCTCAGGTTTAATAGGTTATGTATGACAAGAAGATGATTTATTTTTCTGGAAGGGAAGCTTTGATTGTTCATTTTCTTGGAGGAAGATCTAACCTTGTTACCACACTATCCACACCGAACGAATCAGGGGAGTATTTGATTTCATTCTTTTACCTGTTTTACATTTACATTCTTTAATTGAACATTGGGGACAATGTTCATCATAAGTGTAAAGGGAGGGTAAATGATGATACCTTATAGGATACTATTGCACTTGAGTTTGTTTGTTTGATGGTAGGTGTGTAATAAAACTATGAGAAATCCTTGTTAGTGTAATTTTAGCGCAAAATTTAAAATTTTTTACAACATTTAGGAGTGAAACTTTAGCCTTAGCAAGCGTCTCATGGATAGGAGTTGTATGACTAGCACAAACCCGTACCATTCAGAAAAATTTTTCACCCGAATATGTGAGGTTCGCCTTTAGATTTGATAGGAAAAGCATTCACTATTAGTGCTTATGAGTGTACCGGTAGCATTTAGATTCTACAACTTGCGTTAGTGATGCATCCCGAGACCGCTAGTGAGACTACATTCGTGTAGTAGGATTTACTACATGATAAGAGGCATTAGGATCACCCTTGTGTTAAACCCGTATCATAATTACTTGACCATTTAAGTCATATTACTTGGCTAGTAAAGTCAACTAATTTTTTCCACACCTTAGCGTTGTACTCATTTTATTACACGATACCCCTAGTACACCCCTCCGAGCCTATCTTTTCGTTTCTAACTTTAAGCATCTTACTTAAAGGAAGAATTTGTTATAACCCACTTTAATGTACATCCAAATCGCCTTAGCCTTCCGTGTATGCACTCATCTTTAGTGCATTATTGCTATTTGTTTAAACCCTTAGTTAATTATCTAATTGATTACATGGTTGCTAAGTCGAGTCATATCCTTGTACATATTATTTTGGGACGATTGGGACTCATGGGTAAAGTACTTGTGTTATGGAGTAATGGGGGAAGAACATCATTTATTACCCCCATATATGCGTTAATCTTAAAAAGTACTCCAAGTGTTTTGATTATCTTAATTCGAGTCATTAGATTAGTTTATTGTAAAGTATGTAAAAATTCAAGTGTAAGGGGAATGTTCATTCCCTATGATGTATTATTTTGGATGGTAGGGTTAGAGTGTATGCAAATATATATATATATATATATATATATATATATATATATATATATATATATATATATATATATATATATATATATATATATAGAAAAAGAAAAGAGAAAAAATATACGGACTACCATCCCGTTTCATTCTATGTTTATTTTATGTTTTTATTATTTTTCATTTATTAGCTTAAGTCGAGTCTAGTCTTGGCTTAGCAACGCCATATTGTACATGTAATTAACCAAGATTATTAACTCGCCACCAGTAAAGATTGCCTATATCCAACATAACCGTGTATTCCATATCCCTATACCTGACGTTATAACCCTTTAAAAGACCTCTTTGATAGTTTATCCTAGGTGCTTACGCCATGTGGTGGAGGTTTGATCCATTCCTAAGCCTATCGTAATCTATTTTGCTATGACAGGTAGTGAGAGATGTTTTCCATTTCCATATTGTGATATATACTTTATTACACCCGAGAGATGTGAGTATCTAAACACTATTTATGAGGTGCTAGTGTATGACCTCCGTGCTTGTCTTTGGTCTTTAGTGAAACGATTATTTATTGTAATTACTTTTATATTAGTGTTAAATGACCCCTAACTTGTATTTTGATTAGAATAAAAGCGCATTTGTTTGAGGACAAGCAAATCTCAAGTGTAAGGGTATTTGATGAGGCGAAAAATGAACCGTTTTTAGGGGGTCATTTTAGCCCGGATTCGAATTTATTTAATCAAATAATGCCCTAAATCGTTCATTTTGTCATTTCAGGTACTTTTGGAGTGAATTCTGGAAAAGGAAGCATTTTGAACGTTTTTGGAGCATAAAAGTGAAGAAAACGGCAAAGTCTTAATTTTCCTTGCTGGGAATAGTACCTGACGGCATCAAGAGTTCTTACGTGATGGCGTCAAGAGTAATACAAGAGGTGGAAGTGGATGAAGTCCGTGACAATCCAGAAGAGTATTACACTATGGACATGACGGCGTCACCATAGGCCGTCATGGTCCAAATGTTAGTGACGGCCCAGAGTAGAAGTGCACATGATGGCGTCAAAACTGGATCTAGGCAATCCGATTTCATTATGGGCGGGCGAGTTGACGACGTCAGAAATTCCTTCTTGACGCCGTCACCCTGTAAAATCTATATATAGTTTTGAAATTTTCATTAATTAAGGAGGAACAATTAGGGTGTAACTTTGGAGAGAAACCCTAGTCCGAATATTACAGCTTTTTCAAGGGTTTTTACCCATTGAAACCTTTCATGTTCAATTGAGATAAGTACTCTTTCAATTCATTCAATATGTCTATGTGTTGTTTGAATATATCTTACACTTGTCTTGAATTTAACATGCTTGGCTGGATCTCTTGTGTGTTTGCTTAGATGTAGTGAATCCTAGATCTTAATTATGGGTTGATTGTTTGTTTATAGTTGTTACGGATGATTGTATTCGATGTTAGGCTTAAGAAAACTGGCAGACTTCCATTGGTGACATGCTTGAACGTCTTAAGAAACATGATCAGAGGTGTACTATGATTTTTGGTTGTATTTAATGCGTAGGAGAATTCTAATGATCCCATGTTAGGAGCTTCTAACGGCTCGACATAGGAGTGAAGTAGGATCCTATAGAGTTAGGGAATATTGTACACGGCCCTACGACTAGTATTAAGGAATACGACCCGTCATCCATGCAATTGTAACAAACTATCAACCTTTAAAAGATGTCTAGGGAGTAATGAAACCTAAGTAAACACAACTCTCCTTATTATTGTTCACACCGCATTAGTAATTAGCTTTATTTTCATTTCTGTTATTTTATTTTGATTGCATCTTAGTTATTGGGTTAGTTGACTAGCAACTAATTCCGCCCACTCTTCCAAAAACCAAGATTTTATTTGCTTTATAAAATATAAAAAAATACAAAAGGAATCATCTCTCACCTCAAAACCTAGTTTTTAGGCTTTCTAATCCTAGCGACACTATTCCTGAGTTGAACGATCAATCCCCCGATACTTGTCACTATAATATACTACAACGATCAGGTACACTGCCTGGTGGGGGTTGTAAGCTTCTCGAAATCCCTCGAGAGGTAAAGCCTGGTGCGATTCCTACGTATCACACATGAATATCATTATACTAACCAAACACAAACCTTAACACATTAAGCCACATAACACATAATGCATAGAAATCATTATAACTTTACATTATACCAGTTTACTTACCTTGTCTCCAAGCTAAGCTAATGATCCTTATCTCACCACCATCATCATCATCCTCACTAGTAATCATCATGACTCATCATCCTTAACCATCATCAACAAAACCTAATAATACATATAACTCAATACTATCAACAGCGATTTATATAACCCACCATAACTTACCCATCATCCTTTCCATATCATCATATGATCATACTTTGATCATATGATGATTACCCACTTAACCCATAAACCTTAGCCTAATAATCATCAAAATAAAGATACTTACTTGTAGTAATCTTTGCTAGGAAGAATCCTAAGCATAATATCTTCATCAATTCCTTACTTAATCATCATGACTCATTTCCCTCCTTTTTCTTTCTCTAACCGACACACATACACACCACACATTCTTGATAATGATAGAAATGTCCAAAATCTTATGGATGAGATATTTATCTTGCACCACATAGGTTTATTGGCAACATTGGTCCCTCTAGTCCCTTTCCTTCTATTTTAGCCACAACCAACTTATAACACATTTACCACAAAAGCAACTTAGGTCCTTTAAGTCCATTACCTTTCTAGTTGTGTCACATAATATTTTCAATAACCATAATACTCATTCTTTGACTATCGGGTTTGACTATAACACAATATTCGTTGACTAGCCAATCATGTGAGATCTTTATCCATTTTCATCTACGATTGGGTCCCAACACCCGGGAAACGGTTCTAACAGGAACAACCAGTGCATCCAAACAGCAAGGATCAGGCTCAAATCTGATCTTTATGACAATAGGACCGCTCACAGGGACTACCCAGGATACTACAACAACCACTAGCGTGGAAGATCTACAACGCACTCCTTTCACCACCCCCACCAAACGGTGCCAGAAACAGACCCCACTGAGCCACCACATGCGCCTATTCGAAACAAGGATCCTGATTTGGAAACAGACATCCTCGCGCTAGAAGGAGTCGCGCCTGAACTAGCGCCAAGTGATTTCGTGTCTCAAAACTATGAAACCTTGGTTGCCCTTATGCAAGAGGAAGCAAAAAAGAGGTCAAGTCAAAGCCTGCAATCCCGGCTCAACTTCGACCCTGAGTATGAAGCATCTCCGCCCCATCAACAAAAGGAGAGGCGCGAGAAGGATAGCCGTCGACCCCCAGTGTTTACTAGGATCGGAAGGAAAGTTGTGGATGATGAAGCAGTTGAGTTACAGTACCTGAAGGAGCAAGAAGACGATGGATGGCGTACCAATGTCCACACTAGGCTTGGTAGTCGCAGGGTTCGTGATAGACTTGGGCGACGGCGATCCCCAAGCGAAAGCCCTTCAAGCTCCGATTCTGAGGACAGTTGACGCAAGTGCCGCAAAGGGGTAAGCTCGTCCTCAAGTGACTCCTCGAACAACGAGGACGAAGAAACAGGACACTAGAAGTCTAGGAAAAGACACCGTGACCAGGAGGACGAAGATATGTCTAGTCCCTGGCGCCGCCAAAGGTTGACGCATTCACTCGGCGCATCAGTGATTTTTCAGAAGATAAGAGAAGGCGCATGCCCGCTAATGTTAAAACTTATGATGGGACAAGTGATCCTGACGACCACCTAAAAATTTTTGAATCAGCCGCTACCATCGAAAATTGGCCACAACCCGTGTGGTGCCACATGTTTAATTCTACATTAGTAAGGAATGAGCGAAACTGGTTTAGTAAGCTGCCACGTAGAAGCATCGATGGGTTTGAAGAGTTGTGGAAGGCATTTCGCTTGAACTTTACTCAAAGGAGGAAGTGCGCCAAGAACCCTGTCGAGCTTGCTAGGGTAAAACAGCACCAAGGGGAATCCACAAGCGCTTATGTGGAACGCTATAAGGACGAATGCATACACGTCAAGGCATGGCCCGAAATACTAAAGATCTCAGGGTTTATGAACGGAATCAATAACCTAGAACTTATCAAAAGGTTAAACGATAGGGTTCCCCAAACCTTTGACGAACTTATGAAGCGCACGAGATCGTTTATCTAAGGAGAAGCCGCAGCTGCGGATAGCAAGAAAGGCTACTCAAAATATAGGTCACAAGAACAGCCCAGGAGACAATCCAACGACCAGATTAGCAACCGTAACAAAAGCAACCGCAGTCAGGGTGCGGACGAGAAAATGACAAGTATACCCCACTAACGAATACTCCAAGGGAGATATTTGTGATGGCACGAACTTCCCGAAACCCCACCAATGCGCACCCCAGAAGAGCGGCGTGTAGGGAACGGGTACTGCGAGTATCATGGACAGAAGGGCCACACCACCAATGAGTGTGTCCAATTGCGCCAACTAATTGATAAGCTAGTAAAAGAAGGAAGATTGGATCATCTAGTTAAGAACATCAAGGATGGGAAAGACAAACAAAAGACCGGGAGCAAAAAAAAGCACCTAAGGACAAAGCTGGCACCATCTACATGATACAATCATGGCAGTGAAAGACTAGGCAAAAGGTCAGCCAAAAATTCTCTTATGGAAGTGAAATCTTTTTCCCCACCTTGGTTGCGGACAATGCAGTGGCGGAACCACTCACCATCGAGATAAATGCGGGGGGTCACAATATCCACCGCATGTATGTTGATGGAGGGGAATCCGCAGACATAATGTATGAACATTGTTTCAAAAGATTGCGACCTGAGATACGAAGTCAGTTATGCCCGGCCACGACATCGTTGACTGGCTATACGGGAGAAAAGATGTGGCCCATGGGACAAATACGATTACTAGTTGTTGTTGGTAATAAGGAACACTCCACCGCGGCCTGGATGAATTTTATGGTGATCAGATCTCCTTCGCCATACAATGGCATTATTGGAAGACCAGGAATATCAGCCATACGCGCGATACTGTCCACAGCACATGGGATGCTCAAATTCCCGGTAGAAGGCGGCATTGTCACCCTCTACAATACCACCGTACCACCTAGAGAGTGTAACACGGTTACATGTGAGATGACACACACTCCAGAACAGCGCGCAGCTAAAATATCAAACCTGAAGGTCGCAATTCATCCTGATTACCAGGAGCAAGAAGTATCGATCGGGGGATCGCTGTCTGATAAAGGCAGAGCGGCCGTGTGCGCGCTCTTACAAAGGAATCTGAATATCTTCGCATGGGAATCAAAGCACATGACTGGGGTGCCACGCTCGATTATAGAACACAAGTTGAAAATCCGACAAGGATACTCCCCAGTACGGCAAAAAAAGCGCAGCCAGGCTCCAGAGCGCGCAAAAGCCATTCTGGAGGAAGTACATAAGCTTGTGGACGTAGGTATCATGCAAGAAGTCTATTACCATGATTGGCTCTCCAATCCAGTGATGGTCAAAAAGAGTTATGGTAGTTGGCGGATGTACGTGGATTTCATTGATCTCAACAAAACATGTCCACAAGATTGCTACCCACTACCAGAGATAGACTGGAAGGTAGAATCTTTGTGTGGATACCCCTTCAAATATTTCTTAGACGCATACAAAGGGTACCACCAAATCCAAATGGCTAAAGAAGATGAGGAAAAAACAGCCTTCCACACAAGCCAGGGTGTCTATTGTAATACAAAGATGCCTTTTGGCTTAAAGAATGCGGGCGCCACCTAACAGCGATTGGTAGATAATGCATTTGGAAAGCAAGTGGGCTGCAACCTAGAGGTCTATGTTGATGACCTTGTCATAAAAAGCCATACAGAAGACGAATTGGTGCGCGACATTGAAGAAACATTTAGAACACTAGGAAAGATCAACATGAAGTTAAATCCTAAGAAATGCACTTTTGGCGCTACAGAATGAATGTTCCTTGGATACATGATAGAGCCTGATGTCATTAAGCCATGCCCAGAAAAAACAAAGGATATCATCCAACTCCCTTCACCACGCACGTTGAAAGAAGTCCAGTCCCTGAATGGAAAACTAGCCGGGTTGAACAGATTCTTGTCCAAATCAGCAGATAAGTCACTCCCCCTCTTCAAAACACTCAAGAAGTGTACAAAAAATGGAGACTTTCATTGGACTACGGAAGCGGAAGAAGCTTTTACACAGCTTAAGCAACATATAGCAGTGCTTCCCACACTAGTCGCACCCCGACCAAGGGAAGAGTTAATTGTGTACTTGTCTGCGACTCATGGAGCAGTCAACGCGGTGCTACTGATAGATAGGAACTCCGTACAAACACCGGTATATTTTGTAAGCAAAGCACTCAAGAAGACAGAGATTAACTATAGCGCAATGGAAAAGTTGGTCCTGGCGTTAGTATTCGCCGCCAAAAGACTGCGCAGGTACTTTCAAGCACACCCAATAGCGGTGATCACGGACCAATCTATCAAGCAAGTTATCTCCAAACCCGACTCATCGGGGCGATTACAAAAGTGGAGTGTGTTGCTAGGCAAGCATAACATCTCTTATAGACCACGCACTGCAGTTAAGGGGCAGATACTAGCAGACTTCATCATCGAAAAACCAGATACTGATGCTGCACCTTTACAAAGCGAGGTAGAACTACAAGAACCATGGGTCCTATTCACGGATGGTTCTTCATGCGTGGACAGGTCGGGCGCATGCCTTATCCTCACCAGTCCAGAAAGAATGGAATTCACTTACGCACTGCGCTTTGAATTCACAGCCATGAACAACGAGGCAGAGTATGTAGCCCTAATTGTTGGATTACGCATTGCAACTCGAATGGGTGTACGCAACCTAGAAGCAAATGTGGATTCCCGATTAGTAGCTAATCATGTGTTGGGCGAATATGTGGCTAAAGAGGATAACATGGTTCAATACCTCGACAAGACCAAGTCACTAATCCAGGGTTTTGACAGGTTCACCATTAAACAAGTTCCTAGAGGAGAAAACAGAAAAGTAGACACACTAAGCAAGATCGCATCTACAAGCTTTGCGCACCTGTCAAAACAAGTATTGGTGAAGATCCTAAAGAACAAATCCATCTCGGAGATGGAGATATCTACGATGATAGAGGAGCAGGATCCTACGTGGATGACCCCTATCATTGAATTCATAAGCAAGGGCATATTGCCCCATGAGTAGAAGGACGCTCGATGGATACGGCGCACAGCACAGAGGTTCAAACTTCGAGATGGTATCCTATATCGGTGCTCACTTCTAAAACCATGGCTTCGGTGCGTTGGACCTCTTCAGGCAGATTACGTACTCCGAGAGATCTACGCCGGTTCATGCAATATGCACTCAGGACCACGGTCCGTTGTAGCACGAGCCTTGCGGTCAGGATACTACTAGCCCACTATGCATCGCGATGCGCGTGATGTGATAAAGAAATGTAGCGAATGCCAAGTTCATAGACCCATCCCGGGCCAACCAAAACAAGAGCTAACGCCTATTACTTCGCCATGGCCATTCTATAAGTGGGGTATCGACATTGCTGGCCACTTCCCTGTTGCAGCAGGGGGACTGAAATTTCTTATTGTGTCTATAGACTACTTCACTAAGTGGATTGAGGCAAAAGTAGTAGCGACAATCACAGGTAATCAAGTAAAACGATTTGTTTGGGAAAATATTGTATGCCGCTTTGGATTACCTGGGGAAATCATTTCGGACAAAGGAAAACAATTATGCGATAACCCGTTCAAAGACTGGTGCGCGAAACTAAATATTACACAACACTTCGCGTCTGTTAAACACCCACAAACCAATGGTTTGGTTGAGTGCGGAAATCTTAGTCTGGGCGAAGGAATTAAAGCGCGCCTAGACAAACACAAAGGAAGATGGATGGATGAATTGTCGCACGTCTTGTGGGCGCACCGCACGACAATCAAAGTTAGCACTGGAGAAACTTCCTTTTCTCTTGTTTTTGGGACAGAAGCTGTCATACCAACTGAAATTGGGATGCCAACTATTCGTACGGCGGAAGTTAATGTCGCAACCAATGACGACGAACGACGTATAGACTTGGACCTATTGGAAGAAAGGCGCGAACGCGCAGCTATATGTGAGGTAAGAGCTAAGTCGAAAATGAAGGGATACTACAATGCTAAAGTTTGAAGCACCTCATTCAGACCAGGAGACTTTGTATATCGTGCTAACGATGCAAGCCATGCAGAAGATACAAGAAAACTTGGACCAAAGTAGGAAGGACCCTATGAGGTCATAGAAGCACTAGGAAAAGGCGCGTACAAGCTGCATGACATGGATGGTCGTGAGCTACAACGCACATGGAATATTTGTAATCTCAAGAGATGCTATGTTTAGGAAAGGTTACGGCCTCGCGCACGGACACCTCCGCACTTTAGTAAGTGCTCAATAAATATCCGTGTATTTACATTTTGTTTTATCTACGCAAATGTTTTTCTTTACCCAAAAACTTGCAAGCATTAATTAAATGTCGCGGTTTCTAGCTAACTCCACGACACACTTCACTTTGTTGTTTACATATTATTTATGTCTCAATATTGTTGTTATATTACCTTTTGCCTACATGGTGTGCATGCACTTATTAAAACCCACGATGGTAAAGGATGAGTAAACCTACTAAATAACTCGTTGAGTAAGAGGTTACAAACCCATCAACATCGGATCACGCATCCTTGTTAAACACCTTACTCTCAAGACGTTGGAGTAAGTTCAATGTGCATCCCACGACGGATGCGCAACAATGCACACTGTGTGCGTTTAACAAATTAGCAGTCAAGACTCTTGACTCCTTGATATGGTATTCGTGGTACGCTGCATGTCAACCCATACACTTGTGAATTTCATATATATTCGCGTATACATTAAGTTATGAACTTCATACACGATTATGTTATAAGCGATTATAGATTCCTATAATCTTTTAAGTACGTTTATATAATAGTTTGATTCTTAGACATAACATAGATGTCTTTTATGCAAAGACAGATAACTAAGTACAAACATCATAATACAATATGCGTACAATCGCACCTTCAAAATAACATTTTATTATGGACTACGAGTTCATACAAAGAATAGATTTAACATGCACATGTGCGACAAAATGTTAATCTATTACAAAACAGCCTAAATACTATGGGAGCGTTTAAGCTCTAAACTGCTAACCCGGTACGCAGCACTCCCAGCTTCCTCAAGCTTCTTCAACAGATCACTATCCTGGGGTGATATTGTCACCACGCTAACAGGTACTCCATCAAATCTTGGAATATGTGCTGCACTAATACCACAGAGGATGGCCTTCCCCTTCACACCCTCCTCCTTCGCAAGCCTCATAGCATGGGCCTCTAAGGATTCCTTCAGTGGGATTTCCTTCTCAAGGGCAAAAGGATTTAGGACATCACAACGACGAGCAAAGATAGGTACCTGCAGCTGCGATACATCTGGCTTTAGAAAATAATCAGGTTGTTCCTCAGCGCCCTCTGTTGTATGCCTAGCCAAGGTTAACCCCTCCATAATAACACCTATGGGGTAATCTTGGTCGCGCTCCAGTTGAGCAATGCGAGGAAGCTCTAAAAGCTTCATCTTCTCCATATCAGTGACAAGCTCAGCATAGGCATTCTCGTTGTAACCTGGTACTTGTGCGGCAGGCACTGTTAACATCTTGTTCTCATGCAGCTCCTCTACAACCTCCGCCTTGCCACGTGCCAACGCGCATTGAACAACATCCCCAAATGACTCTCTAGCTTCTTGAGATTCTAGAGTACTCAAATCAGCAAGGCGCAGGCCATGGCTGATAAGCCACCTGCGCTCAGCAATTGATGACACCAGGTGTGGGTATAGCTCTTCATCATACTCAATACTGAGCTTGCGTAGCTTAACCTCTTGCTTCTCCAACGCATCCTCCACAGCCTTGCGAAACTCATCCAACCTAGAGAAATGTTCGTTCTTGTTTTGCTCCATGTACTTCAAGACCCAAAGACAAGTGGCCTTGTAATCTTTCAAAGCAGAACGCTCTCGGCTTACTTGGGCAAGTAACGACATCTTCTCCTCAGCAAGCTTCTTCGCATACAAATTTTATGACTCTACCTCAGCTCGAGCATCAGCCAACTGCACCTTCAATAGCGCAATTTCCTCATCTTTTTGCGAACTACTGCTACCTTCACCAGCATACCTTATTTCGAGCTGAGCAACTAATGTGGCCTGGTGCAGAGCGACCTGATGAGGCGAAAAATGAACCACTTTTAGGGCGTCATTTAAGCCCGGAATTGAATTTATTTGATCAAATATTACACTAAATCATTCCTTTTGTGAGTTTAGGTACTTTGGGAGTGAAATCTGGAAAAGGAAGCAATTCGGACGTTTTTGGAGCATAAAAGTGAAAAAAACGCCAAAAACTTAATTTTCCATGCTGAGAACAGTACCTGACGGCGTCAAGAGGAAATTTATGACGGCGTCAAGAGTAAAAGTGGTGACGACCCAGTGCAAACCTGAAGACGTCACAACAAGGGCGTCAAGACTATTTTTGGTGACGGCCTGCATAAGGAGTATACATGACGGCGTCAGACCTAGATCTAGGCAGTCCGAGAAACTATTTGGCGACGAGATGACGGCGTCAGACATTTGTTCTTGACGCCGTCACCTTCTAAACTCTATATATAGTTTTCTATTTTTCATTCATTAGAGAGGAACTTGTGTGGAGAAACCCTAGGGCCGAACTTTGTGAACCCTAGCTCGTATTTTACAGTATATACAAGGGTTTTCACCCCTTGAATCCTTTCATGTGCTATTGAGATAAGTCTTCTCTTAATTCAATCAATATGTCTATGTGTTGGTTGTCTATATCTCGTGCTTGTCTTGATTTCAACATGTTAGGCTAGATCTATCTTGTGTTTGCTTAGATCTAATGAAACCTAGATGTTAATTATGTGTTGATTACTTGTTTATGGTTGTATTGGATGAATGATTTCAATGTTAGGCCTAAGAAAACTGGCAGATCTCCATTGTGTAACATGCTTGAACGTCTTAGGAAACATGAACCGATGTGTACTAGGTTTTATTGGTTGTATTTAATGCATGAGTAAATTCTAATGATCCCATGTTAGGAGCTTCTTAGCCGGCTCGACATAGGAGTGAAGTAGGCACTCATAGGATTAGGGAAGTAAGTACGCCACCCCATGAATGGTATTAAGGAATACAATCCGTCATCCACACAACTATAACAAGTAATTAACGTGTAAAAGATATATAGGGAGTAGTGAAATCTAAGTAAACACATTTCTGCCATATATTGCTCACAACTTTAGTATAATATAGTTTATTTTCATTTCCAGTATTTTATTTTGATTGCATCTTAGTATTGGGTTAGTTGACTAGCAACTAATTCTGCCCAAATCCTTCAAACCCCGAGATTTTTACTTACTTTCCTAAAAATATAAAAATACAAAAAGAATCATCCCTCATCTCTAGACCTAGTCTATAGGTTTTCTAGTCCTAGCGACACTATTCCTAACTGAACGATCAATCCCCCGGTACTTGTCATTATACTATACTACATCGATCAGGTACACTGCCTGGTGGGGGTTGTAAGCTTCTCGAGAGGTAAAGCCTGGTGCAATCCCCACGCATCACGGCCAAACCCAGCTCCTCTATAAGATGGTCCATTGGCACATCCTCAAATGCCTTCGGCTCAGTCCCTTTTACCACATTATCCACACCGAACGAATCAGGAGAGTATTTGTTTCATTCTTTTACCTTCATTACTTTTACATCCTTTTTATTGAACATTGGGGACAATGTTCAGCCTAAGTGTAAGGGGAGGGTAAATGATGATACCTTAGAGAATACAATTGCACTTAAGTTTGTTTGTTCAATAGTAGGTGTGTAATAAAACTAAGAGAAATACTTGCTAGATTCCTTTCTAGTAAGATTTTATTTTTATTTTTAGGTTCTCTTTAGTCTATCTATTTCTTCGTGCCTTTGTTAGTAAATTAAATTCATTGACTATTCCGTTGACCATTATGGAAAACGCGAATCCACCCCTTTCCCCTAGAGAAGTGGCTGTGTTACGTGAACAAATCGAGAGTGAGATTAGGGAACTTAGGGAGCTTAATAGGTTGATTAAGGTTGAGCTCGACCATGCATTTAGTGACCTAGCGACTGCCTTATATTCAAATGAAGACCTAGGGCCTAATGATTTTATGAATGTTGTTGAGGAACTTGAAGAGGGGGAAATAGATCCGAAGCTAAATGATTATTTTAATCTATACCCCACTAAGGAGGAGATTGCATATTATAATAATCTTATTGATGACCCTTGATCTCCTTTTACTAGAATCGAACCTAAGATTAAGAGAGGCGATCCTAAGAATGCTAAGATACCATGTATGATTGGGTATAGACACGTTGACAATGCTTACATTGACTTTAAATCCCCAATCAACATTATGTCCTCAAGTGTTTATAATGATATAGTTAAAACAAGACTTGAACCTAGAAGAGATCCCAAATATCCCGGTGGAGTTTGTAACTTTGTCGGGAGAGTTAAAGGTCTACATGTCTTTGTTGGGAATTTCACTTATATCACCGACTTTATGATTGTGGAAGATCTTGCTAATGTTATTGATTGTCGATTATCCAATGTTGTGTTCGGTAAACCGTTTGTTGAAGCATCCAAGTTAGAATATGATGAGATAGAAGGGACAATCTGATTTGCAAGTAACACCGATAGGATCACTTATAGGATGCCTAATAGAATGAAAGAATTTCGCTTTATATCCCGATTTGACAAGGATAACATTGGTGCTTTTGAGGACATCAATGAAGAGGATAAGAAAAAGGGCATGGATTATGTATGGGAAAAGAGGAGTCTTTTCTACAAAGATTGCTTGGCTCTAGGACCAAAGTATAAAGTCGATAAGGAATTTGCCCGAAGGATTATAGGAGCGATTGAGAAAAAAGTGATTGGTTTCTACAAGGAACATTTACAATCAGAGAGTGAAACCAACAATGAGGTCACGTAGTAACCCATGACCTTGAGTCTAGCTACAAGACGTAAATAAAGAAAAGCGCTTCTTGGGAGGCAACCCATGATTTTGTGTGATTGTTATTTTGTTTGTTTGTTATTTGCTTCTGTATGCATGCTTTATTTTTATTGTTGGTAGATCATGTTTCTAAACTAAATAGTGGAAATACTTTATTTTGTTGTTTAGCTTAGTCTTAGCTTCACTCAAAGGTATTTTTGCAAAAGATAAGTGTAAGGGGAAACCCCAAATATATTTTTAAGAAACAAACCGATCATGATTCTCCACAATATTAAATAAACATGTATATTCGTATTTGTTAGAGTCAAATGCTTGTATCGAGTCATAATGAAGTTTTGCAGGATTTTTCAGGAAGTATAACCAAGTTTTTCTAGAAATTTTCCGGAAACTTAACATAAGAATTTCTGCAGGTCACTTCTGACGGCGTCATGAGTTTACTCTTGACGGCGTCACGTGTAAAAATCTGGAAATTTTACCGGTTTTGTTTTTCAAACGGAGTCTTAAAGTTTTTATTGAATTATTAGTTTTGTAATCTCCAGGAAATCTGCAAACATCATTCCACAAGCATTATATCTTATTTTGTTTTCTAGGATTTATTAGTATATGTAGATTGCTGCCGATTTTATGCGAGGTTGCCTTGTCTATTTTCTCAGGATTTACAGGTTATGTATGACAAGAAGATGATTCATTTTTCTGGAAGGGAAGCTTTGATTGTTCATTTTTTTGGAGGAAGATTTAACCTGGCCACCTTATTATCCATACCGAGCGAATCAGGGGAGTATTTGATTTCATTTGTTTTACTTATTTCACTTTTACATTCTTTACTTGAACATTGGGGACAATGTTCATCTTAAGTGTAAGGGGAGGGTAAACTGATGATACCTTACAGATACACTTTCGTTTGAGTTTGTTTGTTTGATAGTAGATGTGTAATAAAACTATGAGAAATACTTATTAGTGCAATTTTAGTGCCAAATTTAAAATCTTTTACAACATTTAGGAGTGAAACTTTAGCCATAGCAAGCGTCTCATGGATAGGAGGTTGTATGACTAGCACAAAACCGTATCATTCAGAAAAATTTTCCACCCAAATATGTGAGGTTCGCCTTTAGATTTGATAGGAAAAGCATTTACTATTAGTGCTTATGAGTGTGCCGGTAGCATTTAGATTCTAGAACTTGCGTTAGTGATGCATCCCGAGACCGCTAGTGAGACTACATTCGTGTAGTAGGATTTACTACATGATAAGAGGCATTAGGATCACCCTTGTGTTAAACCTGTATCATAATTACTTGACCATTTAAGTCATATTACTTGGCTAGTTAAGTCAATTAATTTTTCCCACACCTTAGCGTTGTACTCAATTTTAGTACACGAAACCCCTAGTACACCCCTCCGAGCCTATCTTTTCGTTTCTAACTTTAAGCATCTTACTTAAAGGAAGAATTTGTTACACCCCACTTAAATGTACACCCAAATCGCCTTAGCCTTCCGTGTATGCACTCATCTTTAGTGCATTATTGTTATGTTTAAACCCTTAGTTAATTATCTAATTGATTACATGGTTGCTAAGTCGAGTCATATCCTTGTACATATTGTTTTGGGACGATTGGGACGATTGGGTAAAGTACTTATTTTATGGAGTAATGGGGAAGAACATCAATTATTACCCCCGTATGTACGTTAATCTTAAAAGTACTCCAAGTGTTTTGATTTTCTTAATTCGAGTCATTAGATTAGTTTATTGTAAAGTATGTAAAAATTCAAGTGTAAGGGGAATGTTCATTCCCTATGATGTATTATTTTGGATGGTAGGGTAAGAGTGTATGCACAAAAAAAAAAAAAAAAAAAAAAAAAAAAAAAAAAAAAAAAAAAATCGAAAAATCAAGAAAAAGAAAAAAAAGAGAAAAAAAGAAAAGAGAAAAAACATACGGACTACCATCCCTTTTCATTCGATGTTCATTTTATGTTTTTGTTATTTTTCATTTATTAGCTTAAGTCAAGTCTAGTCTTGGCTTAGCAACGCCATTTTGTACATGTAATTAACCAAGATTGTTAACTCGCCACCAGTAAAGACTGCCTATATCCAACAAAACCGTGTATTTCATATCCCTACACCTAACGTTACAACCCTTTAAAAGACCTCTTTGATAGTTTATCCTAGGTGCTTACGCCATGTGGTGGAGGTTTGATCCTTTCCCAAGCCTATGGTAATCTATTTTGCTATGACAGGTAGTGAGAGATGTTTTCCATTTCCATATTGTTATTTATACTTTATTACACCCGAGAGATGTGATTATCTAAACACTATTTGTGAGGTGCTAGTATATGACCTCCGTGCTTGTCTTTGGTCTTTAGTGGAACGATTATTTGTTGTAATTACTTTTATATTAGTGTTAAATGCCCCCTAACTTGTATTTTGATTAGAATAAAAGCGCATTTTCTTGAGGACAAGCAAATCTCAAGTGTAAGGGTATATGATGAGGCGAAAAATGAACCACTTTTAGGGGGTCATTTAAGCCCAGAATTGAATTTATTTGATCAAATATTACCCTAAATTGTTCCTTTTGTGATTTTAGGTAATTTGGGAGTGAAATCTGGAAAAGGAAGCAATTCAGACATTTTTGGAGCATAAAAGTGAATAAAACGCCAAAGACTTAATTTTCCATGCTGAGAATAGTACCTGACGACGTCAAGAGGAAATTCATGACGGCGTCAAGAGTAAAAGTGGTGACGACCCAGCGCAAACCTGAAGGTGTCACAACAAGGGCGTCAAGACTATTTTTGGTGACGGCCTGCATAAGGAGTATACATGATGGCGTCAGACCCAGATCTAGGCAGTCCGAGAAACTATTTGGCGGCGAGATGACGGCGTCAGACATTTGTTCTTGACGCCATCACCTTCTAAACTCTATATATAGTTTTCTATTTTTCATTCATTAGAGAGGAACTTGTGTGGAGAAACCCTAGGGCCGAACTTTGTGAACCCTAGCTCGTATTTTACAGTATATTCAAGGGTTTTCACCCCTTGAATCCTTTCATGTGCTATTGAGATAAGACTTCTCTTAATTCAATCAATATTTCTATGTGTTGGTTGTCTATATCTCGTGCTTGTCTTGATTTCAACATGTTAGGCTAGATCTATCTTGTGTTTGCTTAGATCTAATGAAACCTAGATGTTAATTATGTGTTGATTACTTGTTTATGGTTGTATTGGATGAATGATTTCAATGTTATGCTTAAGAAAACTGGCAGATCTCCATTGTGTAACATGCTTGAACGTCTTAGGAAACATGAACCGATGTGTACTAGGTTTTATTGGTTGTATTTAATGCATGAGTAAATTCTAATGATCCCATGTTAGGAGCTTCTTAGCCGGCTCGACATAGGAGTGAAGTAGGCACTCATAGGATTAGGGAAGTAAGTACGCCACCCCATGAATGGTATTAAGGAATACAATCCGTCATCCACGCAACTATAACAAGTAATTAACGTGTAAAAGATATATAGGGAGTAGTGAAATCTAAGTAAACACATTTCTCCCATATATTGCTCACAACTTTAGTATAATATAGTTTATTTTCATTTCCAGTATTTTATTTTGATTGCATCTTAGTATTGGGTTAGTTGACTAGCAACTAATTCTGCCCTAATCCTTCAAACCCCGAGATTTTTACTTACTTTCCTAAAAATATAAAAATACAAAAAGAATCATCCCTCATCTCTAGACCTAGTCTTTAGGTTTTCTAATCCTAGCGACACTATTCCTAGCTGAACGATCAATCCCCCGGTACTTGTCATTATACTATACTACATCGATCAGGTACACTGCCTGGTGGGGGTTGTAAGCTTCTCGAGAGGTAAAGCCTGGTGCAATCCCCACGCATCACGGCCAAACCCAGCTCCTCTATAAGATGGTCCGTTGGCACATCCTCAAATGCCTTCGGCTCAGTCCCTTTTACCACATTATCCACACCGAACGAATCAGGAGAGTATTTGTTTCATTCTTTTACCTTCATTACTTTTACATCCTTTTTATTGAACATTGGGGACAATGTTCAGCCTAAGTGTAAGGGGAGGGTAAATGATGATACCTTAGAGAATACAATTGCACTTAAGTTTGTTTGTTCAATAGTAGGTGTGTAATAAAACTAAGAGAAATACTTGTTAGGGCAATTTTAGCGCCAAATTTAAAATTTTTTACAACATTTAGGAGTGGATTGATGTGAAGTACTAAGCTCGATGTTGGGATTAGAATTTAAAAGGTTTTCAATTTCTCCCAGATCGGCTTCGAAATCAAACAGATCATCATCACTTCCCAATGGTAGTGGATTGATGTGAGTAAGTTCATTTGTGAACTCCTCAAGGAGAGGGTCAACATCAGAATGAGGCAGTGATGCCTCTACATACTCAACTTCTCCATAAGATGTACAATCATCATCAAAGTCGTAGAAAGTTTCAAAGTGATCATTTGGATTTTCAGGAGGGGAAGGTGAATCACACATATGATCAAAAGTTCCCTGTGACTCTCTCGGGATTGGGACAAGGTTCTCAACACTAGACTTTATGCATTCGTCCGATTCCTTTTCAGGAATAGTATCAAGATGCTCGTCCCCCATGATCAGAGAGTGAGAGGGAACTTCGGGTGTGATAATGACAGACTGAGGGAGATGAGAAGGACTAGCATTCATGGATTGTACAAGTTCCATTTGTTCTTCTGCTAGTAATTCCTTAATATTCTTTTCTCCCTGCGATTTTTGGATTGGTGGGATTTCAACCGATGTACTCGATGAATCTTTTTGAATAAAAATGTTATCTTCATCATCATCACTGTCATCATCGTCATCATCATCATCAAATAGAGCAGCATTGCGAAGATTGGCACGCATTTTAGCTGCTCGTTGCTCAGCCAGTAATTCTTCCATGCTTTTTCCAGAATCTCGTTCTTCAGCAAGTAATTCTGCCATAGTTTTTTCACGAGAATTTGGAATCAGCGGAAATTGTAGGGGTGTGGAATCGTCAAAACCGGAAGTATCAACACTAGAACAAGGATTAGGTTCATAGTAATTTTGACTCCACGGTTGACATTGAGAATTGTAATGAGGACCCCCACAATTTTCAAAAATTGGTGCATTTTGGACCGATGTGTCATTGAAATACGGTGCTTGCTCATAAGAGTTTTGAGGAGTATGATTGAAATTGTTTTGAGGATAATTGGAAAAGTTCAAATGATAATCGGAGGTGAATGTAGGGTCAGCTATAGAAGCGTAACACATACAAAGTCCATGACTAAATCCACATCCCTTGCAAAAACACCGTCCACAAAGTGAGTCATCTCTTAAAGGATCTTCACAATAGAAGCAATTATGTTGAGTGAACGAAGACGTTTGAGGAGGGTAGTTAGAAAAATTTTGCGAAGAATTTGGATTTAGTTCATAAACGAACGAATTCCTTGAACCACAAAACAAACAACTTCCGTCCCGGATATCATTACCACATTGTTCACAAGTACACCAACGACATGGCAAACCGAAAAGCGGCTCACCACAACCGACACAAGGAATAAAATCCGGAGGTGGAACAAGTGGTGTGCTCTGAGAGCTAGGAATTTCCACCACTTCCGTTATGGTCTATGGTTTTTGTTCTTGATAAACGTGAAGATTAGGCAAGTCGTTCTTTTCAGTCGCTGCTCTAAGCTCTGTACGTTTGCTTGACAAACTTTTAACCGTAAATCGTGAAAGGTTAGGATCAATTCTTGATGGTTTGTCATTAATAGCACGTATCTCGGGCTGTGAAGGGTAGTTGGAAGAATTTGGTGAATCATTGAGAGAATTTGGATTTATGAACAAATTGCACGTAGTACAAAATCTGTTACTACAATTATTTCCACACTTCTCACAAATACACCGGAAACAACGATAGCCATTCTCAATCGGGCTTTTACAGTGAAAACACGTGTAGCCGATAGACGCCATAAGAATTATACATGAGAGAAGTATAAGAAAGTAGAATCAAATGGATAGAGGGTAAGGAAAAATATTTTTTGGGTTTTTTGTGTTTGTTGAAAACTTCTTTAAAATGTTTTTGGTAATCATTTTTGAAAGACCAAATCGTTTCCTCGTAGATCACACGAAGTAATCCTTGAGTAATCTGATATGGTAAAATTCACGATTCGTTTTGTTTTTTTTATGAAAATATGAACAAGGATGGTAAATATACAATGAGCGAATATCCAAAGACCACCAATCTTCAAGTACGTTTAGAATACGCGCACAACCTCCCCGGCAGCGGCGCCATTTGATTTGGTGCTAAAGCAGTCAACTAAAGTCAATCACAGATGTGGTCAATATAGTTAAACAACCTAGACCAATGCTTCCGTGGAATACAGGGTTTCCTCGGGTCGTTATGTCCCGACGAGGTGTGGATGGTATTCAAAACGGGTTTGTGATCGGGTGATTCTGAACAGGAAAGGGGTAATAGGGATTTGAATGATTATACTAAGGAAATACAAGTGAAAATAAGCTAAATAAACTAACTTAACTAAAACGTAAGACCAAGTTACCCTAGAGCGTATTTAAAATTAAAAACACGCGTTTACGTTAAAAATAACGTCAACGCGCAAAGTAAAAAGTGAAACGGGAGCTACGCTAATCCTTCGGACATGAAAATTATATTTTTACGATCCTAATGATAAAAGAAAATTCTAAGAAAAAGAAAAATGTTTTTTTGACTTTTTATTTATTTATTATTAATTAACTACTAATATAACTAAATTTAATTGTAAAAAATACTAAACTATTTTTGAAAATTATAAAACCTTTTAACAAAATACTACAAGTTAATGTTTACCTAGGAAAAATAAAAAGGGTGGTGGTGCAGTGTAAAAATAAGCTAGAATTAAGCTACCAAAAGCTGAAAAGCTAATAAGCTAAGCAAACAACAAAGGGGTCTAATATTAAACTTTGTAATGATTTAATGAAAAAGTCCCAAGGGCACGTTGGTTAAGTGGTGTGGTGTTGAGGCTTTGAGGTGCAGGAGGTCAGGGGTTCGAATTCCACCTCTTGCACTTTTTGTGATTTTTTTTTTTCAATTTTTATTTAAACAACTTACTAAGAACATGAAAACAAGTACCTTTCATAACTACAACTTATTGTGAAAACCAATATTAAGCAGTAAAAAAGCTAAAAGGATGAGCAGTTATGAGTAATTTAACTAAGGCAATAATAGAAATCTAGAAGCTATATTTGGGACTTGTACAATACTAAAAACCAGCCCAAGTAAGTCACAAACTCAACCAAATAAGCTAAAAAGAGCTAAAATCAAACAGATGCTCTATTCTAAATACGTAATAAGCAACAAAACAGCAATTAAGTACTAAAGCTAAAACAAATCAAACTGACCTCAAAACAGCTTAAGAGGTATCTTTGAGCTAATGCACAAGCTATTCCATAATAAGCTGAACCATGAAAAGCACTCTGACATGTAAATATGCTGACAAAGAAGCTGAGAAAAAAACTTCATACATTTTGGAACTAGTACGAGCTTATTATGGAAGCTGATGTGGGGGTTTTTGGACAGCAGGCTGCAGGAAAAAGCCGCTGAGTAGGGGGTTTTGCAGCCCTATAACAAGCCAGCAAAAGTACTTCAAAATCCAAAATAAGCTTAAACTCCTAAAATCTATACTACAAACTACTGATAAAACAGAAATGAAAACCAACTTACTACATAAGCTCAACTAAATTCATGATCAAAAAGGGGGCTGCAATATAAGAAAACTGATGGAGTACTTTTGAGTGCGTGAACAGAAAAAAATCCAAAAATTTATCTAAAAATAACTTCGACTAAATAAGCTTCCAAATAAGTAAAATTCCAAGTTTCAGGTCATGATTCCAAAAGATGAGCAAATTAAAAATGAAAATCGAGTGGGTTTGAGGCTATTTGTAGACTGTTACAACAGTTAACAAAAGAAATGGTGAGATTGAAGGGCATCATTTGACTACCCTAATGAACTTGAGAATGCCAAATAAGATCAGATTCGTAAAGCCTATACTACAAAATACTATCAAGACTAGTTGCAACTCCTAAATCCTACTCTAGCACACCTAATTTTTGAGATCAGAAAAAAGTGGTTTGGGCCATATGGCTGCTGAAACAATGGTATAAAATGGAGGTATTTGACTTATGAAAGTCAAATATCAGGGTCCAAACAACTAGCAACCTTATGATAAACTAATTGTAAGCAACAAAAACAACTAAAGTGGGCTGTGTTAAGCAACTAAAAGGTTCTAAATCCCAATTACCCTATGTTATACCTAGTTGACTGATATGAAACTCAAAAGTTCAATCACATATGCAAATCCTAGTATTCTACTTAAAATAGATTCAAATATCCTCTAAACCACTTATAGCATCAAACCATAGCTGAATGAAATCCAAATTTATACCATACATTAGTTTTGCTTGTAACAAGACATTGTGCCAAACACCCCTTAACAGGGTGACTGACTTTGATTTTTGAAGAATGAAACATATTCAAACTAACATAAACTCTCAATAAGCTACTAGTAAGATTATAAAAACTAATAAAACATTAAACGAGGTATTGAAAATAGTAAACAGGCTCGAGGGTAAAATTCAAAGTTAAAACTGAGATTACTATAAAACTTGAAATAAAATGTTTATAAACTAGAAGTAAAGTGAAAAATTACACTACAGCTATAATTAAAACTACTCCTAATGCCCTAAATTGGCTACATACTTCTGCTATTTATACAACTGATAAAAATAAAAGGATCTTCTTTTTGTGATTTTGTCCTCATATGCTTGTGCTTCCTTTTTTTTTTGGATCACTTTGGGCCCTTGGATTAGATTTTGTATCATCACAGCCTTTCAATTAGGTTTTAGTGCCCATTTGGAATTAGGGATTGCCAGCTTGGCAGTGGTGTTAGGTACAAGTTGTGAGACACCTTGGAGGGGGAAATAGGTGGGAAATGCTTTTGAGGTATTGGGGAAAGGATGGAGTGTAGCAGTTGTGGTGAAGGTTTATGGCATGGCGGGTAAAAGAGAGGAAGGAGAAGAAAGGTTTTAGTTTGACTGTGTTGGTCAAAGGGGCAGGGGGTACATTTTTATTAATACGTGATAGGGTTTGGATTTGGACCTGGATGATGGGCTGGGCTGAGTTAAGGTGTGGATATGTGTTGGGTTTAGGATTGGATAATGGTGTTTAGCTTAGATAATATCATAGGTCCGTTTGGTTGGTTAGTTTATCACAAGGACCAATTTTGTAGATTCTGAAAATTTGAGGGGTTGAAACCGCCAACCTGCCAAAGTATTACAAGGACCAATTTTGTAATATTATAATTTCCACAAGGACCTTTGATGTAATTTTCCATGTTAAAAACACCTAGGGACTATTTCTGCCAAATGTGAAAGCTGAGGGATTGTAATTCTTTCACACTTTCATTTCAAGGACCGTTTATGATAACTTGTGTTTTCCCAAGGACCATTATTGCAATTTTCTTCAAAAATATTTTACCAAAGACTAATTTTGACAAGTTTTGAAATTTGGGGGACTGAAATTGCCAATTATGCAGACTTTGTTCGTTTTTCATCTGTTTTCAATCCTTTGTACCTGAAACACACAAAAACATACTCCAAGGAAATTTGTGATGTTATTTGACCATTTTGAAGTGTTTTTTTATCAAAACCCTAATTGCTAAATCAAAACCCAATATCCATTCAAATTACTTTTAAATCAGAATCATAAATCCTACGGAACACATCGAATCAAAATAATATCAAAATCAGTATCCACACTTCATTTATTGAAATCATATTTTTGTCGATTAGGGATTAGAACAATCAAAATGAATAGATCATTTTGGGGCAAAATGAAATTCCTTATCAACCTTTTTTATTTTCCGATTACCTTCATGAATTGGACGAAGAAGATTAGGGTTTTTAATCAATTTGGGGCAAATTTATGATTATAACAATCATCATGAATAGATACTTTTGGTGCTTCTCGATTATCTTGAGGGCGGTTCAATGAAGACTGATCATCGGATATGCAAATAGGTGCGTCTTCCAACATATGGTTTGCTTTTGATTTATTATAGGACTGTCAATTAAGGATTTATATAATTGATATATGTTTGTATGATTTAGGTCTCATTATGTTTTGGCTTGAATTCAAATAGGCATTTACGTGTCAATATATTTTGTCCAATATCTTGAAGAAAGTTCAATGAATACAGATTCAATTTGCAAATAGGTGCGTAAATTATACATATCATTTGCTTTTGATTCATTATAGACCAGTCATTTAGAATCATTAGTATAGTTTTTAATTTTTATTTAGGTGTCATTATGTTCTTCATGAATTCAACCGGGCAAGTTTTTATATAAACCCACAAAAAACGCCCCTAAATTAATAAAATGTAACCAACTTCCATGATTTTTGGGGATAATTTACTTTTTCAAATTGTTTCCTTAATTATCCACCAAAATTTTCAAATTTTGAAACCCATTTTTATTCACATGTTATATCTATATGGCTTAATTTGTTAAACACCATTGAGACACTTTTGTTATTCTCAAATATGCAAATAATGTGAGGCATAACAATAAGAATGCGGATTTGGTTGTTGGTTTGAATAGTCCTTATGGAAAGAATGGTGAACTGTGTTGTATGGATGGTAGACCAGCTATTATGAAATGCTTTTAACATTTTTTTTTTTTTTGGTTGGTTGTTGCAGGTTAATAATATGTAACAGATAGTGAAGATGCATGCTAATGATGATATCTGATGGTATATTTTATTATAAAATTAAGTTGATATATGTTATTTTCAGCTTTAGTTGTGTATTTTTCATTTCAGATGTATCTATTTGTTTTTTATTTTAAGCACTTCTTAAAAATAAGCACTTCAAGAAATTGTATTTCGAATTGTTTTTTATTTAAATAATTGTGATACACATGTTTAGAAACTTTCAATTGAATACATTTCTAATTTTAGTGTTATCTCAAATAAGCACTTTGAAGTAACTTATTAAAAACTGCTTATTTTGTCCCGAAAGTAAGCAGTTAAGCAGAAGCAGGATTACCCAAACGCTTACAAACTGTTATTCTGCGTAAAGATAACCCTAAAGAAAAAGTATTCCATGATTTTACTACATTTGTTGCATCTGTAACAGGTTTAGTTGCTCTTCAATTGTTGTTGTATTTATTGCTTTAGTGCCTACATTGGGGACCATTACACCACTTATTGGAGCCGGTGGATTTGTTGTTGTTCCAACCGCTGCAGGTTGTGTTGCAGAGTATGTTGCTGTCGCCTCATTTGGAGGTAAAGAAATTCACATCCTTTTAGTTTATCTATAACAATTCACGACCTTTAATTGAGTATTTTTGCTCATTTGGATGTGAAGGATATTATCTATCACCTTTTGTCTGGCTAAACATCTTTGCTTTGGTAACGGTTTTTACTGACAACAAAAAACATCACGACTGATATTAAGGTGGACACAAACTCAAAGGTAAAGTGCATATAAGTTTTGTTATGTTGCATCAATGTAACTATAAAATATATATTCACACGAACGTGATTGATGTTAAAATCAGCACATCATATTTTATGTCAATGCTAACTGACAATTTTTTTTTATCACCCAAATAAGATACAAGTATATGATAATAACCAATTATGTATCACGACCATGTAGATATGCACGACGATCACATTCAATGGCTGCACCTGGACTAAAGACCATCAGCAACTTTGTTGCACTTAATCATAGATCTGGCAAGGTATCTGTTAAACACCCCTATGAATATGTATTTTCACTAATAACGATTTGTTTTTGAGCTACATTTGAGAAGCATCAAATCTAATGAAAATTTACTATACCCCGACTTCTATTTGAGAAGCATCAAATATGATGAAAATTTGGTTACAAGTAGAAACTAAGCCTTCTAGCCCGAGGCCATCGAGAAAGGTACAAAAAAGTCATAATATTAAACATTTACATGTTGGCTCTGATGAAACTTTTTTTTCTTTCTTATTTTTCATAGTTTAACCTTTGACAAACATTAATTTTATCAAATTTTCCTTAATAATGTTTCATACATGTGTACTCTAATTGCTAAGTGTTTCCAGTTTAATACAGTGACGTCCATTTTTTGCTTAATGAATCTGTCGTTGGCTATCTGCTTACTGGTAGAGTACAAAATGATAATTTGGTCCTTGACCTATTGTGTATGCTATACATTTTTGATACTTTCTTATAATGGAATTAAAGTTAGGTTGGATGAGCTCTACGTTAGTTCAAAATAAATAAGGGTTGTGTTCAGCCTTATTTTAATTGCAATAATTTAAGTCGGGTCACTTTATTTAGTTCAGCCCCTTGAGTTGAGTTGGTGCTAATTAATTTCAGCTCACCCTCTTCCTTTAATTGCAACCTTCAAGTCCATGGGCAAATATAAAGCACTTTTATGCCCACAAATACCATGCAATTGAATATGTTATCCTAATTAATTACTTTGGTATTTTGTTGCTGTAAAGGTCTGCAAAATATTACCTGGTCAATAATGTATCCAATACTACGCAACAAAGAAGATCAACTATCAGTTCTTCCAGGTGCTACTTGCGTTTCTGGAAAGGAACGAATGTTGAACGTATCTTATTCAAACAAACCGTCTTTCTTTTTGTTTCTAATATGTTGCATTTTTTTCAGATTCTTTTCTGTTTAGGTGTGATTGGATGAGCTCTACATTAGTTCAAAGCTCATGTATGATAAACTATGGCCAAATTGCATATAACAATAACAAGCTACCATTATAGTATATTGATAATTATAGTTTGTTGCTAATATTTGCAATTAATTCAATTATCAATCACAATCATATTTTGAGTAATAAAGTAGTATATTGATAATTTAAATTAAGTAGTTAGATCCCAATCATGTTTTGTTTGCTATATTAAAATTTATCACTTGATTATCAATGACCTGATACTTCAATGTGTGAACGTAATATGTGTGGATGCAAAATATATATTAATGGTTGATCGGTCCCGAAACGGTCAGATATTATTGACCAAGGTCAATAAGTCAAAAACAGCTCAGTTCCAATTCTCCGGTGATAGTATAGTGTGTCCCCGGGTCGTTATGTCCTAGCGAGATTAAAATGGTGTTTTGGAAAACGTTTTTGGGAATGAGTTGCATTGAGGACAGTAGCCAAGATGATATGGAATTGATTTTGCTACTGATATTTTGGTATTTACACAATGATATAATATTCACAGATATACAGATATCTTCACAAATGCACAACTTGGGAATCAGACAGAAAAAGTGGGTTTTAGCGAATTATAATCTACAGGGGGTGCAAGTGAACTTTTTGAAACTTAAAATTTAAAAGAAAAATTTTTAATGAAAATGAAATGATAAAAATGATTATTTTATTATTTAAATATTATTTAATTTATAAAACTATTTAAAATCTAATTTAAATCTAATTGTAAATTAACTAAAAATTATAAAGATTACAAATTTAACTAAAAATTGGCAAAAATAATTTCTAAAACCTTAAGAAGAACTTGAAGAAAGTATAAAAAAATAAAAATAAATATTTTTGTCTTTTTATGAGTTTTTTTATTAATTAAAAACTATTTATATTAATTAAACTAATTAAACTATTTTAAATTACTAATATTACTAAATTAACTTAGAAAATTATGGAAAATTTTATAAAACTACTTAACCATCACAGGAATCCTACAAAATTATAAAAACTTCTAAAAAAATATTTTAAACTAATTTACTAATTAATTACCTTTTAATTAATTTAAATCGAATTTAACTAATTAAAATACGAAAAATGGAAAATGAACAGTAGAAATTAAAAATATATTTTCTAAAAGTCTTAACTAATTTATAAAACCTAGGAAAATTATAAAAACCTACTGTTATTAATTAAAATTTAAGAAAACTAATTAATTACTAATATTGCTTATTTAATTAATTAAACTAATTTTAAATCTAAAAAATAGTAAACTGATTAGGAAAAATCTAAGAAAATCATTTTAAATACTTAAAGGTATAAGAAAATTAAGAAAATCATAAAAATGGAAAAGTGATTATAAATAAGCTGAAAAGAAAATTGAAAAAGATAGAATCTATTAAATAGAAGTTATCACTAATTTTATATTTGGTTTTTTTGGTGTTTTTCTTTTTGACAGATAAAAATGAGATTAAAATAAGAAACTTTTGTGAAACAACTTTTTGATTAGCTTAAAAATAAGCTGTGTGCACCCCCTTAAGCAAAACAGTTGACTTTCTTTGACCAATTAGGCAAATAAGCTCAAATGATTATATGTGGGGTCCACAATGATGAAACTAGGTTCAATTAAGCAAAAGGAACTTAAATAAGCTAGAAACAACAAGCTATAAGCACAGAGAAGCTGATTAGAACAAAAAGAAGCACTTTGACACTTGAACTTTACCATAAATGGGACAAACTTTAGAGTTGATTCCAGGTGGGGTCCACTAGGCCTAAGGTCAAAAAAACGGTGAAACTATGAAGCCTGGTAGGAGGGGGTTGGGAAAACCCAAATTGGACCACTGGGACCCACTGAGGTGGCCTAGAACAACCACCAAAGGTGGTGGTGTTATGGTGGTTTGCTGATGCACAGGGCAGGGTATTGCCCTGCAAGTGTGTTTCTAGGCTTGTGGTGTTCACAATAAAATTCACAAAAATGTAACAACACAAGGAATCAAGAGTTCTACTGGTATATTATTCACCCAACAATTTTCAAATCCTAAAACCAATCACAAAAATCAAGAAAATTCATGCCATTTTGAGGATTTCTGACTTAATCACCTTTTGACTTTTTGAGAAAACTTTGCAAATTGACTTTGGTGAGTTTTGCTTGATCCTAAGTGACTGAAAATGTGTTAATAGGCTAAACTAAGGTTGAATTAGGCTGAAATAACACTCTATGCTAGGTTATGAAGAACCTATGAACTCCAATTCCCACACAGTTAACTGTGTGGTTTAGATCTTTGTGATTTTGACTTTAGAACAAAACACCACTTGTTTTTATGATCAAAATGGTATACTGAGTACTTATGAATGCTACATAAACCAATTTGAACCAACAAAACACAGAGATCAATGATGAACTTCACTAATCCAAACACTCCTATATTTGTTGTCTGTTTGTGTTTTACAAAGAGTGTGAGGGTTTAGACCACAATCAACATTCAGTGAACATGTATTATCACTAAACAACACCCAATTAACTGAAATCAACAACAAATATCAACTAGTATCAGCAGATTCCTAGGTTCACAATTATTTGCTAATATAGAAAGAAAGACTACACAGATTCAATACTTAAAACAATAAACTGAGATCAATCAAACTACAAATCACTAAACCTACTCAGATAAATACTAAGCATAAGTCAAACAAAGATATACTAGACAAACAGATCACAAGCTAATGTTTTAGAGGAAAATCAAAATTAAGCCAAACTTACAAACTACCCTTAGCATGAACAAAGGGTTTTCCATAGAAGCCTATGTTTAGATAGGCTTATCCACTTCCAAGCTTGCCCTGCAATGCCTTTGAATACCTGAAATCAATCTCAAACAAACCACAGTTGACTTATGTTGACTATTTTTATATTTTTGATTTTTATTACTAGTACTGAGTTTTATGGTCTCTACAAGCTTTAACAAGCTTAAGGGAGCCTAAGTGAGCTTATAGAAGTCCATGAACCTTGATACAATTAACTACTAATATTATTGAAGAATTCAGAAATTTAAGTAAATTGCAATAACAAAAACAGAACTGAAACTTGGATTTTTATAACTTGAAAAGACTTAGAGTAAAATAAGACAACTACTACAATACTTGAAATATGAAAAATACACTGAATTTGAAATTCTAATTTAATTCGACATAAAATTAAGCTAAATTGACTACTTCTCTTCTTCCTTGCAATCTCCTCCCTTTTATAGCTTGAATTAGGGTTCCCTTGCCTTCTCTGAGCATTTCCCATCAATAATTAGGGCCATTGGATCACTGAAACTTCATCATAGCCCTCCACGTGTTTTGGCGGGAAAAAGAATTTTTGCAATTTGCTCTGATAATACCAATTGGAGGGGGAAGGCATTAAATGCAGTTGGATTATTAGGTGATAGTGGTGGTTTGGGCGGTGGATTGGACAGGGATGGTGGGGTGGTGGTGATTTGATGTTCTGCAAATGGGCTGGGGGAGGGAAGGAGAAAGGGGGATGTTTGTTTGACTCGGTTTGACCAAGGGTCAAACCTTTGACCCCGTTTTAATATAAAAGGGGTGTTTTGGGCTGGTGGGTATTTTGGGCCAAAATTAGGGAGCTGGGCTTTTGGGAGATTTTGGATTGGACTTGGATTTGGTTTATAATAGTATTAAGGGTCCGGTTTGGTTAGTAAGTTCACAAGGACCAATTTTGTAATTATACGAAAGTTTGGGGGTGAGGTTTGGCATTCTTCCAAAGTCTTTCCAAGGGTATTTTATGCCATATGATGAATAGTTCAAGGACCTGAGATGATTTTTCCATTTTCAATTTCCAGAGACTAAATCTGCTAAACTTTCAAACTTCAGGGACCTGTTTTGCAATTTCACCAAACTTTTAAACCAAGGACCAATCCTGCCATATATGAGAAGTACAAGGACAAAATTTGTTTTTCTCAAAGTTTTAATATCCCAGGGACCATTTTTGACAATTTTCCAAACTTCAGGGACTAAACTTGACATTTTATGAAACTTTGCACCAAAGGACTAATTGTGTAACTTTTTGATTTAAAAAGACCTTTGGTGACTTTTTCAAGTTTTTAGAACAACTAGGGACTAGATTTGACAATTTTTGAAAGTTGATGGACTGAAACTGCCAATTTTGCAAACTTTGTACATTTTTCATCTGTTTTTGATTGTTTTGCATTTGAAACATATAAAACACATTCCTGGGATATTTTCACTATTTTGATGCAATATTGAGTGTTTTTAGATGTTTTGGCAGCTCAGAAAAGGTAAAAATGATGAGTATTTACACACTCATCAATCCCCCACACTAAAACATTGCTAGTCCCTAGCAATCTTTTGAGAAAAACTTGATGGATTTGAAAAACTCTTTACCAAAAGCCATCACTTCTGGAGTAGCCAGATGTAAGAACTATGGCACACCTGATAACCGTGTGATTTTGAGCAAACCACCAGCCGTCAACGGATTTGATTAGTCTTTACCAAAAGCCGTTTGCTTCTGGACTAGCCAACTCTTGATGGACTAAGTCAACATCTTGGTGAGCTGATTACCAATTATGGATTTTCCACGGCCTTTACCACAAGCCATAATCTTGTTGGCTAGCCAACTCATTCGCTTTATGGGATATGGCGAGTTGAGGTACCATACAATTTTTGGCAAATTGCAAGCCATCAACGGGTTTGAGATGTCTTTACCAAGAGCCGTTTGCTCCTGGACTAGCCAATCCATTTGTCATTTAGACTTGGCGGACTGATTACCACAAAAATTTTGAAATAAAGTGAAAGATTTTTGAAAAATTTAGGCAAAAAATGGGGGTACTTAGAAAGTATTTTGTGATAAAATTCGTGAGAATTCCCCCCCCCCCCCCCCCCCCCCCCCCCCCCGCCCCCCACACACACTAGAATTGAATATTGTCCTCAATATTCAAAGTCCCGGCTATTATGCCGAATCTCTGAACGGAAAAAGCTAATATTCGAAACTAACTGTGGAAATATCGATTTTATTTTTCACTTTATTTATCTGTACATATAAACATTTTTACACATTTTTTTTTTTTGAAACTTATATACATATTTACTTTTCAAAAGGTGGGGGATGGCCACTCCCCCACACTAGAGTGGTAGAAAGAAGTCAGAAATACGGGTGAAAACCCATATATTTTGCTAATTTTTGTTCACCAAGTCACTAGCTTGACTCGATCCCCGAATTCATTGATCCATGGGGAAAGTTTGGAGATCCGGGACAACCATGGGTGGTATGTCCTCTCCAAAATAGTGTTTCAAACGATGACCATTCACTTTGAAGTTGGGACCTTCGGGTTGAGATAACTCAACAGTCCCGTATGGATATACTTTAGCAACAGTGAATTGTCCAGTCCATCGGGTTTTTAATTTCCCTGAGAAGATATTTAATCTTGAGTTGAAAAGAAGGACTCTGTCACCGACGTTGAAAACGCTGTTCTTAATCTTAGAGTCGTGAATCTTCTTTGTCTTTTCGTTGTAGATCAAAGAGTTCTCGTAGGCTTGATCACGAAGTTCGTTTAATTCATTGAGTTGAACCTTACGGTGATCACCCACTTTATGAAGATCATAGTTTGCATGTTTCAAGGCCCAGTAGGCTTTGTGCTCGAGCTCGATCGGTAAATGACACGCCTTCCCGTATACAAGCTTGTAGAGAGTACACCCGATGGGTGTTTTGTAACCTGTACGGAAGGCCCAGAGTGCATCATCTAGTTTATCTGACCAGGAAGTACGGTTTTCACCTACGGTCCTCTCAAGGATCCGTTTAATACCACGATTTGAAACCTCCACCTGCCCACTTGTTTGTGGGTGATACGCGGTAGAAAGACGATGAGTCACACCGTACTTAAGCATGACTTTTTCAAATTGATCATTGCAAAAGTGAGTACCCGCGATCACTAATGATGGCACGTGGAGTTCCAAAACGAGCAAAGAGGGATTTCAAAAATTTCACAACAACTCGGGCATCGTTAGTGGGTAAGGCCTTGACCTCAACCCATTTTGACAAGTAGTCAACAGCCACAAGAATGTATTTGTTTCCACGAGAAGATGGGAATGGCCCCATAAAATCAATACCCCAGACGTCAAAGATTTCACAAACTTGAATGGCATTTTGTGGCATTTCGTTCTTTTGTGAAATATTCCCGTGATGCTAACAAGCGTCACAAGCTTTGACTAGCTCTTGGGCATCCTTATAGATCGTGGGCCAGTAGAAACCGGAATCAAACACCTTTTTGGCGGTGTAGTTAGGACTATGGTGGCCCCCGGTGGGTCCAGCATGGCAAGCCTTGAGAATATCAGCGGCTTCCTATCCGTATACGCATCGCTTGATGACTTGATCGGCACAGATTTTGAAGAGATAGGGGTCGTCCCAGAAGTAATGTTTAACGTCTTTGAAGAATTTGTTCTTCTGTTGGGACGTCATCCCCTTCACGATGAAGTTACCCCGCATGGTAATTTGCAAAGTCGGCAAACCATGGGGTAGTAGAGTCACCACGAAAAGCAACCGCATTGAGTGTCTCGAGAGGAAATGTTTCATTTATTTCCTGTTTCTTGGACACATCCTAATGAGGGTTTTCTAATCGTGAGAGATGATCAGCAGCAAGGTTCTCGGCTCCTTTTTATCACGGATAACGATATCAAATTCTTGGAGGAGGAGAACCCAATGGAGTAGTCTCGGCTTTGCATCTTGCTTTGCAAATAGGTACTTTAAAGCTGAGTGATCCGTATACACTACGCATTTGGTCAAGATTAAGTATGGCCGGAATTTTTCAAAGGCATACACCACAGCTAGGAGTTCTTTTTCAGTGGTGGTGTAATGACTTTGAGCCTCGGTGTATAGGCTGAAAGTATTTTGCTTTTCGTTGCCCCAAGACCGCACCTATGGAAAAATCACTAGCATCGCACATAAGCTCAAAAGGCAGGTCCCAATCGGGGGCAACAAGAATCGGTGCCTCGGTAAGCTTTTTCTTTAATGTTTCGAAAGCTTCGATGCACTCAGGAGAGAATATGAAAGGAGCATCCTTCTGATTGGTGCTAAACCGTCAGATAATTATTGGTCAACCACTTGTGAATGGTCAACTATAATAGTCAAACAGCTTAAACTAATGCTCCGCGGAATATAGTGGTTTCCCCGGGTCGTTATGTCCCGACGAGGTGTGGATGGTTATCAAAACGGGTTTGTGATCGGGTGAATTTAGACAGGAAAGGGTATGTAAGGGCTTGAATGATTACACTAAGGAAATACGAATGAAAACAATGAAAACAAACTATATTAACATTTACTGATGATCAGATATACTAAAAACGTAAGCTAGGACTAAAATCGCGTTCGTTTCATTTAAATTTACGTTGACGTACAAAATAAAACGCTAGTTTTTGTGAAATAAAATACCTACGAACATGAAAATTACATTTTTACAATCATAATAATAAAATAAACTTTTTAGAAAATTAAAATTAATTTTTACACTATTTAATTAATTACTATTTTCTAATTACTTATTAATTATTTAAATTAACCTAAATTATAACTAATTATGAAATTACACTAAAAATATGAAAAATAAATTTGGAAAAATCTAAAATATTATAAAACTAATTTTCAAACTTAAAATATATTTTTCCTACTTTTTATATAATTACTATTAATTAAAAACTAATTTAACTAATTAAAATTACACTAAATAATAGGAAAATGTAAAATAAGCTTAGAAAAATAAAATTAAAACTTAGAAAAATCTAAAATAATATAAAACTAATTTTAAAACAGAAAATATATTTTTAAGACTATTTAAATAATTACTATTAATTATTAACTAATTATTAATTAATAAAAACTAATATTAATTATTAAAAATACTAAATGAAAAGAGAAAAATCTGAAAAAATTACAGAAATTATTTCCCAACTACAGGAACTTAGGAAAATTATAAAAACAGAAAGTGCTTAAGGAAAATAAGCACTTAAGCAATAAGCTTCTTAAATAGATGCTATCACTTTAGGAAAATTTGGCTTTTTCTGATTTTCTTTTTTCAAAACTACTTAAAAACTAAAAATAATAAACTTTAAAAAAGGAAGTTTGGCTGAATCACAAAAATAAGCACTTATGAGTGCTTATTGAATTTGCAGAATTGGTTTTCAAGCTTATAAGAACTTGGAATCTTTGAAAAAGCCAACCACAAACTACCAATCTGAGATATAAGCTAAAACAGATATATAAGAACTTGAAACAAGTCAATTTGAACAGATAAGTACATGTAATAAGCACTGGAAGGCTAATAAGCACTTGGCCAAGACTACATGCCAAACAGCCCAAATGGGTGACCTTTGCAGGCCTGTGGGGCCCACTGGGGTACTTGGGGGACCAATACAAAAGCTGATACAACAAGCTGAGCTTGGGGGCTTTCCAAAAAGCTAATAATCAAGCCCTGGATCCCACTAGTGAAGGCAGGGGAGGGCTTGGAAGTTGGGCATGTAATCTGAGAACTTAGCTTTCAATCAGAAAATGGACAAAAGTAAATGGGAATTGCAGACCTAGTGAATAAGCAAGAAACATGAAAATAAGCAATGAACCTTGATCATGGGCTGATTGGCTTTCTAAAAAGCCAAAGAATACACAGTGGGGCCCACTGGAGAACAACTTAAGGCTTATTGAAAAAGGATGGTTTTGGTCAGGTCTGTGGAGCAGGGCATAACATTGCCCTGCAGGCTGCTTTGAGGCCAAATTTAAGCAATAAACAAAAATCACAAAAATACTACAACAACTGATTCCTAGAGCCTAAGTGGGATACTTGAACATGCAAAAAGTGCAAATCCTAAAACTACACAGAAAAATCACAAGAATTCTTAGAACTTTTGGGAAATCTGAAATGTGCTCATTTTGACTTTTTTGGAAAAACATGCAATCTTGACTATATTGAACTTTGATTACATCTGGATTACTGAAATTGATTTAATGATATGAAAAGAGATTAAAGTAAGCTAATATAACTACTAAAACACCTAAATAATCCAAAATGCAAACTTGGTTCTTGACAGTTAGTGCTAAGATTGAGATGAGAGGTAATTTTGACTTTTAATTGATATGATGACTGAATTATGAAACTACTATCCTAAATTTAGCTATGTGAGACTATTTCAACCCATTTTAACCTCCATGAGACCCTTAGCACAGAAATACCAAGCTAAACCAAACACCCCTCTATGGGGACTGTCATGGTTTTTTAAAGCAAACACATGTGTTTCTGGGGACAACTTAATAAGACAATGATCCATTAATCTATCCTAAGGTGTAATAAGCACTTCAAAACTTGGAAATAAGCCATTAGACCTAGGAACTGAACAAGATGACTCATAAGTTGATGTTGACAGTTAAAGAGTGAATTTGTTAACCTAAGCTATTCTGAACTATCAATCTAATATCACTAGCACATATTACCATGAATAAGCATAAGCAACTGAGATTGAACTAAAAAGACAAATAATAAGCAGTTTATTAAATAAGCTAAAAATGGATGAAAATGAAAATTACTAGGAAGATGGGACTTAACAGGATTGAAAATGCCAATTAGCTTTAGTCAAAGCTGACAAAGCTCAAATAAGTTCAATAAGCTTATTCCCACTGCTACTCAACCTGTTTTGGCTTTTGTTGACTCCTTTTTCTGTCTTTTTTATTCTGAGCTGAGCACTTTTCCTTTGGAAAAAAATGACTAAAAGATTCACAATAAGCTATAAGGAAGCCTATCTGAACTATTGAGATTATCTAAGTCACTTTTGAATGGAGTATTGGCATAAACTAGAGTTGAATCAGGAAACATTAATTTTTCATTAACCTTGAAACTTGAATACAAATTGAAAAGCTGAGTACATAAGATTTTTAATTAACTAGAAAACTTAACATTAACTGAGCTTGAAAATAAAATTACATTTTAATTAAATTCTTATAACTACTTGATTATTCTAAAACTACTACATTAACTAGCCACCCTTCTCTGCTTGCTTCATTCTTCATTTATACCCTTCAAAGATGGTACCTGGTGCTTTCCCACTCTTGCTTTCAACCATTGGATATCTACTTTTGATCTTGGCTGTTGAATTGCTTTTGGCGGGAAAGATTAATACAAGTGGTTTGGCTTTTAGCTTTTGGCAGAGGGGTGTTATTTGGACTGGAGTACTTGGAGGGATAAGGGTAGGGGTGGAGTGTTGCAGTATTAGTGATGATGGTGTTTGGTGTTTCAGGATTTTTGTAGGCTAGTGGGGGGTGAGTTGGAAGGGGACAGGTCAAAGGTTGGGGGTGGTGTTTGACCGGTGGAATAATAAAAATGGGGGTTTTATTTTTATTTTTTTGTGGAGTGGGCTTTGGTTATGGCTTTCGGCTGGATTTGATGGTGTGTGGGCTTGGGGATGTTGGGTAGTGTTTATTATCAGGTTTTGGTTTTGGGTAGTTTAGGATTTAGGTTAATTACAAAATAGGTCCATAAGGTTTATAGCAAAAATATCACAAGGACCCAAATTGTAATTTTCTATTTTTGCAGGGGCATGAGATGTAAATTTCCTAAAATATTCCAAGTACCAAACTTGCCATGTTAAAATATCCCAAGGACCAATATTTGATTTTTCTAAAATTTAAATGTCCAGGGACCAAAAATGTCAATTTGTAAAGTTCAGGGACCTGTTTTCCCATTTCATGAAAAACTTTTATCCAAGGATCCATATTGAATATTTTTAAACTTCCAAGGATTAAAAATGGTTTTCCATCCAAAAATATCCCACCAGGGATCAATTCTGTCAATTTTTGAAGTTCAGGGACTATTTCTGCCAATTGTGAAACTTCAGGGACCAAACCTGTAATTTTCTCAAACTTTTCACCCAAAGTCTAAATTTGATAATTTTTTACTTTTAAAAACTTTGGGTTGACTTTTCTTTCATTTAAAACCTTCAGGGACTAGTTTTGTCAATTTTTGAAACTTGAGGGACTGAAACTGCCAATTGTGCAAACTTTGTTCATTTTTCATTTGTTTTTAAACATTTTGCATCTAAAACATATAAAACACACTTTTGGAATAATTTCTGTATTTTGATGCGTTTTTTAGTGTTTTTGTATGTTTTGGCAGTTCAGATACGATAAAAATGATGAGTATTTACACACTCATCACCTTCTCGAGGAGATGGGTCATAGGCCGGGTAATCTTAGAAAAATCTTGGATAAACCTACGGTAGAAGCCGGAATGACCCAAAAAGCTCATGACACCTTTAACGGTGGTGGGATGAGGTAATTTAGCAATGACATCGATTTTGGCTTTGTCAACCACAATCCCGTTCTTTGAAATTTTATGGCCGAGGACAATGCCCTCTTTAACCATAAAATGGCTCTTCTCCCAGTTGAGACTTAAATTCGTTTCTTTGCAACGTTTAAGCATCTGTTCCAAGTGGGAGAGACAAGACTGGAATGAATCCCCGATGACTGAAAAGTCATCCATAAATACCTCCATGGTTTTCCCCGATCATGTCGGAAAAGATAGACATCATGCACCTTTGGAACGTGCCTGGTGCATTACATAAGCCGAAAGGCATACGTCTGTAAGCAAAAGTTCCGTAGGGGCATGTGAAGGTAGTTTTCTCTTGATCCTGTGGATCAATGGGGATTTGGAAGTAACCAAGCAGTAGTATTCATTCCCCGCAAGTCTTTCGAGCATTTGGTCCATAAAAGGGAGAGGAAAATGGTTTTTACGGGTGGCTTCATTCAACTTACGATAGTCAATACATACTCGCCAACCCGTGACCAAACGAGTTGGAATCAACTCGTTTTCCTCATTGGTGACAATGGTTATGCCACCCTTTTTAGGAACACAATGAAGTGGGCTAACCCAAGGACTGTCAGATATAGGATAAATCAATCCCGCATCAAGAAGTTTTAAACCTCTTGTTTGATAACTTCATGGATTTTGGGATTTACCCTTCTCTGTTGTTGCATTGCTGACTTAAAGTCATCCTCCATTAAGATTTTGTGGGTACAAAAGTCCGGGCTTATGCCCTTAATGTCGGAGAGTTTCCAAGCAATTGCTTGCTTGTGTGACTTAAGAACCTTTAGGAGTGCAGCCTTTTCCTCATCTTTCAAGTCCTTAGCAATAATGACGGGTAATTTATCATCACCCTCCAGAAATGCATATTCTCGATGAGGAGGCAAGTCCTTGAGCTCAACCTCGGGAAAGTCTTCAGTTATTTCAACATTTTTGACTTCCTCTTTATGAAGTATTTTTGGAGACGGAGAGGGTGAAGGATCGTCATTTAACAATCTTTCAAGAAGAAGAATGTCCCCCTCCGGGTCAAGATAGTTTTCATCAATCCCATGAGGAATTGAGCTATCCTGAGCAAGAAAAGTCTCGACCTCTTCCAGAAGGAAGTCACTTCCCTCAAACGGAGTGAGAGAAGGGGAAGAGTCGGAAATGATAGGCTCAGTAGAAAGAGTGGTACTGCCACTTGCTGAGAAACCAAGGACTTCTTGAGAAGACTCCTCAGACGCAACATCGATGATTTCAATTCGGTTAACCGTTTCAGCGTCATAGTTGGAGGAGTATCTTGAAGTCTGATCAAGATTGAATGTGATGGCTTCGCCACCAACACGTAGAGTGATTTCTTCCTCGAATACATCGATTAGAGCACGACCCGTTCTTAAGAATCCCCTCCCGAGAATGAGAGGAACTCTTGGGTCAGCATCGAAATCAACAATCACGAAATCTGCCAGAAAATGGAACTTTCCTAGTTTCACGAAGATATCTTCGGCAATGCCGAGAGGACGAGATATAGTACGGTCTGCAAGCTCGAGAGTCATGCAGGTTGGAGTGAGAGCAGGAAGGGAGAGTCGTTTCCAGACTGTGTAAGGCATAAGGTTAATGCTTGCACCGAGATCGGCCAAGGCAAAGCATTCAATCATCCCCAGGAAAACAAAAGGAATGAGAAATTTCCCGGGATTTCCAAGCTTTTCGGGAAGCTTTTTCAAGAGCACTGCTGAACAATGCTCGTTAAGAGGAGTTTTTGCCATCTCACAGAGTTTTTCTTTGTTGCTTATCAGATTTTTGATTGTTGAAGCAAATTTAGGCATGAGAAGAAGAGCATCTGCGAAGCTAATATCGAAGGGTAACTCTTGGAAAATTTGATAAAATTTTTCCATCTGATGATTAGCTTTTTCGCGGTTCTTTTGATCATTCAATCGTGAAGGATATGGAATTGAAGGCTTTGGATCGTTCTTTGGGATTTCATCAGAACTTTCAGGAGGATCAAATACAACTTTCGACTTACGAGTCGGGACCGGGACAACTTGAGGGTGGACGTTGTTGACACCTCCGTTATTAGTAGGAAGTACCGTGTTCGTGGTATCCTCAGGTTCACGTTCCGCTACCTTAGTAGGAGGAGAAGAAGAGGTAGAGGGAATCGAGGGTCCATTGTATGATACCCCACTTCGGGTAGTGATCGCTTTGACATCGCCCCTCGGGTTAGCGATCGTGTTGCTCGGTAGTGTACCCGGGCCCGAGGGTCGATCATTTAAAGACTTCTGAAGCTCAGAGAACTTGCTGATCAATAACCGATTCGTTTCCTCTTGTGATTTCATGAATTGTTTTAGCACTTCATCGGAGGAAGACGAGGGTGGAACAACGTTTGGATTTTGATTAGGAGGATTTTGAAGACGGTTGTTTTGAAAATTCCCTTGATTTTGATTGTTGTTACCCTGAAAATTGTTTCTCTGATTGAAATTACCCTGATTGTAATTCCCTTGATTTTGGTTTCTTTGAAAATTTCCTTGAAAACCTTGATTTTGATTGCCATTTTGAAAATTTTTTTGATTAAAATGACCTTGATTTTGATTCGGGTTTTGGAAATTTGAGTTTTGACCTTGATTAAAATTCTGATTCGAGTTACGGTTTTGATTTTGGTTAAAACTGGGAGGTCCGAGAAAATTGTTGGAACGATAGCTTAAGAGATTACGGTCCCCTTGTGGTTGGTAAGATTACCCCCCATGTTGTAGGAACCGTGAGCAGCATAAACGTTCTCTTGAGGAAAACCAGTAGTAGCTGGACACTCGGAATACAGATGTGGGCCCCCACAAGTTTCACAACTTTGGGCCACGGCTTTCACTTGTTGATTTTGAACCTGATTTTGCATCGTTTGGTTCATTCTCAACACAGCCGTAGAAATATCATCCATCTTTTTGGTGAGAGAAATTATTTCAGGAGATGAGGATGAAGGAATAACTGATTTACATGACTCATCCTTCTCCGCAGAGGAATCCCAAAAGTTATGGTGGGCAGTCATGTTCTCAATTAAGTCATAGCATTCTTCGGGACGCCTTTTCATAAAGGTCCCACCAGCAGCAGCATTGAGAATATCTCGGTGCCTCAATGTCAGACCATTATAGAAGGTATCCATGATGGTAACTTGCAACAAATTGTGGTTAGGGCACCGATCAATAGCTAGCTTATAACATTCCCAAGCCTCAAAGAGAGACTTATCGGGACGTTGCCGGAAGTTGCTGATATCATTTCGTAACTTGGTAACCATGGAAGGTGGAAAATATTTTGCTAAAAATTTGGTTACCATTTCATCAAAGGTACGAATAGAATTCTTTGGGAGTCGGTCAAACCATGCAGTGGCATGATGAGTGAGAGAATAGGGGAAGAGTTACAGCCGGAGGGCATCATCGGTGACACCATGCTGTTTCATGCTTTGGGTGACCGTAAGGTATTTATCAAGATGCTTGTTAGCATCGTCACCCGGTAATCCGTGAAATTGACACGAATTCTGGACTTGTTGGATCATGTGATGCTTAAGGCCAAAGTCCGTAGCCTCAATAGTGAGTGGTGCAATAGGCCCGCCCCTCCCTTGCATGGTAGGCTGGCACAACTCCTCCGTCGTTTGGAGATCGGGAGCTGGCTCATCCCTGGGAGGTTCAAGGGGTGGTAATGGTGGTGGTGGCCCATCGGCCATTTCGGTTTTTGGTTCTTCAATAACAGTACGTAGCTCGGGTACGTTTTTCTGATTTTTACGTTTTGTTTGTGACCGAGTGCGCATGCACTAAAAACAATTTTTCAAAACAAGATCGAGGCAAAACCACAGTGAACTTAAACCGATAATCACAAGTGAATAGCTTCTTCGAAAAAGGTACACCACTCACAGGGATACAAAGGCAAGTTTTTATCTTAAGTTTCGGAACTTATTATGTCCACACCCCCAGTTGGTAGGTGTTCAACCTTGGTTTGCAGTGGTAAGATTTTACGTATTTATTAAAAAATTGCTTTTGGGCTTATGGGTGTGTGTGCAGAAAACTTGGGAAATATTTTTGGAACTGATTCGTTAACCGAACTCGTTCTTTTAAGGTTACTCGCAGGCTGGAGGGAGGAAAGAATGGATTCCTATTCAGTTCGCAATTTAATGTCAGAACTTACCTTAAACCAACTATTTCAGGTTGTAATCTTAAAAAAATGAAGTAATTTAACTTCACAGTTTGTTTTGTTGTTTTTTATTTTTTTTGGTGTTGTTAACACTTCAGGAAAAGTGTTAATGAACTTTTTGATATGATTGATATTTTTACAAAAACTTTTTACAAATTGTGTGAAATTTGTACAGGGAGGGTTTTGAAAACCACTAAACTTAAAACGATTTTAAAAACACGCAACAACCTCCCCGGCAGCGGCGCCAAATTTTGATCGATCCCGAAATGGTCAGATATTATTGACCAAGGTCAATAAGTCAAAGACAGCTCAGTTCCAATTCTCCGGTGATAGTATAGTGTGTCCCCGGGTCGTTATGTCCCAGCGAGATTGAAATGGTATTTTGGAAAACATTCTTGGGAATAAGTGGCACTGAGGACAGTAGCCAAGATGATATGGAATTGATTTTGCTACTGATATTTTGGTATTTACACAATGATATAATATTCACAGATATACAGTGTAACAATTCGCAATTTCAGGTTAACTTTTATTCCCGAAAATTTCACTATTCACTTTTTACTATTCACTTTTACTATTCACTTTTCACTATTCATCTCAGAAATTTTTATTTCATATTCTCGTAAGTTAAACTATTTTAACGATAATCCGAGAGTTTGACGCTCGTCGGATCATTTCTGCAAAAATCACAAAGCCGTGTCCGAGATTTACTTTTAGGTTTAAACGTCTTTCTAACATCCCGATATGTCCATAAAACATTATAAACAATAGAAATATGATTTTCTCTCATTTTAGGACAATTCCAAAAGTTTCGGAATTTTACGTTTTTCAGTTCAGCGTTTTACGCGAATTGCGCGTTTTAGACCCGTGTTTCCAGTTTTTAGCAGGGTTTTCGTACCCGATAGAACCTACCACTCATTTTATATTTTATTATGGACTATATTGACATGTTTGACCATACTTTCAAGTTTCATATTTTTAGGATACCCGGTTTTACGTTTCGTGGCCTAAAAACTTACGGTTAGCAATTTACGGGTCCAAAACTAGCTACATACTTAGGATATTATCATCCAAAGACCAAGAGTCATCATCTAGTCACCTTATCCTCATTCAAACCGCCACTAGGGGGGGGTTCACACTTGTGGTTAAATTTTGACCATTGATTCTTTACTTAATTACAACTTTGGCTCCAAGTTAACCTTGGTCACCAAGTTTATGTAGTTTCCTAGTAAGCTTCCTAACCTCCTCTTCATGCTATAAATAGAGAGCTCATTCCATCATTTCTTCATAAATAAAACGCCACAACACAATCCCTAGCTCCATGATCCTTTGATCTTCAAACTACAAGTTACACTACAAAGTTCAAGGTCTTAGTATTCTCTACCTAGTTCTTAAGTTTGTTTGGTGATTCCATGGTTGAATTAGGAGCTACACAAGGTGATTAGGGGCTGAAGTTAATAGGTTTTATCAAGGGTTAGATCAAGGCTAGCAAGGGTTACAAGAGTTATGGTGAAGGGTTTACAAGCTTAGGTTTAGTGTCCTAGTTCTAAACTTGACTTCCTTTCTTTAGAAAGCCAAAAGTTGTAAGCAAACCCTTATACACTTTCTTGCTCAATATCATTTCATGCTTATTATGTTTCTTTCATGCTATATATGGTCTTTGTATTGTGTTCATGATGTTTAAAAATGGATAAAACAAGTATTGGTATACATATGTTAACTTATGACAAACAAACAAGCAAACTAGTGATTTTTATGGAAAACCATGACCACAATAGTATAACTTTGATATTTGACACTTACTTACTGTTAAAGAGGACTTAACAAGGAAAACATAGCAATTTGAATCACCCAAAACGAGTACACGAGTCAAAAGTTATGACCGTTTGAAGTTAGCGAAACCAAAACGGCAAAACTGCCTAAATTGCATTCTGATCAAATTATGATTTTGAAAGTCCCACTTCTGGTCCGATTCATCAAAAAGTTAAAACACGAAAGTTGTCCGGAACGATGTTTTCGTTCAGGAATAAAGAAGCTCGAGCCCTGAAAACGCTTTCTGAGTGATAAATTTCTTCAAATTCTTAACAGCCCATTTTTAGACCAAAGTTACTATATAATGATTATATTTAGATGAGACCAAGAGGTCTAAAGACCTAAAGCCGAGACCACAACCATGGCTAAAGCCAAGGTTGAGTCTTAAGACCATGGTAACAATGACCAAGGTCACGGCAAAGCCACGGCTAAAGACCATATAACTATTAAAGATCAAAAAGCTTATATATATGTTATCGAATACTACAATAGTAGGGAGCCTCATGTGAGGAGTTCATTAAGTAAGCCGTCGAGACGAGTTGTGGATTTACGAGTTAAAGTGTCCTGGCTCCTCGAACGTTTACTTCATGACTTCTGAATTATGTCGGCCCGAACGGTAGTAAGAGATATACAACCTATACATGTTTCATAAACCACTTATATTCAACGACTTACACTATATACTAAGTACTACATCATGAACATTATGCAAGACATATATTGGCAATTCGTCGTATTCTTAGACGTTACTCCAAACCTAAGTCGCAACGTTCTATTATAGGCTGCTCTTAGTGACTTTCGCGATTCGACTACCACTTTCATTTCTCATTACATAGGCTTAAGGTGAGTCATAGCCCCTACTCTTTTCATACTTGTTTTAACTCTTGGGGGGGGATACATGCTCAACTACTTGCTTACTTGTACAAATACTCAAAACATTTATACTTGACTGTGTTATACTTGATTGCATACATACATGACTGTGTTATACTTAATTGCGTTATTCTATTTAGTAGCTAGTAGTTGTCTTTGGGAAGTGGCTCCCAGTAAACTTTTATCTTTGGGAATTGGCTCCCAAGTGAGGTCTTCGGAGATGAAGTAGAGACTCACTACTAATTGCTTAATTGTTTTGATGAACTTATACATGTCTTTATTATACTATATGTTAGCAGTGGGTTGTGAACACACAGGTTACAAGTCTCTTATGGCGGGACTTGCAACTGAGTGGATTCACGATGCCTTTGCTGTGTGATCATTCTTTAAGACTTTTCAACTGTTTTAAGACAAACTCTATGAACTCACCAACCATTGTGTTGACACTTTAGCATGTTTATCTCAGGTTAGTAAGGCGATAGCTAGTGCGTGGAACTTAGAGTCAAGCTGCATATTCTGAAGACTTACGCTTTTTATCATTTACCATTCAAAACATTTTGTATACATTTATGTATAATACTTTGGAATCTCATGTTTGTAACTTTGAATTCATTAATCGAATGGTAACTTTTCAAAATGTCTCATTTATAGGTCGTTTTCTATAACTTGTACTTTGTATTATGAAGTAGCACCCCAGTGACACAGTCTTCCGCTGCGGTATTTTGGGGTTGTTACATACAGATATATTCACAAATGCACAACTTGGGAATCAGACAGAAAAAGTGGTTTTAGCGAATTATAATCTACAGGGGTGCAAGTGAACTTTTTGAAACTTAAAATTTAAAAGAAATTTTTAAATGAAAATGAAATGATAAAAATGATTATTTTATTATTTAAATAGTATTTAATTTATAAAACTATTTAAAATCTAATTTAAATCTAATTCTAAATTAACTAAAAATTATAAAGATTGCAAATTTAACTAAAAATTTGCAAAAATAATTTCTAAACCTTAAGAAGAACTTGAAGAAAGTATAAAAAATAAAAATAAATATTTTTGTCTTTTTATGAGTTTTTTTATTAATTAAAAACTATTTATATTAATTAAACTAATTAAACTATTTTAAATTACTAATAATACTAAATTAACTTAGAAAATTATGGAAAAATTTATAAAACTATTTAACCATCACAGGAATCCTACAAAATTATAAAAACTTCTGAAAAATTATTTTTAGACTAATTTACTAATTAATTACATTTTAATTAATTTACATCTAATTTAACTAATTTAAATAAGAAAAATAGAAAATAACAGTAGAAATTAAAAATATATTTTCTAAAAGTCTTAACTAATTTATAAAACCTAGGAAAATTATAAAAACCTACTGTTATTAATTTAAATTTAAGAAAACTAATTAATTACTAATATTACTTATTTAATTAATTAAATTAATTTTAAATCTAATAAATAGTAAACTGATTAGGAAAAATCTAAGAAAATTATTTTAAATACTTAAAGGTATAACAAAATTAAGAAAATTATAAAAATGGAAAAGTGCTTATAAATAAGCTGAAAAGAAAATTGAAAAAGATAGAATCTATTAAATAGAAGCTATCACTAATTTTATATTTGGTTTTTTTGGTGTTTTTCTTTTTGCCAGCTAAAAATGAGATTAAAATAAGAAACTTTTGTGAAACAACTTTTTGATTAGCTTAAAAATAAGCTGTGTGCACCCCCTTAAGCAAAATAGTTGACTTTCTTTGACCAAATAGGCAAATAAGCTCAAATGATTATATGTGGGGTCCACAATGATGAAACTAGGTTCAATTAAGCAAAAGGAACTTAAATAAGCTAGAAACAACAAGCTATAAGCACAGAGAAGCTGATTAGAACCAAAATAAGCACTTTGACACTTGAACTTTACACAGAAATGGGACAAAATTTAGAGTTGATTCCAGGTGGGGTCCACTAGGCCTAAGGTCAAACAAATGGTCAAACTATGAAGCCTGGTAGGAGGGGGGTTGGGAAAACCCAAATTGGACCACTGAGACCCACTGAGGTGGCCTAGAACAACCACCAAAGGTGGGGGTGTTGTGGTGATTTGCTGATGCACAGGGCAGGGTATTACCCTGCAAGTGTGTTTCTAGGCTTGTGGTGTTCACAATAAAATTCAAAAAAATGTAACAACACAAGGAATCAAGAGTTCTACTGGTATGTTATTCACCCAACAATTTTCAAATCCTAAAACCAATCACAAAAATCAAGAAAATTCATGCCATTTTGAGGATTTCTGACTTAATCACCTTTTGACTTTTTGAGAAAACTTTGCAAATTGACTTTGATGAGTTTTGATTGATCCTAAGTGACTGAAAATGTGTTAATAGGCTAAACTAAGGTTGAATTAGGCTGAAATAACACTCTATGCTAGGTTATGAAGAACCTTTGAACTCCAATTCCCACACTGTTAACTGTGTGGGTTAGATCTTTGTGATTTTGACTTTAGAACAAAACACCACTTGTTTTTATGTTCAAAATGGTATACTGAGTACTTATGAATGCTACATAAACCAATTTGAACCAACAAAACACAGAGATCAATGATGAACTTCACTAATCCAAACACTCCTATATTTGTTGTCTGTTTGTGTTTTACAAAGAGTGTGAGGGTTTAGACCACAATCAACATTCAGTGAACATGTATTATCACTAAACAACACCCAATTAACTGAAATCAACAACAAATATCAACTAGTATCAGCAGATTCCTAGGTTCACAATTATTTGCTAATATAGAAAGAAAGACTACACAGATTCAATACTTAAAACAATAAACAGAGATCAATCAAACTACAAATCACTAAACCTACTCAGATAAATACTAAGCATAAGTCAAACAAAGATGTTAATACAAATATCGCCTAAAAACGTTATTTATATTTTACAATCTGCGCTAAGTTTTGTTAACGACAAAATGTAAACCTTTGTTTATAAGTAAAACATAATCTTACTTTTTAAGACTTGCATAAACTAGACTTTTGCTACATTTTACATTTCATAAAACACAACACAAGTTTATTTATTAAATTAGAAATTGTCACATCACATTTGTGGCAAGTTTTGTCACTATGTGTTTATGGAAAGAAATGTGTTTGACTAACTTTGTTGTTGCTTGCAAGCTTTGTATTTGACTTGTTTTTAAGTGATGTGACATTGTTTGGTTGCTAGGATTTATGAGACAAGACCTTGTTTGGTTTGAAGAGTTATTGCATAAACCTACTGCAGACCCGGCGGTACCCTGGGGGTACACGGGCGGAACCCATCTGAGGGTTCCGCCTGATCCGCCAAGCATGCAGAATGTTGTTCTATAAATACCAAGCCATAACTTGATTTTTGGCTAACCTCTTGAGATCATATTTTACACACACACTCATCTTTTCTTCTAACCTCTTAACATTGTAAATGTGAAGTTTCCTTTTGTAGCAAAGAAGCTCACAAGGTCGTCAAAAGTTACAAGTTTCCAACACAACGTTGCAAGACTTGTTAGCTTAGTATTGTGTAAACTCTTGTTGTTTACACGTCAATTGTTTGTGTATATTCTGTAGTGAGTGGTTAGTATTTTAGTCCTCAAAATACAAAGAGTGTTGGGAGTTGTTGTACCCTAGTAAAAGAACTAAACGGGAGTGGTTGTGCCCTTGTAAAAGAACTCGACATCTAGCTTTGTGTCGGTAAAAGTATAAGCGACGTGTAAGGTTTTCTCCGCCGGTGAAAGGAGCTTGTTGACTAGTGAAAGAAACTCTCGAGTTGGATACTCGGGGCGTGGATGTAGGGCAAGGAAAAAGAGTCCTTGTAGCCGAACCACGATAAATACTCGTGTTGTGGTTTGATCGTTTCTTTCATTTACTTGCATGTTATATATTGTGTTTGTGCATATATCTTTGATCAAACGGAAAGTTTCAAAGCCAACTTAACAAGTATAAAAAGATTTTAATCGGTAAACTATTCAACCCCCCTTCTAGTTTTCCACAATTGGCATCAAGAGCTACGTTACTCAAGCTTTTAAAATATATTATGTTTTAAAACTTGAAATGATCCATGGATTTTGAAAATTACAAAGAAGGGCAATCTATGCAAAGACCACCACTCTTTGAAGCAAATGGTTTTATATATTGGAAAAACCGTTTTGAAACTTACGTGAAATCTAAAGATATAGATTTGTGGTATATAATTATTGATGGTGATAACGTAGTTACTAACATCAAAGATGATGATCAAAAGAAATTAATAGGTAAAAATAATGAAGCTAAAATGATGCTTTATAATGCTTTGCCTAAGAAAGAATATGAAAGAGTCTTTTTGTGTAAAACCGCCAAAGATATTTGGCAATCTTTAATTGTCACTCATCAAGGAAACTCACAAGTTAAAGATAACAAAATTGATCTTCTCGTTCAACAATATGAACAATTTGTTATTTCCGAAGATGAGATTATTGATAATGCCTTTGCTAGGTTTAACAATATTATTACTTCACTTAAAGCACTTGATGAATCTTTTTGTAGTAAGAACTTTGTCAGGAAATTTCTTAGAGCACTCCATCCGAAGTGGAGAGCAAAAGTGACGGCAATTGAAGAATCCAAAGATCTTTCAAGCATGTCACTTGATGAGCTTATTGGAAACCTCAAAGTTCATGAAATGGTAATGGAAAAAGATTCGGAACTAGTTAGAGGCAAGAAAGAAAAAGTTAAGTCCATTGCCTTGAAAGCTAGAGTCCAATCAAGTGATGATGAAGAATCTACTTCGGATAGTGATGATGAGGAATATGCTATGGCCGTGAGAGACTTCAAGAAGTTCTTTCGTAGGCGAGGAAAGTTTGTAAGGCAACCTAAAGATGACAAGAAAACCTTCCGGAAAGATCGTGATGATCGAAAAGGAAAAGTTGAAAGAAAATGTTATAGGTGTGGAGACACAAGTCATCTTGTAGGAGAATGTCCAAAACCACCCAAGAGCAAACCTCAACAAGCTTTTGTGGGTGGTGCTTGGAGTGACTATGAAGGAGATGATGATGAGCCAAAGAATGATGATATTGCTCTCATGGCTCACAACTCAAATGAGGTACTCTCCGACTCATCTTACTCCTCTATAGATGATGATACTTTACAAAATGAATATAACAAACTTTGTGAGTTAAGCTTAAAAATCATAAACAAAAATAAATTTTTGAAAACTAAAAAGGAGTTTTTAGAAAATGAAGTCTATGAGTTAAAAGAAAAAGCTAAGAGATTAGAAAAGGGTAAAGATATTGACACCTCATGCAAATCATGTGAAGAACTTAAACTTGAAGTTGAGAGACTTAAAATTACTCAAAATGATCTAATCAAACAAACCACAAAGTTCAAAAAGTTCGATAAGAGCATTTCATGTGCGGATGAAATTATGAAACTTCAAAAGTCACCTTTTGATAAAACAGGTCTAGGTTTCAGGAAAGTAAAAATCATTAAGGGACAAACGAAACAAGAAAAGAACACACATGAAACAAACAAAATTGCTACAGCAGCCCGCGGACCAGACGGAACCCAAATTAGGGTTCCGCCCGTTGGCCCCGAGGGATCCGCCAGGACTGCTGCAGAAGTAACCCCATCCACATCGGATCGTTCAAAATTTGTTAAAGTTACATATAAAAATGGAACAAAACCTGCCTTTAGAACTGGAGTAGGACTTAGTAAAAGTGAATTTAGAGCTAAGACCACTCAACCAAGACCTAAGACTCCAATTCCCAAACGCCCCTTTCCAAAGAGCAACTTCAATGCTCGACCAAACTACCAACACGCTTGGAATCAAAACACTCCTAGACATTACCAAAACTCAAACTACATGCCATGGAACCCTTATGCTCTATTTTCCTATTTGGAACGAATTAATGGTATGCTTAACCAAAATGGACCCATGAGAAATTGGGGACCAAATGTTTGAGTGTTTTTCATAAAATAGGTGTGCCTCAAAGTTTGTTTGGATCCGGATGAATGGATTAAAGATAGCGGTTGTTCAAGGCACATGACGGGTAATAAAAGCCTCTTCTCAACATATCACAAATGTGATGGAGGTAATGTTACGTTTGGTAGTAATGCTAAGAGCAAAATCATCGGAAAAGGTACAATCTCTCATGACTCCCTTTCTATAGATGATGTTGCTCATGTTGATAACTTAGGATTTAATCTTCTTAGTATTAGTCAACTTTGTCGTAATAAGTATAATGTCCTTTTTAGTGAAAACGGTAGTAAAATCCTTAAAGATGGTATAACCGTAGCAAAAGGTGTCCTTAAGAACAACGTATACGTCATGAAGTTGGATTCAACATCTAGAGACAAACTTTGTCTTACCTCATTAGATGAATCTTCAACTTTATGACATAGACGTTTAGGACATGCTAACATGAGACTAATCCAAAACCTCTCCTCCAAAGACTTAGTTCGAAACCTACCCAAGTTGAAATATGACCAACACTTTTGTGATGCTTGCAAAGTCGGTAAACAAGTCCATAGTAGCCACAAGGCTAAAAACATGGTGTCTACATCTAGGTGTCTAGAACTTTTGCATATGGATTTGTTTGGTCCATCCGCTATACAAAGTTATGGAGGTAACTTCTATACTTTGGTCATAGTAGATGATTACTCACGTTATACTTGGACAAAGTTTTTGAAAAGTAAAAATGAAGCTTTTGATAAATTTGAGATTCTAAGTAAGAAAATTCAAAATCAAGTAGGGTCTAATATAGTGTCTATTAGAACGGATCATGGTCGTGAATTTGATAATGAATTTCAATTTGGAAACTTTTGTGATAAAAATGGAATTACTCATAACTTTTCAGCTCCACGTACTCCTCAATCTAATGGTGTAGTAGAACGTAAAAACTGGACATTACAAGAGATGAGTAGAACAATGCTTAATGAACAAACTATTCCACAAAAGTTTTGGTGTAATGCCGTTGACACATCAACGTACATTCTTAATCGAGTCCTAATTAGACGATTTTTGAATAAAACTCCTTATGAACTTTATAGAGGTAAAAAGCCTACATTAGGATACTTTAGAGTGTTTGGGAGTAAATGCTTCATTCTTAACACCAAGGATTATCTCACCAAATTTGATCCAAAGTCTTATGAAGGTGTATTTCTTGGATATTCACAAAATAGTAAAGCTTACATTGTTTTGAACAAAGAAACCTTAAGAGTCGAGGAATCGTTAAACGTAACATTTGACGAAAGTCCACCTCCCTCTAAGACATCACCTTTGGTAGATGATGACTTAGTTGAAAGCCAAGCAATTGAATGTCAAGAAATCTTAGGTAATGACAAGGAAGATGAATTATTAAACAAAGAACTTGTCAATGTCAAAGAATCTAAAAGTCATCCATTAGACGGTGTCATAGGCAACATTAACGAAAGAACACTTAGATCAAAAGTTCAAAATGAAAGCAACTACTTTTGTTTCGTGTCAACCATTGAACCGAAAAACATTAATGAAGCCATTAAAGATGAATCTTGGGTAATTGCAATGCAAGAAGAATTAAACCAATTTGTTAGGAATGATGTATGGACATTAGTTCCTCAACCAAAGAGTCAAACAATAATTGGAACAAAATGGGTCTTTCGTAATAAAATGGATGAAAATGGAATTGTGTCTAGAAACAAAGCTAGGCTAGTAGCACAAGGATATAATCAACAAGAAGGCATTGATTACGATGAAACTTTTGCTCCGGTAGCTAGGCTCGAGTCAATTAGAATATTACTTGCTTATGCGTGTGCACATAATTTTAAACTCTTTCAAATGGACGTCAAAAGTGCATTTCTAAACGGAGTCATTAATGAAGAAGTGTATGTTGCTCAACCACCGGGCTTCATCGATTTTGAAAAACCTAATTATGTTTACAAACTTAAAAAGGCTCTTTACGGACTTAAGCAAGCTCCAAAAGCATGGTATGATCGACTTAAAACATTCCTAGTTGACCATAAGTATACCATGGGCTTAGTTGATAATACTCTCTTCACTAAGAAGAAAGATTCACATATTATCATAGTCCAAATCTATGTTGATGACATTATATTCGAATCAACTTGTCAAGAATTATGTGTGGATTTCTCAAAAATCATGCATGACGAGTTTGAAATGAGTATGATGGGAGAACTCAACTTTTTCTTAGGACTCCAAATCAAACAACTTGAAGATGGTATCTTCTTTAACCAATCTAAATATATTAAGGACATGCTTAAGAAATTTGGACTAGAAGATTCGAAACCTATCAAAACTCCCATGTCCATGGAAACTAAACTCACCAAGGATGAGGAAAGTGAATCCGTAGATAGCACTAAATATAGAGGTATGATTGGTAGTCTACTTTACCTAACGGCTAGTAGACCCGACATTATGTTTAGTGTTTGTCTATGTGCTCATTTTCAAGAAGATCCTAAAACTACCCATCTCGAAGCCGTTAAAAGGATTTTTAGGTATATTAAGGGCACTACACATTTAGGTTTACGGTATCCCAAAGGAACGGGAATAGACACCATAGTGTATGCCGACTCGGATCATGCCGGTGACTATGTCGATAGAAAAAGCACAAGTGGTATTTGTACTTTTGTTGGATATTGTCTCACCTCATTGTTCTCTAAGAAGCAAACGGCTCTTGCTATCTCAACAACGGAAGCCGAGTACGTTTCAGCCGGAAAGGCATGTCAACAAGCTCTTTAGATGAAGCAAGCTCTTGTCGACTACGGAATTCAACTCAACGACATCACAATTCTTTGTGACAACAAAGGTGCCATTGATCTTAGCAAAAACCCGGTTTAACATGCTCGTACCAAACATATTGAAATCCGTCATCATTTCCTTCGTGACAACGTTCAAAAAGGAAATATCTCAATTGAGAAAGTTTCTTCCGAAGACAACATAGCCGAAATTCTCACAAAACCTCTTAAACGTGAACCTTTTAATCTTCTTAGGCTAGGCTTAGGACTCATGGAACCTACATCGTAGTTCTGGACATTAGACAAAAATCACAAAAATCAAAACAAATCCAAAACCATTTTTCTCAGCAGGGTCGGCGGAACCCTCAACCATAACGGACGGAACTCACCTCAGGATTCCGCCGTGTCCGTCGACCTGCAGAATCATTTTCTTTGTTTATATTAATCCAAACACCCATTATCTCATACCACCACTTCCAAACTGCTACTATTCACTTTACCACGCATCCACACCTACGAATTCTGGTCCTTCATTCATTTACATTGCTAATCAATCATCATTGTAAGTATTCTAAACATGATTACAATCCTGATCTGAGTCTAGGAATTCTATTTCTTGCACAAAAATAAAAACTTGGGGTTATGCATTAACTTAAGAAATTCATGCATGAGATTAGGTAATTAATAAAACTAATCATGTTTCCCATAGTTAGGAATTGCATCTTTAATTAGTATAAACATGTTTGCTAAAACACCCCATGTCAAATCCTTTCAAAAATTTCTCACAAGTAGGACAAATATTTTTTCGTCTCACATTGAGAATACAAAATCAAAACGTTATGCTTAAAACATCACTTGCATAATGTCTCTTAAATGCTAAAGGGAATACATAATCAATATGTATTTTCGGGTACATTCAAACGAAGCTACATTGAACTAGGAGCGTTTGGGTTATCTTTTGTTTTATAACAAAACTTGCATAAAACGATTTTGAAGCATCAAAATGAGTCAAGATAACCGCACCTCCACATTGTTTTCATATAGGCACACACTAGAACTTCCACATTATAATAGTGGTTTACGTAAACTAAAATGTGAAATTTTGTTGTTCTAGGAATCATCATGCCTCCTCTAACCCACTACGACCACAAGGACACCATTAAGTACCTACCAAAACACCACAAAACCAAAGGCCTTACCGCAAATCAAGTAAACGTTTTCAAAGCCCTAGAAAAACACTATGTCCATGAGGGTAGAACCATTGACCCATCTTTCCTAGAAGGCACAAACCTTTACGCCGAATTTGCCACAATCAACTTTGAGTGTCTTTTGAATATCGACGAGCCTATTTGTCCTAGGTTCATTCTAGAGTTCTATGCATCCTCCGTCCTCTCCACGGATGACTATGGTCATATGTCTATCAACTTTAGGGTTAGCGGTCATCAATACTCCTTCACTCTTGAAGAGTTTGCTCAAATCCTAGGTGTCCCAAACCATGGTACTTGCCTCTATTCTGACTTACACTCCCTCTCAACTCTTGACAACCTCCAAGACCGTATCCACCCTTATGACACACCCCTTGTCTCAAAAGATGTACTTCGTGACCACCTCTTTGTTAGGACCACCACCACTAGGAGAACCCGTTCGGGGAATGAGGTCGATAAGGACCCATATGGAATGGAAATGAACGAACTTAAGCCCCAATTCCAGAAATGGGAGGAAGTCCTTAGAGCAAATGTCATTAGCACAATAGGGAACCGTGACCATATCAACCTTTGCCTTTGCTACATGCTCTACTCCTTGTCCGTTAGGCAACCTTTCAACCTTGCCTACTACATGGCCAAGAGAATGGCCGACATTCCCGTGCATGGCACAACGGCTATGCCATATGGAATGCTCTTGACCCGTCTCTTTAGGTTCATCTCACCCATTCCACCAACTTCAAATGGTCTTCGTCTTAACTACACTCTCATTCCACACACCTTTGTTCCACTTAGTGATAAGAGAGTTTACAAAGCCCAAGGAAAACGCCCACATCCTCCTACCTCATCTTCGTCTTCCTCAATGAGCGAAGATGACAATTTGCCAAACTCTAGGCTCCCTCCTCTCGAATACCTTTCTCAACTTCCGGATATTCCTAATGAGTCGGAGGAGTTCAAGCAAACAAAGGGGATGTTTAAGAATCTTGGAAGGTTCCTTGGAAAGCTCAAGAACAAGATCGACCGTCAATGAGTGCGGGTGTGTTAGGAGTGTTTGGCACAAGGTGCTATTGGAACAATTTGGTAGTTTAAACAATCTTTGTGATGTATTTGTGTGTTAGTACAATGTTTGATACACTTTGGAACATGTTTCAACTAACAATGATGCAGGGAGACAACTTTTGGCAAGTTGTCAAATTTTCAAGTTTATGATATTTTCACTAAGTATAGTGAGATTCTCGACCTCAAGGTCAAAGTCCTATGAAATGCATGTTTACGTGTCCAATTTTTGCATTACCCAACCAGAAATGTCTTATCTCTTTGATTTTAGGAGTTTTCGAAAATTTTGAAAAACGTCTCGCGGGTCAAAAACGTAGACTGCCACTTTTTTCACCCTTGGCGGATCTGGCGGTACCCAAATTTAGGTTCCGCCAGTACAATTGCTGGGAATCCCAAATTTTGCCCAACGGACCAGGCGGCACCCTCAAATGGGTTCCGCCTGTGTATTCTGAGGGTGCCGCCAGCCTCCTGCAGAATTTTAGTTTTTATTTTCACAATTTCAATGTAACACCCCCAAAATACCGCAGCGGAAGACTGTGTCATAGGGGTGCTACTTCATAATACAAAGAACAAGGTATAGAAAACGAACTCTAAATGAGACGTTTTGAAAAGTTACCATTCGATTAATAAATTCCGAGATACAAACTTGAGTTCCATAATACAATACATAAGAGTTTTAAGACATATCGAATGGTAAAGATAAAAGCATAAGTCTTCAAAACATGTCAAGCGACTCTATGCTCCATGCAACAGCTTATCATCTTACAGACCTGAGACAAACATGCTAAAGTGTCAACACAATGGTTGGTGAGTTCATAGAGTTTGTCTTAAAATAATTGAAAAGCCTTAAGAGAATGTTCGCACAGCAAAGGCATCGTGAATCCACTCAGTTGCAATTCCCGCCATAAGAGACTTGCAACCTGTGTGTTCACAACCCACTGCTAACATATATAGTATGAATAAGACATGTATAAGTTCATCAAGACAATTTAAGCAATTAGAAGTGAGTCTCTACTTCATCTCCGAAGACCTCACTTTTATGATGTATCCAACATTCGCAAATGTTAGGATGTATCAAAGACAACTGGGAGTCAATTCCCAAAGACAACTGGGAGCCACTTCCCAAAGACAACTGGGAGTCAATTCCCAAAGACAACTACTAGTCAATAAATAGAATAATGCAATTAAGTATAACGCAGTCATGTATGTAAGCAATCAAGTATAACACAGTCAAGTATAGACGTTTTGAGTATTTGTACAAGTAAACAAGTAGTTGAGCATGTGTCTCCCCCAAAGAGTTAAGACAAGTACGAAAAGAGTAGGGGCTATGACTCACCTTAAGCTTAAGTGATGTGAAATGAAAGTGGTAGTCGAATCGCGAAAGTCACTAAGAGCGGCCTATAATAGAACGTTGCGACTTAGGTTTGGAGTAACGTCTAAGAATACGAAGAATTGCCCATATATGTCTTGCATAATGTTCATGATGTAGTACTTAGTATATAGCGTAAGTCTTTGAATATAAATGGTTTATGAAACATGTATAAGTTGTATATCTCTTACTACCGTTCGGGCCGACATAATTCAGAAGTCATGGAGTAAACGTTCGAGGAGCCAGGACACTTTAACTCGTAAATCCACAACTCATCTCGACGGCTTACTTAATGAACTCCTCACATGAGGCTCCCTACTATTGTAGTATTTGATAACAAATGTATAAGTTTTGATCCGAAAAGTTACATGTCCAATATTTGAATAAACTTAGGAAAGTTTATTAGTACATGAAGATTGTTATTAGGGGTAGTTTCATAAGTCTTATATGACCATTTTCTCTTTGTAATATCTCATGGTTCCTTTTGAAGTGAAGTAGATCCAAATTGTTTGTTCAAGTTATCGCCTAATTCCTTGTTTCATGTTTACGCCTAAGTAAGCTTATATGGTCATTTAGTCATGGCTTCGCCGTGACCTTGGTCATTTTTCCATGGTCTTGAGACTCAACCTTGGCTTTAGCCATGGTTGTGGTCTTGGCTTTAGGTCATTAGACCTCTTGGTCTTAGTAAATGATAACTATAATATAGTGACTTTGGTCTAAAATGGGCTGTTAAGATTTTGAAGAAATTTATCACTCGGAAAGCGTTTTCAGGGCTCGAGCTTCTTTATTCCTGAACGAAAACGTCGTTCCGGAAAACTTTCGTGTTTTAACTTTTTGATGAATCGGACTAGAAGGGTGACTTTAAAAAGCTAAATTTGATCAGAATGCTATTTAGGCAGTTTTGCCGTTTTGGTTTCGCTAACTTCTTATGGCCATAACTTTTGACTCGGGTACTCGTTTTGGGTGATTCAAATTGCTATGTTTTCCTTGTTAAGTCCTCTTTAACAGTAAGTAAGTTTCAAATATCAAAGTTATACTATTTTGGTCGTGGTTCTCCATAAAAATCACTAGTTTGCTTGTTTACTTGTCATAAGTTAACATATGTATACCAATACTTGTTTTATCCATTTTTAAACATCATGAACACAATAACAAGAACATATATAGCATGAAAGGAACACAAAGAGCATGAAAATGATAATTAAGCAAGAAAGTATGTTAGGGTTTGCTTACAACTTTTGGCCTTAATGAAAAAGGGAAACTAGGACAAGAACTAGGACTTTGTTTGAACAAGCTTTCCTCCTTTGCAACCTATGATAAACCGAGGTTATTTGAAGATTATAACGACGCCTTCTTGAAGTCCAAAGCTATTTGAAGATTATAACGACGTCTTTTTGGAGACTTTAAAGTTATAACAACTTTTCTTAGAAAATTTCCAAGATTGAAGATCAAACACTAGTTTTCTTTCAAAAACTAGTTAACTTTCTTACAAAATATAAGAAAAGTGCCTTAGGTTTTAGGACTTAAAGGTTATAAGAAGGTGTGGTGCAAGTTTTCTATGTGTTATTAGTTGGCTATTTATAGGATGAGAAAAATAGTTAACCATATATTGGGTTAGAATGTAACCATGGTTAATTTAGACACTTGTAAACATCCTAGAGATCAATGGTCAAGATCAAGCCTCCAAAATGGTGACTCTCCCCCTAAATGGCGGTTCAAAGGTGATAAGGGTGACTAGATGATGAGTCTTGGTGTTATCTTGCTTAGTTTGTGCATTTTGACTCCGTAAAAAGCTAACCGTAAATGATTAAGCCTCAAAACGTAAAACCGGGTATCGTAAAAATATGAAACTTGAAAGTATTGTTAAACATGTCAATATAGTCCATAATAAAATATAAAATGAGTGGTAGGATCTATCGGGTGCTAAAACCCTGCTAAAAACTGGAAACACGGGTCTAAAACGCGTAATTCGCGTAAAACGCTGAACTGAAAAACGTAAAATTCCAAAACTTTTGGAATTGTCATAAAATGATAGAAAATCATATTTCTATTGTTTATAATGTTTTATGGATATATCGGGATGCTGGAAGGACGTTTAAACCTAAAAGTAAATCTCGGACACGGCTTTGTGATTTTTGCAGAAATGATCCGACGAGCGTCAAACTCTCGGATTATCGTTAAAATAGTTTAACTTACGAGAATATGAAATAAAAATTTCTGAGATGAATAGTGAAAAGTGAATAGTAAAAAGTGAATAGTAAAAGTGAATAGTAAAAAGTGAATAGTGAAATTTTCGGGAATAAAAGTTAACCTGAAATTGCGAATTGTTACATTCAACATCCAAACACCAAAATCCAATCCTTTTAGGTAGAAAACCATTACTTGCAATGTGTTTAGCAAAATAGGATACTCCTTCTTCCATAAACTTAACCAAAACCATTTCCCGCCAAAATTCAAATTCAACCATAACAACCTCAAGGACCCCTCAAACATTAAGGAAGGAACCCTTTTAAGGATCCTTGAAATCCCTCAGATTTTTACTATCACAAATCCACCAAAACCACTAAGCATTTAGTGCAAAACTTGTCTTCTCACTTCACCATTTTCATTGGATTGACTCCCATGACATGACAACCCACAATTAGTTTTCCAAATCATTAGAAACCTCCATTTTTGTATGGACTAACATCAAATCCAAACACTCCTTTCCATAATTCATCAACACTATAAATTAAGCCATCCTCAACACCATCAAATCACACCTTCCTCAACACAACTTCTCAACCTTATAAACCATGACTAAGTCAACAAACACCTCTCAACCATCAAGACCCATCCGGAAAACCGCCCGGATTAGTGTTAAACCACTATGGTCCAATCAACCCATCAACCTAACCTCCTCATCCTCGGATGAATTTACATCACCCATCAAAAATGAACACTTTTTGAACCTTGCATCTCCATCACCATCACCTAATCAACCAAATGAGCTCACTCCACCACCAACTAAATCACCTATTGACCCAACTCCACCAAGTGCTCCAACTCAACCATCCAAAACCTCATCACCATTACCCAAAATTGAGCCAATGGAACTCTTTGGGTCTCCTCCCACATCACCACACCCATTTGTCCAAGATCTTAATGATCTTCCACCAAGACCTACACAACCACCACCTTTTGCAAATCAATCACCAAGGTCAATTCTAGACCTTGATGAGGATCTTAACCTTAACCAACCATCACAACAAGTGTACCATCCACCCACACCATTGTTGTTTCACCCCATCTACCATGACATTCATGGTCCTCTATATAGAGAACCAAACTTTGAACACCATGATCACCCAAATCCACCACACCCTCAACCTCAAACCTTTGAATCTTTATTTCCCTCTTATGAGGATATTCAAAACATGGTTGAAAACCATCTCCATCAAGCAATGGAATTTCAAACCACATTGCTTGACTCAATACCAAACCCATCATCCACCCAAGAACCACAAACCAACCAACCCTCAAACCAAGAAACCAAAACCAACCCATTTCAACCCACTCATCCCCATGCTTGCTCAAATTGTGAGCAAATGGGTGAAACCATCAAAACCTTGCTTCACCAATTCCAAAATGAAACCCGGTTTGCATTCCAACATGTCATTGAACGTTTGGATGCACTTTCCCACCCCAACAAATCCTAAACAACCCTTGGAGGCCGTTTGCCCCAATTTAGGAATGTAGGATTTTATTTTATTTTATTTTCTTGGTTATTTTCTTAGTTTTTGATTACTAAGTAGTAGAATAGTTAACATTTCTTTTCTTTTGACTTTTATAAGTCAAAATTTTACTTGGAATGAAATTTCTTTCTACTTACTTTTGTGCATTGTTGGTTGATCAATGTTGTGTTGTCATTGTGGTTGCAATGTGTGTGGTAACTACAAGCTTGACTATATATATCACCAACTAACCATTTTTTTGTAGGTCTCAAAATCCATGTTTCCCATATTGGTACTCCATTTAGGGGGAGTATCGGCCAAGGGGGAGCATAGCGATTATTCCGCTTCGCTACTCTACTTTTTGTTTCGACAAAAAGGGGGAGAAATATATTGAACTTTCAATACTTAATATGATTTTCATAAATTAAGTAAAACAAGGTTAATATAATTTTTTTTTAAGTCTTGAAAACCAAGATTTTGCATGTTACTTAAAAACAAAGTTTATGTTTTGTCATCAACAAAAAGGGGGAGATTGTTAATACAAATATCGCCTAAAAACGTTATTTATATTTTACGATCTTCGCTAAGTTTTGTTAATGACAAAATGTAAACCTTTGTTTCTAAGTAAAACATAATCTTACTTTTTAAGACTTACATAAACTAGACTTTTGCTACATTTTACATTTCATAAAACACAACACAAGTTTATTTCTTAAATTAGAAATTGTCACATCACATTTATGGCAAGTTTTGTCACTATATATTTATGGAAAGAAATGTGTTTGACTAACTTTGTTGTTGCTTGCAAGCTTTGTATTTGACTTGTTTTTAAGTGATGTGACATTGTTTGGTTGCTAGGATTTATGAGACAAGACCTTGTTTGGTTTGAAGAGTTATTGCATAAACCTACTGCAGACCCGGCGGTACCCTGGGGGTACACGGGCGGAACCCATCTGAGGGTTCCGCCTGATCCGCCAAGCATGCAGAATGTTGTGCTATAAATACCAAGCCATAACTTGATTTTTGGCTAACCTCTTGAGATCATATTTTACACACACACTCATCTTTTCTTCTAACCTCTTAACATTGTAAATGTGAAGTTTCCTTTTGTAGCAAAGAAGCTCACAAGGTCGTCAAAAGTTACAAGTTTCCAACACAACGTTGCAAGACTTGTTAGCTTAGTATTGTGTAAACTCTTGTTGTTTACACGTCAATTGTTTGTGTATATTCTGTAGTGAGTGGTTAGTGTTTTAGTCCTCAAAATACAAAGAGTGTTGGGAGTTGTTGTACCCTAGTAAAAGAACTAAACGGGAGTGGTTGTGCCCTTGTAAAAGAACTCGCCATCTAGCTTTGTGTCGGTAAAAGTATAAGCGACGTGTAAGGTTTTCTCCGCAGGTGAAAGGAGCTTGTTGACTAGTGAAAGAAACTCTCGAGTTGGATACTCGGGGCGTGGACGTAGGGCAAGGAAAAAGAGTCCTTGTAGCCGAACCACGATAAATACTCGTGTTGTGGTTTGATCGTTTCTTTCATTTACTTGCGTGTTATATATTGTGTTTGTGCATATATCTTTGATCAAACGGAAAGTTTCAAAGCCAACTTAACAAGTATAAAAAGATTTTAATCGGTAAACTATTCAACCCCCCTTCTAGTTTTCCACAAAAGATATACTAGACAAACAGATCACAAGCTAATGTTTTAGAGGAAAATTAAAAATAAGCCAAACTTACAAACTACCCTTAGCATGAACAAAGGGTTTTCCATAGAAGCCTATCTTTAGATAGGCTTATCCACTTCCAAGCTTGCCCTGCAATGCCTCTGAATACCTGAAATCAATCTCAAACAAACCACAATTGACTTATGTTGACTATTTTTATATTTTTTATTTTTATTATAAGTACTGAGTTTTATGGTCTCTACAAGCTTTAACAAGCTTAAGGGAGCCTAAGTGAGCTTATAGAAGTCCATGAACCTTGATACAATTAACTACTAATATTATTGAAGAATTCAGAAATTTGAGTAAATTGCAATAACAAAAACAGAACTGAAACTTGGATTTTTATAACTTGAAAAGACATAGAGTACAATAAGACAGCTACTACAATACTTGAAATATGAAACTTACACTGAATTTGAAATTCTAATTTAATTCGACATAAAATTAAGCTAAATTGACTACTTCTCTTCTTCCTTGCAATCTCCTCCCTTTTATAGCTTGAATTAGGGTTCCCTTGCCTTCTCTGAGCATTTCCCATCAATAATTAGGACCATTGGATCACTGAAACTTCATCATAGCCCTCCACGTGTTTTGGCGGGAAAAAGAATTTTTGCAATTTGCTCTGATAATACCAATTGGAGGGGGAAGGCATTAAATGCGGTTGGATTATTAGGTGATAGTGGTGGTTTGGGCGGTGGATTGGACAGGGATGGTGGGGTGGTGGTGATTTGATGTTCTGCAAGTGGGGTGGGGGGAAGGAGAAAGGGGGATGTTTGTTTGACTCGGTTTGACCAAGGGTCAAACCTTTGACCCCGTTTTAATATAAAAGGGGTGTTTTGGGCTGGTGGGTATTTTGGGCCAAAATTAGGGAGGTGGGCTTTTGGGGGATTGTGGATTGGACTTGGATTTGGTTTGTGATAGTATTAAGGGTCCGGTTTGGTTAGTAAGTTCACAAGGACCAATTTTGTAATTATACGAAAGTTTGGGGGTGAGGTTTGGAATTCTTCCAAAGTCTTTCCAAGGGTATTTTATGCCATATGATGAATAGTTCAAGGACCTGAGATGATTTTTCCATTTTTAATTTCCAGGGACTAAATCTGCCAAACTTTCAAACTTCAGGGACCTGTTTTGCAATTTCACCAAACTTTTCAACCAAGGACCAATCCTGCCATATATGAGAAGTACAAGGACAAAATTTGTTTTTCTCAAAGTTTTAATATCCCAGGAACCATTTTTGACAATTTTCCAAACTTCAGGGACTAAACTTGATATTTTGTGAAACTTTGCACCAAAGGACTAATTGTGTAACTTTTTGATTTAAAAGGACCTTTGGTGACTTTTTTAAGTTTTTAGAACAACTAGGGACTAGATTTGACAATTTTTGAAAGTTGAGGGACTGAAACTGCCAATTTTGCAAACTTTGTACGTTTTTCATCTGTTTTTGATTGTTTTGCATTTGAAACATATAAAACACATTCCTGGGATATTTTCACTATTTTGATGCAATATTGAGTGTTTTTAGCTGTTTTGGCAGCTCAGAAAAGGTAAAAATGATGAGTATTTACACACTCATCAATGGTCATCCTTCTCTTACAAAATTCAAAAATATATTCATACCATAATCATGAATGGGGTAACAACACATAACATTGCTACATGACCACAACCACATTAATATTTTCAGCATATTCATATATGTGTCTTATAAGTTGCCCCCTCAATGCTTTAGAAACAACAAGGTAAATTTTTCTGTCTTTTTCTTGCTTAGAAACAGTTTATTATTATTATTATTATTATTATTATTATTATTATTATTATTATTATTATTATTATTATTATTATTATTATTATTATTATTATTATTAATATTATTATTATTTTATTATTATTATTATTTTCTACCAAATTGCCTATATTCTTTAAGATTATGCATGTTTCTAAAAGAATCAGGGGCAACAAAAAATTCTTGATTATATATTGCTACAGAAGATCTGTTTGGGGTGATCGAGCCTTTATGCCATTCTCGAGTACATATGTGCTTGACTTGAAGCCGATCATATGTTTATGCTATAGATTTCTTATGGTCAAAACTTTTGTTTGAAGTGCTAAAATAAATGGGTTGGTAAGGGGAAGCGCACTTGTGCGATACATGGAACTTTGATTCTCCCAAAATGGCGAGTTAGCGTCATTTGCATGGCAAAGTTGACAAATGGACCACCTAAAGCGTAGTTACTTTCATTCCTTTAAATTAGTCTAATTAAATTGATATATGGTGATATGATACTCTAATGGTTATGTAAAGCTTCATTATATGCTCCCTGTTCAGAATTAGAATTATGAAAACTATGATTAGCCATTTCCTAATATAAGATTTGGATATTTGTCCTTTGATTAGCCATTAACTGATAAAAGATTTGTATATTGGGTGCTCCAGATGTGATTGATCAAGACGATGAGATAATTCAGGGATATATAGATTGTTTGAAATATATTATCATCAATGTGTCTTCTCAATGGCTATCTATTATATAATGAGGCATTTGATGTAAGCATTTTTTGCTTAAATTGGTATTATCTTTTACATCCCCCGCTTGCCGTGTACTTTCAATTCTAATACTTTGTTGTGGTTTAGGCAGATAGTGCCTGTTTCAAGAGTTCGGCCGAATGTTTCTCAAATCCCTTTTTATCAAGTCAATGAGGCATTTTTTGTAAGCGTTTCTTTACTTTGAACTTTATAACCTCTTTATCAAGTCTTGGTGGCATACTTTTAATCTCAAGCATCTTTGACATGTTAATATGAAGAAGTGATCACTCCGTTGATATTGCTACAATGATCAATACTGATAAGCTAAATATTATCTTATCATTAATATGGTTTTTGTTTTTGGAATAGAACATGGTTGTTATGGTGCAAGTGTTAAAGAAGTTTCTTTCACAATGATTGATTAGTGTGATTTGGAATTTGTAGATTAAGTTAACGGCTAATGCAAAAGTACAATTTGGAGCTTGTCTTTCAATTTGAAGAATATGGATGAGGTATGTTCACCTGTGAAAATCATAACGGAATTTGCTTTTTCTTTTTTTGCAAGTTTTGGTCATTCATGTAAATAAATAATGTTTGAGTAATAAAAAATTTTATGTTTCTTGCATTAACTTCGATCTAGAAAGGCGGTTTCGAGCAGCATGTACACTTTGTCAATTTTTCATATTTATATTATTTAGCAATTGTTATTTATAGAACCATTTGAGGAATTAGTCAATTACTACTATGTAGATCCTGGAAATGAAATACTTTGTTTGCTTAATATTTTTTTTTTGTAATGTGATTGTATCAAGTATGTTACTACTTTTCTCTTTAATAAAATATATATATATATACAATATATATATATACCCATCGGGCGGGCCTTGATGATAATATATATATATATATATATATATATATATATATATATATATATATAAAGAAAAAAAAAACCTAGGATGAGGTAAGAGATTAGACCACTCGGTAAGGTAATGCAGCCGCCTGCGTTAACTCTTAACGCACCACCTTAACGTGGTGCGCTACCTTACCGGCCCCCAAAGGCAAAGGGTACGTTAACGTGCTCGGGAAAGCACTTATCGTGCGTTAAGGGAAGCTGCATTCGATTAAAATAAAAAAAATGTCGGGCGGCAACAACAATGAAAACTCGTTTACGAATCTTCTCGGTGGTGGTTGGAATCACCCATACGCGGGTTCTTCCTCAAATCCAAATGAGGGTTCGGCACCACCGATGTGGGGTAACTGTAATACACTTAAGGTTATAACAAGCTTAGATTATATGTGTATGGATCGAATATGGAAGATTTCTAGTGAGAGAAAGTTAGTGAGAGAAAGTGGATGGGAGCCTTTGTACAAATGAAAGAAAGATTGAATTGCAAATGAAGGTCCAACCCTCTCCCTTGGGTGGGAGAGGGTATTTATAGTTACAAGCTTACCGCCCTATCAAACGGGCTGTGGACCGGGCTGACAGTGGGTAAGACCCGACCCGACTCCACAAATACTACTCTAAACTAATGAATGCTACGAGCTACACTATGCTATTACAATACTTGGGGTGACCGAGTCTTCAGTGGAATAAACGTATTCCTAACAATCTCCCCCTAAGGGAGGTCACCCCAGAAAATAAGTGCTGAATCCTAGCATTTAATCTTTGCAGATATCTTTGTAGCTCGTAGCATGTTGATTCTTCATAATGAGATCTTTGTGCTTTTGGGCAGCCGACTCTAGATGACTTGATCAATGCGATAGATGGTCTTTGAGAGTTACTTCGAATTCACCATCCAAAAAAAATGTGAGTCTGAAAGTCATCATAGAGTAATAACCTCTTCATGTGATATGATCATCTTTGTAGTGGCATGCTCACACTTTTCAGGATCATGATCTTCAGCATCAGAGTTATGGAAGCATAAATGAGGCCCAAATAATGATCATGATTTCAAAGGATGTGATGATGAAGTGTGAGCATGTGTTGATGGATCAGCATCTTTTCAGTAATCTACTTCTGCAACTGTCCGAAATTCCTGCAAGTAAACAGTTAGCAACAAATCTTCCGGTACTTATAGGTTTGGAATTAGAGATCGTCAACAGCATAGTGTGAAGACTCCTTCTAACCCTCACCAAGACCGTTCCTAATCGAAAACCCACAGAGGGCCTTTTAAGATTATACCGTAGTATATCAACGATTAGGTGAGTCGATGGAGATCACTCCACGACTGTAGACCTTTTGTAACCATTGGGACCACTTAGCATAATCAACAAGGAATTACCTAAGTGACCTGCTTTCAGGGCTGCTTGATGTTGACCCTGGCAGGAGTTTCCATTCAATCATTGGGAGTTACATAAATAACATCCCTCATAAATGTTCTGGCAGATTGCTAAGATCTGCGTAGGACTCATAAGTTTACCACTGGTGTCCTTAATGTTGAACACCCAGGGTAGAAGTAGCAAGTGTTCCTATGAGATCTTTTAATGTATCTCGAGGCTCTAGACTCAATAAGTGCATTTGGTTTTCCTATGCGGAGATTAGGGAGAGGTCTCCTACTTCAATATCAACTATCTCTAAGAGATAAGTCGATAGATTACACCGGTTCCCCGTGAGAATGAAACAAGTTCTTTTAAGAGAACTTGAGTGGCTAGAAGGTTTAGTGCGTTGCGTCACTGGGTCCATGACGTCTTGTCTTCAATACCGATGTCGCCTTAGCAACAATCAATAGATTATGAATTGAACCCGGTTTCTGCCCTAAGGTTGAATAATTGGAGGGTTATTTCTTTTCACCCTTTCTCATTTCATTTCTTTTTAATTCTTCAACCCCTTCTTTCCCCATTCTCACATTTCTCCTTTTTTTTCATAATCATACCTACTGACATCTAAATACTATCTATTTGGTATTGTCCATGGGTAGATCCCTCCAGCTCTGGAGGATCATAGGACGGTTTTCCTAGCCTTAGTCACCTTATAACTCCATGACTGTCCTAAGTTGCCATTTACCAAGTCATTGAAAATTCTCTCAATGTGTTTATGATTGAGAAACACATTTTGTTAACACATTGAGAGTTTTGTCATTTTCAAATGCTCCGCCTTAACATGTGCACCGATGTTATGATGATAAATTTGCACATGAAGGGAAGAGTTGCACTTTAGAATTGATCCACCTTTAGTAAACATGAACAGGCATTCGAGACACGCTTACATCACTAGTTAGACTAGCTTGAAATTATTACCCGGCCTGGACAAGTTCACAAAAGGTTTCTCGAAACGGTACACTCTACTCAGACAAGTCCTCTTCGAGACACGCTTACATCACTGGTTAACCCAGCTTGAAGTTATTACCCGGCCAGGACAAGTCTTTTCAATTGATGACGGTCTTTTTTTTTTTTTTTTGTCAATTCATTGGTTAAGACTGAGTCTCGATCTTACAAGATGCAAGGATCCTTTGTTTTTCAAATCATTTACTCCCCCTTAATATGTGCATTGGTATACAAAAGGGTTTAACACATATAGGAGAGCATTCTTTTTGAATCAACACCACATTTTAATCAGATTTCCATATTTAAATCACATTTTTCTCCTCCGATCAAAAATTTCAAACCAATTGAGATTTGTGATCCCAAGTGATTTAAATAAGTTAAAAGATTTTGGGAGAGAGATGTGTCAAGTTTAAGAATTACTGATTTTTGAGATGATACATTTGCTCCCCCTCAAACCTTGAGGGAGAATGTTATGTGTTAGAAGTGATGAGTTTATAAATGATTTAGAGTTTAACGAGAAACTCATGAAAAATTCATATACTAACACATAACAATCACATGTCGAATACGCCCTTACGCACAAAGATCTTGTTTTGATGACATATAGTTTTTGAAGTCATGCTCCCCCTCAATCGATGACGCATTTTTCAATGAAGTATTTATCACAAAAGATTAATTCTTTTTCCATCGATTGAGTGGTATGTTGTTAAAACACAGTGTTAATTGTATTTTGATCTTCAAAAACCATGGTACCACCAAGTTTGGATCAAATACTTTCCCGAAGAATCTTTGAAAGGAAAGTATTTGTTTGATAAAGAAGACTTCTCTTCTTTTTCAAGAAATGATGCACTTAAGCATACATCAGATCGGAAAGGCACGAATATAAAGTAATTCATGCCTTTGTTAGGAATAGACGTCTTTTTGGCGACGAACTTTCCCCAGTATAACGACCGGGTTGCTATCTGAAGTAATAGCAAACCATATTGAAGACCGGGTTACAGCCTGAAGTGACTGTAAGCCATTTTGAAGACATTTGGGGAGCGACATGTTTTAGAAAACATTATTAACACATAAAAGAACTCTTGCTCAAGCATATGTATGACTCCGTGTCATTGTTGAACGACATTTCTAGAGACGTACATAATATTGATTACACAAGAGACATGTCGCAAGAAGAAGATTTTTTTTTTTTTTTTAATATATACAAGGATATGTGAAGCACCTCCTTTACTCCTCCTGTTCTTCCTGAAGACCTGATAGAGCTTCTGGCGTGAGACTCTTCATTCCCAATCGAGGAAGAATGAATTCAAAACGTTCTCTGGAAAGTGCTTTGGTGAAGATGTCAGCCAGCTGGAACTCGGTCCTAACGAAGTACAGTTCCACAATTCCCTTCTCAACTTGCTCCCTGATGAAGTGATGTCGAATGTTAATGTGTTTCGTTCTGGAGTGTTGGACATTGTTGCAGTAGAGAGCAATTACATGAAGACATAGCAATGTACTCCACCTCAGTAGAAGAGATGGAAGTACACATTTGTCTCTTTGAAGACCAACTAACCAACTTATCCCCTAGGAATTGAGCAGCTCCTGACGTGCTTCGACGGGTATCTTTACACCCAACATGATCGGCATCTGAGTAAGCTGTGAGTGCCATAGCTGTGTTCTTGGGATACCATAGACCCAAGTGGACTGTTCCTTTAAGATACCGAAAGACCCTCTTAACTGCTTCTAGGTGCTTATTGGTTGGTTTAGATTGATACCGAGCACACATACATACTGCAAAGAGGAGATCTGGTCGGCTGGCGGTGATATACATCAAGGAACCAATCATGCTTCGATACTTGGTTTGGTCAACAGGAGTTCCGATACTGTCTTCATCAAGTTTTGATCTTTCTATCATGGGAGTATCAACAGAGTCACGTGATTCATATCCAAATTTCTTCAAAATTTCATAAGCATATTTGGATTGATTGATGAAAATTCCATTTGGGTTTTGAGAGACTTGTAGACCCAAAAAGAATGACATTTGACCCATCATGGACATCTGAAATTGAGAGCTCATCTCTTGTGAAAAACGATCACACTCCTGAGGATCAGATGAGGCAAATATGATGTCATCAACGTATATTTGAACATGCAGGTAGTTTTTGCCTGTTTTCCTGGTGAAGAGTGTAGGATCGACAACTCCCTTGGTGAACTTGTTAGCCAGAAGAAACTTAGACAGAGTGTCATACCATGCTCTAGGAGCTTTCTTAAGTCCATAGAGAGCCTTCTTCAAGCGATACATATGGTTAGGACGTTCGGGATCCACGAATCCTTCGGGTTGGCTAACATACACCTCCTCTTTAAGATTGCCATTTAAGAAAGCCGTCTTCACGTCCATTTGATATACTACCATATTCTGACTGGCAGCATTAGCAAGAAATATCCTTATAGCTTCTATTCTAGCAACAGGAGCGAAGGATTCTTCAAAGTCTATTCCTTCTTCTTGTCGGTATCCTTTTGCTACAAGTCTCGCCTTGTTCTTCAAGACATCTCCATGCTCGTCAAGCTTGACTTTGAATATCCATTTGAGAGAAATGATCATAGCACATTCTGGAGGAGGTACTAATTCCCATACCTCAAGTCGATCAAACTCGTGAATCTCATCTACCATAGCAGTAAACCACGAGTTCTTAGCCATTGCTTCTTTGAAGTCTTTGGGTTCGACTCTAGAGAGGACGGAGTTGAAGAAGCACCATAAGGCATCTGTAGCTAATTGCTTACGGGTTGAGACTGGACGTGAAGGATTTCCAATGATGTTGTCGATCGGGTGATCATTTGTCCATTTTCTGAGATGCTCATGCGGTTGAGGGTAGTGAACTGAGGTTGCTGTGTAGGTTTCTTCTGAGGATGTAGTATCATCAGAGGATTCAGGAGCAAATACATTTACAAATGGTTCGTCTTCAGGAGGAGCGAAAGGATTTACTTCAGAAGTGTTATTTACAGAGGCTACTTGTTGTGTAGATGAAGATTGACTATTAGCAGTAGTGACTGAATGACTGATGGTTGGAGCTTCTGGGCCCAGTGATATAAACATGGATGGCCCTGCCTCATGATGTGGTGCATTACCTCCACCAGCAGGTAGTGGAATGACGGGAGCTTCAGGAGCCGCCAAGTTTTGAGGCTCAAAATATTCATCAAACATAGGGTCAAACAGTTTCATCCAATCTTCACTTGAAGGAGGTACAAACTAAGTAGCTGAAATGGGACTCTGTACAATCCTGGAGCTAATGGGTCTAGGAGATATAAGATTTGATCCGGGTCCTGAACTTGAGTGTCTAGGAGCCTGTTGCTCAGTCAGCTCATCGAAAGTGACGTGGATGGTTTCCATAATGTCTCTGGTACACTTGTTGTAGATTCGGTATCCCTTTCTTTCTGGAGCATACCCCACGAAAAAACCAATGTCAGCCTTGGCCTTGAGTTTCCCCAGATCTTCACTGTCATTTGTTGGATAGCACAGAGCACCGAATACCCGTAGAAATGACAGGTCTGGTTTTCTGCCATGAACCAGTTCATATGGGGTCTTGCTGTGAAGAGGGTGTATCAAGGATCTATTCTGTGTATAGCAAGCTGTTGCAATCGCCTCGGCCCAGAGAAACATGGGTGCTTTAGAAAAGATGAGCATAGTCCTAGCGGCTTCAACCAATGTGCGGTTGCGTCTTTCTACAACTCCATTTTGTTGTGGAGTACGTGGAATGCTCTTCTGGTGACTGATGCCGATGCTTTCATAAAACTGATTAAGATGTTTGTTCACAAACTCTGTTCCATTGTCAGTGCGAACGAACCTAACAGTCTTGTTGAGTCGAACTTGCAATTGCTTGATGAGTTTGATGATGATCTCTGGAGTTTCATCCTTTGATCGTAGAAACTTTACCAACGTGAAGCGAGAGAAGTCATCAACAATAACAAGCACATATTTCTTTCCATTGATACTTTGAACCCTCATTGGTCCACAAAGATCCATGTGAAGGGTATGTAGAACTTCCATGATGGAGTTGATGGTTTTGGGTTTGTGGGTGTGTTTCTTGCTCTTACCCATTTGACATGCAGAGCAAAGATGATCCTTTTCATACTTGAGTCTTGGCAGGCCTCGAACAAGGTCCTTTCGAGTGAGTTCATTGATGGTACCGAAATTTAAGTGATTCAAACGACGGTGCCACAACCATGATTTGTTTTTGGAAGCCCTTGAGAGTAGGCAAATAGGAGAGGACCGCATCATGTCTTCAATTGAGATGGTATAAAGATTGGTGCCTCGACTTCCTTTGAGCAGTTCAACACCATCTAATTCTCTAACATAACATGTGTGTTTTCTGAAGGCAACTTCAAGATCTGAATCACAGAATTGGCCCACAGAGAAAAGATTGTGTCCAAGACCCTCCACGTAGTAGACTCTAGATATCACACTGTCCCCAAAAACATAATCACCATAACCCATTATTTTGCCAAAATGGTCATTCCCGAATCTAACCGTACCAATAAACCTTTCCACGAAATTCTTGAGCCGCGAGCGGTCTCCGGTCATATGTTTTGAGCAGCCTGAGTCTAAATACCAGAGGACGATTTGTACGACCTGCATTTGAAACCAGACGAGGTTGGATAACTGACAAAGCTGGAGCCCCGCAAGCCATTGGGGTCCGTTAGGTTAGCACATGCAAATACAGGATTATCATAAGTCACAGATATGCCGTTGGTATCCGTATTAAGTGATGCACTAGACCTAGAAGTGGATCTACGTGCTTCTAACGGGAATGTTCTACCAGTGGGTATCCATTTCTTAATTGGCACTATCTTGGAGTTAGTGAGCCTAGTTAAAGGGCACTTTTCTCCTAGAGAGAACTTCCTACCAGTAGGCCTCCATTGATATCCAATATTTGTAAACACTTTTCCTGTACATTTCCAAACCTGCCTATCATGATTATCATTCAAAACATTCTTAACCGAAGATTGTATAGAAGACTCAAAGAGAGGCACAACACAAACATCATGATTACCAACAGTTAAACATTCATTACATGTTTTACGGATAGCATAAGAATTCGAATCGATTACATCATTGTTTAAACAAATGTTTGAATCAACATGATTCTTTTCATTCCCCAGATGTTTCTTATTGTTCCTAGATGATTCTTCTACTTTATTCTTAAGTCCACTCTTAGCCAGCAAAGCCCTATCATTCTTTGTATTGCACCTAGGCTGTGGCCCGCTAGCTTTGAGCACACCTTTTACTCCTGTAGAAGCAATGATTGGAACATTAGTAAACTTGGTTGTTGTTTGTTTGTTAGTGATCATGACGTTGGATTGAGGTAAAGTCTGAGGGATATCTCTTGCAACATGTTTGTTTCTATCATTGGACTGTGTTGCATATAACCTTTGCAGCTTGTTGTCATTCTTGGGGCATGTACTAATAGCATATTCTAGTAATTCCTGAGCTCTATTAGTGAGAAAACATGCATCAATAACTACTTCATCAAGCGGTTTGATTATCCTATCTTCCTCAACGGTTTCTCTAAGTATGACAAGGCATTCCTTAAGATATCTAAGGTAGTTGCTATGAACTAACTTATTGTTCCTAAGGGGTAGAGCAACATCCACAGCATCACACGAATATTTTGAACAAACATGAACATTGTTGCTCACATGGTCACATGACTCAACGGGCATTTTCCCTTTCACCATAGTCTTTAGGTTCTCAATTTCGTTTAACAAAGAAGTGACCCTTTTATTGTTTTGATCACGTGTTGTTTTAATTGACTCAAATAATTCTTTGTATCGTTGTTTAGCATTTGACAATTCATCACAAAGCCACACATTTTCATGTTGTAGATCATTAATGGTGCCATGTTTTTGAAACTTTTGAGAATCTAGAGACATTTGGTGATTAGTATTTTCATCCATGTTAGACTTTAATTGTGCAATTTGAGCCCTCAACTTCCGAATCGTGTTTGAGTGAGCTTGAATCGTTTCATCCTTTTTGCCTAATTCAAAACATGTGTCAAAGTCAGGAGCATCCGAGGATGTCTTGGCATTTGAAATTTTAGTGCTTTCTTCTAGATGTTGATATTTTAGTTGCAACTTAAGATAATCAACTTCTAGTTTCGAAAATTTCCTGACCATGTTATCATGGTCATTGTTTTGAATTTTGGTATGTAATCTCAAATTCTCCCCCTAAAGCTCAATCACACGATTCTGAAATACTTGCAACGTGACCGACATCTCATGAAATTGTTTCGCAGATAAGGCAGAATCGGTCACGATGTAAAATACATCCTGTGCAATGCAGTTAGCAATCAAGTTCTCATTCATGATGAGAATGTTTTTCCTGTCTATTTCACTATATTTGAGATCAATTGCCAATTGTTTACCCTCATTTTCCACCTCATTAAAGGTTTTTTTCATTTCAGTGACATCATTATTAATCGTCTTTTTGAGGCCATCAAAGTGTTCTTTGAGAAGTTTGAAAAATGGCATGACTTCAGTTAGGTAACATCGTTTTGTTTGCTCGAAACCCCTTTCCCCTTCCGTAATCCCAGTTGGTGTAATTCTCTTTTTACAAGTTAACTCAAAATCATTAAACAGTTGGCCTAATACATACAAACCAATGAGAGTATTACACTGCGTGGGAAGAGTGAAGGGCACAAGGTGCTTAGGTGTGTTTATGGGATATACAGTGGGGTCAGCAATCCTAAAAACTGTATGTGTGTTACCTATAAGCCTTTCAGCTCTCATTTTCTCAATGTCTATATTCCAAAAAACCTTTTCTGGGAGAATTTTCTTTTGGGGAACAAAAATGGCCGAATGATTATCTACAGAATAGTCATAGTGAAACACAATATTGTTAGCAATGCACTGGGGGTCCTTAAAATGCTCTGTGATTTTTTCCCTAGTTCTATCTTCCCACTCATTAATCTCGTCATATGATCTCACATCAGGAGGGGCATGGTTAGGTTCAAGCATATTGTTTGCATCATATAACGCAGGTTGAGCACCTATACCATTTCTAAGACATTTGACTTTTGGTTTAGAGGCATCCTTTACACTAAATTCATCTCTAAACCTCCTATGATTGTACATCATTTGAGCAGATTGAACGGTTTGGTTTTGCGTGTACAACTTATCTTCTAATTTGTTTTTCAAGTTTTTGAGTTTTGAGAAATCATTAAGAAGTTTTGCTTCTTTTTCTTTGTGTTCAAATTTGGTAGATGTCAGAACCTTTTGAATCTCCTGTTTTTGTGAAACAGTTTGATCCAATTGTTTTTTCAAAGACGTTAACTCTTTTCTCAACGTTTCTTGTTTGGAGTTATTTTCAGATATGTACGCACGCAATTGATGTTCCATTTTCTGTTCTCGTTCATTAAGCTCAAATTTAGCACGTTGTTCATATAAAGCCACCTGGTCCTTAAGGAGGTTACATCTAGTGATCAAAGAATCATCATGGTTGTATATAGTGTGCTCATGCAGCTCTTGTTCAATGGACGGCATATCCCTTGGTACAACTATCAGGCTATTGTCAACCATATACCTTTCATATGGGATATTGTTAGTATTTCCCATATCAGTGGTATCTGAATTATCAATATCCTTGAGTTGTACCGAGTTACATGCCCCCTGTGGAGTGGTGGTATCATTAAGATTGGACAGCGTTGGTACCTCAGAGATAGCAGATGTGATGGAGGAACCAGGCCGTTGTGGAGTAGAAGCAGCAGCAGACAGATTGGCCATGAAGATTGTCTGTGCAGTAGGTTCATCATCCACATCAGAGTCGAATGCATCACAATCCTCCACTTGGAATATGTTCGGATCATTGAGTGCCAAATCCTGAACCGGTTGATTATCAACATCAGCATCAAACGTATTCCCATCATCACCAGCCAGAAAGAGTAGTGCTTCTTCATCCAGAGCAGTCCCATTCTCTTGTGCCTGCATTAGCAGCATTTTGTCCTTAAAGTACTCAGAGTTCTGTGGACGCTTCGGTTGAGTGCAGTTTCTAGCAATGTGGCCCAATCCACCACAATTGTAGCACTTTGGCTGCCTAGCCTGGACTTGAAGTGCATTACCAACTCTGTACTGCCCATTCCCTCTACCAGCATTCCTTTGATTCACTGTCTGTCTCCCTGGCACATTCTGCACTACAACCCTACCATCTTCAATAATTGCCTGACTTCGAGGGTTTGAAGAGGTTCGGAGTTGGTTGTTGGTTGATGGAAGAACAGCCCGGAATTGTTGAACAAGAAGAGAGACTTGGTTTGAGAGGTTGTCAATCATCATGTCGGTGTGAGAGCACCCAGAATCAAGTTGGGTGTTAGAAGTGGATGATGAAGGTGTAGATGATTGACTGAACATTGTAGTAGATCTGGACGAGAGCTGTTGTGGTTGAGATTGTTCTTGTGAAGACTGGTTGAGCTGCTGAACATTTGTGACAAATGCAAGTGAATCATTTGCAGCTGGAGGGTTAAGCTTTTCCCTCAATACCCTATCATATGCAGCATGTTTCTCATGTTGTTGCAGGTATGCATAGATTTGTTCATGATTTGTGTCCCTGAGCCCTTTGTTGAGTTTAACCGCTGTGACAAATCTATCCCATTCCGGTGCCATGTTGTTCACAAATTTTGAGTTAAGCTGGATATTGGGCATTGTCATCTTGATGATTCTCATGTCATTGACTAACTTGTGAAATCTGACGTAGTAGTCAGTGATGCTTTCTCCAGGGTTCATTTTAAAGTGCTCAAATTCATCATATAACTGAGACTCACGATCTTCTTTTGTTAGTTCAGACCCTGCGAGAAGCATTTTCACATTATCCCAGACAGCTTTGGCATCTGTGTTGTAGTTGATGAGTTTGTAGACATCTTTTGGAAGTCCTTGAATTATGATGTTCGAGGCTCTGATTTCAGCATCGTAACGTTTCTTTTCTTCATTTGTCAGCTCATTATAGGTACGAAGTCTGTTAGGACCAACTACAGCTGGAAGTTCATCGGTAGCTTCAATTGTGTCTCTGGTGAAACCCGGGTGAAAAGGTCCTTCATCAATGGACTTCAAGATGTTTTCCCCGTTTTTCTTTCCTAAGCAATAGAGACGAATCCTTTGTGCCCATGATTCATAGTCCGTCCTGTCCAGCATAGGAGGACGTGTATCAGACCCAGCTGCCTGAATGTCATCCGAGGAAGTGCTTGCCATGTTATGAAAGGTACCAAGTATTTTAAACAGAAGTGTATTTCGTGTATTGTTGCAACAAGTCAAATTACAGCCGATCTACAGTGGACCAAGACAAATCGTAGAATTAGACTCACAACGTCAGGTTACTTTAGAAGTAACTAGTCAAGCCGTAAGATTAGTCCCACAATGTCAAGTTACTGTGGAAATGGTAGTAACAACTTGAATCGCAATAGTGCACAAGTTTCACAACTGTAGAAAATTTTTAATGAAAATAAACCAACACGCTAATCACACTAGCACAACACTCTATCAAGTCTAACCAACTCGCTAGAATAGACAAATCGCCAAAATACACAACTCGCTGGAGATACTACACAACTCGCTAAAAAGGACCAAGTCGCTACAGGAACAACTCGCTAACTTCACCAACACGCTGCAGTGCACAACACGCTAGTAAATAATCAACTCGCTATTTGGACAACTCGCTGGAAAGAAGCAAATCGCTACCCAGACTCAACTCGCTACCAATCACCAACTCGCTATAAAGATCAAATCGCTGGATACGTCACAACTCGCTACACGTAGTCAACTCGCTACACAGATCATAACTCGCTAGCAAAGGTCATCTCGCTGGTCAGTCAACTCGTTGAACTAATAAGACAAAGCTGTCGCTGTCTAGCGATTTGGCACTATATCCAAAAATGGCAAACCGCCAAATCACTATTATCAACTCGCTAATAACAACAGCCAACTCTCTACCACGAATATGCCAACTCGCTAAGATGAAACTCACCACGAAATCATTATATCTTCCACGAGAGTGATGATATAACCAAACCAAGAGCAACACAAGATGTATATGACCTTTCTAACAAAGAAAGTACAAACAAAACACCAAGAAAAACATTATACGAGATCAAGATGGGAGAAAAACCACTAATATAATTCGAACCATCAAGAACATATAAACTAAGCCACGAATTTATGTGTACCACTCATCCTAGGATAGAACCATGGCTCTGATACCAATTGTAATACACTTAAGGTTATAACAAGCTTAGATTATATGTGTATGGATCGAATATGGAAGATTTCTAGTGAGAGAAAGTTAGTGAGAGAAAGTGGATGGGAGCCTTTGTAAAAATGAAAGAAAGATTGAATTGCAAATGAAGGTCCAACCCTCTCCCTTGGGTGGGAGAGGGTATTTATAGTTACAAGCTTACCGCCCTATCAAACGGGCTGTGGACCGGGCTGACAGTGGGTAAGACCCGACCCGACTCCACAAATACTACTCTAAACTAATGAATGCTACGAGCTACACTATGCTATTACAATACTTGGGGTGACCGAGTCTTCAGTGGAATAAACGTATTCCTAACAGTAACCCACAAGATTTTGGTGTGTCGAGTCAAGAAGCTTACGAACAACACCATGCCGGCATGCAATATTGGCACGAAAGTCAACAAACCGACTTAAATTCCAATTTTCAAAATCTTCAATTCTCCGAACCCTCACAACATTCCCAAACGGAAACATATGAAGTTCCGGAAACACCGACCTCTCCTCAAAAACCAAAAAGTCATGGAAAACGTAAGGCAAAAAAATCCAAAGAACCTGACCAAGCCGAGGATGCAGCTACTGGAAAATCGAAGGTGGAACTTTGGACGCCAAGTGAGGAAAAGTTGCTTGCCGAGTGTTGGGTTGCGTGTTCAGAGGATTCGAGGTTGGGGATTTCACAAACCAAGGATACGTTATGGCAACGTATAAGAGCCGAGTTCAATAGAATAAGTCCAAAAGACTGCAACAAAGATATGCTACAATCTAAGTGGAAAACGTTGAACCGTGATTGCACTAAGTTCAACGATTTTTACAAACAGGCGCAACGCGAGATAAAGAGTGGGGAAAGTGAAGTGGATATCCTAACACGTGCTCACCAACTCTATCGTCAAGAAAACCCGACGTTCATGAATGAAGACGCTTGGACGGTGTTGCGCAAACATCGAAAATGGGACGCGCCGGAAGCGGTTGATTTAACCGGCGACGTCCCAAGCCAAACAAACGAGTCTTTGTTTGGTCATGACGAAGAACCACGGCCCATTGGCAAAAAAGGGCTTCCAAGAAACAAAAATCCGAGGCCACGACAAGCACCGAAGCCACGACTAGCACCGGTGGGTCCATTTCTTTGTTAGCTTTTGCGGAGATGATGCGCGAAGAGTTAAGGTCGAAACGTGAAGAGGCGAGTAGGGCGTATCAGGCGACAGCCGAAAATCAAGTCGCACAACAAAGGATGAAAGAGCTAGAATTTTTGATGCTCGACACCACCGGCAAAGATCCACATTGGGTGGCATTCATTAATACGGAAAAGGATCGAATCGCCATGAAACTTGGGTTGCCTCCGCGTCAATTATGAATAATTATGTGATGTGGTGTTTTATTGATTTCGTATTTTTTTTAGTATCGTTTTTTTTTTTTTTTTTTTAATTTCGTAATGTAATGTAATGTTGTATTTTAATTAATGTTATGTTTTAAATAAATGAATTTTTGTTAAAAATTGGGGTTGAATATGTTTTAAAAAGGTTTGACTATTAAGGATAATAGAGACGGGTCCCATTTGCCATCCCTCTCCCTCGATTTGCAAAACCAAACATTTTTTTTTTTTGTCTTTGCTTCTTCTATCTTTCTCTATCATTAAAAGCAAAACAACAACAACGTAAGCAAAAAAAGAAAACATTTTTGGAATCAATCACTATGACTAGCTTTCAATCATCTAAACCTCAAGGTATGTTTCTCTTTTAAATTCTATACTAGCATTTTACTTAATCCAGCTTGAAATATTGATTTTCATATTTATGTGTTTTGACTTTAGACCCATTTCATAATTCTTGTTTCTGTTTAATGATTGATTGATGATAAAAACTTTAGTTGGAGTTTGAATTATGTATAATAAGCCCATATGAATTTTATTTACTATTTATATAATATTTTGGTGTTGTCGATTTGTATCTAATAAGATTGATCTTTATTATGATTAAAGTTATTATAATTCAAATGTCAACCCCAGTAGAATTAATGCAAATCTAAGTAAAGAGATTATGAAATTTTATACAGATAGTTAAGTCAGTGCTGGCTCGACCCCGAATAAGACTACTCGGGCTGGGTTGATTAGGTGAGTAATTTTATTCGCGTTATTCAGGTTGACCCGATTAATCCGAATTCTAAGAAGGGTTGGGTATTGGGTATTTTATGTTTGGCTTATTTGGTTTCGGATCAACCCGAATAAAGATATTATGTTTGCTGACTTAATAAACCAATTGCATGCCCAGTAGGTCCAAATTCCAAGACCCCAAATCCATATCTCTTTAATTAGTCATTTGGATTTTTTTTAGTGCGTTTATGGTGTGTTTTGGATTAGCTTATTTTTCGAGTTGTGAGCTTCTCAAGTGGAGCTTATAGATGTAAATAAGCCAGCTCAAGCTGATAAGCTTGATAAGTCGAAAATTTAGCTTATGAGCTTTTCCAAATTCAAATAAACCAATATGCCAGAAAAATAAACTGATCTAAACACCCCATTAGTATCGTTTCAGACCTGGATATTGTATATGTTTTGTGATAAAACAGTACGAAATGCTCCAAGTGAAGTTACACTGTGTTTTTTACTATATGGCTATTTGATCCTTAGTTCTACGTGATTCACTTTAATTTGCAACATTGAGTTCAGAATCATTTTGTACAGATTCTTTCGGTTTATCGTTTCATGGTCATTTGAATTATGTTTTTTCGTATGGATTCTAATCGTACTCTTCTGATTCATGATCGTTTGAATAAGATAGCTATGTAAGGTGATTAACATAATCACTTTCTGAAATACTATTTAATTTCAAACAAATAGATCATTTTACAATACCGGTATAGTTTTTATTTGCTTATCCTATTCTCTTATTTTGTCGTCAAACAGATGAACAGAATAAGGACTCAAAGAGTTCGTATTTTGATTCTCCAGCACTGGATGTCTCCTTGGCATTTCCACAAGCAACACCAGCTTCAGTCTTTCCTCCTTGCAGTGAGATTAATGACACTAAATTTTAATATAGTATGATACTTGTAGTTCTACCTGCTAATGTCTTTATCGCGTTAATTATGCAGCCTCGGACTACTATCAGTTTGCGGACCTATTGACCCCTGAGGAACAAGCTCTAAGACTGAAAGTAAGAGCGTGTGTTGAGAAGGAAATTGCTCCAATAATGACCAAGGTACTTCCATAATTCTTCACGGGTCCAAATGGGTTATTCTTTTTAGTTTGGTTCGGGTTAGGTTGGCCCGAAATCTGATGTTTAGTTTTGTGATTAATACAGTACTGGGAAAAGGCAGAATTTCCATTTCAGATTGTACCAAAGCTAGGTGTTCTGAATATTGCTGGTGGAACGATTAAGGTATTTTATACATGGTTTTAACCTTTTGAATGTGTACTCTCAAGGTATAGATAGATAGATAGATAGATAGATAATTGGATGCTATTGCTTCAATAAATGTATTTTTTTTTTCAGGGTTACGGGTGTCCGGGTCTATCTGTGACTGCAAATGCATTAGTTACTGCAGAAATAGCCAGAGTTGATGCAAGTTGCTCTACATTTATTTTAGTGCATTCTTCTTTGGCAATGCTCACCATATGTAAGATCTTGTTTGTAATATGTAAACATTCAATTTTTTAGCATGTAATAATATGACTTCCATTAGATGTAGCAAAAGGGAGTTGGGGTAATGGGCCAAAATCGGTTTCTGGGTCATTTCTATATGGGTCAAAACAAAGTAGGTTGGGTTCGGTTGAACCTCTTTGCATAGTTAAATTTTTTGATTTGACCTATTGACTCGTTGAGATAAATGCAACCTAAATTCACCCATTTATAAGTAACACAACAACATACCCAATCCCACCGGGGCGGGGTATGGGGGAGGTAGAATGTAGACAGATCCTACCCCTACCCTAGGATAAACCCATTTATAAGTAAATGGGTCAAAATTACTTTGACCAAATTCTATCAGTGATGGGTGGATAAATTAACTAACTTGTTGATCTGTCAACAGCTTTGTGTGGTTCAGAAATGCAAAAACAAAAGTATTTGCCATCATTGGCCAAACTGGACACAATAGCTTGTTGGGTAAGTGAGCATATTATCTGATGTCAGATGGTCTTAGACTATATGCGCTTGAATGATTTTTTTTTTTTTTTTTTTTTTTTTTGGCATTATTAGGGTTTGACCGAACCTGACAATGGAAGTGATGCAAGCGGCCTTAGAACAACAGCAACAAAGGTCATTTCTGGTCACTACTATATTGCTCAGTTGATATGGGATCATCATTTTTTTGTGTCCTCTAATGCTTTTGAGTCATCAGGTGGAAGGAGGTTGGGTCATTGAAGGCCAAAAGAGATGGATTGGAAACAGTACCTTTGCAGATATTTTGGTCATTTTTGCTAAAAACAAAGACACAAACCAAATAAATGGGTAAGAAAATGATGTGTTTATCTTCTATTCCAGAAAACTTTGAAATCTATATGGAAATTCAGATTCTGCTTTTAAAACGTTTTGGCTTTGTGATTGCATAATAAATAATTTCGTGGCAGATTCATTTTAAAGAAGAATGCACCTGGGTTACAAGCTACCAAAATAGAAAATAAAATTGGGCTGCGAATGGTTCAAAATGGAGATATTCTCATGCAGAAAGTTTTTGTCCCTGATGAGGACAGGTTACCTGGTGTCAACTCTTTCCAAGATACAAGCAAAGTATGATATTACTAATATATTTCTTTCTTGATACTAGTTATTGAATACTATATAGTATTTTTTTTCTTCAAGAAATGCTACATTCACACAATTTTTACAAAAAACTTTCACACGATGGTGTGGCTAATGTGATGGACCAATCATGTTGTACTATGTATCTCGTTTCTTATTATCACAATCCATATTACATTGGCACATGTATATGTGTTTGTAAATATAATGTGGATGTAGCATTTTTCTTTTTTTTTTTTTTTTTTTGGTATTAATCATTAATCATGCTATATACTTGTTATGGTTATGAATTTCATAATCCTAATTGCAATAAGTATATATACTTACCATTTTACCCATGAATTCAGGTGCTTGCTGTTTCTCGTGTTATGGTAGCATGGCAACCTATTGGTATCACGATGGGTGTCTACGACATGTGCCATAGGTATTATAATCAAATTGTTTTTACCGCTAATTTATTTCAAATCATTATATGTTTATATTCCTCTGCAAAACAATTTGTCAACTTTTACATTCCCTGGCTAAATGTATCAGGACTTGTGCTCATTCGAGATTTTTTGATGTTGTTTAATATATTTCTTATTAGGTGCTTGCTTATTGAATCTCTATGAATATAATGGTGTTTTATGGTTGATAGGTACTTACAAGAGAGAAAGCAGTTTGGAGCCCCTTTGGCAGCTTTCCAAATAAACCAGCAGAAGCTAGTTCAAATGTTGTCCAATATACAAGCAATGTTTCTAATTGGTTGGCGTCTTTGCAAGCTGTATGAGAGCGGTAAAATGACTCCTGGTCAAGCCAGCTTGGGAAAGGTTTGATTTCTTCTTGTTCTATTTTCAACAAATTAATTTGTTCTATTTTTATTAACAAGTTATTATGCAGTCATGGATCACGCTGAGGTCAAGGGAGACAGTTGCATTAGGTCGTGAGTTACTTGGTGGAAATGGAATAATATCTGACTTTTTAGTTGCAAAGGTATGCATACCCCTAATATCATGACCCGTGTTCAATTTTGGTCTATAAAATAATGGTTTATTCTAAAGATGTGTGGACGAATGTTTTTAAATTTGATCACTTTTGTAAATTAGGATAGAGTTCTAGATGTCGATATATCCCTCATCATTCTATTGTTATCACCTGTGTACTTGTGTAGAGATTTGATTGTATTATGGAATTATGGTTAATGGTTGATTAAATCTACAAGGTGTTGCATCGAAAATCTAGCTAGGTGATATTGTTATTGTTTTCTTTCTCTGTCTAAAGAAATTAGTTTTTTGCCTAAAGTAGTTAGTTTTTCCATTTGAGTTTTGGTCAACCAATTTCGGAAGGTCATTCACGATGAGTCTTTTTCACAATTTTTCTTCTGGTTATGGTTTATCCCAAATGACCAATTGGTAAGTCTTCTATATATAAAGTTAGATTAAAGGAACAGGGTAAAACGAGTAAGTATTCTATAAAGTTATTTCTGGTTGTGGTTTATCCATTTTGACCATTGCCCAACCCGCTCATTTTCCCACCCATAGGATTATTTACTAGTGTGTACATGACTACATGCTCATATGAGTTATTCCCTAACTAATCTGGATATGAATGCTGAAACGGGATTCTATCAACTCTATGTTCTCTATGTATATTCTTTATCTTTAGATTAGTTGGTGAATAATTCTCCTCTTGGTAGTTCTTTATTTCAGTTAAATATAAATGGTAAAATGGCCCAAGTGTGTTCTTTTTTGCTTGCAGGCTTTTGGAGATTTGGAGCCAATCTACACATACGAAGGAACATATGACATTAACACCTTGGTCACGGGTAGGGAGATTACAGGCATCGCTAGTTTCAAGCCCGTTATTAAGCCAACTAGAAGTCGAATGTAATTCATGTTTCATGTTTCATGTAAAGGAAACTGTTTGTTGTTTAGTTTGTTACTGTACTATTTGTAAAACTTGTGAAACTTGGAATAAGCTAGTAAGAATAAAGGAGGAAAAATTTCGGAAATACTCATTCGCGTAATTCGAAGCTTTGAATTGAGCTAATTTGGTCGACTAGCCAGAACACATTTCTTCGTTAAAATATGTGTTTTAAGTCAAACTAGCTACTGTATAACATTATATACAGCTAGTCCACCGTATGTTGACATGATCGATAAATGGCAGGCTATGGATATGTGACTTATCATTGTTAATTGCCGCAAACCAAATGTTGCAACTTGCAAGGATATTTCAATCTATCTTCTGTTTTAGCCTCTTCGTATTTACGTTTTTGGTACTTAACTTACAGGTTTAATGCTGATGGTAACATTGATGATGATACTACTTTTGGGAAGCATATGACATTTGGTTTGGTGGTGTACCTTTCTTTCAAGGAACATGTTTCGTTGGTTAAAAGAAACTCCCACTTTTCATTTAACGTGCCAAGCATGCATTAAGTAGAAATGCACACATGTAATCTTAAGTTAATCTATGGAGTTGCGACCTTAAAAAAAAACACTACACGGGTGTTCACGCTAGTCTGCGGCGACACATAGTTTGTCTTAAATTCATTTTCATTATCGACTTACATTACAGTTCTTGGCGGACATTTCTAACAGTTCTATATCCCAGCGGTGCAGAATACGTATCGACTTTAAAAAGTCCATCATTGGTATTTTAATCGTTCAAATACGTATGCGCAATTGTATTCATATACCATTTACTGAATAATCGAGAAAACATTAAAGATACATGAAGTAATTAAGAACATGGTCATATACTTTAAGATTGTAACCATGTTCGCTTCCAAGTTAAGAAACAACATTACAACAATCAAAAGATACCTTCTTCCTTCGACATTTTAAACTCTATATATGCACATATGTGACAACCAAACATTGTATAATTGCTAAAACACTTTTAAGACCACAAGTACTTGCTGTAAACATGGAGAAGGCTGGGAACAAGAAATTTGCGGTTTTAGTTGGGTGCAACTATGCAAACACGCCAAATGAGTTGCACGGTTGCATAAATGATGTCTTAGCCATGAGACAAGTGCTAATAGACCGATTTGGGTTCGAGCCAAGCAATATCCAACTCCTAACCGATGCACCTGATTCACTTATCAAGCCTACGGGTGCAAAAATTATGGAGTCACTTAACCACATGGTTAATGAAGCCGAACCTGGAGACGTTCTCTATCTTCACTATAGTGGTCATGGCACACGAATTCCTTCAAATAGACGAGCACACCCTTATCATGTAGACGAAGCCATCGTTCCTTGTGATTTTAATCTCATCACAGGTGAGTTAACGAATCCATCATAACTTATATTTCAAGGACAAATTTCTTGTAAATATTTTATTTTATGCATAAACATTTTTATTAACTACAAAAATGAGAGGGATGAAAACTGGTTGGGTAATTGGCCAAAAGAGCTCATTCCGTACATTTTTACTAATAAATTACTAATTTTATGCAACTTTCGACAAATCGAGCCATTTAATCAGTTTCTTGTAAAGCTGACTTGCTGATTTAGCCCATTTGACTTGTTTGACACAAAACATGACCCGAATCGACATTCTAACAAGTAAATGTATCTAAATCATCACATTTGAAACTTTTGCATTACAGATTTGGATTTTCGGAATCTAGTGAATCGAGTACCTAAGGGAGCAACCTTCACCATCCTCTCGGATTCTTGCCATAGCGGCGAGCTAATCAACAAAGAAAAAGAACAAATCGGGCCTTCTTCACTCCCACCAACTTGCACTTCCAGCATCAACATGACCAAATCAAAGGCCATCCCATTTGAATCAGTACTAAATCATCTCTCATCAATCACCAGCATAAACACACCTGATGTTGGAACACATTTGCTCGAGCTATTTGGAACTGCTGCAAGTCTCAGCTTCTCTATGCCTTTACATGAACTGGATTTGATTCAGTCAATACATGAAGATGATGGGATTTTATTAAGTGGCTGTCAAGCAAATGAAACTTCTGCAGATATGAATCCTCATGGAAATGGAGGGAAAGCTTATGGTGCATTCAGTAATGCAGTTCAGATTGTGTTAAAAGAGAACAATGGTGATTTGAGTAACAAAGATATTGTGTTGATGGCTAGGAATCTGTTGCAAAAGCAAGGATTTGAGCAACACCCGTGTCTCTACAGTAGTGATGATCATGCCAATTCACCATTCTTGAAACAGAATTAAGACCTAATTTGTTTTCATTATTTGAAGTTTAAATGTTATGGCTCGTTGTGAAAAGGAAGAGACCCACACATTGTAAAGTTGAAATAAATGGAACAAGTGACTGAAAGGGTTTGGTTTTAAAATTAAAGTGTTTGTTTATATTCATTTAGGAGCAGCTTAACTGGCTATGGTGTGTTCTAGAACCAACTGAGCGAAGCTACCTACTTAGAGGATCATATAGTTAGAAGCATAATACGTGTTGACAAACCTTAGAAACTAATTATTCTACTCTAAAGTTTAAAATACATCCAAACACCCCCTTAGAGTGTAAGAAGGAGAGTTTGTTTAGCCAGAGTGAAACTCAATAGTCTACACGTATTATGTTTCAATTTGTGTTTCACTACTACCTAATTTAAAAGTAATTATTTATTTCACAAAACAGTGTACATTCTGCCAGACCCTTGTACATTGTTACTATCTAAAGTTTAGAACTTCAAACAGCACAAGCACAACCAAACACTATCTTCTACTGCATGCAATTATCTAATTTCTATGTAAACACCCTTAACGCTCTAATTGAAATGGATGACTCTCTATATTTCAAATAATTAAGAATCTGACAATAATAGGGATTTTTGTATTAACCATTAAAATGTTATAAGAATTAAGTATTACAAGAGAAAACACAGGACCTTGTTGTCATTTGTCAATGTTCACTTCTTAAAGAGATCAGCAAGCTCACCTTTCTCATGCATTGAAGACAATATGTCACACCCTCCTACCAATTCACCATTCACAAACACTTGTGGGAAGGTAGGCCAATTACTATACCTCTTAAGCGTCTCACGTAATCCACTGTTATGTTCTTCATCCAACACATCCACACTCTCATAATCCACACCTTCTGTCTCCAAAATTCCAACAACCCTTTGTGAGAAACCACATTGTGGCGCAGTCCTAGACCCCTTGATGAATGCCACCACCTTGTTTTCTTTTACCATGCGGTCAATTAGTTCCTCTAGAGGAACAGTTAGTTTAGTGTTTGGGCGTGGTGTTAACCTTATATCGGCCTTTGTCTTGGGTGCTTGGCGAACCCATGCTGTGTTTCCCTTCTCATTGCCAGGAGGGACTTTTCCAGTGGCTTCTATGTGTTCTTCCATCCATGATTTCCATGCTTCAGTTAATGCTGCTCTATCGGGACTGTCCACCACTCCAACCTGTCAAATTAAAGGTTTAAATGAGATTACTTGCTCATGGTGTATATTATGAATTAGAGGATTCAGTAAAGATTGCCCATAACACAGTTGCATAGAACAAACAGCTAGGTGTTGGGATTTGCGCTACAGAACAGATTTATCTACTGCACTAATCACTTTTTAGTGTTTGAAGAAACATATTTTGCTCATAATTTATGTAACTTCGTAATGGTCAAAAATCAATTTTGGATAATGAATTTCATACCAAGTGAAACACAACTGATTACCTAATACCTAAGGGTATAATAGATTAATTTATGAGACTTCTACCCTCGTAATACAAACTGCTCTTTTCCTTTTCATAGTGTATCATTTTTGTTCATTTTCTCTGTTAGTTCCTTACAAAATCAGAATTTTTTAAACAATCAAAAATCTGATAATGCACTGTCAAGTAACAGAAGCACACCTACTCTTCTATTGCCAGCTTTATAAGCCGTTACGTATTATTTAATTCTAACTATTCAGTATCACAGATTTACTTTCAAAGCGCACATCCAAACACCCCTAACTCCCTAAGATAGTTTTTGTGTTGCGCTCTTCGTATCGGCCTTCCTGTCATAAATGGATGTGAACAAATTACCAGACTAAGCATATACCGTCCTCACTATTTCAAGTCCTGCTACTAGTAATGAGGAACCATGCAAACATGTTATGGTCAAACTAGGAGTTTGTAGATCCAACAGTTATGATGATCGTTTACATGCCTTATCTCTTACTGTTGTTTTAGATACACATATTTAATTGAACCTACTCAACAGAGCACAGCTTCATTAATAAACCTATATTCCTGTCTTATCGCTATTTTGTAGGGCATTTTCTCTTCGACTATAATTGAAGAGGAAAGTGAATAATATAGCAATGACAATGAATGAAGCCAATTTTTCGAAACATGTAAAGATTGTGTACACAATTTTCATATGCGGAACGCAAGTATTAATCAAGCTGGACTTGAAACATATACTGACTGGGTGCACAACTTAGCAGACGTGACCTTTATGGTGACAGTTTTCATGTCTTTTACCTCTCTTTACGGATTGGTTCTTGTTATATTTATAAACCATATTTTCTAGTCATAACGTACCAATGAAATGTACTAGGAATAAGAAAAAACTCCTACTTGTGACTGTAGACAAAGTTGCTGAATAAAAAATGTGTTTTCAACAAATCATTTCCTGCAAAAAAGCTATTAGTAGAGATGGCTAAACAGTCTGGTGTGGTCAGATCTAGTTTGGTTTAGTGACTTGTTTTCACCAACCCATCCGGTTCAACCCATTAACTAATCTGAATCAAGACGCCTGCTTAGCCACCTCCAATAATCAGTTTAGCCTTGAATTCTTGTGTGTGTGTTTTGTGGATCTCATTTTAGCAAGTTTTAGGCTTGTTGTTGACTAACTAAACACGAGAAATTATAACAGTCCTAAACTGAAGATAGAAATACATTCAGAGCATTTGTGATATATTATGTAAAATACAATCATTCAATCGGGGACCAAAATCAGAGATTTTGGAGAAGCAATCATTTCAGCAAAATACACAAACCTACCATGGTATGAATAAATATGCGACAACTAAAAAGTGAATTATTGCACTCACAATTTGGAGCTAGCGTCAAACTGTCAATAGCCTTTGATTTGAGAAAACGCCCATATTACTATGTTTGGTCACATCTGTCTAAATTAAAACAATACCATAAATAAACTAATGATGAGGAAGACCATCGACAAAAGTATATCAAGTTTTACAAACTCAAGTCTAGGGTTTGAGGTTCCAAAACCTATAAGAAAATATGGTACCTTAAGAGCTTTATACTTCTTCCCTACTTTTTCACAATCGGTACAAAGTAAAGTTAAAACACTCAACTTAATCAATAAAAGTCTAACATATATAATAGCATTTATGTTCCAAAAAAAAGATGTAAAAATTTTACGATCACCAAATTACATCAAGTTAAGAAAGGAAACCATATTGAAAAAGTCCATAAAATGAAAAGATTTTACTTTACAAGTCAAATATATGGATATAATTTAAACTATAGCAGTTATAATATTAAAAACGCAAACAAACATTTGGCAGCCGCAGCTCCAATCAGTGACTAATTTACGCTTAACAACGTACAGGGGATGTTTCTGTTTGCAGGCTAAAAACTGTTAATGTTTTTCAAACAAATCAGCTAGAACAAAAGACAAGGCAGGAAAACTTCTCAGGGGTGGCCTAGTGGCAAAACGGCTTGTGACTATCACACTAAAATGTGCGAGGTCTCAAGTTCAATTCCTGCTCCTGAAAAGGGAGGGCTTTATGGATCAAAGGTCGGAAACCCAAAAAAAAGACAAGGGCAGGAGTATGGAGCGGTTGTATGAAAAGGCAATAACCAAGCATAACGGAATGAAACAAGTTGAGCCAAAGATATGCTAAACAATCCTAAACAAGAAATAAATAAAACATAACTGGAGATATATGAATGTATCTATGTACCTTAACAGAAGCACAAAGGTGAGGCACAGACTTTTTATGAAACACAACACTAGATTGAATGTTTCTAGACAAGCCGAGAAACTGCAAATCACCATTGTTATCATAAACAGCATAAACACCTGAACCCGTTGGAACCACCATGTCATCATTTTCAACAGGGACCAGCTCTGTCTCCGACAGCTTCCCGACAGCACACACGACAAGACGGCTCAACTGTCGGCGGGTGTTGGGTTTGAGAGAGGATAAGGAAAGGTGGGTGTTGTTGAGGTGTGTGGAGTGGAAAGATTGGGTTCTTGAGGGGGTGTAACTGTAAGTGTAAGTTTTGGAAGGTCGGAGGAATGAAGTGGTGGCTGTGTGTGGTGGTAGTGTCAGGTTCATCGCCGCCATTGATAAGTGATAGATGATGATGATGATGATGATGATGATGATGCTCACAAATCGTTTTACCAAATCAGCTTGTTTGAGGGTAGGTGTTTAAATGAAAATGAAAATGCTACATCCTATCCTAAATATCAGAATAATATTGCATTAGTGTAGGGATGACCACAGGTCCGTACCGATCCCGTAACTAATACCGATTTTTTCTCGACTATAAATTAGTGGTACAGGTATCATATCGAACGGGATTTGGATACCGGTACTGAAAAATCGGTTTTCTCTTATTTTTTAAGGAAATTCTCGATTTGATACCGGTCCCGTACCGAATTAGTAATCCAGACCTTTTCACCTTATTTCGTAGTCCTAGTACCGTACCATGTATCGAGGTCGGTACCATTTCAGTACGGTACCGGTACGGGTACGGTTCCGGGATTCGGGTCAAAATGCTCATCCCTACATTAGTGGAATGATATTGTGCGATGCTGGATTGTGATGAATATGTGATACGAACCTATTCAATACTAGGCTCGTACGGATGTTCATAAGTCCAAGCGTAAAACTTACTCAAAAAATTAGTTTGTAAGAGGAGGGGACACATAAACTTTATAAATCATCAACCAATCTCATAGTTAGCCAATGTGGGATCATAACAATACCCTTTGAAAAACCAACGTCCTCGATGGTCACGGATATGTTGGTCACGGTTGACACGGGTTCAAGCCGCCACTCCATAGGCCACCAGTCCGAGCTCATTGGCCACGACTATGTTGGTCATGGCACCCTTCTATTGGGTCCAAGCCACCACTCCATAGAACACTCCGAGTGTTTGAACCTCGAAAGGTAGGGCTAATTCTTATACCAATTAATACGAACATATACCATATTAGGCTCATATCGATGTTTGATGAGACGAAAAGTGTACCGCTTTTATGGGGTCATTTAAGTCCAAAGTCGAGATTATTTGATCAAATATTGCCCTAAATCGTTCCTCTTGTCATTTTAGGTACTTTGGAGAAGAAATCTGGAAAAGGAAGCATTTTAGACATTTTTGGAGCAAAAAGTGAAGAAAACAGCAAAGTCTCCAAATTAAGCTGGAAACAGTGCTTGACGGCATCACGTATCACATGTGACGGCGCACGTTATGGCAAAGAGGTGGATGCTTTTACACTTGACGGGCCAGAAAGTTTTCAACACATATACACGTGACGGCGTCACGTGTAATTTCACCAAGGCCGTCACGTTATAAGACAACAAGAGACGTCCCAGAAGACTTTTGAAGGTGATGGCGTCAAGATTCAACCTAACGGCGTCAGATGATATAGAGTGACGACGTCAGGAAGAAGGCTTGCACAAGAAGAAACCTTAGTAAAATCGCCACAAGATGATCAAGACAATCACAACTTACGCGCGGAGTAGCTGATATTGTTTTTGCCATATCTTTTGCATACGAACTCGGATTTAGGCGATTCAAAAGCCCAAGCGAAGAGGACGAAAAAACCTTCAATTTGGTGAAAACGGCGGGCTGACGCCATCACTTGTTATGGATGACGCCGTCAAGCCTTGCTTGCAGAAACATTGCCTATAAATATAACATCATAACTTCACTTTTTGTAAGCCCCCAACCCTAGGTCCGATTTTAGGGTTAGGGTATGTGATTTTCCAGCAACTTAGAGGGTTTCAATCACTCCATAAATATCTTGTATTGGTTTGTTGATTCTATCTTAATTATGTCTTTCATTGTTATTGTTGATTGTTCTCCATTCATCATGCTTGGCTAATTCACCTTGTGTCTACTTATGATTGTGTGAAACTTGTATATATTAGATCTTATTGATTCCTTGTTCATGTTTGTGTCTATCTTCATCAATTAAGGCGTGACACTTCAATAGGTCTAGTTGATTTAGTTTATAATTCTTGGTTCATATTGTTTCTTGTTTTGATTGAATATTTATCGATGTTAGGCTTAAGAAAACTGGCAGACTTCCTATTGGTAACTTGCTTGAACGTCTTAAGAAACATGATCGGATGTGTACTATGATTAATTGGTTGTATTTAATGCATAAGTAACTACTAAGGAGGCCATGTTAGGAGCTAGCAGTCGGTTTGACATAGGAAGAGGTAGAAGCTTATAGAGTTGGGGAAGATCGTACACGGCCCCACGAATGGTATTAAGGAATACAACTTGTCAATTAAAACAAGGTTAACATTCAATATGTAGAATTGGATAGCTAGCAAGGAGTAATATATCATAGGTAGACATGCTTCACTTCCCTTGTAGAACCCTAGTTTACTTTTCTTGCACATTAGTTTAAGTAGTAGCTTTTGGGTTACTTGATTAGCAACTAATTCCGCCCCTCCTTCCAAAACCGAGATTTTTACTTTCTTTCCATAAAATATAAAAATACAAAAAGAATCATCCCTCACTTCTAGACCTAGTTAGATTAATTTCAATCCTAACGAACACTATTCTTTGAGTTGAACGATCAATCCCCGGTACTTGCCACTTTACTATACTACAATGGTCAGGTACACTGCCTGGTGGGGATTGCAAGCCTCTTGAGATCCCTTGAGAGGTAAAACCTTTTGCGATGGCGCAATCCCACGCATCAAGTTTTTGGCGCCGCAGCTCGGGGAATAGTTACTGTTTAGGTTGAAATTTATTTTGATTAGGTCTACTCATTAGATTTCTTTTTAGTGAGATTTTTATTTTCATTTTATTAGCTTTCTTGTAGTCTATCTTTTTCTTTGTACCCTTTGTTTGTAAAATCATTTTCACTTGTCACTATGGCGGATGAAATTCCGTTTAGATCATTGACAATAGAGGAACAATTATATTTCACTAATAGATTTGCTTCCTATCATTCCAATGAATTTTTGTGTAATCTTAGTGACATCCAAGAGGAGTTGGGGGTAAAGTTAGATGGGTTTGCTTAATTTTATGCGTGTGTGATTTCTATTAGACGATCATTATCAGGATCAATTCCTTTTAGTGAGACCCTCTGGATGAATTTTGAGGAAAGCTCCGCAGCCATGGGCCATAAGTATAACGAATTGATAGATTCGTATGAGCAAGAATACCTAGTTTCTAAGAGCATGGACTTAGAATCAAACCAAGATTATGAGATGGTTAGTTTTGAACCACCTAGTTGCATGAGTGGGATAGATTTCACCAAAACATATGACACACATGAGGTTAGAGTTAAGTCACCTAGTTGCATGTCATGGTTAGGCACTACCATAATACAGGATGAACATATAGGTGATTTTGATACGAGGAATGATGAGGAAAATAACACAAGCCCACTAAGTACTCCATAAGTCCCACTATCATTTGAGGCATACACACCGCCCGTGATTTACTCGGAAGAAATAGAAGAGTCTATAGGAACCCCAATTGAGGTAGAACCCTTGGACCAAGCACCACTAGAGGATATAGGTTTGAATACTTGTAATGATAACCTTACTCCTAGTTCTAGGGAATCTCCTAGTGTTGATGAATCGGAACCTCAACCTTTACACAGCTTTCCATCCTTAGATATATTTCTAGGAGACAAAAAAGGAACTGAGGGACTGACCCACCCATCAACCAATATTATCCGGGTAGTTTTAGGATGAAGGAAGCCATTCACTCACCCCCTTCACCTCACGTGGCATATTTCCACCCTAAGGGTGTGTATCGCTACTTTCACCCGCATTTAATCCTAAGTGTAGGGAAAACCTCCCCTATTTCCGTTAAATAAGGGTAGAGTCAGGCTCGTGACTCGAACAAAAACAAGCGCTTCTTGGGAGGCAACCCATGTTTTAATTGTTTTATGTTTTTTATTTTATTTGTTTGTTTGTGTCATATATATGCTTAATCATAGTTGTTTAATTTTCATGTTTTGAATAATTTGTGAAAATGCTTTATTTTATTTCTAACGTCATCTTAATTGCATATAAAGGTATTTTACAAAAAGATAAGTGTAGGGAAGTTTTTATTTTGTTAAAAAGAACGAATTTCGAACATGAAAAATTCACAATTCATGATTAGCATATATTCTATCTTGTTTGTGTGTCAATACTTGTGGATATGTTTTATGAGTTCCTATTTGTAATTCATTCCACAAGTATCCTATCCTTTAATTGTTTTGTTTTTATTTCTAAGTCTGAATGACATCTAGTTGTGGTTTTTCTTTGTTCGGTTTGATACTTTGGTTTTGTCTTTGTTGATTACAGGTTATATTGGATAAGAAGATGATTATATTTTTGGAGGAAAGCTTTCAACGTTCATTTTCTTGGAGGAGGATCTAACCATGTTATCACATTATCCACACCGAACGAATTAGGGGAGTATTTGTTTCATTCTTTTACCTTCATTACTTTTACATCCTTTTTATTGAACATTAGGGACAATGTTTGTAACACCCCCAAATTTAAGTTTGTCGCAGCGTAAAAGTAATTTAGGTGTTACGGGGAGGATCGAAGTTTTAATCTCATAAAACGGCTTAAAAGAAACGTTTTGAAAGTTATTTGTCATTCAAACAATAGTGTTGATAAAATATGAACCATTTGATTTAAAATCTTATTAAAAGATATAAAGTCTTGAAAGAATGACATATTTGATTTTTACACTATTTTAATTTATCAGAGTAATAAATGCCCACTCCGTGTCTTGTCCTGCTCCGTTAAATTACCTGAGATACACATGCTTAAAAGTGTCAACACAAAGGTTAGCGAGTTCATAGAGTTTTATGGAAAACCATTTATTTTGATAGATTTCAGGAATATTTGGTATTGATAAAATACAAACAGTAATGAAACAAGTATTGAATAATATTGTCTATAATCACAGATAAATCATATAAATAATCACTCAAATTCAAGTAAGGAATCAATAATCCTAACATGAGCTGGAAACTCATGATACTAATTTAATCAGATATACAATTCAAGTATGGTCAAATTCCTATACAGCTGTATCTAAATATATGTTGAAAACATACATTTCCTTTATAGATATTGCCCCAAGCCTCATGACACACAAGCTTAACCAAAAGAGGTGTTTTATCAAATCAATGATAAATTTTGCCCTCTAATAATATGTGATTTGCCAATTCCTATTTGTCTACGAATATAGTGTATCATGACTAATACGACTAACCATTTGCAAATGGCATTCCGTCAAGTATTAGTGGGACAGGAGGTCAGTCCTTAACAGGTTTCGAATTTGTTCACTATATTCGCGCCCACTTAACAGTGATTAATGGCTCATGATTGAGGGACTTTATGGCGATAAGGTAACTTAGGCAATATCAAGGTAATAATGGGATCATTCATAATAACATCATGTAATCAAGTATCATACCACAGTAATCGGTTTGAGAATATTATCGTTTGAGTATCAGTAATTCAGTTTAAGTATTTCGCTAGTAACACATGTATATCACATACCACAATAATCGAATTGGAAACATTATCATATGAGTATCAATATTTCAGTCAAGTAATTCATCAGTAATATATATATATATATATATATATATATATATATATATATATATATATATATATATATATATATATCACATACCACAAAAATCAAATTGGAAGCATTATCATATGAGTATCAGTATTTCAATTAAGTATTTTGTCAAGTATTGTATATATATCACATCTTAAATCACAAATCATATTAAATAAATATCAATTAGGAAATAGATTTGAATCATGTATTTTATTTCATATACTTATCAATTTATCAAAGTATATGTAAGCATGTATCTCCCCCAATGAGTTTAAAACAATTATTGGAAATGGGGCTATGACTCACCTGGATTGATATGAAAATAATGAAAAGTAAAGTAGGATGAAATTTATGGGAACGATTATGGAAACGTCTTTGATACTGAACCTGATAATTAAATTTATCTGATAATATAACCAAATACTATTTGGTAAATACGAACGAATAACGAATAATATTAATTCGTTATGACGAATAGATGATGTGCAGTGTAATTATTATGCCATGCATGATATGATAAAATACTTTATTTAAATTATCCATCGAAGTTTTACCTTTTTAATCGTAAGTAAAATATTAACTTTTGAAATATCGTTATATATATATTACTAACGTAAAAATAAATAATATATAAATAAAACGTAATAAAAATGCATATGACGTGATGGTTGACGTAAAATAGAAAATAAAATAAGAATGTCAAATATAATATGTTGGTCCTTGTCCTTTTCCAGTTTTTACACTTTTTATACTAACGGTGTTAGCGTTACACCGTTAGTCCTTTTTATATATAATTTATAATTACAGTCCACTACATGTCCAATATTACAATCTAAGCTTGGAACATTATATAATATCAATTTTTATCCTAAACTTTCTGTTTTGACAGTTTTAGTCCAAGTTTTTAAGCTTTGGCAGTTTTAGTCCTTTTAGGTGTCGTCGCGTTACATTTTTAGTCCAAAATCACAAAAATGATTATAAAAATTTTCTAAAAATTCCCGTAGCTTATTAAGTCAATAATAAGCTTATTTTAACTGCTTATTTTATGAAAAGCTTATTTTTTTAGCTTATGGGCCTTAATCGAACCAAACAAAAAGCCCATTAATAAATTTGGAGGCGAGGGCATGGAAAATGTTTTGGGCCTGAACTTGGGCTGCTTTTATGATTCTAAAAATATTTCATATGGGCCCAGTGGGCTTATGGATCTTAATTTCTTATTGGGCTTGAATTGAGCCCACACGAAAAATATAAAGTTTATTAAGTAAATTTTGATTTGAAAATCTTGTTCATGCCGATTTAAAATGGACTAATTTGGGTGTCGAAACATGATTATTTTTACATGTTATCTTAATGAAATTGATAGTTTTCTAGGTGGTCTATTAGGTCGAGTAAAAATATTGTATACTTGTTACACGATATTTGAAGTTATACGATTGTTTTGTAGCATGGTTGGGACGTTTCAATATATGTGAAAAAAGTTAGAATATTTTCTAAGTATTTATATGAATTTTCATGCGATTGTGTATGGTTAGAAAATGATTTGTTTGATGCATGTTGGGTAAAAACTAACGTGAAATATGTGTGCTACGTGACTCCTAGGCCTTCCAAGATAGAGGCTAGCTACGTTTGTGTTGCTACAATTTATTCGTACGTAAATATATATACATGAACTTATATATGATCGAATAAAAATAAACTTGATGCATGGACTTAATTTAACGTGTGAATTGAATTGAAAAGAGTTGGAAACAACTTACAACACATCTAGGGTGGTGAAGAAATGAGTAGGAACGGAGGAAACACAAGATATAATCAAATTCGACTATAACCCAAGTAATATACGAATATATTAAACTCAATCCTTGTTTCTTGCTTCCAAACGATCTTGTTTCAACTCCTGGTCTTGTAGAGATAGTTTTTTATGAAGAAAGGAAATTGTGAAAGTGAATGAGGAAGGATGGAAACGGATGCATGCATGTAACGTATATATGGTCTCGTTTTATTACACGTATGGTGTAAAATTCTCAAGGAAACATATGTACTATTGCATGTCAGTGAAATATAGGTTCTAGTATGAATTATATGCTTATTATATAAGTTTGTGAGTGCATGAAACAAGGAATATGTCTTTATGATTCATGAGGATGTCGACATATATTTCATTTCATACACGATTTGCATAATCTCGTACCACTTGATTATAGCTGATCATAGATGATATTTAAACATGAAAACATGTTAGAAATATTATTAGGAACACGTAGGAACAAACGGGAATTAAAACGGTTAAGAAATGAATATATTATGAATCGATTGACATGAATATTCGTCAAACACTTTGCCACTTAAAAACGTATCAAACGTCGTCCAATGAACTTGGGATTTGACACACTAATAGTTGGCTAGGTGATAAATGATATGGTGCAAAAATATATATGTGTTGTGTGTAAAAATTTGGAATACGCGAGGTGATTTGGAGCTAGTTTAGTCGATTTTATGAAATGTTTAGAAATAAAAATGGGTTACAAATTTGGGCCGGTTGGGCTTAGGAAAGAACAAGGGCCCGTTTGGTTTTGTAAATTAATTTGTTAATTAGGATTAGTGAATTGTTAATTGTGTCGAGAACTTGTTTCGTCGTTTGGTGAATTATGGGATGACGTGATTTCGTAAATATAGTATAATAAGAAAAATTTTAAATTTCCCCGTAAAAATGGTGATTAAAAATAATGACGAAGATTAATATATAATTAAATGTTTTTAATTATATGGATTTTTGCGAGGTTTTACAGTACCCACATGTCATTCTGAATTTCGTCCCGAAATTCAAATTTAATGTGATTACTTGAGTAAAGAATTTTTGAACAGAGGTTGTCGAGAGATTTTTATTCCTAAAATTAAGGAAACGTGATTAAGTTAGATTTACTTGTACTAAACAAGACAAGGTAACTGACGTATTTAAGGGTTGTGAATATTGAAAATAGTCGTCATGAATATTAAATTAACGTCTAGTGCATAGTATTCTAACGGTCGGGAATAGTGAATTCCAACGGCCGTGAATAGTACACCAACGGCTATAATTTTAGCCTATAAATACCTCATTTATTTCCTATTCTTCCATCAACCATTTTCCTATCATTTCACATTTCCTATTCTTAATCCTTTTCTCTCATTAAATACTTCCGAAAATGCCGAGCCTAATTACTATTATCGCAATGGTATATATCGTTGTTGCCATCACCTATTTGACTTTTGTTCCGGATGAAGATTATGTAGTTTTGGTCGGGATTTTGGGGTTCCTAATACCACTCACGGTTCTATCATATGGTGTTGATAAGATATGGAGGCACTAGTCTCAAGCTAGGTTTATTTAAAATGTATCCTTGTTATGTTTCTATGTAATCCTCAATAAATATGAAATAATACTTATTTGTCTTTATGTTTAAGAACTAGGCTTGCTATTGTTTCTAATGGTGTACTTATACTTATCTTTTAGAATAATCAGAGTAATTCATCCTATGGTGGGTCTTGCTATGGTACTGTTGATGGGAATTCTTATTGTTATGCTGGGTTAGCCTATTGGAGATTCTATGCTTTCTATTGTAATCATTGTAATAATAGCACTTCCTATGCTAATTATATGCCTATGTATAAATTTCCGTGGTCTCTAATAAAATTTTCACTATTGATGTTTTCCATAAGTCTTTGTGAATTCTTAGGTTTCTAATGTTTGTACTTTTCTCGACTTACTATAATAAAATGATGGATATTAAGTGTAAATATCTATTGGAGTTTGTCAAAAATGAGGTTTATGAATAGTTTATTTAATCTCAAGATTTTGCTTTTACATGAAGATTGTTATTTAGAAAATCTGAAAAGATAACTGTTCCATTTATGACATAATTCTTCCTAAATTATACATAGGTAGCTAGGCTATGTATAATTGAGGACCAAACGATGTAGTGCTTGGCTCAGTAACAATGGTATTTATTTTTCTTTAAATTGTTTTAGATGGTTCAGTCTTAATGGTTTAGGTACAACGTTGAAAGCCATCTAATCATTTTCAAAAGAATTTCGTAAATTTTTGTTCATAATATGGTGATGAGTCAGGAATTTCTAAGGAAATACTAGGATATCCTTGGTATAAACTTAAAGTTCATGAGATAATTCTTACAGGGTGGTAATAATCTATTGTTCAGTCGGAAATGATGTTAACTAGATTCCTACTGTTATCTAATTTCAAAATATGTTTGGGTAGTATCTTAGATAATTTATCAACTCTTGGTATAGGATTGCTAAGGAACAAACAGACTTATCTACTAAAGCTAAAGTTCAATAACCTTCTCTCTATTCTTCAAGTTTTCTTCCAAAAATTTGTCTTATAAAATTCTATGGTTATAGCCTAGTTATGGTAGGTACAAGGAATCATAATAATCCTAGGTATTTATCAAGGTAAGTTTGAATATATTCACTATAATCAACATTATATTAATAATTTGATTGATTGTTTTTGCAAAACAAACGATACAAGATCTTTTATTAATACTCCATTGATATGAGGGGAGTCATTTGTCTACCAAAGTGAGTAACAAACGGTGAGATTTTTCATGAAGGTATGAGGAATCATTACAAGAATGCATAGCATCATGATGGAAAGAATTTATTAACAACAGAGGGTTATAACGAAAGGAGATTTTTATTAAAGGTTGGTTACAAGTTTTGAGAGTTTCGGAATTTATTAAGAAATCTGTCATCACTAACCAAAAACTTTTTGGTTTAGTGGGTACAACTTTCTGCTCAGGGGAATTGAGTGAAGATACATCGTTTGAAACGTATTGTATCGAGAAATTTAAAGCGTCAGGAAATAGAGAATTTGGAAATATATGGTATTGAGGAATATGAAGTATAAGGTAACGGAGAATTTGGCTCAACGTTCTTCCACAGCATCTCTTGGCTTGAACTTCGTCCAACTTCGAATGCTGCTTGACCACCAATCAAATCTTTATATGATTCGATAGCTCTTCTGAGTTTTTGACGTAAAGGTGAAAAAAATAGGTGACGATGGAGTGATCTCTGAGTGAGTTCTATATTAGGCGGGGGTTGTGATATTTGTACGTAAGGATCTTCAGTATTCGGAGAATTTTGATTGATAGATGAGGTATTAGTATTATGGAGAGTAGTTTTGATATTCATGGGAGTTCCTGAAAACATGCTAAGTAGTAACCAAGAATAATATTTTATGAGGATTTTGTATGTTAAAAATATAACAGTACAGATGAAATAATTATTGTGTAAGAGTAATTTCTAAACATGTAAGATAATCTCAACAGATAAAGTATTGAGCACGGTAGTCTGCAGACACGGAGGGCATAAAATGTTATGATGTAAAATCATTATTTTGAAAATGTAGTTACAGTTTTAATGTTTAAAAACATTTAATTCTCTATAACTGTAGCTCTAATGCCAATCTGTAACACCCCCAAATTTAAGTTTGTCGCAGCGGAAAAATAATTTAGGTGTTACGGGGAGGATCGAAGTTTTAATCTCATAAAACGGCTTAAAAGAAACGTTTTGAAAGTTATTTGTCATTCAAACAATATTTTTGATAAAATATGAACCATTTAATTTAAAATCTTATTAAAAGATATAAAGTCTTGAAAGAATGACATATTTGATTTTTACACTATTTTAATTTATCAGAGTAATAAATGCCCACTCCATGTCTTGTCCTGCTCCGTTAAATTACCTGAGATACACATGCTTAAAAGTGTCAACACAAAGGTTGGTGAATTCATAGAGTTTTATGGAAAACCATTTATTTTGATAGATTTCAGGAATACTTGGTATTGATAAAATACAAATAGTAATGAAACAAGTATTGAATAATATTGTCTATAATCACAGATAAATCATATAAATAATCACTCAAATTCAAGTAAGGAATCAATAATCCTAACATGAGCCGGAAACTCATGATACTAATTTAATCAGATATACAATTCAAGTATGGTCAAATTCCTATACAGCTGTATGTAAATATATGTTGAAAACATACATTTCCTTTATAGATATTGCCCTAAGCCTCATGACACACAAGCTTAACCAAAAGAGGTGTCTTATCAAATCAATGATAAATTTTGCCCTCTAATAATAGGTGATTTGCCAATTCCTATTTGTCTACGAATATAGTGTATCACGACTAATACGACTAAGCATTTGCAAATGGCATTCCGTCAAGTATTAGTGGGACAGGAGGTCAGTCCTTAACAGGTTTCGAATCTGTTCACTATATTCGCGCCCACTTAACAGTGATTAATGGCTCATGATTGAGGGACTTTATGGCGATAAGGTAACTTAGGCAATATCAAAGTAATAATGGGATCATTCAGAATAACATCATGTAATCAAGTATCATACCACAGTAATCAGTTTGGGAATATTATCGTTTGAGTATCAGTAATTCAGTTTAAGTATTTCGCCAGTAACACATGTATATCACATACCACAATAATCGAATTGGAAACATTATCAAATGAGTATCAATATTTCAGTCAAGTAATTCATCAGTATATATATATATATATATATATATATATATATATATATATATATATATATATATATATATCACATACCACAAAAATCAAATTGGAAGCATTATCATATGAGTATCAGTATTTTAATTAAGTATTTTGTCAAGTATTGTATATATATCACATCTTAAATCACAAATCATATTAAATAAATATCAATTAGGAAATTGATTTGAATCATGTATTTTATTTCATATACTTATCAATTTATCAAAGTATATGTAAGTATGTATCTCCCCCAATGAGTTTAAAACAATTATTGGAAATGAGGCTATGACTCACCTGGAATGATATGGAAATAATGAAAAGTAAAGTAGGATGAAATTTATGGGAACGATTATGGAAACGTCTTTGATACGGAACCTGATAATTAAATTTATCTGAGAATATAACCAAATACTATTTGGTAAATACGAACGAATAACGAATAATATTTATTCGTTATGACGAATAGATGATGTGCAGTGTAATTATTATGCCATGCATGATATGATCAAATACTTTATTTAAATTATCCATCGAAGTTTTACCTTTTTAATCGTAAGTAAAATATTAACTTTTAAAATATCGTTATATATATATTACTAACGTAAAAATAAATAATATATAAATAAAACGTAATAAAAATGCATATGACGTGATGGTTGACGTAAAATAGAAAATAAAATAAGAATGTCAAATATAATATGTTGGTCCTTGTCCTTTTCCAGTTTTTACACTTTTTATACTAACGGTGTTAGCGTTACACCGTTAGTCCTTTTTATATATAATTTATAATTACAGTCCACTACATGTCCAATATTACAATCTAAGCTTGGAACATTATATAATATCAATTTTTATCCTAAACTTTCTGTTTTGACAGTTTTAGTCTAAGTTTTTAAGCTTTGGCAGTTTTAGTCCTTTTAGGTGTCGTCGCGTTACATTTTTAGTCCAAAATCACAAAAATGATTATAAAAATTTTCTAAAAATTCTTGTAGCTTATTAAGTCAATAATAAGCTTATTTTAACTGCTTATTTTATGAAAAGCTTGTTTTTTTAGCTTATGGGCCTTAATCGAACCAAACAAAAAGCCCATTAATAAATTTGGAGGCGAGGGTATGGAAAATGTTTTGGGCCTGAACTTGGGCTGCTTTTATGATTCTAAAAACATTTCATATGGGCCCAGTGGGCTTATGGATCTTAATTTCTTATTGGGCTTGAATTGAGCCCACACGAAAAATATAAAGTTTATTAACTAAATTTTGATTTGAAAATCTTGTTCATGCCGATTTAAAATGGACTAATTTGGGTGTCGAAACGTGAATATTTTTACATGTTATCTTAAAGAAATTGGTAGTTTTCTAGGTGGTCTATTAGGTCGAGTAAAAATATTGTATACTTGTTACACGATATTTGAAGTTATACGATTGTTTTGTAGCATGGTTGGGACGTTTCAATATATGTGAAAAAAATTAGAATATTTTCTAAGTATTTATATGAATTTTCATGCGATTGTGTATGGTTCGAAAATGATTTGTTTGATGCATGTTGGGTAAAAACTAACGTGAAATATGTGTGCTACGTGACTCCTAGGCCTTCCAAGATAGAGGCTAGCCACGTTTGTTGTAACAATTCGCAATTTCAGGTTAACTTTTATTCCCGAAAAATTTCACTATTCACTTTTTACTATTCATTTTTCACTATTCATCTCAGAAATTTTTATTACATATTCTCGTAAGTTAAACTATTTTAACGATAATCCGAGAGTTTTACATTCGTCAGATCATTTTCGTGAAAGTTATTAAGGAATTACACGTTTTAGGGTAAAACGTCATTCAGAAATTCTACGTACAACGAAACTCGACCACGTTAAGTGACCCCGCATCAGAAAAATGTTTGACACACTCATGATTTATTTGAGAATTAATCGTGACTGAGAAAAACATGACCAAAGACTTCCCAGCAGGTCACCCATGCCTGTACTAATCTCACATGAGCACGCTTAACTGTATATGCGATTAACCGTTAGACCACAAAACGCGTTTCTAAGCAGATTTGAGTTTTCAACTTATTAGAAAAAGTCAACATATTCTTTCCCTCCTCCATTGACCAAAAATCATCCCTTGATGTTATAAGTCATTTCGTGATTTTTAGGCTTACGGTTTGATGTCTAAAAGACATTTATTACCAACCGACACTAGACTAAGCCCAGTCTAGACATTATAAGTCATTTTAAATCATTTTTATCACATTAGAAAAGTAACATTTTACTTTTCTCAATTTTACGCAATATTCGTACATTTTACGTATTACGCGTTTTAGACCCGTGTTTCCAGTTTTTAGCAGGGTTTTAGCACCCGATAGATCCTACCACTCATTTTATATTTTATTATGGACTATATTGACATGTTTAACAATACTTTCAAGTTTCATATTTTTACGATACCCGGTTTTACGTTTTGAGGCTTAATCATTTACGGTTAGCATTTTACGGAGTCAAAATGCACAAACTAAGCAAGATAACACCAAGACTCATCATCTAGTCATCTTATCTCCATGAAACCGCCATTTAGGGGGGGGAGTCACCATTTTGTGGCTTGATCTTGACCATTGATCCCTAGGATGTTTACAAGTGTCTAAATTAACCATGGTTACATTCTAACCCAATATATAGTTAACTATTTTTCTCATCCTATAAATACCAAGCTAAAAACACATTGAAATCTTGCACCACACCTTCTTATAACCTTCAAGTCCTAAAACCTAAGGCACTTCTCTTATATTTTGTAAGAAAGTTAACTAGTTTTTGAAAGAAAACTAGTGTTTGATCTTCAATCTTGGAAATTTTCTAAGAAAAGTTGTTATAACTTTAAAGTCTCCAAAAAGACGTCGTTATAATCTTCAAATAGCTTTGGACTTCAAGAAGGCGTCGTTATAATCTTCAAATAACCTTGGTTTATCATAGATTGCAAAGGAAGAAAGCTTATTCAATCAAAGTCCTAGTTCTTGTCCTAGTTTCCCTTTTCATTAAGGCCAAAAGTTGTAAGCAAACCCTAACATACTTTCTTGCTTAATTATCATTTTCATGCTCTTTGTTTTCCTTTCATGCTATATATGTTCTTGTTATTGTGTTCATGATGTTTAAAAATGGATAAAACAAGTATTGGTATACATATGTTAACTTATGACAAGTAAACAAGCAAACTAGTGATTTTTATGGAGAACCACGACCAAAATAGTATAACTTTGATATTTGACACTTACTTAATGTTAAAGAGGACTTAACAAGGAAAACATAGCAATTTGAATCACCCAAAACGAGTATACGAGTCAAAAGTTATGGCGATTTGAAATTACCAAAGATTTCCGGCAAAACTGCCAAATAGCTTCCTGATCAAATTATGGTTTTGAAAGTCCCACTTCTGGTCCGATTCATCAAAAAGTTAAAACACGAAAGTTGTCCGGAACGACGTTTTCGTTTAGGAACAAAGAAGCTCGAGCCCTGAAAACGCTTTCCGAGTGATAAATTTCTTCAAAATCTTAACAGCCCATTTTAGACCAAAGTCACTATATTATAGTTATCATTTACTAAGACCAAGAGGTCTAATGACCTAAAGCCAAGACCACAACCATGGCTAAAGCCAAGGTTGAGTCTCAAGACCATGGAAAAATGACCAAGGTCACGGCGAAGCCATGACTAAATGACCATATAAACTTACTTAGGCGAAAACATGAAACAAGGAGTTGACGATAACTTGAACAAACAATTTGGATCTACTCCACCTAAAGAAACATGAGATACAAGTTATAATGAAACTACCCCTAATAACAATCTTCATGTGCAAATAAACTTTCCTAAGTTTATTCAAATATTGGACATATAACTTTTCGGATCAAAACTTATACATTTGTTATCAAATACTACAATAGTAGGGAGCCTCATGTGAGGAGTTCATTGAGTAAGCCGTCGAGATGAGTTGTGGATTTACGAGTTAAAGTGTCCTGGCTCCTCGAACGTTTACTCCATGACTTCTGAATTATGTCGGCCCGAACGGTAGTAAGAGATATACAACTTATACATAAACCATTTATATTCAAAGACTTACGCTATATACTAAATGCTACATCATGAACATTATGCAAGACATATATGGGCAATTCTTAGTATTCTTAGACATTACTCCAAACCTAAGTCGCAACGTTCTATTATAGGCTGCTCTTAGAGACTTTCACGATTCGACTACCACTTTGATTTCACATCACTTAAGCTTAAGGTGAGTCATAGCCCCTACTTTTTCATATTTGTTTCAACTCTTTGGGGGGGATACATGCACAACTACTTTCTTACTTGTACAAATACTTGATCGCATTATACTTGATTGTTCTATACTTGATTGTCTTATATTTGATCGCATTATACTTGATTTCATACATACATGATTATGTTATACTTAACTGCGTTATACTTGATTGTGTTACTGCCAGTGGCTCCAGATTAAGTTGCTGGATGACCATTGAGACTTCCGGTGGCTCCACATTAAGTTGTTGGATGACCATTGAGGCTATTGATACATCCTAACATTTGCGAATGTTGGATACATCATAAACGTGAGGTCTTCGGAGATGAAGTGTAGACTCACGACTAATTGCTAAACTGTTTTGATGAACTTATACATGTCTTTATTATACCATATATATTAGCAGTGGGTTGTGAACACACAGGTTACAAGTCTCTTATGGCGGGACTTGTAACTGAGTGGATTCACGATGCCTTTGCTGTGTGAACATTCTTTAAGGCTTTTCAACTATTTTAAGACAAACTCTATGAACTCACCAACCATTGTGTTGACACTTTAGCATGTTTATCTCAGGTCTATAAGGTGATAGCTGTTGCATGGAGCATAGAGTCGCTTGGCATGTTTTGAAGACTTATGCTTTTATCTTTACCATTCGATTTGTCTTAAAACTCTTATGTATTGTATTATGGAACTCAAGTTTGTATTTCGGAATTTATTAATCGAATGGTCACTTTTCAAAACGTCTCATTTAGAGTTCGTTTTCTATACCTTGTTCTTTGTATTATGAAGTAGCACCCTTATGACACAGTCTTCCGCTGCGGTATTTTGGGGGTGTTACAGATTGGTACCAGAGCCTTGGTTATAGAGAACTAGGTTGCATTTAGTGCCTAGACTATAACTGATATAAACATTAACACTCTTCTCTTTATTTTGCCTTACACACACTTCATGCGCATATGCTTATTGCTAATTGTTTGTTTAGAAGAAACCCCAGACAATAGTCAAGTCATCAAAAATTTAGAGCTAAGTAATAATTGTTTAAATAACTTAATCTTGTGACAGTTCTTGTTCGATAAGACATAAGATTAAGTTAAATAAAGATTATTAGTTTCCTGTAGAGATTTGATGATTTGCCTTATACTTGCTTTATATGATTCTAATACCTAGAAGTGGTTCATTTGTCCTAATACGACACTCAAACCTTTCTACAAGCGTGACTAGTCCATTTCGTCATATCACCTTCTCTAGATACCCAGACTACGTTACCCTTTCACAACTTAAGAGCAGATGATAGAAAGTCTACCCAATTATGTAGTACCAATTGTTGATTTATGTGTGCCTGGAAAATATGTATACGTGTGAAAGGAAGCAATTATAATTATGGTGGCCAACATAATTATAAATGCGTCATGACTCACGTAGACATATGTGACCATGCTTACATTAATCAACGATTGACTCAAATTGACAAGATTTAAGACTAAGTAGTCCAGGAATATCACCTCATATCTGACGTCGACAAAATATCCCTCCTTGTAGATATCATGGCACCAAAGAGAGTAACTCGTAGCACTAGCCGAGGTGGAGCAACACCAAGAGGTGGAAGAACTGGTGGTCGTGGAGGTAGAGGAGCTGCTCACGACACTAGTAACCCTAGTAATGATAGTGGAAGAACTGGTGGACGTGGAGATAGAGGAAATGCTCACGACACTAGTAACCCTAGTAACGATGGTGGAAATCCAGATGTCTCCACCATTATCGCCCAACAACTAGAAAACCTACTTCCCACTATAGTCACACAAGTTGGCAATCACATGAACAATTCGGGAAACCACGGAAGCATAAATGACGCTACAAATAATGGAGGAAGGAATGATAACAACAACAACAACAACAACCATAGGACTGGATGTACGTATAAGGAATTTACGTCATGCAAGCCAATCGAGTTTAATGGCAAAGGAGGTGCATTGGCATATACACGATGGGTCGAGAAGATGGAGTCAGTGATTGACATCAGTAACTGTGCAATCCACCAGAGAGTAAAATATTCTGCATGCTTGCTATCAGAAAAGGCATTGACATGGTGGAACATGCAGATTCAAGCAAGGACTAGAGAAGCAGCTGTAGGCATGTCATGGGACGACTTTAAGGGACTACTGAAGGAAGAATACTGCCCGGTTAATGAAATGCAAAAACTAGAAGACGAGTTTTGGCATCACTCTATGGTAGGGGCTGGTCATGCAACCTACACAGACCGGTTTCATGAACTAGCTAAACTAGTTCCTCATCTGGTTACCCCTGAATCCAAGAGGATTCAGAGGTATATCTATGGCCTTGTTCCCGAGATTCGTGGGATGGTGAAAACAACCGAACCTCCCACAATTCAGAGTGCAATATTAAGAGCAGGAACCCTAACAGATGAGATGGTTAGGAATGGAACTTTGAAGATTAGTGATAAAAGGAAGGGAGCAGGTGAATCAAGCGAGCAAAAGGGTACAATGGTTGATAATAAGAGGGTAAGAGGATTTGCGGCAACAGTTTATGATCAGGGAAAGTATGAAGGTCCACATCCTAAGTGTAATAAATGTGCTTATCATCATCAGAGGTCTGAGCCCTGTCGAATGTGTACTAATTGCAATCAAAAGAGCCATTTTACAAATCAGTGTAAAGCAACGGCAAGGCAAGTAACACCGGTGAATGCGGGCAATATAAGAAACAACCAAAAGACATGCTTTGAGTGCAACAGCCCAAACCACTTCCGAGATACTTGTCCTAAGTTAAATAGGGCACAGGGACAAGTGCTGGACAACCCAACTTTAGCTGTTATGCTTGAAGAAAATAACCCAAACCGTGGATACAATGTTAGTCCACCTCGGGGTCGAGCATACTATTTGGGTACTAAGGAAGCCCGCAATGCGTAACGGGTACGTACCTTATCCTACCATATTATTCTATTCTAGTTCAAAATCTAGCTTTATTATGCCGTTATTAAGATAAGAGACCTAGACACACTAAACTTCGGGACGAAGTTTCCTGAAGGGGTAGAGACTGTAACAATTCGCAATTTCAGGTTAACTTTTATTCCCGAAAAATTTCACTATTCACTTTTTACTATTCACTTTTCACTATTCATCTCAGAAATTTTTATTACATATTCTCGTAAGTTAAACTATTTTAACGATAATCCGAGAGTTTTACATTCGTCAGATCATTTTCGTGAAAGTTATTAAGGAATTACACGTTTTAGGGTAAAACGTCATTCAGAAATTCTACGTACAACGAAACTCGACCACGTTAAGTGACCCCGCATCAGAAAAATGTTTGACACACTCATGATTTATTTGAGAATTAATCGTGACTGAGAAAAACATGACCAAAGACTTCCCAGCAGGTCACCCATGCCTGTACTAATCTCACATGAGCACGCTTAACTGTATATGCGATTAACCGTTAGACCACAAAACGCGTTTCTAAGCAGATTTGAGTTTTCAACTTATTAGAAAAAGTCAACATATTCTTTCCCTCCTCCATTGACCAAAAATCATCCCTTGATGTTATAAGTCATTTCGTGATTTTTAGGCTTACGGTTTGATGTCTAAAAGACATTTATTACCAACCGACACTAGACTAAGCCCAGTCTAGACATTATAAGTCATTTTAAATCATTTTTATCACATTAGAAAAGTAACATTTTACTTTTCTCAATTTTACGCAATATTCGTACATTTTACGTATTACGCGTTTTAGACCCGTGTTTCCAGTTTTTAGCAGGGTTTTAGCACCCGATAGATCCTACCACTCATTTTATATTTTATTATGGACTATATTGACATGTTTAACAATACTTTCAAGTTTCATATTTTTACGATACCCGGTTTTACGTTTTGAGGCTTAATCATTTACGGTTAGCATTTTACGGAGTCAAAATGCACAAACTAAGCAAGATAACACCAAGACTCATCATCTAGTCATCTTATCTCCATGAAACCGCCATTTAGGGGGGGGAGTCACCATTTTGTGGCTTGATCTTGACCATTGATCCCTAGGATGTTTACAAGTGTCTAAATTAACCATGGTTACATTCTAACCCAATATATAGTTAACTATTTTTCTCATCCTATAAATACCAAGCTAAAAACACATTGAAATCTTGCACCACACCTTCTTATAACCTTCAAGTCCTAAAACCTAAGGCACTTCTCTTATATTTTGTAAGAAAGTTAACTAGTTTTTGAAAGAAAACTAGTGTTTGATCTTCAATCTTGGAAATTTTCTAAGAAAAGTTGTTATAACTTTAAAGTCTCCAAAAAGACGTCGTTATAATCTTCAAATAGCTTTGGACTTCAAGAAGGCGTCGTTATAATCTTCAAATAACCTTGGTTTATCATAGATTGCAAAGGAAGAAAGCTTATTCAATCAAAGTCCTAGTTCTTGTCCTAGTTTCCCTTTTCATTAAGGCCAAAAGTTGTAAGCAAACCCTAACATACTTTCTTGCTTAATTATCATTTTCATGCTCTTTGTTTTCCTTTCATGCTATATATGTTCTTGTTATTGTGTTCATGATGTTTAAAAATGGATAAAACAAGTATTGGTATACATATGTTAACTTATGACAAGTAAACAAGCAAACTAGTGATTTTTATGGAGAACCACGACCAAAATAGTATAACTTTGATATTTGACACTTACTTAATGTTAAAGAGGACTTAACAAGGAAAACATAGCAATTTGAATCACCCAAAACGAGTATACGAGTCAAAAGTTATGGCGATTTGAAATTACCAAAGATTTCCGGCAAAACTGCCAAATAGCTTCCTGATCAAATTATGGTTTTGAAAGTCCCACTTCTGGTCCGATTCATCAAAAAGTTAAAACACGAAAGTTGTCCGGAACGACGTTTTCGTTTAGGAACAAAGAAGCTCGAGCCCTGAAAACGCTTTCCGAGTGATAAATTTCTTCAAAATCTTAACAGCCCATTTTAGACCAAAGTCACTATATTATAGTTATCATTTACTAAGACCAAGAGGTCTAATGACCTAAAGCCAAGACCACAACCATGGCTAAAGCCAAGGTTGAGTCTCAAGACCATGGAAAAATGACCAAGGTCACGGCGAAGCCATGACTAAATGACCATATAAACTTACTTAGGCGAAAACATGAAACAAGGAGTTGACGATAACTTGAACAAACAATTTGGATCTACTCCACCTAAAGAAACATGAGATACAAGTTATAATGAAACTACCCCTAATAACAATCTTCATGTGCAAATAAACTTTCCTAAGTTTATTCAAATATTGGACATATAACTTTTCGGATCAAAACTTATACATTTGTTATCAAATACTACAATAGTAGGGAGCCTCATGTGAGGAGTTCATTGAGTAAGCCGTCGAGATGAGTTGTGGATTTACGAGTTAAAGTGTCCTGGCTCCTCGAACGTTTACTCCATGACTTCTGAATTATGTCGGCCCGAACGGTAGTAAGAGATATACAACTTATACATAAACCATTTATATTCAAAGACTTACGCTATATACTAAATGCTACATCATGAACATTATGCAAGACATATATGGGCAATTCTTAGTATTCTTAGACATTACTCCAAACCTAAGTCGCAACGTTCTATTATAGGCTGCTCTTAGAGACTTTCACGATTCGACTACCACTTTGATTTCACATCACTTAAGCTTAAGGTGAGTCATAGCCCCTACTTTTTCATATTTGTTTCAACTCTTTGGGGGGGATACATGCACAACTACTTTCTTACTTGTACAAATACTTGATCGCATTATACTTGATTGTTCTATACTTGATTGTCTTATATTTGATCGCATTATACTTGATTTCATACATACATGATTATGTTATACTTAACTGCGTTATACTTGATTGTGTTACTGCCAGTGGCTCCAGATTAAGTTGCTGGATGACCATTGAGACTTCCGGTGGCTCCACATTAAGTTGTTGGATGACCATTGAGGCTATTGATACATCCTAACATTTGCGAATGTTGGATACATCATAAACGTGAGGTCTTCGGAGATGAAGTGTAGACTCACGACTAATTGCTAAACTGTTTTGATGAACTTATACATGTCTTTATTATACCATATATATTAGCAGTGGGTTGTGAACACACAGGTTACAAGTCTCTTATGGCGGGACTTGTAACTGAGTGGATTCACGATGCCTTTGCTGTGTGAACATTCTTTTAAGGCTTTTCAACTATTTTAAGACAAACTCTATGAACTCACCAACCATTGTGTTGACACTTTAGCATGTTTATCTCAGGTCTATAAGGTGATAGCTGTTGCATGGAGCATAGAGTCGCTTGGCATGTTTTGAAGACTTATGCTTTTATCTTTACCATTCGATTTGTCTTAAAACTCTTATGTATTGTATTATGGAACTCAAGTTTGTATTTCGGAATTTATTAATCGAATGGTCACTTTTCAAAACGTCTCATTTAGAGTTCGTTTTCTATACCTTGTTCTTTGTATTATGAAGTAGCACCCTTATGACACAGTCTTCCGCTGCGGTATTTTGGGGGTGTTACATTTGTGCTGCTACAATTTATTCGTACGTAAATATATATACATGAACTTATATATGATCGAATAAAAATAAACTTGATGCATGGACTTAATTTAACGTGTGAATTGAATTGAAAAGAGTTGGAAACAACTTACAACACATCTAGGGTGGTGAAGAAATGAGTAGGAACGGAGGAAACACAAGATATAATCAAATTCGACTATAACCCAAGTAATATACGAATATATTAAACTCAATCCTTGTTTCTTGCTTCCAAACGATATTGTTTCAACTCCTGGTCTTGTAGAGATAGTTTTTTATGAAGAAAGGAAATTGTGAAAGTGAATCAGGAAGGATGGAAACGGATGCATGCATGTAACGTATATATGGTCTCGTTTTATTACACGTATGGTGTAAAATTCTCAAGGAAACATATGTACTATTTGTAACAATTCGCAATTTCAGGTTAATTACTATTCCCAGAAAATTTACTATTCACTTTTACTATTCATTTTTCCCGAAATTTTCCCGAAAGTTGATTTTTATTTGATATTATCGAGTGATAAATCATTTCCATGGCAAATTAAATGTTTGACATTCGTCAGATCATTTTCGTGAAAGTTATTAAGGAATTACACGTTTTAGGGTAAAACGTCATTTAGAAATTCTACGCACAACGAAATTCGACCCCGTTAAGTGACCCCGCATCGGAAAAATGTTTGACACACTCATGATTTATTTGAGAATAAATCATGACTGAGAAAAACATGACCAAAAATAAACCTCGGCCGTGAAAAACTGGAATTTTCAGTTTTAAACGTTTTTACTCAGCCGTAACCTTAGCCTATACCTGCACCGCGTTTCTAAAAAGATTTGAGTTTTCAACTTATTAGAATAAGTCAACATATTTTTCCCTCCTCCTTTGACCAAAAATCATTCCTTGATTTTATAAGTCATTCCTTGATTTTTAGGCTTACGGTTTGATGTCTAAAAGACATTTAATACCAACCGACACTAGACTGAGCCCAGTCTAGACATTATAAGTCATTTTAAATCATTTTTATCCTATTAGAAAAGTAACATTTTACTTTTCTCAATTTTACGCAATATTCGTACGTTTTACGTATTACGCGTTTTAGACCCGTGTTTTCAGTTTTAGCAGGGTTTTACCACCCCAATGGAACCTACCACTCATTTTATATTTTATTATGGAGTATTTTGACAAGTTTAACCATTCTTCCAAGTTTCGTATTTTTACGATACCCGGTTTTACGTTTCGTGGCTTAACTATTTACGGTTAGCATTTCACGGAGTCAAAACTTACTACATAAGCTAGGATAATACCAACAAAAGACCAACACTTCCTCCCCAAGCTTGTGAACCGCCTCTAGGGGGGGGATCCACACTTGTGGCAAGATCTCATGCTATGTGCTCTTAGATCCTTACATGTGTTCAACTTGGTGAGCAAGTGTTGACAAGTCAATGGAAGTAACCTCCTCTTTGGCATATAAATAGCCCTCTCCCCCTCCTTATTGTACGCCACACATAACACACACATTCATCCCCTCCTTAGCTCATTTTCTTCCAAATTCTAGCAAGATTCAAGAGCAAGTTCAAGGTAGAAACCCTAGTTTGATCTTAGGTTATCAAAACACTTCCATAACCTCATATACTTGGTGATTTCTCTTGAGTTTGAATCCACTCAAGTCACCTCAACTTTCATCATCTCTCTTTCAAGATTACAAGAGTAGAAAGATTGCATGAAGTGAAGTGGGTTGAAGCAAGTCTATCAAAGTTCTATCCTTTCTTTATTTGAAAGCCAAAAGTTGTAAGCCAAACCCTAACATGCTTCTTGTTAAATAATCATGTTCATGTTATTTACATATTATTCTTGCTATATTATGTCTTGTAGTTATGTCCATGATGTATAAAAGTGAGTAAAACAAGTTATCGTTATTGATTGTTAAGACAAGTTATTAAAACAAGTAAACTAGTGACTTTCTTGGAAAGATCTGATCAAAATGGTAAAAATATGACATTGAATCATTACATATTGTAGTAGAGGACCTAACAAGGAAACCGTAGCAATTTGAACCACCTAAAACGAGTATACGAGCCAAAAGTTATGACCATTTGAAGTTACCAAAACTTTGCGGCAAAGCTGCCAAAACTTTCTGTTACAGAAACTTAAAACACGCAAAAAGAGGCATTTCTGGTCCGTTTCATGAAAAAGTTAAAACACGAAAGTTGTCCGGAATCACGTTTTCTTCAAAAACTCAGGGGCACGTCTCCAGAAAGTCAATAACGAATGAGATATTTCTCAGTTTCTTAACAGCTATATATATATATATATATATATATATATATATATATATATATATATATATATATAAGTCACTATATATTGGTTATGTTTTAAAAGGAACAAGAGGTCTTAAGACCAATAATCAAGACCACAACCATGGCTAGAGCCAAGGTTGAGTCTCATGACCATGGACCAAGGACCAAAGGTCATGGCAAGGCCATGACGAAATAACCATGTAAACTTAATTAGGCGAAAACATGAAACAAGGAATTGGCGATAACTTGAACAAACAATTTGGATCTACTTCACTTAAAAAGAACCATGAGATAATACAAAGAAAAATGGTCATACAAGACTTATGAAACTTACCCTAATAACAATCTTCATGTAATAATAAACTTTCCTAAGTTTATTCAAATATCGGACATGAAATTTTTCGGATCAAAACATATATGTATATATTTTATCAACTACTACAATAGTAGGGAGCCTCATGTGAGGAGTTCATTATGTAAGCCGTCGAGATAAGTTGTGGATTTACGAATTAAAGTGTCCTGGCTCCTCGAACGCTTACTAACATGACTTCTGAATTATGTCGGCCCGAACGGTAGTAAATGATATATAAAACATACATGTTTCATAAATCTTTTCTTTCAAAGACTTACATTATACATCATACCACATCATGGACCAAATGCAAGATATTTATATAGGCACTTATTCATATTCTTTACTCCGATCCTAAGTCGCAACATTCTATTATAGGTTGCTCGTAGAAACCTACACGATCCAACCATTACATTCATTACTTACTATCTTACTTAAGGTGAGTTCATAGCCCCACTTTACATTACTTTAATGTTTTACAAACCATTGGGGGGAATACATGCTATTTTTAACCGAGCACAATGTTTTCAAATTGTATGCTTGCCTGATTGTTTTATTATCACTAAGTACCAGCCTTGCTAAACCGAGATCCCTTATTATGAACCATTTAATCACTAGCAATAGTGAGCGCAAATATTGTGAATAGGCCTATTGGGATTGACGAATCCCATTTGTATTGACTAAGTTCAAACAAATGCACTAATATTTGAGATTTAGGTATGTTAGCAAAGTACCTACCGGGATAAATCTGCCGATCGATATTGGTACACGTTAACGTTTTGGTGTCATAAGCTTAGTAATGATAATAACTGTTTTGTTTTCCAAACATTGGTGTGAGTCTATAGCTCACACTACTAACATATTGTGTTCAAACATTAAACAAACTCTATGAATATCACTCAACCTTTGTGTTGACCTCTCAAGCATGTATTTCAGGTTCATGACGATCAAGGATGGCACGGAAGGGCACGGATACTCAAGAGGGCTATAAATTTTATTATCATTCGAAAACTCACTTAATGTGATTTGTAAACATGGAACCAATTGCGACCTCATTTTGTAACCTTTGATATTTATATAATTTGAATGATAAATCTTTTAATACGACTCGGTTAGAGATCGTTTTCTATTATTATGACTGTTGTGCTATTGAGTAACACCCAAGTTGAATTCCGCTACATCATGAATTGGGGGTGTTACAGATTGGTATCAGAGCCATGGTTATAGAGAAACGGGTCTAAGTGAGACCTAAACTATAACTACAATCACAAGCAAAAACATTTTATAGCCTTCCGCTCTCCGTGTCTTCCATCCTCCAGACGATTATGGACTTAGTAAGCATGTTATGATACACAAACATAATTGCATATTAATATATGTACCCTAAACATAATTGAGCATTTCCCCGTAAGCATTATATACTACATGAACATGTTAGTATATTGATTTATACACACTTATCACATTTTGAGCACTTCCCATAAACATTGAATTGTTCTAACATAGAAAATCTTTTCATAGAAATCATGTGCGTACCCACTTCTCCCGATTATGTGCCCACTCTACCTAATAACTTCCAAGTCTTACCACCCTCACCCGAGTTCGGATTTGACTTCGTAAATGCCTTCGCTTCTGATGACGAAGAAGAACCCTTCGAAGATTCAACCGATGAAGAAGAGGAGGAACCAATGCCAACTAATTTTGTGTTGAATATTTCTAATTATTTTGAACATAATTGGGTTGAGGCAGACTCCGAGGAGGATAATGAGTATGAATATGTACTAGAGCCATTACCACCACTTCCCTTTGATATCCCTACATGTGATGATTTGGATTACTCATTATGGATCGTATCACGACCACCATTGATCCAACAAGAAAGTCAGCATGGAAACTACAGCTTCTCAAACTTCATTGACTCGTACCCCTATGACACACTAAACCAAGAAGTTGCCGATCAATCAGAGCTGCTCGGACCTTCTAACCCGCAATAGACTAGTGTGATGATACTAGTTATCTTTTGTACTACTATACTGATTAGACTCAGTTAGTAAATGTTATGAAATCCATGTAATAACTAGCGATAGTAAAAACGTTGTAATTACTAAACTGAAAGTATCAGTTAGTAAACTTTGAAGAAGCTTGTAATAAGTTTCGATTTTGTAAATCAACCAACGTTGTATGAATAAAACTCTTGTTTTATACTATCATGTGTTATGCCTTTAAATCTTCAAACATAATTATTCTATCATTTCCCATCAAAAATCATGCTTATTTCACAACTCTCTACTCATGACATACCTTTTATATAATAGAATCATGGCGCCAACGAAGAAGACACCACCAGCAATGACTCAAGCTGCTATTCGCAAACTAGTTAAAGATAGTGTAAAAGCAGCAATAGCAACTGAACGAGCAGCCATAGCTACAAAGGCCGCAACAGCCTCTAAAGCTGCTAGAACTGCTGAAGCTGCTAGAACTGTTGAAACTACTAGAACTGTTGAAGCTGTTCGAATTGCTGCAACTACCATCAATACTAGAGGACCGAACCCATCCGGTCCTCCAGTAATAAATATTGATCCGGTATGTAAGAGTTGCACATTCAAGGGTTATTTAAATTGCCAACCCACCAATTACAAAGGTACTAATGGAGCTGTAAATTTTAACCCCTGGTTTGAAAAAGCGGAGTTAGTAGTATTGATCAACAAATGCACCGAGAATGAGAAAGTTCAATATGCCACCGGTCCACTATTGGATGAAGCATTATCATGGTGGAATTTAGTATCTCAACCAATGGGCATCCAAAATGAATATAAGCTTTCTGGGGATAACATGAAGAAAGAGTATTGCCCTCACAGTGAAATGCCGTTAAAGGAACCATGTTGTCATCCAGAAGTAGAATTCTGGAACCATGTTGTTAAAGGAACCGACATCCTGAGTTACAACCGCCGATTCCATGAATTGAGGATACTATGCCCAACGATGGTTTCGACAAATGAGAAACTGTTGGAAGAGTATATCTGGGGACTCCCACCAAGCATACAAGGGAACATGATTACGTCTAGTCCCAAAACACTTGATGAGGCTATGCGGATGTCTCGCAGCCTCATGGATCAGGTGGTGCAGACAGCGGAAACCCAAAGACAAAACTTCAACAACTCCAACAACAATAACAATAGAACCAACAACAACAAGCGACCATGGGATGGTAACCATGGGAGTAACAACAACAACAACCATCATAACCAGCAAAACAAAAGACAAGAGGCTGCAACGGCTTATATGGCTGCACCAACTAGAAGCACAGGGTATACCGGGAATGCTCCACTATGCAATAAGTGTAAATTCCATCACTCTGGTCCTTGCCCGGCTAAGTGTCTCAACTGTCAAAACACTGGACACCTTGCCAAGAATTTTAGAGCCAAGACTGTAGCTACCGGTAGCAACACACAACCAATAGTTATATGCTTCGGGTGTGGAGAAAGTGGACATTACAGGAACGGATGTCCCCAAAAGCTAAGGCCAACAAGTTAAAGACATCCAAGGGAAAACATATATGATAAGAGGAGAAGAAGCTTATCAGAATCTTAACAACACTGCAGAACAATGAAGTTTAGAACTTAGCAGTCATATTTATTTATGCACGATGTTGTATTGCGTGTATGTCATCCCTAGTAATGGGAGTTTTATGACTTAAGAATATTTACTATTCAATAAACAACTCTTTGTGATAATTCTCATCTATTGTACTTTCTATCTCCAAACCAATTTGATTGTTTAGTAGACTATTACCATTCTATAAGATTTACCCAGTTATCTTATAAACCATTCAACAAATTTTACTTCAAGCTATTTTGTTATCACTTTATTGTTTCACATCATTTTACTCCAAGATATTCTACCACCATCTTAGAAAAATCACTTCGTTGATACCACCCTATAAATCAATATCATGCCTTCATTTCCAACTTTCATCACAAACCACTAAATCTCAACATACCAAAATGAAGAACACAAACCTTCTTAACCTTCTCACCATCATCATCTTCACAACCCTTAATCCCACAAGCTCACTTTCTGATCTTGATGCACTTTTAAAGCTCAAACCATCCTTAGTTACACCACAAGCACTCTCATCAGCTTTACAAAATTGAATACCGTCTAAAACTTTTAGGAAACACAATACTACGTAACTAAACCGAACATCACATTATCAATCCTAAATTATACATAGCTTGATCACCTATGTCTAATTCAGGAGGGATCATGTTATGCTGGGAGCAGTCACCTGTATGTTTTCTTAGAAACAAACTTCTCACTTATAATCTTAAGACAAATTTCGTGTGAAATTCATGAAGTATTCATCCGATAGAGTACTACAATTAATCACTCTTACTCTACCTTTCCCACATAAAATTAAACCTCATCCTATGCCATACCCTGAACTGAAAGGAACGGGTTAAACCACTACGAGTCCGAGCCTTAGTTTTAACCATAAATTCAAACTTTCCTGCTCAAATCCTTCACGTTCAAGCTGAGGCAGTGAAAAAAAGTCATCCAAAAGAAAAAGTTGGATGGCATGATACAGAAGAAATTCGAAACCCGTTCAGATGGAACTCTATGCTTCCTAGGTCGAAGTTGGTTACCACTTTATGGTGGCCTACGAGACTTGATCATGCATGAACCTCACAAGTCCAAATACTCCATACATCCAAGATCTGATAAGATGTATTATGATCTTAAACTACTCTATTGGTGGCCAAACATGAAAGCCGATATTGCAACATACGTTAGCAAATGTCTTACATGCTCCAATGTAAAAGCCGAACATCAAAAACCATCCGGTCCATTGCAAAAACCAGAGAGTCCTATATGGAAATGGGAAAGAGTTACTATGGACTTCATTACCAAGCTCCCAAAGACATCAAGCGGTTATGACTCCATCTGGGTCATAGTTGATCGTCTCACAAAATCCGCACACTTTATACCAATCAAAGAGACTTACAAAATGGAACAACTTACTCGACTGTACGTCAAAGAAATAGTCTCAAGACATAGTACACCGATATCCATCATATCGGACCGAGATGGTAGATTTACTTCCAATTTCTGGCAGTCACTCCAGGATGCCTTTGGAACAAATCTAGACATGAGTACATCGTTTCATCCTCAGACCGATGGTCAGAGTGAACGAAACATTCAAACACTTGAAGACATGCTTCGAGCTTGTATAATAGACTTTGGAAAAGGATGGGATACTCATCTACCATTAGTCGAATTTTCCTACAGCTATCATACAAGTATTAAAGCAGCTCCATTTGAAGCACTTTGCGGTTGAAAGTGTCGTTCACCTGCTTGTTGAGCTGAAGTGGGAGAAGTTCAACTCACTGGTCCAGAACTCATCCGTGAAACAACGGATAAGATTGTACAAATCAGAAGTCGACTACAAGCCGCAAGAGATCGACGGAAAAGTTATGCCGACACACGACGCAGACCCCTAGAATTCCAAGTCGGAGACAGAGTTATGCTAAAGGTATCGCCTTGGAAAGGCTTGATACGATTCGGTAAAACGAGGAAAACTAAACTCAAGATACATCGGACCATTCAAAATCCTAGCCAGGGTTGGCCCTGTGGCGTACAGACTTGAGCTTCCATAAGAACTCAGTAGTGTACACCCCACTTTCCATGTATCTAACCTAAAGAAATGCTTGTCGGATGAATTACTAGTGATTCCACTCGATGAAATTCAACCCAATGACGATCTTCAATTTATTGAGGAACCCATAGAAATCATGGACCAAGAGGTCAAACAACTCAAGCAAAGCCGTATTCCAATTGTCAAAGTTCGTTGGAACTCACGACGTGGTCCTGAATACACATAGGAACGAGAGGACCAGATACGTAAGAAATACCTACATCTTTTTACCAACGAAGCTTCTACTCCCAACGCAAATTGATCTCTGGGACGGAGCTCTCATATGGGGTGGAGACTGTAACAATTCGCAATTTCAGGTTAATTACTATTCCCGGAAAATTTACTATTCACTTTTACTATTCATTTTACTATTCATTTTTCCCGAAATTTTCTCGAAAGTTGATTTTTATTTGATATTCTCGAGTGATAAATCATTTCCATGGCAAATTAAATGTTTGACATTCGTCAGATCATTTTCGTGAAAGTTATTAAGGAATTACACGTTTTAGGGTAAAACGTCATTTAAAAATTCTACGCACAACGAAATTCGACCCCGTTAAGTGACCCCGCATTGGAAAAATGTTTGACACACTCATGATTTATTTGAGAATAAATCATGACTGAGAAAAACATGACCAAAAATAAACCTCGGCCGTGAAAAACTGGAATTTTCAGTTTTAAGCGTTTTTACTCAGACGTAACCTTAGCCTATACCTGCACCGCGTTTCTAAAAAGATTTGAGTTTTCAACTTATTAGAATAAGTCAACATATTTTTCCCTCCTCCTTTGACCAAAAATCATTCCTTGATTTTATAAGTCATTCCTTGATTTTTAGGCTTACGGTTTGATGTCTAAAAGACATTTAATACCAACCGACACTAGACTGAGCTCAGTCTAGACATTATAAGTCATTTTAAATCATTTTTATCCTATTAGAAAAGTAACATTTTACTTTTCTCAATTTTACGCAATATTCGTACGTTTTACGTATTACGCGTTTTAGACCCGTGTTTTCAATTTTAGCAGGGTTTTACCACCCCAATGGAACCTACCACTCATTTTATATATTATTATGGAGTATTTTGACAAGTTTAACCATTCTTCCAAGTTTCGTACTTTTACGATACCCGATTTTACGTTTCGTGGCTTAACTATTTACGGTTAGCATTTCACGGAGTCAAAACTTACTACATAAGCTAGGATAATACCAACAAAAGACCAACACTTCCTCCCCAAGCTTGTGAACCGCCTCTAGGGGGGGGATTCACACTTGTGGCAAGATCTCATGCTATGTGCTCTTAGATCCTTACATGTGTTCAACTTGGTGAGCAAGTGTTGACAAGTCAATGGAAGTAACCTCCTCTTTGGCATATAAATAGCCCTCTCCCCCTCCTTATTGTACGCCACACATAACACACACATTCATCCCCTCCTTAGCTCAATTTCTTCTAAATTCTAGCAAGATTCAAGAGCAAGTTCAAGGTAGAAACCCTAGTTTGATCTTAGGTTATCAAAACACTTCCATAACCTCATATACTTGGTGATTTCTCTTGAGTTTGAATCCACTCAAGTCACCTCAACTTTCATCATCTCTCTTTCAAGATTACAAGAGTAGAAAGATTGCATGAAGTGAAGTGGGTTGAAGCAAGTCTATCAAAGTTCTATCCTTACTAGTTACTTCCTTTCTTTATTTGAAAGCCAAAAGTTGTAAGCCAAACCCTAACATGCTTCTTGTTAAATAATCATGTTCATGTTATTTACATATTATTCTTGCTATATTATGTCTTGTAGTTATGTCCATGATGTATAAAAGTGAGTAAAACAAGTTATCGTTATTGATTGTTAAGACAAGTTATTAAAACAAGTAAACTAGTGACTTTCTTGGAAAGATCTGATCAAAATGGTAAAAATATGACATTGAATCATTACATATTGTAGTAGAGGACCTAACAAGGAAACCGTAGCAATTTGAACCACCTAAAACGAGTATACGAGCCAAAAGTTATGACCATTTGAAGTTACCAAAACTTTGCGGCAAAGCTGCCAAAACTTTCTGTTACAGAAACTTAAAACACGCAAAAAGAGGCATTTCTGGTCCGTTTCATGAAAAAGTTAAAGCACAAAAGTTGTCCGGAATCACGTTTTCTTCAAAAACTCAGGAGCACGTCTCCAGAAAGTCAATAACGACTGAGATATTTCTCAGTTTCTCAACAGCTATTTACATATATATATAAGTCACTATATATTGGTTATGTTTTAAAAGGAACAAGAGGTCTTAAGACCAATAATCAAGACCACAACCATGGATAGAGCCAAGGTTGAGTCTCATGACCATGGACCAAGGACCAAAGGTCATGGCAAGGCCATGACGAAATAACCATGTAAACTTAATTAGGCGAAAACATGAAACAAGGAATTGGCGATAACTTGAACAAACAATTTGGATCTACTTCACTTAAAAAGAACCATGAGATAATACAAAGAAAAATGGTCATACAAGACTTATGAAACTTACCCTAATAACAATCTTCATGTAATAATAAACTTTCCTAAGTTTATTCAAATATCGGACATGAAACTTTTCGGATCAAAACTTATATCTATATATTTTATCAACTACTACAATAGTAGGGAGCCTCATGTGAGGAGTTCATTATGTAAGCCGTCGAGATAAGTTGTGGATTTACGAATTAAAGTGTCCTGGCTCCTCGAACGCTTACTAACATGACTTCTGAATTATGTCGGCCCGAACGGTAGTAAACGATATATAAAACATACATGTTTCATAAATCTTTTCTTTCAAAGACTTACATTATACATCATACCACATCATGGACCAAATGCAAGATATTTATATAGGCACTTATTCATATTCTTTACTCCGATCCTAAGTCGCAACATTCTATTATAGGTTGCTCGTAGAAACTACACGATCCAACCATTACATTCATTACTTGCTATCTTACTTAAGGTGAGTTCATAGCCCCACTTTACATTACTTCAATGTTTTACAAACCCTTGGGGGGGATACATGCTATTTTTAACCGAGCACAATGTTTTTAAATTGTATGCTTGCCTGATTGTTTTATTATCACTAAGTACCAGCCTTGCTAAACCGAGATCCCTTATTATGAACCATTTAATCACTAGCAATAGTGAGCGCAAATATTGTGAATAGGCCTATTGGGATTGACGAATCCCATTTGTATTGACTAAGTTCAAACAAATGCACTAATATTTGAGATTTAGGTATGTTAGCAAAGTACCTACCGGGATAAATCTGCCGATCGATATTGGTACACGTTAACGTTTTGGTGTCATAAGCTTAGTAATGATAATAATTGTTTTGTTTTCCAAACATTGGTGTGAGTCTATAGCTCACACTACCAACATATTGTGTTCAAACATTAAACAAACTCTATGAATATCACTCAACCTTTGTGTTGACCTCTCAAGCATGTATTTCAGGTTCATGACGATCAAGGATGGCACGGAAGGGCACGGATACTCAAGAGGGCTATAAATTTTATTATCATTCGAAAACTCACTTAATGTGATTTGTAAACATGGAACCAATTGAGACCTCATTTTGTAACCTCTGATATTTATATAATTTGAATGATAAATCTTTTAATACGACTCGGTTAGAGATCGTTTTCTATTATTATGACTGTTGTGCTATTGAGTAACACCCAAGTTGAATTCCGCTGCATCAAGAATTGGGGGTGTTACACTATTGCATGTCAGTGAAATATAGGTTCTAGTATGAATTATATGCTTATTATATAAGTTTGTGAGTGCATGAAACAATGAATATGTCTTGATGATTCATGAGGATGTCGACATATATTTCATTTCATACACGATTTGCATAATCTCGTACCACTTGATTATAGCTGATCATAGATGATATTTAAACATGAAAACATGTTAGAAATATTATTAGGAACATGTAGGAACAAACGGGAATTAAAACGGTTAAGAAATGAATATATTATGAATCGATTGACATGAATATTCGTCAAACACTTTGCCACTTAAAAACGTATCAAACGTCGTCCAATGAACTTGGGATTTGACACACTAATAGTTGGCTAGGTGATAAACGATATGGTGCAAAAATATATATGTGTTGTGTGTAAAAATTTAGAATACGCGAGGTGATTTGGAGCTAGTTTAGTCGATTTTATGAAATGTTAAGAAAAAAAAATGGGTTACAAATTTGGGCCGGTTGGGCTTAGGAAAGATCAAGGGCCCGTTTGGTTTTGTTAATTAGGATTAGTGAATTGTTAATATTTTGTTAATTGTGTCGAGAACTTGTTTCGTCGTTTGGTGAATTATGGGATGACGTGATTTCGTAAATATAGTATAATAAGAAAAATTTTAAATTTCCCCGTAAAAATGGTGATTAAAAATAATGACGAAGATTAATATATAATTAAACGTTTTTAATTATATGAATTTTTGCGAGGTTTTACAATGTTCATCCTAATTGTAAGGGGAGGGTAAACGATGATACCTTAGAGAATAAAATTGCATTTGAGTTTGTTTGTTCAATAGTAAGTGTGTAATAAAACTAAGAGAAATACTTGTTAGGGGCAATTTTAGCGCCAAATTTAAAATTTTTTACAACATTTAGGAGTGAAGCTTTAGCCTTAATGAGCATCTCATGGATAGGAGTTGTATGACTAGCACAAAAACCATACCACTCAAAATTTTCCACCCCAAATATGTGAGATTCGCCCCTAGATTTATTAGGAAAAGATGCTTATGAGGGTACCGGTAGTACTTAGATTCTAGAACTTGCGTTAGTAATGCATCCCGAAACCGCTAGTGAGACTACATTTGTGTATTTAGGATTTACTACATGATAAGAGGCATTAGGATAACCCTTGTTTTTAAACCCGTATCATAATTACTTGACCAATGAAGTCATAGTTACTTGACTAATAAAGTCAATTAATTTTTCTCACACCTTTGCGTTGTACTCATTTTTAGTACACGATACCCCTAGTACACCCCTCCGAGCCTATCTTTTCGTTTCTAACTTTAAGTATTTTACTTAAAGGAAGAATTTGTTTACAATCCACCCCAAATGTGCAACCAAATCGCCTTAGCCTTCCTTGTATGCACTCATCTTTAGTGCATTATTGTTATATGTTTAAACCCTTAGTTAATTGTCTAATTGATTACATGGTTGCTAAGTCGAGTCATATCTTGTACATATTGTTTTGGGACGATTGAGACTCATGGGTAAAGTACTAGTGTTATGGAGTATTGGGGAAGAACATCATATATTACCCCCATATGTGCGCTAATATTTAAAAAGTACTCCAAGTGTTTTGATTATCTTGATTGGTGTCATTAGAATAGTTAAATGTAAAGTATGTAAAAATTCAAGTGTAAGGGGAATGCAAATCCCCTACGATGTATTATTTTAGATGGTAGGGTAAGAGTGTATGCACACAAAAAAAAACAAAAAAAAATAATAATAATAATAATAAATAAATAAATAAAAATCAAGAAAAAAAAATAGAAAAAGAAAAAGAGAAAACATACGGACTACCATCCCGTTTCCTTTAATGTTTTATTAGTTTTTGATTAGCTTAAGTCGAGTCGAGTCTTGGCTTAGCAACGCCACATTGTATATGTAATTGACCAAGATGATTAACTCGCCACCAGTAAAGATTGCCTTTATCCAACAAAATCGTGTTTATCATATCCTTACACCTCACGCTATAACCCTTTTAAAAGAACTCTTTGATAGTTTATTGTAGGTGCTTACGCCAAGTGGTGGAGGTTTGATCCTTTCCCAAGCCTATGCTAATCTATGTGCTATGACAGGTAGTGAGAGAAATCTTCCATTTTCATATTGTGATATATACTTTTATTACACCCGAGAGATGTGAGTATCTAAACACTATTTGTGAGGTGCTAGTGTATAATTTCCGTGCTTGTTTTGGTTGAAGTGAAATGATTATTTGTTGTAATTACTTTTATATTAGTGTTAAATGACCCCTAGCTTGTATTTTGATTAGAATAAAAGCACATTTGCTTGAGGACAAGCAAATCTCAAGTGTAAGGGTATTTGATGAGACAAAAAGTTTACGCTTTTAGGGGGTTATTTAAGTCCAAAGTCGAGGTTAATTGATCAAATATTGCCCTAAATCGTTCCTTTTGTCATTTTAGGTAATTTGGAGAAGAAATCTGGAAAAGGAAGCATTTTGGATGTTTTTGGAGCAAAAAGTGAAGAAAACAGCAAAGTCTCCAAATTAAGCTGAAAACAGTGCTTGACGGCGTCACGTATCATATGTGACAGCGTCACGTTATGGCAAAGAGGTGGATACTTTTACACTTGACGGGCCAGAAAGTTTTCAACACATTTACACGTCACGGCGTCACGTGTAATTTCACCAAGGCCGTCACGTTATAAGACAACAAGAGACATCCCAGACGACTTTTGAAGGTGACGGCGTCAAGATTCAACCTGACGACGTCAAATGATATAGAGTGACGACGTCAGGAAGAAGGCTTGCACAAGAAGAAACATTAGTGAAACCGTCACAAGATGATCAAGACAATCACAACTTACGCGCGGAGTAGCTGATATTGTTTTGGCCATATATTTTGCATACGAACTCGGATTTAGGTGATTCAAAAGCCCACGCGAAGAGGACGAAAAAACCTTCAATTTGGTAAAAATGGAGGCCTGATGCTGTCGTTTGTTATGGCTAACACTTTCAAGCCTTGCTGACAGAAACATTGCCTATAAATATAACATCATAACTTCACTTTTTTAAGTCCCCAACCCTGGGTCCGATTTTAGGGTTAGGGTATGTGATTTTCCAGCAACTTAGAGGGTTTCAATCACTCCATAAACATCTTGTATTGGTTTGTTGATTCTATCTTAATTATGTCTTTCATTGTTATTGTTGATTGTTCTCCATTCATCATGCTTGTCTAATTCACCTTGTGTCTACTTATGATTGTGTGAAACTTGTATATAATTGATTAGATCTTATTGATTCCTTGTTGATGTTTGTGTCTATCTTCATCAATTAAGGCGTGAAACTTCAATAGGTCTAGTTGATTTAGTTTATAATTCTTGGTTCGTATTGTTTCTTGTTTTGATTGAATGTTTATCGATGTTAGGATTAAGAAAACTGGCAGACTTCCTATTGGTAACTTGCTTGAACGTCATAAGAAACAAGATCGGATGTGTACTACGATTAATTGGTTGTATTTAATGCATTAGTTACTACTAAGGAGGCCATGCTAGGAGCTAGTAGCCGGCTCGACATAGGAAGAGGTAGAAGCTTATAGAGTTGGGGAAGATCGTGCACGGCCCCACGAATGGTATTAAGGAATACAACCTGTCAATTAAAACAAGGTTAACATTCAATAGGTAGAATTGGATAGCTAGCAAGGAGTAATACATGATAGGTAGACATGCTTCACTTCCCTTGTAGAACCCTAGTTTACTTTCTTGCACATTAGTTTAAGTAGTAGCTTTTGGGTTTGTTGATTAGCAACTAATTACGCCCCTCCTTCTAAAACCGAGATTTTTACTTGCTTTTCATAAAATATAAAAATACAAAAAGAATCATCCCTCACCTCTAGACCTAATTAGATTAATTTCAATCCTAACGAACACTATCTTTGAGTTGAACGATCAATCCCCCGGTACTTGCCACTTTACTATACTATAACGGTCAGGTACACTGCCTGGTGGGGATTGCAAGCCTCTTGAGATCCCTTGAGAGGTAAAACCTTTTGCGAGGGCGCAATCCCACGCATCAATGTTCATAACTCTAAGTGTAGAACTCACTCAAAAAGCTAGCTTGTAAGAGGACGAGACACCTAAACTTTATAAACCATCAACCAATCCCATACTTGGCCAATGTAAGATCATAACAATATGTAAAAAAGAAAGAAGAAAAAAAAATAGAAACAACATTATGAAACAAGCATATTAGTAATTTAATATTTTATTTTTTATACATAGCATAGATAGAGATAATAATAATTGAGTTGGGTATATTAGTAATTATAATTATTTTTTTTTCATTTTTTAAGAGTTTAAAGCATAATTATACACTTTTTATAGATATTATAGATATAGATTAGAACATTTTTTTTACTTGTCTTACACATTTAGTTGTGAGTCATTGTTTGAATATAATTGTGTAAATTCTTTGTTGGTGTAACATTGCTCGTCTTTAAGTGAGATTAGAAAAGTTATAAAATCTGAGGGTGGCACTTGGTTTGAAGTTCAAAGAGAGGAATGATAAATGGGAATGCAATGGATATACTAAAGGAATGTTTGGCCGTAACCGTTTAGAATATATTAAACCAATTAGTGTTTTGCGTTTTATACATAACGCTTGTTTTGAAACAACAGTGAGAATTTCTAATTTTCCTAAAAACTTAAAATCAAAACGCTATTCCTATTAGTATTTACTAGCAACTATCGGTTACATTTAATAATTATAGCAATACAACTATGTCACCACACATCTTAATAGTCAAAACTACTTAAATACCTTAAGTATAACCTAAAACCCATTTTTTTCTCGCAATCAAAACATCGCACGCTCCTCTTTCCTCTTTTGTTCAAATCTTACTCGGATCAACGTACCGTTGGAAGACCCGCTTGTTGTAGGCGTTGGTGATCATTGGAAAATATTGTATTCATGTGTAAATCCCATTATTTACAAGATCACCAATTGATATTCAAGACATTTTTAGGTGAATGAAGTGACCAAACAAACATCTAACGAGGAAGGTGATAACATCAAATTAACTTGATATTTTATATATAAAATTCCCGTGTTTATTGCTTCAATTGTATTAATATGATACTTAATTCATTTATATTTGTTCATATTTACATTTCAGGATAAATGAAGCATTGGAACGGAAAAGATACGAGAAAATGCCTACAAGTGCAAAAATATGCAATTACGGCGTAGCTAAGTTATAGAGGTTACGCCTTAAATATTCAAGGAGTTAGCCTAATTCGTGAAATATGAAGGTTACGCCGTAGCTATAGCAAATGGCTACGGCATAGTTAAGAAACAGATGAGATTACGACATAACCAGAATGAAGATTACACCATAACAAGGTTTTCAAGATCGGGATCCTATTCAGGATCGTTTTCGTCTTTGCAAGATCGTGATCGTAGGATCAGATCGGAATCTTAAGATCCTACTATAATGTCATTTTCTTAATATTTTTTGTAACATTATACAAATTTACAAATTATTATATATCATAAACACAAAATTATATGAATTTTCCATCGAAATGTTGTCCTAAATTATGATTATGAAATGTTTAATAAGATTAACATGTTGTTTTTTAAATTCTACCAAAAATAATCTAGAAACTTGCAGTTTTTTAGTTTGTTATCCGAGAAAAGTAGGATCGTATCATATTAGATCTTAAGATCCTATGGTCAAGATCGGTATCCTATAAGATCTTAAGCTTTCAAAGATCCTATGTAAGATCCTGATCATTTTTGCTTTGCAGTATCGTAAAATCGTAAGATCCTAAGATCAGGATCGGGATCCTGACAACCATGCATCGTGACATTACTACATTTGAAGTATGGAGCTCAAATTATACTCGATAACACAATTATGCGTTGATTTCTATCAAAGGAATAAAGGAACACAAGGTCATAAGTTGCTAATATGAAAGGAATGAAAAGCTTATGGAGTTAGGCCATAGCTCAAAAATGTGCTACGCCATAACAGGTGGTGCTAGGCCATAGCTCAAAAATGTGCTACGCCATAACAGGTGCTACTCCATAGCTCAAAAATGTGCTACGCCATAGCTCACACTTATGGTTAAGCCGTAACTTTGTCGAGGCCTATAAATACAGCCCTAATTCACCACTTTTGGGCAACTCTCTTCACCCCTCTCCTAGGGGTCGATTAGGGCACCACTCCAGGGCAATTTCTAGCAGTTCCAAGCCATCTTTCAAGGGAGAATTCACCACCAATCATCGTCTTCATTAGTTCTACATCAAGTAATTTGTATCAAACATTATGATCAATTCAATTCATGTTTTATTCATCATTTTCTGTATGATTTACTATATGTTTGGCTAAGCACCCCTGGTGCTGGCCTAGTTATGATTCTTATATTGTTGAGATTATGTTTTCATGCTTTTCCTAATGCTTCTAGTGTGTGCATGCTTAGTTTATCATAGATCCTTTAGTTGCGGTAGTCTAAAAGAACCGCATATACCTGGTATGCGAGGAGAATTGACCATAGGACCCTTGCGTAGTTAGGTTGGAAGGAAATAGTTAGGATGACAACCGGCCATTTGTCTTGTGTGCAAATTGACCATAGGACCACTTTTCCGAGTTGGATAGACTTAAGTAGTTAGAGTATGGTCTATAATCATAATAACAGGCCATAAGGATAAATCTAGCATGTAGTGGCACTTAATGACTCAAACCCGTCTACCGTACGTCGGCTTACTAGCAAGGGGTAGTGCCTTTCGTTCCCGGCAGGATTTGGGGGAGATAGACTAGGGAACTTGACCATATGAACCTAGTGATATATGTCTGCCCCACTTGAAGCATGAGACTAGCTTAATAGAAAACGTAGTTGTAAACAATATATGATGATTAATTAGGCTAGTACATTTCTCTCTTATTGCTCACAACTTTTCATTTCATTTCTGTTTTATTTATTTTCTGTTTATTTAGTTTAATTAATCATTTCACCCTTCAAATCAGTTAGAATAGTGACACTAGACTTAGATAAAATCCAAACCACATAGCTCTTGGGACGGCCTCTGTTTTACCAAATACTATTCAACACACGACCAGATTCTCTGTCCGTTAGTGCAAATAGGTAGACCTTAGGTAATCGAGCTAATATAAATTTAAGACCTGGTGAGTAAAACCTGCATCAGAAGGGTTTACTTGATTTGAATATGTATGACAGTGTGTTCAAACCATGTAGATTAATTTGCCAAAATGTCATAACCAAATAATTAAAAAAAATGTTAAAGGAGATAATTTGCAACTAAACCAAAAAAGAAGGCAAAAAGTGAGTAAAAAATTGAGGGCAAATCACCTGAAAATGTATTTAACTTGCCACTTTTTCTCATTGTATGTAGCTATCTTTTTTTTCCTCATTCTATCAATGAGCTTACAAAAACCCTTCGTTGTGTGTATCGAGTGACTTGTTTGTTCAGTTGCCGGTTGCAATACCCATTTACGCTTATATATATTTTCCACATGTAAAAGAATTTACACACTGTTATTCCAACTTGGCAAAAAAAAAAAAAAAAAAAACTTTTTTAAAACCTGCTGTCTCTCTCACTTCCCCCCTTTCTACCAGACCAAACCCTAATAATAAAACATTTATAATTGATTGTCATTTTTAATAAGTTACTAAAATTGGTTGGTGCATAAGGTACCATTTGCTATATTCTCTTTGTCCCCTTTATCTATTCTTTGTATTTGATATTTATTATAGTGTACGGATTAGGGTTTTAAATTTGATAAATTATTTTTTATAACTTTGTCCATTCATTTTTTTGACAGGATGGGACCGGCACCACCTGCGTCTAATGCGTTGCGGTTTGATGTTCACCACGTTGGTGTTTTTTATTTTCTTCCACTTAGGTATTAAAACGGGTTAGTTAATGAGTGGAAGTGTTATAAGGATAAGATATTTGATAAGGAAATATTTGTTACGCTTTTAGGGAGTCATTTAAGCCTTAAATCATGTTTTTATGATCAAATATTACCTCAAATCGTTTTTTTTTGTCATTTTAGGTACTTGGGACATGAATTCTGGAAAATGGAGCATTTTGGAGCTTTTTTAACGTTTTTATGCTCAAGAATGAAGAGAACGAGAAAAGTCAAGAAAGACATGAATTAACACCTGACGGCGTCATGCTTTGGAGCTGACGCGGTCACCATATGATGAGATGCCATGGAATTCTATGCTGAGACGCCCTGGAAGAATTTGTCAGGTTAACACCTGAAGGCGTTAGGTGTATCAGAAACAATGCCGTCTCCCTTTAACTCAACACGAGACGGCCCAGAACTTGTATAAAGGGACAGCGTCAGAGATCTCTTGGGCGATACGAAACCCTAAGACACGGCGACCTGACGGCGTCAGAGGCTAAAACCTGACGCCGTCAGAAGTGTATATCTATATATATTTTTTATTTTTACTTCATTGTGTGTAACTTTTTAGGGTGTAACTCTTGGGATAAAAAGCCTGGACGAAAATTCCAGTAAACTTAGGGTTTTCCTACCCTTCTTTCATACATATTTAATTGAAGATAAGTTAATATTTTTTAATCATTCAATATGTCTATGTGTTGTTTGATTATCTTTTATTTACATTAGTAGTAATTTTTGGTTAGTTGACTAGCAACTAATTCCGCCAACTCTTCCAAAACATGAGATTTAATTTGCTTTCATAAAATATAAAAATACAAAAATAATCATCCCTCACCTCTAGACCTAGTTTACATATTTTTCAATCCTAACGACACTATTCCACGAGAGAACGATCAATACCCCGGTACTTGCCACTCACTATACTACATTGGTCAGGTATACTACCTGGTGGGGATTGCAAACTTCTCAAGATCCCTTGAGAAGTAAAACCTTTTGCAAGGTTGCAAAACCACACATCAAGTTTTTTGGCGCCGTTGCCGGGGAATAGTTATTGTTTAGGTTGAATTTTATTTTTATTAGGTTTACTCATTAGATTCCTTTCTAGTGAGATTTTTATTTTTATTTTTATTTTATTATGTTTTCTTTAGTCTATCTTTTTCTTTGTGCCTTTGTTCATAAGAAGTTTTCATTTAGTATTCTGTTAGCCATTATGGATAGCACGAATCGATATTCTGAGCTCAACATTAGACTTTTAGCACATAACAGAAGGGAGAGGGAAATTAATGCATTTAGGGACCTTTATGAACCACCCCTTTCGCCTGAGGAAGTAGTGATAGTGCACAACCAAATTGAGAGCTAGATCAGGGGGCTTAGGGAGCTTAATAGGTTGATTGATATTGAGCTTGATAGTAGACAAAATGACTTAGCAATTTCCATGTACTCAAATAAGGACTTAGGACTTGATGACTTTGATATTGCTAAAGTTGTAGAGGAACAGGGAAACGGGGAATTAGATCTTGAATATTTCAATTTATACCCCACTAAGGAAGAAATCGCCTACTATAACCATATAGTTGACAACCCTCAACCACCCTTTGTCAAAATTGACCCAAAAATAAAGAAGGGTAACCCTTGGAATATAAAAATACCATGTATGATTGGGTACAAGCTCATTGATTAAGCTTACATTAACTATGAATCCCCAATCAACGTGATGTCCTCAAGTGTTTATAACGACATAATGAATGCGCAACTTGAGCCTAGGAGAGATCCCAAATATCCCGGCGGAGTTTGTAACTTTGTTGGGAGAATTAAGGGTTTGCATATCTTTATTGGGAGTTTTACCTATGTCGCTGACTTTATGATTTTAGAGGATTTAGCAAGTGTTATAGATTTCCGCTTATCTCATGTTGTACTAGGTAAGCCATTTGTCGAGAATTCCAAGTTAGTGTACAATAGGCTAGAAGGCACGATTCAGTTTTTGAATGAGAAAGATAAAATAACATATAAGATGCCTAATAGGATGAAGGAGTTCCGTTACATATCTCAATTTGACAAAGAAAATATTAGTGCTTTTGAGGATATTAACGAGGAGGATAGGAAAAAGGGCATGTATTATGTATGGATAAAAAGGAGCCTTTTTTTATAAGGATTGCCTAAGCCTTGACCCTAAGTACAAAGTCGATTGGGAACTTGCTAGGAGAATTAGAGAAGCGATTGAGAGAAAGAATGAGAAAACGTAATAGAGAGTGACTTTGAGTCTAGCTACAAGACTAGTTAATAAATAAAAGCGCTTCTTGGGAGGCAACCCAAACTTTTTATTTGTTTGATTGTTTTTTTTGCTTTTATTTGTTTCCGTATGTATTTTTCATTCTTGTTATTCAATGTTCATGTCTCAAATAAACTTGTAAAAATGCTTTATTTTGTTTTTAACTTCGACTTGATTACATATAAAGGTATTTTACAGAAGATAAGTGTAAGGGAAGCGCATATTTGTTTTAAAGAACGAATTGAACATGAACGATAATAATAAGATATGAATATTGATGAGGCGAAAAATGAACCATTTTTAGGGGGTCATTTAAGCCCGGATTTGAATTTATTTGATCAAATATTGCCCTAAATCGTTCCTTTTGTCATTTTAGGTACTTTTGGAGTGAATTCTGGAAAAGGAAACATTTTGGATGTTTTTGGTGCATAAAAGTAAAGAAAACGGCAAAGTCTTAATTTTCCTTGCTGGGAACAGTACTTGACGGCGTCACAAGTCTCTTAATGACGGCGTCAAGAGTAAAGCAAGAGGTGGAAGTGGTGACGGTCCAGTAAAAATGTGACGGCGTCACGTTTGGCCGTCAAGGTTCAAGATATAGTGACGGCCCAGAGTAATATTACACATGACGGCGTCAAATCTGGATCTAGGCAATCCGATCTCATTATGAGCGGCGAGTTGACTTGACGCCGTCACCCTGTAAAATCTATATATAATTTTGCAATTTTCATTCATTAGAGAGAAACAAGTAGGGTGTAACTTTGGAGAAACCCTAGCACGAATTTTACTGCTTTTTCAAGGGTTTTTACCCTTTGAAACCTTTCATGTCAATTTGAGATAAGTACTCTTTCAATTCATTCAATATGTCTATGCGTTGTTTGAATATATCTTGCGCTTATCTTGAATTCAACATGCTAGGCTAGATCTCTTGTGTGTTTGCTTAGATGTAGTGAAACCTAGATGTTAATTATGGGTTGATTGTTTGTTTATAGTTGTTACGGATGATTGTATTCGATGTTAAGCTTAAGAAAACTGGCAGACTTCCAATGGTGACATGCTTGAACGTCTTAAGAAACATGAACCAATGCGTACTAGGTTATTATGGTTGTATTTAATGCGTGAGCGAATTCTAATGATCCCATGTTAGGAGCTTTTAACGGCTCGACATAGGAGTGAAGTAGGAGCTTATAGAGTTGGGGAAGTACGTACGCCACCCCACGAATGGTATTAAGGAATATAACCCGTCATCCATGCAATTGTAACAAACTATCAACCTGTAAAAGATGTCTAGGGAGTAATGAAACCTAAGTAAATACAACTTTCCCCATTATTGTTCACAACACTAATTTAATTAGCTTTATTTTCATTTCTGTTATTTTATTTTGATTGCATCTTAGTTATTGGGTTAGTCGATTAGTAACTAATTCCGCCCACTCTTCCAAAAACCGAGATTTTAATTGCTTTTATAAAAACATAAAAATACAAAAAGAATCATCCCTCACCTCTGGACCTAGTTTCTAGGCTTTCTAATCCTAGCGACACTATTCCTGAGTTGAACGATCAATCCCCCGGTACTTGTCACTATACTATACTACGACGATCAGGTACACTGCCTGGTGGGGGTTGTAAGCTTCTCGAGATCCCTCGAGAGGTAAAGCCTGGTGTGATTCCCACGTATCAAGTTTTTGGCGCCGCAGCCCGGGGAATAGTTATTGTCTAGGTTAGGATTTTGATGAGTGTGTAAATACTCATCATTTTAAACGTATCTGAACTGCCAAAACATCCAAAAACACTCAGAAATGCATCAAAATACAGAAATTATCCCAAAAGTGTGTTTTATATGTTTTAGATGCAAAATGTTTAAAAACAAATGAAAAACGAACAAAGTTTGCATAATTGGCAGTTTCAGTCTCTCAAGTTTTATAAATTGGCAAAACTAGTCCCTGAAGGTTTAAAATGAAAGAAAAGTCAACCCAAGTCCTTTGGAAATCACAAATTGTCAAAACAAGTCCTTGGGTGAAAAGTTTGAGAAAATTACACATTTGGTCACTCAAAATCCAAAATTTACATAATTGGTCCCCGTGTGGTTTGAAATGGAAAAATTACATTTATGGTCCTTTGGTTTATCACAGTTGGCAATATTGGTCCTTATGTTAACTTTTGAAAATTTACAGCTCACACCCCTAAAAATCATAAAATTACAAAGATGGTCCTTGTGCTTAAATTTCATACAAACCAAACGGATCCCTTTCTTTTTAATAAACCCACCAGCCCACTCCACAAATCTAGCCCAACTTATACCTGCCCAACACCCACCTAGCCCACTCCACTTTTAATAATAAACACCGGTCAACTTTGACCTTTGACCCTGGCTTTGACCACCCCCTTCCACCTCACCCTACTCCATCCTGCAAACATCCAAACCCCCATCATCACCCCTAAGCTTTCACCCCTGCAACACTCAAACCCACCCCCTTGCATCTCCAAACAAACACTAAACTCCAAATTTTACCACTCTGGCTTCAATTACCCAAAGAGTACGCCAAGATTGATTTTGGCGCCAAAACTTTAAATGGTCAGGATTGCTTCTATTCATCCAATGGTTCAAGTTGAAGTTGGGAAAAGTCCAAGGGTGCCCCAAAACCCTAATTCTCACATATAAAAGAGGAAGAGAAGCAGTGGAGCAGAGTTGTTAGTTTTTTCAGTTTTAATTTAGCCATTCTTCAAAAGTTATTGTAATTCTCATTTTTCTGTATTGTAACTTGTTCCTTCTAATTAATATAAGTCTTTACTTCAGAGATATTAAGTCTCATTGCAGTTTCATTCCAATTTCAAATTCATAAAAAAATAAACAAGAAAAATATAAAAAAATAAAATAAAGAAGAAAATAAAAATTAAAGAGGTTGAGATGAAGAAGACAGAAAGGGAGAATGGGGATTAGAGACTCATGGGAGTCACATAAGTTGTTCTTGGTTCCAGGTTTTGCAGCTTGAAACCTTTGTAAGCAACTTTTAGAATTTATCATACTTTACTGTAGAACTGCTAATTACTACTTTTCTAAGTGTTGTTCATGCTTATTTGGTGTAATGAAATGAAGTTGTTGCTTAATATTAAACCTTTGTTCATTGAAACTCATTGTTGCTCAATTTCATACTTTAACTGTCAATTTAGCATTCGATAGATTCATAATGTATTGTTGTTAACATTGGTAACTTTAGGTCCATCTCAGTTTGTTAAACCATTGTGAGTGCCTATGCAACAAATTCTAGGTCCAAATCTGTCCTAAGCTATAAAAATCTTGGAATCACAGTGCATTAAGGGGTGTTTGGATCAGCTAATATCTGTGCACTCTTGTTAGTTTGTGGTCACACTTTCTGTTCCAGTATGTTACTTTAGGTTAGCATAGATAAGTTAGATCATAAAACAGTAGGTTCATAAGCAAAAAAAGTCAAATTAGCTTTTGATTTCAGAGGTTGAACTCACTGTCATTAGATTAGTTTGCATAATCACTTAGAGGCTTGTATTAGTTGTTAAGATTACTTAATCCAGTCCAATATTAGCTTAATATAACATTTCCAGTCATTAGGATCCAATCAAAAGTCACATAAGTCAAAGTTACATGATCTTTAAAAAAGTCAACAAAATCCTTAAATGTCAAACATAGCCAAATCTTTTGGATCTTGCACAAAGTTGAATATAGATTGGAAGTAAGTAATTCTTGGTGATTTATGTTGTTTGGTGGTCTGTTTGAGTGAATCAAAAAGAAATTTGCATTTTGAAAAACATTTACTCACTTAAATTTGACTCCAAAGTTGCCTGTGTGAGCATGAGTACCCTGTGCCAGGGTGTTTGTTGTTTAAGTCAATTTTTAAATAGTTTGTAGCTTGTTCATTTATCAGGTTTAGCCTGAACTTGTTGTTGTTTTGAAAAACCCTTATGGTTGGCTTTCTCTGCATGTTCTTTTCATGCCAACTTATGTTTAGTACTTTGCTTTTTCTTGGTCTCAGCTATACTGAGAAATCAGTGTAGCTAGCCACTTTTATAAGCTCTTGTAGGACTTAATAGTGGGTCCCAGCTTGAGCTTGTGGGCTTTTAGGAAAGCTCAGGTGCCATTCTCAAAGTTTTAGGGTTTAAAAGCTACTTGCTAGCTTATGTAGTAGGGCTGCAAGTAGCTTGTTCCTTGTCCCATTTCACTTAGTCACTGTTCCCTCAGTGTATTTCAGCTTTTTCATAAGCTCACTCAGGGCTTAATTGTGAGTCCCTTTGTGAGATTCTTGGTTATTTGGAACCCCCAACAATCCAGCTTGTCACATCAAGGTTCATTCTTAGCTTCTTGTCACTTGCCCCTAGCTGAATCAGGGTCACAAAACCCTTGCAGGCCTGCCTGTTTGATAAGGGTAGTGAAGTGCTTATTTGCTTTTGTACCTTATTTCCAGAGCTTATTGGTTTTCCTAGGTTCTTTTCTTGTGCACCTAACTACCTTACATCTTATTTCATCATTGGTTTTCATTGAGCAACTTAATTGAGCTTATCAGCTCCCTTAATAAGTCAAAAAGCTCACTGTTTGGCTTATTGATAAGCACACAGCTTACTTTTAAGTTTCAAAGATTGTTCCTTCACAAAAAGTTCCTATATACTGTAGTAATTTAGTTGTGTAAAATAAAAATCAAGAAAATCCAAATATAAATAAAGTGATAGCTTCTATTTAAGCCATTTTGGCTTATTTTCTGCTTATTTATAAGCATTTCTCATTTTTAAATTTTTCTCAGGTTCCTTTTTAGTTAAAATAATTTTAGGAATTTTTTCAGATTTTTCCTTGGTCATTTAGTATTTTTTATAATTAAATTTAGTTTAAATTAATTAAATAATTAGTTTTAATTAATAATAAATAATTAAAAAGTAGAAAAAATAGGTTTTCTGTTTTAAAATTAGTTTTATAAAATTTTAGATTTTTCTAAATTTAATTTTCATTTTTCTAGTTAATTTTCATAATTAATAATAAATAGTGTAATTTAGTTAATTAAAGAGTAATTAATAATTATTAATTAGTAATTAATTAAATAGTGTAAAAATTATTTTTCTTTTTCTAAAAATTTTCTTATAATATTAGGATTGTAAAAATATAATTTTCACATTCGTAGGACTTTATTTGCCCACGTTTCACTTTTTATTTTGCGCGTTCGCGTTTATTTTAAATTCAAACGCGCGTTTTTAGGTTTACTTACGTTTCTAGGTTATCTGATCATCAGTAATAGTTACAATAGTGTTTCTAAGCTATTCTCAATTATAATCTCGTAGTTTAATCATTCAAATCAAATTCCTGATCCTCCTGTTAAATCACCCGATCACTTAAAACATTTTTAAATACAATTGCTTACCTCGCTGGGACATAACGACCCGGGAATACACTGTACTCCTTGGTTAGTTGGTTTTAGACGTTTGACTTGGTTGACCATCACCTGTTCAACTTAGTTGACCGTTAAGACCTAATCAAATTTTGGCGCCGCTGCTGGGGAGGTAGCTGCGTAATCAAAACGTTCTTTAGAGATTAGTGGTTTTTCATTCATCATTGTTTAAATACCACAAACTTTTTTGTAAATCTTAATCATAAAACAAAAACGTCATTAACACTTTTCCTAAAGTGTTAACAACACCAAAAAAATCAAAAACAAACAAAACAGATCGTTACGTTTTCTATATCGTATTTTTTTTAAGGTGATTCTTAAAGAGATACGATTTTGGTTAACGAAACGACACCAAAAATATTGTCCAAAAGTTTTTAACCCATACACAAAAACCCAAAAACATTCGTCTCTTTCTTGTGAATAATAAACTACATAAAAATAAACCGTCGCAAACCAAGGCAGAACACCTACCAACTGGGGGTGTGAACATAATAAGTTCCCAAACAAAAGATAAAAACTTGCTTTTGTATCCCTGTAGGTGGTGTACCTTTCTTAAAGAAGCCACTTACTTGTGATTATTGGTTTAAGTTCACTGTGGTTTTGCCTCGATCTTGTTTTATTGAATTTTTGTTGTTAGTGCATGCGCACTCGTTCACAAACAAAATGAAATCGTCAACTGATAAACGTAACTGAGTTTACGTCCTATTGTTGAGGATCCAGTTCTGAAAATGGACGGTAATCAAGACCCACCCATCATAGATGATGCAGCTCCTGATCTCCGAACGATGGAGGAGCTGTGTCAACCCACAATGCTCGGAAGAGGCGGTCCCATTGCCCCTCTTAACATTGCTGCCACTGATTTTGGACTTAAACATCACATGATACAACAAGTCCAGAATTCGTGCCAATTTCATGGCTTACCTGGTGATGATGCAAATAAGCATCTTAATAAATTTCTTACCGTCACCCAAAGCATGAAGCAGAATGGTGTCTCCGATGATGCCCTTCGTCTATCTCTTTTCCCCTATTCTCTAACCCATCATGCTACCGCATGGTTTGATCGACTTCTTAAGAATTCGATTCACACTTTTAAAGAAATGGTGACTAAATTTTAGCCAAATACTTTCCACCATCCATGGTTACCAAGTTACGAAATGACATTAGTAACTTTTGTCAGCATCCCGATGAGTCTTTGTTTGAAGCATGGGAACGCTATAAGCTCTCAATTGATCGGTGTCCTAACCATAACATGTTACTCGTTACCCAAATAGATACTTTCTATAACGGGTTGACATTGAGACACCGTGATATTCTCAATGCTACTGCTGGTGGGACCTTTATGAAAAGACGCCCCGAAGAGTGCTATGATCTCATTGAAAACATGACTGCCCACCATAATTTCTGGGATTCCTCAGCTGAGAGGGAAGAGTCATGTAAGTCTGTCACTCCAGCATCTTCCGAAATAGCGGTCCTAACTAAAAAGATGGATGATTTCGCTACGGCTATGTTGAGGATGAACCAAAGTATCCAAAATCAACAAGTCCAAAATCAACAAGCCAAAGCCGTTAATCAAAGTTGTGAAACTTGTGGAGGTCCACATTCATATTCCGAGTGTCCAGCCACTAGTGGTTACACTCATGAGGACGTATATGCTGCTCAAGGTTCCTATAATTCAGGAGGTAATAACTACCAACCGCAAGGGGACCGCAATCCTCTAAGCTATCGTTCTAACAATTTCCTCAGACCTCCCGGATTCAATCAAAACCCTAATGTCCAAAACCGTAACCAGAACCAAAATCAGAATCGAATGAACCAAGGTTACCAAAACCAAGGGAATGTCAATCCAAACCAAAACCAAGGTTTCCATCATAACCAAAACCAAGGTTTCCAAAATCAAGGAAACTACAATCGAAACCAAGGTCAAAACAACTATCATGGAAACAATTCTCATGGACATGGCAACCAACATCAGGGAAATTTTCAAAATCACGGTTCTCATCAAAATAACCGGGCTCAAAATTTTCCCAATCAAAATCAAGCCATCACTCCAACTACTCAGAATTACCCTAACCAAGCTCCTTCTAACCATACTCAAGCAATTGTTCCAACTGGCCCATCATCTGATGAGTTGTTGAGACAATTCATGAAATCTCAGGAGGAAATGAATAGGGTAATGATGACTCAGATCGCAGACCTTAAGAAGTCTTTAAATGATCGACCCTCGGGCTCAGGTACTACTTTACCTAGCAACACGATCGCTAATCCGAGGGGCGATGTTAAAGCGATCACAACGAGAAGCGGTGTTTCCTATGATGGACCCAAAGCTCCTACTACCTCTTCTTCTCCTCCCAAGGTAGTAGAAAGTGAGCCCGAGGTGACAAAGGACAAGGTGCAATTTACTAGCCCACGAAGTACCGCACACGTCCACCCTCAGGTTGTACCAGAAACCGTACCAAAACCAGGAGTTGTCTTTGAACCCCCAACAACTCCTGGAGAGAACCCTAAATCCAAACCTTCACTACCATATCCATCTCGGTTACAAGACCAAAAGCTCCATGAAAAAGCCAATCATCAAATGGAAAAGTTTTTTCAAATTTTCCGAGATATTCATTTTGATATCAGTTTTGCGGATGCTCTCCTTTTGATGCCTAAATTTGCATCGACAATCAAAAATCTGTTGAACAATAAAGAGAAACTATTCGAAATGGCATGAACTCCACTCAATGAAAACTGCTCTGCGGTTCTTTTGAAACAGCTTCCCGAGAAGCTAGGAGATCCGGGAAAATTTCTCATTCCATGTGTTTTCCCCGGAATGGTTGAGTGCTTCGCCTTGGCCGATCTAGGTTCAAGCATCAACTTGATGCCTTATTCAATATGGAAAAAGCTCTCTCTTCCAGAACTCACCACCACCTGCATGACTCTCGAGCTTGCAGACCACTCAACATCTTGTCCCTTCGGCATTGCCGAGGATGTATTTGTAAAGGTGGGAAACTTCCACTTTCCGGTAGATTTTGTGATTGTTGATTTCGATGCTGACCCACGAGTTCCTCTCATTCTTGGGAGAGGATTCTTAAGGATGGGTCGTGCGTTAATCGATGTGCACGAAGAGGAAATAACTCTTCTTGTTGGTAATGAAGCAGTAACGTTTAACCTCGATCAAATTTCGAGGTACTCCTCTGATTATGACGCCGAATCGGTTAACCGAATTGATGTCATTGATGTTGCGTCTGAGGAGTACTCTCAAGAACTTCTTGGTTACCTTCCGAGTGGCAGTCCCACTCCATCTTCTGAGCCTATCATATCCGACTCTTCCCCTTCTCTCACTCCTTTTTAGGGAAGTGACTTCCTTTTGGAAGAAGTTGAGGCTTTTCTCACCCAAGATAGTTCAATTTCGGGAAAATTTGATGAGGACTATCTTGATCCTGAGGGGGATATTCTTTTGCTAGAAAAATTGTTAAACGAAGACCCATCTCCCCCTCTTCCACCAAAAGTACTTCATAAAGAGGAAGTCAAAAATGTTGAAATAACTGATGATTTTCCTGTGGTTGAACTTAAGGACTTACCGCCTCATCTTGAATATGCATTTCTGGAGGGGTGATGATAAATTACCCGTCATAATTGCTAAAGATTTAAGTGTTGAGGAAAAGGCCGCTCTAATAAAGGTTTTGAAGTCGCATAAACAAGCAATTGCTTGGAGACTCTCCGACATCAAGGGCATTGACCCTGAATTTTGTACCCACAAGATTTTAATGGAGGATGACTTCAAACCAGCAGTCCAACAACAAAGAAGGGTGAATCCTAAAATTCATAAGGTGATCAAACAAGAAGTTTTAAAACTTCTTGATGCTGGATTGATTTACCCTATCTCGGGCAGTCCTTGGGTTAGCCCAATACATTGTGTTCCAAAAAAGGGTGGCATTACTGTTGTCACAAACGAGGAAAATGAGTTGATTCCAACTCGATTGGTTACGGGCTGGCGTGTCTGCATTGACTATCGTAAGTTAAATGACGCCACCCACAAAGATCATTTTCCTCTGCCCTTTATGGATCAGATGCTCGAGAGACTAGCGGGGAATGAGTACTATTGCTTCCTCGATGGTTTCTCGGGTTACTTTCAGATTCCCATCGATCCGCAAGATCAGGAAAAGACCACTTTCACGTGCCCCTATGGAACTTTTGCTTATAAACGTATGCCATTTGGTTTATGTAATGCTCCGGGTACGTTTCAAAGATGTATGATGTCCATATTTTCCGACATGATCGGGAAAACTATGGAGGTCTTTATGGACGATTTTTCGGTCATCGGGGATTCGTTCCAATCATGTCTCTCCTATTTAGACAACATGCTCAAACGTTGTGAAGACACAAAGTTATGTCTAAATTGGGAGAAGAGTCACTTTATGGTCAAAGAGGGCATTGTCCTCGGCCATAAAATTTCAAAGAATGGCATTGAGGTTGACAAAGCCAAAATTGATGTCATTGCAAAATTACCTCATCCCACTACAATCAAAGGTATTAGGAGCTTTTTGGGTCATGCCGGTTTCTATCGTAGGTTTATTCAAGATTTTTCCAAGATCGCCCAGCCTATGACCCATCTCCTTGAAAAGGATGCACCTTTTATCTTCTCACCTGAGTGCGTAGAAGCTTTTGAGACTTTAAAGAAAAAGCTTACTGAGGTACCAATTCTTGTTGCCCCCGATTGGGACTTGCCCTTTGAACTTATGTGTGATGCTAGTGATTATGCAATAGGGGCAGTCTTGGGCCAACGCAGGTCTAAACACTTTCAGCCTATACACTATGCAAGCAAAATGATGACCGAGGCTCAAAGTCATTACACCACCACTGAAAAAGAATTACTAGTTGTGGTGTATGCCTTTGAAAAATTCCGGTCTTATTTGATCTTGACCAAAAGCATAGTGTATACGGATCACTTGGCTTTGAAGTACCTTTTTGCAAAACAAGATGCAAAGCCGAGACTACTTCGTTGGGTTCTCCTCCTGCAAGAATTTGATATCATAATTCGTGATAAAAAAGGAGTTGAGAACCTTGCTGCTGATCATCTCTCCCGTTTGGAAAACCCCACCACCAAGATGTCTTCGAAAAGAAGGAAATTAATGAAACCTTCCCCCTCGAGACACTCAATGCGGTTGCCTTTCGTGGAGATTCTGTTACCCCATGGTTTGCTGATTTTGCAAACTACCTTGCGGGAAATTTTGTGGTGAAAGGGATGTCATCCCAACAAAAGAACAAGTTCTTTAAGGATGTGAAATATTATTTCTGGGACGACCCCTACCTTTTCAAAATATGTGCGGATCAAGTCATCCGGCGGTGTGTATATGGTCAAGAAGCCACTGAAATTCTCAAGGCTTGCCATGCTGGTCCCACGGGGGGCCACCACAATCCAAATTACACCGCCAAAAAGGTTTTTAACTCCGATTTCTATTGGCCCACGATTTATAAGGATGCCCAGGAATTAGTCAAATCCTGTGACGCGTGTCAACGTCATGGGAATATTTCATAAAAGAATGAAATGCCACAAAATGCAATCCAAGTTTGTGAAATATTTGACGTATGGGACATCGACTTTATGGGGCCATTTCCGTCATCTCATGGAAACAAATACATACTCGTGGCTGTTGACTATTTGTCAAAATGGATTGAAGCGAAAGCCTTGCCCACAAATGATGCCCGAGTAGTTGTGAAATTCTTGAAAGCTCTTTTTGCTCGATTTGGAACTCCACGTGCTATAATTAGTGATCGTGGTATGCATTTTTGCAATGAAAAATTCGATAAAGTCATGCAAAAGTATGGTGTAACTCACCGTCTTTCTACTGCGTACCACCCACAAACAAGTGGACAAGTAGAAGTTTCCAATCGAGGCATCAAAAGAATTTTGGAAAGAACCGTTGGTGAAAATCGTGCATCGTGGTCGGATAAATTAGATGATGCACTATGGGCTTTCCGTACAGCTTACAAAACACCCATCGGGTGTATGCCTTACAAGCTTGTGTACGGGAAAGCGTGCCATCTACCGATCGAGCTTGAGCATAAAGCCTATTGGGCCCTCAAGCATGCAAATTTTGACCTCAAAACTGCGGGTGATCATCAGAAAGTTCAACTGAATGAATTAAATGAACTTCGTGATCAAGCTTACGAGAACTCTTTGATCTATAAGGAAAAGACAAAGAAGATACATGACTCAAAAATCAAGAACCGCGTTTTCAACGTTGGTGATTGAGTCCTTCTTTTCAACTCTAGACTCGAGAACTTCTCGGGAAAGCTCAAAACCCGATGGACTGGTCCATTCACTATCGCTAAGGTTTATCCCTATGGCACCGTCGAATTATCTCAAAATGACGGTCCAAATTTCAAAGTGAATGGACATCGTTTGAAACATTACTTTTGAGAGGACATACCATCCATGGTTGTCCCGGATCTCCAAACTTTCCCCAAGGACAATTGAATTCGGGGATCGAGTCAAGCTAGCGACTCGATAAACAAAAACAGTAGCAACAACATGGGTTTTCACCCGTGTCTCTGATTTCCTTCTACTTTCTAACACCCTAGTGTGGGGGAGTGGCCGTCCCCTGCAGCTATTTGAAATGTATATATCTTTGGGAAAAAAATGTGTGTGATTGTATGTACAGATAAATAAAGTGAAAAATGCAAAACGATATTTCCACAGTTAGCTTATAATATTATCTTTTTACGTTCAAAGAGTCGGCATAATAGCCGGGACTTTGAATATTGAGGACAATATTCAATTCTAAGTGTGGGGGGAAAATTCTAGCGAATTTTATCACATTATATCCTCTAGAACCCCCATTATTGGCCAAAAATTTTCAAAATTTTTTCACTTTATCTCAAAAATTTTGTGGTAATCAGTCCGCCATGTCTAAACGACAAAAGGATTGGCTAATCCAGGAGCAAACGGCTCTTGGTAAAGATATCTCAAATCCGTTGATGGCTTGCAATTTGCCCAAAATTGTATGGTATATCAACTCGCCATATCCAAGAAAGTGAATGAGTTGGCTAGCCCGCAAGATTATGGCTTGTGGTAAAGGCAGTGGAAAAACCATAATTGGTAATCAGCTCACCAAGATGTTGACTATTCCATCAAGAGTTGGCTAGTCCCGAAGCAAACGACTTTTGGTAAAGACAAATCAAATCCGTTGACAGCTGGTGTTTTGCCCAAAATCACATGGTTATCAAGTGGACCATAGTTCTTACTTGAACTGATACATTTGGCTACTCCAGAAGTGATGGCTTTTGGTAAAGAGTTTCAAATCCATTAAGTTTTTCTCAAAAGATTGCTAGGGACTAGCAATAGTTTAGTGTGGGGGATTGATGAATGTGTAAATACTCATCATTTTTATCGAATCTGAACTGCCAAAACATCAAAAAACACTCAGAAATGCATCAAAATACAGAAATTATCCCAAAAGTGTGTTTTATATGTTTTAGATGCAAAATGTTTAAAAACAAATGAAAAATGAACAAAGTTTGCATAATTGGCAGTTTCAGTCCCTCAAGTTTCATAAATTGACAAAACTAGTCCCTGAAGGTTTAAAATGAAAGAAAAGTCAACCCAAGTCCTTTGGAATTCACAAATTATCAAAACAAGTCCTTGGGTGAAAAGTTTGAGAAAATTACACATTTGGTCCCTCAAAATCCAAAATTTACATAATTGGTCCCCGGGTGGTTTGAAATGGAAAAATTACATTTATGGTCCTTTGGTTTATCACAGTTGGCAACATTGGTCCTTATGTTAACTTTTGGAAATTTACAGCTCACACCCCTAAAAATCCGAAAATTACAAAGATGGTCCTTGTGCTTAAATTTCATACAAACCAAACGGATCCCTTTCTTTTTAATAAACCCACCAGCCCACTCCACAAATCTAGCCCAACTTATACCAGCCCAACACCCACCTAGCCCACTCCACTTTTAATAATAAACACCGGTCAACATTGACCTTTGACCCTGGCTTTGACCACCCCCTTCTACCTCACCCCACTCCATCCTGCAAACATCCAAACCCCCATCATCACACCTAAGCTTTCACCCCTGCAACACTCAAACCCACCCCCCTTGCATCTCCAAACAAACACTAAACTCCAAATTTTACCACTCTGGCTTTAATTATCCAAAGAATACGCCAAGATTGATTTTGGCGCCAAAACTTTAAATGGTCAGGATTGCTTCTATTCATCCAATGGTTCAAGTTGAAGCTGGGAAAAGTCCAAGGGTGCCCCAAAACCCTAATTCTCACATATAAAAGAGGAAGAGAAGCAGTGGAGCAGAGTTGTTAGTTTTTTAAGTTTTAATTTAGCCATTCTTCAAAAGTTATGGTAATTCTCATTTTTCTGTATTGTAACTTGTTCCTTTTAATTAATATAAGTCTTTACTTCAGAGATATTAAGTCTCATTGCAGTTTCATTCCAATTTCAAATTCATAAAAAAATAAACAATAAAAATATAAAAAAAAAAATAAAGAAGAAAATAAAAATTAAAGAGGTTGAGATAAAGAAGACAGAAAGGGAGAATGGGGATTAGAGACTCATGGGAGTCACATAAGTTGTTCTTGGTTCCAGGTTTTGCAGCTTGAAACCTTTGTAAGCAACTTTTAGAATTTATCATACTTTAGAACTGCTAATTACTACTTTTCTAAGTGTTGTTCATGCTTATTTGGTGTAATGAAATGAAGTTGTTGCTTAATATTAAACCTTTGTTCATTGAAACTCATTGTTGCTCAGTTTGATACTTTAACTGTCAATTTAGCATTCGATAGATTCATAATGTATTGTTGTTAACATTGGTAACTTTAGGTCCATCTCATTTTGTTAAACCATTGTGAGTGCCTATGCAACAAATTCTAGGTCTAAATCTGTCCTAAGCTATAAAAATCTTGGAATCACAGTGCATTAAGGGGTGTTTGGATCAGCTAATATATGTGCACTCTTGTAAGTTTGTGGTCACACTTTCCGTTCCAGTATGTTACTTTAGGTTAGCATAGATAAGTTAGATCATAAAACAGTAGGTTTATAAGCAAAAAAAGTCAAATTAGCTTTTGATTTCAGATGTTGAACTCACTGTCATTAGATTAGTTTGCATAATCACTTAGAGGCTTGTATTAGTTGTTAAGATTACTTAATCTAGTCCAATATCAGCTTAATATAACATTTCCAGTCATTAGGATCCAATCAAAAGTCACATAAGTCAAAGTTACATGATCTTTAAAAAAGTCAACAAAATCCTTAACTGTCAAACATAGCCAAATCTTTTGGATCTTGCACAAAGTTGAATATAAATTGGAAGTAAGTAATTCTTGGTGATTTATGTTGTTTGGTGGTCTGTTTGAGTGAATCAAAAAGAAATTTGCATTTTGAAAAACATTTACTCACTTAAATTTGACTCCAAAGTTGCCTGTGTGAGCATGAGTGCCCTGTGCCAGGGTGTTTGTTTTTTAAGTCAATTTTTAAATAGCTTGTAGCTTGTTCATTTATTAGGTTTAGCCTGAACTTGTTGTTGTTTTGAAAAACCCTTATGGTTGGCTTTCTCTGCATGTTCTTTTCATGCCAACTTATGTTTAGTAGTTTACTTTTTCTTGGTCTCTAAATAGCTGTCAATAACTCAGCTATACTGAGAAATCAGTGTAGCTAGCCACTTTTATAAGCTCTTGTAGGACTTAATAGTGGGTCCCAGCTTGAGCTTGTGGGCTTTTAGGAAAGCTCAGGTGCCATTCTCAAAGTTTCAGGGTTTAAAAGTTACTTGCTAGCTTATGTAGTAGGGCTGCAAGTAGCTTGTTCCTTGTCCCATTTCACTTAGTCACTGCTCCCTCAGTGTATTTCAGCTTTTTCATAAGCTCACTCGGGGCTTAATTGTGAGTCCCTTTGTGAGATTCTTGGTTATTTGGAACCCCCAACAATCCAGCTTGTCACATCAAGGTTCATTCTTAGCTTCTTGTCACTTGCCCCTAGCTGAATCAGGGTCACAAAACCCTTGCAGGCCTGCCTGTTTGATAAGGGTAGTGAAATGCTTATTTGCTTTTGTACCTTATTTCCAAAGCTTATTGGTTTTCCTTGGTTCTTTTCTTGTGCACCTAACTACCTTACAGCTTATTTCATCATTGGTTTTCATTGAGCAGCTTAATTGAGCTTATCAGCTCCCTTAATAAGTCAAAAAGCTCACTGTTTGGCTTATTGATAAGCACACATCTTACTTTTAAGTTTCAAAGATTGTTCCTTCACAAAAAGTTCCTAAATCCAGTAGTAATTTAGTTGTGTAAAATAAAAATCAAGAAAATCCAAATATAAATAAAGTTATAGCTTCTATTTAAGCCATTTTGGCTTATTTTCTGCTTATTTATAAGCATTTCTCATTTTTAAATTTTTCTCAGGTTCCTTTTTAGTTAAGATAATTTTAGGAATTTTTTCAGATTTTTCCTTGGTCATTTAGTATTTTTTATAATTAAATTTAGTTTAAATTAATTAAATAATTAGTTTTAATTAATAATGAATAATTAAAAAGTAGAAAAAATAGGTTTTCTGTTTTAAATTTAGTTTTATAATATTTTAGATTTTTCTAAATTTAATTTTCATTTTTCTAGTTAATTTTCATAATTAAGTAATAAATAGTGTAATTTAGTTAATTAAAAAGTAATTAATAATTAGTAATTAATTAATAGTAATTAATTAAATAGTGTAAAAATTATTTTCTTTTTCTAAAAAATTTCTTGTAACATTAGGATTGTAAAAATATAATTTTCACATTCATAGGACTTTATTTGCTCACGTTTCACTTTTTATTTTGCGCGTTCGCGTTTATTTTAAATTCAAACGCGCGTTTTTAGGTTTACTTACGTTTCTAGGTTATCTAATCATCAGTAATAGTTACAATAGTGTTTCTAAGCTATTCTCAATCATAATCTCGTAGTTTAATCATTCATATCAAATTCCTGATCCTCCTGTTAAATCACCCGATCACTTAAAACGTTTTTAAATACAATTGCTTACATCGCTGGGACATAACGACCCGGGAATACACTGTACTCCTTGGTTAGTTGGTTTTAGACGTTTGACTTGGTTGACCATCACCTGTTCAACTTAGTTGACCGTTAAGACCCAATCAGATTTCTTTTTATTAGGTCTACTTGCTAGATTCCTTTCTAGTAAGATTTTATTTTTATTTTTAGGTTCTCTTTAGTCTATCTTATTTCTTCGTGTCTTTGTTCGTAATCTTTACCATCCGACATCATGGAAGGTGGTAACATCTTTGAACCCATCAACCCACCACAAAAAAAACACACACAAAACCCACCACTAGCAAACCAACCTCTTAGGCCCCGAACCTTAGGAGAGTATTCCCGTCCTAGCCACCAAGGCTATCAAAACATTATTGAACTCACCCAAGGAGCCAATGTGTCCCCCTTGCGATCCGACACCATCCAGTTGGTGTAAAGCGGATGTGCATTCCATGGACTTCGTTCCGAAGATCCTAACCAACATCTCAAGGATTTTCTTAAAATCGTAGATTCTATAGACCTTGATGTTACAACTAGAGAGTCAACCCAATTACGCCTATTCCAATTATCTCTATGTGATCAAGCTAGTCAATGGCTTGAACGTTTACTCGTGGGATCCATCACCTCATAGGATGATCTCACCACTCATTTCCTTGCTCAATTTTTCCCACCGGGGAGAACTACCAAGCTTAGAAATGATATCTTGATGTTCCAACAACGTCAAGGTGAAACTCTATATGAAGCATGGACTCGTTTCAAGGACTTACTCCAAAAAGTCCTTCATCATGGCATAGATCTTTGGCTCCAAGTCCAAATCTTCTATGACCATATCGATCTCTCCACAAGGCGAACCATTGACCAATTGGCCGGTGGTAAGCTACGTGATCTAAGTGCGGAAAAATCATGGGAACTCATAGAAGATCTTGCTCTCTATGACAACGAAAGTTGGAATGATCCCCGTGATTTGAACAAAACGGTCAAGGCAATATCTTTGCCTTCGAACAATTTTAGCACTCCCGACCGTAGGATCATGGAACTTGAGGACCAAGTCAAGTTTCTCATGAAATCTTAGGAAGCTCCTAAGCCTTCAAGCCAAGTGAAAAAAAGCACTTCTTTATGCGAATTATGTAGTGGTCCCCATGACACTCGTGATTGCGTGGAACTCCCCGGAACAGCTTTTGCGGACTACGCATCCTCGCGTATCGACGAAGCGGGAGAAAAGTGGTACACTTTCAAACCCGAGCCAAACCCTTACGGTGATTCCTACAACCCTTCTTGGAAAAATCACCCGAACCTTAGGTGGAAACAAAGCCAAAACAATTCTTCCAATCCGCCTAATCGTTACCAACCAAATGGTCCACCCTCCAACTGTACTTTCAACAACAATCCTTCTAATAACTATGGTAGTACCAATAATCTTGAAGGGTTGATGTCCAAGTTTATGGCATCTCAAGAAGCTCGCATATCTAAGTTTGAAGCCGATTTCAAACAAAAGCAAAGCGAGCTGACCACCAAAATTGACACATTGTTGAAAGTTCTCAATGACCGAGAAATGGGTGCACTCCCAAGCGACACGGTCAAGAACCCAAAACTAAACGTTAATTCCATATCATCGGTTTCGTCACCCACTTCTTGTCCGCAATACTACTCGGTTAAATCAATGAGCACGTGTTTCAAGAAAAACCAAATTCTTCAAAAGGACCAATCGAATGAAACACCCAATATCAAACCGGTCAAAAGCATAGTTGAAACACCTCCAACACAAGACCTTGACGATGAATTCAAGGAACTCCACCTTGAACGCCCCGTCATTGATGTCTTAGCCCGTGCTCCCTACTATAGTGCCCTCCTAGAAAAATATGAGAAGTTTAAATTGGGTAAAAATGGGACCGCCTTCGTTCGAAACAAGTTGCCTAAGAAGCTTGATGATCTGGGTATATTTGTTTTGCCTTGTAAGATAGGAAAATCCGAAGCTTTCGACACACTAGCCGATTTAGGATCAAGCCTCAAATTGATTCCCTTATCCCTTTTCACCACTCTTAAGCTAGGAAAGTTAAAGGAGACGGAGGTACTAATTGGTCTAGCTGATGGAAGTATTGCCCACCCGGTTGGGATGATCAAAGATGTACTTGTTCACGTAGGAAAGTTAACTATTTTAGCGGATTTTCACGTCCTAGATATGGTTAGTGATACTACATGCCCATTGTTAGTAGGAAGAGGATTTTTATCAACTGCTAGCGCCATGATAGATTGTAAGGAGTCTAAGATAGCGGTAGGTGAGGGCGATACTTGGTCGGTATATGATGTTAAGAAGCATAGCTATGATTGTGAGGATGAACCGACACTACATTGGGTAGAGATGAATAGGAGACCATCTAGATATGGACCTTGGATAGAAAGAAACTTTATAGGACCTCAACGCCCATTCTATTTAGAAAAAGATTTTATCGATAAAACACATTCGGTGGAACAACTCATAGCTAGAGATGAGGAGCTAGACCCTTTTGAGGACCCCCTAGTCTTTAGGAAAATGATTGAGTTCTGAGGCGTAATGCCTATTAACATAGAGATGAACAAGTGGAAAAGAGTTGGGGATAAGTGTAAATGGAGGTGGGACAAGCCACCTAAGGAAGGTGATGGATCAGGGCATATGAAGATGATTTTATATGATCCGGATGGAGAAAAGTTTGAAAGGTCATACCGTACCAAGAAAACCGATAGGAAGTTGAAACCCAAGTTTGATCCCAAAGATGTCCTCAATGAGGAACTCACCCATATAACGTAATTGCTCATGACCTTGAGTCTAGCTACAAGACTCATAAATAAAGAAAAGCGTTTCTTGGGAGGCAACCCATGTTTTGTGTGATTTATATTTGTTTGATTGTTATTTGTTTCCGTATGCATGCTTTATTTTTATTGTTGGTAGATCATGTTTCAAAATAAAATTGTGAAAATGCTTTATTTTGTCGTTTAACTTCGTCTTAACTTCATACAAAGGTATTTCACAAAAGATAAGTGTAAGGGGAAACCCCAAATATGTTTTTAAGAAACGAAATTGATCATGATTCTCCACAATATTAAATGGGCATGTGTATTAGTATTTGTTAGACTCAAATGTTTGTATCGAGTCATAATGATGATTTGCAGGATTTTCCAGGAAGTAGGGCATAAGTTTTTCCAGAAATTTTTCCGGAAACTTAATGTAAAGATTTCTGCAGATCACTTCTGACGGCGTCAAGAATTAGCTCCTGACGGCGTCATGTGTAAAATTCTGGAAATTTTGCTAGTTTTGTTTTTCTAACGGAGTCTTAAAGTTTTTGTTAATTCTTTAGTTTTATAAACTCCAAGAAATCTACAAACATTCATTCCACAAGCATTATATCTTAATTTGCTTTCTAGGACTTGTTAGTATATATAGATTGCCGCCGATTTTACGCGAGGTTGCCTTCTTTGTTTTCTCAGGTTTAACAAGTTACATATGACAAGAAGATGATTTATATTTCTGGAAGGGAAGCTTTGATTGTTTATTTTCTTAGAGGAAGATCTAACCTTGTTACCACTATCCACACCGAACGAATAAGGGGAGTATTTGCTTTCATTCTTTTACCTATTTTACTTTTACATTCTTTAATTGAGCATTGGGGACAATGTTCATCCTAAGTGTAAGGGGAGGGTAAATGATGATACCTTATAGGATACAATTGCACTTGAGTTTGTTTGTTTGATGGTAGGTGTGTAATAAAACTAAGAGAAATACTTGTTAGTGTAATTTTAGCGCCAAATTTAAAATTTTTTACAACATTTAGGAGTGAAACTCTAGCCTTAGCAAGCGTCTCATGGATAGGAGATTGTATGACTAGCACAAAACCGTACCATTCAGAAAAATTTTCCACCCAAATATGTGAGATTCGCCTTTAGATTTGATAGGAAAAGCATTCATTATTAGTGCTTATGAGTGTACCGGTAGCATTTAGATTCTAGAACTTGCGTTAGTGATGCATCCCGAGACCGCTAGTGAGACTACATTCGTGTAGTAGGATTTACTACATGATAAGAGGCATTAGGATTACCCTTGTGTTTAAACCCGTATCATAATTACTTGACCATTTAAGTCATATTACTTGGCTAGTAAAGTCAACTAATTTTTCCCACACCATTAGCGTTGTACTCATTTTTAGTACACAAAACCCCTAGTACACCCCTCCGAGCCTATCTTTTTATTTCTAACTTTAAGCATCTTACTTAAAGGAAGAATTTGTTACAACCCACTTAACTGTACACCCAAATCGCCTTAGCCTTCCGTGTATGCACTCATCTTTAGTGCATTATTGTTATTTGTTTAAACCCTTAGTTAATTATCTAATTGATTACATGGTTGCTAAGTCGAGTCATATCTTGTACATATTGTTTTGGGACGATTGGGACTCATGGGTAAAGTACTTATGTTATGGAGTAATGGGGAAGAACATCATTTATTACCCCCATATGTGCGTTAATCTTAAAAGTACTCCAAGTGTTTTGATTATCTTGATTCGAGTCATTAGAATAGTTTATTGTAAAGTATGTAAAAATTCAAGTGTAAGGGGAATTTACATTCCCTATGATGTATTATTTTGGATGGTCGGGTAAGAGTGTATGCAATTCAAAAAAAAAATCGAAAAAATTAAAAAAAAAATAGAAAAAGAGAAAAAAAAACATACGGACTACCATCTCGTTTCATTCTATGTTTATTTTATATTTTTATTATTTTTCATTTATTAGCTTAAGTCGAGTCTAGTCTTGGCTTAGCAACGCCATATTGTACATGTAATTAACCAAGATGATTTACTCGCCACCAGTAAATATTGCCTATATCCAACAAAACCGTGTATTCCATATCCCTACACCTAATGTTATAACCCTTTAAAAGACCTCATTGATACTTTATCCTAGGTGCTTACGCCATGTGGTGGAGGTTTGATCCTTTCCCAAGCCTATGGTAATCTATTTTTCTATGACAGGTAGTGAGAGATGTTTTCCATTTACATATTGTGATATATACTTTATTACACCGGAGAGATGTGAGAATCTAAACACTATTTGTGAGTTGCTAGTGTATGACCTCCGTGCTTATCTTTGGTCTTTAGTGGAACGATTATTTGTTGTAATTATTTTTATATTAGTGTTAAATGACCCCTAACTTGTATTTTGATTAGAATAAAAGCGCATTTGCTTGAGGACAAGCAAATCTCAAGTGTAAGGGTATATGATGAGGCGAAAAATGAACCGTTTTTAGGGGGTCATTTAAGCCCGGATTTGAATTTATTTGATCAAATATTGCCCTAAATCGTTCCTTTTGTCATTTTAGGTACTTTTGGAGTGAATTCTGGAAAAGGAAGCATTTTGGATGTTTTTGGTGCATAAAAGTGAAGAAAACGGTAAAGTCTTAATTTTCCTTGCTCGGAACAGTACCTGACGGCGTCACCAGTCTCTTAATGACGGTGTCAAGAGTAAAACAAGAGGTGGAAGTGGTGACGGTCCAGTGAGAAAGTGACGGCGTCACGTTTGGTCGTCAAGGTTCAAGATATGGTGACGGTCCAGAGTAATATTACACATGACGGCGTCAAATCTGGATCTAGGCAATCTGATCTCATTATGGGCGGCGAGTTGACGGCATCAGAAATTCCTTCTTGACGCCGTCACCCTGTAAAATCTATATATAGTTTTGAAATTTTCATTCATTAGAGATGAACAAGTAGGGTGTAACTTTGGAGAAACCCTAGCACGAATTTTACCGCTTTTTCAAGCGTTTTTACCCTTTAAAACCTTTCATGTATATTTGAGATAAGTACTCTTTCAATTCATTCAATATGTCTATGTGTTGTTTGAATATATCTTACGCTTATCTTGAATTCAACATGCTAGGCTAGATCTCTTGTGTGTTTGCTTAGATGTAGTGAAACCTAGATGTTAATTATGGGTTGATTGTTTGTTTATAGTTGTTACGGATGATTGTATTCGATGTTAGGCTTAAGAAAACTGGCAGACTTCCATTGGTGACATGCTTGAACATCTTAAGAAACATAAACCAATGCGTACTAGGTTATTATGATTGTATTAAATGCGTGAGCGAATTCTAATGATCCCATGTTAGGAGCTTTTAACGGCTCGACATAGGAGTGAAGTAAGAGCTTAAAGAGTTGGGGAAGTACGTACGCCACCTCACAAATGGTATTAAGGAATATAACCCGTCATCCATGCAATTGTAACAAACTATCAACCTATAAAAGATATCTAGGGAGTAATGAAACCTAAGTAAACACAACTTTCCCCATTATTGGTCACAACACTAGTTTAATTAGCTTTATTTTCATTTCTGTTATTTTATTTTGAATGCATCTTAGTTATTGGGTTAGTTGATTAGTAACTAATTCCGCCCACTCTTCCAAAAACAGAGATTTTAATTGCTTTTATAAAAACATAAAAACACAAAAAGAATCATCCCTCACCTCTAGACCTAGTTTCTAGGCTTTCTAATTCTACCGACACTATTCCTGAGTTGAACGATCAATCCCCCGGTACTTGTCACTATACTATACTACAACGATCAGGTACACTGCCTGGTGGGGGTTGTAAGCTTCGCGAGATCCCTTGAGAGGTAAAGCCTGGTGCAATTCCCACGTATCAAATATACATATTAGTATTTGTTTGAGTCTAATGCTTGTATCGACTCACAATGGATGTTTTGCAAGAATTCCAGGTATTAAAACACAGGTTTTTCTAGAAATTTTCCAGAAACAAAAGATAAAAATTTCTGTCAGGTACATCCTGTTGGCGTCAGGAGTTATAACCTGATGGCGTCAGGCTCTGTTTTCTAAAAAATTTCCAGATTTTGTTTGGCTACCGGAAATGTAAAATTTAGTAAAATCTCAAATTTTGAACTCTAGGAATCTGCAAACATTTATTTTGCAAGCATTATATCTTTACTTGCTTTCTAGGATTTAGTTTTATATATAGTATACCGCCAATTTTACGCGAGGTTTCGTCTTTTGTTTTCTTTGTTACTTAAGGGTTATATTGGACAAGAAGATGATTATATTTCAGGAGTGAAGCTTTACATGTACATTTTCTTGGAGGAAGATTTAACCATGTTACCACATTTTCCATACCGAGCAAATCAAGGGAGTACTATTTTCTTTCATTCTCATTTATTTTTACTTCTACATCCTTTAAATGAACATTGGGGACAATGTTCAACTTAAGTGTAAGGGGGTAAAATTGGGATACCTTAGAAACTACAACTTCGCTTGATTTTTGTTTTTGTTTAATAGTAGATGTGTAATAAAGCTAAGAGGAACACTTGTTAGGGTAATTTTGGCACCAACTGTAACCACCGGTAAATTTTCACTTAAATTAAACAAATACTTATCCATTTTTCCACGTCAAAATTTTTTTTAACATTATTAGTTTAACTAATCACAACAACTAACTAATATGATGTAACTCATCTTCTGAATAAACGTGTGCACTTAAATATCTTTATATGTTAAGTATAAATATTTCCAACATTCATTTACCACTTTATGTTACTAAACGTAATGTTTGTCAATTTTCATAAAACCCTAAGTTGTTATATATGATTATATATATATCTAAGTCTTAAACGTTAAAGTACAAGTCCTTAAAGTTTAGGTACAAGTCAGTAATACCTGAAATCATAATATTAATAAAATTCATTATAAACCTCAGTGTACTTATCTTTAAGCACACAATACAAGAATACTTTGCACAAACCCTAGCCCTAGTATTTTATGCACAAATCCTTAAACCTAGTATACAAGTACTTACGTATAAAACATATAATTACTAGTTTAAATTCTACATAACCTAACTAAACACTTGAAATATATTTCCTACATCTTTAAAACCCTAGTACAATCTTAGTAAACTTATGGTACCACCTCTATTAGCACTATACGATTCTCTTTTTATTTTCTTAGGAGTTCGACCTAAAAACCTAAACAAATGCATTATTACCTTAACCTAAGTCCTAAACTAACCTTATTACTTTCCTAAACCTACATGTACAATAATCTAAAGCCTAGGTACAACAATCGACTCCCCTAGTTACCTGATAGTTCGAAATAAACAAAATTAAAACCAACTTAGTTCTAGCATAATACTTGGTAATCCTCCTAACCACAAACTTACTTCTAGTCCATATTCATACACATAGACTTGTCCCCTAGATATTTTATCTTTGGTCAAGGTGGTAGTTGAAATTCTTGGCCTAGGTTCGAAACACATCACCTTCATCACAATAACCAAACCATTGTAAACCTACTACATGGAAAATTCTATACCATAAGGATTTACTTGCTTAAAATAACACCACATCACCATGTTCTTTTAAGTTACACCCATGGTCAAATATTGTGGGAAGTGTCCTTGGCTAGGATTAAAACAACACACGCCACCTTCATTCTTTTCACATGCAACCTCCCAAAATTCAATACACTACCTCATCATGTCTCTTATCTCTAGACATGACTAAAAGTCTCAAGACCCTTTCATTCTTTTCTCTATATATAATCGACTCCCATTTTTCTTTTTCCTTCACCATCCATTCGAATTACACCGTACAAGCTTTCATGGACTTCTAAACACATAACCTTGTCCTCTACTCTTGTGGCTAAGAATCGAACAAGACACCTTGTTCCCTGGATTTTTGACAAAGTACACCAAGCCTTCTATGTGTCTCCTATAAAACCACTCGAAACAATAGGTTACAAATCAAACCGTGTGTCCTCTTTTGAGTCCATTAGCCTTAAGTATCAAACCCCTGAAATTCTTCCTATAAATTCGACATACAAGTACCAATTTCACTAATCCCTCACTCAAAACAGCAAATCACTCATTCACTCATACACCTACTGCTATTAGAAGTACCTTAGAAGAGTTAGGATCAAGTGGATTAGGAGTTTTAAGCTTGGGAAGCTTTGGTTCTAGTTGAAGCTCAATATAGTCGAACCTTTCCACCATCAATTTCTGTAAGTCCTAGCCTTTCTAATCTCTTTAGCTCATGATAATACTTCATTTTAATAAGCTTGAATCAAATATTAAGCCAATACAAACATTTCCTTTCTTCTTTTCTTTTTCTGTTTTGGTCGAGCAAACAAACACCCTCTCTATTATACTCTAAATTCTATGAGTATATACAACTTAACAATCATTTAGGAGAAATAAAAACAAGAATCTAGACTTTTGAATCACCTAAAATGGACAAACGAGTCAAAAGTTATGTCGATTTGAAGTTATATAAAAACTAAAATACCTACTGTTACAGCAGGCAGAATCACGCAAAACGAGGCCTTTCTGGTCCGTTTCGTCGAAAACTTAAAACATGAAAGTTCTCCGGAACGACGTTTTCTTCAAAACTTCTTTAGACTTCGAGTCATGAAAACGCATAATAAATGGTGCTTTTAATTAATTTCAGAACAGATTTAAAAACAAAGGCAGCAGCAGACATGGAGTTTTAGACCCAAATTTCGTGTATTAAACATGGTTCTAAAACTCTAGTTTTTGACATGGTTAAAGTACACTAGAAGGTCTAAACATAGGAAAATAATCAGCCATTTTCATTAAGAAACGAGGGAGAACGGGGCATGTAAAATTTGGTATTTTCTGTGTCGAGTTAAACCATGGGTGGCGAGTTTCTATTAATTATTTTGAAGTCGTGGTTTCGATTCAGGCCATAACATTTTACAAGAATACTCTTAAAACACTTATAAACAATTTAGAAAAGGAGTTGTAAAAAGTTTTGAGGTAAAACGCAAGATATAAATTGTTTTTGCTCAAAAGGATATCGAGAGTAGTAGAATATTAAACACAAGGGTTATTTTTGCTAAAACTCTATAATATTTTTACTTTTGGACTTGTTGGGTGATCGAGAAATCCCTCAGGGGTAAAAAGTTTCAATTTTGAAACTTAAGGGTAGAAAGTGTCGTTTGACCAAAGTTCAAGGGTAAAAGTTGCCAACTTTAGAAACTTGAGGGTCTAAAATGAAAATATTATAAACCCTAATTAATATTTATTATTATTATTATTATTATTGTTATTATTATTATTATTATTAGGGTTTGAAAAATAAACCTAAAATATGTTTTGTACTGTAACGAAGTATCCATTTAACGAACGGACAGAACCAAATCTTACAGATAAGAAAATATAATAAAATAATACTTTTGAAACTACATATTGGTTCAATAAAATATCTAATCATTAAACCAAAACGAAACGAACATTGAAAAACTTATATAATCAGAAACAATTACTGAGAACTTAACCTAATAACTCAGGTTTCAAGCCGGAGACATTTATCAACTTCATTTAACTTTGTTTTCCATCCAGACTGCCCAGGTGAGTTCACAGTCCCACTTTTATACTGTTTTTCAAACTTGTGGGGAGATACATGCTACAAACCGAACACAAGTATTTTTCTGTATGCTATCCTGATCTGGTATTGCCTAAGTTAGCTGTGTTGCCACTAAAAGACCCTCATATCATGAGCCATTAATCACTTGCGAGTGAACGCGAATATAGTGAGTAGATCTATTGGAATTGACGTCCCCATTTGTGTTAGCCGGATAGGTAACCAAATGTACTATATTTGAAATAAAACAGGAAGTTTGGCAAGCTCCTGCTCGAGGGCATTGTTACTTACATTATTATTATAATGTAGGTACCTTACATTATAGCAAATTACTATAATGTCCACACGTTGTTAAGGTTTGCGTGTCATGAGACTTAGTGCAATATGCTACCCTGCAATACGTTGTTTTATAACTATTTAACTTGTGTTCAAACTATTACTCATTCATAAACACTGTGGATTCACTCAACCGTTGTGTTGACTTTTTAGCATGTTTATCTCAGGTTCATAACAAACAAGGATGGCATGGAGGAACATGGATACGAAAGGAAGGCTAAAATTTTATTATTCTTTGATAAAGTATTTAACAAGTTGTAAACCTACTGGGACCTCATTTTGTAAACTCTGATATTTGAATAATAAAATTTCTAAAACAACTCAATTAGAGATTGTTTTCTATTATTATAACTGTTGTGCCATCGAGTAACACCCAGCTTTAATTCCGCTGCGTATCCCAAACTTGGGGGTGTTACAGATTGGTATCAGAGCTTATAGTTATAGAGAAACGGGTCTAATTGAGATCCGAACTATAACCACTTTTTCATAAAAATATTTTATAGCCTTTCGTTATTTGTGCCTTCCATCCTCCAAATGATTATGTGACTTCCAGGTAATTATGTTACTCAAAAACTTTAGTAAACTGGTATATACATTTATGATATACTTCTGATCACTTTATACAAACAAACATGTCTGCAGATGCCTATTCTAAGGCATTACGTTTTAATCCTATCTTCCTGAGCATGTATCTACTTCTATATTTTCAAAATTTACAAAACTTTCATAAGACGTTGTGGTTTCCACAATTCTTACCCTATTTATGTTAAAAATATACTCTCCACTATTTTAAAAACTATGTCAACTCACCTTGATTATCTTACTCCCATATCCAAAAATGAGTGTAAATACTCTCTCCGTACTCCCAGAATACTTAATTCATCGATTAATTACGAATGTTGAGTTAGAAATTCTCAAGTAGGATAATTAACTTATAAATCTTGAATAACGTCTTACCATCACTCCAAAATTCATACCAATGAGATCATCAGGATCCCAACAATCGTCAGAAGACAACAACAATGTTTAAATAAGAATAAGAAGTTTCTGTTATAACAATAAACCATAGTTCAGCTCTTTAGGGTTGTAATTTTCCTCTGTACTTTACCTTGGGTACGATGATGTAACCAAATTATAACTAGTACTTTCCTATCTAATGTCATATCTATCTTTTAATAATCTCACTACTACTATAACCATCGTCCATTTCACTTTCCTCTCATATTATTCATAGCCATTTCATAATAATGTACCGCTATTTCATACCTAACTATATCTATTCTATGAGGTTCTTCTGCAAATCCTAAGAATTTCTTCAAGCTATTTTCCTATCACCCCAAAGATTGATACTCTGCCATCCTACCAATTATATACTATCATTATCCGAATCAATTCCTTATTACTCTAAGAGGTATCTAGGATGCCATTTTATAAAAATAAAACGTTGAACACCATCTAAAACTTGTGAAATCTAATATCAAATTTGACTGAATCACGCATTACATCATCTGTCCTAAATTATACATAGCCTGATCACCTATGTCTAATTCAGGAAGGATCATGTCATGGGAGAAACGGTTATCTTTGTAGGTTTCCAAAACAAACTTTATTTAAAATCAAAACCTTGTATCAAGATAAACTCTTAGCAAATGTTTCTAACGTCCACGTCTCCTAAGTACTTACATCATTTTATTATAAATTGTTAACCCATAAGCTATTATTTCTCTATTCATATTATTTAGAACGCCTTTTCATAAATTATAAAAATGAAAATTATAAATCCGAGAATCACTAAAATTCATAAAACACAAATAATGTAAAATTTCATTAAAATCCATAAATATTAATACATAACGAAATAATTAGCATCGGTAGTGTTAATGTTACAAATATCACTAAGTAAACGATAGAATCGCCAATAGGTTGATCCGCTATGCTAATGAAGAACAACACTACGCCTACGAGAGCAAGAATCACAACTGGATGTAAAATCTTGAAAACTCTGTAACGAAAAACGTAAACGAATTACAAACGCGATAATAAAAGAAATAATCATACGCAAAATCTTATTCATAAACGATTACAAGAAAATACAAATGAAATAAAATTTGCTTAGACATTCCTACCCCCATATCTTGTCCACACCGATAGCTAGGACCACTAGAGGAACGAGAACGGCTAAGACTATAGCCAAGAACTCATAGTCTTCCTCCGGAACATAGGCGAAATAAATCGCAGCAGCAACGGTGTAGATAATCGCGATAATGGTAATGGGGTGCGGCATTTTGTAATAAATATAGATGGAAATGTTAGTAGGAAAGAATGAGGATTGAAATAGGGTATTTATAAAATCAAAAACTAGCCGTTGGACACTATTCATAGCCGTTGGAAATCACTGTTCATGACCATTGGGATTACTGTTCATGAACATTTGAGAATTTAAAATTTTTACTAAGGAACAAACGGATTCATCATCTACAAAAGTTTAAAAATTTTCTCTACATTCATCAAAGTTTTCATCCGAATTTTTTTTTGAAAGACAGTTTTTCGATGTCAAAAAAAAAAAAAAAAAAAAAAATTGATCTTTACCAAACGAGAAAATTGAAATCAGAATGTTTTCAAGGATAATTACTGAAACAGGATAAATTTTATAAATAAGAATCTTCATTTAAAATAAATTTTCTTAAGTTTATATTAATATTGGCGCATGTAAATTTATATTATAAGTTTTCATAAGTTAAACAATTCGTCCTCATCATTTCTACACCTAACATAGACTGAATCTCGGGACGAGATTCCATTAAGGGGGTGAGACTGTAACCACCGGTAAATTTTCACTTAAATTAAACTAATACTTATCCATTTTTCCACGTCAAAATTTTTTTTAACATTATTAGTTTAACTAATCACAACAACTAACTAATATGATGTAACTCATCTTCTGAATAAACGTGTGCACTTAAATATCTTTATATGTTAAGTATAAATATTTCCAACATTCATTTACCACTTTATGTTACTAAACGTAATGTTTGTCAATTTTCATAAAACCCTAAGTTGTTATATATGATTATATAAATATCTAAGTCTTAAACGTTAAAGTACAAGTCCTTAAAGTTTAGGTACAAGTCAGTAATACCTGAAATCATAATATTAATAAAATTCATTATAAACCTCAGTGTACTTATCTTTAAGCACACAATACAAGAATACTTTGCACAAACCCTAGCCCTAGTATTTTATGTACAAATCCTTAAACCTAGTATACAAGTACTTACGTATAAAACATATAATTACTAGTTTAAATTCTACATAACCTAACTAAACACTTGAAATATATTTCCTACATCTTTAAAACCCTAGTACAATCTTAGTAAACTTATGGTACCACCTCTATTAGCAGTATACGATTCTCTTTTTATTTTCTTAGGAGTTCGACCTAAAAACCTAAACAAATGCATTATTACCTTAACCTAAATCCTAAACTAACCTTATTACTTTCCTAAACCTACATGTACAATAATCTAAAGCCTAGGTACAACAATCGACTCCCCTAGTTACCTGATAGTTCAAAATAAACAAAATTAAAACCAACTTAGTTCTAGCATAATACTTGGTAATCCTCCTAACCAGAAACTTACTTCTAGTCCATATTCATACACATAGACTTGTCCCCTAGATATTTTATCTTTGGTCGAGGTGGTAGTTGAAATTCTTGGCCTAGGTTCGAAACACATCACCTTCATCACAATAACCAAACCATTGTAAACCTACTACATGGAAAATTCTATACCATAAGGATTTACTTGCTTAAAATAACACCACATCACCATGTTCCTTTAAGTTACACCCATGGTCAAATATTGTGGGAAGTGTCCTTGGCTGGGATTAAAACAACACACGCCACCTTCATTCTTTTCACATGCAACCTCCCAAAATTCAATACACTACCTCATCATGTCTCTTATCTCTAGACATGACTAAAAGTCTCAAGACCCTTTCATTCTTTTCTCTATATATAATCGACTCCCATTTTTCTTTTTCCTTCACCATCCATTCGAATTACACCATACAAGCTTTCATGGACTTCTAAACACATCACCTTGTCCTATACTCTTGTGGCTAAGAATCGAACAAGTACCAATTTCACTCATCCCTCACTCAAAACAGCAAATCACTCATTCACTCATACACCTACTGCTATTAGAAGTACCTTAGAAGAGTTAGGATCAAGTGGATTAGGAGTTTGAAGCTTGGGAAGCTTTGGTTCTAGTTGAAGCTCAATATAGTCGAACCTTTCCACCATCAATTTCTGTAAGTTCTAGCCTTTCTAATCTCTTTAGCTCATGATAATACTTCATTTTAATAAGCTTGAATCAAATATTAAGCCAATACAAACATTTCCTTTCTTCTTTTCTTTTTCTGTTTTGGTCGAGCAAACAAACACCCTCTCTATTATACTCTAAACTCTATGAGTATATACAACTTAACAATCATTCAGGAGAAATAAAAACGAGAATCTAGGCTTTTGAATCACCTAAAACGGACAAACGAGTCAAAAGTTATGTCGATTTGAAGTTATATAAAAACTAAAATACCTACTGTTACAGCAGGCAGAATCACGCAAAACAAGGCCTTTCTGGTCCGTTTCATCGAAAACTTAAAACATGAAAGTTCTCCGGAACGCCGTTTTCTTCAAAACTTCTTTAGACTTCGAGTCATGAAAACGCATAATAAATGGTGCTTTTAATTAATTTCAGAACAGATTTAAAAACAAAGGCAGCAGCAGACATGGAGGTTTAGACCCAAATTTCGTGTATTAAACATGGTTCTAAAACTCTAGTTTTTGACATGGTTAAAGTACACTAGAAGGTCTAAACATAGGAAAATAATCAGCCATTTTCATTAAGAAACGAGGGAGAACGGGGCATGTAAAATTTGGTATTTTCTGTGTCGAGTTAAACCATGGGTGGCGAGTTTCTATTAATTATTTTGAAGTCGTGGGTTCGATTCAGGCCATAACATTTTACAAGAATACTCTTAAAACACTTATAAACAATTTAGAAAAGGAGTTGTAAAAAGTTTTGAGGTAAAACGCAAGATATAAATTGTTTTTGCTCAAAAGGATATCGAGAGTAGTAGAATATTAAACACAAGGGTTATTTTTGCTAAAACTCTATAATATTTTTACTTTTGGACTTGTTGGGTGATCGAGAAATCCCTCAGGGGTAAAAAGTTTCAATTTTGAAACTTAAGGGTAGAAAGTGTCGTTTGACCAAAGTTCAAGGGTAAAAGTTGCCAACTTTAGAAACTTGAGGGTCTAAAATGAAAATATTATAAACCCTAATTAATATTTATTATTATTATTATTATTATTATTATTATTGTTATTATTATTATTATTATTATTAGGGTTTGAAAAATAAACCTAAAATATGTTTTGTACTGTAACGAAGTATCCATTTAACGAACGGACAGAACCAAATCTTACAGATAAGAAAATATAATAAAATAATACTTTTGAAACTACATATTGGTTCAATAAAATATCTAATCATTAAACCAAAACGAAACGAACATTGAAAAACTTATATAATCAGAAACAATTACTGAGAACTTAACCTAATAACTCAGGTTTCAAGCCGGAGACATTTATCAACTTCATTTAACTTTGTTTTCCATCCAGACTGCCCAGGTGAGTTCACAGTCCCACTTTTATACTGTTTTTCAAACTTGTGGGGAGATACATGCTACAAACCGAACACAAGTATTTTTCTGTATGCTATCCTGATCTGGTATTGCCTAAGTTAGCTGTGTTGCCACTAAAAGACCCTCATATCATGAGCCATTAATCACTTGCGATTGAACGCGAATATAGTGAGTAGATCTATTGGAATTGACGTCCCCATTTGTGTTAGCCGGATAGGTAACCAAATGTACTATATTTGAAATAAAACAGGAAGTTTGGCAAGCTCCTGCTCGAGGGCATTGTTACTTACATTATTATTATAATGTAGGTACCTTACATTATAGCAAATTACTATAATGTCCACACGTTGTTAAGGTTTGCGTGTCATGAGACTTAGTGCAATATGCTACCCTGCAATACGTTGTTTTATAACTATTTAACTTGTGTTCAAACTATTACTCATTCATAAACACTGTGGATTCACTCAACCGTTGTGTTGACTTTTTAGCATGTTTATCTCAGGTTCATAACAAACAAGGATGGCATGGAGGAACATGGATACGAAAGGAAGGCTAAAATTTTATTATTCTTTGATAAAGTATTTAACAAGTTGTAAACCTACTGGGATCTCATTTTGTAAACTCTGATATTTGAATAATAAAATTTCTAAAACAACTCAATTAGAGATTGTTTTCTATTATTATAACTGTTGTGCCATCGAGTAACACCCAGCTTTAATTCCGCTGCGTATCCCAAACTTGGGGGTGTTACACCAAATTAAAATTTTTTTGCAACATTTAGGAGAGAAGCTTTAGTCTTAATAAGCGCCTCATGGATAGGAGTTATATGACTAGCACAAAAACCATACCACTCAAAATTTTCACCCCAAAAATGTAAGATTCGCCTTTAGATCTTTAGGGAAAAACATTTATCATTAATGCTTGTGAGTGTACCGGTAGTATTTAGATTCTAAAACTTGCGTTAGTGATGCATCCCGAGACCGCTAGTGAGACTACATTTGTATAGTTAGGATTTACTACATGATAAGAGGCATTAGGATAACCTTGTTTTAAGCCTGTATTATAATTACGTTGACTTCATTGGTCAAGTAATTCTCCCACACCTTTGCGATGTACTCATTTTTAACACACGATACCCCTAGTACAACCCTCAGAGTCTATCTTTTTCGTTTCTAACTTTAAGCATTTTACTTAAAGGAAGAATTTGTTTACAACCCACCCCAAATGTACACCCAAATCGACTTAGCCTACCTTATGCACTCATCTTTAGTGCATTATTGTTATTTGTTTAAACCCTTAGTTAATTGTCTAATTGGTTACATGGTTGCTAAGTCGAGTCATATCTTGTACATATTGTTTTGGGACTTATGGGACTTATGGGTAAAGTACTAGTGTTATGGAATAATGGGGAAGAACATCATTTATTACCCCCCATATATACGTTAATGTTTTAAAGTACTCCAAATGTTTCGATTATCTTGATTCGAGTCTTTATTTTGATTTATGTAAAAGTTCAAGTGTAAGGGGAGGAAACGAGCCCCCTTGATGTATTATGTTGGATGGTAGGGCAAGAGTGTATGAAAAAAAGAAAAAAAAGAAAAATAGAAGTAGAAAAGACATACGGACTACCATCCCGTTCTTTTTATTTATGTTTATGTTATTTCGTAATTAGCTTAAGTTGAATCGAGTTTTGGCTTAGAAACGCCGCATTATACATGTAATTAACTAAGACAATTGACTTGCCACCAGTAAAATATCCTTTATCCAACAAACCGTGTTTTTCCATATCCCTACACCTGACGTTATAACCCTTTGAAAGACCTCTTTGATTGTTTATCCTAGGTGCTTACGCCAAAGTGGTGGAGGCTTGATCCTTTCCTAAGCCTATGGTAATCTATTTGCTATGACAGGTAGTGAGAGATATTTCTTCCATTTCCATTTGTGATATATATACACTTATAACACCCGAGAGATGAAAGTATCCAAACACTATATGTGAGGTGCTAGTATATAATTTTCGTGCTTGTTTTGAGTAGGGTGGATCAATGTTGCAAAAATCGTGAATCGGTCCCGAGGCGGTCGGGGGCCGAGTTGCGATTTTTGGCCGATTAATCGGCCGATTTTCTTGACTCGGCCGATTAATCGGCCGATTACCTTGGAATTTCCTACAAGTTCCAGGGCCGAGGCCGATTAATCGGCCACCTCAGCCGATTTTTGCAACACTGGGGTGGATCAATCATTTGTTGTAATTACTTTTATATTAATGTTAAATGACCCCTAACTTGTATTTTAATTGGTATAAAAGCTCATTTGCTTGAGGACGAGCAAATCCCAACTGTAAGGGTATTTGATAAGGTAATATTTGTTACACTTTTAGGGGGTCATTTAAGCCCTTAGTCATGTTTTTATGATCAAATATTATCTCAAATCATTTCTTTTGTCATTTTAGGTACTTGGGACATGAATTCTGAAAAATGGAGCATTTTGGAGCTTTTTATGCTCAAGAATGAAGAGAACAAGAAAAGTCAAGAAAGTCAAAAATTAACACTTGACGCCGTCACCATATGATGAGATGCCATGGAATTTTATGCTGAGACGCCCTGGAAGAATTTGTCAGGTTAACACCTGACGGCGTCAGGTATATCAGAAGCAAGGTCGTCTCCCTTTAACTCAACACGAGACGGCCCAGAACTTGTACAAAGGGATGGCGTCAGAGATCTCTTGGGCGATACGAAACCCTAAGACACGGCGACCTGACGGCGTCAGAGGCTAAAACCTGACGCCATCAGAAGTGTATATCTATATATATTTTTCGATTTTTACTTCATTGTGTGTAACTTTTTAGGGTGTAACTCTTGGGATAAAAACCCTAGACGAAAATTCAAGTAAACTTAAGGTTTTCATACCCTTCTTTCATCCATGTTCAATTGAAGATAAGTTAATCTTTTTTTATCATTCAATATGTCTATGTGTTGTTTGATTATCTTTTATGTTTGTCTTTCTTTTAACATGTTAGCTTAGGTTTTTTAGTGTTTGCCTAGATCTAATGAAACCTAGCTATTATTTATTGATTGTTGGTTTGTTTGATTGCATGGGTGATTGATTTCTCGTCAGGCTTAAGAAAACTGGCTAATCTCCTATACAGTAAAAAGCTTGAACGTCTTAAGAAACGTATTCGGTTGTGTACGCCAATGTTATTGGTTGTTTTTTTATGCATAAGTGACTATTTAGGAGGCCATGATAGGATACTAAACGTGTCGTCATAGGAAGAGATAGAAGCTTATAGAGTTGGGGAAGGACGTACACGCCCCCACGACTGGTATTAAGGAAAAGAACCCTTCATCCAAACATTTATAACAAACCAGTTAATTAGCAAAAGATAGCTACGGAGTAGTGAAATCTAGGTAAACACATTTTCTCATTATAAAAAGTTCACCACATTTACTTTTCTTGTTATTTAATTTTATTTACATTAGTAGTAATTTTGGGTTAGTTGACTAGCAACTAATTCCGCCCACTCTTTCAAAACCCGAGATTTAATTTACTTTCATAAAATATAAAAATACAAAAATAATCATCCCTCACCTTTAGACCTAGTTTACATATTTTTCAATACTAACGACACTATTCCCCAAGAGAACGATCAATCCCCCGGTACTTGCCACTCACTATACTACATCGGCCAGGTACACTGCCTGGTGGGGATTGCAAGCTTCTCAAGATCCCTTGAGAAGTAAAACCTTTTGCAAGGTCGCAAAACCACGCATCAATATTGGATTATAAGAGTTTGTGTGAGCATCTTAAGGAAAAGACAGACCATATAGGATTTACTGCTTTGTATTTCTGCTTACCACAATGTGAACTAGAAATAGGATTGAAAATCATAGAAACTGATATTGATGTTGCTTCAATGTATGAGTGTGCTGATGCATATGGGAAGTTAAACATATACATGACTCATGTTCACCAAAACCTGGATGAGTTTTATTTTAAAAATCTTAACATGGAACAATATGGGGATGGGGATACATCTAGGTTGAGGATACATGAAATTATGGTAAAAAGATGCTTCTAATATGACTATATATGAGCTTCTTGCATGGGCTGAAGAAGATGCGCAAACACAATATACACCAGAAAAGTTAAGAACACCTAAATAGAGAGTAGTTGTTGAAAATGTGGTTAAGGATGAGGTTGTAGTGATCAATGTGGTTGATGATCAGGTTGTAGTGAATAGTATGGATGATGAAGAGGATACCCCTCTTAGGAATCTAGTTGTCAGCCCTATTGCTAAGCGTAAGTTGTTGGGGAAAAATGGCAGCCTAAACCCTAGTATTAAGCGCAAGTTGTTTGATAAAAGTAAAAGTCTAGTCAATGATGATGTTAATATAGTTAAGAAAGTCGTGGATAAGGGTAAAGGTAAGATGGTAGAACAAGACCGTCCTCCTAAATTACTAGCTCGTAGGAATAAGGGGATAGTTATTCAAGAAAATGATAACCCACCTGTTATGCAAAGCGATACAAATAGTGAAAGTGATGCATCACTAGGCATTAACGTTAGTTTGTATAGTGATAGTAAGAGCGAGTACTCAGATAAGTCTGATGACTACTTATAAGAGGGTGAAGATGAGCTGCGAGAACTTAGGAAGCGAAGAACTAAATTAAAGAAGGGACCTAAGTCAACAAAGAAACAAACACATGCTGAAAAGGAAGGTAGTTCTAGTGGGATGAGGCAAAAGAGGTTATATAGGGTTGGTGATAGTGAAACTGTTATTGAGCACGAAGAATTTATGGATGATTTAATTAGAAAGTTGAGAGATGATGGTGATGATATGACTGATCCATTCACGACCGTTGATTTTCCTATACATGATTCTGACACTCAATAGAGGATGCGAAATGTGAGAACCCTCACCAAATCAGGTTAGTCAACGAAGAACATTGACCTAACATTTGACTTACACCCTAAACTTTTTGAATAAGATTTTTAACTAAGTTTATTGATAAAGTAATAAGATTAAACTATATGTTATGCACGCGATTTAAATTTAAACCAAAACGACATAATATAAGTTCATAAACCTAAAGTGTATACTATATGTTACGAAAGTTAAGTTACAAATGAGAAACTCCTAACCTAAGCCGCAATAAAGTCGATCAACCTATGATTTTTCCTAGCTTTATCACATGATTTGCTATGTCCATTTGGGGTCCAGTTTTATTTAAAATCTTGTACACAACATTTCTATTCAAAGATGGCTAGATACATTCAGATTTTTTTGAAGGAAGTAGTCCTCCCTTATCCCCATATACTCGGCACCCATTTTCCTATAACTTCCCAGTCTTTTCTCATTATAACCACCATATATCACATTTATATCTAGACAAATTCCTATTTGATAAATGTCCCATTCGTTTCTCTTATTAAACCGTATACCCTTCTTTCTCACACACCAAGTTAAACCTAGAAACTAATAAACAAGAAGCTGCTGATTCTTTTGGTCTCTCAAGAAAATAAAAGGTACGAAGGTGATACGAAACAAGGATGATCGGGATTTTGGTGTTCTTTATTGGGTATGATCGTGGGTGGTTTTAGTTCGGAAGGGTTCTGGTTTTGATTCGTGAAGGTCTTAGTTCTTTTGAACCTTGTGTCCTTGATCCGTTTCAAAATCGTCCAAAGGTATCTCCACCCCTCGTTTGCTATCAAATCGACATACATATAACATATATCCTTGTTAAACGATCATGATCATATCTATGTACTAAATGTTCGTTTCGTCAATCTGCAACACAAATAACATAAGTATATACGCAGCATGAATACAATGAATTATAAAACCTATACATGTCGACTTTGGTTTATGTTCTACTGTTTGAATCAGTTGTGATACGCGACTATATCTAGTCAATCTAAACGTTATGTGTCCTCTATTATACGTTCTAAAATCTGGAAGTAAAATCATCAAATAAAAAATGGGGAGTGCTTTCTCAGTTACATGGATAAGAATGTGTTTATGTGTGCTTTCATGTAAGGTTTTGGGCATTAAATATTGTGGTGTGTGTGTGGCATACGTGTATCCAATAAGGTCTGGATTTTTGTATGATTGCATGAAGGGTTTAGGTTGCTATTTTGTGTGGTTGTGTAATGTGTGTGTAAGTGTCCATAAGGGCTGCAAAATCATAATAAAATGTCGAATTAAAACCCTAGAATCATGTAAACTAATCAAATCTGGAATGGGTTAAGGTTGTTTGGTGTCGTTATTTCATGTGTGGGTCTCGTTAGTTAGGCTGTCAAAAGGGCGTGAATGTATGTGAATATGGAGTGGTCTAAATTGGTCTAAAAACTTGTTTACAATCTAAACTAAAAGGTTAAAATGACTTGGTTAGATCCTCCTCCAAGAAAATGAACGTTGAAAGCTTCCCTCCAGAAATATAAATCATCTTCTTGTCCTATATAACTTGTTAAACCTGAGAAAACAATCATGGCAAACCTCGCGTAAAATCGGCGGCAAACTCTATATATACTAAAATTCTAGAAAACAAATTAAGATATAATGCTTGTGGAATGAATGTTTGAAGATTTCCTGGAGTTTATAAAATTAAAGAGTTAACAAAACTTTAAGACTCCGGCAGAAAAACAAAAGTCGCAAAATTTTTCAGAATTTTACACTTGACGCCGTCAGAGTGCTCTGACAGAAATCTTATGTTAAGTTTCCGGAAAATTTCTGGAAAAACTCACGCCTTAATTCCTGGAAATCCTGCAAAACATCATTATGACTTGATACAAGCATTTGACTCAAACAAATACTAATATGCATGTTCATTTAATATTGTTGTGATTCATGTTCAAGCTTGTTCTTAGAAACAAATTTAGATTTCCCTTACACTTATCTTTTGCGAAATACCTTTTTAAGAAGTTAAGACGAAGTTAAACAACAAATTAAATCATTTTCACAATTTACTTGAAACATGAGCCACAAACAATAAAATAAAGCACGCATACGGAAACAAATAAAATCAAACAAATGAACAATCAAACAAATAAAGCTTGTGTTGCCTCCCAAGAAGCGCTTGTTTTTGTTCGAGTCACGAGCCTGACTCTACCCTTATTTAGTGGTAATAAGGGAGGTTTTCCCTACACGTAGGATTAAGTGTGGGTGATAGTAGCAATACACACCCTTTGGGTGGAAATATGCCACGTGAGGGAAGAGTGGTGGATGAATTATATGCTCAAATGGGCGTGCTCCTTTTATCATAACCTTACCTAGTTTATTTGGGTCAATGGGTGAGCATGAAGAGTTTAGGTTGCTATTTTGTGTGGTTGTGTAACGTGTGTGTAAGTGTCCATAAGGGCTGCTAAAGAATAATAAAATGTCGAATTAAAACCCTAGAATCATGTGAACTAATCAAATCTGGAATGGGTTAAGGTTGTTTCGTTTCATTATTTCATGTGTGGGTCTCGTTAGTTAGGCTGTCAAAAGGGCGTGAATGTATGTGAATATGGAGTGGTCTAAATTGGTCTAAAAAGTTGTTTACAATCTAAACTAAAATGTTAAAATGACTTGGTTAAACATGGATGCGTGGTTTTACAACCTTGCAAAAGGTTTTACCTCTCAAGGGATCTTAAGAAGCTTGCAATCCCCACCAAGCAGTGTACCTGACCGATGTAGTATAGTGTAGTGGCAAGTACCGGGGGATTGATCGTTCAACTCAAAGAATAATGTTCGCTAGGGTTAAAACTCAATTAAACTAGGTCTAGAGGTGAGGGAGATTCTTTTTGTATTTTTATATTTTATGAAAAACAAGTAAAAATCTCGGGTTTTGGAAGAATGGGCGGAATTAGTTGCTAGTCAACTAACCCAAATAACTACAAATGCAATAACAATAAAATAAAATAACACAAAAGTAAATATGGAGAAAAACAATAATAAGAGAAATGTGTTTACTTAGATTTCACTACTCCCTAGCTATCTTTTACTAGTTTATTAGTTTGTTACAATTGCATAGATGAGGGTTATATTCCTTAATACCATTCGTAGGGCCGTGTTCGATCTTCCCTAACTCTATAAGCTTCTACCTCTTCCTATGTCGAGCCGACTACTCGCTCCTAACATGGCCTCCTTAGTAGTTACTTATGCATTAAATACAACCAATTTATCGTAGTACACATCCGATCATGTTTCTTAAGACGTTCAAGCATGTTACCAATTGGAAGTCTGCCTGTTTTCTTAAGCCTAACATCGAAATCAATCATCTACAACAATTATAAACAAATAACCAACCAATAATCAATAACTAAGTTTCATTACATCTAAGCAAACACAAAGAAAACCTAGCCTAGCATGTTAAAGTAAAGACAAGAATAAGATAGAATCAAACAACACATGGACATATTGAATGATTATTGAAAAACTTATCTTCAATTAAACATGGATGAAACAAGGGTTTGAAACCCTTAAAAGTAAGGTAAAAATCGTGCTAGGGTTTCTCCAAAACTATCCCAAAGTTCTCCTCTCCTAACAAATGAAAACTAGAAAACTATATATAGATTTTTGAGTCTGACGGCGTCACGTGTAAATTCTGGCGCCGTCAACTCGCCGCCATAAAAACTCTCGTATTGCCTAGATCCAAATTTGATGCCGTCATGTGTTAATCTTCTCATGGCCGTCACATGCAATTTATTCTTGACGGCCTTGGTGACGCCGTCATGTATAAATTCTCCAAAAACATTCTGGCGCGTCACGTGTATTTGATTTATCCACCTCTTTGTCCATGAGTGACGGCGTCACATGTAAATGTTGACGCCGTCAGGTACCAATTTCAGCATGATTTGGAGACTTTGTCGTTTTCTTCACTTTTTCGCTAAAAAAAACGTCCAAAATGCTTTCTTTTCCAAATTTCTTCTCAAAAGTACCTAAAATGACAAAAGGAACAATTTAGGGCAGTATTTGATCAAATAATCTCGACATAGGGCTTAAATGACCCCTAAAAGCGGTAAACTTTTCGTCTCATCAAACATTGGTCTTAATTGGTGTCATTTGGGTCTAGTTTGAGTCTCGTTAAAATGTACCGAGGAGAGGTGTGTCTCGACCAGGTTTTATGGGGTGTGTCTCGGTGTTATTTTGGAGTCGATGAATGGTGTGTGTACCAAAAAGTGTGTAAGTGTGTACGAACATGTGCGTTTAGTGTGTCTCTATGAGAATACATACATGCGTACCTCGTGAATATCATTGTTGTGTGTGTGTTTATGTCAATCTAAAAAGGGTCAGGGTATATAGCATTTCGTCATGAAAACAAAGTGAATAAATGGCTTGACTACTACATGTTTAACTATATACAAAATTAGTACACATAAAGGGTCATAAAACATGTAACGAGCTATGTCTAAAATATGAATAACGAAGCATGCCTCGTTATGAGTGTGTGTGTTGGGTCGATGCAACAATGGCTGTTGTAGTTGAACGTGGGTTTTGTGCATGAGTGTGTGGATTCAGGTCGTATCGTGCTATGTATGTTTGTGTCGATTTAAAATAGAACATGGCGTTAAGAATTGGTTCGTTGATGTGTAACTAGGCTGGTCTTGTTGGGAAAATAAAGAATATGTGAAGGGTTTGGTTCGAGTGTTTGTATGTGTTGGTATCGGTTTGCTTGTAAATAGAAGTATATTTTCAAAACTCTATATAGCATGCACTCATATGAAAACTTGTGATATCAATTTATGCACTATATATATATATATATATATATATATATATATATATATATATATATATATATATATATATATATATATATATATATATATATATATATATATATATATACTAGACTTCAAAGCCCGCCCAATGGGCGGGCATGACTTGTAATTATAATTTGGATGGTTTTAGTTAACTTAAAATTATGTTTCAAGTTGTAGTTTTTTTGGTTCTAAAGTTCCGCTCCGCTAATATCGTTATTGTCCATTCGGATCCTTCATGAGCCTTCAACTTTATAATGGTGCTCCATTCCTATGTGTTTCCTTGTTGTTGTAATCCCAATATAGTTCTCTAGTAAATATCCTTTGAATGGGATATGACACTTAATGGAGCGAGTGTATACTGAATAATACCTACAGTTAAATAATTATGTCATATAAATTTAACCCGTTTAAATTGTTGGGCACCACATTCTACGATTAACTAAAAATGCTCATTTAGTGTTAAGAGGTGTTTGGGATTAGCTTCATTTAGTGCTTATTAGCTATGGAAATATATACATCTTATTTACGGGTTCTAACTGGTTACGTCTACATGGAATTTCATATTCTTTAAGTTCATTTAGAGACATAAAAGGTAATAGATTCACATCCAAGGAATAAATTAAATAACGGTTAATGAATTACGAACATCGTAAAATATTTATATAGCGAATAAAGAACAAAAAGAAATGAATGGTAATCCGATAAGAGTAAATAAAAGTTATTAAATTATCCGCCATTACAAAGTATATGCTTTTAGTTCAAATACATGCCTATAAATAAAATGTTTATGACCCGTGCCGTTTAACTGCAGTGACCCATCTTAATGTGACCCATCTAATCTGTGTTTTTTGAGTGGGATGTCCTGTTTGACCCGTGTCTTTAACTTGACCAATTTGAGTGGGATTACTCGTCTGACCCGTGCCTCTATTCAAAACAAAGAAAAATCACCTTGATGACAAATATAACAAATAGTATGAAGTGAATTCTTAAAGAAAGGGGAATAATGATCCCCATCTTTATGATGAAGCCTGCACCATCATATTCGAGACACTTAACAATGATTAAAGGTTGAATTTTGTGTATACCTTACTAATCGGTAATGATTGTATAAAGTTTACATACTGTCCACACAGGTCCAGAGGCAATGTCGGATCCTGACCACATAAAAATAAACACAAATTAGCCAAAAGAGAATGGGTTTATATACTAAAATATGGAAAATAAACAATTGGTAGATTTACATACCAACTTAACCGAATATAAAATCATAAGCTTTCCTTGTTTCTTCGACCCTCTGGACCCTTCATGTAAATTTTTCTTTCGACCAATTCATTGTCGTTTATTTTTAAAATACAGTTTCTTCAATGGTATAATCAATACGCTGAAACCCTTTATGACTAAAATTTAAACATTATAAGCCGTATTTGAGTTGTCTCTATAAAGATAGTCCCAAATGCCCTTTAAAAAGTAAATAAATATTTAAAAAAATAATCCCAAACACCTTGATTTCAGCAAAGCCTACTTAATGTAACAATAACCAAAGTCTTGTTATCTAATATGAACAAAGGTTATGACAGTGTTGGGCCTTTGGAAGAGCATTTAGGTGTTTTAACTCACTACATTAGTGCTTGAGGCACGGTGTTTCCATTCGTATATATAACTACTCGCAACGATTTCACATACCTGCAAATTCCCACATGATTAATACTTTTTCGCCATCTCATTATAAGTATAAAGTTGGGTTCTTTTTAACTCACCACCTTGGACACCTGTTAGCTATCGGCATTGGAATAGAACTCGATTTCGCTACAAATACAAACCAATACACTCGTAAGCAAACAAAAGAGAGATTCAACACTTCCAAGTGAGCAATTCATCTAGATTGTAAAAAGAGTAGATGTGAAAATATTTGACCCGTTTACTGATAATTTGTTTAGTTTGGGTGATCTTTGAACACAACAGGTCAAAAGGGACTATCGGGTCAAATGATTGAAAGTCTTCGCAAGTCATTTTATAAATTGTGATGCATAGCGTTTCCTAAATTGTGATGCAAGTCATTTTATGAAACTCCTATCTATACAAAAACTATGCCATCAGTCACATTTCACAATTGATGATTCAGACATATATTAAAAAAAGGCATTCCTGTAAATAAGAAGGTTAATGAAACCTTATAATTCATAAACTTGTGGAACCAAACTTAAATTCTTGTATTTTGTGCAAGTAAACAAAGTAAGTGTAATTTTATTTAAAAATTATGATAGTTCTAGAAATGTGAACCAAACCTTTTTCACCACAAGTGATGTTCTCCCGTACTCTTTGAAGTGCTAGGTTTCCATGATAAATGAACTTGAGAATCAGTTGGTGGAAAGGATGAGCTCGACCCAACTTCGGTGTAGATCAACATGTTTGGTACAAACAGTGCCTTTTGCAGCAAATTCATATTGATACTGCTAAGTCAGCCAAACCAATCGACTTTATCTCCATATCGAAACCAAACAACCTCCCTGGTTTCGAACAATGCATATTCTTCACCACCTTGTACAACATAAATGGCTGCAAGATCTTCTTCTATCAATCATATTTTTTCATTGAGATTTATTTACAAACT